>CM077078.1:104419832-105696779 GCA_039513925.1 Platanthera zijinensis | reverse complement strand
TTGGATCTACCAAAATACAATTTGAGAACCCTCATTCCCTTCCCCACCACCACCAACGGTGGCCCAAAATCACCCCTCCAAATCACCGGTCGGCTACCCTACATTCCCCTACTCATATACCTCCAAATAGCCCCTTCTCCCTCCAAATCTCCTCCATTTTCAGTCTCCGGTGATTACCGGAAAACATTGCCCAACCCCCTCTAGCTAACCTCCACCATCGCCTTTCAAGTTTCCTTTATTTTTCAGTGTTTTAACGATCGTTGAAAAATTCCTCCAACCATCACCACCAGCAACAACCCTCTGACGATCACCTCCAACCAACCACCACCCCACTATCTCCATAATTCACCATAATCCTAAAATTACTCGTATTCACCCATTCTCCCCACTCCCTCCACTATCCCTCACATGGAACCATCTTGTAGTCACAAATGAGCCCCTTCCCTCCCTCTTATAGTAGTCGGCCACCCTCATATCCCACCCCACCTCTCTTACAAACGAGCCCCACTTTCTGGCGCTTAATTTCAACACGCCGCTATAGATGGGAGTGAAACTACGGTGCGCGAGACAGTGAACCGGTCGTTGTCAAGTAATAAATTTGAGAAAGTAAATCCCCAGATATCGAATCTCTCGAGAAACACAGTGGGGTAGAGTAATCTATTGAGACAAGACTTGCGATAGAAGTCTCTTTAGGTCGGTGTTTTTTGGGGTTTTTTGATTTGAACTAACAACTAATTTCAATAAAAGTAAATTAATTAACTACGTTGGTCGCCGACACCGCTTCGCTCCTCTGCGGGTCGTCGGTCTTCGCATCTTCTGTTGGTTTCCTTCCGTCGCTTCGCACTTCTGCTGGTCGCAAGCCTCTGCTTCGCACTTCTGCGGGTCGCAGGCCTCCGCTTCGCTCGTTGTGCCGTGCAAATGCAACGACCAACCACAACTGCAAGAATTTCACCACAACACCGCTTCCAAGCCAAGACTCATGAACATAACAATAATGTTTTTCAATTAACAACAATCAAATATAAATGAATATATGTGCATGTTATGTTCACACAAGCTCCACCATCACCATAAATAAAGAAATCCAAAAAGTCACAAACCTAAATATGATGAAAAATAGGAAAGCAATACAAAAGCTGCCCGAGTCTCTTACTCGGAAGTGAAGGAGATAGCAAGGCTCCCAGCACGCTCCTTGGCTGTCGTCCAGGGTCTCTGAAGCTGTCACAACCTCTCGCCCGTCTTATCGGTGGTTTTGCAGCGAATATGTCAGAATCCACAAAATCACCTTCAATAGAGCTTGAATCATTGGAGGAAGTTTTGATCTTTGAAGCTTGGGTCATGAGGAGTCTTGGTGCAACACCTGGCTTGGAAGGTCGAAAAATGGCGAAATGACACTGAAAAAGATGGAACAAAACGATGCATGCGGTAGAAATCGCAAAATAGGATATTTATGGTCCTCACAAATTTTTTCCTTCATGCACAACCACTCGTAGTGGGAGAACAAATAAACGTATGACCAGTGGTTGTGCGAGAAGGAAATTTTTGGAGGGAAAATTTTGGCGTTTTGGAGGGAAAATATGTTGAACATGCACGACCAATGGTCGTGCTATTAACCTCGTGCGTTTCTCGGGTCGTTTTTTGCAAATAGGTGTGCACGACCAGTGGTCATGCGACTGCACAGAGGGGGCCACTACCCGTGCCAGAAGAAAAACGTTTACCTGCAACAAAAACATAAAATACCTCCAAAATAATGCATCCACACATTCATAAACATCAAATCCAACTATACAAATGAAATTAGAGGGAGAAAAGGTCTCCCTCATGCATGAAATAGCTCAAATATGCTCCATCTAGCTCTTATGCGCTCACATGACATATAATTGGAATATCATAGGTTTTATGATGAAATCTACAAATATATGAGCGATATCAATGGAAAAGCAAGCTAGAATAGAGCCTAAATCACTATATAAATTTTGCTCATCAAGTACTCCCAGACTTGAATTATTGCTCGTCCCGAGTAATCTATTTACCTACGGGGAGTAAGATGGGCTAATTACAAACCAAAAATTGAAATAAGAAAGTGGACCGGGAAGTCTCATGCACATAGGGAATAAAAACAGGTTAATTTTTTTTTCTAAGCATAAAATCTAAGTACATTGCATTTAAATAAATTATTGTATTGCTATATCCACTCATAATTGGAAGAACTAAGCGATCCGTCCTAAGCAAAGTGCAGACGAAAGTAGTGACACTGAGTGTGGCATTATAAACCCAGAACTACTGGGGTGACCTCCAAAGAAATTCTTCAAAGACAATGGTCATAAGCTCACCCGGTCACCTCCACTACACTTGATACTAACCAACTCTACGAATCATTAGGACTTAGATTAGGATGATTTGTAGGCTTAGGTTTAAGGGTGAGATATAACAAAGATAAAAGTGAAGGCTCTTCACACTTAAATATGGGCAATCGACTAGGAACACTCCACGAGTCTACGGTTCACTACCCAATTTCAATTTTTTGATTATAAATGAATCTAATCACGCACCTAAAGGAATTGAAAAACACAGGAATACCAAAAATTCAAGTTAAAATTGTAGTGGGTGCCGGAAATGAAATGCGCGAGAGCGATAAAACTTTTAAAATTTTGAAGATTGGACCAAAATATAAAAAAAGCACTAACAGAATGCAAACATAGTGTGTGCTCGAGCAATCGAATAATATATTCTACCCCCAGACTTAAATGATGCATTGGCCTCAATGCAAATGTGTATGCGAATGAACAGGAGGAATGCAAAAAAGTATAGCGGGGTAGGAATGTGTTACCCAATGCCCGAGAATGAGGCATTCCGAAAGTGACCCAATCTGAATCTAAATTTTGCTCTCAGCACCAACTCAGCTAAAGAATATCACAATTTCACCCGAATCATGCAATGAGATTTGTGCAGCAAAACAAAGAAAACAGGTAAACATTAATGAAATCACAGATAAGCATGTGGTGCCTCCCAATATTGCTTTTTTGTTTAACGTTCTTGAGCTAGATCAAATACTTGTATTAAACAGTTTTATAATATTGTTAATTTGCATGAATTTAAAAAGTAGAAGTATGAAAATCCTAATTACTACTAATACAAACTCATCAAAATGATCAACTGTATGAAAATTTGAAATAGTTACTTAAAATAAAAAAAGGGCCCGGAGACCCAACATTGACGTTGAATAGGAGGATCATTCCTCCATCCCCAAATTTCTTCATTTTTCGATCTCTTCTTCTCATCCAATAACAATTCATCAAAGAAAAATCTCTTGCCACCTTGCACCCAATTCTTAAGGGGGAACACAAGCAGTGACGATGTGGTGGAATAGGCGATGTGTTCCGTCATTGACATATACTTCTCCTGCTAGGTTTTTACTTCAAGATCACCCAAGAATGGTCAATAAACTCATGCACCAGCAAGGGGATGCAAGAAAGAACATTAATTTTAACAGGACTGGGAGGAGGAATAGTAAACATATCACTTTCAGAATTATAAGAAAGATGCTCATGAAATAAAATGAAAGAAGAGCAAAAAGGGTCATTAAAAGCAGAAGTAGCCTCGATCTTATTCCCATCAGGCTTCACAGAAGGATCATTGTTGGTCACAATAAAATCATTGCAGGAAAAAGGTGAGCAACAAGGAACTTCGGTGATGAGTTGGATTTTCTCCTCTGGTGGTGAGGTAGGACCCCATCACCAAGGAAAATATCTTCCTCGGTGCAACTTCGGCGATCACATCAGAATCCACAAAATCACCTTCAATGGAGCTTGAATCCTTGGAGGAAGTCTTGATCTTTGAAGCTTGGGTAATTGGGAGGAGTCTTGGGGAAAACCCTAGCTTGGAGGGGCGAAAAACATCGAAGTTACGCTGAAAAAGACGGAGTAAAACGAAGCAGGTGGGAGAAATCGTGAAATAGGATATTTATAGGCTGCGCAGATTATTCTATCATGCACGACCAGTGGTAGTGCAAGAACAAATAAACTCACGACCAATGGTCGTGCGAGAAGGAAGTTTTTGGAAGGAAATTTCGGCTTTTGGAGGGAAAATTTGTTGAACGCGCACGACCAGTGGTCGTGTTATTATCCTCGTGCGGTTACTCATGCGATTTTCAGGACATTTTTTTGCAAATATCCGTGCACGACCAATGGTCATGCGCAAAGGGGGCCACTGCCTGTGCCAGAAGAAAAAAGCACGAGTAGTGGCCTCATCATTGGTAAAGTACCGAAACGTGCTGGGACAACCATACAACCACTTTACCTGCCACAAAAACATAAAATACCTCCAGAATAGTGCATCCACACATTCATAAATATCAAATATAAGTATACAAAAGAAATTAGAGGGAGAAAACGTCCCCCTCATGCATGAAATAGCTCAAATATGCTCAATCTTGCTAATATGCGCTCACATGTCATACAATTGGAATATCACATGTTTTATGATGAAATCTACAAATATATGAGCTATATCAATGGAAAAGCAAGCTAGAATAGAGACTAAATCACTATATGAATTTCGCTCATCACTCCCCCCTTTCCAATTCATGTGGAACCTTCTCTCCCCTAATCTAATCAAGCCACTCCCCTCCTTGCCCAACAGACCTCCTAAGTCACGGCGGCAACCCTTCTCGTGGAATCACCTCCAACCGATCCCTCCTCATTTATTATCCTAAAGTCGGTAACCCTCTACCTTCCATCCCAAGGTCCTCCAACCCCTTGCCAACCCCCTCTTCCCTCTCCGCCCACCCCACCCCATACACAATAGCTACCCCCAATTCCAGCCATAGGGAACTCTAATTACAACCCCGATACCTGCCGTATAGCATCCCAAGTTCCACTAGGCGTCTGGATTTCAGTGCCATTACCTGCCCTGGCTTCGAGAGATCCTCTTCAAGCCCTCTATTACTACTATCATGTGAGTTTATTTGTTTTGAAGTCAATTTTTTGTGCTGAATTATGTGTTTATTTCCTATTCAAGGATTATGTCTTTTGTAATTGTTGTTTCAAACTCTTGAATCTTCGTGAGTTTTCATTTACTTAGCCATTTGGTTTTGAGTACTCTTATATAATACAATGTTTTGTGTTTCCTTATTTGTTTGCTTTATCTATTGTGATTCGTTTTGAATTTTGGTATATAAACAAAAACTATTGCAAGTAAGATCTATTGCCAGAAAGTCCGTTTGCATATAAAAAATACCTTTAGCCTCTCTAGGACCTTACCCTACGTCAGAGGGCTTCAAAAAATTCTCATCGTAGAGGATCTAGCTAAGATTAGTGAAAGCAAAAATAATTAAGTTGGTTCTCTGCAAGCAGTTTGTCATCTTGTTATCCCTTCTCTTGAACAGCACAACAACAATAGGCCATCATGATGTGCCTTCTTCCACCTTGGAAGTGCATCTGCAAGGGACTGTCGTGCCGCTCATATTCAAGAAATTTGTCACTTTCGTGAAAAGTTGAACGCTACAAATGGCAAGACACAAAAAAGGCAACACCAAAATTTTCATATATCTTCACCCATCTATTACAACTTGAGCCTATTTCCTTTTATGGATCTTGAAATGCCAGTTGGCAGGAAAGTAAAGAGGTCATGGTTAGGTTCATTGGATAATTTGATGGGGAATGTAGAAATAATGCTGTTGAGATTAGGGTGAATGATATCATCTTGTAATGGAGAAATACCACAAAGATATTCAGTACTTGCTCATAATACTAGGCAAATTTGATACAGAGAGGTTCAGTTCCAAAGCCTTTTCATTGTTTTTATTTATTGTCTCATAATGTATAGAGTTTTACTTTTTTAATTGTTCAAGAGTTCCATAATAAAGTCTCACTTTTCTAGTTCTCACAAATACCATGTCATTATCCTCAAATTTAGCAAATTTCTCATGTCATTCAATTTTATAATTATATTTCTCTTAAACAAGATTTTGTTGAATTTCTTGGTACACATAATGCATATGAGATGTGATGTGGATCGCAACACACATCGACTTGTACGATGATCAAAACCGTCCATTTTATGCGGATCGACGATCTGAGAATTTTAGTTTTCATTATTTTTGTGATTTCTATTTTCATGTATTTTAAGTGCCGTCATGATTTGAGAATCGTGACCGTCCATTATGGGCCCTAATGTCTATATATTAAGGGTGAGGGCTCCCATTTAGAGGGATTGAAGATTGGAGCATAGGAATCTAATCTTTGGTCATTTTGGTGTTGAAGGTGAGTCTGGGAGTGAAGCCTTGGTCCCCATCCCTCCTTAGTGTGAAGCCTTGGATCCCCCTCCTCATCCCACTTCCTCCCCCATCCTTTTCTGTGGAACCACCTCTCTAACATACCTCCCCCTCTACAATTCCAAAACAGCCCCCTAATCCTCTTCAAAACCCCTCATTTCTATCTCCGTCCACCTCCGGTGAACCACCACCACATTCCCCTCCATTGCTCATTCAATTTCCTCCATTATTAGTTTTCCAGCGATCACCGGAATATACCTCCAGTCACTACCACTACCTTCGGCGAACTTTCACCATCACCTTCCGAGTCTCCTTCATTTTCCAGTTTTCCGGCGATCTCCGGAAAATACCTCCAACCACCACCACTACCATCACAGGAGAACCTCACTGGGAACCACCTCCGGCAGCCACCATCCCACAACCACCACCTTCCCCACTACCCCACAACCACCTCCCAACCTCCTCCACTACCCAACTTCCCTAGCCCCCCCTAAAAATTAGGAACCATTCCTGAAGTTTAGCCCTCAACTTCTCCCCACTACCTCCCTACAGCCAGCCCTCATTCTCCCCCTATTCTCCCTATTCCCCTCTCATGTGGAAACAACTACTTCCTGCCAACTAATCCCTCCCTTCCCTCACACGTGTAACCAAGCCTATTCCTCTTGCTGCAGCCGCCCTCCTCTCTTTCCATTAATCCTAATAATCGGCAGCCATTATTTCTCCTTTCCCTTCACGGGGAGCCACTCATTCTTCCTGCAGAGCCCCCACAGTTAGCCTACAGCTTTCAGCCTCCAAGAAGGTTGCTGCCAGACTCCAAACAGCAGCCCAGCAGAGACAAGATTGCTGTCCTAGTTCCAGGACAGCATCCTTCAGCAATGCCTTGCTGAATCCAGTCCTTGTCCGATAGACTTCCTGAGTGTCGTCCAGCAGCTGGGCCCCCACCCGGAGGTACAAAATCACACCTGGATTACAATTTCGGCTTCCTTATTGTTCTATCAATACATTCCCAGCCCTCACCCTACGGTATTGTGTGAGTCCAAGGTTTGTCTGTTGTTTCTTTTAGTTAAACATTGTTTAATTCTCCACTTGTAAGATGTTGGTTTGTAATCAGTGTTCCAAAAACTTCGAGTCTTTGAAATTTTCTATTTGTCTAGTCATTTATTTTTGTGTGCTCTTGCATTTATATTATCTCTCATGTTTCCTTCCTTCTTTGACTATTGTGGTTAATTATTCGCAGTTGAGTTATAAAGAAAATTATTGCAAGCTAAAAAGTCAAAAGAGATCTCGTATAGTTGCATGCTAGGATTCTCTCAATTATTTACCACTCACATAGGACCGTCCTGTGTCAAGATGCAATGAAGAATACACGTGTTAATATAAATGATGTATATATTCTAATATTAATATGTAATGGGCTAATGCATGTATGAATAAATAGAAAGCTTAGATACGAGATCTCGAATTGAAGAACAGGATTCTATCTTGATGGAAGACTCTAGATGAGGTGGTTCTATATTAGAATATTCTAGAACTGGACTAATGGCTCGATAGGGATGATACTATCAGTAGCGAGGATTATAGAAGATTCATTCATTCTGGGGTGGGACTGCAGAAAATTCAGATTTATCTAATGAATCCTCATCACTACTATCAAACGCACACGGTTAACATAATCAGTTTTTTCATCCAATTTTTCTTTAAGGCTCACTTGATCTAACTTGTAAGTAGTTCTTTCTCAAGAAAACAATCATATTCATCACTTGGCATCCTCTGAAGGATGTCAGTACGTAACCCAAGACAGAATCACAATGGAATCGCAAGGTGTTGATGTTTACACTTTAACTGGGTTCAATTTTTTTACAAGCAACTAGATCCAAAAATTGATTTTAGTATTCTAACAATTTTGATAAATGATTCTTGCTTAAGTTTGCATGACTTCATTTGGTATTGTTTTTTGTAGAAAAATACGAGATTAATGAAGGGAAAACAATAAACCTTATATATCTTTCTTGAGTGTGTAAATACAATGTATGAGTACACATATATAGGAAGAGGAAAGAGAGAAAAGTCCCATTTACAAGGTGTGAGACTAATACATAAGGAGAGCAAGAAGCTAATGGGCCATTATGCGAGCATTTACGTAGTCTTTTCTAACACTCCTCCGCAAGCTGGAGCGTACAAGTCGTAGGCACCCAACTTGTACAAGAACTTGTAAAATAGAGCACTAGGTAGGGCCTTAGTGAGAAGATCGGCAACTTGATCAGTAGCCAGAACATGTTTCAATTCCAGTTTCTCCATTTGAACTTTCTCCCGAACGAAATGACAATCAACTTCAATGTGTTTCGTTCTTTCGTGAAAGACTAGATTCTTAGCTATGTGTATAACAGTTTGACTGTCACAGAGTACGGTAGCTGGTGAGGAAAATTTTACTCCCATATCACCTAGGAGACTTTCAAGCCATGTAAGCTTGGATACAACAGACGCCATCGAACGGTTTTCAACTTCAGCCGAAGATCGAGCAACTAGAGCTTGTTTCTTACTGCGCCAGGTAACAAGGTGACCTCCAAAGTAGGTACAAAATCCGCTGGTAGACCGCCGATCATTTAAGGAACCAGTATAATCCGCATCTGAATACGCAACCAATGTTGGAGTAGAAGACTAGGTTTTGTATACCAGCCCTTGACCAGGGGTTGTTTTTAGATATCTCAGATTCGTTCGACACGACTGTATAGATGACATCCGAGGAGAATGCATAAACCAGCTGATAACCCCAACATCAAAAAATATGTCTGGTCTCGTGACTGTTAGGTAAATCAGTTTTCCAACGAGAAGTCGATAGTATTTGGTTTGGAAGAAGCATATCTGTATCCGAGGCATGCGCACAAAGTTTATGATTGACATCCATAGGAGTATTGGCCGGCTTGCATCCAGAGTAGCCGGCATTCTGAAGAAGGTCGTGATAGTACTTTCGTTGAGATAGGACAAGACCATCAGGACGTCTTGCGATCTCAAGGCCGAGGAAGTATCAGAGGTTCCCCTGATCTTTGGTTTGAAAGACAGAGCTCAGGTGTTGTTTGATCATTTGTATTCCATTTGAGTCATCACCTGTGATTAGGATGCCATCGACATATACTAATAAGAGAACGATGCCTGATGTGTGATGTCGAGTAAACAGAGAGGAATCTGCCGAGCTCCGATTAAAACCTACTTCTCGAACAACCCTACTGAACTTGTCGAACCTTGCCGAGGGGATTGTTTGAGACCATAAATCGACTTCTTGAGGTGACAAACCCGAGACTCCCCCTTGGTCACAAACCCCGGAGGTTGTTGCACACTTGCATGTAGATTGTTTCTTATAGGTCACCATTAAGAAACACATTCTTGATATCCAGTTGATGTAAGAGTCATTTGCGATGCACAACCACTGAAAGGAGGACACGTACCATGCTGAGCTTGGACACTGGAGAGAAGGTTTCCTCATAGTCAAGACCTTATTGTTGAGTAAATCCACGAGCCACCAAACGGGGCTTAAGACGGTCAATTGTCCCATCAGGAGCATGCTTGATGACAAAGACCTATTTACATCCAACAATAGTCTGGCCGGGAGGAAGAGGAACCAGATCTCATGTTTGATTAGCCCAGAGGGCTGTCATTTCTTCGTCCATGGCTGTCTGCCTACCCGGATGTTGGAGAGCCTCCTGCACAGAATTAGGAACAAAAATAGAGGATAATAAAATAGCAAAAGTGTGAAGCGTTGGGGACAGACAATGTAAAGATACGTAGTTCGCCATGGGATGGGCGGTGGAGGCCGGTGTCGGATCAGCAGGTCGTAGAGTGTCAGAGGTCGAGGCTGATTGCATTGGGGCTGCAGAGCGAGGAGGGCAACGAGTATAGACACAGATAAGAAGGGGCTTGGGGAGAACGGGAGTGGGGTCAGGGAGAAGTCGTGGTGGAGACGAGGTAACAAAAATGACAAGTCTTGCTAAGGATGGTGGTGTAAGGGGTGGGTTTGGAACGAAGAAGAACAATTGATCTTCCTAAAAGGTAACATCAGCTGAAACAGTTACCTTGCGAGTTGTAGGAGAGTAGCAAACTGTTACGGGTCCTTCATTGGTTATCTTATTTTATTATTAGTTTATTATTATTATTATTATTATTATGAGTCTAGTCATTGTATCGAGTCAGGTAGTTGGTTTATCATTATTATTAGGAGTCGAGTCGTTGTATCATGTCGCTGTATCGAGTCGTTGCCATCGGTGCCTATATATGGGCCTTTGTGGGTCATGTAAGGAGGAAGAGATAGTAAATGAAAGTTCTATTCTCTCTCTAGCTTCTCTCTCTCTCTCTAAGTTCTTCTCAACTTCTCTCTCAATTCTAGGGTTTATCCCTTGTATCACCGCCTCCTCCCCTCACAATCACGGGCACGTAACAACTTGGTATTAGAGGGACTTTCCTCCCCTCCGGTCGCCGTTCCCGCTGGTCGCCGCCCACAGCCGAAACTTCATCCCGCTGCCTTCGTCCAGCAAGCAACGATAGATCAACAAAAAAAAGAGAGGCCGCACTGACTCTGCTCGCAACCACGCCCGTCGACGCAGCAGGGCCGCTTATTCCAAACCCTACCTCGCAACAGCCGACCCCCGCACTGATCTCCGCCCAGAACCCGCCGTCCACGCGCAGGCCTCCGCTCCGCCAGCACTGTTCCTGTGATTTCTCACGATCAGGCTGCAATCGACGCAGCTCCGTTCCAGGGACAGTCCGCCTGGACCGCAAACAAAGCTCCGCCTGTTCGGTTTCAACGCACCTGATCCGTCGCCGTCGCCTGTGTCGCGACTTCCGTCGGGCCCTCCTCGCCGCTGCAACTCCAGTGCGATCCTACGACCCACTTCGGTCGCTGCTCCAACAGTACAAACGCTGATTCAACGCTACATCTCCCACGCAAACATCACTGCAGCCATCCTCGTCAACACAACCCGCACCTCTTCATTCCTCGAGCCTCACCCGGCATAGCCCGCTCCTTTTCATCCCTCGAGCCCCTCCCACAAACCTACTTTATTAAACATTTCATTATTATTATTATTATTATTATTATTATTATTACCTATAACATAGCTGTCTGCCTCCTCTCCTTTCAAAAAAAAAAGATCCTTATTTTAATTTATTAATCAAATTATTTTGATATTAATATAAAATCTTTTTTTCATGGATGCACCATTAAGCGCTGCCGATGCGGCCTCCGCTCATGCATGTCTTTCAAAACTTGAGGCGACCCTCGCCGCCAACACCGCACGTTTTCTGGAGGATCTCGCTCGCCTTTTTGGGTACCCTCTTTCCCCGACTTCGCCGCCATCCTCACTTCAGGGCTCCGTCGTCAATTTTTTGACGCCGCCTCCACCCCCACCCCCACCAACTCCTCAAGAGCAGTCACCAGTACCACCATCTACTTTTGTGGCCATCACTCCGCAGTTATTGGCCCCGACCACCGCGCCGCCTCTTCGGTCGGTTATTACTCCGTCAGCTCCACAGGCCGCGCTTCCACCTCCACTTCGGACCTCAGCTCTACCGCCTCCGGACACATCGGCTCTCGCTTCGTCGGCCCCTACCATACCAATCCCACCGGCCGCTTCGCTGCCTCTACCACCGACACTTGCTCCACCGACCTCGACGGATCCATTCCTGCCGCCGCATGTGGGCCCTCCGACTTCCGCGTGGCTGCTGCTATCAGCCCCTCCCGCAGGCCAGACGATGACATTCCACCTGCCGACCGTTTTACCGATGGCGTCACCACTCCTCGTCGACGCCACTGCCACCGCTACATGTTACCGCGCCTTATTCTGGAGGGAGATCAAGATACGTGATGATCTAGCCAACCACATGGTGCACGAGCTTGAGGGCAAGCTCGTTTTGAAGTCGGATGGAGTGTTACGGGTCCTCCATTGGTTATCTTATTTTATTATTAGTTTATTATTATTATTATGAGTCTAGTCATTGTATCGAGTCAGGTAGTTGGTTTATCATTATTATTAGGAGTCGAGTCGTTGTATCATGTCGCTGTATCGAGTCGTTGCCATCAGTGCCTATATATGGGCCTTTGTGGGTCATGTAAGGAGGAAGAAATAGTAAATGAAAGTTCTATTCTCTCTCTAGCTTCTCTCTCTCTCTCTCTAAGTTCTTCTCAACTTCTCTCTCAATTCTAGGGTTTATCCCTTGTATCACCGCCTCCTCCCCTCACAATCACGGGCACGTAACACAAACATAGCCTTTTTGAGTACGGGAATAACCGACAAATATGTATTTGGTTTCCCGAGGATCCAACTTGTCCGTGGATGGACCAAGTACGTGAACATAGCAGGTACGCCCAAATATGTGAGGCGTGAAAGAGAATGACGGAGTAGAGGGGAAGAAGAGACTAAACGGAGTAGCATTTTGGAGGACGGATGAAGATAGACGGTTAATGAGATAAGACGCCACCAAAAGCGCAAAGTGCCAGTAAGCCTTGGGTACCTGCATTTGAATCATGAGAGAGCGAGCAACATCTAGAAGATGTCTATTCGTACGTTCAACTACTCCGTTTTGTTGGGGGGGTATAGGTACACAAAGTTTGGTGAATAATTCCAAATTCAGAGCATATATTAGCAAACTCATGGCTAGTGTATTCGCGATCATTATCTGTTCGGAGAGTTTTAATTTTGTCGGAAAATAGTGTGCGAGTCTCAAGAACGAAAGCCCGGAACACACGGGGAAGCTCAGAATGATCACAAAGTAAGTATAACCATGTCTCTCGAGAATAATCATCATTAAATGTGATAAAGTAGCGATAACCAAACACACTAGTTATTTTGTACGAGACCCAAACATCATAATGCACTAGAATAAAAGGAGCAGAACTCCTAGTACAATGAGGAGGAAAAAAAGAATGATGTTTTCCCAAAATATATGAATCACACGTAAAAGATGGAAGAAAAATATCAGGAAGGGCCTTCTTGAGGACTGGAAGAGGGGCATGCCCAAGACGCCGATGCCAATCAACAGAGGAGACTGATGAGAGGATGGTAGGAGAAACATCAAGAAGGTAGATCCCGTTTTGCAGTTGTCTTTTATCAATGATATTTTGCGTCCGTCGATCCTGCATTAGAAAGAAGTAGAGGTGAATGTGACAGAGCAGTTCAAATCGGTAGTGAGGCGGCTAACAGAAAGCAAATTAAACGGAGAGCCCGGAACATGAAGAGCCGAGCGGAGAGAGATAGAAGAATTGAGAGGGATATCTGCAGAGCCAGAGACATGAATGGTAGCGCCATTGACCACAGTGATCACTTAGAATATGAAGAATCCAAGTATTGATGTGGCTTCAACGAGGTGATATGGTGATTGACACCTGAATCCACTATCCAACACGGACTAGTGGAGAGACAAACGATACCTTCATTAGAGACGGAGGCAACAGTGGAAGAAGGGTGACAAAGCATCCCGTAAAGTTGCTGGAGCTGGAGGCGGACTTCTTTAAGATCAGCACGGGTGGCAGAGGGACTGTGGTCAGCAACAGAAGCAGTCAGACGAAAAGGAAGACCGTGCTTGCAGTAGCAGGTCGCCTCAAGATGTCCATCCTTACCACAAAAAGAACACTTAGGCCTCAACCGGGCACCCGACCCCTTCCCCGAGAGCTTGAACTTCCTCCACGAGTATGAGGAGGGGGTAGCAATGACGCAGAGGAGTGCCAGAGAAGGGCAGGTGAGGGAAGTCTATTAGTATCAAGAGACGGTGAAACCTTTAGCAACATGGAGCATACATCAGAGAATGAGGGAGTTACAGCAGACGAGAAGATCTGAGCCCGAACACTCTGAAGATGAGGCGGGATACGGGCCATCACCATGGCAGTACCGACTGCTTCCTTTTGAGTGCGCTGGGCAGCGAGATCCATAGTGGGG
The DNA here is from genome assembly GCA_039513925.1 of Platanthera zijinensis. Taxonomy (NCBI): domain Eukaryota; kingdom Viridiplantae; phylum Streptophyta; class Magnoliopsida; order Asparagales; family Orchidaceae; genus Platanthera; species Platanthera zijinensis. The sequence goes on along the minus strand of CM077078.1, from coordinate 105,682,583 downwards.
GGATGATACTGGATCCAGGCTTCAACCAGTGTCTTGGAATGAGCAACAAATGAGGTTAAGTCGGCAGCACCGTCGATATCAAGAGTCTGAAGATCGGTGATGATGTCATACATGTGCTGGAGACTGTCCTTGCCTGAGTAAAGGGAATGAATCTCATCCCACATTGCCTTGACCATCTCGTGATATTTGGCCATGCGGTAAGGTTCACCATCAAGGGAGTTGAGGAGCCACGTCTGAATGCGTCCATCGTTACGAAGCCATTCATCAGTGGGCGTAGAGGGAACATCCTGATTTAAGTGATGCGGAAATTCTTTTGGCTGAAGAACCCGGTGAACAAAATTCACCCACTCAATAAAATTTTTCTTCCCTGTCAGAGAAATAGTAGTGATCCGTAACTCGTCACGGAGTTCAGGAACAGGGGCAACCGTCGCAGCAAGAGAGGAAGTAGAATTAGACGTATCCATGGCCAAGAGGGCAGTCGATTATAAAAGGCGGCTAACTGGCAGGGCGAGCAACCCGCAATCGCAACTGGCGGGTCAGGCACAACGGGCTTAGCCAAAGACTAGAGGACATGCACTAGACCAGCGACAATATCAACAGCGGCTTCGTCAGGCCGCATCGAACCAAAAACACGATGGCGCGGTTTGACGAGGCTAACCAGCAAGGTCACGTCGGTTTGATCAACGGATTGACAGAGAACGGCAAGGCCGCGCGACAAGAAACCGATGCGGCAAGAGCAAAGGATTCCGCAGTGACTAGAATAGAAAAACAGTAATCCACGCGGAAAGCGGAGGAGCAAACCGCGCATACAGCGGAGGAGCAAATCCACGAACAACGGAGAAGGAGCAAACCCGCGGCAGATCGCGCGATAAGATCAAGTCGGCAAGAGCAAACGCGGAGAAAGAGCAGATCAAGTTTTCCACGCGGAGAGCGGAGGAGCAAACCGCGCGAACATCGAAGAAGGAGCAAACCCGCGACATATCGCGCGACAAGATCAAGTCGGCAAGAGCAAACCGCGCGACCAGCAACCTGCACGAATCGGAAAGAGACCGGGGCGACTGGTTGGAGGAGATAAGCAAATCACGGGGAGACCGTGGGGAGCAGCAGAAAGAGACCGGAGGGGTAGAAGAGAAGACCGTCGCGACAAGAGGAGCAGACCGAGCCGTAAGGGAGAAAAGAGAGTGGGTCCCACAGAGCAGACTTGAGAGGTAATAAAAAGGAGAGAGAGGAGGAGGGGGGGGGGGTCCACGGGAAGGAGACTTGCGGTTAGAGGCAAGTAAACCGCAAAACAAAGAAGCCGTAGAGAGAGTTGCAGATAGAAAAGTAGAGACCACAGAGACCGCATAGAGGGTTGCGGAAAGGAAACCGCAGAGAGGGTTGCGGTTAAAAAAACAGAAACCTCCCGAGATCGCACTCTTTGATACCATGTAGAGAAATACCAGATTAATGAAGGGAAAACAGTAAACCTTGTATATCCTTCTTGAGTGTGTAAATACATTGTATGAGTACATATATATAGGGAGAGGAAAGAGAGAAAAATCTCATTTACAAGATGTGAGACTAATACATAAGGAGAAGAAGAAACTAAATGAGTCATTATGTGGATCTTTACCTAGTCTTTTCTAACAATTTTCAATATTGTACCTCATATAGGTTGACATGTTTCACAAAATATTAAGGGTAGAAAAATTATAGGTTGGATAAAGGTGAAGTTTTCTAGTTATAGTAAAAATAATTAATCCAATTTTGAATTTAGTTCATTCCAGGAAGTTACAGGGGAGTGCTTGTAAGAATGAATCTCTAGTTTATCGAATTTAGAATAATATTTTAAAGATAGGATTTTTTACCAAGATAACAGCAACTTGAAATTTATAAATATGCAATAACCTATTAAGATTATGATTATGAATCTAGCCCTAAAGTAGAAATATGAGGCTCCGTTTTTATGATTTGGGAAGTTTTACTTAATTTGAGCATTTAGATAATTAGTTTTTAATTAAAATATATAGGTTATATGCATGCATAAGTTCAGAAATTAGAATTTTGAGAGATGGAAGTTGTTTATGTTTTTAGGTTAAAGGATTGATTTAAATGATACAAAAAGTTTTTTAGTTCTTTATCAAGATGAGAAGAACACATCATACAAATTTCAACTTAAATTAAGTTGATTTACTATTTTAAATAATTCAAACAGTAATATTACATTATGCAGAAATAGCAATAAAAAATAACAGTTCAAACAAATGTTCTCAAACGAGAAATATTGCTCTGATATCAATCGGAAGGACAAGAATGTTTCCGAGAATGCACTGGATAGAAATAGATGTTATGTGATTACAAAACAATTAAGTATTCTTAAAATTTAAGAAATAATTAGGTGTTATGAATTCTCATAACGGCTAGTTCGCGGGACAGACATATCAAAGACTGCGAAAGGATGCGGCATCAAGCAGATGGTTGGGGGCTGAACCGGACGGGTTCAACCCCTATGGGGGGAGGGGGACTCCTGCCCATTCCTGGGGTGCCAGGACAACCCGACAGTAGCCGAGGAGGAGACGAATGGGAGTTTCGGCCCCCACCGCTGGCCGGAAATGATTATGGAGAGGATTGAGGATACCCTAACGTGGCCGAGGGATGACGATGACCGCTGGCACACAGACAAGAGTACGGAGGTCTTGGGCAACAATAACCGAGAGCTTACATGCCGCCTAAGGTGACACACATGAACTATCCCAAATTCAAAGGGGGCAATGCATTGGAATGGGTACAAAAGGCAAAGCTATTCTACAAATATCAGGAGATACCAGAGGACCAATGAGTGAAGTTAGTGCCTTTTCACCTTGAGGAAGACGCATTCTAGTGGACCCCCAGTGGTTCTTCCGAGGATGGGAACACATGCCGTGGCTCAAATTCGTTGACGGATTTACGGCCTGCTTTGGTCCACTGGAGTACGAAAACTTCGAGGCTCTTCTTCAGAAACTGAGGCAGAAGAGGACAGTGATGGAATACCGAGCGGAGTTTGAAAGATTAGCTAACAGGGTGGAGTGGGAAGAGAGGACATTAATGAGTTGCTTCGTTTCGGGATTGAAGGAGCACATTAAGGATGAGGTGCACGCGTATATGCCGCGTAGTTTGACCCGTGCTATCAGCCTGGCCCGAATTCAGGAGCAGCGATTCAACAGACAAAAGTCTAGATGGGGGTAATACGAAGAACACTTCAAACCTTTTAGACACCAAGAAGGATCAAGGAACTACTGGGAGGGCGACCATGAAGAAATTGACGTGGTCAGAGCTATAGACAAGAAAAGAGAAGGGATTGTGTTTCAACTGTGATGAGAAATTCACCCCAGGCTACAAATACCAGATGATTCAGGTGTACATGTTGCGGGAGGAAGATGAGATACCAGATGGAGGGGACATGAGCACCTCTCAGACATACCCGAGTTCGGGGTATCCATCCAGGCCGTGGAGGGAGTGTTACACCGCTAACGATGCAGATTGCAGGGCAGATCTGCCAACAGAAGGTGACTATTTTAGTTGACAGCGGTACTGCTCAAAACTTCATCAACCCCGCTGTGGAACCAAAGCTGGGGCAAGAGATCCAAGGATGCCTCTTTTCAGGTCGTGGTGGCAGATGAAAATAAGCTGCAGTGCGAAGGAGTGCTGAAGGGAGTGGGGTTCAGTGTGCAAGGATACACCTGCAGGATGAATGTTTACTTGTTGCCCATCCGGGGATCAAATATGATTCTGGGAGTCCAATGGTTGCGACAGCTGGGAAAAGTAACCTTGGATTTGGATAGTTTGACTATGGAGTTTGCGCAAGATGGGAGGGAGTATTGCTTGCACGAGATCAGGATCTCATCGGTGAAGGAGATCTCTCTTCGCTGCTTAGAGAGACTGTGGGAACTAGAGAGCAAAATGGTGGTGATTATGGAGATCGAGCCTTCAACCACACCCACGCAATAAGTCCCAGAGCAGATGAAGTCAATACTTCTCAAGTACCCGGATGTCTTCCAGGAACCACGCTTGCTACCACCTCGACGATTCTGAGATCACCAGATCAGCCTAAAGGAAGGGGTTGAGCCGACCAACATTACCCATACATACAGAAGGCCGAGATAGAACGAAGTGTGAAGGAGATAATAGCCGCAAGGATCATTCGACCTATCACCGGTTCGTTTTCCTCACCCATCATCCCTGTGGAGAAAAATGACTGGTCGTGGAGATTTTGTGTCGACTACTGCGCTCTGAACATCTCTACCAACAAAGACAAGTTCCCTATTCCCATAATTGAGTAACTGCTGGACGAACTATGGGAATAGGGAGAGAGACTGCTGGGTCACTATGAGTTTGTCGTGATGTCATTCAGACTCTCCAACACACCTTCAACATTTGAGGCAGTGATGAACGAGATCTTTTGGCCCCTCCTTCGCAGGTCTGTATTAATTCTTTTTGATGACATTCTAATCTACAGTGCCAACTGGGAAGAGCATCTCCAACATGTGAAACAAGTGCTCGTGATAATACGACAACATAAGCTCTATGTCAAGCGCTCAAAATGCTCATTTGTTCAAGAAGAGGTGGAATATCTTGGTCATATTGTCTCGACACAAGGTGTCAAGGCCGACCTCCAGAAGGTAGAGAGCATGCAGACATGGCCTAGGCCGCGCACGATCTGGGCACTCTGAGGCTTCCTCGGGCTGACAGGCCACTACCGGTGGTTCGTGAAAGATTATGGGAAGATAGCTCGGTCGTTGACCCAGCTGCTACACAAGGATGCCTTTTGCTGGCAAGAGGAGGCGGAGACTGCGTTCCAAGCTGTCAAGACGGCAATGATGTCAACACCAGCACGACAGCACTAGCTCTTCCCGACTTCACCAAGGAATTCATACTAGAGACTGATGCATCAGGCGTCAAGATCGGGGCCGTGCTCATGCAAGAATGTTGGCTGATAGCCTTTTCAACAAGGCATTGGCTCCACAGGTACTCAGTTCTCGGCGTATGAGAAGGAAATGTTGGCCATCATACATGTCGTGGCCTTGTGGCGTCCCTACCTCCTGGGCAGACACTTTAAGGTCTGGACCGATCACCAGAGTTTGTAACATTTTTTGTAGCAACGAGTTGCTTCTCCACTATAATAGAAATGAGTGATGAGGTTGCTTGTCTACGACTACGAGATAGTTTATAAGCAGGGGAAAGAGAACGTCGCGGAGGACGCACTATCCCGCATACCTGAGGGAGCGCTCCACCACATCTCAGGGCCCCTGATCGGCGCCTTGGATGATATACAAAAGGAGGTCCTACAAGACCCTGATCGGTGTCCTATCGTGGATGTACTTCGGCAGGGACACGAGGTCCCTCCCGTGTTTCGACTGCAAAATGGGCACTTGTACTTCCACGACCGGGCGGTCATACCTTCTTCGTCGCCATGGAAGAACACTATGCTACAAGATTTCCACTCCTCACCAGTAGGGGGGCATGCCAGAGTTCTATGTACCTTATAGAGAATCAGAGCCAATATTTTCTAGAAAGACCAACGAAGAGATGTATAGAGGTTTGTGCAGCAGTGTGATATATGTCAATGTCAGAAATATAAAACTACCTCACCAGCGGGCCTTCTGACTTCTCTGGAGATACTGCGACAGATTTGGGACAATGTCTTTGTACTTCATCGACGGGCTGCCAAAGTCCCAAGGGAAGACAGTCATTCTGATAGTGGTGGATAAGTTATCCAAGCACGAGCACTTCCTGGCTCTGAGCCATCCCTACATAGGTGAGTCAGTAGTAGACTTGTTCGTGCGGGAGATAGTCAAACTTCACGGGATCCCACGTTCAATCATCTCTGATCAGGATCCATTCTTTGTGGGCAACTTTTGGAAGAAACTATTCAGACATCAGGGTACGCGCCTATGTATGAGCACCGCACACCATCCACAAACAGACGGTCAGACCGAGGTTTTCAATCGGGGAGTTGAAACATACTTATGGTGTTTTGTCATGGATGATCCCTGCACATGGACATGATGGCTGCACTGGTCAGAGTACTGCTATAATACCTCCTACCACACGACCAGTAAGTTTACTCCTTTTGAAATTGTCTATGGGTGCTCTTCCCCGAGTCCGGGTACCTATGAGCCAGGGTGAACAATGCTACTAGCTATTGATTGTGAGTTACGGGACCGCGGCCGTACCCTCGCCATATTACAAGAAAACCTCCTTGATGTCCCAAACAGAATGAAATTCCAAGCAGATAAACACTGGTACGAACGTCAATTTACAATCGATGATGAAGTTTTCTTAAAACTCTAGCCTTGCAGACAAAGGAGCAATTGATTCCACCATGGAGTTTGTATGTCAGGATTTGACCAAAGAGTTCTCTCACTCTCATTAGGATTTTGGGTTTAGCTGGCGGGCTTTAGGATTTTGGGCTTAGGTGGCAGGTTTTCAGCAATGGTTGTAAATATCGGATGTTGACGACATGATTGCATTTTTAAATATAAGATGCCGGAAGTTGGAGAAATTTTAAAATACCTGGATTTCTATATACGCAAAACTCAAGTCTTTATCCCACTATAATGAGGTCGGCTATATGGATCCTTTGTCCTCATTGTGCTCAATCTTTAGTCATAATTTCACTAATGCCTATGTACATCATGTCTTTCCTTATAGTTTCGTTCCAAGTCATTATTGGTCTACCCCTCCCCCATTTAACATGCGTAGTGACTAAAATCTCGCAACACCTAACAGGTGCCTCTAATGGTCTCCTTTGTACGTGTCCAAACCATCTTAGTCGAGCTTCTTGCATCTTCTCTGCAATTGGTGCCACTCCTGTCTTACCCCCGATACATCCATTCCTAATTTTATCCAGTCTCGTGTGCCCACACATCCACCTAAGTACTCTCATCTCCACAAGTCTCATTTTTTTGCTTATGTACATAATTCACCGCCCAACACTCAGAACCATAGAACATCGTTGGTCTAATTGTAGTACTGTAAAACTTGCCTTTAAGTTTTAATGGTACTTTATCACATAAGAGGCAGAGGGTCCACGGTCGGAAGAGGTGGCAGTAGTGGCCGCAACGGAAGAGGTGACGATAGTGGCCGCGGTGGTGGGGTCGGCCATGTCGAGGAGGATGGTGGGGCTGTGTAGAATTCCTCGTCGAGATACCTAGCCTGCTCCATTGCGCGGGAAAGAGTAGTCGGGTTGTGGACTTGAAGGTGTGCACAGAGGTGGGGGTGCAGACCCGTTGGAAAATAACCCAAGTAGTGGTCGGGGGCCAGGTCGGGAACATGTGTAGTGACCGCGATGAATTCGTCGGTGTAGGTTGCCACGGAGTCAGACTAGCAAACGGAGCTGAGGCGCTCGAAGGCATTACCCACCTGACGACTGTCGTAGTGGCGGAGGAGTTCCTCCTTCAATATGGGCCAGGGCATGTCAAGTTCCTGCCGACGCATTCAACGCACCCAAGCGCCGAGCCTTCCATATTGATAGTGGCGAGGGGGACCCGAAGCGTACACATCGTATCAACACGCCCACCCGAAAAACAACCTTGTCCTCAAGGTCGAGGGTCAAAGGGGTCGTCAGACAGCGTCAACAGATCTAGTTTCCCGGAGTCAGGATCAGTATCTTCAGCTCCCAGTAACACAAAGATTCCTGAGAGGGCAGACGTGGGTGGACGAGAACAGTTCCTGACAGCGAAAGCAGAGGCCCTTGCCACGAAGCTCTTCTTGTTGTTCATAAGACAGATGATTGGGTTATCGGGGGGCCGGTGGGCGTGGAGCTAGTGGATGCGCGGGTGGCATCAGTAGTTGGGGCCCAGATGGGGGCAGAGTGTCCACGGTCGGAAGAGGTGGCAGTAGCGGCCACAACGGAAGTGGTGACGGTAGTGACCGCGGTGGTGGGGTCGGCCGTGTCGAGGAGCATGGTGGGGATGGGTAGAGTTCCTCGTCGAGATACCTAGCCTGCTCCATTGCGCGGGAAAGAGTAATCGGGTTGTGGACCTGAAGGCGTGCACGAAGGTGGGGGTGCATACCCGCCAAAAAATAGGCCAAGTAGTGGTCGGGGGACGGGTTGGGAACATGCGTAATGAACACGATGTATTCACCGATGTAGATTGCCACAGAGTCAGACTGACGGACGGAGTTGAGGCGCTCAAAGGCATTACCCGCCAGACGGCTGTCGTAGTGGCAGAGGAGTTCCTCCTTCAATGCGGGCCATGACATGTTAAGTGCATGCCGACGCATTCAATGCACCCAAGCGCCGAACCTTCCATATAGATAGTGTCGAGGTGGACCTGAGGCGTACACATCGTATCAACACGCCCCTCCCGAAAAACAACCTTGTCCTCAAGGCCGAGGGTCAAAGGGGTCGTCAGATAGCGTCAACAGATCCAGTTCCCCGAAGTCAGGATCAATATCTTCAGCTCCCAACAACACAGAGATTCCTAAGAGGGCAGACGTGGGTGGGCGAGAACAGTTCCTGGCAGCGAAAGCAGAGGCCCTTGCAACGAATCTCTTCTTGTTGTTGGTAAGACAGATGATTAGGTCGTTGGGGGCCGGTGGACGTGGAGCTGGAGGATGCGCGGGTGGCATCTATAGCTGGGGCCCAGGTGGGGGCATAGGGTCCACGATCAGAAGAGGTGGCGGTAGTGGCTGCAACGGAAGAGGTGACAGTAGTGGCCGCGGTGATGGGGTCAGCCGTGTCGAGGAGGATGGTGGGGCTGGGTAGAGTTCCTCGTCGAGATACCTAGCCTGCTCCATTGCGCGGGAAAGAATAGTCGGGTTGTGGCCCGAAGGCATGCACGAAGGTGAGGGTGCAGACCCGCCAGAAAATGGCCCAAGTAGTGGCCGGGAGCCAGGTCGGGAACATGCGTAGTGACCGTGATGAATTCGTCGATGTAGGTTGCCACAGAGTTAGACTGGCGGACAGAGCTGAGGCGCTCAAAGGCATTACCCGCATGACGACTGTCCTAGCGGCGGAGGAGTTCCTCCTTCAATGTGGGCCAGGGCATGTCAAGTACCTGCCGACGCATTCAACGCACCCAAGCGCCGAGCCTTCTATATAGATAGTGGCGAGGGCGACCTATGGCGTACATATCGTATCAACACGCCTGCATGAAAACGACCTTGTCCTCAAGGTCGATGGTCAAAGAGGTTGTCAGACAGCGTCAACAGAGCCAGTTCCCCGGAGTCAGGATCAGTATCTTCAGCTCCCAGCAACACAGAGATTCCTGGGAGGGAAGACGTGGGTGGACGAGAACAGTTCCTGACAGCGAAAGCAGAGGCCCTTGCAGCAAAGCTCTTCTTATTGTTTGTAAGACAGATGATTTGGTCGTCGGGGGGCCGATGAACGTGGAGTTGGCGGATGCGCGGGTGGCATCAGTAGCTGGGGGTCCAGGTGGGGGCAGAGGGTCCACGATCGAAAGAGGTGGCGGTAGTGGCTGCGACGGAAGATGTCACAATAGTGGTTGTGGTGGTGGGGTTGGTCGTTGGCCGTATCGAGCAGGATGGTGGGGCTGGGTAGAGTTTCTCGTCGAGATACCTAGCCTGCTCCATTGCGCAAGAAAGAGTAGTCGGATTGTGGACCCGATGGCGTGCACGAAGGTGGGGATGCAGACCCGCCAGAAAATAGCCCAAGTAGTGGTCGGGGGCCAGGTCGGGAACATGCGTAGTGACCGCGATGGATTCGTCGATGTAGGTTGCCATGAAGTCAGACTAGCGGACGGAGCTGAGGCGCTCAAAGACATTACCCTCCTGACGGCTGTCGTAGTGGCGAAGGAGTTCCTCCTTCAATGTGAGTCAGGGCATGTCAAGTGCCTTCTAATGCATTAAACTCACCCAAGCGCCGAGCCTTCCATATAGATAGTGGCGATGGGGACCTTCTGGTCGGCGGGGGTTGCCTGCAAGTTGAAGAACTGCTCGGCGCGAGCGATCCACCTGAGAGGGTCGATGTCATCGAACACCGGAATCTCAATCCGACAGAGGTGGACCGGGGCACTGTCTGTCGTTGGGTGCAATGCCCCATGTGGTCCAGAACAGTTGGAATTGGTGGCAGTGGAGGAGGACCCGAAGGGCGATTAACTGTCGAGGTAAGTCCTCGAAGGAGGAGGGTGAGGTCCTCCAGCTAGGCTTCGATGTGATCCATGCGCTGAGAGTCCGAGTTTGTTGTGGTGGAGGTGTTCTCGTCAGCGTGGAGGGTCATGGCCCGAGTCTTGGGCATGAACCGCGGCTAGGAATAGTGTCAAGGAGGACCGAAAGGCTACAATAATTGTAGGAGGGCGGTCCAACACGGTGGGAGGCGGCGAGGAAGAGAAACGGCCGCTGGAAGGGCGACAAAGCTGCAGGAGGACCTCCGAAAGACGGTGAGGAAGCCAGAGGGCGGCTGGAAGCTGATCTAAACACCCAAAAATGTTGGACGGCCCCGACAGAAGGCGTAAAAGGCCAGGAAGGGGCACTGACGACAGTTGATTGCGATGCACGAGGTAGAAATGCCGTTGGAAGCAGCCGACGACGTTGGTCTGGCTGGAGTAGTCAGCGGAATTGCCGACCGGGAAAAAAACACTGCTCGAACAGTCAACGGGATGACAGAAGCAGGCGCTGCTGGCGCGATAGAACAGGCGATACGGGGGAACGACGAGCCGACAGATCGAGTCAGATCAGAGGTGATGCATGCGGGGCTTGCGGAGACGGATGCGCTGGAGTAGACACACTGTGTGGCCGAAGCGGTAGCGGACGCGCTGGAGTAGATGCACTGTGTGGTGGAATCGCCGAAGCGGAAAAGGCGCGATGGCGGCCTCGTGGAAACGAAAGAGGGAGGCTCCAAAATTAGGGCTTGGGAGAACCCTAATCATGGGCGGGTCGGACCAGTTGATAGGAAGAGGGAAATTGCATTACATTAAACAATAGAACGATACAATCGAGAATGAGTGCTCGCCAAGCATCCAAAGGCAGGGTCCTCATTGACACTTCACTCTCCAAGAGAGACAAAACCCTGGACATCAAAAGTTGCCATTCTAAGCATACTACCACTCCTATATATATATGGGTGGGAAAAATACAAAGTACAATATTGTCCTTTGGGCTACATAAACTAATAATAGCATGAGGCGGTCGCATCGTATCAATACTTCTGTAATTAATACAATTTTCTATATCTCTTTTGTTCTTATACAAATGTACTAATATATTTTCTCTCCATTGGTCCTACATTCTTTTCGACTTCAGTATCTTATTGAAGAAATATGTAAGTCACAAAATTATTTGTTTCTCTAGACATTTTCATAATTCGATGAGTATATCGTCTGACTCAATCATCTTTCCATTTTTTATCTTTTTTAAAAAGATAATTTACCACAAATACTTTAATTTTACGATAAAACGCTGTGTTCATATACTTCTCTGATTTACTTAACTCTTTCAAGTTCAGTTATCGTCTTTTGTTTCATTATAAAGTTGATAAAAGTATTTTTTTTCATCGCTCTCTAATAGCCACATCATCTCTCAAAATTTTATCTGTTTCATCTTTCATGCAAACAAGCAAACACAAAAAATGATTAACAAGATCAAAGTTTTTCAAATATTACCGGTGTACGGTGGTCAATGACTTTGACAATCCGTCTTCCTGGTAATGACGTCAAAAACTTGATACACTCCTATTGCATTTAGGTAAATGATAAATTTCCGTACTTTTAGGCAGGCACACCTATCGTTGGTAGTATATTGATAAGATGTTATCAATTTCGTATTTCCCAGGGAACGCCAATAATTTTCTTACTTCACTCCTCTCTTGTTATCTTATTATTTATATAGTTGATAAAAATAAAATAAATATACAAAAGTGACTAATTCTAATTGTGAGTTTCTATTGGAGGATAAAGATTTTTTGACCATATAAAATATAAACATGTTAGATTATGATTATTGAAATTGTTTTTCAGATTTTGAGGAATGTTATTTAGACAGCGGAGGTTCCATTTCACTATGGTCCCAACATCATATGGGTAGTCAGAGCTCTGATTTTAGGGAAACCAACTTGAGATTTGTACTATGGGTAGGGGGCCCTAAAGATCATTTTACCGTTCTGTGAACCCCAACGCTTGGCTTTTACGCCAAGACAGGAGATTTATGATTCCGTATTCTTTTTGGGAGCATGCAACACTCTTTATCCGGGTGTGATCCTGCTTGCAACAATGCCCAAAATTATATAACTTGAATCACAAATAACAAATATGAAATTGATATTCGTGAACTACCAACTCATTCTATTATAAACACTAATAAATTTTAGAATAATTTTCAACACCCTAAAAATATAGATAAAATACTTCAAAACATCTCAATAATCAAACTTACATGCAAAATATATTAATTACATAGACATAATCAAGAAGAGAACCTTAGGGCTCCGTTTGTTTGGCAAGACTTGGGATGCAGGAATTGTAATTGACCCAATTCTAATTCCCGCGGGAATTGAAATTGAAGTCAATTTCAATTTTGTTGTTTGGCTAACTGCAAGAATTATGTCATCAAAGTTGGAATTTGTAATTTCGTTGTTTGACTGTTAGCCAGATTTTAATGGATGGAATTGAAATTTTAAATTTATAACAATAGTTGATTAAAATAGTTGACATCTATCATACTATGTAATCGAGCAAACAATGTTCTCCTTAAAATACTCTTAGCACCGACCTCTACAAGATCCCTTGCAATCCTGGGTTTCATCAAAACAATAGTGGTTGTAGCATGAGCTGCTGTCACTAGGCCCACTACGGCTCTCCTACGTCTACGACGCTTCTTTATTTCATCCATTTACTTTTAAACAACTTTGTAATAACAATTAATCACATAGAACAACACACAAATCCAAACAAAAACACACACATACACATGCATACACACACAAAACAAATACATACACACAAACACAAACAAAAAGCACACTTTCTTTATCAAAAAACATACACACACAAAAAAGCACAAACAAAACATACACATACACAAAAACATACACACAAACAAAAACACAAACACACATACACAAACAAAAGCACATACACAAACAAAAAACAATAACACACCCACACACATACACATACAAACAAAAACAGAACACACACAAAAACACACACACACACACACGCACACTCACACGCACACACACACTTACATACACACACAAACACAAATACATACAAACACAAACAAAAGCACACATACACAAAACACACACGTACACAAACACAAATACATACACAATCACAAACAAAGACACATAGACAAACAAAAAACAAGAACACACACACACACACACACACACCTACACACACACACATACACCTACACACAAACACACACACAAACACAAATACGTACACGCAAACAAAAAAGCACACACATACACAAACAAAATCACAAGAACACGCATTTATTCACTGAAATTTCTTGCAATCTAGAAGCTCACATTGATTTACAGTAATATCTACGGAACTAAACAGCAAGGGAAGGAAGAAGATCAATGCAGGGCTGCGGCGGTTCTAGGGCAAAACTGCGAGAACGCTTGTTTAAAAAAAACCAACAAGATCTACAAAAACTGCATATTCTAGGGATAAACCGAAGGAAAAAAAAGAACAAGTGTACCAGTTGTCGACAGATAAAATCTACGACAAAGGAGGTGGAATCGCATGTCGCGTATGGGGGGCTCGTCGGAGAAGAGATAGGAGAGAGGAATCGCGAGTGAGAGAGCAACCGTGGGCGAGAGAGGATTCGCAGGGGGAGCTGAGCGGCGGATGGAGAGCGAGTCGGGATGTCCGAGAATCGCGAAAGAGGCATTGTGTGGAATCCGGAATCACAAATTCAGATCTCGGGAGGTCGGAAATGACACTGGCTGGTTTGCCCTATATCGATTTCCTAAGGGAATTCAACCCAATTCCAATTCCCACTGAATTTTTGCGTTGTCGAACATCATAAATCGAAATTGGCAAATGAATGCCAATTTCGAACCCCCAATTCCAACAAAATGAACGAAGCACAAGAGAAGAGATGAAATCTTAAAAGATAAAATAGAGGTAAAGATCTTCCTTCATCAATCACCTTCTTCCTTGAATTTTCTATTATATTAGTCCTTAAGATGACTCTGAACGACTCTCATAGAAGGGAAACGTGTTTCTTTCAGTTTTGCGACCCCAAATATAGTATTTCATTAAAATTGGTTGACACGGCCTTGGGACATGCTCGTGTCCCTCGACCATGTATCCCAACAACCGAGTCTCTTTGTTATGCATGTCTCCAACTGTCAAAAGTTGCAAAAATCTATCAACACGCCCATGGCACACAATCGTGTCGCATTATCGTGCAGCCCTTTGAAGTTCCGTGCTTTAGTAAAGTTGTAGTCTCTTGTGTCACCTTTTCTACGACACTTGAATCGCATCAATCTGAGCTTTGTGACCAATTTTATGACCAAAATGGTAAAACTGGTCTCCTTCAAGAGTTTTCCGATTTTTAGTCATTGATCCTACAAATACAGAAACAAGTGAAATAACATATGAAATGTATAAAAATATTAGATGAATGTTTTACCTAATAAAAACAATATTAAATAAAATATAATTTTGCATAATAGTACTCATCAAACACCCCCATCAGACTAATTCTAGACTCCCCCATTGTGCACCGGTCCCTGCCCAGGCTGCTGGCATCCATGCATGGACCTGTTGTGGCTGTTGGCAATGGCCGACCATGTTCCCCTCTACTTTGGGAGCTCTCGGCCTCGTCCACCTCAATGCTCCCCGATGCTTCCCCCGCCTGACCCAAACCCCACCTTTACCAAGGGTGTTCCACGACCAGGAATCTTTGCTATTCTTTGTGCTCTGGTTCCCAATCGCAGATTCCCTATGACCTTCTTGACTGACCGCCTTGCCTCACGCTCCCGCCACCCACCCACCCCCCTCTCATTGTTCACTCTCCAGCCGTTCAAATCGAGGACTCGACACGCTTGCAGACACCATTTCCCTCGACGTCTACGGCCAACCCCAAACAATCTCCTTTCCCACACCACCAATTGTCACTCTCCACTCATTGCCAAAGCCTACCTTCTCCATTTCTCTTGTCGCATCAGCCTTTTTCATCTCCCTTACTTTTTGTCACTAAAACGAGCCCCTTTTCCTACCTCGTAGCTGCCCCATCCCCTCCCTTCTCTATAACCTTTTCCCATCAACCTTCACCCCCACAACCACATCCACTCTTAGCTTGCCCCATCTATTCTCACCCTCCACTATTGACACCCAAAATTTCACTCATAACCTTTTCCCACCAACCTTCACCCCCACGCCCACACCGACTCTTGCCTGCCCCATCTATTCTCACCACTCACTAATGACACCCAAAACTTCACTCATATTTTTTCTTCTTTTTTCACCACCCCTTCGTTCGTTATCCTCGTCATCTGTGCAATTGCCGCCTCACCTCTATGATCTCGTCGAAATATTACACCTCGATCTTGAGGACAAGGTCGATTTTCAAGGGCGGTATAGTGTTATGCTCACACTTTGCCTAAGTGGGCCCTCCTTGTCAGAACTACCGGAGCTTGCATATGAAAGCTTCCATGATAAATTCAGGGCAGAATATAATATCTTGCAATTAATTAGTTATTCTTAATTAATATTGATTAGATTATATATATTAATTAATATATTGTGTATGCCCGCCCTCATCTATATTAGGGGGAGAGGCTTGAGTGTTTGGCATCGGTGATGATCATTATTGTATTAGGTTGTCTCTCTTTCTCTCTAGAACCCTCTTCTTGTCTTGGGATTCCCCTCCTCTCTATCTCTCTTATGTATCTTTATGATGAAGGAAATACATTGTTTGTCGTTTTGAGTCGCTCATTCTCTCACTCGCGCGCATCACATTGAGAGGGTTCGCTCATCGAAGATCCTGTGCGTAATAACAACATTGGGGGACATCGGGGAAACCATGAGAAGAATTTGCTTCTCCCCACTTTGATCCTTCTCTCGCGGCTGGTGACTCAATCCATTACTAGTGCACACATTATTTGCAAGAGGCGACTAATAGGAAGAATCTTGCTCCTTCTCAATCTTTTGTGATCGATCATTTAGTGGACATATTTTTCTCTTACTACCAACTTCAAACTTTTGTATCATTTCTGCCCATTGTTTCATCTTTTTCTTTATAAATTTATGTTGATGTTGTTTTCTTGGATTTTTTGTTGTATTATGCTTTTATGTACTCCCTGTATGTAATGTGTTATTCTAGCAGTATTAATTTCAAACCTAATCCTTTGTTTCTCCTTAATTCAAACAATGCTAACGTATATGACCATGATAGTGGTTGGAAGAAAGTGATGATCTATACTAGGTAAAATATCTTGAGAAGGTACATACAGTAATGCTATCTACAAGGAAATTTTTTGATGAACAATTCTTTGGCTTTTTGCCTTTAGTACATGCTCATTTCTTGTCGATCTTGATTTTTATAATTTGAATCATGATAATCTTTGGGATTAGAGTTATCTTAACGATTTGAGTTCTCAGCTTTTGGAAAGTAAATGCTTGGAGATTCTACTAGTAAAGTTCATGAAAAACTTTCTCCTCATGCATCATTATACATCATGATATGTGTTATCAACAGTTAGTATTTTTTTAAAATCCAAAAGCTCCTTGCGCTTAAGCTTTTCATTTTATTGGGTATATCTTACTTTTGGTGCTACTTGTTACATTTTTTCCTAATTTTTTTTTTGTTTCCATCCCATTGTTTGAACAGCTTGCGAAGTCTTCTCGGGAACTTTCTAAGTTTGCTGTTGTAGCTTTAGTAGATATTGATGCGGAGGAGCTTAATATTTATGTCAAATATTTCGATATAGTGCTTATTCCTTCAACTGTGTTTTTTTTCAATGCACATCACATGAAGATGGACTCCGGGTAAAATTTTTCCACGAGCATCTACTTCTACAGTTTCTTCACGTTATCTTCACTTGAAATTAAATATACTATTGGTCACAACGAACCAAAATTGAATTTTTCACATGTTAGCAGCATGAACAAAAAATTTACTAGAACAAGAAAAGGGATACTAACTCGCGAGCCATGCTTGCCCAAACTCCTAAGGGCTGGTTCTCTCCGCGAGCTCCTCTCCAAATGTGAGAAACATTACAAGACTTTAAGATGCTCTAAGAATCGCAACTCATCCCTTATATAAATAGTGAAATACCCATATGCCTAATATTATAAAAATTGCATCAAAAAAAGCACATAAAAGCAATAAAAGATACATATAGGTCCACCATGTGCATTGATTGCCCACATATATGTGTGCGTGCTTCTCTCTCTCTCTCTATATATATATAGATAGATATATATACACACACAAGTAGCCGTGCACGTGGAATCCATGCGGGGAGGCGACATTCGACAGGGGCGGCTACATTGGCCGTGGGAGGGGAGGCGACATTCAGAGGGGGAGATGACATTCGACGGAGGGGGGGGGGGATTCACAGGGGGAGGCGACATTCGGTGGGGGAGGCAGTCATGTACGGGGGACGACAACATTTGCTGGGGGAAGGGGGCAACATTCCGCGGGGGAGGGGGCATTTATCGGGGTTGGGTGGGGGGGGGGGCTACATTCGTCGGGGAAGGATAAATACGACGGCGGCCACGACATGCGACTGGGGAGGCGTCATACGGAGGGGGCGACAAAATGTTGCGGGAGAGGCGACATGCAATGTGGGTGGTGACATGCGACGTGAGCGCCGCCATTTGGCGGGGGAGGTGAAATGCGGTGGGGGTGGCCACATGTGACGGGGAAGGCGTCATGCGGGGGGGGGGGGGGGGGGAAACAACATGCTGCGGGGGAGGCGACATGCGACGGGAGCAGTGATATGCAATAGTATATAAAAAATATTCTATGAACCGATGCATCCTAAATTGTGATAAAATTCATATCATCCAAACTTATATTAAAGATTCCCAAAAAATAAAAATCAAATCTGTGAAAAAAATCTAAATAACAAGTTTTGCATTTCACAAAAAGATAATTTACAAGAATATGATCCTCTATATATAGGGGAAAAGAAAGGAGATAAAAATATAATAGCCGACGTGAGACTAAATTATAACCTGCGGACAGGTAGAATAAAAAATTTAAACCACAAAACAACCGAGCGGTTAAGCCCGGACCGCTCCGGCTAGAATCCTCCAGACATAGAAGCAGTCCGCTCCACACAGGTATTCGCCGGACTCAAGAAGCAGTTCGTGATCTCTGATCAGCTCGCTCCTACACTAAGCCACAACAACTGCCAGAACCCGTAACTTCAGCTGCTCTTCAGACCGCAGCTCCAACTGCCTCTATCCGCTACGACTTCAATGCTGTCTTCCAAGTCCGCTATGGCTAGAACCCAAGTTCGCTGCAGCTTTAGTATCTTACTAAAAAAACATGTAAGCCACAAAATGAAGGAACAAGTTTTTTCAATAAGATACTAAAGTCAAAGAAGATGTCAGACCAATGGAGATAAAGTATCTTGGTACCTTTGTATAAAAATAAATGAGATATAAAAATTGTGTTAATTACAGTCCGCTCCACACAGGTATTCGCCGGACTCAAGAAGCAGTTCATGATCTCTGACCAGCTCGCTCCTACACTAAGCCACAACAACTGCCAGAACCTGCGGCTTCAGCTGCTCTTTAGACCGCAGCTCCAGCTGCCTCTATCTGCTGCGACTTCAATGCTGTCTGCCAAGTCCGCTGTGGCTAGAACCCAAGTTCGCTGCGGCTTTAGTATCTTACTGAAAAAACATGTAAGCCACAAAATGAAAGAATTTTGTGACTTACATGTTTTTTCAATAAGATACT
Organism: Platanthera zijinensis; assembly: GCA_039513925.1. Taxonomy (NCBI): domain Eukaryota; kingdom Viridiplantae; phylum Streptophyta; class Magnoliopsida; order Asparagales; family Orchidaceae; genus Platanthera; species Platanthera zijinensis. The sequence continues at coordinate 105,663,723 of CM077078.1, read as the reverse complement.
AAAGTCAAAGAAGATGTCAGACCAATGAAGATAAAGTATCTTGGTACCTTTGTATAAAAATAAATGAGATATAAAAAATTGTGTTAATTACAAATGAATTAAATTGATGAGTCATGACATGAAACTATGAAAACAAGTAATAAAAAGAAGATTAAGACGAGAGACTAACATCTCGGAGAATCAATTTAGATTCATGCCAGGGAGGTCGACCATGGAAGCTATACATCTCTTGAGGAGACTCATTGACAATTATCGAGAAAGAAAACAAGATTTGCATATGTTGTTTATTGATCTTGAGAAGGCTTATGATAGAGTTCCAAGAGAGATCTTATGGAGAGTCTTAGAAAAGAAAGGTGTAAATATATCATATATTGACACAATCAAAGATATGTATACAAATTCAGTGACGAGGGTGCGTACGTTTGGAGGATTAACACAAAAATTCTCTATCACTGTTGGCTTACATCAAGGTTCAGCTTTAAGCCTTATCTCTTTACCCGTATCTTAGATGAGCTCACCAGACATATCTAACAAGCAATACCTTGAAGTTTATTGTTTGCGAATGATATCGTTTTGGTTGATGAGACGCGCGAGGGTGTAAACGCAAAACTTGAATCTTGGCGAGATACTTTAGAAATATAGTTTTTAGGTTTAGCAGGGCAAAGATGAAGTATATGGAGCTTAAATTTAGCAGTACAAGAAGGACAGATGAATTCGTTATTAAGTTGGGTGAAATCAAGATGTTTCCCATAGTGAGTGTTTTTAATATCTTGGATCGATAGTTCAAAAAGACGGAAGTATTGATAAAGATGTGATACATAAAATCCAAGCGGGTTGGTTGAAGTGGAGAGTTGCGTCAGGAATCTTATGTGATGGTAAAATACCACTAAAACTTAAGGGCAAGTTTTGTCGTATTGCAATTAGACCCTCGATGCTCTATGGTTCTGAGTGTTGGACAGTGAATTGTGTACATGAGCAAAAAATGGGAGTTGCGGAGATGAGAATGCTTAGGTGGATGTGTGGGCACACGAGATTGGATAAAATTATGAATGAAAGTATTAGGGATAAGGCAGGAGTAGCACCAATTGCAGAGAAGATGCAAGAAGCTCGTCTAAGATGATTTGGACACGTACAAAGGAGACCATTAGAGGCATCTGTTAGGCGTTGTGAGAGTCTAGTCACTAGGCATGTTAAACAAAGGAGGGGTAGACCAAGGAAAGACATGATGTACTTAGGCATTAGTGAGATTATGACAAAAGATAGGGCACAATGGCGACAAGGATCCATATCACCGACCCGACTATAGTGGGATAAAGGCTTGAATGTTGTTGTTGTTGTATTATTTTTTTATTTTTATAACATATAATTATAGTTAGTAGCATAAAAATATATATAAAAAATTTATAAGTCATTGAAATCCGATATTTTAAAATATCCCCAATATGTCTTCGATTTCCGACATCCGACATCCAACATTTAAAAATTCAGTCCGATATGTCGTCAACATCCGATATTTACAACATTATCCGCAAGAACCCGCAGGACGACTGCAGACAGAACGGGTTAGTGCCCGCAGGTAAGGGGAATTATGTATTATGGTAATTACATTTACTTACAGTTTGCGGTATCCATGCCCTCCACTTCCTCCAAGAGGGAGCCGTCGTACTCTATGTCGAGGCGGCTTTGTCGAGGAACATCACGATCCTCTCTTCTACCCCTTCCACTTGCGGTTTCCGAAAGTACGTCTCCGCCCGCGTGTCGGGGACCGTGCACATGTCCCTGAAGTCCTCCCTAAATACTGCGAACCATTTTCTCCACCCATGAATCTTATTGGGTAGGTTCAGAACCCGCAATGTGCCAGAACCTATGTACAAGTGCTCGTGTTGACTCGTGCACGTGAAATAAGTTCCGGAAGATTGTAAGACTGAACCGGGTACCCTACAACCGCATCTAGGTGAAGAAGGCGGTTGCTACCACAATAGAATTAGGGGACAGTTGCGCGGGACAAGCCCGAAGAAGTTCAAAACTTCCACCATCTCTGAAAAGATGGGGAAAGTCCATCCCGCGTCGAAATGCTCGAACGGGAGGATGAGCTCTTCGGCGAACACACTGTAAAAGTGTTCCCTAGGGTCGGTAAGACGCACACTGGAACAACGGGGTCAAGGCGGATTCTCGCAAGAAGCATTGCGAGCTTCCCGTCAGGAATCCTGAACACGCGAGGCACGTGTTGAAGGAATCAATAACGCACTTCGCCCGCGTAGCTCCCGACGTAGGAGTTCGCTCATTCTCCGAGTGACTCATGGTTTTACTGCCGTAAAAGGAGGAGTTTGGCAGGGTTCTCTACCTCGAAATTTGAAACACCGGAGGCGATTACTTTTCGCAATGTGCGCTTGCGGTAACTGCCCCCGCTTTGTCTTCCCCGCACAAAGCATAGTACACATGCAAACAAAGAAAATATCCTCATCAATCGCATAAAAGACATAAACAGTCCGGCTGTTAAGAGTTCGCTAGCCCTAATTAATTATTACATAACCATAAAACGTCATCGTGATCACTCAACTCCCTAAGTTTCCTCGGCGGGAGTCCGCTCCACACCCACTAATGTTAAGCTATTTGTTATTTCTATGAGGGTACCCTGTGTGCCCACCAGATGTTTGTTTAGCTTAGCGCCCAAGGTGTGTGTATGGCGCAAACATCCTCCCTCATTCTCCGCGTATATTTTTGGGGAACATCTTCTGGAGGGACCATATTCTACAGTGCCGACGACACGCTTATCCTCGGCGTGGAAAGATGCTCACTCTCAGGTATGCGCGCGACGACATGCTTCAACGTCGCCAACTCTTCTTCCAACCGGACGATGCACGCACATGCCCCCCCACCCCATAATTCTTTCTTCAGTGCAGTTATCACCGAAGAGTCCGTTGCAGACAAAGGTATGCGAGTTAATATTTTGTGTAATTAATGAGCAGTTGACAAGAAAGAGAAGTATTTTTCCATAAGCGCACCCGTCGCTTGGGAAGCTGGCACCTTTGCGGCAAGGCTCTTCTTTGGTGCCCACAGGGGGCTCATCCCCTCGAGCTCAGGTGCTTTCTTTCTCTTCGTCTTCCCCTGCGGTGCGAACCCCAAGGGCGCGTCGGCGACAACAAGCGGTTGGACGACAGTCTCGACGGCTTTCCCTTTATCATATTCCTGAAGGAGGCTCGTTTCCAGGTCTGCGAGTTCTTTCTCGAACTCGCCGTCCTCGTCACCATCCTCGTTTCCCTCGTCGTCGCCCTCGTCATCAAATCCTCTCCCCCCGACTTCTCCTCCACCACGATTTTCTCCGACGAACGCTCTGCCGTTTGGTGTCCTCTATCAAGGTTTTCTGGTAGATTCCTTCTCGCGGGAATTCAGCGCAGTCTTCTCCAGTTTCAGTGAAGTTTTCGCTGGAGTCTCAGCGGCCATAGGAGCGTCCACCTAGCTATTCGGCATACTCGTGTTCCAGACATTAATCCTTTGGGGTTTCTGCTCCTTTGTCCTCTGAGAAGCGCTCGTCGGGCGGAACCCCTGAGGTCGCAGAAAATTTCCCTTGGCCTCTTTGGTCAAGGAGCTCGCCCCCGCATTCAGAAAAGACTCCATGCGCGCGCCAAAGTCGGAATGGGTGGGGGTTCGCCCGCCCACTTAAGCAGCCGTGACAGGCTTCTTTGGAGACAACACCGCGGCGCCTTGGGGGAGATGTCGACCGAATTTTTCAGAGGTTTTCCTGGCCTCTCTTGACTAGCGAACGTCTTCGTCGGAGCCTTCTTTTGGATGCTCAGCTTGGCATGGAGTTCAACGTTCAAGCGCAACATTTTATCAAAAAGGTCCCGTGAACAAGTCAACAACCTCAAAGAGATACCCCAACTGGAGGGCACGCACTACTTATAGATTCCTGGCGGTGCAAAAATCAAGCTGCATTCTTCGCGGTCACCAATGTATTTTTTTGGATCCTGCGCGGGCCCAAAAGAGTGTGGGGATTATGTTGCCCCATATTGCAGCGGGGAAATCATTAGACATCACCAACCAAAAAGCATCCGGGCGGATACTCTGTGGTGTTCGCGAAACACTTCAGGAAATTGCGCGCACAAAAGTAACACTCGGTAGGGGGTCGTGCGCCCTCCCAGAGACTCCTTCTAGAGTTTGCCAAAGAAGTCGTGGCGGGCACTCGTCAGAAGCTCACGCGGGCTCTTCTTTTCGGCAACATCGAGCCTGGCTACACGCTCCCCCTGAGGTCGCAGAAAATTCTCCTTGGCCTCTTTGGTCAAGGAGCTCGCCCCCGCATTCAGAAAAGACTCCATGCGCGCGCCAAAGTCGGAATGGGTGGGGGTTCGCCCGCCCACTTAAGCAGCCGTGATAGGCTTCTTTGGAGACAACACCGCGGCGCCTTGGGGGAGATGCCGACCGAATTTTTCAGAGGTTTTCCTGGCCTCTCTTGACCAGCGGACGTCTTCGTCGGAGCCTTTTTTTGGATGCTCAGCTTGGCAAGGAGTTCAACGTTCAAGCGCAACATTTTATCAAAAAGGTCCCGTGAACAAGTCAACAACCTCAAAGAGATACCCCAGCTGGAGGGCACACACTACTTATAGATTCCTGGCGGTGCAAAAATCAAGCTGCATTCTTCGCGGTCACCAATGTATTTTTTTGGATCCTGCGTGGGCCCAAAAGAGTGTGGGGATTATGTTGCCCCATATTGCAGCGGGGAAATCATTAGACATCACCAACCAAAAAGCATCCGGGTGGATACTCTGTGGTGTTCGCGAAACACTCCAGGAAATTGCGCGCACAAAAGTAACACTCGGTAGGGGGTCGTGCGCCCTCCCAGAGACTCCTTCTAGAGTTTGGCAAAGAAGTCGTGGCGGGCACTCGTCAGAAGCTCGCGCGGGCTCTTCTTTTCGACAACATCGAGCCTGGCGACACGCCCCCCCCCGACTCTTCGTGTACCTCGGGTGGCGGCGCATTTAATATCACATTAAATGTCCCAACCGTTCGGGTTGCCTACCCGCAAGTATAAATAAGGGGTCAAGGGTGCTCGCAAGAGGACGTAGAACGGAGACCAGAAGTTACCCCATCGTAGGTGCGGTCACTAAGTTCATCTCCCGGTTGCTCTCTTTTTCTCCACTCGCTCTTGTACTCGCCAATATCTGCTTGTATTCTTTTACCCGTAGCAATAACATTTCCCACCGCAAGTGGTATTCGCCGCGGCGGATAAATCTGGTGTTCGCCACTGCCAGCGGCCCCCTTTTTTCAATTTTCTCTCTGCTCGCTAAGCCTCCGCATGGCAACTAACCAGTTGATTGCGGTCTCCAATCTCTCCGTGGAACTCCCCCAGGCTGTCGATGAGTGTGGACAACTAGGCGACAAATTTTGCACCAACACGAACCTTGTCCCCTCTCTCTTGGCTGCTTCAAATCTATAAATAAGGCCCCATGTTATGTTGTATAATCATGATTTAGTTGAATGAAACAACTGTTCTACCTTGCTCCCCATTTCTTAGAGCGAGTGCAAACCCCTAGAGAATAACTTTTAGGCAAGGGATGAAGAAGCTCGATGAAAAGCTTACTCTTAGGATCCGTTCGTTTCAACGACATTGATATTAAAGTATTGACTTTAAGAAAATGAAAGTCATTTTCGTTGTTCGTATCAACAATTGTAGAGTGGAATTGACTTTCTGGTGGAAAGTCGTAGATATTCACACAAAACTAAAAACTCATTGGTTCAATGTCTATCTTCAGGTGCGGATATTGAGATTGCCAACATCGGTTTTTCAAAATAAGAGTAATTTTTTCTGCATGAATGCAAATTTTTTTGACCATACATGATTTTTTCGCCCGAACGTGAATTTTTACACGGACGCGATTTTCTGGCCAGGACGCTATTTTTTCACCCGGATGCGCTTTTTTCGCCCGGACTCATTTTTTCGCCCAGATGCGATTTTTTCGACCAGACGCAATTTTTTTCGCTCGTGGGCGTTTTCTTCGCCCGGACGCGATTTTTTCGCCCGGACACGATTTTTTTATGCTCGGACGCAATTTTTTCGCCCGGCCGCAATTTTTTGCACGGACGCGATTTTTTTCGCCCAGAGGTATCTTTTTCCGCCCGCGGGCGTTTATTCGTCCAGAAGCAATTTTTTCACCCGACACGATTTTTTCACCCGGCCTCGATTTTTTCACTCGGGCTCGATTATTTCGCCCGGGCATGATTTTTTCGCCCGGACGCAATTTTCTTCGCCCGTGGACGTTTTTTCGCCCGGAAGTGATTTTTTCGCCCTGGCGCGATTTTTACGCCCGAGAGCAATTTTTCTGTCCGAGCGCGATTTTTCCGCCCGGGCGCGATTTTTCCGCCCGCACGCGATTTTTCCTCCCGCACGCGATTTTTCGATCGGACGCGATTTTTTTGGCCGGACGCGACTTTTTCGGCCGGACGCAACTTTTTCGCCCGGACGCGACTTTTTCGCCCGGACACGGCTTTTTCGTCCGGACGCGAATTTTTTACCCGGACGTGATTTTTTCGCCCCGAAACAAAAATTTCGCGTCGGGGAGAAAAAATCGAGTCTGGGCGAAAAAAACCGTGTGCGGGCGAAAAAGTCGCGCACGGGCGAAAAAATTGCTTCCGGGCGAAAAAATCGCGTCTGACCGGAAAAATCGCGTCCGTCCGAAAAATCATGTCGGGTACATTGAAATTGCTTGATATGAATCTTTCATTGAAAAAGGGTAAGAAGAAAACCCCGATTGAAAATTGCGTCAGGGCGAAAAAATCGCTTCGGGCAAAAAAATCGCATTCAGGTGAAAAAAATCGTGTCCGGGTGAAAAAGTAGTGTCGGAGCGAAAAATTTGGGTTCGGGCGGAAAAATCGCGTCCTTGCGAAAAAATTGCATATCGGCGAAACAATCACGTTCGGACGAAAAATTTCGCGTTCGGGCTGAAAAATTTAAGCCCGGGCAAAAACATCCCGTCATGCCGAAAAAATCGTGTCCGGGTGATAAAATTGATGTCGGGCGAAAAATCCGCGTTTGCTATTTTTAATTGAGAGCATTGACCAATGTCAATTTCTATGATTTAAAATATTTCTGCAAACGAACAATAAAAAGGGATTAATATCAATTCCTATTACCGAAAGTCATCATGCGGCCGAAGAAAAGAATTGGATTTAAACTCAATGTCATTTCACATGTGTATTGATATTGAATTAAAAGCAAATACTTCAATATCAATGTCGTTGAAACGAACGAACCCTTAGTGATCAAACTCAAGAGAAGGTGAAGCGCAAAGTATCGTCTCATTGGCTATCGACTCGGTTATCTTAGTCAAGACCCATGCAAGTAGCATTAATCATTGTATTGACTTTAAGCTGATTATTATTGATTCCACCACTCATGAAATTTGGTGAATTACTGTCATCAATAAATAGCTCAATACTAGCTTAATACACCGCCTAGTTCCATAATTATCCACCATTTTCAACAGCATCTTAAGAAACTAATATTTATAATTACAAGTCCGGGGCTATTTAACAAAAACAGATACTTTATTATATGATACTCTCTTGCTGACCCAACGAGTTGAATGAGAATGTGAACTGAAGCTTCTCATACAATACTTATAAATTTAAGCCGATATTATGGTCATGCCTTGTATATTTGTGCTTGAATCATTCAGGACTCCTGATCATACCAAATGGGTAGGCTCTTTTCAGTGCAAACAAGATTTCATAGATGTGGTCGAGGTTAGTTTCCGGTTATTAGTTTCATGAAAGACCACAAATTAGTATTACAAGATACACCTCCTATATCCTCATCTAACATGAATAAGTTGACTTCAAGAATATAGTCACACTAATAAGTTCTGTGGCTGGCGAAATTTAATGGCAGGCCATATATCGAGGTGCAATGAAGGGCAAGCTGATAGTCAGCTGTCGACTCCCTCCAGAAAAAATACCCAGATTTCAGCTTCTTTTCAAGGATGTATAATTATGCTCAGGTATGTCAATTCTATCAAGCCCTAATCCTTGTTGATCTTGAATTACTCCTGCAATGTTGGCTTATAAAAAAATACTTTGTAAATGAAGATAAAATGCACTGCAAACTACTGTTGGTTGACTGTCTGATTTACATGCTGCCTGGACACAATAGGATCAATTCTATAATCGCAAAGCCTCTGTGGCTATCATCTACGAAGTACGGATACTTGCAACAGCCCTTATCATAACTGAAACTTTTCGGAGTCTTGATATTCTTGAAAACTCTCTAAAACCCATCCCCTAAGTTCTTGAAAACTGTTCTTTTGTTTGTAAATAAAAAGTTTCAGATACTCTAGGTACTCCTGTATACAGTGAATGTTGAAAAATGCCCAAAAACTAAATATATTGTGATGCTGACACGAAGAAAGACATGCAAAAGAGGAAGTGTTGAGTGATAAGGGGTTGAGTCAAATAATTACATGCTTCCATTCTTGGTTTTTAGCCGGGATATGATAGATTTTGCGACGCAAACATTATTTTCATTTAATAAATGATATGCGAGATAAGAAACAACACTCAAGCCTTTATTCCACTATAGTGGGGTCGGCTATAGTGGGGTCTTTGTCCCACTATAGTGGGGTCGGCTATATCCCGCTCAAACAACACTCAAGCCTTTATCCCACTAAAGTGGGGCCGGCTATATGTATCGTTTGTCGCCATTATGCCCTATTTTGTGTCATAATCTCACTAATGCCTAAGTACATCATGTCTTTTCTTATAGGTTCTTTCCTTATAGTTTTATGCTGAGATACAATGAAAAAAAATTGCAGCCGTGAATAATGTCTTCATATTAATTTCTAGTTATATTTAATAATTAAAATTCAAAAATATATCATGTATCCTAGTTTTTTTTGGAAAGTCATGCATTTGTGGGATCCTCCGCATCACCTGAGGTAAATTCTTGTTGTAATTGTGAGTTGTGGCTCTAGAAGCTGCTAGGAGTGCGATTGTGGGTATATGCTCAGATTATCACAAGAATTAACAACGGTTGTATCATTTGGGATAGTGTCTAGTATCTTGGCTTCATTCAACATATGTTATCATGGTAACTACAGAGTAGCATTTACATCATCCCACCATTGAAGTCAATTTGGATGGTGAGATTGAAATAAAATAAAATCACTGGATTTGATCTCAACCATCCAGAATGGAACGAATGGTTATGGTGACTATACCTTTCAAGTTACTGTAATAACTTCACGGGCTTTGCATCCTAGTGTTTTTTTTGGTCTATCATCGTTTGCATGGATCTTGCTTGTTATTGGCCCGTGGTGCAGAGTTACAGACCGATGGCTGCCAATGTTGTTTTTCCACCCCTCATAATAAATGCAATAATAAAAGATTATTTCATTTTATTATTTATTTGGGATAATGTTCTTGCTAAAATGATTTTGAAATTTAATTTCAATCTTTTAGGTTTGATCGGAATTGGAATTTAATATTGGAATTGAGATCAGTTTCAATTCCTATCAATTCCGGTGTGGTTGAAAATGAATTGGAATTATCAATAAATGAAATATCTCTGGAAAAAGGAAAAAAATGCTGTGCCGGCCTTAGAACATGCTTTTGAACTTCAGCAAAAAATAAATTTATTATGGGCTTATGGAAATCAAATAATCAGAGAATAACATATATGGTTGTTACTGTGCATTAAGATGCTTCTGCAATAGGGTAGATACAACAGCCAATGGTGGGATCCACAGTCTATATTTGTTAGGCAAAATACTCAAATTTCTAAAGTTTGAGAGAAATTTGAAATAGGACCCTAAAATTTCAAAATATTGAAATAGGTCCCTAAGGTTTATAATTTTATCCAAATCAATCCCAAATAATTTTTCGTCCATTACATTAACAGAAAATGTTGAGGTTGATTCTCTCTGCTCACATTCTCTTCTTCGCTGGTAAGAGTTGATTTTCGCTGGAAAATACAATTCTTCAACTCCATAAATGTTTCAAGAAAACTAAATGTTAACATGCCACAAATTTACTCAAATCACATAAACCGCACTGACAGTTATTTTTCAAAAAACACAAAAATCAGTCATGGCGGTTCCAGGAAATTCAATCCAGAAAGAACGTGCTTGAGTTAAACAAAAGAGTTGTATTTTTCCAATCATCTGCTCGTTCAGTTTCCTCTCCATCGTTCCTTGCACACCCCCCCCCCCCCCCCCCCCCGCCACACACACACACACACACACAACCGGCAAGCTGCATTCGTCTTCCCCCAAATCGTTTTCCTGGGGTTTGAAAATCTAGGTTGAGAAATTATCATAGCGGAAGCACTTAGCAATTAATGGGGGAAACCAATATGCCCTCTCTCCCAAATTTGCTCTCCCTGTTCTGAAACATAGTTAGCAGTGGGGAGCAAAAATAACAACGGAGATGATGAGGACAGCTTACGTGGAAGAAGAGAATGTGAGCAGAGGAAGATGAAGAAGAGAAGCTGAGAGGAAGCGAAGACGAAGACGAGAAGCTGAGGAGAGGACATCCAACTCGGCATTTTCTGTTAATGTAATGGACAGAAATGTTATTTGGGATTGATTTGAATAAAGTTATAAACTCTAGGGATCTATTTCAGCATTTTGAAACTTTAAGGACTTATTTCAAATGTACCTCAGTCTTCAAGGATTGATTTAGGTATTTTGCCTATTTGTTATGCATGAGTCTTCCAATATGGACCCTCATGGTGACAATGCCTACCCTCATTCGAACAATGGCCCAAAAATTTTGCCACCTTACACTACACAAGCAAAGATCTCTTGCACCGGCATTTGAATCTATAAACAACATTTCTAAATTTTTTTATACCAGCCATGTGCCCCTGTGTTCTTTTTCAGACTTATAATCAACCCTAAATTTTCCCTTTTTCTCTCAAGATTATGTATGACAATGTTATTAGCTGGGTTGCAGCTCCTCTTTTGTGTTCATGATGGCTGAGCGAAGCGCCCCAAATAGTTGTGATTCTAAGACTGAATTGGCTCCCAACATCGGGATAGTTTACTCTTACTGTCTGTTTGGCATGACGGTGGCAGTCATGAACGCTGTGATTATAATTTGTTGTTTGTGTTCAGGATTTGTGGCGGTCATGAACGTTCAGCCACATCTAAGAAACTTCATTCACTTTATTGTTCTAAATTAGTTCTTTTGCTTGATGTCGGTGACCACTGTTGTCATGTCAAACAGATATTTTATCACCGTGATGTTTTTGTTCAAACTCATTAGAGTAAAACTGCCACGCAGCCTTAATCCTGCAACGGTTTTGAGGCGAGCTTTATCACCAATATGCGTTGCAGATTAAGCTTGAGTTTGTTGTTTTTGAATTTTTTTTTCTCATGCGCAGAGCAAACTTTTTTCCCCTCAGACCAGACTGGCGAACTCCGATTTGTAGATTAAAAATATTCTTCAGGAAGATCAAGCCGGTTCCCCACTCTTGTTTGTTTTTTTTATTTAGAACTCACATGTTTCTTCAATTTTTAAGTTTAGAACTCGCGTCTGTTCCATCCACAGATTGGCAAGGGAACTATATTTTTTGGAACAGGACCCCAAGGCAAAAATCTCTCTATGAGCGGGGAGGCCAAATAAAATTTGTGATTCTAAATACAATAATTCTATTACTCATAAAAAGAGGAAAATTTTAAAAATGTTTAGAAATATTAAGGTTTAGTGTTTAAAATTTAAGTGTCTTTTGTGAAAATTGTTTTTTGCCCTTCGGCAGGGCAAAATTTTTGCCGCCGCGTCTCAGACTTTGATATGGAGATCAAAAATATTCTCAGGGGAGATCAAGCATGTTCCCCACTCCTTTTCGATGTTTTAGTATAGATCTCGTTCGCTCTTTCCTCCATGCAGCAGACAGGAAAGGGACCCGAACTGCGAATTTGGAATGGGATCTGGAAGGAAAAATCTCTACGTTGGCAGGGTGGCAAAAAAAAATTGTGATTCTAAATAAAATAATTTGATTTCTCATAAAAAGAAAAAAAATTAAAATATGTTTAGAAATATTATAGTTTAAGGTTTAAAATTTAGGCGTCTTTTGTGGAAATGTTTTTTTGCCTATCGACAAATTATACTTTTTGCCTCCACATCGCAGACTCTGATATAGAGAGACAAAAATATCTTCGGTAGAGATCAAGCAGGTTTCTCACTCCCTTTTGATTTTTTTAGTTTAGATTGTTGGAACATGGATTTCGCATCTCTTGCATTGAAAATAATAAATTTTAGTTTGTATTTGCTCAAGTTAGGGTTGAGCATATTATTCGAAACTCGAAAATCGCTCGAAAATTGAGCCGAATCGGAATCGGTTAAAATTGATTCGACTCAATTTGAGTCGATTCAATTTGACTCGAATCTGATTTCGAGTCGATTTCGAGCCGGCCCTGAATCGCTCGAAATATGAATCGAATCAACTCGAATTAATTAAAAAAATTATGTATTTATTAATATATTCTTATTTTAAGATTAAAAATATCAAAGTTAAACCTAAATAAAAAGAATGAAAACTTTAAGTGTTTCATTTGCTAAATTTATAGGTTGCCCAATTTTATTTTGAGCAATCTTGGAATAAAACGAAAAATTGCTAAATTTCGAGCCGACTTGATTCGATTTCGAGCCGACTCGATTCGATTTCGAGCCGACTCGATTCGATTTCGAGCCGACTCGATTCGATTTCGAGCCGACTCGGAATCGAGCCATTTCAAGTCGAGCAGACTCGACTCAAAATCAATTTCAATTTCTAGTCGAAAATTTCGATTTCGAGCCGAGCCAAAATCTTTCGAACTCGAATCGATATTAGCCCTAGCTCAAGTTTTGTGTGTGTTTATAGTGTGTTGGAACTACATGTTCAGTACCCTATGGAAGAATAAATCGAAAAGTTGAAGATGCAAAAGTTCTGTTGTTACCGCAGGATGGTACTGCTACCGTCGGGCGATAGCGTATCGTATGTATTGGCTTGATCGGCTTGTCGACTTCATCGGTATGTCGTCTGCATTGAGTGGTCACCTACATCATCCTGATTGCAACTGCCAGGCAGTATCGCTACCGCTGACGATAGCTCTGACAGAAAAGGAAGGATACCAGCCGTGTAAGGAAGCTGTTGAATATGAAAAGTGCTACCGCTGGACGGTACTGCTACCGCCGGGCGATATCTTTGAGATTCCATTTTTGGAAGAATTAGGCGCTAAAATGCTTGTTTTCAAGATTCAAAAATTTCCTAAAATGGCGTTGAAAATTTTCATAAAATGAGGAGGAAAAGTTTCCTAAAATAGCGGGGAAAATTTCCTAAAATGACATTGAAAAGTTCCCTAAAATGACAAGGAAAGGTTTCCTAAAATGACGATGAAAAGTTTTCTAAAAGGGCGATGAAAAGTTACCTAAAATGCTGATTTCTAAAGGAAAAAATGTTGGCTATAGAAGCTATCGCTAGGCGATAAGGCTTCCGCTGGCGGTAGCATTTAAAAATGTTGTATATTTAAAGAACGGCTCCTCTCCTTCCTTGTGCATCAATTCCTTTTCTCTCCAAGGCACAACTCTGAATCAGTTGAGAGAGGCTCATATCTAGAGATCAAGCGAACTCCCTTGGGCGAACACGAAGATTAAAAGGGTTTTTTGAAGGGGAAATGCTACCATGCTTATTCAACACGAAGGATGAACGCACCAAGAATGTCAACGTCAACATAGCCTTCGTCTTAACCTTTAGAAATCTATGTGGAGTTTTCTCTTGCTTAATTTATTATCTTATAATCTTTTTATTTTATCCTTTTGTAACTTGAATGGAGAAATCGTTCGAGGAGAACATCGGATTTCAAGAAAAATTCCATGAGAAATTTGTTGCAGGTAGGGGCGACTAATTCTTGCTTGACTTAGGGGGAAAAATAGTCCGGTGTGGACATCGGTTTCTGTGAGGATTCCGCAATTCGCCGCATGTTGTGGTGACTAGGTCAAGGGTAGATATAGGGGCGGTTCGAGGCCATATCTGGGAGAGATAGACTTGAACCAACCGGTCTTTGGGAGAAGGGTCGGTATAGAAACTAAAAAAATATTTTCATATTTCACCTCGATTTCTATCGTTATAGAAATCAAACATTTTCTATACAATTTCTTATGAAATAAAACCATGACTTTCATTGTTTTAGAAAATTGATTTTATTTCTTGTTCTGAAATGTTTTAAATAATATTTCTCCCTCAAACATTAAAGGAAAACAAATTGCATATTACTTTTTAAATACACACACAGATTTCACTTTTTGTTATTAGCACCAGGTAATAGTATTAATGCTGGCGGTAGTGAAGGAATATTGAAACCTGTTCTACTTTAAAAGTAATCCTCAATATAATATTTTCTGAGATATTAAAATATATTTTCTTATAAAATATTCTAAAACTTTTTTAAGCAATTCAAATATTTTTAGTAAGATTTAAATATCGAAAATGTCTCTATTCACCCCCTCTAAGGGCGCCTAAAGATCCAACAAGTGGTATCAGAGGCAGGTTATTCCAAATCGACTTAACAATTGAGAATATTGTGCTTCATTATCTCGCTTTCACTAGAGAGGATGAAATTTTACGCAATGAAAATCTTCCGCACCACCTTTATTTATGGGTGAAAATTTCAAATGGTGAAAAATTCTAACGAAAAAGTTTCTAAAATCTTTATATGAAAATTTTGAAATATTACTATTAAAGAGCCCCCAAATATTCTAAATAAAAATGAAATATTTTTTAATGTTAAATCAATGAATAGTTTATTTTGTGCGATTGCTCAAGAAATTTTCAAACTTATTTATACTTTGCCTATTGCTTATGGTATTTGAAAATTTCTTGAGATTTCTTTCAGTCTTTCTTCCAAGGATGATGAACAAGAGCAATTTACTGTTGATCCAAGAGAAAAATCGATGAGTACTCATTCTTAGAGGAAGATCTATCAAATGATAAGATCATATCAAACAGAAGCGAAGATAAAATCTCATCAATGGAAGAGGATGATGAAGATGTCAAAGGAACTATTTGTTTAAATCTTGCCTCTTCTAAAAGCATTGCAAATAAATCAAATTCCCTCCTTATTTCAACCTTTATTTCTACATTGCATGTGCTAAATATGGATTAACATAGAATTAAGAAATTGAAAAATAGTAATTCAAAATTATGTTTAGAAAATAAAAATTTTAAAGTACAACTTCACGTAGAACCAAAGCTTGATGTGTCTAATTATCCCTCGTGCTCTTCAATTGAAATCTCTAAACCTTATTTTAACTGCAATAATCTTAAAGAAAAATTCAAGTATTTTGAAATTTTTTTTAATTTCAAAAGAGCATAATTAAACATTAATAAATGAAAATAATGCTCTAAAGGATAAACTAGAATAATTGAAAATGTTTGTTTGAAAATTTTCAAGTAATAAAAAAATCTCTTATTTCTAGTTTATCATCAAACTTCTATAAAGTTTCTACTAATATTTTAAGACATATAAAACATACACATAGTAAAATATTTAATCAAAAGAATATGATAAATCCTAATCCTCATTTTGCCTCTCCCAACATAAATTTAAAAGTTCACAATTTTTCTATAAGTAATAATTCTGAAAATCATTATGAAAATTTGAAATATAAGAATATTAAACATTCAAAGTATGAATGTAGACCTAAAATTGAAGATGAAACACTAACTCCACTTGAAAATGCTCATTCATCTCGTTCTCCCCAAAAAGCAACACGCTGTATTTGGGTACACAAAAAAACCGTTATACTCAGTCCTCTTTGGATAGCTAATTCTCTTATTCATTAGGTATCATTAATTTGCATGAAATAGAAATAGATCAAAATGAATTATATAATACTCTAATTCATGATATGCTTAGATTCCTTTTTTAACCTTTCTTGAGCTAACCTTCCAAGGCCACTATATATTTGCTATATGACTTACACATATTAAGTTTATTGAAAAATCAATTTAATTAAATGAATTTGAATAAAATTCATATCCTTGCTAAATAGTCAAAATTAACTTATTTTCTAAATTCTATCATTTTAAATCCATTGCCTACAAGTGTCATATATTATCACTATAAATTGAAAACCTTTCAAAAATTGATTTAAATAGACTATAAGGGGTCTTATGCTAAAATATTATAACTTTTCAATTATTTTCCTAATTTCCTTGCCGCATATATAAGCCCCTTTAATGATAAATAATAATCAAGAAAATTCGGAATTAGAAAATTGCAAAAATCATGTGTTTTAAATAAAAAATAAAATATCTATTGCTAGCGTCCGACGCTAGGTTCTAACGCCGGTGATAGGCCTATTCTTGAAATATTCTGATTTCTCTACATATTTTTGTTTTGCTAATTTAATTATCATTAATTTTGTCTTTAGAAAATTTATGTATGTTTTGGCTAATTTCTATAATTAAAAATTAAAATAATAATTTACAAAACAATTCAAAAATTCACCAAAAACATATTTATATTAAAAGAATTCACTATATCAAATTTATAATTACTATGTGGCTTTAAGATCAACTATCTTTAAAATCAAAAATAATAATTCTAAAATTCATCATATATAAAAGACATATATTATAAAACATAATTAGGATTAAATGATTAGTATGTCCATAATCATTTACCCATGTCATATATCTCACCATTGTGGGGGCGTAAGATTATGTGCATTAAAGACCTAACATCTAAGCCATGTCTTGTCCTTAACCGAGGAGGGTTCTAGCGGGGCCTTGCGAGGCACTAGGGGGAAAGAGTGTTAGGTTGAGAGTCGTCTTTTGTATGCATATATGATTAAAACCCCAACCTATGACATGTGTGTAGCTCCTTATGTCTATTTGTCACTTAGTATAGGGCTAAGGTGTAGACATATTGCTAGGGTATCGTAATCAAGGGCATACTCATATGTATTGCATGAACATTCTTTTATACTATATGATTATCATGTCATGCATATCCATTATTCGAATATGCATATCTTATATTTTTATACTATATTTATTTGGGCATTCATGATTTTGGAAAAGCATTTTTGAAAAACTATTCTTGACACCTTAGGCAAAAATATTAAATATGCAACTTCTGTCATTTTTTTCTTGATTTCTTTGCACCATTAGATAAGCCCCATACTGAAAAATCATAATTAAGAAAAAGTCGAATGCAAAAAAATCTTGAAAAACACAAGTTTTTACTGAAAAACTAATTCCCTGTTACTACTGCCAAGCGATAGCGATACCGCTGCCGATAGTATAAAATACGATTTTTCCCTAATTTTTTGTAATATTGCTTTTGTTTGTTCTATGATTTTTTTTTACAACAAATCTACATAAAATCTTTACAAATTTGGCTTCTTTTTTCAAAAAACAACTACAAAATTTGAAAAACATACAAAAATTAAACAAAAATATGTATTCCATTGCTTTTGTGATTTGTTTATAAACTCCCTCCCCCCAAAAAAACTACTTCATGTACTCCGGATCAAATAATTGGCATTAGAGCAAAACTATGTTTTGATTAAAGATTAAATACAATGTCTAATTTAATTTTCAAGTTTCATAAAATATTGTTTTGTTTTGTCATGCTTTGAATATTATCTTGTAATGTTCATGGAATTTGATTATAGAAAATATATGTATAATTATTTAGCATGTCTCTAAGTATGAGTAATGTTTATGCTTGATAATTGATTCATTCACTCACTTATTTTGATAACGTGCATATGTGTTTATTCTTATACATGCATGATTGTGTAGTGTAACATAATATAATAATTAAAATGCATAAATAGATTACCTGCACTACATTGAATTTATTATTTCAATTTTTTATTTTTCATGCACTTATTCCTTAGAGAATGTGGTTTTATAATAAATATTGTTTGTAAAACAAGTGAATTTGGAGCCCTTAGTTGCTAAAATAAAAAATTTGATAAGGAAAACTCCACCAAGCACTACTCACCCTCATGATTAGTCTTAATGAGCATTGTAAGATTGAGTACCTTGGAAAAAGAATTGTAAAATATCGTACACAAACAAATTATACACCACTTTTTTTAGTAAACTAGATTACAATAATAAAAATAAAGTTAAAAAATAAATAAATGTGATCTTCCAAACATTACTTTGCATTCTGATAAGTCTTAATGAGCATTGTGATGTAGAGCACCTTGATAGTTGTACCCCTCACTTATGTGCATTGAAAAATGGTGAAAGTAAAATTATTTGTGTATTTTAATGTTATGTTATTCATTATATATATCATGTATTTTGATTAAACCACTTGTATACTTTATCAAATACTATTTGTACATATTATTATTTTTCATAAAACTTCTTCTCTTTATAATTGGATCCTAATATATACCTATATTATTCTCTACAATCTTAAGTAAATGTATTAGATTGTAAAGCATGACCGCTACAATGTTTATTATTACTTGAAATGCAAATTAGCTTACATTGTAGAACTTATCTCGTTTTGATATTTTGAAATCATTCTTACAAACTTTCAATAAAATAGCATCTCTTAGACTTGAATTGAAAACATCTTCGTATGAGACTTAAAACTCTTTATCTTTTATATGATCCTATTTTTTAAAAAAAAGATATTTTCTTTAAGAGTGCTTACCAAATTTTTATTCTTACTACTTGTGTTTGATCATAAGTTTTTATTTTCTCAACAAGTGGTATAGTATGCTTAAACAAGTGGTATTTTCTTACTCTCTATTATTATATTCAATCATGCACACAATTTGTCGACAAGTGGTAGTGTGGTATCCATGAACTTGGAAATTACATCATATATTATTCTGTACATAGATCTCTTTGATTCTCATTACGTACACTCTCCTCTACCCTCTTTTGAATCTACCAAAATGAGAAAGAATATCTTGCCTAGATAGAATGGATCATGCTTTGAAATTCTATTGAAATAACATCTCTTGGTTCATAGCTCATCAAAATCAATGTGGAATCAACTATAACTAAGACTATATGCATGCCTTACTTCCAAACATCATCTTTCTCAACTTCAACTCTGATTCGAATTTTGGATTTAAAATTGCTCAATGATGTTTTCACTCCAAATCCGCTTCAAAATAATTTTACCGTTGTATAACTACTTTATACTCGATCATGTCAGCATAATTACACAAGTAGTAATTTATACTTTCCAACAAGTGGTATCCTCACAATCCTTTCTACATATCCAGTTTCTTTTTTCCATAACACTCGACCCCACCCTCTTTTGATATACAAAAAGGGGGAGAATAAATTTGATGAAATAAGTCATTTATGGGGAGTACAAACTAGGAAGCATCTATGTAAAGGGGAGTATCCATCTAGGGAGAGTATGCTCATTAAGCTTATTAAATATCTATAAACACAAACACTTTTTTCTTTTGCATTATTTCTTCATAATGGATTTGTTATTATTAAAAGGGAGAATTTATTAGAAAATGTGTTCCACATCTCTTATTTTGAGAATAACAAATCTCAGTTTGTATTTGATCATATTTGTTGTGTATTTGCAGATGCAGGAACTACAGGTTCAGTACCCCATGGAAGAACAAATAAAAAAATATAAAGATGCAAAAGTTTTGTTGCTACTGCCGGGCAGTTCTACTACCGTCGGGCGATAGCGTATCGTCTGTCTTGGCTTGTCGTCTACATCGCCGTGTCATCTACATCGACTGGTCGCCTACACCATCCTGACTGCTACTGCCTGTCGGTATCGGTACCATTGGCGATAGCTGAGACAGAAAAGGAAGTATTCCAACCGTGCAATAAAGCTGCTGAATATTACAAGTGCTACTGTCGGGCGGTACTGCTACCGCCTAGGAGATATCTTTTGGAGATTCCATTTTTGGAAGAATTAGACGCCAAAATTTCTTGTTTTCAAGGTTCAAAAGTTTCCTAAAATGACATTGAAAAGTTTCCTAAAATGGCGAGAAAAAACTTCCTAAAATGATAAGAAAAAGTTTCCTAAAATGGCACTGAAAAGTTTCATAAAATGGCAAGGAAAATTTTCCTAAAATGATGATGAAAAGTTTCCTAAAGTGACGATAAAAAGTTACCTAAAATGCTGATTTCTAAAGAAAGAAAAATGCTGCCTGAAGAAGCTATCGCTAAGCGATAAGGCTACCGCTAGCGGTAGCATTTGTAACTCCCCTGAATTTCTGATAGTTAATTTAGTCGCGTAATAATAGCATAATGGCATTACGTTAGTTCAAGATTTTCGTACGCCGATAATTTATTCTTAAAACATCGATTAAGTAAGGTAATAACAAAATTTTTTGATTTATTTAATTAAAATCTCTCCCCCCTATAAAAGTCGAACCCTTAGAAATTATGTTTATGAAACTTCTTATTCTTCATCCGCCGAACCCGACCTCGCGACAGAGATAAATTCGGCATTTTCGGAAGTCTTCCGCCCACCATCGCCGAAGCTAGAGTGCAGGAAATCGTCGTCGGAGTAGAGATTTGGACTGCTCTCGCCGATACCTTCGTGTGGGCAGTGAGTTTTTCAGATTTTGTGGATTTTTGGGGTTGTAGCGAGTAGCCTTAACCCTCATTTTTGCTCCAAACCTTTTAGAATTTGCTTGATAGGAGTTTCTTGTTGTTTATCCGTGGCGTGGGTGTGCTGTTGAGGCGATTTCGTCGAGATTTGATACAAGTGGCGGTCTACCCCTCTTTCTTTGTTGTTATTGTTCTTCTTCCTTCTTTTTCTTTCTCGTTAAGATCCAAGAGGGGCGTGTCGTGTCTCATTGGAGTTTGAATTTTGATTTGGAGATTGAAAATTTTGGTCTATGTAGAATTTGTCGAGTGTTCCAGGGAAGTTATGTAAAATTAGTCGAGTATTCTCGTGTAATCTAAGTAGGATTCGTCGAGAGGTTAAGTAGAATTCGTCAAGTGTTCATGAGAGGACAAGCCGAATTTGTCGAGTGTTTTCGTAAAGTCTAGCCGAATTCATCGAGTGGTGTCGTGAGGTCGAGCTGAATTCGCCAAATTTTCCCGTGTAGTTGGCTGAGTTAGTCGGAATCTAAGTAAAATTCGTCGAGAGTTTAAGCGAATTCATCGAGTGTTCTAAGTAAAATTCGTCGAGTGTTCACGGGTGATCAAGCCGAATTTGTTGAGCATTCTCGTGAAACTGAGTAGAATTTATCGAGTGAATAGTGGATTCATCGAGTATTCTCGTGTAGTCTAACCGAATTCGTCGAGCGAACAGTAAATTCACCAAGTATACCCTTATAAATTTTCTAGATTTTCTTTCCTTGCGTCGATGTGGCAATCAGATGCTAAGTCTTGGGTCTTTTATTCCCATTTTTTATTGTATTTGGATTTATTGTTGGAACTTGGGTTGACAGTGGATAAAGGACCACCACCTTAATGTTCGTGTGTATCATCACGTCTGATGACTTTATGATTTTGGACTTAGGTTGGCAGTGGATAAAAGACCACCACCTTAGTGCCTGCTGTGAATTATTACGCCCAATGAATTTATTTGTTACTTTTGGTTGGCAGTGGATAAAGGACCATCACCTCAGTGTCTATTTCTTTGGTTATGTTGGTTTGATAGTTGTGTTGGAAAGATAGTCACCGCCTTAGTACCATTTTATGTCTAGTGCTGATGATTTACTCTTTAAGCTAATCAATATTATTTCTATGATTATATATATTTATGATTAGGACATCACTAAGAGTCCTTTCCACACTCAGTGCAAATCTTCTCTTTATAAGACCGCTTTGTGCCAAGCTAATCATTTCCCTTACTCTTATATTATTGAATTCTGTGGTTTTGCAATTTTTCAATGGGGTTGGTAACCCACTTATCTTATTTAAACCTTTAATTTGTGTTTAGTCGCCTTTTGCGCTCTTTGTTGATGAGGCATTCTTTTCTTTTGAATGTTTCAGGTTCGGGTTGGTAGCAGGTAGAGCCGACCAAGTTATTGGACAAGTCTTCTGCAACTGTTTCCTTCCCTCTTCCAGCTGAGGAGTGGTTGGTGTCTTTTCTAGTGTTATAGTTCAGAATTTTATTGTTAGTGTCATGAGTTCGTGTCAGTTTGTTGGCGCCCATATCACTGCTTTCTTGTGTTTTAGACTATTATTCTGTTGTCTCTGCTACTACTGGAATTTTCTTCAATGAAGTATTTTCCTCTGGGGATATGTAAGATATGACACATGTTAGTTATTTTATACATAAATAAATCTACATTTTAACTCATACTTATATCATCTTTTTAACTTGGTGTCAACCTACTTTAATGGATATAAAACTCCTTTCTTTTACCTATACTAAATTTAGAAACTGCACATATTATCATGTTGGTTGGGTTTTCACATTCACGTAGGATAAATGAATGCAGTAAAAAAGGTTTTCCACTGTAATTATATTTTTTTATCTGTCGACTAGTTGATCAATTAAACTGAGGGACACAATCTTGAACTTTAAACTCAAATAACATTTTCAACCATAAAAATACATGTCTTTTATAAAGTTGATTAGAAGTTTGTTCTTGCCTGAGCATCTGTAGTTGTCCCCTGCATGATATGACATCACAATACGTATTTTCTCTTACTTTGATAATACTTTAAACCTCAAGAAAATACGGGTTTTGACAGTTGGTATTCAAGGGAAGGTTTGGTTTGTTTGGCAGGTTAGCCAAACGACCATTTCCTTTTAGTTAGGTTTTGGGTTATTTCATTTCATCGTATACACACATCGATGTGTCATCAGTATGTCTTTGTTGAAGTATGAACACTACACTCATAAGCATGATAGAAATATACATGACATATTATATAGTATGAGATGCATACTATGTGTTTGTATATGAATTCTCATAGGCATTGCAACAAGTGTCTGTTAAGTTAAAATGAGAGACTTAATAATCATCAACTGGATGCTCATTAAATTTTATTTTTCATTACATGCAATATTATGTAGTATGAGATGCATAATATTTCATGTCTATGCTGCTCATAACATGTATTAAGGCCTTTATAGAATGAATACCATGACATGCATAATATAACATATCATAAGCACACGTGACAATTTAAGATTTACATGATAACACTTGTACACACATGATTTGAAAAGAAAATTTAATTGATCATGCATTCATGTTATATGCACATGAGACGAGGGATGAAGGTGTATCATCCTAAGTTAAAGCATAACATCATTCATAGAAAATCCCATAGGAAGGTAGTAGCAAGAGCAGATGCTTGTGTATTTTTAGTCTGGTCTAAGTTGAGTAATTCTAGTGTTTATTTAAGTCTTGCAAAGACGATCGTTTATATTTGTAAAAAATGGGCCTGAAGCGTCATACATTAAAATCGGCTCCCCAGTCCGAGGTTGAGTCTTTGGGAGCGCATAATGAAGCGATGATAGAGGGGCTGCGTCTGAGCAATGAGACTTTGCCAAGATAGATGGTTGTGATGCAAGCGCAGATGCAAGCATTGTCGACTGCCACCTTAGGGCAACAACCTGATGCACAACATTCTATGGTGGATCAGGTTGTACTTGTCCCCTTGCCCCTTAGTGCCTATTGTTCTATTGCCTCCTGAGATGAATTCCATCTCACATTTCTAGCGCTTAGGACACCCGACCTATGATGCGAGGGATGATTTCATGGCATTAGATGACTAGATCGTTTCTATTGAGGATATGTTTTCCTACTTGGGAATTTCTGAAGACCAAAAGGTTATGGTCGCTGCTTACAAACTGAAGGGCCTTGCTAAATGCTGATGGATCAGAGAGAAGTAAAACCTTATAGATTGATGCTCATGAGAAAGGTTTAAGGGAATGTTGTTGAAGAAGTTCCTACCGACGGTGGAGCGGGATAGGTTGATGAAAAATTTCCTGCATCTAAAGCAGAGATAACTCACGGTTGGTGAGTATGAGATTTAGTTCATCAAGTTGAGCAGGTTTGCTCCTGAGTTAGTAGCCACTGAGGAAAGTAGATTTAAGCATTTTCTGAGTGGTCTTCGATGTGACATCCAACAGTTAGCCAGTTCTTACCGATCCGAGAGTTTTACGGAAGTGCCTCGTTGAGGGTCGAGGCTATCGACAATAGCAAGAATCATGGCTTGCTGATGAGTAAAGAAAAGCAAAAAACTGAGGATAGTGAAAGTGTAACACCCCCATCCGTCGTATGACATATAACAGAAGGTCCAGCTGGAACCCGATGCCATATACCACGGACAGTCAGAAGGGTTACATAAGAATATCAAAAATACTCAACTACTCGCCCTAACACAGAGCATTCTAGTAGAAACTTTTAAATAGTTTAAGAGAACCAAGAATTTGAACAACAACGACATGAATGTCCAATATACACCATAGGAATGAAATACAATAAATACACAAAAGAGTACTTGGCCTTAAGGCCTTACAAATGTTCACTTGACAATATAATGTTTTACATACATTGGCTCACAGGCCGGCCACACATGACAAAAGTAAAACAACAGTTCGCTTTGGCCTTTGAGGGCTAGCTTAGCAACTTGGGCTTCAGCCCGCTACTTGGCGCTTGGTTCCGCAGCACCTGCAAGCAACATTCCACCGCACGGTGGCAAACAAAGCAACGGTAAGCTAAAGCTGACCAAATTATAACGACCCCGCCCCTTACTCGGGACGGCGGTGCTCCTTCCCTGCATTTCATTAGCCCAGCTAAACATTTAAGTGCATAAGTATATTTTGCCATAAGTGTAGGCTCGCTTGGCCAAACACCTCGTGCACTCAGGGCACATTCTCAGTGAATCCGGTCAATTCCGTGGCTTCACTACTATCCTAGGGATGACAAACATTGTGAGCATTTTTGAGTCTTTTCGACTGCAGTCAAAGACTCCCGACTATGCCAACGACCAGTTACACTTTAGGGCCTCTAGCACCGAACCGCAAAGCCCAGGTCCATTTCCACCCGCCCGTTGCTCACGCCGCCTAGTCACTTTAAGACATACACGTGGGCCAAGCTTCACCCGGATCCTAATTCATTACAAAACATCACATAACCCAGTTATATTCAAGGCTGGCTCCCCGGCCGCCAAGTTAGTAGAACTATGATTCCTCCCAGTTTTCCGGGTGCGCTTTGGAGTTAATCCCCAAAGATCCCTGCTGCAATCTATCGCGTAGAAACCCGAAAACAACGAACGGAGTCTTCTCCGGCTATTCATGCAATGCAACATCACTGATCCAGACAAACACGTACGGGTAGGCTTCACACACAATGCCTATGCCCGTACTTCGATTCCGGACTCTAAACAAGGGGGACTTCACATATCTACCCCAAGGAACACCGCAAACTCACCGCACACTCGCGGGAGAGGGTTTTCCTATGCAAAGGAAGAAGAGCTTCACATGCTCAAGTTGAGAATCGTTACCCTTGAAGTCTGCTTTGGCGCCATGAAGAACTAGACGGATGAAAGGCTTCGCAAGGGAATTCTCTCCATGGATCTGGTCTCGGTTCTCAAGTTCGTGCTCCGACGCTCCGCCAGTGACCAGATTCCTCCCCTTCCTTCTTCCTTGCTCTCTCCTCTCTCTAACTCCATAGAAAGAGAAAACTTAAGAGGAAATGAGGAATTAATCCTCTATTCTCGGACTTAAGAAAACAGGAACTCATCTGGGCCATCAGATCTTGCTTAAAGAAAACGAACGGCTTAGATTCGACTAAAATCTCTTAATCCTGGGCCGAACACGGCTTTGCACACGGTCGTGTCCCAAGCCGTGTGCCTCGATCTAGACACGATTGTCGGGTACATAAAAGCACACGGGTTAGGACACGCCCGTATCCCAACCTGACACGCCCGTGTTTGGTCGTAGACACGCCTGTGTTGGGTCATCGACACGCCCGTGACCAGTGGCGTGTCACGAATAACTGCCACGCCAACCGTCACGACTCTTGGTGGACACGGGTGGCAACACGCCCGTGCCGAATCTGACACGCTCGTGTCAACAAGTACACGCCCATGTTCCGGGCCGTGTCCCTAGTCGACACAAGACAAAACTTCCAGAGGAGTACACGGCCATGTGACACGCCCGTGTCACATACCGTGTGCCTGACACGCCCTATGACACGCCCGTGTCACAGGCCGTGTTCGAGCACTCAACGCTCGTCGACCTCGGCTCGACTACCCGAGCACGACACGGCCATGTGACACACCCGTGTCACAGGCCGTATTCACCCTATCAAGACCCGAAATTGGTTCGAACACTGCCCGTTTCACTTTAGTTTCGGGGCGTTACAAATCTCCCCCCTTAAAGAATTTCATCCATGAAATTATGTAAAGGTACACAAAATAACTTAAAGATTACCTACGTGGAATAATTTTGGGTATGCTTCCAACATAGTCTGCTCTCGCTCCCAAGAAAGCTCCTCCCATCCGCAGTTATCCCAACAGACTTTAACCATTCAGATTTCCTTGTTGCGGAGCCGTTTGACTTCAAAGTCTTCAATGCGAACTGGCTTTACCTTGGTCGTCAACCCATTATCAATCGACACTTGATCGACCGCAACAACCTGAGAAGGCTCTTGTACCACCTTTCGCAATACCGAAACGTGGAATACATCGTGTAGCCCACCTAACTCCACTGACAATTTCAATCAATACGCTGCTTCGCCAATCCGCTCCAGGATCTCCAACGGTCCAAGGTATCTCGGACTCAGCTTCTTCAAGCGTCGAATCCTCGAGATACACTTAAATGGCTTTATTTTCAAGTACACCCAATCGCCAAAACTGAACTCCACATTCCTATGCTTGGCATTATAGTATTTTTCCTGGCTTTCTTGAGCGGTCTTTAACCGTTCCTGAATCGTACGTACCATTGAAGTGACATCTTCCACTGCTTGACGTTTGTATAGCTTCGACTCGCCTGTCTCCAACCAAGACAACGATGTGTGATACTTTTTCCCATATAGGGCCTCGAAAGACGTCATTCCAATACTCGCTTGATAACTATTACTGTACGCAAACTATACCATGTACAAGTGATCTTCCCACTGTTTTCTGAAATCCAAGATGCACATGCGAACCATGTCCTCCATCGTCCTATTGACCCTTTCAGTCTGACCATCTGTCTGTGGATGAATGGCTGTGCTAAAACTCAGCTTAGTTCCCAACAACTTATGTACCAGCCTCCAGTCATTTGATGTGAAGCGTCCGTCTCGGTCACTAACAATACTGCGTGGCACACCATGCAACCGTACAATATTATCCATATAGAGCTTGGCTAACTTTTCCACCGGATCTTCCTTCCTATTCGGGATGAAGTGCGACACCTTTGTCAATCTATCTACGACCACCCAGATGGCGTCGTTTCCCCTTTGCGACCTTGGCAAACCATGCACAAAATCCATGGAAATATCGTCGAACTTCCATTCCGGGATAAGCAAGGACTTCAAGAAACCTCCGGGCTTCTGACATTCCTCCTTCACCAAGGCACAAGTTTGGCACTTCGCCACATAAAGTGCTACATCCTTCTTCAATCCTGGCCACCAAAACAACTTCTTCATGCCCCTATACGTCTTCATGCTCCCCGGGTGGATTGAGTACTTGGTATGATGAGCCTCGTACATCAGCTCCTCCCGAAGATTATCCGCACTAGGGATGCATAGGCGACCTTCCTTCCTTAGCAGTCCATCTTCAACTGCAAATTTGGAATTTGACCCATCCAACGATTCATCCTAGATTTGCTTCATACTGTTATCCTAAATCAAAGCTCGCTGAATCCTATCAGCTAGGTCATACTGCACCTCCGTCCAACACAATATTGCCTCGGCACTAGCCTGCTTGTCAATGCAGGAGATCCCCAATGCCTCCAAATAACAGACCAAACTCTCACCATGCACCGCCAACCAGTTGGCTTGCGCAGGTGCCCTACGACTCAACGCATCCGCCACTGCATTTTCTTTTCCGGGCACATAGTGTATTTCGAAAGTGTAGTCCCCCAGGAACTCCATCCACCTTTGCTGCCTCATGTTCATGTCCTTCTGATCTAGCAAATACTTCAGGCTCTTATGATCGGTGTAGATATTGACCTTCACACCATACAGATAGTTCCTCCACAGCTTTAGAGAAAATATCACGGCCGCTAACTCCAAGTCATGGACCGAGTAATTTCTTTCATGAACCTTCAACTATCATGATCCATAGGCTATCACGCTCCCATGCTGTAGCAGAACACAACCCAAACCACAGCCCAAAGCATCACTTTAAATTTCAAACCCTTCGGACCCACTCGATGAACGCAAAATAGGCGTCGTGACCAACCGCCTCTTCAATTATTTAAAAGCCTGCACACACTCCAGCATCCACACAAACTTTTGCTCCTTCCTTGTCAGTGTCGTGAGTGGTAGCGCTATCCGCGAGAAGTTCTCTACGAAGCGCCGATAGTAGCCGGCAAGCCCCAGAAAGCTCTGGACTTCCGCCACCATAGTCAACACTGGCCACTCCTGAATTGCCGCTATCTTCGCCGGATCCACCGTAGTGCCTTCACTACTAACAATATGACCAAGGAACGCGATTGATGATAACCAGAACTCACACTTGGAGAACTTAGCATACAGCTGATTCTTTTTCAACGTCTCCAATACCATATGCAGATGTTTGTAGTGATCATCCTCACACCGCGAGTACACCAAGATGTCGTCGATAAAGGTTATCACGAACTTGTTCAGGTACTCACTGGATACCCTATACCTCAAATCCATAAACACGGACGACGCATTTGTCAGCACAAACGACATAACGAAGAACTCCTAATGCCCATATCGTGTGCTGAACGCCGTTTTGGGAATATCACTTTCCCTTAGCGACAAATAATAGTATCCAGATTTCAGATTCAACTTGAGTACACACTTGACCCATTGAGTTGATAGAATAGATAATCACTACTTGGGTTTGGATACTTATACTTTTCCCGTTAACTTAAACAACTTCTAGTAACCATTACAGAGTTGTAAGCTTCCATCCTCTTTTAACCAGAGGACCGGTGTGCTCCAAGGCAGTAAACTTGGATGCACATAAATCTATTCCACCAGCTCTTGAAGTAATACTTCAGTTCCGACATCTCACAACCTATATCTAGTACCAAACTGACCACCTTACGTTTGAAATTGATGTATGCACGCTGCTCCGAGAGCCAATCATACCAAAGATTACGTCAAATTCTACAAACAGCAGTAGCGACGCTTGCGAGTCAAACTCCTGACTCCCTATCCGTAACTTCATACAACAGACACTATTCGCGTGTATAGAGCACCCGATAGGCAATAGTACTATCAATTTGTCTCTTGCCATCGAAGAAGGAACTCCGATGCGCGATACACATCCTTCGGACAAAAAGGAATGAGAAGTTCCCATGATGAACAGTGCTTTCACCGGACACTCAGAAAACCAATACAAATCCTATCACAACCAAATATAGGCTAACATGCGTAAGGCAACAAGTATCTAAAGCTGACATACCAAAAATTAAACCATACCTGTCACCATGGCAGCATATTCCATAACCTCCTGATGGCCAAAGTTGTATCCTCTAGGTTGGGATGGAGCATATTGAGGTGTAGCTGCCTCCAACCCCTTGCCCTTCTCTTCGTTGGTCACTTTAGGCTTCTTCTCGGACTCCTGACGTCCGCTTCGACACTCTCGGGAAAAGTGTCCCAGCTTCCCACAACAAAAGCATGCGTCCGGGTCTCGGCCAATAGTTATTCCAGACGCACCAAAAGAAGGAACTATACCCGACCTCCTTGCCTTCTTACACCATCTACGGAAACCGGACTTCGAGGTGGGTAGCGCCTTGAACTTTGTCTTCTCAGCACTGGAGTCTTTCTTCTCTTGGACTCCCTTCATAGCTTTCTCTGTCCCCTAATCGTCTTTATGACAATCTCGGACAAAGTGACCAAACCTTCCACATTTATAACAGTAATATGGAGTTTGACTAGCAGATACGTCAGACCTCACTTTACTCCTCTTTCGGTGTACATACTTTGCGGGACTTGGGGAGTTTGGTAAGCTGTACTCTGACATCTGGTTGATGCTGGCCAGACTTACTTCCAAAGCTCTAGCCGACTCCACTAATGATCGGAATCCAAGTAGCTTTGGTCCTACGAGTAGCAGTCGTAATTCATCATGCAGACCATTGAAGAATCTATTAACTATAGTCTACTCGTTCTCCAAATCAAACCCTGGGTAGCGCCTTATGATAAGAAACGCCTGCAAATACTCCTCAACTGAGTGCGTACCCTGCACTAAAAGCATGTTCAACTGCTGATCCAAAGGTCTTATACATGCTAGTTGTTCCATCACACCAGTCGGTGTTTAAGTCACCCCAGGGACAGGGGGCCGCACTTGCCCTCAAAGTTGTGCTTTAGTCACCGCGAACACCACTTCAACTATCCTTCTTATGGTTTCAACAAAAAGCAGGGTCTCATGCACGCTGTTAAGTGCACTACTCTCCATGGAGTGCTGACCTTGCGACTGCCCCGCGCCACTCGTAGTCCCCTATATAGCATAACTATCGATTAGACGACATACAAATTGCTAAAAGCAATCACTCGAACACTCAGGTTCCTCAAAACAAGTGTATTTTTTCATTCCTAAGTGGACATTCATGAGTTCTTTTATATTATAACGATGACGCATATACATGTGGTCACCACCCATTAAAAGAATTTTCCCATGAATTCAAATACACACGACCGACACCCTAGTTTGATACCAAATTGTTACACCCCCATCCGTCGTATGGCATATAACAGAAGGTCCAGCTGGAACCGGACGCCATATACCACGGACAGTCGGAAGGGTTACATAAGAATATAAAAAATACTCAACTACTCGCCCTAACAAAGAGCATTCTAGCGGAAACTTTTAAACAGTTTAAGAGAACCCAGAATTTGCACAACAACGACATGAATATCCATTATACACCACAAGAATGAAATACAAAAAATACACAAAAGAGTACTTGGCCTTAAGGCCTTACAAATGTTCACTTGACAATATTATATTTTATATACATCGGATCACAGGCCGGCCACACATGACAAAAGTAAAATAACAGTTCTCTTTGGCCTTCGAGGGCCAGCTCAGTAACTTGGGCTTTAGCCCGCTACTTGGCGCTTGGTTCCGCAGCACCTGCAAGCAACATTCCACCGCACGGTGGCAAACAAAGCAACGGTCAGCTAAAGCTGACCAAATTATAACGACCCCGCCCCTTACTCGGGACGGCGGCGCTCCTTCCCTGCATTTCATTAGCCCAGCTAAACATTTAAGTTCATAAGTATATTTCGCCACAGGTTTAGGCTCGCTCGGCCAAACACCCCGTGCACTCAGGGCACATTCTCAGTGAATCCGGTCAATTCTGTAGCTTCACTACCATCCTCAGGATGGCAAACATTGTGAGCATTTTTGAGTCTTTCTGACCGTAGTCCAAGACTCCTGATTATGCCAATGGCCAGTTCCACTTTAGGGCCTCTAGCACCGAACCTCAAAGCCCAGGTCCGTTTCCACCCGCCCGTTACTCACGTAGTGAAAGAGAAGGGATAAATACTACTCTAGAGGGGGGTGAATAGAGTAATCAAAAATTGCACTAGCAAAGTTGACTTTCTACTCAACTCCCTTGGAGTTAAATGCGGAATGAAGGTTATAGATATTTGAGATTAAACCTTAAAGCCTAACACAAGTGTTGTGCACAACAAGGCAGCCAACTGTAATTACAATTAAGGCTTGGAGACCTAAACAGCAACTAGCAAACCTAGTTAAGATCTAATCACAGCCACAATGCAAGTAATTAAACAAAGCAATCCAGACGACACAAGGAATTTATAGTGGTTCCCCAAACAACTTGGGTACGTCCACTCTTCTACCAACAAGGTAGGAATCCACTCAGGTTTTTGATCAGGTGCTCTGCCACCAACAAGATCTGCTTCAGGTAGATCAAGAGACCCTTTATACTTTTGATCAGGTGTCTAAAAACCAACACAGGTTTTTGATCAGGTGCCCTGCCACCAAGGGATACTTTTGAAGGGAGTAATAACCCTTTACAGGAGGGGGAAAGGAGGTTAAGGTGTCTTCTCTATTTTACAATAGATTAGAGAAGCACAATAACTTGCACTGAGCTAGAAAGCTCTAAAAGAATCAAGGCTCCCCCTGGCTAAAAGAACGTCCAAGTGAAGTCTTGCTTCAGTGCAGAAACACTTCAGAAATTACTGAAGGAAAAAGCTACAAGAAGATAAATAATATTAAATAGAATTTCTTCTTCAGGCAGCTATCTTCTTCTTCTTCTTCTTCTTCTTCAAAAGGCTCTGAGTGAAGATCTTCCTGTAGGCAGGAGAACTCAGGTTGAAGAAGAGTGAAGAACTAAAGCTTCTTCTCAGTTAGATGTGAATAAGCTGAGAGCAGTTGGAGACTGTAAGCTTTTTGTTTGAATGCTGCAGTTAGCTTTTCAATGTGTGTAAGCTAGTTGATTTCTTCTTCAAAGAAGTCTTTATATAGCAGCAACAGCAACGATTCTTACTTGAGTTTGAATCTTGTCTTCTACTGAACTCTGCAAGCTGGGCTGCAAAAAGCATAAAGCAAAACAAAATACTGCAGGCAGATATCCTATAACAGGATAAAGCTTTCTAAGAAGCTGCAAATAATTCTGATGAAATAAAACTAGAGAAAGTCACATCAGAAAAGACTCTTTATAACCAAGAGAGACTTTTTGAGTCTAACGGCTATAAAGGACAGCCTGGCAGATAAAGCAGACAACATATCTCAGCTATAAGACAAACAACTTTGTTAGAAAAAGATTAGCTCATGCATAAAGAATTGAACTGATATTGCATGGAAATAATATCACAATTTATTCAGATAATCTTTTATAAAATATGCCAAAATAAATATGAAATTAGTCACATCATAGAAGACGTCAAAACTATTTTAAAACATACAACAAAACGTCGAACGACCCTCGGAGATCGTCGACCGACGTACGGAGATCGTCGACCTATCAGACAGATAGTCGAACGATCCAGATAGTCGAACTATCAAAGAAGATAGTCGAACTACCTCAGCAGATAGTCGACCTATCAGAACAAATAGTCGAGCTATCAGATAGTCGATCTATCCGGACAGATAGTCATACTACTAAACAAAACAGATAGTCGACCTATCAAACAGATAGTCGACCTATCACAGAAAAACAGATAGTCGACCTATCAACAGATAGTCGACCTATCAAAGCAACACAGATAGTCGACCTATCAACAGATAGTCGAACTATCAAAGCGATACAGATAGTCGACCTATCAATAGATAGTCGAACTATCAAAGCAGACAGATAGTCGACCTATCAACAGATAGTCGAGCTATCAGATAGTTGAACTATCAGGACAGATAGTCGAACTACCAAAGCAAACAAATAGTCGACCTATCAACAGATAGTCGAGCTATCAGATAGTTGAACTATCAGAACAGATAGTCGAACTACCAAAGCAAACAGATAGTCGACCTATCAACAGATAGTCGAGCTATCAACGCAGATAGAACGTCGACCAACTGATAGACGATCGTCGATCAGCCGATAGACGATAGTCGAGCGACGTTCGACTATAGTCGAATGAAAAACTACTTAACCAAATATTCATCTGGAAAAGCAATTCTACACAACTAGAGAATCTAACCTATCAACTAACCTTTGACCATAGATAAATCTTGGGTCAAGAGACAGAAAGAGAGGACTGAACTCAAATCAAAACCTAGGGTTCCAACAATCTCCCCCTATTTGAGTTAAGTCTCTCAACAATTAAAACATACAAAACTAATTACTGAAAGTAAAATAAGATGCATAAAGAGAAACAACTAAGCAGATATCATCAATCAATCAGATAAGAAATTAACTGTCAATCAAAGAAAAATTAAGGAGCTTCAGAGTCAGGCTTAGGATCAGAAGAGCTAGAAACAAAAGTAATCTTTCTTGTGGGATCTAGAGCTTCTTTTCTTGATAACTTTAGGTCTTGTTCTCCAATAATTTTCAA
This sequence comes from Platanthera zijinensis, assembly GCA_039513925.1. Classification (NCBI taxonomy): domain Eukaryota; kingdom Viridiplantae; phylum Streptophyta; class Magnoliopsida; order Asparagales; family Orchidaceae; genus Platanthera; species Platanthera zijinensis. The sequence goes on along the minus strand of CM077078.1, from coordinate 105,629,670 downwards.
TTTTGTTGTTCTTGGGACCACTGTCTCAGGATACTTTTCCATATACATTGAAGGATCAAATATCTCAGGTCTAACCTGGAACTTGTCGAGCTCCTTCTTTCTGAATTTAGACATTGTAGTCAATCCTGCAGCGTCCTTTCCTTCTGCTTTTGCTTTCTTAATTTGCGCTGCTCCAACCAGTTCAAGAAAACGAGCCATCCTAAAGTTAGGATCAAGCTCTGGGTTTTCATAAACAATCTCAGAAGAAGTATCAACTGGTTCTTTATCCTGAATAACTAGATAAGAAAGGGGAGCAGACTTAGCAACTATCTTGCTAGATTTTTCAGATAAAATAATTTGCTTATCTTTTGAAACATCCTTCTCAGAGAGATCTGGCTTAGGAGAGGTAGAGCTTTTAAGTTCTTTGGACTGAGGAGGAGAAAATGTTGGTCTTTGATATACTACCTCCTTTACCTGTTCCTTAACAGCATCAGGTCTTTGATGGCCAGTTTGACTCTTGCCTTGGAATCCTTGCGAACTTCTCCTTTGAGCAGATTGAGATGGATTTGATCTTTCGGACTGAGCAGCAGGTTTAGAAGATAAATTTACTGAGGCTCCTGCATCGGGAGGTGGAGGAGGAGGACCTCTAGGATTCCATCTAGGGACAGGAGAGTCATACCTTTTTGACTTTTTCCTTTGCTTTTGCTGGTTCTTAGAGAATAACATCCAATGATGGAAGTCTTTTGACTTTGGATCAATTCCTTTCAGTATATAATACGGTGTATCATTATCTGGGTTAGCAGGAGGAGGAGCAACAACTTTTCTTTTCTTTTTAGCAATTCTTTTTCTTTTAGATTCAACAGTATCATCAGAATCGATTTCATCTTCAGAATTAGAGGAGATGGGCATCTCATAAGGGTCAATTGCATCTTTCAAAGCTTTTTTCCTTTTCCTTTAAAGCAGCTTTCTCTAGTTCTTCTTCCATGGCATCCTGTGCCAGGAGAGCATCTAAGTCCAAGCCCGGGGAATCATCCCATACAGTTGATTTTTCAATCTGGGCATCTACAGCTGATTCTTGAATCTCAGAAACTGTCATAGTGACCAGTTCTGCTTGTACTTCTGGCTGAGCAATTTCAGAAATTTGAGCCTCTGGTTCTGGTTGAACTTCTGGATCAGGTTGGATAACATGCTCTTGAACATCTAGAATTTATTCCAATTTATCTGTAGTATTATGAATAAAATTGTTCTAAATGACATCTAATCATGCCTTCCAGATATTCCCAAACTATCATATTAGTTATCAAGTCTAAAAAGTAAGTAAAGGGAATACCTTCAGAATCGACCACAGCATGTCCTAACTCCCACAATTCATCTATAAAGGAGGTGATGATTCCTTCTAGGTACAAGACAACCAAGGGAGTAGAACTTTCTTCTAAACAAGCTTTAACAATGAATTCAGATTTCAATAGAGCATCAGAAATCTCTTTTTTAGATAAAGAAGGAGGAACTAAATCTTCTATTGCTTTCTCTATTACTGCAAGATGAACTGCTGGAGGGGAGGCCAAGGGCTGCTCAGAGACATCTTCATCAAGCATCTCCCCCTGCCTGATTTCAGTAGATACTGAAACCAGGCCCCTAGTAGAAGAGGGCTCAGCAGAGTTTGAGAGTTTCAGAATAGCAGCAGTCAGAGAGGAGATAGAGGAAGCAAGGGGAGCAATCGCCTCGTCAATCATAATTTTGATTGAGGGGGTAATTAACTCCACAATGCTAGAAATAAATGCAGGAGTAATTTCAAAAGATGATGATGATGATGGAATTTCAGAAGATGGAAGATCAGCAGGGATGGTATATGCAAGATGAGCTGGAGAATGAACTGGAGATGCATGAGTGGATGCAGGGTGATCAATGTGATCAGGAGAGGGAGAGTGAACTGGAGTAGAAATTTCAGACACCAACAAATCAAAACTGGGATGAGAAATACCAGCAAGATGAGTCGGGAGAAAAGATGCAGGAGGAGAAGCAGAATGTCGTACTTCAATTGAAGTTGAAGGAACTTCAACTGAAGTAGACGGCATAGCAGATGAAGAAGATGGAAGAGATGGATTTGCTGAGCCAGCTGCTAGAAGGGGGGGAGTGACGGAGACAGTCCTGGTGCTCTCAGAAGTAACTGGAGCAACCCCTGCGGGAGCGGGCTTCAGGAAGGTCCTTTTCCACTTTGCAAACAGCGAAGGATCCATCTTCTTGCTGGCGTTGATGGAGGTGGCGGCTGACACTAGCAGATGGGGGAATTTCTCCTTCAAAAAAATTCCAACTACCCTTCCTAGGGTAACTTCTTTCTTGCCATTCTTTTTCCTTATCAAATCAAATAGAACGCCTGCCCAATTTATCTGCTTCTTATTAACAATTGCACACATTAGTGCAAATTGTTGCCTTGTAATATTATCGTGGGCGGAGTGCTTTCCCAGTAGCACTTTTCCAACTATTTCCGCAAGAAACTTAATCTTAAACGGGAAATTCACTTTGAGCAGCTTAGAGGGAATGCCTTCGGCATGTCCCAGCTCTGTTAACATCCTTCCAAACTCAGGAGTATCTTGCTCATATTCTTCTTCACCATTAATCAATCCAAAAATTTCAGTCAGAATAGCGGGAGTCAATATTACCTCTTCTCCGCTAATTGTTCCAGTCATCGAGTCATCAGTTGAAGATGAAGTGAAGGCCCACTCTTTGATCTCTTGAGTGTTTATCTTTATTCTGTAGGACATGAGTTTCTCTAATCCTTGATCTTTGCACAGATTTAGGATTTCCACTATTCCTGGTTCGCAGCAGCTGAAGGCATCAAAATCTACGCTGAAACCGGCATCAAACTTCACTACTGCAAGAAGCGCTGGAGCAATCGCCATCGAAAAATCTGGAGAAGACGAGAGAGAGACGGCGAGGACGGAGCGGCAGAAAACGCGAGATAAAGAGCAAGCGGGAAGACGGAATGCGAAAAGACGCTCTCCGTCAACGATAAAAGCAACTATCTCTTAACCTAGGTCGACCATCGGCTTTATATTAAAACAGCGATCGTCGATCTATTTAAAAGATACTGGAGACGATGGTCGAACGGTCGTTCGACGATCGGTCCTGAAGCAGAGTAGTCGATCAATCATTCGACTATTTCTGTCTTCACAAACAGCAAGCTGTCGTCAACCATGGATCGACGATAGGCTCGACCTGTTCGACTATCTTCGAACGCCGGTCGATGATCTTCAAGCAGATAAGCTATCTTCAACCATAGGTCGACGATAGACTTGATCCGATCGACTATCTTCGAACGCCGGTCGACGATCTTCAAGCAGATAAGCTATCTTCAATCATAGGTCGACGATAGACTTGATCCGATCGACTATCGTTGAACGTCGTTCGACTATCTTCGAACAAGTTTCAACAAGGCAGACGTCACACTTAGTCTCGTCCATTAATCATGCCTAGTTGAACCAAAAAGAACAAATGCTTCTGTTCATCTAAGGGCTTGGTGAATATATCACCTCTCTGAAGGTCTGTGGATATGAACTCAAGGCTGATCTTGTTCTTTTCCACACAATCTCTCAGGAAATGGTGTCTAATCTCAATGTGCTTCGTTCTAGAGTGGTGCACTGGATTTTGTGCAATGGAGATAGCACTTGTACTATCACACATGATTTTAGTATTTTTGTGTGAGTACCCATAATCCAAAAGTTGGTTTTATATCCACAGGATCTGTGAACAACAACTAGCAGCTGCTATATATTCAGCTTCTGCAGTTGATGTTGAGACAGAGGCCTGCTTCTTACAGAACCAAGAGACCAATCTCTCTCCCAGGAACTGGCAAGTTCCTGAGGTACTTTTCCTGTCAACTCGACAACCAGCATAGTCAGAATCAGAATATCCAATTAATTCAAATTCAGACTCAGCTGGGTACCAAAGTCCTAGATTTGGACATCCCTTCAGGTATCTCAAGATTCTCTTGAGAAGAATCAGATGAGATTCCTTGGGGTTGACCTGGAATCTAGCACAAAGGCATGTATCAAACATTATGTCTGGCCTACTTGTAGTTAAATACAATAGGGAACCAACAATGGCCCTATAATTCTTTTGATCAACAGGCTTTCCCTGATCATCAGAATCAATAACTACATTAGTAGCCATAGGTGTATGCATTGCTGAAGCATCTGCCATCCCAAACTTCTTTACCAATTCCTTGGCATATTTGGATTGGGAGATGAAGATGCCATCATCATCTTACTTTACTTGGAGACCAAGAAAGTAAGACAGCTCACTCATACTACTCATCTCAAACTTAGAATGCATTAGGTCAGAAAACCTTTTGCAAAGTTTGGGATCAGTGGAGCCAAATATAATGTCATCCACATACACTTGAACTAACAGGATTGTGTCCTTGTGGTGCTTGACGAAGAGGGTTCTATCAACTACTCCCCTAACAAAGTTGTGCTCTAATAGGAAACTAGCTAAAGTCTCATACCAGGCTCTTGGTGCTTGTTTTAGTCCATAAAGAGCTTTCTGCAACTTGAATACATGTGAGGGCTGAGTTGAAGAAACAAACCCGGGTGGCTGTTCAACAAAAACCTCTTCCTTTAGCTCACCATTAAGAAAAGCACTTTTGACATCCATCTGAAAGACCTTAAACTTCATATAGGCTGCATAGGCTAAGAAGATCCTTATTGCCTCTAGCCTTGCAACAGGAGCAAAGGTTTGGTCATAATCTATATCTTCCTCCTGTCTGTAGCCCTGAGCTACAAGCCTAGCTTTATTCCTTACAATGATTCCATTTGCATCCAACTTGTTTCTATACACCCACTTGGTGCCTATGATCAGTTGGCCTTTATGTCTTGGAACCAAAGTCCATACTTTACATCTTTCAAACTGATTGAGTTCCTCTTGCATGGCAATGATCCAGTGGGGATCTAGCTCAGCATCTTTAATGGTGAGGGGCTCAATCTGTGAAAGGAAACAAGCATGCATCACATCCTGTCTTAACTGATGTCTTGTTTGAACACCAGCTGATATGTCTCCTATCACTTGAGATGTAGGGTGATCTCTAAGTGTGACAACATCAGCAGGTGGGATGTGATCTTCAGCAATAGTTGGGATTAATTCCTCAGGAGGAATTTGATCTACTATTGGTGGTACAGCAACAATTTCTGTAATGTCTTCATCACTGTCTGATTCAGTGATATGAAGAGTTGAAAGATGGAGGATTTCTTGAGTGACATCTTTGGAAGATTCTTGTACCTGTAATGAACTTGAGGAATGGGAAGTTTCCTTCTCCTTGTAAAACATTTGGGATTCATCAAAGGACACATGAACAGACTCTTCAATTTTAGAAGATGATTTATTAAATACCCTATAAGCTTTGCTTACTTGGGAATATCCAAGAAAAATTCCCATTGAAGCCTTTGCTTCAAACTTTCTAAGATATTCTTTATTGTTATTATGAATATAAACAACACAGCCAAACACTCTAAAATAATTTATTTTAGGTTTCTTTCCTTTAAGTAACTCATAAGGAGTTTTACACTTAAGCTTGTGTATCAGACTTCTATTCAGGACATAGTTGACTGTACTAACAGCTTCTGCCTAATAGGAAAGAGGCATATTAGCATCTGCCAACAATGTGCCAGCAGCTTCAATTAGTGTTCTGTTCTTCCTTTCAACTACCCCATTTTGTTGGGGAGTTCTAGGAGCTGAGAAGCTATGTTTGATACCTTCTCTCTCACAGAATTCTTGCATGAGAAGAGAGTCAAACTCAGTACCATGATCACTTCTGATCAAGGCCACATGAGTAGAGTACTCAGTCTGCACACATAATAGAAAGTCTGTAAGGGCTTTGAAGTTATCAGCCTTAGTTCTCAGAAAGAACACCCAAGTGAACCTAGAGAAGTCATCTACAATGACTAGGGTGTAATACTTCCCTCCTAAACTCTGTACATTTATTGGGCCAAATAGGTCCAAATGTAATAAATACAGGATTCTAGGAGAATCACTTTTATTTACTGATTTAAATGAGTTCTTGGTTTGCTTGCCTAGTTGACAAGCCTTGCATAGGCTCTCCTTCTTGTAGGGGCAAGAAGGTAAACCTCTAACAAGGTTGTGTTTAGATAACCTAGATATATTCTTGAGGTTAACATGGCTAAGCCTTTTATGCCATAGAGTATTGTTATTTGTTACTTCATTAAACAAGCAGATTTCAGAGTGAGTTGAATTAAAATTTACTAAATAAATATTACCTTGTCTAATGCCTACTAATACGACATTATTATTTAAAGTAATATTATAAAGAGAGTTAGAGAATGATACCTGATATCCAGCATCACATAACTGACTTACTGAAATTAGATTATGCTTCAGTCCAGTCACATAAGCAACTCTCTTGAATGTAACAGCTCCAATTGTCATCCTGCCATAGCCTTCAGTTTGACCACAGCTTGAATCTCCAAAGATTACCTTTGGGCCAAGCTTTGCCTTGAACCTTGACAGATGTTCTTTATTTCCTGTTATGTGCTTGGAGCAACCACTATCCAAATACCACTTATTTTGAGTGATAGGATAGGTCTTCACCTGCAAATAAATCAATTTAAATATTGTGGACCCAGGTAACCTTGGGTCCCTTGTTTTTCACATAAGAAAAACTGGAAATAAATGAATAAGCAGGCTGAGGGTGATAACCTAATGGGTAAGATCTCCTAGGTGGGATTCTCCATGCAGATGATGGGTCAATAAACCTAGGGTTTCTATTCATATTCGGGTTTCTAAAGTTCTTATTGGAATTTAGAAATTCTTGTTGAAAGCGTCGATCGACGTTCGACGATTGGTACCCAGATCGTCGATCTTCGTTCGACCATTGGGCCTGCGATCGTCGAGCAGCGTTCGACGCCCTTTGTAATTCCTTAAATTTCTGTTTTCTTTTCTCTCTTTTGGCTTTATTTAAAGCTCTATTTACTTGATTGACTTGCTCAATGTTTTTTTATTTCACTAGATGAAATAAAATTCACTGGAGTTGAAAGTTGGTTTTTAAGAATGATTGGGGGCTCACTAGAAGATGCTCCTAAGCCTAATTTGTTATTGCCTGACCTAGTGTTAGACATGCTGGTTATTTCAAGCAACTTAAGGCTTCTACCATTCAGAGACTCTTCTAACCTTTTGGACTTGGCTAATTCATTCTTAAGGAATTTGATTTCTTCACTAGCATTAGTGAGTTCTGTTGTTAACCTAATGTTTTCATTAGCAATCAATTCCGATTCAGCTAGTTTAATTCTAAGCTCTTTTATTTCTTTTTCAGAACTAATTAAATCTAAACATAAAGATTTAAACTCAGATTTAAATTCAACAGGAGTAAAGTCATAAGAAGACAATACCTCATCTTCAGTTGGCATTTCTTCATCAGAATCTGAATTCTCTACAGCTGAGTGATTGCTGCAGGCATCAATTACCATTAGGCAAACTTCCTTTGCCTTCATTTCTTCCTCATCCTCACTGGAGTTTGAGGAGGAAGATTCCTCATCAGAGTCACTCTAGGTTTCAGCAACAAAGCCTCTCTCCTTCTTTTTGTTCTTGTAGGAGGATGGCTTGGAATGCTTCCTGTGCTGATCCTTGTCTTTTCTTTTATCTTTGTTCTTTTCCTCTGGACAATCTGGAAGAATGTGTCCAGGCTTCCTGTAACCATAACAGATTATTTCTTTAGAAGGGGTACGATCATACCTTGGTTTATCTTCATACTTTGAAGATTTCTTTCTGAATTCCTTCCTTCCCATCTTGAGAAACCTTTTGGCAAATAATGCCATCAGTTCCTCATTGGACTGCCTTCCTTCAGAGGCTTCAGCAGCTTTAAGAGCAAGGGTTTGCTCTTTTCTTGTAGGAGTTGGGGTCTTTGCTTCAGCTTCAGCTTCCCTGGACTTCAGCACTTGCTCAAAAGACTTGAGCTTGCCGAGAAGGGATTCTGTTGAGATTTCATTTGTGCTTCTGGCCTCCTTGATAGGCCAGATCCTCATATCCCATGTGCTAGGGAAGCACATAAGAATCTTATCATTGACCTCTGTCAATGAAATATCCTTGTCAAGGGTCCTCAGCTCATTGATGATTGAGCTGAGCCTTGTGTACATTCCTTCAATTGATTCAGCATCAGTTTTCTTGAAATTCTCATACTGTGAGATAAGGTTGGACCTCCTGTCCTTCCTTTCATCAGCTGAACCAGCTACAATCTGGTTCAGTGTATCCCACATTGCTTTAGTTGAGGAGTAGTCAGCAACCTTCTGGAATACTTCATCAGACATTGTCTGAGCCAGAATGTTCATTGCCTTAACATCTGCTATCTTTGCCTTTTTGTATTCATCATTGTAGTCTGGAGGTGGCACTGCACTCATATCAGATGATGATGAGGCAGTAGCTGTAGCAGGTGCTCTTGGTGGTCCTGTCAAAATAGAAGCAAAAATACTTTCATCAATAGAGTTCATATATAGTTTAATCCTTGCCTTCCAGATGCCAAACTTAGCCAAGTTGCATGCTGGAGGTCTGGTGCTAGAATAATCCTTGGACTGGGTCATGATAGTGAAAGTGAATATCTATAAACTTTGGTATCTATCAGGATCTTGTGACTTAGGTGTTAGCCTATTCAGTCAGTCAACCACCCTCTGATACCAATTGAAAAATAAGGGATAGATACTACTCTAGAGGGGGGGGGGGGTGAATAGAGTAATCAAAAATTGCACAAGCAAAGTTGACTTTCTACTCAACTCCCTTGGAGTTAAATGCGGAATGAAGGTTATAGATATTTGAGATTAAACCTTAAAGCCTAACACAAGTGTTGTGCACAACAAGGCAGCCAACTGTAATTACAGTTAAGGCTTGGAGACCTAAACAACAACTAGCAAACCTAGTTAAGATCTAATCACAGCCACAATGCAAGTAATTAAACAAAGCAATCCAGACGACACAAGGAATTTATAGTGGTTCCCCAAACAACTTGGGTACGTCCACTCTTCTACCAACAAGGTAGGAATCCACTCAGGTTTTTGATCAGGTGCCCTGCCACCAACAAGATCTGCTTCAGGTAGATCAAGAGACCCTTTAGACTTTTGATCAGGTGTCTAAAAACCAACACAGGTTTTTGATCAGGTGCCCTGCCACTAAGGGATACATTTGAAGGGAGTAATAACCCTTTACAGGAGGGGGAAAGGAGGTTAAGGTGTCTTCTCTATTTTACAATAGATTAGAGAAGCACAATAACTTGCACTGAGCTAGAAAGCTCTAAAAGAATCAAGGCTCCCCCTGGCTAAAAGAACGTCCAGGTGAAGTCTTGCTTCAGTGCAGAAACACTTCAGAAATTACTGAAGGAAAAAGCTACAAGAAGATAAATAATATTAAATAGAATTTCTTCTTCAGGCAGCTATCTTCTTCTTCTTCTTCAAAAGGCTCTGAGTGAAGATCTTCCTGTAGGCAGGAGAACTCAGGTTGAAGAAGAGTGAAGAACTAAAGCTTCTTCTCAGTTAGATGTGAATGAGCTGAGAGCAGTTGGAGACTGTAAGCTTTTTGTTTGAATGCTGCAGTTAGCTTTTCAATGTGTGTGAACTAGTTGATTTCTTCTTCAAAGAAGTCTTTATATAGCAGCAACAGCAACGACTCTTACTTGAGTTTGAATCTTGTCTTCTACTGAACTCTGCAAGCTGGGCTGCAAAAAGCATAAAGCAAAACAAAATACTGCAGGCAGATATCCTATAACAGGATAAAGCATTCTAAGAAGCTGCAAATAATTCTGATGAAATAAAACTAGAGAAAGTCACATCAGAAAAGACTCTTTACAGCCAAGGGAGACTTTTTGAGTCTAACGGCTATAAAGGACAGCCTGGCAGATAAAGCAGACAACATATCTCAGCTATAAGACAAACAACTTTATTAGAAAAAGATTAGCTCATGCATAAAGAATTGAATTGATATTGCATGGAAATAATATCACAATTTATTCAGATAATCTTTTATAAAATATGCCAAAATAAATATGAAATTAGTCACATCATAGAAGACGATAAAACTATTTTAAAACATACAGCAAAACGTCGAACGACCCTCGGAGATCGTCGACCGACGCACGGAGATCGTCGACCTATCAGACAGATAGTCGAACGATCCAGATAGTCGAACTATCAAAGAAGATAGTCGAACTACCTCAGCAGATAGTCGAACTATCAGAACAGATAGTCGAGCTATCAGATAGTCGATCTATCCGGACAGATAGTCGAACTACCAAACAAAACAGATAGTCGACCTATCAAACAGATAGTCGACCTATCATAGAAAAACAGATAGTCGACCTATCAACAGATAGTCGACCTATCAAAGCAACACAGATAGTCGACCTATCAACAGATAGTCGAACTATCAAAGCGACACAGATAGTCGACCTATCAACAGATAATCGAACTATCAAAGAGGACAGATAGTCGACCTATCAACAGATAGTCGAGCTATCAGATAGTTGAACTATCAGGACAGATAGTCGAACTACCAAAGCAAACAGATAGTCGACCTATCAACAGATAGTCGAGCTATCAGATAGTTGAACTATCAGAACAGATAGTCGAACTACCAAAGCAAACAGATAGTCGACCTATCAACAGATAGTCGAGCTATCAACGCAGACTGAACGTCTACCAACTGATAGACGATCGTCGATCAGCCGATAGATGATAGTCGAGCGACGTTCGACTATAGTCGAACGAAAAACTACTTAACCAAATATTCATCTGGAAAAGCAATTCTACACAACTAGAGAATCTAACCTATCAACTAACCTTTGACCATAGATAAATCTTGGGTCAAGAGACAGAAAGAGAGGACTGAACTCAAATCAAAACCTAGGGTTCCAACACGCCGCCTAGTCACTTTAAGACGTACGCGCGGGCCAAGCTTCACCCGGATCCTAATTCATTACAAAACATCACATAACCCAGTTATGTTCAAGGCTGGCTCCCTGACCGCCAAGTTAGCTGAACTACAATTCCGCCCAGTTTTCTGGGTGCGCCTTGGAGGTAATCCCCAAGGATCCCTGCTGCAATCTACCGCATAGAAACCCAAAAACAATGTACGGAGTCTTCTACGGCTATTCATGCAATGCAACATCACCGATCCAGAAAAACACGTCCGGGTAGGCTTCACACACAATGCATATGCCCGTACTTCGATTCCGGACTCTAAACAAAGGGGGACTTCACATATCTACCCCAAAGAATACCGCAAACTCACCGCACACTCGCGGGAGAGGGTTTTCCTATGCAAAGGAAGAAGAGCTTCACATGCTCAAGTTGAGAATCATTACCCTTAAAGTCTTCTTTGGCGCCATGAAGAACTAGCTGGATGAAAGGCTTCACAAGGGAATTCTCTCCACAAATCTGGTCTCGGTTCTCAAGTTCATGCTCCGACGCTCTGCCGGCGGCTGGATTCCTCCCCTTCCTTCTTACTTGCTCTCTCCTCTCTAACTCCTTAGAAAGAGAAAACTTAAGAGGAAATGAGGAATTAATCCTCTATTCCCGGACTTTAGAAAGCAGGAACTCATCTGGGCCGTCAGATCTTGCTTAAAGAAAACGAACGCCTCAGATTCGACTAAAATCTCTTAATCCTGGGCTGAACATGACTTTGCACACGGCCATGTCCTAGGCCGTGTGCCTCGATCCAGACACAATTGTTGGGTACAGAAAAGCACACGGGTTAGGACACGCCTGTGTCCAAACCTAACACGCTCGTATCGGGTCATCGACACGCCCGTGACCAGTGGCGTGTCACAAATAACTGCCATGCCAACCATCACGACTCTTGGTGGACACGGGTGGCCACATGCCCGTGCCGAATATGTCACGCCCGTATCAACAAGTACACGCCCGTGTTCCGGGCCGTGTCCCAAGTCGACACAGGACCAAACTTCCAGAGGAGTACATGGCCATGTGACACACCCGTGTCACATGCCGTGTGCCGGACACGCCCTGTGACATGCCCGTGTCACAGGCCGTGTTCGAGCACTCAATGCTCGTTGACCTCGGCTCGACTACCCGAGCACGACAAGGCCATGTGAGACGCCTGTGTCACAGGCCATATTCACCCTACCAAGACCCGAACTTGGTTCGAACACCGCCCATTTCACTTTAGTTTTTGGGCGTTACAGAAAGCTCTTAGGCATCTGGCCATGCTCCAAAGAAAGGAGGTAGAGAAGTATGCAGTTTTTGTGGTCATTCAGGCTACCCTATCGAGAAGTGTTTCAAAAGATTGGGTGCACAGAAGCAACCTCAGGTGCTTGCGATTCAAAGTGCACCCAAGGGAGATATTACCTGCACCTTTTGTAAGCGGATGGGGCACAATATTACCCGTTATTGGTTAAAGGACAAGACCTTCTACAAGTGCGGACAGAAGGGACACATGAAGTCTAGATGTCTGCAGCCCCAGCCCGCGATGCATTCAATTCCTCTTCAAGTTCTGCCACCGCCACAGCTGCAGTAGTTGGATATGGGAAAGGGGAAACTAGACATGGTAACCAGGGAAGAAGCTCAGTTTTCAACCCAAGTGATTTCAGGTTTAATTATGACCTAGTTGTTTGTTAATAGTTATAGGTTTATTAGCGATCATGTTAGTTACGCATGCGATTTTATAGGCGATTTTAAGGTAAAGAATTCTTGGGCACGCGTTCTTTTTCGATTCGGGTGATACTCATTCCTTCGTGGCTAGAAAATTTGTAGACCAACATCGTTTGATTACCGATAAAGTTGGCGATCCGCTTCGTGTAAAGTTTCCATACAGTGATTTGGTGGTATCTAACCAGGGTATCCAGAATTGTCCTATTCTCTTATGTGGATTTCTAGCGAATGCCGATCTGAAGGTGCTAGATTTGGAAGACTTCGATGTGATTTTGGGTATGAAATGGTTGTCCATATATGATGCGGTCATCCAATGCAAAGTTAAGCGTTTGGATTTCAGAATTTATAATAACCAATCCATAAGGTTGTTTGGTTTTCCATGTCAGGACTCCTCAATCATATCTGTGGTGCGTGCTCGTAACCTTTTAGAATCTGTTTGTATTGCTTACCTTGTTTCTGTTTTGGAAGCTACTCGTAATTTGTCATGAATCAATGATATTTCTATAGTACGAGAGTTTCCTGATATTTTCCCGATCAGTCTTCCAAGTCTTCCTCCTAGTAGAGATGTAGAATTTGTTATAGGTGTTGGGTACATTGGAAAATGTGTACTTGATTTAGAGAAGCCTCACTTAACTCAATGATATACATCAAGGTGTATTTGATGTTATTTTGAGTTTGTATGTGCAGGTTAAGTATTTGCTAAAATGAAGGAAAAACATTTCTAAGTCCATGTGTCGACACTTAAGAAAGCCTGTGTCGAAACTAGGAAAAGCTGTGTCGACACCTGAAGCAACTGTGTCGACACACAGAATTTATTAGTCGACATCAACTGTGTCGACACCGGGAGGCAGTGTCGACACACAGAAATATTAGTCGACATCAACTGTGTCGACACCGGGAGGCAGTGTCGACACATAGAAGTATTAGTCGACATCAACTGTGTCAACACCTGGAGGCAGTGTCAACACCTGGAGGCAGTGTCAACACACAAATTTTGAGACTATATCAACTATGTCAACACACAGGACTTGTGTCGACACTCAGTAGAGTTTCAATAATGTTGATTGCTATGAAGTGAAGAAGTGACTATGTCGACACAAAGAAGCAGTGTCGACACATTTTACAGATGCAGTGTCAAGAAGCTGTGTCGACACCAAAGGAATTATGTCGACATCACCAAAGCTTGTGTAGACACTTAATCTACTTGTGTCAACACATAATGACAATCTGTCTCGACGCTTTTCTGACAAAGACAAAGGTTCAAGAACTGACTGGATACTTGACAGCTATGTATTCCAACAGGTTTGCTGAAGCTGTTAGACTTGTCAGAAGTTGGTTAGAAACCGGATCAGCCGGTTACCATAGATGAAGTCTATATATAGATGGATTCTGTCAAATCAACGGGAACAACAATAACAACACCAGGAACAACTATTGAAGTATTGATCATTGATCAAGAAAGTACACGTCACATTGAAGAAGATTTTTGTGAGAAGATCTAAGGAGAATTCAAGCAAGAATTCTGAAGAAACTTCAGAAGTTCTGGAGAGAGAGAGATCTCCAACTGTTGAAGTAAAGAAGGAGACATTTACAAGTCTCTTAAGAAGCAGATCTTGAACTAATCTGCTAAGGAGGATTCAGATCTATTCTGAAATCTAAGAAGGAAGCTGCCAGCCAGTCAACTTCAAAGGAGATCAACCCTACTGAGTTCAGATTCAAGAAGCTTTGAAGAAAGCGAAGAATAGGTTGATTTCAGCCATCAGTTTTATCAAGAAGCTGATCAAGAAACCTCTTATCCCTTCTCTCTCAACTAGGGTAAGATTCCATCTAAACACTTATCAAATTTTGTAGGATATTTTTATAGATCTGAGTTGTAAGCCTATATTATAAAGGCTGAGTGTAGGAGATATAGATCTCTGAGTGGTAGGGCTTTTGAGACTGAGTGTAGGAGAAATTTTTCTCTGAGTTATAGGCCTTGTGGCAAGGCTGAGGTAAGGCTGTTAGCCTGAGTTGTAGGAGTGTGGTTACACTCTGAGTTGTAGGAAACTTTTAGGGTTCTGAGCTGTAAGATCTGTGGATCTGAGAAGAAGGAAGAAGTTAGGCCGAATCTAGCACACTGCTAGATAGGTGAAGGGGGAAAGTGGATGTACCCAGACCTTGGAGAACCACTATAAACCTATGTGCAATCTGTGATGTGTGTGTGATTGTGATTCTGTGCTGTGACTGCTATAGAATAACTTAGATTCTATTTTAAGAACTAGAATATTATTCTGCCTTAAGTAAAAAAAGAAAAGAACCTATTCACCCCCCTCAAGGTGTTTGGGTTATCTTGAAATAAATTCTATCAAGTGGTATCAGAGCCAGGTTACTCAAAGAAGGACTTAACAGTCTGAGTAAGATCCTTAAGGTAGATTCAAGATCAAGAAAATGGGTTCAGGAGAAAATCCTAAGGAACTAGGTTCTATGAAATTACCCATATGCAGGAAAGAGACTTTTGGAATATGGAAAGAAAGGGTTAGGCTTTTCATGGAGGCTTCTGATACAAGGATCTACATTACTGTAATGGAAGGTCCTTATGTTCCAATGAAGGTGTCAGTTCTAGATGCAAATCAAAGAACTCCCAAAGATTTTTCTGAGATGACTAAGGAAGAGATCATCCTAGAAACTATGGATAAAATAGCCCAGAATATCATAGTAAGTGCCATAGATGATTCAACATTTCAAAATTTGATTCACTGCAAGACCTCCAAGGAAATGTGGGACACTTTGATAGTCTATATGGAGGGTTCTGAATAAGTCAAACAAGATAGAAAATCTATGCTGAACTAGGAATATGAGAGTTTCAGACAAGGAAAGTCAAATGGTATAACTGAGTATTATAAGAAGTTTTATAGAATAGTAAATGAGCTGATGTCCTATGGAAGGATCTTCAGTACATATGAACTGAATGATAAATTTCTAAAATCCTTGACAAAGGATTGAGACACTAAGATCTGTGCCATTAGGGAAGTGGACAAACTTGCAGATATCTCTCCTCCAACTTTGTTTGGAAAATTGATGTCATATGAGATTCAGCTGATGGCTAGGAAAGAGGAAGAGAAAAGTGCAAAAGGGGAGCATAGAGAAAAGTCTGTGGCACTCAAGGTGGAAGCCACTAGGAAGAATAGGATGATGTCTCCATCACCTCCTGAGATAGTTGCTGAAATTACTTCAGATAATTTAGACAACCAAAGTTCAGAAAGTAGTGACTCAGATAAAGACTTTTCTTCCTTCACAAGGCAGTTTCAGAGATTCCTGAAGAAGAAGCAGTGGAAGTCAAGACTCTCCACATCTTAGCATGTGGATGACTATTATCAAAATAGGAAGTCATCTAGGAAGGACATGAGCAGGTCTAAGCCTAGCAAATCTACAACATCAAAGATAGTCTGCTACTGCTGTAATAGGCCTAGACATGTTGTGCCTGAGTGTCCAGACAAAAGAAAGGAGTCTGCTGATAAAAGGAAGACTCAACAAAAGAGCAAGAAGGAGAAATCCTTTGTTGCTAAGAAAGAAAAGAGCTTGACAGACCAATCATCTTTAGAGTCTAAATCTGAAGCTTAGGCATACATTGGTCTATATGCAGTAGATGAAAAAGATGAGTTTATGCAATTGCTGAACTCTATCTATGAACAAGAAGACCATCAGTGCATGGGACTGATGGCTGTATCAGAAGAAGACAAGTGCTAGGATCAGCCTAGTCCTAGTAAGGTACAATGTTTTTCTAGTAATTCAGCTTGTAGTACTGGTACAGAGTCCACTACATCTGCATCAAGTGATGTGGATGGGTCTGAGTCTGAAGGTGATATTCATCAGCTGATAGATTAATATGGGGACTTATTACAGGCACTAAAGAAAAGCAAAAATCTGGCCAAAACTCAGGCTAAGGAAATTGCAGATCTTAAGATGGCTGCATCTGAATTAGAGAAAGAGTTGGATCAAAAAATGAATGAGGTTGCCAAACTGAAAACTATATCTGTTATTCAGATGGGAACAATCACATACAAAAATGATCTAATTAAAAGTCTGGAAGTCAGACTTCAAAAGGAAAAAGATTTGGTGGATAGTTATTCCAAACCAAAATCAGTTTTACCCTTAATAGATGAGTTTGTGGCTCAAAAGGGTAAGGCTGGAATAGGATTTAAAGGTAACACCAGGGATGTACAATTAAAGAGAAAGGGCAAAGCCTCAGTCCAGCCACTTAATTTTAAAGTCCCTGTAGTTTTTAGAAAAGTACAAGTGCCTTCTAAAAAGTATGACCTTGAGAATACTCACGGTCATAGTAAGACTGAAGTTCTGAATGATAAGGGTGTTTATGTCAATAAGGCAGCCCATGTCCATAAACCCCATGTTCCTAAGAAAACCGTGGGTGTAGCTGCAGCAGTACCAGCACAAAACAAAAGTTTTGCTGTCAACCAGACTACCAAGAATGTATATAAAAATAGATATAACAGGTATTAATGCTGGTGCTGTGGCAAGACAGGTCATTATGCCATAGATTGTTGGCACAACACTAGTGTCAGAAAGAACAACAGTCTACCTATTAGAAGAGCTGCAGGTAGATTTGTTAAGTATGAAGCTAACTTGAACCAAGGACCCAAGACTTACTTGGGTTCTAAGGAGAGGTAATTCTTTATTGCAGGTGAGTCCAAGTTACCATGCCCCTATATAGTACTTGGATAGTGGATGTTCCAGGCACTTGACTGGAACAAGGGGTTGCTGAAGGAGTACTTACCTATCATAAATGGGTCTAAAGTAATCTTTGGTGGTTCTGAAAAGGGAATCATCAAAGGGTTTTGTAACATTTCTAATAACCAGATTACTATCACTCAAGTGGCCTATGTGAAGGGTTTGAAACACAACCTTATAAGCATAAGTCAGCTGAGTGATTTAGGATATGATATTTCATTTATTAAGAATGGATGTCATATCAAAATGATCAAGTGATCAAAAGATATTTTTGACAGGATATAGAAAAAGAAATGTGTACTGTCTTAATTTTGAGTGTGAGAACAATGTTTCTCCTATTTGTCTTGTAGTTGATGAGAGAGCCTCTCATTGTGTCAAATGGCATAAGAGGCTGGCCCATCTTAACTACAAAATAATTGGCCAACTCTTTAGGAAAGAGTTAGTAAGGAATGATCCAAAAGTTAAGTGTATAAAGGATGGGATATGCTCAGCTTGTCAAAAAGGCAAGCAGACAAAATTCTCCTTTCATAGCCTTGAAAACAAGGATTCAGTGAGGTGTCTATACCTCTTACATATGGATCTTTTCGGTCTTATGCTCGTTCATAGTCTAGGTAGGAAGGTCTACACTTTTGTGGTGGTAGATGACTATTCTAGATATTCCTGGGTGTTCTTTTCGAGACAAAAATCAGAAACCCCAAGTGTTTTATACAGCTTTGTCAAGCAAATTCAGAATGAACTTGACAGTACAGTGGTAAAAATAAGAAGTGACCATGATAATGAATTTCAATCTGAGAGTATGACAAAACTTTGTGAAGAATTTGGGAATTTTCAAGAATTCTCCTCACCTAGAACACCACAGCAAAATGGTATTGCTGAAAGGAAGAATAAAACATTGATTGAGGCTGGTAGAACTCTATTGAGTGACACTTCTCTCCCAGAATATTTCTGGGCTGAGGCAGTAAACACTGCTTGTCATGTGATAAATAGGGCATCTATCACCAAAAGCCACAAAAAGACTCCTTATGAGATCATGAAGGGTAGAAAACCAAACTTATCCTATTTTAGGATCTTTGGTTGCAAGTGCTATGTCCTTAACAATGGCAAGTCTTATCTAACTAAGTTTGCTGCCAAATCCCAAGATGGGATATTTGTTGGGTACATCAACAATAGTAAGGCTTATAGAGTGTACAACTTGATTACTCAAGTTGTATAAGAGTCTGTACATATTGTCTTTGATGAAACAAGACTGATTAACAGTGAGTTTCCTTGTAGCTCATGTAATTCTACAGGTATTAATAAGAAAATGGACGAGCTTACCATTACAGAAGAAACAACTGAAGAGCAGGAAGTTGAAAATGGTGGCTACTATCCAGGGGGAGTACAGGACTCTCTAGATGCAGATGTACACCAAGAGGTGTAGCATATTGAAGAGACTGGAAATGTTCAACCAGAAGATAGTCTACCTCCAGCTGTTAGATACTTAAAGGATCATCCAGCAAATTAGATAATTGGTGATCTAAGACATGGAGTGCAAACCAGAAGCAGGAACTTGAACACAGTGCTTTGCTCAAGCTTCCTATCTCAACTGGATCCAAAGAAATTTGAAGAAGCTATTCTAGACCCACATTGGATTGATACCATGCAAGAGGAGCTGAATCAGTTCAGAAGGTGTAAGGTATGAGAGTTAGTTCCTAAACCAAAAGACCATAACATCATTGGAACAAAGTGGATCTTTAGGAACAAACTAGATGAGAATGGGATCATTGTGAAGAACAAAGCAAGACTTGTTGCAAAAGGATACAGGCAGAAAGAGGGTATTTACTTTGATCAAACCTTTGCCCCAGTAGCAAGACTGGAAGCAATTAGGATGTTCCTTGCCTATGTAGCATATCAAGGATTCAAGGTATTCCAAATGGATGTAAAATCAGCATTCCTAAATGGAAATCTAAAAGAAGAAGTCTATGTAGAGCAGCCCTCAGGTTTTGTTGATTCTCTTAAACCTGATTATGTTTATAGACTTAGGAAAGCTTTGTATGGGTTAAAGCAAGCCCCAAGGGATTGGTATGAAACCCTGTCTACTTTCCTTATTGAGAACAAATTCTCAAGGGGGAAAATAGAAAAAACTTTATTCCTAAGGGAATCCAAAGGAAAGATAATCTTAGTCCAGATTTATGTAGATGACATAATATTTGGGTCTACAGAAAACAACCTTTGCAAGAAGTTTGCTAAACTTATGCAAGGGAAGTTTGAGATGAGCAGCATGGGGGAACTTAAGTTCTTCTTGGGAATTCAAGTAAGACATACTGATGATGGCTTGTCCATATCCCAGTCTAAGTTCACAAAGGAGTTAATTAAGAAGTATGTTATGGAATCATACTCCACCATGAAAACTCCTATGGGAACAAGTATGCCTATATGCAAAGATGATGCAGGTAAACCTGTAGATGCGTCTTTGTATAGAGGAATAATTGGCTCTCTTCTATACCTAACTAATAGTAGATTAAACATTATGTATACAGCATGTGTCTGTGCTAGGTACCAATCATGCCCTAAAGAATCTCATTACACTGCAGTAAAAAGGATTTTGAGATATCTAAAGGGCACACATAATCTAGGACTTTGGTACCCTAGGAATGGAGATTTTCTACTGACAGACTATTCAGATGCAGACTTTGCAAGTTGCAAAGAAGATAGAAAAAGCACAACAGGCACCTGTCAATTTCTAGGAGAAAGATTGGTGTCTTGGAGCAGTAAGAAACATACTAGTGTGGCAATATCCACAGCTGAGTCTGAATATGTGGCAGCAGGAAGTTGTTGTGCACAACTGTTATGGATTAAGCACCAGCTAGAAGACTATGGTATTTAGGTAAGTAGAACACCTTTGTTTTATGATTCTACTAGTGCTATCTCTATTACTAATAATCCTGTTTCACATAGTAGGACTAAGCATAGAGAAATTAGATACTATTTTCTTAGAGAACATGTAGAGAAAGAGGACATCTCACTAGTATTTGTCAAAATAGATTATCAGATTGCAGATGTGTTTACTAAGCCTCTAGATGAAACTAAATTCAATAAATTTAAAATTGAATTAGGTATGTTGAACATAGATTAGTTTAACAATTTTGGCTAAGTAAATCTGTGTCGACACATCCAGAGAAGTGGTGTCGACACTTTAGTAAATCTGTGTCGACATATCCAGAGAAGTGGTGTCGACACTTCAGTAAGTGGTGTCGACACAACTAGAGTAGTGGTGTCGACACTTCAGTAAGTGGTGTCGACACAACCAGAGTAGTGGTGTCGACACATCCAGAAATTGTCGACACTTGCAATAAGAGTCGACACAGAATTTCTGATGAACTACTAAGTATGTCTAGTGTTGACATATCATCAATTGGAGTCGACACATAGTAGTCAACATCGTTGTCGAGACAATAAAAGTATGGGTCGACACATTTCAACAGTGTCAACACTTTTAGACATTTTTTGCCCGCCTTTTGACCTTCTTTGTTTAGAAGGGTATAAATAGGTCAAGAACATATTATGTCGACATGCTCTCCAGATTTTTGAGACTAAACCCTTGTGTCGACAAACTCTCTTCTCTCAATACAAGCTTTCTCTCCATCCCAATGGCGCCAAAGGTTGAAGATAACATTAACGAAGGATATGAGTTGGTTCGCCATGCCTTTGATGATGCTGACTCAGAGATTAAAGGAGTAATTACCCTAATTACTGACAGTGGTTTGGAGTTTCTGGTATCCGAACCAACCAAGTTATGGAAGAAGGAGATTCTTTAGTTTTATGGCGCGGATATAATAGACTCAACAGGACTTAAGATTAAATCAACAGTTCATGGAGCAAGAGTCAAAGTGACCTTGAAAAGTTTGAGAAAAATTCTTCATCTTCCAAGAACTCATGATGAAGAAGAAGTACCAGTATCAAAAACAAGGGAGGCCCTACAATGGTGTGGATTGGATCCTACCTTGAAGATTGGATAAGCTATAAACAGGAAATGGATGAATCAGCAAGGTAAATTTCTATCTGAAGTGGTTGGAAAGGTGATTCTGTGTAAGCCAGGGGGACATGATAGGATTTCAGCCTATATGTTCAGCCTCATGACAAGGATAATATTTAAAATCAACACAGATTGGTCTATAGTACTGTTTGAGAAGATCAAGGAAGGAATAAAGAAGCCAAACTTGGCTAAATTGATGAGCTTATACTTGGCTGGAGCAATTCCAGAAGTAATAAACCAGATTTCTGGTTCTAAAATTAATCATATGAGGAAAATGGACATCAGGATTATCTCAAGATAGGATAGGGTCCTCACCAAGGACATACCTAATATAGCAAGCCAAGAAGCTGCTGAGAGATCACCTGCACAGGACACAACTGATCATGCACAGGTGCAAGGGGAGCTAGATAGTGCACAAGTACAGGACCTGACTGAGAATGCATAAGTGTAGGGGGAGACAATTACTGCACAGGTTCAAGGGGAAGAGAGAATTCACTTGGCAAGTGAAATGGATTCACAATCTATTCTTGAGAGACCTCATATCAACAGTCCAGCACTAGATGTGATCATGGAGGATACATCTGTAGTTGTTGATGCTCCTGAGAAAGCTGTATCACCAGTTCACACTCAACAGGAGTTCACTCTAGAAGAATTGTTTCCTGACATTGAGGGAGCAACAGATAAGGAGGAGTAAGTAAGGATTGAGGGGGAGCAGGCTAACATTGAGGGGGAGTAACATAGAACTGAAAGGAGATTCCTCCTAGTCCTAAGGAAAGAGTAGACATCCCCAGTTCATTTGCTTTAGAAGATTAGGAAATTAGAAATGCCAAGAAAAGGAAACTGATGGTTTTTAAGAGAAGGAGCCAAAGCTATAAGAAGGCATTGCAAACTCCTACTTCACAACCTGCCCCAGAGGCTGATTACAGCTCATTAATGGTGGCTTTGCAAGTTAAATTGGATGAGCAGAGAATGACTCTAGAAAAGTATGTGGATGAAAACCATAAGTCACTTCAATCTGAACTGGCTCAGGATATCAAATCCATCAGATTTGAAGTCAATCTTCATAAGAAAGAGATGACAGATTGCTTCCACAAAGGGAACAATGCTGTAGTATTTCTTGCTGAGCAGCAAGCAGCAGTCAAAGCTCAAGTGGATGATATTGCTGTTAAACAAGGCTATGTCCTTGAAAATTAGATTAGAATGAATGACAATCTAACTGAATCTCACAATGAGATAGTCATTGAAGTAAAGAAAATAGTTATTGCAATGACTGAAGTAAGGGCTAAGGAGAAAGAGGAATTTGATCAGAAGCTACAGGAAGTCTTGGATTCATTTAAGACAACCATTATTACTTCTCAGAAAACAATCTCTGATCAGCTTCTTAAGTTAAAATCATTTTATAAAGATGGTGTCAATTTTCTTGATGACCAAATAAGATCTCAAAAAGATGACTTAAGAGATCACATTGTAAGAGAAGCCATAAAGGGGGAGAGAGTGTTAGTCAATGCAGGCTCAGATCATGCAAAATGGATATCCAATAACATCAGAGCCACTCTGGGATATCCACCCCTTTGTGATGATGACAATGTTGCTGTGTCTGGTGTGCAACCTGCTTATGCTGTAGGTGATCAACCTGAAGTTGCTCAGATCATCTACCCTCTAGCAGATTTTGATATGATTCAACAATAGGTTCAGACAATGTACAGTCCTCCACAGGATGTTGAAAATGTTATAATAGAGAAAGTTGAAATGTCAGAAGCTTCCTTAAAAGCTCAGCAGGAAGCTCAACTTTCAAAGAAAAGATTCAGAGAACAGGGTGAGTTAAAGCCAGATTTTGAGCAGTTGAGCCCCACTTCAAGAAATATAATTTTGACTACCTGTAAAGCTTTGAAAGATCAAGTTCATGAAAGAGGCAAATGGTATAATGAACAGGAATGACAGAAGTATGAGGCAAGACAGGAAGCCATTGTGCAACATAGAAGAAAGGCTAAGATTGGGAAGCTACCTCCTAATGCTCACGAGCCTAGCAAGTACTTCCCTAAGCCTTTTCATTATTTTGAAAGGCAAAGGATTAAGGCTGAAGTTCAGAAGAAGGAAGAGTTGAAAGGAAAGAAGCCTATTGATGATGTAGAACCTCCTATACAAGCTCAAATTAGGCCAGGAAAAGGCATAGTCATCAAGGAGTCTGATCAGCCTTAGGATAAATTTACTAGATTTTGCAAGAACAATGTAATTTTTAGTTTTAAAAGAAATTTATGTAAACAGGTTTTAAGAAACTTTTTGTTAATAAACAAAACAATGTTCATTCAAGTTGCATTCTAATTCTGTGATGTGATTTTGTTATATGTTTTATATATAAGTTACCCTGTAATTTATTATTTATATACATCATCATATTTGTTTATTATAAGTGGTATATATCATTGACTAAAGGGTTATGACTTCTCCAAATAGGGGGAGATTGTTGGGTATATTGGAAAATGTGTACCTTATTTGGAGAAGCCTCACTTAACTCAATGATATACATCAATGTGTATTTGATGTTATTTTGAGTTTGTATGTGCAGGTTAAGTATTTGCTAAAATGAAGGAAAAAAGTTTCTAAGTCCATGTGTCGACACTTAAGAAAGCCTGTGTCAACACTTGGAAAAACTGTGTCGACACCTGAAGCAACTGTGTCGAGACACAGAATTTATTAGTCGACATCAACTATGTCGACACCAGGAGGCAGTGTCGACACACAGAAATATTAGTCGACATCAACTGTGTCGACACTGGGAGGCAGTGTCGACACACAGAAGTATTAGTATACATCAACTGTGTCGACACCTGGAGGCAGTGTCGACACACAAATTCTAAGACTATATCAACTGTGTTGACACACAGGACTTGTGTCGACACTCAACAGAGTTTTAACAATGTTGATTGCTGTGAAGTGAAGAAGTGACTATGTCGACACAAAGAAGCAGTGTCGACACATTCTACAGATGCAGTGTCAAGAAGCTGTGTCGACACCAAAGGAATTATGTCGACATCACCAAAGCTTGTGTCGAAACTTAATATACTTGTGTCGACACATAATGACAATCTGTCTCGACTCTTTGCTGACAAAGACAAAGGTTTAAGAACTGACTGGAGACTTGACAGCTATGTATTCCAACTAGTTTGCTGAAGCTGTTAGACTTGTCAGAAGTTGGTTAGAAACCGGATCAGCCGGTTACCATGGATGAAGTCTATATATAGATGGATTCTGTCAAATCAACGGGAAAAACAATAACAACACCAGGAACAACTATTGAAGAATTGATCATTGATCAAGAAAGTACACGTCACACTGAAGAAGATTTTCGTGAGAAGATCTAAGGAGAATTGAAGCAAGAATTCTGAAGAAACTTCAGAAGTTCTGGAGAGAGAGAGAGAGAGATCTCCAACTGTTGAAGTAAAGAAGGAGACATTAACAAGTCTCTTAAGTAGCAGATCTTGAACCAATCTGCTAAGGAGGATTTAGATCTATTCTGAAATCTAAGAAGAAAGCTGCCAGCCAGTCAACTTCAAAGGAGATCAACCCTACTGAGTTCAGATTCAAGAAGCTTTGAAGAAAGCTAAGAACAGGTTGATTTCAGCCATCAGTTTTATCAAGAAGCTGATCAAGAAACCTCTTATCCCTTCTCTCTCAACTAGGGTAAGAGTCCATCTAAACACTTATCAAATTTTGTAGGATCTTTTTATAGATCTGAGTTGTAAGCCTATATTATAAAGGCTGAGTGTAGGAGATATAGATCTCTGAGTGGTAGGGCTTTTGAGCCTGAGTGTAGGAGAAATTTTTCTCTGAGTTGTAGGCCTTGTGGCAAGGCTGAGGTAGGGCTATTAGCCTGAGTTGTAGGAGTGTGGTTACACTCTAAGTTGTAGGAACCTTTCAGAGTTCTGAGCTGTAAGATCTGTGGATCTGAGAAGAAGGAAGAAGTTAGGCCGATTCTAGCACACTACTAGATAGGTGAAGGGGGAAAGTGGATGTACCCAGACCTTGGGGAACCACTATAAACCTGTGTGCAATCTGTGATGTGTGTGTGATTGTGATTCTGTGCTATGATTGCTATAGAATAACTTAGATTCTATTTTAAGAACTAGAATATTATTCTACCTTAAGTAAAAAAAGAAAAGAACTTATTCACCCCCCCTCTAGGTGTTTGGGTTGTCTTGAAATCAATTCTATCAATAGGCCTTAAGCCCGATACTTATCCTATTATGAGGGTGCCTTATTATATGGCTCCCCGTGAGTTGGAAGAGTTGCGAACTGGATTTAAGATTAAATCAACAGTTCATGAAGCAAGAGTCAAACTCACCTTGAAAAGTTTGAGAAAAATTCTTTATCTTCCAAGAACTCAGGATGAAGAAGAAGTACCAATATCAAAAACAAGGGAGGCCCTACAATGGTGTGGATTGGATCCCACCTTGAAGATTGGAGCAGCATTTAACAGGAAAGGGATGAATCAGCAAGGCAAATTCCTTTCAGAAGTGGTAGGAAAGGTTATTCTGTGTAAGCCAGGGGGACATGATAGGATTTCTGCCTATATGTTCAACCTCATGAAAAGGATAATTTTTAAACTCAACACAGATTGGTCTGTAGTACTATTTGAAAAGATTAAGGAAGGCATCAAGAAGCCTAATTTGGCTAGAATAATGAGTCTATACTTGGCTGAAGAAATTCCAGAAGTAATGAACCAGATTCCTGGTTCTAAAATCAATCATATGAGAAGAATGGACATCAGGATCATCTCCAGATGGGATATGGTCCTCACCAAGGATATACCTGATATAGCAAGCCAAGAAGCTGCTGAGAGATCACCTGCACAGGACACAACTGATCATGCACAGGTGCAGGGGGAGCTAGATAGTGTACAGGACTTGACTGAGAATGCACAAGTGCAGGGGGAGACAATTACTGCACAGGTACAAGGGGAAGAGAGAATTCACTTGGCAAGTGAAATGGATCACAATCTATTCTTGAGAGACCTCATGTCAACAGTCCAACCCAAGATGCTATCATGGAGGATACATCTGGAGCGGCTGATGCTCCTGAGAAAGTAGTATCACCAGTTCACACTCAACAGGAGTTCACTCTGGAAGAATTTTTTCCTGATATTGAGGAAGCAGCACATAAGGAGGAGCAAGTGAGGATTGAGGGAGAGCAGGCTGATATTGAGGGGGAGCAGCATAGGACTGAGAAGGAGCTGCCTCCTAGTCCTAAAGAAAGAGTTAATATAGCCAGTACCTTAGCTTCAGAAGATGAGGAGATTGCAAGTGTCAAGAAAGAAAACTGATGGTTTTCAAGAGAAGAAGCCAGAGCTATAAAAAGGCTTTGCAAACTACTACTTCACAACCTGCCCCAGAGGCTGATTACAGCTCATTAATGGTGGCTTTGCAAGTTAAATTGGATGAGCAAAGAATGGCTCTAGAGAAGTATGTGGACGAAAGCCACAAGTCACTTCAATCTGAACTGGCTCAGGATATCAAATCCATCAGATTTGAAGTCAATCTCCATAAGAAATAGATGACAGATTGCTTCCACAAGAGGGGCAATGCTGTAGTATTTCTAGCAAAATAGCAAGCAGAAGTCAAGGCTAAAGTAGATGACATTGCTATTAAACAAGGCTATGTCCTTTAAAATCAGATTAGAATGAATGACAATCTGACTGAATTTCACAATGAGATAGTCACAGAAATAAAGAATACAGTCACTGAAATGACTGAAGCAAGAGCCAAAGAGAAAGAGGAGTTTGATAAGAAGCTACAGGATGCCTTAGCCTCATTTCAGACAGAACTTACTATTTCTCAGAAATCAATATCTGACAAGCTTCTTAAGTTAAAATCATTTTTTAAAGATGGTGTAAATTTTCTTGATGGCCAAAAAAGATTTCAAGAAGATGACTTAAGAGATCACATTGAAAGAGAAGTCATAAAGGGGGAGAGAGTGTTAGTCAATGCAGGCTCAGATCATGCCAAATGGATATCCAATAGAATCATAGCCACTCTGGGATATCCACCCCTTTGTGATGATGATAATGTTGCTGAATCTGGTGTGCAACCTGCTTATGTTAGAGGTGATCAACCTGAAGTTGCTCAGATCATCTACCCTCTAGCAGATTTTGATATGATTCAACAACAGGTTAAGACAATATATAGTCCTCCACAGGAAGTTGAAAATGTTATTATAGAGAAAGTTGAAATGCTAGAAGCTGCCTTGAAAGCTCAGCAGGAAGCTCAACTTTCAAAGAAAAGATTCAGAGAATAGGCTGAGTTAAAGCCAGATTTTGAGCAGTGGAGCCCCACTTCAAGAAATATAATTTTGACTGCCTGGAAAGCTGTGAAAGATCAAGTTCATGAAAGGGGCAAGTGGTATAATGAACAAGAATGGCAGAAGTATGAGGCAAGGCAGGAAGCCATTATGCAACATAGAAGAAAGCCTAAGATTGAGAAGCTACCTCCTAATGCTCAGGAGCCTAACAAGTACTTCCCTAAGCCTTTTCATTATTTTGAAAGGCAAAGGATTAAGGCTGAAGTTCAGAAGAAGGCAGAGTTGAAAGGAAAGAAGCCTATTGATGATGCAGAACCTCCTATGCAAGCTCAGATTAAGCTAGGAAAAGGCATATTCATCAAGGAGCCTGATCAGCCTTAGGATAGATTTACTAGATTTTGCAAGAACTATGTAATATTTAGTATTAAAGAAATATATATAATCAGTTGTTAAGAAACTTTTTGTTAATATAAACAAAATAATGTTTCATGTTCATTCAAGTTGCATTCTTATTCTGTGATGTGATTTTGTTATATGTTTTGTTTTTAAGTTACTCTGTCATTTATTATTTATATACATCATCATGTTTGTTTATTATATGTGGTGTATATCATTGACTAAAGGGTTATGACTTCTCCAAATAGGGGGAGATTGTTGGGTACATTGGAAAATATGTACCTGATTTGAAGAAGTCTCACTTAGCTCAATGATATACATTAAGGTGTATTTGATGTTATTTTGAGTTTACATGTGTAGGTTAAGTATTTGCTGAAATGTAGAAAAAGTTTCTAAGTCCAAGTGTCGACACTTAAGAAAGCCTGTGTCGACACTTGGAAAAGCTGTGTCGACACCTGAAGCAACTGTGTCGACACACAGAAATAGTAGTCAACATCGACTGGGTCAACACCGGGAGGAAGTGTCGACACACAGAAGTATTAGTCAATATCGACTGTGTCGACACCGGGAGGCAGTGTCGACACACAGAAGTATTAGTCGACATCAACTGTGTCGACACCTAGAGGCAGTGTCGACACATAAATTCTGAGACTATATCAACTGTGTCGACACACAGGACTTGTGTCGACACTCAGCAGAGTTTCAACAATATTGATTGTTGTGAAGTGAAGAAGTGTCTATATCGACACAAAGAAGCAGTGTCGACACATTCTACAGATGTAGTATCAAGAAGCTGTGTCGACACCAAAGGAGTTATGTCGACATCACCAAAGTTTGTGTCGACACTTAATCTACTTGTGTCGACACATAATGACAATCAGTCTCGACGCTTTGCTGACAAAGACAAAGGTTCAAGAACTGACTGGAGACTTGACAGCTGTGTATTCTAATAAGTTTGCTGAAGCTATCAGACTTGTCAGAAGTTGGTTAGAAACCGGATCAGCCGGTTACCATGGATGAAGTCTATATATAGATGGATTCTGTCAAATCAAAAAGAACAACGTGAACAACAACAATAACCACAAGAACAACTATTGAAGGATTGATCATTGATCAAGGAAGTGCACGTCACATGGAAGAGGATTTTCGTGAGAAGATCTAAGGAGAATTCAAGCAAGAATTTTGAAGAAACTTCAGAAGTTCTGGAGAGAGAGAGATCTCCAACTGTTGAAGTAAAGGAGGAGACATTTACAAGTCTATTAAGAAGCAGATCTTGAACTAATCTGCTAAGAAGGATTCAGATCTATTCTAGAATCTAAGAAGGAAGCTGCCAACAAGTCAACTTCAAAGGAGATCAACCATACTGAGTTCAGATTCAAGAAGCTTTGAAGAAAGCTAAGAACAGGTTGATTTCATCCATCAGTCTTATCAAGAAGCTGATCAAGAAACCTCTTATCCCTTCTCTCTCAACTAGGGTAAGAGTCCATCTAAACACTTATCAAATTTTATAGGATATTTTCATAGATCTGAGTTGTAAGCCTATATTATAAAGGCTGAGTGTAGGAGAGATAGATCTCTGAGTGGTAGGAAGTTTGAGCCTGAGTGTAGTAGAAATTTTTCTCTGAGTTGTAGGCCTTGTGGCAAGGCTGAGGTAGGGCTGTTAGCCTGAGTTGTAGGAGTGTGGTTACACTCTGAGTTGTAGGAACCTTTCAGGGTTCTGAGCTGTAAGATCTGTGGATCTGAGAAGAAGGAAGAAGTTAGGCCGAATCTAGCACACTGCTAGATAGGTGAAGGGGGAAAGTGGATGTACCCAGACCTTGGGGAACCATTATAAACCTGTGTGCAATCTGTGATGTCTGTGTGATTGTGATTTTTGTGCTGTGTTTGCTGTAGAATAGTTAGATTCTATTTTAAGATCTGAAAGAATATTCTGACTTAAGTAAAAAAGAAAAGAACCTATTCACCCCCCTCTAGGTGTTTGGGTTATCTTGAAATTAATTCTATCAGCAGGGCACCTGAGCAAAATCCTGTAGTGGATTCCTACCAGGGTGGTAGAAGAGTGGATGTACCCAGGTTTATTGGGGAACCACTATAAATTCCTTGTGTCGTCTGGATTTCCTTTACTTATTTTATTTTGAGTGCTGTGATTTTCTTTTTCTCATACATATATATATCACCTACTTTAATCCGCTATAAAAATAACTTAGCATTTTTAAAATACTTTATTCATCCCCCTCTAGAGTTAAGTTAGATCTTTCCCTCACTTTCAAGATCCTTTTGAATCCGAGCTGTAAGCCTGTGTTATAAAGGCTGAGTTTGTAGGATCTGTTATAAATATGAGTTGTAGAGCTTTGGCTGAGTTGTAAGAACCTCTAGATCTGAGTTGTAGGGTTGTCCTCCCAGCCTGAGTGGTAGGGCCTTTTGGCCTAAGGTAGGTGGTATTCTGACCACTGAGTTGTAAGGCTTTGTGCCTGAGTTGTAAGTCTTGGAGGAGACTGAGTGGTCCTGCGGGATCATGTTGTAAGCTCTTAGGAGCCGAGATATTTGAGTAGTGCCTTGTCTAACACATTGTTAGAAAGACGGGAGGGACAGTGGACGTACCCATAATCTGGGGAATCACTATAAACTGTTGTGTCATCTGGGTGAATATCTTGAAAACACTAGGAAGTAGATCACCTCACACAACCTAAAATTATAAAAATCAAAAGACACGCTAAAAACCTAGAAGCCTATTCACCCCCTTCTAGGTAGTTTAACTACCCTTACAAACAAAGATTTTCAAGACCAATGAAGAGAAAGTATCTTGGTACTTTTATATAAGAACAAAAAAGATATACAAAATTGTGTTAATTATAGAGGAATTAAATTGATGAGTCATATCATGGAACTATGAGAACGAGTAATAGAAAGAAGAGTAAGACCGGAGAATAACATCACAAAAAATTAATTTGGATTCTTGCCAGGGAGATCAACCAAGGAAGTTATTCATCTCTCGAGGAAACTCATTGACAACTACTGAGAAAGAAAACAAGATTTGCATATATTGTTCATCGATTTTGAGAAGGCTTATGATAAAGTTCAAAGAGAGATCTTATGGAGAGTCTTAGAAAATAAAGGTGCAAATGTATCATACATTGACATAATAAAAGATATATGTACAAATTCAATGATAAGGGTGAAGACATTTGGAGGATTAACACAGGAATTCCCTATCACTATTGGCTTACATCAAGGTTCAGTTTTAAGCCCTTATCTCTTTGCCCTTATCATAGATGAGCTCACCAGACATATCCAACAAGCAATACCTTGGTGTTTATTATTTGCGGATGATATAGTTTTGGTCGATGAGATGCGCGAGGGTGTAAACGGAAAACTTGAATCTTGGCGAGAAACATTAGAAAAGAAAGGTTTTAGGTTGAGCGGGGCAAAGACAGAGTATATGGAGCTTAAATTTTGCAGTTCAAGAAG
This sequence comes from Platanthera zijinensis, assembly GCA_039513925.1. Classification (NCBI taxonomy): domain Eukaryota; kingdom Viridiplantae; phylum Streptophyta; class Magnoliopsida; order Asparagales; family Orchidaceae; genus Platanthera; species Platanthera zijinensis. The sequence goes on along the minus strand of CM077078.1, from coordinate 105,598,137 downwards.
GACGGATGACTTCCCTATTTAGTTAGGTAATTAAGATATTTCTCGTACTGAGTGTTTGAAGTATCATGGATTGATAGTTCAAAAAGACGGAGGTATTGATAAAAATGTGACACATAGAATCGAAGCAGGTTGGTTGAAGTGGAGTGGCACGTCAGGGATCTTATGTGATCGTAAACTACCATTAAAACTTAAGGGCGAGTTTTACAGTATTGCAATTAGATCAACGATGCTCTATGGTTCTGAGTGTTGCGCAGTGAATTGTGTACATGAGCAAAAAATGAGAGTTGTGGAGATGAGAATGCTTAGGTGGATGTGTGGACACACGAGATTGGATAAAATTAAGAATGATTGTACCAGGGATAAGATAGGAGTAACACCAATTGTAGAGAAGTTGCGAGATGCTCGACTAAGATGGGTTGGATACGTACAAAGGAGCCCATTAGAGGCACTTGTTAGGCATTGTGAGAGTCAAATCACTAGGCATGTTAAATGAGGGAGGGGTAGACCAATAAAAACTCGGAATGAAGCTATAAAGAAAGACATGATATACTTAGGCATTAGTGAGATTATGATAAAGATAGAGCACAATGATGATAAAGGATCCATATAGCCGACCCCACTATAGTGGGATAAAGGCTTGAGTGTTGTTATTGTATACAATAAAATATTTGTTCAAGTTAAATATTACAGTATTTTTTAATTTTTGAACTCTTTCCAACTGACTAGCAATCCTACTATGAAAAAAATAATGGCGGGGCATTGCAAAAGTCGAACTTGCCACCTGGCGCACCCAAAGGGAGAATCATACCACTAGACCAAATGCATGAATGCAATCAATGCTTTATTTTCTTTTTAAAGAATAAACTAAAAGAGATGCAATTTGTTATTAAGAAATTTAAATTTTTGAAAGCAACAGGCTAATTTGAATACTATTATCTGATCCACATTTAATTGCAAAATTTATAATGTAGTTGAGATTTAGGTTCTGTTTGTGGGACTTATTTTCATCGGTCAAGCGGTTATGACCGCATGAACTGGACCTTAATTAAGGCCACTTGATCGGTGAAAATAAGTCCCCCCCAAAAGGAACCTAAATTGTATAGTGTAATTTATATTATTTAATCAAAGAAGTAAGTTTGTATATTGATAGAATTAACACTTAAAGGTGGTTCATTCAAAAAACCGTGTGCATGAAGTGCTATTTTCACGTATAAACATACTATTTTAGAACAAAGCTATTGTGGGTCGCTCGACGTTCTTATGAATTGATTAAATTGAAATGTCTCAGCTCGAGGGTAAGCCGAGCGTACAAACAGCTACATGAAAGACCAACAATTGGCTACAAGGCTTTTGATGTGGAATTAAAATTCTGAAAAGGAGAAAAATCACGGCGCCAGATCGATGCCGACTAAGTACCACTATATTTTTGAGTGTTACAAAAGTTGTTTCACAAGGGTGAGAGACCACCACTCGTTACAATAATTCTTCTAGACCACAAAAGTCACATGGAGCGGAGAACTAAAGTGCATGCTCGAAAGCAATTTGGTATTATGAATGCGAAAACGGGGCTCTAGGATCAAAGGACGGAGCTGAATGATGTCTTCAAACTATCGTCGAGAGAACCTTTGAGGAGCGAAGGAGATCTTCAAGGCTCTGAAAGAATCTTCAAAGTCAGAAGGAGATCTTTGAGCAAACTTCAAAAGATATTTTGTAAAACCCCCTCCCCCTCTGAAATATGCACGGAAGGGGGCCTTATTGCACACCATGCCCAAATCACATGATCAAAGTGGATAATGGAGGGGAATAGAGATGGATGTCTCACCCATTCCCCCGCTACACATTCCTAACCATGGCGGATCTAGAGGGGCCAAAGAGATACTCCCCCCATTTTTTTACGAATTGTTGTTAGCAATTCAAAATTTTGTTTTTCCCAATCCAAAATTGGTTATTGCAGGCCAAAATCACTTATTGGGCACCCCCAAAATATTTTTCAAAGATACGGCCCCACCTCACTCACGAACGACGCAGGTTATATTATTTCCTTCTGCTTCGATGCCCTCTCAGTCGTTGAAAGTAAATGGTTTCTTTATGCAGTTCTATTTTGATGCCCTCTCAGTCGACGTAAGTCTCACTAGTCAACGCAAGTCTTGCCGGTCACCCCGACGCCCTCTCAGTCAACGAAAGTATCGCCAGTCATACCGAGCCCCTGAAGCCCTCTTAAGTCTCGCCCTATCAAAATTCTCTTTCCTCTTCAGTCGATTAAAGTCTCACCGTTGAACCCGGAAACCACGGTTCAACGAGGAGTTCAGACCTGGGGTATAGCTCGCCTTTACTTATCTCAAATAGCGTCTTAGCCGAGGATTTAGAGTTCTAAAACCTTCCTGCAAGAATAACCTCACACATACCCCAGGCCGTTGTGAGGAGGTCCCGACACACACCACGAAGATCTTAGATTGCTTCCCCTCCCAATCTAATGTTGGACCGACCACCTTTGGAGAGCCAAGGGAACTTCCGACCACCCATTCGAAAACTATAGTAAATGGTGAGCTGAAGTTCCTGCCAATCAAAGATAGTCAGGGGAGAGGAAAACTCTAAAAGATGTCCTCTCCAAAGGTGCCCTTGAGGGTCTATATTTTTTTTTGGGGATGGTCTACTAATAGCGAGATCCCGCCTTTTGGTTACTTTTAAACGCAACCCAAAGTGGTTTGCTAATAGCGAAACTCCTCTGTTTGGAAAGGCAATTGGTAGTCAAAATCGGAACACTGAGAAATGAGGGGGGGGGGAGACTTCATAGTCGGCGAGCGGCAGGTCCCAACCTACTCACCTGGATGACGAGTGCCAAATGAAGTTGGGCACTCTCCACTCACCTGGGCAGCATGTGCCTGTTGGGTCAATTGATCACAATGTCCTATATTTGAAGAAGGCCCACAGGTCAATGGTATACACATGTTTGTACCTGATATATACATGTTCAAGTTCATTGTATGCAGGTTGTATACTGTTACTTTGATTAGACAGGTTGTCAGAGTCACAATGGTAGTTGGATTCAAGATAGAATCTTGGCATAACAAAAAATTGGCTAAGTCCGTAAGCATTGAGTGAAGGCAGTTCATTCAACGCTAAGAGGATAAAAGCATTGATAGAACATCAAGCAGTAAAAGCCTCAGTGTTGCCAAAGAGAAATCTGGATAAGTCCAGAAGCATTGAGTGAAGACAATTCACTCAACGCCTACTCATAGGGATATTTGCTCAAGTATAGAAGCGTTGAGAGGAGAAGGCTCACTCAATGCCTCAACTATCAGTCAGCAAAGTTCAAAAGTATTGAGTGAAGAAGGTTCACTGAACGCCTTCATCGAGAAGAAATATGCCAAGTCCAAAAGTGTTGAGTGATGAATGTTCACTCAATACCTTATCAGTTAAGCAGTAAAAGCCAAATGCGTTGAGTGATGAAGGTTCCCTCAACGCCTCCAGATGCAGAATTTCTACTAAGTACTTTTGCGCTGAGTTTTTTGACTGCACTCAACGCCTGTGAAGTTTGACTAAAGTGCTCTAAGTCCTAAGGCGATTGATCATGCTGACATCATCAACAATTCAAATATTGCGGGAATTGCTCGCTAGATGACAAATGTCGCCATATACCATAAGTACATCAATTAATGGAAAAGGCATGTTGCAGATACCTAATTAGGTTGGCCCATACAGCTCATAGAGTGGTTGGATGGCGGGTTACAAAAGGATTTTCCCGAGAAATCAAAATATGCTTTTTGGGTCATCTTCTTCCTACCGATCAAGTGAGAAAGTTATTCACTTGGATTTATAGAAGCTCTGAAGGGAAAAAACTCACGCAAAGGTTAGCTGTTGAAGAATAAAGAACTGGAGAATCAATTTGTCTTCAATAGCAAGATCAGAAATCTCATTTTTTGAACAAAAAGAAGTTTCAGAGCTATTTCAAGTTGTTGTTCATCCTCAAGTCCACTGTAATCAACTGTTACATCTAAGGCTTCGAGGAACAGTACCCTGCAGTGTCTTCTCAGCACAAGTAAAACACTAAAGATCTAAATCCTTGTTGCTGTAAAGAAGATTGAACTGAGCATTTTCAGTTCAAGAAGTAGACTCAGAGAATATTTTCTCTGGATTCAATCATCATCAAACCTCAACTCTTTCTGTAGGATCACTTTTGATCTGAGTTATAAGCCTAACTTATAAAGGCTAATTTGTAGGATTCAGTGAGAATCTGAGGTAGGGCTATGTGCCTGAGGTAGGTTCTTGGTCAAGATCTGAGGTATGAGACTTAACTTCTCTGAGTATAGGGCTAACCTCCTAGCCTGAGTTGTAAGGATTCTTGATAAGCCTGAGGTAGGTGATCTGATAGGTCACTAAATTTTAGGAGTAAAGTTTACTCTGAGTATGTAGGGCATTGTCCTGAGGTAGGGCTTGGAGGTAGCCTGAGATATCCTGAGGGATCTGAGTTGTAATATATTTGAGCTGAGTTTTAGAGAAGATTGCATTGTCTAACACACTATTAGAAAGGTGGGAGGTAAAATGGATGTACCCATACCTTGGAGAAGCTCCTCAAGGAGAAGAAGCTTGTGGCTGAATTCTCTAAGCCCAAAACCGTTTTGCCACTAATTGACTCCTTCACCTCTTAAAAGGATAAGAGAGGTTTGGGTTCAAGTGGAACCCTAAAGCTACCTCGGGGAACCATTGCTGACTATCCCATGAGATTGCATTGATAGAGGAGGTTAGGGATGATAGGAAATCCCTCCTAAATCAATAATATGAAGCCTTCAAACAAGGCAAGAAAGATTCCATAGCTGAGTGCGATGAAAAGTTCTTCATGATAGTGAACAGTTTGATCACCTATGGCAGACAGTTCACAAACTATGAGCTGAATGACAAGTTCTTGAGATCCCTAAATAAGGAATGGGATATCAAGATTTGTGCCATAAGAGAGGTTGATAATTTGCCCAACATATTGCCTCAGAATCTGTTTGGAAATTTGATTTCCCATGAGATACATCTGAATTCCAGAAAAGCAGAAGAAGAGACCATCAGATCTCTCAGTAAGGAGAAGGTTGTGGCCTTCAGAGCAGAAGCCACTAGAAGGAGCAGGGAAATGACTCCTTCTCCATCAAGAAGAGCAGGTGAGTCTGAGAGTTCTGATCCCAGCTCCTTAGGAAATGAATTGTTTGATGGAGAACTAACACTATTCTCCAAACAGTTCAAGAAAATGCTGAGCAGAAGAAGATAGTGGAAGAACAAGGGCTCTTTAAGCTCCTCATCAAGAAAGCCCTACTCTAGCAAATACAAGTCCAGAAATGACCCCTCTGGGGAAAAGTATGACTCTAAACAGAACAAACATATTAAGCCTAATGTTGTTTGATACTACTACAGTAGGAGTGGACATGTCATTGCTGACTATCCAATTAAGAGGAAGGAGCACATAAAGTCTAAAGATAAAAAGCATTACAAGGACATGAAGGCTGAGAAGAGCTTCTTGGCCAAAAAGAAAGTCATCTTGTCAAACAGTGAATCTGAATATTCTGAATCAGATGAAGAAGAGGTCTATATTTGTCTCATATCTGCTGAAGTAGAGGCTGATCAACCAGCTACCTCATCTGGAATAAGAGCCCCACTGTAAGACCCCCGCCTTTTTTTCTTTTTAAACCACTGGAGTCTTAGGCCCAGAACCACCGCTTTGCGGTGACACCTTCACGCCCGGGAAGGTCATCACTATAAAGCGCCGATCCTGCCGGCCGATTCGATCACAAAATAGTAGCAAAATAATAAAAGACAAGTCCACAGAAATCACATATATAGTAAATAATCTCCACGAAGGGAGAGTCCACAGATACAATAATAAAGTACTGAAAGTAGGGCTCATTCCCGGTACATAAATATACTCACTACAATCATTCAGCGCGGAAGCAAAAGGTAAACATCTACTAATAATCGGGATTCACAGTCCCAGCTGTCTGAACTCCAGTGCTAGATTGTCCCATCTCTATGCGTGCCGACCTCCGAGGCTACTCCTCCATGCTGGGCTCCACGGTCCCCTAAAATGATGTGGTTCGAAAACCGTTAGTCTAAAAGACTAAGTCCTATCATCCCCTGCCCCTTCCCCCATGGCTCCTAGGCACCGAGCGGGGAGGAGGTAAGGAGAGGAAATGAAGGTTGTGAATAACAAAGTACAGGTGATGGCAGAACTAATCTAGCAGATCTAAGAGTACATGTAACAGTAATGAAAGTATGAAGGATTGAATATATAATATGTAACCTTAACTTATATGAAAACACATAAGCTAAGGGATCTTCTGCAAGGCTCCTATCATATAAAAAGTCCCATACCAATTAATATGATAGGGTGTCGGTTTTCTAGCAAGCATGTATATATCTACAGAATATAAACCTTAACTTATAAGCACGCACGTGCGAACTTATAAACACAGGGGTCATTTTGCAGGGCCTATTGTATAAAATGTCCCATACCGCTTTATATAATAGGTGTCAGGGGTTATATGCAGTGATGATGCTATGACATGCAAAATTATGCTATGATGTGAACATGCAAGTGAAACTCACCCACTCAACTCTGTGTACACAGAACTTTAGTTCCCCCTTTCTAAAGCCTAACTGTCACAACCCGAATTTTCTCCGAATTTAGGAATTATCAGAGTATGAGAAAACACGCGTCATGATGCCACGTCAAGTAGGGGATAACTACTGACGCTCAGGCAAAACCATCTACTAACTTTATGAAAGAAAATCATGAGTTTAATGATTAGAAAATCAGTTATATTTTTAAGGCCGTATCCCTCGGCTCGGTGGATCACCTAGTCCACAGTTAAAAACTATACTTTACGCTGCGGAAAATACTTTATTCAGGTTTGACATCCTAAGAAGTGCATAAGAGCCCCAAGAGGACAGCTTATGCTATGCAAGACTCTACATTTATTTTATATTATATATAAGAAAGCGAACTTTATACGTTGTTTGGAAAATAGTGATTTTAGTTTTATAAAACATGCAGATCATGCGATATACTCATAATAATAGTTATAGTTTTAAAATAACTAGCAACCTAGCATAAATCCTCCACAGAGCAAGTAGACTATCTCCAGAAAATGGTAGCAGTAAAAAGTAATATATCTAGTACGAGGGTAAAAACTACCAGTGGGCGCAAACAACCTGACACGAACCCACTGGCAAATATGTATGTCTGTAAGAAAAGTACAGAAAAACTACCTCACTAACAAAGCAACAGGATCTCCAAAGTCCAATAGACCACCAGCAACACCACCGCAATCTAGCCACCAAACTGGCTACTGCTCAGAACCTGAGGCATTCAAAAAGAGAAAGAATACCTCAGCAAGCAAAACAAGGAAAAACTGCATGAAAGTGTCAACCATGGAATAAATGAAAGAGGACAACACACAGCAGTAAAAGTCACAACTGCCCAAAGCAAGACAATAAGAAATGCACTACGTGCGAGGAAACAGTATCAACCCTGCCCAGAAACAAAATCCTGCAGGGTCTACTAGGCTACCAAGAGCCCAAAGTGCTGCAATCTACCAAGGTAGAAACTTCTAACACCCTAAGCTGTGGGAGATGGTAGTAGCAAAACAAATAACATGGATCCGGGTTGGAGGCAAACTCAGTCCCCCAACCACCATTTCCAAGCCAACAAGCTAAAGGGTCTACATGTGAAAGCACAAGGGACCTTCCACCCCCTTATCATGCCCGTACCTGGAGCAAGATAGAAGAATAAGGGTGGCCTTGGCTAAATTACACAACACCTCCCTCATGAAGAGCTCCAAACCACCACTACTAACCACAACCCACGATTCAGCCTTTAGGAAAGAAAAACATGGCCGACAAGGAAACTCAAAATAAAAACAAGGAATTCACTCAGGAACGAAAATTGAGGTAGAGGAAAAGTGTTGAAATGACTCAACACGGATTGGCATTGAGTGGGACCCACTCAACGCCTACCTAGACCTTGGCGTTGAGTGAGCTAGCCTCACTCAGCGCCAAAATAAGCATGGCATTGAGTGAAGTTCACTCACTCAACGCCTCCAGCAAGACCAACTCTGGCGTTGAGTGAGCTAGCCTCACTCAATGCCAAAATAGGCATGGCGTTGAGTGAGGTACACTCACTCAACGCCCTGGTACTTAACCACAATCAGAGAAAGTGGCGTTGAGTGAGCTGGCCTCACTCAACGCCAAAAAAACAATGGCATTGAGTGAAGCTCACTCACTAAACGCCCTTATACTTAGCCGCAAAAGAGAACTATGACGTTGAGTGAGTCCACCTCACCCAACGCCAAACCAGCAATGGCATTGAGTGAGGTTAACTCACTCAACGCCCTGGCACTTAGCCGCAAATAGGCAATTCTGCGGCGTTGAGTGAGCTGACCTCACTCAATGCCAAAACAGCAATGGCATTGAGTGAGGTCGTCTCACTTAACGCCAGAAGTTCTGGCCGCGAAGAAGGGCTGTGGCATTGAGTGAGTCTTCCTCACTCAACGCCAAAGCAGAAATGGCGTTGAGTGAGGTCAACTCTCTCAACGCCACGGGACTTGGCCGCAAACTTGCCTTCGGCGTTGAGTTAGGCCACCTCACTCAACGCCAAACCAGGAATAGCGTTGAGTGAGGTCAACTCACTCAATGCCAAAGTACTTAGCCTCAGAAAAGGCTATGGCGTTGAGTGAGCACACCTCACTCAACGCCAAAGTACTTGGCTGCACAGAAGCGATGACGTTGAGTGAGTCCACCTCACTCAATGCCAAAAACGAAATGGTGTTGAGTGAGGTCGACTCACTCAACGCCAAAACAGTTAGCTTCTCAGGAAAACCACGGCGTTGAGTGAGCTTGCCTCACTCAACGCCAAAACAGAAATGGCGTTGAGTGAGGTCGACTCACTCAAAGCCAAATACTTAGCCGCTAGCAGGGGCTGTGGCATTGAGTGAGTCCACCTCACTCAATGCCCTAGTACTTAGAAATATTCTTACTGGCTACAGCTGCGGCGTTGAGTGTATGCACCACACTCAATGCCAAATCCGCAAAGGCTTTGAGTGTGTGCACCACACTCAACGCCGGCCAGACAGAACTCAAAAAGGCTCTTACCAACAACACAGCAGGCACCCCCTTCTCTCTCTCTCTCGGCTTCACCCGCAAGACACCAACCAGACAGCAATCTGGAATAAACTGATTGCATTACACCGGCAGGTTGAGCACCAACAGCACAAAGAAGGGGGGCTCATGGGAGAATCTAAGCCCTAAATTCAGCAAGAAAAAGAGAACATGCTTGGCTTATACCCTAGGGCTAACCGGGAAATTTCAACATTCAAGAAAATAACAATGGTAAGGGCAAGAACACCACTTGCCTCGATTTCCGACGAAGCTTGGACGGCTTTCCCTCCTCTTACTTGGCACTAGCAACAACAGCACCTAAAATATACTCCCGTACATTAATGACGGAAAAACCTCAAGACCGAAATCCCAAATCTCCTAAAAACTCCACGAAAATTGAATATCTTACCGTCGAAACGTAGATCTGATCAAGAGCAAGACAACGCTGCTTTCGGAATCGAAATCCGTCCACAAACACTCCCGGAATCACCGTTCGAATGCTAGGGCAGCCCGTCGTTCCGCCTCTGATTTCCGCGAAACAGGAACAGCGGTTTTCTTTTGGTCTTGGGAAGGAGGAAGGAGAAGTGGGCCCGCCATTTCTTAATAAAGCTTTTATATAAGCTTTAAACGCATCGGTTCAGCAAAACCGAATCCCAACCGCCGGCTCCCTTACAAAATTAGGAGAATTCTAATAGACTTTACTAATGGCACACCCAAAACGACGCGAAAACCAAACTATCTCGGAATTTGATGAAATTCTCACTGTAGCTAAATACCTACGCTACAAACACAACGACGAAGTCGAAATTAACTTTCGACGAACAGAACCCGAGTTATACCCACCTAAATCCAAAACACAAGCATCTCCCAAGAGGCCACACCGGGTCACCCAAAACGACTCGGCTTGCTAGGGAGACCTTGACCATAGGCTACAAAATAGTCCACTCAGTTCTAAGGAGCTAAACCACACTCCATAAATGACACAAGCCATGAAAACGCGACACCGTAATGCTAAACGAGAATAAAATAGTCGCAGAAAAATCGGGGGCATTACAGTCACTCCCCCTAAAAGAAAGTTTCGTCTCGAAACTTTACGCAGAACACTCCTACTAAAGAAGAAAAAGTAACAAATAGGAGTTACAAGAAGGAAAACATACCGATCAAAATCAGGGAAACAGGTTAGGGTAAGCTTTCCTCATGGTCGACTCTAGCTCCCAAGTCGCGCTCTCCAAATCCTGATTCCTCCAAAGAACTTTCACCATCAGAATGGACTTCCTTCGCAGCACCCGTTCCTGAGTATCCAAAATACGGACCGGCACTTAACCAAAAGAGAGGTTGGGCTCCAACTGGGGCACAACGTACAAGACTTGCCCACTGCTGCACACACACTTCCGCAATTGACTAACATGGAAACATTATGAACACCTGGGAAGTTTGCTGGCAAATCCAACCTGTAAGCTGACACTCCAATCCGCTCCAAAATCTTAAACGGGCCCACATACCTCAGGTCCAATTTTCGATTCTTACCAAACCTATTTACACCCACCATCGGGGAAACCTTAAGAAATACAAGGTCCCCTACAGAAAACTTTAAGGCAGACCTATGCCGATTGACGTTCTTCTCGTACCTCTCTTAAGCTTATTCGAGAGACGAAGCTTCTCTCGAATAAGCTTCACTGTGACTTCCATTTCCTCAAGCGCATAAGGACCCAACAAAGGCCTCTCACCAGCCTCAGCCCAAAACAATGGAGTTCTGCAGCACCTCCCATACAAGGCTTAAAAAGGAGCTATCTGCAAGCTTTCCTGATAACTGTTGTTGTATGCAAATTCCATAATTCGCAGCCGCTCATCCCACGCTCCACCGTGGTCTAAAATGTAGCATCGGATCATATCCTCAACTATTTGGTTCACCCGCTCCGTCTTCCCATTTATCTGTGGGTGATAAGCAGTAGAATACCTCAGATCCGTACCCAAACCCTCCTGCAGACTCTACCAAAAACGAGAAGTAAACCGGGAGTCTCGATCAGAAATGATACTCACAGGCACACAATGCAGTCAGATGACTTCATCCAAGTACAACTCCGCTATCTTCTTCATCGGGTAATCAATCTTATATGGCACGAAGTGCGCACACTTCGTCAGTCTATCCACTATAACCCAGGTAGAATCAAATCCCCTCGGGGATTTCGGTAAGCCCGTGATGAAATCCATAGATATACTTTCCAACTTCCAAGTTGGGATATCTAACGAAGTCAACTTGCCACCAGGCCTTCCATGACCGGCCTTCACACGCTTGCAAGTGTGGCACTCAGCAACAAACCGGGCTACATCACCTTTCATGCCATACCACCAGGCATTTTGCTTTAAGTCATGATACATCTTCATAGATCCTGGATGGTAGGCAACACTGAATCCATGAGCCTCTCTGCATATCATACCTCTAATGTCTCCAACAGCGGGGATAAAAAATCTGCCGCGGTACTTCAAAGTACCCGCATCATTGATAGCAAAGTCTGGCAACTCCCCCTTCTCGGTCCTGGTGAATAAGTGCAGAAGATCCGGATAGTCCTTCTGGTGTAGTCTGGTCCAAGAAATCTAGGACGGCTCTGCCACTGATAAACTACTCTTCAAGCCACAACATCCCATTAATATATCCATAAGGAAAAACTCCTCCACTAAACGATCGGCGGTGAGATTAAAGATCTTTCCCGTCTTTCGGCTCAAGGCGTCGGCCACCACATTGGCCTTGCCTGGTTGATACTGGATCTCTACCTCATAATCGGCCACATACTCTAGCCACCGCTGCTGGCGCAGATTCAACTCCTTCTGCATGAACACGTACTTCAGGCTCTTATGGTCGGTGAAGATCTTGCACTGAGCCCCATAAAGTAGGTGTCTCTATAGCTTTAACGCATAAATAACCGCTGCGAACTCAAGGTCATGCGTAGGATAATTCTTCTCATGAGTCTTCAGCTTCCTTGACCAATAGGCAATCACTTTTCCAATCTGCATTAACACACAACCCAGACCTACATGCGAAGCATCCACGTAAACATCATTATCCACCCCTTCAGTAGGCAGGGTCAGAACGAGAGCAGTGCACAATCTCCTCTTTAACTCCAGGAAGGCTTCTTCACACCTCTCGCTCCAAACAAAAGCCACGTTCTTCTGAGTCAGCTTGGTCAAAGGTGCAGCTAGGGAAGAGAAACCCTCCACGAACCTCCTGTAGTAGCCATCCAACCCTAGGAAACTCCTGATCTCCTTAGGCGTATTCAGCCTACTCCAATCCATCACCGCTGCGACCTTTTCTGGGTCGACCGAGATCCCATCCTTGTTCACCACGTGGCCTAGAAATTAAACCTGAGGCAACCAAAATTCGCAATTGCTCAGCTTGGCGAATAACTTGTGGTTCCTCAAATCCAATAGAACCAAGCGCAGATGCTTCTCATGCTCCTCAACACTGTGAGAATAAACCAACACGTCATCGATGAAGACCACCGCGAATTTGTCTATGAAATCCTTGAACACCCGGTTCATCATATCCATGAAGGCTGATGGTGTAACACCCCGAAACTCAAAAAAGCGACGGGCGACATTTTAAGCCAAGTCTGGGACATGGAGCAGGTATCACGGGTCGTGTCACGGGCATGACACGGGCGTGACACGGGCGTGACACGGGCGTGTCACGGGCGTGTTCGGCCACGGGTCGCGTGGTCGACATTTTGGCGGACAGGAGTCGTCGAGGGGTGAACACGGCCTGGGACACGGGCATGTCCTAGGGCATGTCAGCCACTCAACGCCACTCAACGATCATTGAGTAAGGCATACGGGCCATTACACGGGCACGAACACGGGCGTGTCACATGTGACACAGGCGTGTCTTGTGTCGTGTTGCATGGCCGTGTCCTTCTCGGGTCGTGAGTGTTGGCCGATTGCACACGGGGGGTGTGACACGGGTATCGACACGGCCGTGTCGCAGGCGACACGGGCATGTCGGAGGCCGTGTCAAATGCCGTGTGCTGGTTATCACGTCGATCGAGACGGCAAATGGGTGACATGACCTTGCACACGGCCGTGTTGCAACCCGTGTTCGGCCAAGATTTTGTATTATTGGGCTGAATCGTGGCCGTTCGTTTCCTTAGCTTGGGATCTGACGGCTGGGGGTGGTTGCTGCCAGTTTAAACCCGAATTTAGGATTTGCAAACCCTCAATTCTTTTGGGTAGTCTCTCTCTAAATTCTAGAGAGAAGGGAGAGCAAGGAGGAGGAAGAAGACCAAGATCCGGTCACCGGCAGAGCTTCGGAGCTCCAAATCACGATCCGAGTCCGGATCCGCGAAGGCGAGGCCGATACGGTGCTTTCCATCCGACTAGATTGTCATGGCACCGAGGAAAAGCGCAAGGGTAATGATTTCTCATCCTTGGACATGTGAAGCCCTTTTTCCCTTTGCATAGGAAGCCCTCTCTCGCGAGTGAGCGAAGAGTTGGAGCGTTCCTTGGGGTAGATATGTAAAGTCCCCCTTGTATAGAGTCCGTATGCGAAAACGGGCATAGACATTGTGTGTGAAGCCTATCCGGACAAGTAGAGCCGGATCGGTGATGTTGCATTGCATATGAACTGGGGAAGACTCCGGGTGTTTGGGCGTTTTTCGGGTTTTCTACGTGGTAGATTGCAACAGGGAGCCTTGGAGATTAACTCTAAGGTGCACCCGGAAAACTAGGCAAAAGCGAGTTTTGCCAACACGATGGCCGGGGAGCCAACGTGAACATAATCGGGTTATGTGATTGTTGTGGCGGAAACGGGACTCGGAGAGTCTTGACCTGCGCATATGGCTTAAATTGTCGTTGCGGAATGAGCATGGGTCAGGCGGAACCGTACCCGATCTATGTCGTTCGGTGGGACCGTTGGCATAGATGAGAGTCTTCGGCAGTCTATGGCTTAAACTGTCGTGACCAAGGCCAAGAAGACAAATTGCTCATGTGATTGGCCGTCCAAGGGGCGGTGGTGGAACAGGAATGTCTATGACTTGAATTGACGTGACGTTGGCCGGTTCGCCGTGAATGTGCCCTGTGTGCACGAGGTGTGTGGCCCTGTGGGCCTACGCCTGTGTTGAAGTGTGTTTACACTATATTGATGCTATACTAATAAAGTGTAGGGAAAGAGCATCGCCGCCCCGATTACGGGGGCGGGATTGTTATAATTTGGTCAACATAGCTGACCGTTGCTTTTGTTTACCACCGGGCGGTGGATTGTGGCTTGCAGGTGCTGCGAAGCCGAGCGGGAAATAGCAAGCTAAAGCCCATGTTGCGGTGCTGGCCCTCGAAGGCCTACCCTTTTTATGTTTTCCGTTTATCTCATGTATGGCCGGCCTGCGAGCCGAAGTATGAAAGACACTCTTGTATGAGGGAACTATTGTAAGGCCATAAGGCCGGTACTTTTGTATTAATCATTCCTATTTTATCTAAGTAGTGGACATTCGTGCTTGGCAGGGTTCTTTTATTTATGCAACTTAAGAAATTGCTTCCGCTAGAATGACTCTGTGTAGGACGTTTGTGATTGGTTGTATGGTTTCAACGCGTAACCATCCGGTCTGTCCGTAGTATATGGTGTCGGGCCCCGGCCGGACCTACTGCTATATGCTATGCGACGGATAGGGGTGTTACAAATTGATATCAGACTACTGGTTTCGGTCAAACTTAAATGAATTTGTGGGCGAATTCACTTTAAGGGGTGGTGAGCACATGTGTGTGCGTCATCGTTATAACATGAAAAGAACCCATGAATTTCCACTTAGGTATGAAAATACACATGTTTGGGGAACCTGAGTGTTCTTATAATTGCTTTTTGCAATTTTGTTCGGTCCCTTATTGGTGTTCTGTACGATGGTAGGTGTCCGAGAGTGGCGCGTGGCAGTCTGAATGCACACTTTCTGAGAAAAGTACTGCACCCAGCGACGTGTCGGAGACCACTACGTCTTTGGAAACCATAAGAAGGGTGGTTGAAGCGGTGTTCGCTGTGACCAACGCACAACATGGGAGTAATGTGCAACCATTTGTCCCTGAGTTGGCCCCAATATCGGGCGGTATGTTGGAGCAAAGGGCATTTGGGGGTCAATTAGAGCAGTAGATGAACATGACTGTGGTGCAGGGAGCACATTCAGTTGACGCATATTTGCAGACGTTCCTTATATTAAGGCGCTACCCAGGCTTTGAATGGGTAAGCGAGCAATCTAGAGTTGATAGATTTTATAACGGTCTACGCAGTGAGTTGCATATCCTACTGCTAGGACCAAAGTTGTTGGGATTCCGAGCTTTGGTGGAATCAGCCTGAGCTTTGGGAAGTGGAGTTGGGGAAAACTCACCAAGTGCCAGTGTATAGGGTACCAAACCCTACAGATCCTATAGGGACTGCCTATCGAAAGACGTCGAGAAAAGAGGCTGGGTCATCTATTACCCAAACTACCCTCAATTGTTATTCTTGTGGCAAGAAAGGGCACCTCGCTAGAGAGTGTTGGGAGAGTGCTCAGAAGACAAGGAAAGTATTGGCAGGAGCAGTCAAAGATGCTATGGCAAAGGATTCGGTGGTCAAGTTGACAACCTCAAAATCTGGGTACCGTAGGTGGTACAAGAAGTCTAGGAGGTCGGGTCTAGTCCCTTCCTCTAGCACATCCGGAGCGACTATAGTCCAAACCCCGGATGCATGTTTTGTCTGTGGGAAGCCGGGGCACTATGCCCGGGATTGTTGGAGTGGACGTCCAATATCCAAAAAAAAGAAGTTGGGGTCAATATCTGAAGAGAAGGGAAAGACGGTGGCGTCTACCACACCGCTGTTTACTCCGGCCCAACTGGGAATGGACATCCTTGGACAGTAGGAGGCCATGTGGCCGATCGTCGGGAAGACAAGTATGGTTTAATTGATAGTAATTTAGCTTCTTATACCTGTTACCTTTTGCGTGTTAACTTAGGACTGGAGGTTTTAGGCTTTGTTTGGATTTTTTTGGCAATCCGGCGAGAGCATTGTTCGATACGGAAGCTTCACACTCCTTTTGTCCAAAGGATTTATATCGTGCATTGAAGTACCTTCTTCGATGGCAAAGGACAATTGGATGCGTTGTGGCGTAATGGATGTTCAATGCGCGCGAAGAGAGTTTCTGTGTAGCAAGGTTACGGTTTAGGGGTCAGGGATTCGACGTGCAAGCGTCGTTACTGCCACCATGGGAGGCTTTGAAGCCTAAGCCTACATTGGGTAGTATCTCGTGTGTATCCGAATATCCTGATGTGATTCCCTGATGGTCTCCCTGGAGTACCTCCGTAGCGAGCGATCGATTTCGAGTGAGCTGGTGCCAGGTGCCAAACCTGGGTCACACTCTCCATATCGGCTAACGCCTAATGAGTTGGCAGAACTAAAAGTTCAACTGGAAGAGTTTCTGGAGCAAGGTCATGTGCGTCCAAGTTTGTCGTCTTGGAGCACACCGGTCCTTTTTGTGTAGAAGAAGGATGGGAGTTTGCGGCTCTGAATCGTTTATGGAGAACTGAACAAGTTGATAAAAGAGAGCAAGTACCTGATCCCAAGAATTGGCGATCTGTTTGATCAGTTGGGTGGGTCATCGGTGTACTTAAAGTTGGATCTTAAGTCTAGTTGCTATCAGCTGAGAATCAGGGAAAGCGATATCCCAAAGACAGCGTTCAACACAAGCTATGGGCATTTCGAGTTTATGGTCATGCCGTTCGAGCTAACTAATGCGCCATCGGTGTTTATGGATCTGATGAACAGAACGTTCAGGGAGTACTTAGACCATGTTGTGATCGTCTTTATTGACGACCTATTGGTGTGCTCGCAGTGCGAAGAAGATCGCTTCAAGCATCTGCGTTTGGTTTTGGAGATGCTAAGGAGGAACGAGCTATATGCAAAGTTCTCTAAAGGCGAGTTTTGGTTATCTTCAGTGGCGTTCCTTGGTCACGTAGTCAGTGGGGAAGGAGTTGCGGTGGATCCAGCGTAGATTGTTGCAATACGAGTGTGGCCTG
The DNA here is from genome assembly GCA_039513925.1 of Platanthera zijinensis. NCBI lineage: Eukaryota > Viridiplantae > Streptophyta > Magnoliopsida > Asparagales > Orchidaceae > Platanthera > Platanthera zijinensis. Next base: position 105,580,983 of record CM077078.1, on the reverse strand, counting down.
TGTTGTCTTCGGTAGCGGAAGTCCGGAGTTTGCTGGGGCTTGCCGGCTTTTACAGGCACTTCGTGGAGAACTTCTCGCGGATAGCGCTACCTCTCACGACTTTGACAAGGAAAGATCAGAGTTTTGTGTGGGCGCATGAGTGTGCGCAAGCTTTTGAAGAGCTGAAGAGTCGGTTGACCACGGCGCCAGTGCTTAGTTCGCCGAGTGGGATCGAGGGCTTCGAGGTTTATTGCGACGCCTCAGGTAGTGGTTTGGGCTGCGTGCTGGTGCAGCTTGAGAGCGTGATAGCTTATGGATCACGTCAGCTAAAAGTGCATGAAAGGAATTATCCGGTCCGCGACTTGGAGTTGGCGGCCGTGATATTTGCGCTTAAGCTATGGAGGCACTACTCGTACGTCGTTAAGGTCGATATTCATACCGACCATAAGAGCCCGAATTACCTGTCTGATCAATAGGATCTGAACTTGAGGCAGCGGAGATGAATGGAGTTTCTGGGGGACTATACGTTCAAGATTCATCATGCAACCGGCAAGGGCAATGCAGTTGCGGATGCGTTGAGTCGCAGGGCTCCTGACCAAGCCGAATGGTTGTCGGTGCATGATGAGAGGCTAGTTCGGGAATTGGAAGCGTTAGAGATCTGTTGTATTGACAAGCAGACTAGCGCCGAAGCATTGTTGAACTGGTCGAAAGTCCAGTATGACCTGGCTGATCGTATTTGGCAGACTATGGTTGTGTATCTGTATGAAGGAAATCGTGGGTGCGGCTCGATGGGTCAAAATCCCAAATCGACGGTTGTTCGTGGGCTACCAAGGAAAGACAATTGTTTGTGCGGCCCAAGCATGGGTAATCTATGGGTAGAGTTGTGATACGTTATATCAAGTACTCAACTCACCTAGGAGGCACGAAGTTGTGCCGATATCTGAAGAAGTGCTCTGGTGGCCAGAACTCTAGAAGGTCGTGGCACTATATGTGGCAAAGTGCCAGCCTTGCGCCTTAGTGAAGGCAGAGTGCCAGGTGCCGGGGGATCCTTGAATCCTTGCCTAGTTCGGAATAGAAGTTCGACTGGACTGTGTGCATGGTTTGCCAAAGTAACAGTGAGGTAACGACGCCGTTTGGGTGATCGTAGTTGTGTTGACACTAGTGTCGCACTTCATTCCGCATAGGAAGGATAAGTCGGTGGAGTAACTGGTAAATGTTTATGGATAACATCGTTAGCGGCACGGTGTGCCCTGCAATGACGTGAGAAATCGAGGTGGGTGTTCTATGTCTAATGATTGGAGTTAGTTACAGAAAGTGCTGGAGACTAAGTTATAGTTTAGTCCAGTCTTCCATCCGCGGATGGATGAGCAGACCGAGTGGGTAACAGGACATTGGAGGACGTGCTTTGCATGTGTGTTCTGGACTTCGGGAAGCAGTGGGAAGGCCATCTATTTTTGTAAAGTTTGTGTACAACTTTAGCTACCAAGCGAGCATACAAATGGTGCCCTTCGAGACCCTTTTTGGTAGGAGTTGTCGCATGTCATTGTCGAGGCTAGAAACGGATGACACGAAGTTGTATTTAAAGTAAGAGGTGGTAAACACTACCCTTTTTGGTGCGAACCATGTGAGAACTTTTGCTAATCGCTCAGGAGAGGCAGACTAAGTGCTTTAACGCCACATAACAGAATGATGAGTTATCGGATGGCGTGTTGGAAGTTATAGTCGTTCAAGAGTGTTTCACGAGAGCGACGCTTGGAGAAGCTGAGCCCGGTATACCTTGGATCACTAGAGAATTCTAGAGTGGTTTGGTGAGACTGCACAAGAGCTTTCGAACTTGATCGTGAGTGATCAAGTTTTGGTGGATGAAAGGTTGACGACTAGGGTAAAACCCGTTCGTTTTGGAGACCGTGAATTCGAGCGACTTTGTCTCAAAGAGATCAGGATAGTCGTGGTCCGGTGGGACTTTTGTGTTAGCTGGGAGCTCTTAGGAGTGAGAGCAATCTATGCTGGAAGTGTACCCGGAGTTGTTCTGCCTGGGTACCGCTGAGAGATTCTGTTTTCTCTCCTTTGGTAATTTCGTGGACAAAATTCTTTTAAGAGGGGGAGAGTTGTAACACCCCGAAACTCAAAAGAGGGACGAGCGACGTTTTAAGCCAAGTCTGGGACTTGGAGCAGGTGTCACGGGTCGTGTCACGGGCATGACACGGGCGTGACACGGGCGTGACGCGGGCGTGTCACTGGCATGTTCGGCCACGGGTCACATGGACGACGTTTTGGCGGGCAGGAGTCATCGAGGGGTAAACACGGCCTGGGACACGGGCGTGTCCCAGTGCGTGTCAGCCACTCAACGCCACTCAACGATCGTTGAGTAAGGCACACGGGCCATTACACAGACACGAATACGGGCGTGTCACATGTGACACGAGCGTGTCTTGTGCCATGTTGTATGGCCGTGTCCTTCTCGGGTCGTGAGTGTTGGCCGATTGCACACGGGGGGTGTGACACGGGTATCGACACGGCTGTGTCGCAGGCGACACAGGCGTGTCGGAGGCCGTGTCAAATGCCGTGTGCTTGTTATCGCGTCGGTCGAGACGGCGAATGGGTGACATGGCCTTGCACACGGTCGTGTTGCAACCCGTGTTCGGCCCAGATTTTGTATTATTGGGCTGAATCGTGGCCGTTCGTTTCCTTGGCTAGGGATCCGACGGCTGGGGGTGGTTGCTGGCAGTTTAAACCCGAATTTAGGGTTTGCAAACCCTCATTTCTTTTGGGTAGTCTCTCTCTAAATTCTAGAGAGAAGGGAGAGCAAGGAGGAGGAAGAAGACCAAGATCTGGTCACCGGCGGAGCTTCGGAGCTCCAAATCACGATCCGAGTCCGGATACGCGAAGGCGAGGCCGATACGGTGCTTTCCATCCGACTAGATCGTCATGGTGCCGAGTAAAAGCACAAGGGTAACGATTTCTCATCCTTGGGCATGTGAAGCCCTTTTTCCCTTTGCATAGGAAGCCCTCTCTCGCGAGTGAGCGAAGAGTTGGAGCGTTCCTTGAGGTAGATATGTAAAGTCCCCCTTGTATAGAGCCCGTATGTGAAAATGGGCATAGGCATTGTGTGTGAAGCCTATCCGGACAAGTAGAGCCTGATCGGTGATGTTACATTGCATATGAACCGGGGAAGACTCCGGGTGTTTGGGCGTTTTTCGGGTTTTCTACGTGGTAGACTGCAACAGGGAGCCTTGGAGATTAACTCCTAGGTGCACCCGAAAAACTGGGCAAAAGCGAGTTTTGCCAACACGATGGCCGGGGAGCCAACGTGAACATAACCTGGTTATGTGATTGTTGTGGCAGAAACGGGACTCGGAGAGTCTTGACCTACGCATATGGCTTAAATTGTCGTTGCGGAATGAGCACGGGTCAGGCGGAACCGTACCCGATCTATGTCGTTCGGTGGGACCGTTGGCATGGATGAGAGTCTTCGGCGGTCTATGGATTAAACTGTCGTGACCAAGGCCAGGAAGACAAATTGCTCATGTGATTGGCCGTCCAAGGGGCGGTGGTGGAACGGGAACGTCTATGGCTTGAATTGACATGACGTTGGCCGGTTCGCCGTGAATGTGCCCTGTGTGCACCAGGTGTGTGGCCATGCGAGCCTACGCCTTTGTTGAAGTGTGTTTACACTATATTGATGCTATACTAATAAAGTGCAGGGAAAGAGCATCGCCGCCCCGATTACGGGGGCGGGATCGTTATAATTTGGTCAGCATAGCTAACCGTTGCTTTTGTTTACCACCGGGCGGTGGATTGTGGCTTGCAGGTGCTGCGGAGCCGAGCGGGAAATAGCGGGCTAAAGCCCATGTTGCGGTGCTGGCCCTCGAAGTCCTACCCTTTTTATGTTTTCCGTTTATCTCATGTATGGCCGGCCTGCGAGCCGAAGTATGAAAGACACTCTTGTATGAGGGAACTATTGTAAGGCCATAAGGCCGGTACTTTTGTATTAATCATTCCTATTTTATCTAAGTAGTGGACATTCGTGCTTGGCAGGGTTCTTTTATTTGTGCAACTTAAGAAATTGCTTTCGCTAGAATGACTCTGTGTAGGACGTTTGTGATTGGTTGTATGGTTTCAACGCGTAACCATCCGGTCTGTCCGTAGTATATGGCATCGGGCCCCGGCCGGACCTACTGCTATATACTATGCGACGGATCGGGGTGTTACAGATGGTGCATTGGTCAAACCAAACGACATCACCAAGAACTCAAAGTGTCCATGCCTCGATCTAAACGCAGTCCGTGGAATATTTGCCTCACGGATCCTAAGCTGATGATAACCAGAACGAAGATCGATCTTGGAGAACACCGTGCTACCGCGCAACTGGTCAAACAAATCATCGATCCTCGGCAGAGGGTACCTGTTCTTAATATTGACTTTGTTCAACTCCCTATAGTCGATGCAAAGCCGCATTGACCCATCTTTCTTCTTCACAAATAGCACAGGAGCACCCCAAGGCGATGAACCCTGCCTGATAAATCCCTTTGCCAACAGCTCATCAACTGAACTCGCAACTCCTTTAACTTACGAGGGGCCATCCGGTACGGCGCCTTAGCAATAGGACGCGTACCCGGCTCTAAATCAATCACAAACTCCACATCCCGCTCGGGAGGAAGACCAGGAAGATCATCCGGAAAAACATCGGCGAAACCACGAACAACTGGAATCTCCTCCAAGCACGGTACACTAACAGAGGTCCCAACCACCGAGACCAAACAAACAAAACAATCTGAAAGAAATAGCTTCTGAGCACATACCACAGAGATAACAAGAGAATCCTGGCACAGATCAACATACATGCTTCCGGGCTGACCATCGTCCCTGATGAAGTCCAAGCGCTTCCCTTTGCACTGAATGACTGCATCATACCTAGACATCCAGTCCATGCCCAAAATAACATCGAAGTCCTCCAGATCAATCATCTTCAGGTCTGCCTTCGCAAGGAAGTCCCCCAACAAAACAGGGCAATCTAACATGCCCAAATATGACAACACGGATTCACCAGAGGGGAACTTGACACGGAAGGTATCCCGAACTCGATCTAAAGTTAACCGATGTCGCTCCACAAAGGCTCTAGCCACAAACGAGTGGGTAGCGCTGGAGTCAAACAGAACATGCGCCCAGCGGTTCTTCACCTTAAATTTCCCTATAAGAGCATATAAAACTAAGGAACTACCACAACAATACTGCAAACATTCTAGTAAACAAGAACAAAACCTTCAGACTGGAAAGACAACTAACCTGAGATGACCTGAGTCGAAGCTTGAGCCTCCTCAAAAGAGATCACGTTCAGCTTTCCCTTGCCCTTGTCCACCCACTGAGGTGGAGGTAGTGCCTGAATTAGAACTGCATGAAGAACAGGCTGGGCCTGAGGACACCTAGCCTTGATGTGTCCCTTCTGCCCACACTGATAGCAGACTTTATCCTTGGACCAGCACTGGGCAGCATCATGCCCGGGTCGCTTGTAAATAGAACAGGAGACATCCCTCCTAGGAGAACCCTGAATCGCATGAACCTGCTCCTTCTTCTGAGCTACTGCCTTCTTGAAACATCTCTCGACAGGGTGGCCTGACCGGCCAAAGAAGCTGCACACCACTTTGCTCTTCTTTCCTGGAGCAGCACTGGGTACCTGGGGTTTCTTCTCCTCCACCGACTTCCTCTTGTCCTTCTTCATTTGCTGGCCTCTGCTCTTTGTAGTCTCAATAGCCTCCACCTTCAGAGCCGCCTCCACTACTCCTGCATAAGTCTCTAACCCATAAGTACTGGTCAACTGCTGCACCTCGCTCCTCAAGCCACCGAGAAATCGCTTAGCCTGTTCATCCTCAATGCTGACCAATCCAGGGGAAAAATGACTCAACTTGCTGAACTCTATCTCATACTCACCCACCGTGAGTTGCCTTTGCTTCAGATGGAGGAAGTCGTTCATGAGGCGGTCACGCTCGACCGAGGGTAAGAACTTCCTCAATAGCATCTCCTTGAACACTTCCCAAGAGCATCCAGCTACCAAGCTCTCCTTCTCTCTCAGCCACCAACTCTTAGCCAAACCTTTAAGCTGATAGGCGGCTATCATCACCCTCTGATCATCTGCAATCTCTGAGTACGAGAACATCTCCTCCATTGAGATTAGCCAGCCGTCTATCACCATGAAATCTGCCTTCCCATCATAAGTGGGAGGGCTCAGCCTCTGAAACTGCGAGATGAAGGCCATCTCTGCTGGCACCACCACTGGAGGTCTTAAGGGTGCAGGAGGAGGAGGGACAACTAACCCCTTTGCAGGACCTTGCACTCCCTGAGTCTGACCTGCCACAACTGCCACCAGGGACTGAATCTGGGCCTGTATCTCTACCATTTGTCTGCTCATGGAATCGCTACTCTACCACAGGCTCTCGATCACTGCGTCATTCTGAGCTCCAGATGACTCACCCTCAGACAGGGGAGTCGATCTAGTCGAAGGACGTCTCGCCATCCTAAAATCATAACAACACTAGTTAGATCCTAATACAATGGCTAGAACCCACTACAAGTACAGACAATACATATATAGATATAAACTTAAAGCTGCTAAACTTGCTCTAGGAGTTTATCTTTTTACAAAAATTGATGTTATGCCCTAACCTAAGATGGTTAACCACCACCATGCTAATTCTTGTGCCTAGATCATGAATGCATGACTTTATATTACTTTGACTTGAAAGCTTATATGTGTACATATGTCATCCTGCCAGTCTTTAGCTTGGCACGTTGTGCTTATGCAATGTTATGCTATGCATGTTTGTGCTATGCATTATAAAAGGCCCTAAGGCATGTTATGAGCGGCGTAACAATGAAAATGTTATGCATCACATACTACATAACATTCTCATGCAATGAAAAAGAAAACGAGCTAGCCGCAGCCATGTGGTGAGGTTATTCATCCCATACTACATAACCCTCACATGTTGCCCCTATGGTGGATCTATATACGAACACATATTATGCATCCCATACTACATAATATGCCTCGTACACTTCATGTTATGTTATGAGTGTAGTGTTCATGCTTTTGCCAAGACGTGCTGATGACATATCGGTGTGTGAATGACATGATGCTGAACTAAAAAGCAATCATAGGAAGGTTGCCCGACTAACTTGTCAAGCAACCTCCCTCTAATACCAACTATCACAACCCGCATTTTCTCCGAATTTAGGAATTATCAGAGTATGAGAAAACACGCGTCATGATGCCACATCAAGCAGGGGATAACTGCTGACGCTCAGGCAAAACCATCTACTAACTTTATGAAAGAAAATCGTGAGTTTAATGATTAGAAAATCAGTTATATTTTTGAGGCCGTATCCCTCGGCTCGGTGGATCACCTAGTCCACAGTTAAAAACTATACTTTATGCTGTGGAAAATACTTTATTCAGGTTTGACATCCTAAGAAGTGCATAAGAGCCCCAAGAGGACAGCTTATGCTATGCAAGACTCTACATTTATTTTATATTATATATAAGAAAACGAACTTTATACATTGTTTGGAAAATAGTGATTTTAGTTTTATAAAACATGTTGATCATGCGATATACTCATAATAATAGTTGTAGTTTTAAAATAACTAGCAACCTAGCATAAATCCTCCACAGAGCAAGTAGACTATCTCCAGAAAATGGTAGCAGCAAAAAGTAATATATCTAGTACGAGGGTAAAAACTACCAGTGGGCGCCAACAACCTGACACGAACCCACTGGCAAATATGTATGTCTGTAAGAAAAGTACAGAAAAACTACCTCACTAACAAAGCAACAGGATCTCCAAAGTCCAAGAGACCACCAGCAAGACCATCACAACCTAGCCACCAAACTGGCTACTGCTTAGAACCTGAGGCATTCAAAAGGAGAAAGAATACCTCAGCAAGCAAAACAAGGAAAAACTGCATGAAAGTGTCAACCAGGGAATAAATGAAAGAGGACAACACACAGCAGTAAAAGTCACAACTGCCCAAAGCAAGACAACAAGAAATGCACTACGTGCGAGGAAACAGTATCAACCCTGCCCAGAAACAACATCTTGTAGGGTCTACTAGGCTACCAAGAGCCCAAAGTGCTGCAATCTACCAAGGTAGAAACTTCAAACACCCTAAGCTGTGGGAGATGGTAGTAGCAAAATAAACAACATGAATCCGGGTTGGAGGCAAACTCAGTCCCCCCAACCACCATTTCCAAGCCAACAAGCTTAAGGGTCTACATGTGAAAGCACAAGGGACCTTCAACCCCCTTGTCTAGCCCGTACTTGGAGCAAGATAGAAGAATAAGGGTGGCCTTGGATAAATTACACAACACTTCCCTCATGAAGAGCTCCAAACCACCACTACTAACCACGACCCACGATTCGGCCTTTAGGAAAGAAAAATATGGCCAACAAGGAAACTCAAAATATAAACAAGGAATTCACTCAGGAACGAAAATCGAGGTAGAGGAAAAGTGTTGAAATGACTCAACACGGCTTGGCGTTGAGTGGGACCCACTCAATGCCTACCTAGACCTTGGCATTGAGTGAGCTAGCCTCACTCAGCGCCAGAACAAGCATGGCGTTGAGTGAAGTTCACTCACTCAACGCCTCCAGCAAGACCAACTCTAGCATTGAGTGAGCTAGCCTCACTCAACACCAAAACAGGCATGGCGTTGAGTGAGGTACACTCACTCAATGCCCTGGTACTTAACCACAATCAGAGAAAGTGGGGTTGAGTGAGCTGGCCTCACTCAAATCCAAAATAGCAATGGCGTTGAGTGAAGCTCACTCACTCAACGCCCTTACACTTAGCCGTAAAAGTGAACTACAGCATTGAGTGAGTCCACCTCACCCAACGCCAAACCAGCAATGGCGTTGAGTGAGGTTAACTCACTCAACGCCCTTGCACTTAGCCGCAAATAGGCAATTTTGCGGCGTTGAGTGAGCTTACCTCACTCAACGCCAAAACAGCAATGGCGTTGAGTGAGGTCCTCTCACTCAACGCCAGAAGTTCTGGCTGCGAAGAAGGGCTGTGGCGTTGAGTGAGTCTGCCTCACTCAACGCCAAAGCAGAAATGGCATTGAGTGAGGTCAACTCTCTCAACGCCACGGGACTTGGCCGCAAACTTGCCTTCGGCGTTGAGTGAGGCCACCTCACTCAACGCCAAACCAGGAATGGCATTGAGTGAGGTCAACTCACTCAACGCAAAAGTACTTAGCCTCAGAAAAGGCTATGGCGTTGAGTGAGCACACCTCACTCAATGCCAAAGTACTTGGCTGCACAGAAGCGATGGCGTTGAGTGAGTCCACCTCACTCAACGCCAAAACCGAAATGGCGTTGAGTGAGGTCGACTCACTCAACGCCAAAAAAGTCAGCTTCTCAGGAAAACCGCGGCGTTGAGTGAGCTTGCCTCACTCAACGCCAAAATAGAAATGGCATTGAGTGAGGTCTACTCACTCAACGCCAAAGTACTTAGCCGCTAGCAGGGGCTGTGGCGTTGAGTGAGTCCACCTCGCTCAATGCCCTAGTACTTAGAAATATTCTGACTGGCTATAGCTGCGGCATTGAGTGTATGAACCACACTCAACGCCAAATCCGCAAAGGCTTTGAGTGTGTGCACCACACTCAACGCCGGCCAGTCAGAACTCAAAAAGGCTCTTACCAACAACACAACAGGCACCCCCTTCTCTCTCTCTCGGCTTCACCAGCAAGCCACCAACTAGACAGCAATCTGGAATAAACTGATGGCATTACACCGGCGGGTTGAGCACCAACAACACAAAGAAGGGGGGCTCATGGGAGAATCTAAGCCCTAAATTCAGCAAGAAAAAGAGAACATGCTTGGCTTCTACCCTAGGGCTAATCGGGAAATTTCAACATTCAAGAAAATAATAATGGCAAGGGCAAGAACACCACTTGCCTCGATTTCTGGAGAAGCTTGGATGGCTTTCCCTCCTCTTACTTGGCACTAGCAGCAGCAGCACCTAAAATATACTCCCGTACATTAATGGAGGAAAAACCTAAAGACCGAAATCCCAAATCTCCTAAAAACTCCAAGAAAATCGAATATCTTACCGTCGAAACGTAGATCTGAGCGAGAGCAAGACAACGCCGCTTTCGGAATCTAAATCTGTCCACGAACACTCCCGGAATCACCGTCCGAAAGCTAGGGCAGCTCGTCGTTCCGCCTCTGATTTCCGCGAAACAGGAACATCGGTTTTCTTTTGGTCTTGAGAAGAAGGAGGAAGGAGAAGTGGGCCCGCCACTTCTTAATAAAGCTTTTATATAAGCTTTAAACGCATTGATTCAGCAAAACCGAATCCCAACCGCCGTCTCCCTTACAAAATTAGGAGAATTCTAATAGACTTTACTAATGGCACACCCAAAACGACGCGAAAACCAAACTATCTCGGAATTCGACGAAATTCACACCGTAGCTAAATACCCATGCTACGAACACAACGACGAAGTCGAAATTAACTTTCGAGGAACAGAATTTGAGTTATACCCACCTAAAGCCAAAACACAAGCATCCCCCAAGAGGCCACACCGGGTCACCCAAAACGACTCAGCTTGCTAGGGAGACCTTGCCCATAGGCTACAAAATAGGCCACTCAGTTCTAAGGAGGTAAACCACACTCCATAAATGATACAAGACACGAAAATGCGACGCCGTAATGCTAAACGAGAATAAAATAGTCGCAGAAAAATCGGGGGCGTTACACTAACCTCCCAAGATACCTCCGTAGTGGCAGACGGAAGCGGTGGGTTGGACCTCACCCACCTCTAAACCGGTAATTGCACTACCAGTCAGACCTATCGTATGTGTCGATGCTAGTGCACTAAGCAGAGCTCTTGCATACTATTGCAGGCTGGCGCACCGAACTTAATATGGTGATGTGCTAAACCACACTTCTTGAGTTGACGTATTGGCGTCGGTGTATCGACCCTCCAATATCGAAGACCCATCACCTTATACTTTATGCACATGCAACCTTATTTATCACCTACTGAGCCAAAGCTCCCCGGACCATCCGGTCCGTCACAACCAATAACCGAGCCAAAGCTCATCGGGCCAACCTGCCCATCACCAAACTACCGAGCCTACTTCCCGTGTGACCCAACTTAACATCTTGAGACATCGAGGTGAGTGAAAGTGAACCCCTAGTTATGCTAGTTACTCTTGCAGCTTAGTTTGCCTATAATTTAGGTTAGTCCAGGACTGCCCCCGACATACCCCGTGAAGGGCTCTCAAAGGGCACTAGGAACTACGATAGGCTGAAGCCCAAAGTTCCCTTTTGCAAGACACTTATTATTATTGGTTACTATCGGATTCCCGATCCCTTTAGTATTACACTGGTTCTAACCCTAATGAGTTTTGATCCTGTCTCCCCCTTTACAGGATAAACGATCTTTCGTCGATCCCGAGTACCACCATATCTTGGACAACTCTACAGTCCTACTCTCCCCATCTTCCAATGGTATACTCCAATCCATTTACCAAAACCATTAAACACAATCCCATCTCTCTACGATCATTCCCGATGTTAACACGATTTCTGCAGTTTTACTAAACGCAGACCATCCTAAGCTATATGATGTATACAATGGGAGGTACTCCAAATTATCATCCAATATCCCTATAATAATTATTGGGAGTCTACCATGACATGATTAGCCTAAATCCATTATTTCATAATTTTCCTAATTTACTTGATAATTTATTTAATTTCCTAAGAAATCCAAATACCTTAGTTTGAACATTAAGTACCTTTTTAAAGAATGCAAAATTCTCTACAAATTTATAATAAATACAAGATGACTATTTAATTGTAAATTCAAAGTATCCTAATTTTTTAGTAAGGTTTGGGCCTTGATCCATAATTTTAATCATAACCACATAATTAACTGCTAATGAAGTAAATATTGTAAATAAGCTTCCAAAAATTATAATAAAATTCAAACATGTCTATCATGCCCTAAAAAAACTTTTGACAAAATTTCCAAACTTCTCAGTGAATAATGAGCTCATATTTTTATTTAAAACAATAATCATCATTCTTACATTATTGAAACAACTACTGTAGATATTCACCTAAAAATTATGGTAAAATTTCCTCAAGTGTATATTGCCCTAAGTACACTTTTAAATGAGTTCCACAATTTGCAAACCATTGTTGAGCTCTGAATCTAATTTTGAATATAATTGCATTCTTAAAATCTTGTGAAAAAAGTACTAAAAATACATATCTAAAAATTGTAATAAAATTCAAGTATGAGTATATTGACCTAACACATCCTCTGCCAAATTTTCATAACTTCCTGTTAAACAGAGTGATCATAATAATTAAAAGATTATCAAGGGCAATTTCATGTACTATAAAGGAGGTACTAAATGTATTGTTCCAAAATTACCAATAAAATGACCAGATGCTCTAATTAACCCTATGACCATACTACCCATGTTTCATGACTTTTATTAAGTTTTGGTGGCCTATCTTGCAAGTATAATGGTTGTGCCCTAAACTAGGGTTAGGGTTTTAAGGGATTTATCCATCTCCAAATCCTTTAAGATTTTTAGCAGAGGACCTTAGCTACCCTAGTATCCTCTCTAAAAAATTTCAAGTCCATACAAGGGCATTTGATCCTATGCCCTTCTCAAACCCTCAAAGTCCAAACATAGGGTTTGAACTTGGGTCCTAGGGAAATTCATCCCTAAACCACCCCATAACCCATATGAGGGTGTTAAATGACATGTAAAACCAGTGGCCCAAATTTCAGTCTCTGTTGAGGTGGTTTGACCACCCAAACCTCAAAGTGCATTTTTGACCTAAATACCCCTTATTAGGGCAAAGCTAGGGTTTGCTCAATTCCTACTCAAATCAACTCAAAAAAGGTGAAAATTTATACAGATCCTCATGATGATCCTAAAGACCAATCACCAAAATTTGGGAGGGTTTGGAGGTCATTAGGTCCCGTAATTAATTTACCCTAGGATATTTAAATAATTTAAAAAACTATAGAAAAATTGTCCCCAAAAATTCTCATTTTTGGGCAGGACCTAGTATAGATTAGGGTGACTCCCTGTCCAAATTTTAGGTCTTTTGGATAAGGGATGAAGTGGGGGCACTCATTTTAATTTATGTCTAACCCTAGGTATAGACCCCACCAAAATGAGTGTCCTGGTCAAACCAGATGTCAAATAAATTTTAAATTAAAGTAGACCCATAGGGCTACAATTTATATGTTAACCACTTTCTCTGATTTAGCCTATAAGTAGTTTTAAATTAATTTATAAGGGGACTGAATATGTGTGACAAAATTCATTAAAATGAAATATTAATATGATGATCCTGCACGGATCTTGACGCAAGATCCAGCGGCTCTGGCTCATCTTATTCCTCAAGCCGACGGGTAGGATTGACCCGACCTGGAGCTACTTCCAGCCGCCACCGCCGACCACCCGGCCACCTCCCTGGTTGGCCACCACCACCACCACCTCCGTCGAGGTGGTGGCTATCGCCAGGCGGCGGCACAGCCGCCGGAGGGCCCTTTTCCGGCGATCCCGATAAGTCATTTTTCACGGAAAACCATGAAATCGAAAGCTTTGACCAGGCTCAATTGTGCCCGATTTTATTTCTGAATGATTTCTATGATCTACCCATAGGAGAAGAAGAAGGGGAGGACCTTGTTTGTGACTTAGAGGCGGGTTGATCATCAGGATGCCATTTCCTATGGTGGCGCCGCTCGGTTTCTGCAACAGCATAGTGGATTGCTCCGGCTCCTTCAAGTAAGGTGTGTAAACGACTCCTAGGAGTCTAGTGAAGGTTTTAAAACAATAAAATGGGGGGAGGGGGTGGTCAAGCATCAATGGCCATTAATGGCCATTGAAAGCTTTTCTCGGCCAAGGTAGGTTCAAAGCATTCAGCCATTGGAAAGGCCTGAAAAAGCTTTTGATCTTCTCAGAGCTATTAGGGGAGATGAACCAAGCAACGAATAAGGGCCCTTGGCTTTCCTATGCCATGAATGGCCTTAACTCCATTTTTTTCTCTCTCCTCCATTAAGGAGAAATTGAAGCTTTCTCTCTCCTTCCCCTCATGGCCGAATTTGTTCATTGTACCAGCCTAAATGCAGCCCACTAAGCTATTATAAATTGATTAGGAAGTGGTTAGCCCAAGTGGCTAAGGGCTTGAGCTTGAGTTAGCCCTTTTTGAGCTAAGTTTGACTTGACCTAGCTTAAGGTTGACTTTAGTCAAATTGATCTTTTGTGTCACCATCAATGGGCCCTTGGTGACCTATTGGCCTCCCCTAGGGTCTAGGTAGGGATGGGTAGGGTTGACTTGGCACCTTGAAGGTCACTTGACCCATATTAAGGACACTTTGACCACTTTGGGGTTTGAGTTAACTTGGGTAAACTTAGCAACTAGGGTTGACCCCAGTGGGTTCTTGGTGACCCATTGACCTCACTCTAGGGTTAGGAGGGCATGGGTGGGGTCCACTTGGCTAAGGGAAGGTCAATTGACCCTATGTAGGTCAGTTTGACCCATTTATGGTTAGGGTTGACTTAGGTCAACTTATGCTCTAAGGTTGACTCCAATGGGTCTTTGGTGACCCATTGACTCCACTTTAGGTCTAGGAAGACCTTAGTAGGGTTGGTTGGGCTCATTAAGGGCACATTGTCCTTAGTTAGGGCACCTTGCCCTATTTAGGCCTAATATGATCCTAGGTCAACTTGGCCATCCTGGGTTGACTCCAATGGACCCTTAGGGCCCTTTTAACAGATGGGTGGGGTCTTGGAGTCATGGTGAAGCCTCATAAGCATCCTAAACTAGGGTTTAGGAATCTACTATTTGCAGACCATTCATCCCAATCACTTAGTCTTATTGGGCCTCTAGGGTTTTATCATGATCTAGTCATGACAAAACCACTCCTAGGGGGTCTAGTTGTCTGAGGGATATTACACCCACTGTCCTCTGTTGAAAGTGACTTTGAAGAGGATGAGGAGTTCAGTCTCATGTCCATATCAGAAGATAATCTAGACAATTCTATTCCTGATGAGGTGCAATCTATCCCTAGCTCTCCCTCTATCTATGAATCTGGATAAGACTCTAAAGTATCCACTTCCTCCAGTGGGGATGATGGATTAGAATCTGAAGAGGATGTCAATCAATTGATTGATAAGTATGGTGTAATTCTGGAAGCTCTGAAGAAGAGCAAAAGACTTGTTAAGAAATAAGCTATGGAGATTGCCTCTCTTTAGCAAGATGCTTCCCTGCAATTTGAGTCAGCACCTTTGCTAGCCCAAATGAAGAGGGAAGTTAGTCAGCTGAATACTATCCCAATCATCCAAATTGGCATCATTAGCCAGAAGAATAAGATCATTATGGATCTTGAAGAGAAGATCCTCAAGGAGAAGAAGCTTGTGGCTGAATTCTCTAAGCCCAAAACTGTTTTGCCATTAATTAATTCCTTCACCTATTAAAAGGATAAGAGAGGTTTGGGTTCAAGTGGAACCCTAGAGCTGTCCATTACAAAAGGAAAGGTTAGGCTCCAATTGTGCCTCATACCACCTTCCAAAAGGTGATCCTTCCTTCAAACAGGTATGACTAGGACAATTTGTATGGTCACTAGAAGAATGGAAACACTTCATGTATGGATACAAGTGTATCTTACAATGGAAGAAGGATGGGAATGGGGTTGAGTGCACTGAAGGCTCCCCATGAGGAAATCCAGATGGCCCATCATGAACCATTTGTGTTTGGTGCTCCAACTCCTACACTGAGGGATATGGCTGTGGCAAATTCCCATGTTGCCTCAACAAAGACCTTGACTAAGGGGATGCCTGCCAGTAAACCTCACTTGGCTATTTCAGATGCTATCAACTACATATTAGCTACAAGGATGACATCTGTTGGTGATACCCAGAATAAGCCAAGTGCATCCACTGGTAGACTCACCTTCAGTCAGATTATTGCTAGAAGAAACAAAAGGAAGGTTGCTGCTCTCCCCTCTGAATAGACAACAAGCTTAATTACTTCAAATACTGTTCAGAAGAGGAGATACAACTTTCATGAGTGTTGGTGTAGTGGCAAGGTGG
Organism: Platanthera zijinensis; assembly: GCA_039513925.1. NCBI lineage: Eukaryota > Viridiplantae > Streptophyta > Magnoliopsida > Asparagales > Orchidaceae > Platanthera > Platanthera zijinensis. Next base: position 105,564,873 of record CM077078.1, on the reverse strand, counting down.
GTCACTTTGCCATAGACTGTTGGCACAACCCAAGTATGCCAAGGGAAAAGGTGAGTCCTCCTTTCAAAGAAGCTGTAGGTAGACATAATCATTATCAGACTAACATGAACCAAGTACCCAATCCCTTTTGGGTTCCTAAGGTGAACTAATATGTGCTTGTAGGATAGTCCAAGTACCCATACTATACCAATATGGTACTTGGACAGTGGTTGTTCCATACACATGACTGGGACAAGGAGCCATTTTAAAGACAGAGGAGTTACTAAGGGCTATGGTATGATCACCAATGACATAGTCTCAATCTCAAAAGTAGCTTATGTGGTAGAATTGCAACACAATCTGATTAGCATAAGCCAATTGTGTGATATTGGCTATGTCATTGTCTTCCATAAGGATGAGTGTCTTATCAAAAGGTAAAATGACCAAGTGGTCAGTTTGACAAGCAATAGGAGTGAAGATATTTATTGTTTAACCTTCTTATGTTTAAGTACGGGCTCACCAGTTTTTCTAGTAGCAAATGAGAAAAATCTCTTATTGCATGCAATGGCACAAGAGGCTTGCACACTTGAACTATAAGATAATTATCAAGCTCTTCAGTGAAGGGCTATTCAGAAATGAACCTGATATAAGATGTGCCAAAGAGAGAATTTGCTTTGCATTCCAAAAGGGCAAGTAGACAAAAGCATCCTTTAAAAGCATTGGGGCCAAGGATTCAGAGGGGTGTTTGTACTTCTTGCATATGGACTTGTTTGGTCCTATGCCAGTTCACAGTCTTGGTAGGAAAGTATACACACTTGTGATAGTTGATGACTATTCCAGATTTGCTTTAGTTTTCTTTTTTAAGAGAAAGTCTGAAACCCTTGACACCTTTATGACCTTTTTTAGGCAAGTTCAGAACAAAAAATGATAGCTCTATGGTCAAAATCAGAAGTGGCCATGATACTGAATTTTAATCTGAAGGCATGACAAAGTTTTGTGAAGAGCAGGGATTCATCAGGAATTTTCTTCTCCTAGAACACCCCAACAAAATTGGATAACTGAGAGGAAAAATAGGACTCTCATAGAAGCTGACAAGACATTACTCAGTGATACTTCTCTCCTAGAATACTTCTATACTGAGACAGTAAACACTGCTTGTCATGTCTTGAATAAAGCTTCTATCAACAAGTATCTCAAGAAGACTCCCTATGAGATTATGAAAGGCTAAAAACCAAATCTAGCCTATCTTAGGATCTTTAGAAGCAAGTACTTTGTGCTCAACAATAGGAAGTCCTAATTGACTAAGTTTGCTGCCCAATCCTATGAAGGAATCTTTGTTGGGTACAATAACGACAGCAAGTCCTATAGAGTCTACAACTTGAAGAACCAAGTTCTAGAAGAGTCTATTAATGTTGTGTTTGATAAATCTTCTATGATAAACTGTGAACTGCCTAGCTCCTCTAGATCTACAGTTGTTGAAATAAATATGAATAAGTTAACCATCAAGGATACTCCCCCACTGATAAAGTGGAAGATGATGGTGTGTTCATACCTGAAGAAGGAGAAACTACACAGGACATAGCTGAAGACCAGCAGGATCTAGAATCTAAATTACAAGTGGCTGAAGACAGAATGCCAGAAGCTATTAGACACTTGAGAGATCATCCCAGAGATCAGATCATAGGAAATGCAAGCCAATGTGTTAAAATAAGGTGCAGAATCTATACCATTACAATGTACTTAAGCTTTCTATCTCAAGTTGAAATAAAGAAGTTTGAAGATGCCAACATAGATCCATTCTAGATTGTGGCTATGCAAGAAGAACTAAACCAGTTCAAGATATGTAAGGTCTGGAAGCTAGTTCCCAGACCACATAAACATAACATCATTGGAACCAAGTTGATCTATAGGAATAAACTTGATGAAAATAGTGTTATAATCAAGAATAAAGCTAGACTAGTTGCCAAGGGATATAGACAAGATGAAGGTATTGAATTTGATCAAACCTTTACACTAGTTACTAGACAGGAGGCAATTACACTATTCCTTGCATATGCTACACATATAGGATTTAAGGTCTCCCAAATGGATGTTAAGTCAGCTTTCCTAAATGGTGACCTAAAAGAGGAGGTCTATGTTGAGCAACCCTCAGATGCAGATTTTGCAGGTTGTAGAGAAGACAGGAAAAGCACTTCTGGACCTGTCAATTTCTAAGGAGAAGATTGGTCTCTTGAAGCAACAAGAAGCAAACAAGTGTGGCCATCTCCACAGCTGAATCAGAATATATCTCAACTGGGAGGTTCTATGCACAACTACTGTGGATTTAGCATTAACTCGAAGACTATAATCTCCAACTAAGTAAAACTCCCATGTTCTGTGATTCTTCCAATGAAATCTCTATTGCTAGGAATCCCGTGTCTCATAGCAGGACTAAGCACATAGAGATTAGATATCACTTCATTAGGGATCATGTAGAAAAAGAAGACATTTGTCTTGAGTTTGTACCCATAGACAAACAAGTGGCTGAGATCTTCACTAAGCCACTAAATGAAGCCAAGTTCAACATCTTCAAAATTTAGTTGGGTATGTTGAACTTAGTATAGCTTCAGTATCTTTTAAATACATTTTCACTACAAATAGATTTGACCCTTGCAGGAGATCAAGGTAAATATAGTCTAAGTATCCAGGCATCAAAAGCATTGAGACAACTTCAGGCGTCGAGTGCATTGAGTGAGTTGAGTCCACTCAACGAATCCACGTTGGCAGGTCTGATTACGACTATTTTCCAAAATTAATCTGAGCCATTGATCAAATCTTGTCAAACACTACTGGTACGCACCTCTCCACATTCTCAAATAGGGTGTAAGTATAAATAGATGTGTGTGCTTAGAATAAAATACACTGTTCCTAGCCCTTCTCGACTTTCTTCCTCCCTGCGGAGAAATCTCGAGCAAACTCAAGAAATTCAAAGCTTCAATGGTGCCAAAAGGAAAGGATTTCCTTTTTAATGGTTCTAAGTTGGTTCGAAATAATTTCAAGGATGCTCTAGAGGAAGTACATCTCATTCTCCATTTACTACAGGTCGCTTACCTAGAGTTTGTTCTGTCCGAGCCCATTTTGATATGGAAGAGTGAAGTCCATGAGTTCTATACAAATGTAGCTATCGACTCATCCACCACCAAAATCAAGTGATAGATTAGTGGATACAAGATAAAGATCACATCTAGTTGACTGAGCAAAGCACTGAATCTGCCAAAGTTCAGACAATCAGATGAAGAAGATGATCTGTACTAGGATGATGTGAAATCCGCCCTCAAGTGGCGTGGACTATCAAAACACACCACTAGCTCCATTCTAAGGAATTATATGAATCTCAAAGGTAAGTTCCTAGCAGATATAATCGGCAAGGCAGTACTCTACAAAACTGGGTCACATGACAATATTTCTAAGAACATGTTTGAAGTGATGGAAAGGATAGTTCTATCCAAAAGGACTAACTGGGGGAAAGTACTGCTTGACAGAGTGGTGGACAGTATGCCAGAACCTAATCTAGGGAGAATTCTATCGCTATATCTTTATATATCTGTTCCAGGGATCCTCAATGTGAGGTTAGGAACAAAGATTCAGCATATGAGAAGAATGGATTCTAAGATGTTTGACAGTTGGGATAAAGTGCTTCTCCCACATTAGAAATCCACTTACAAGAAAAAGAAGACAGTCATGATCACAGAGGAATCTACTAGAATCAGCTCTTCAAAGAGCCGTGAAGAAGAGCCTCATGAACCTTAGTTATCTGATTCCTCTGATGAAACAAGAAGAGACATGAGTGCTCATGTCACTATATCCTCAGAACATATAATAAGGATTCAACTTGCTGGGTCTCGGTCTGAAGAAACTCCAGCAAAGTCAGTTAAAAGACTGACTAGCGATATGGTAAAAAAGATCTATGCAGACATTGAGGGACAGACTACCCAGCTTGAAGCTCCTGCTGAGGGGGAGTAAGTTCAATCCATGCAAGACAAGCTTGACTCCTTCCTAGAGAATCTCTAGAACAGAATTGATCAGATCCTGAAGTGCCTCTATGGAAGGTCTCCAATACTCCTGTTGAGGACGAGCAAGCTCCTGTAATAGTGGAAGAAGCAATTCAACACAAAACTATAGAAGACTAGAATGTCTATATGGACAGTGCTGATGCTGAGGGGGAGATTCACTCTGAACTCCTTGCTCCAAAGACAGTGTATAACATAGATTCTTCTAAATCTGACAAGTGTGATATTGATGCTGATGCTCATTCCTCTAAATACATGAGGGTTGAATCAGAAGTGATGGAAGATGGAAGGGAGAAGGATGAGCATGTCTATGACCAAGGGACATGTTGGATCCCTAGTTTGGATTTGGGCTAGGTTCACTAATCAAGGCTAAGTCAGACCCACATTGTATAGCCAAGGTCTAGTATAGTGTCTTAGGTGTCAGTCAGGTCAACAACTCATTGAGACAATACCAAGACATCAGTGACTTAGAAGACAACAGAGAGTGAACAAGACAGAAATCTTTCTAAGTGAAAAGTCATTCGACGATCTCTAAAGAGAGCTCGGCGATCTTCGTTCTATACTCGAGGATCTCAGAGTTAAATCTCTAAATGCTGAGATCGACGATTACTGAACTCAAGTCAACGATCTCTGATCTACTTTCAGAATTGAGATCGACGATCAACCATCTCAATTCGACGATCTTGAAGCCCAGTTTGGAAAACAGATTTTCAGGTCAACGATCACAGGGCTCAGCTTGACGATAGAGGATGTTTGAGTTCGACGATCTCAGGACCAGATCGACGATTTCTGCCAGATTAACATTTTATTCCCTACAGTTATTGTCTTTTCCTTATTGTCTGTTTATTCTATTTCTTATATGACTCTGAGTGATTAATGCATATATTCTCTGAATATATTCTCTGAAAGAAATCACAAGGCTGCAAGAAAAAGAAGAAGAATAGCTCTCAGTTCCAAAAAAAAGAGTTCATTCAGGAAGCTTGTGGAGACAATCATCTTCAATCAGTCTCAGCTTTATAGATTTCAAGTCCTACACCCTGTACAAGGCTCTGATCTCCTAAACCATTCAAATCATATGGCAAGCCCTGACTCAATCAGGATCACTCTCAAGTCTTCTCTCATTTCCTTGAGAAAAGAGAAGACAACATAACTTTTTTCCTTTCCCCCTCTGTGTAAAGGGTTCTTACTCCCTTCAAAAGTAATTCCTTGTTGTGAGGTCTCCTGATCAAAAGACTTCAAGTTGGTTTTTCGGCACCTGATCAAAAGACAAAAGGGTTGAAATATCTCCCTTGAAATAGATATTATTTGGTGGCAGTCACCTGATCAAAAACCTGAGAGTGATTCCTACCAGGGTGGTAGAAGAGTTGATGTACCCAGATTTGGGGAACCACTATAATTTCTTGTGTCGTCTGGTTACACCTTTTCTTATTACTCTTACTAGTTCCTGTGATACATTAGAATAGTTCTCTAGTTTTGCTTCTGCTTATATATTTATTGGTTTCACTTATTTAGTACTCTGATAGAATTGATTAAAAAACCAGAAGTTTTTAAACACTCTATTCACCCCCCCTCTAGATTAGATCTGAATAACTCCCTCTTTTCAATTGGTATCAGAGGGAGGTTCTTTGGTTGTACAAGCTAACACTTGAATCAAGATCACTACTTATTCAGATTTTCTTTTCCTTAGCTATTCATTTATCACATGGCACAAAACAAGGATTATGCAAGCACCAGACCTCTAGTCTATAACTTAAATAAGTTCAGTATCTATAAGGCAAGGATAAGACTCTACATGAACTCAATTAATGAAGATATTTTTAACTCAATTTTAACAGGTCCCCCTCAACCAACTGAAGCTTCTTCTACATCTACTGACACTCATGCAGTACCACCACCAACTTTGACTGATGCTCAAAAGAAAGCAAAAAATGCAGATGCCAAGGCCATGAACATACTGGCCCAAACTATGTCAGATGACATTTTCCAAAAGGTTGCTAACTGCACTTCAGCAAAGGCCATCTGGGATTATTTGAACCAAATGGTGGCAGGTTCAGTGGAAGAAAAAAAAGACAGAAGATCCCTTCTTATTTCCACGTATGAGAACTTCAGAAAGGAAGATGCTGAATCAGTTGAAGAGATGTATGACAGACTGAGTGCCATCATTAGTGAACTAAGAACATTGGACAAGGACATTTCACTGACAGAGATCAATGATAAAATATTGATGTGTTTTCCCAGTTCTTGGGACACAAGAATCTGGCCTATCAAAGATGCCAGAAGTATTTTAGAATTTCCACAAAAACACTTCTAGGAAAGCTTAAATCCTTTGAGCAATTGACAAAGACTAGGGAGGCAGAGCAGAAGGTCTCTACTGCAGTCAGGAAAGAGCAGAACATTGCTTTTAAGGCTACAGAAGAAACAACAGCTCCTGCATTAATGAAGAGTTCTTGAGTCTCTTAGCAAAGAGATTCTATAAGTTGGGAAAAAGAGACTTTAGGAAGAAGTCATCCAGACAAGAAGATAAAACAAGGTATGACAAAACACCAACTAAAGAGGTTGTTTTTTTGGTTGCAGGAAACCTAGACACTACATCTCCGAGTGTCTAGAGAATCAGAAGAAGGAGAAAAGAAAGGACAAGGACTCCAGAATACAGAAATACAGCAAGCCTTACTCAAGCAAGCATAAGAGGAAAGAGAAAAGCTTCGTAGCAGAAACCTAGAGTGATACAGAAGAGGACTCCTCCTCCTCTAGCTCCAGTGATGAAGATGAAGAGGAAGAAAAGGAAAAGGTAGTTTTCCTAATGGCAATTGATGCTTCCAGCACTCATTCAGAAAATGACTCATCAGATGATGAAGAACCACTCTCTGAAGTGGATCAGGTACTCTTATCTTTTGACTTTAATTCTAAAGATTTTGTACATGAATTCAAAACTATGTGTATGGACCTAATTAGTTCAGAAAAGGAAATTAAACAACTTAGATAACAATTGAATGATCAAAGTAGTTTAGTTACAGAAAACCATAAATTAAAAGATGAAATTACTCTTGCGAATGAACAGATAATTAAACTGAAAACTAAACTAGCTAAGGCAAGGCAACTTGAAGAATCCCTTAATGGGAGAAGCCTCAAGCTGATGGACATTACAAGCACTATTAATGCCAGACTAACTGGCAAACTGGGCTTGGGTGCTTTATCAAGCCAACCCCCACTGGTCCAGAAAAATGCATTAAGGAACCCATTAAAATTAATTTTTGTAAAAGGTAAAGAACTAATCTATAAGAAACCCTCAACTGCAAATAAGAACAAACCTAACAAACAGAAAAATAGAAACAGACAAAATCAAAACAAAAAAAAATGTTTAACAATTTTCGTCGAACTCAGATCGACGAAATGTGAACAAATCGTCGAACCCAGGTCGACGATCTTTGAACAAAAATTTCTACTATAATCAATCATTTTACTGCGATCAACGATTTCTGTATGGATCATCGAGCAGAGATCGACAAACTTGGGGCACAGAGAATGAGTATTATCCTTCTCTGAGCAGAGATCGATGATCTCAACCCATGAAGTTTAACTCAGATCGACGATCTTACTTCCAATCGTCGAACCCAGTGAGAATTAATAAAACCTTTAACTGTAACAGAAGCCCTAATCAGAAAAGACAAACAATCAATCCTTTCACCCTTTGGGAAATTCCACCTAGGAGATACCATCCACTAGGCTATAAATCTCAGGCAACTATGTCTGTTATCTCAAGTTTTTCTTATCAAGAAAACAAAGGACCCAAGGTAACCTAGATCAAGAACAATTAACCCTTTAATTGTTGTAGGTGAAGAACTGTCCACCATATAACCAGTAATGGTATCTGGACAGTGGGTGGTCTAAGCACATGACAGGATGGAAGGACAACTTATCCAACTATAAGTCAAAGCTAGGACCTAAGGTTATTTTTGGTGACTCCAACTTTGGCCTAACTTAAGGCTATGGAGAAATCAAAATAGGTGCTGTCACATTCAGGAAGGTTGCATATGTAAGTGGATTGAAGCATAACTTGATCTCCATTAGTCAGCTTTGTGATGAAGGATTTCAGGTAACTTTTACTCAGTCCTCTTGCATTATTTCTTCAGCTGACAACATAGTAGTTTTATCTGGTTCTAGAGTAGGTAACATTTATATTGTTAACTTCAATTCAGCCATAAATGAAATTTGTTTATTTAACCAATCATGTAATCAAAATAAATTATGGCATAGGAGACTAGGACATGTAAATCTAAAATACATTGTTAGGCTATCTAAGGACAACCTTGTAAGAGGATTGCCTTCTTACCCCTATAAGAAGGAAAGCCTGTGCAGGGCTTATCAACTAGGCAAGCACACTAAAAATAGTTTCAAATCCATTAATAAGAGTGACTCACCTAGGATTTTGTATTTGCTTCACATGGATCTTTTTGGAACCATTGCTGTACAAAGCCTAGGAGGGAAGTATTACACCTTAGGTATTGTAGATGACTTCTCCAGGTTCACTTGGGTGTTCTTCTTGAAAAAAAAGTCAGATAACTTCAAGGTTCTTATAGATTTTCTCAAGTGCATATAGAGTGAGTTCTCTACTCAAGTTGTATTGATCAGAACTGATCATGATACTGAGTTTGAGTCTCTTCTTATGCAAGAGTTCTGTGAGAAGGAAGGTATCAGGCAATATTTTTCTGCTCCTAAAACTCCTCAACAAAATGGGGTAGCTGAAAGGAAAAAACAGAACCCTTATTGAAGCTGCAGGTACATTAATTGTTGATGCATACTTTCCCCTTACCTTTTGGGCAGAGGTAGTGAGCACAACTAACTATGTCCTGAATAGAAGCTTAATACATAAGCTTAAGGCTAAGGCCCCCTTTGAGCTACTCAAAGGGAAGAAACCTAAAGTAGACTATTTTTGAGTATTTGGTTGTGTTAGTTATATTCATATTAACAACAAAAAATACACTAGAAAGTTTAAAGCCAAGTCTGAAATGGGAATTTTTCTAGGATATTCCCAAGTAAGCAAGGCTTATAGGGTCTATAATAAATCTAACTTGAAAATTGAAGAGTTTGTACATGTATCCTTTGATGAAACTAATATGTTTTATAAGGAGAAGAATACTTCTACCTGTCAGAACTTGCATGTACCTACTTTGTGTGAAAATTTAGATGCTATGACACTCTCTCTTGAGGTTATTACACCATCATCTCCACAAATAGCTGAAGACAGTGATGAAGATATCAGTGAGCCAACTGATAGTGTCCCAGCAGCTGAAATAATTCCACAAGAGGAATTAGCTCCACCAGCTGTTGAGCAACCAACTTCTCCTGCTGATTTAGTCACACTTAGAGATCATCCTGTATCTCAAGTGATTGGAGACATATCAGCAGGTGTGCGGACTAGACATCAGCTCCACCAAAATTTGATGCATGCCTGCTTTATCTCTCAAGTTGAACCTCATTCCATTCAAGATGCTGAGCAAGACCCCAAATGGATCCTTGCAATGCAAGAGGAGCTCAACCAATTTGAGAGATGTAGAGTTTGGGAATTCGTCCCATGACTAAAGAACTACCCAGTAATTGGAACAAAATGGGTGTTCAAAAACAAGATGGATGCACAAGGGCAATTATAAGGAATAAGGCTAGGCTTGTTGCTCAAGGGTATAGGCAGGAAGAAGGCATTGATTATGATCAGACCTTTGCTCCAGTGGCAAGGTTAGAGGCAATCAGGATCTTCTTGGCCTATGCTGCTTCTCAAAAATTCAAAGTCTATCAAATGGATGTAAAGAGTGCTTTTCTAAATGGAGAACTCAAAGAAGAGGTGTATGTTGAACAACCACAAGATTTTATCTCTCCAACTCAACCTTCTTTTGTTTATAGGTTGCATAAAGCTCTTTATGGTCTTAAGCAAGCTCCAAGAGCTTGGTATGAGACCCTAGATAGCTTCTTGTTAGATCATAGAGTTTCTAGAGGCATAGTAGATAGGACTTTATTTGTTAAACATCATCATTATAAAATATTATTAGTACAAATATATGTAGATGATATTATATTTGGTTCTACTGATCCCAAATAATGCAAAAGGTTTTCCAACCTTATGCATTCAAAGTTTGAGATGAGCTCTCCTACTTCCTTGGTCTCCAAGTAAAGCGGGCACCTTATGGCATTTTCCTATCGCAATCCAAGTATGCTAATGAGCTGATCAAAAGGTTTGGGATGGCTAGTGCCTCAGCTAAGAAAACACCCATGGCTGTCAATGCTGTGATTAATTCTGATGAGCATGTGAAACCTTTTGATCAAAAATTGTATAGGGCCATTGTTGGGTCTCTGTTATATCTCACAGCAAGTAGGCCAAATATAATGTTTGCCACATGTCTTTGTACTAGGTTCCAGGTTAACCCTAAATAATCCCACCTTATTTAATTAAAAAGAATTTTGAGATATATAAAGAGTTGCCCAAATCTAGGAATCTGATATCCTGGTGAGTCAGAATTTGAGTTGACTGGATACTCAGATGCTGACTTTGCTGGATGTAGAGTAGACAGGAAAAGCACCTCTGGAACATGTCAGTTCCTGGGAGCTAGGCTGGTCTCTTTGTTTTGTAAAAAGCAGACATCTGTGTCTACATAAACAACAGAAGCTGAATACATAGCAACTGGCAGTTGTTGTTTTCAGATGTTATGGATACAAAATCAGCTACTAGACTATGGATACAACTTAAACAATTCAACTATATTTTGTGATAGTACTAGTGCTATTTATATAGCACAGAATCAAGTCCATCATTCTACGACTAAGCATATAGATGTAAGACATCATTTTATTAGGGAGTGTGTAGACAAAAAGAAAATCAATCTCACCTTCATCCCTACTGATTTGTAAAGGGAAGATATTTTCACCAAACCCTTGGATAAAAAAAACATCTATTCTTCATGAATCAGCTAGGTATGATTAATGGAGATGAGATTATTTGACTTTCTATCTGAGCTCGACAATTTGTCGACAGATCGTCGAACGGAGATCGACAATTTGCTAACATCTCGTGAAGTTGAACGTTGAACGGAGATCGACAATCACTTCTTAGTGAAACAATTATCATCGAACAGAGATCGACGATTTTTGGTTCAGAGAATTTATCGTTGAACTGAGATCAACAATTTATTCCTTCTCTTCGATCTGAGGTTACCGAACTCATTTTATATTAAAATATTTTTCCAACCTTGGTTTTGAAGTCGTTTTAGTAGTTAATACGCTTGGCTAATCCCTTCTCTTCGTTTTCTTAAACCTTATAAACTAGGGTTTAGACGGAAATAGTCTCGCGCTTTCCATTTCCCTTCTGTACTTGATCTTTGTTTTTCTCTGCACGAACTCTCAAATGGCAATTACAGCGGCGATTGTGTCCAGCATGAAGTTCGATTCAGGTTTTGATATTGATCTGGATTCATTCAAGTATAGTGATCAGATGTTTCAGGACGTGTTGAAGCTATTTGATGCACCAAAGTTACAGAAGTTTTTGACGAACAGGATGAAGTTACCAGTATCAAAAATTAAATAATTGGCTTATACCTCTTCTTCAGACGGACATACGATGATAAGAACTATTTCTGGACAGGAGGTACATCTAACCCCTATCGTTCTTACATAAATTTTCGGTTTTATTAATGGAGAAGACAATATTGATTTGGATAAAGAGGAATTTGCTGCCATGCTTGCAAAAATGGGTCATGCTGAGGCAAACCCTAGCAAGCTACTTAAAAAGAACTTGTCTCCTCAATACAAGTTCTTGGCAGATATTATGGGAAAAGTGCTGCTTGGGAAGCACACTGCCCATGATAATATATCTAGGCACCAGTTTCTTTTGATGAGTACCTTGGTTAATCAGAAATCAGTGAATTGGGCTGAAGTTTTGTTTGAGTTGATCAGGAAGAAAGAAAATAAGAGAGAGGTCTCTCTTGGCAGAATTTTAGGGATTTTTCTCACTGAAAAATGCCCTGAGTTGTTGACATCCCCAACAACATTCATCAATGCTTCCAAGAGGCTGACCCTAGCTCTCTTTGGAAAGTGGGAGAGGACTATCTCAAAGAACTCCAGGGCTCCCTCCACCCACAGGGTTTTTGAGGACACAAGGACTGCTCCAGTCACTCCTCACCCTAGAGAAGATGAGCCAGAGATTCCTCCTTCCCCAGCTAGACCAACTTCCCCTTTGCCACATCAACCAACTCCACCTCAAAGCCTATCTCCAGGAACTCCTACTCCTTTGTCTCCTCTACCACATTATCTAGAAGAGATCCCCTCCACCAACATCTCAATCCAAACCACACCAACTTTTGATCTTCATTTCTCTTCACCAACTCCTTCAACAACTCATTTACCTTCTCATGATCCCTCACCTCATGTTTCCCCCCATTCAGAATAAGTGTCTATCCCTGAATCCACCACTCAACCTACCATCTCCAACATCTGCATAGCTTGTGGTCATTCCACTTCCTCTCTTCCATCTACATCATCCTCTCCATCTGTTCTCATTACCCTCCTCACCCCTACCATCAAAGTCATTATAGAGGATGCCATTGCCCCGCTACAAACTTCTTTTAATTCTTTTATTGACTCTTTTTCTGTCCCTTCTTCATCTAGGGGCCCGGCAGCAGACATTACTGCTACCAGGCATGGGGAGATGTACAGTGAAGAAGTCCCTCCTCCTCCAGAAGTTGCAACAGCAGAGGCAGACACAGTTTTATTAGAGGCAGACACAGGTTTGACAGTAGTAGATACAGAGATTGTAGATACAGTTTTGGCAGATACAGAGAACGTAGATATTGATATTCCTGATGCAGAAGTTATTGCATTTTTGGAAGATGACATTGAAATCCCTGAAGAACCCTTGTATATTCTTTATGGAGATTGTTTCATCTCTCCAGCTTTTGAACTGACTTCAATTCTAAGCTCTTTTGATCTTTTGTATAGAGAATGTTTTCCCCCTACTACTTTTCAATCTTGTACAGATATAGTATGTTATACTGCTCCTATGAGCAAAGATCTTTTACTTTAGCTTCTTTAGAGTTTTGCTGCTCCAGTGCCTGAGCTCTTGGCAGCTCCTGAGCCTGAGCCTTCTACAGCTCCTTCTGCAGTTCCAGTGCCTGAGCTGATCAGTATGCCAGAGGTTGAGAGTCCAGAGCCCAAGGCCTTCTCTCCTCCAACCTATGCTTGTTCTACTTCTCCAATCCCAGACTTGGATGAAATTATGGATGCTGATGCAGCTGAAGAACTTTTAGTCATCAAAGAGATTGATGATTTGTAGGATAATCCACCAGGCTCATCTGATAATGATTCAGATTCAGATTCAGACTCAGATCCAGATGTCAGTAAGAAGAAGAAAGTGACCAAGAAAAGAAAAGCTCCAGTGAAGGAAGTGCCTAAGTCTAATCCTCAAGATGACATTCCATACTTCATCAGGCACAATATTACTCTCACATCAATTACTCCTCACTGGATGAGATTTTCCAAGAATGAGATGAAGGCTTAGAAGAAAAGGAGAAAGACTGGCTCCTCTCCTATCAAAGTTTTTCAGGAAGGATCCACCTCCTCCTTCAGCAGGTGTAAGTGGAAATGTTGCTTCTAGGGCTGCTACCTCCTCCCATCAGCAGACTTCTTATGATCCTCACTCTCACAGCAGACCATCCAGGTCTTATTCAAGGGGATATTCAAGAAGGAGAGGTAGACAGAATGATCGGGCTGACAGAGAAGATATTTCAGATTCTGGCAGGAGATTCAAAATTCCTGGAAAATTCAGTCAAGTCAGACCTCCTCCAAACCTTCATGACATCATTCTCAACATACAACAACAGAAACAATATTCCAAGAACAATCAATCAAGCACAGGTAGCTTCAGAAGACCTCTCATGACTCTAAAGAAGAATCATCTCTGCATGAACCTGAGCTTGATCCTAACTTCAGGATGACTAGGTTTCATGAATTGATTGCTCTCTCTCAAATAAACAAAGCTAGAAAAGAAGGAACTGATCCTTCTCAATTCTCAACCATGTCTAAGTATAAGGAGAAAAAGCTGGAACAATTTGATATTGATAAGAATATCTTTGATGTTAATGCCTATATGTAGGTTCAACCTGAGGCAATTGTTCCCAGAGCAGCTTCAATTAAGGTTCTTGGTGAAGCAGACATAAAAATGTCAAGATAGCAAGCAGAAGATCCAAAAAGGAAGATTGCTTTCACTAAGCCAGCTTCAGACAAGTCTTAGTAACTGTTTTCTTTTTGTGCTTGTATTCCTTATTGTAAATATATGTTGAACTTTTCTTATATCTCATGACAGATATATTTATTTAGTTTTCCTGTTGTTTTCTTTTATTGTTGTTTAGTGACCTCACCCAAATAGGGGGAGATTGTTGGATCCCTAGTTTGGATTTGGGTTAGGTTCACTAATCTAGGCTAAGTCAAACCCACATTATATAGCCAGGGTCTAGTCTAGTGTCTTAGGAGTTAGTTAGGTCAACAACTCACTGAGACAATACCAAGACATCAGAGACTTAGAAGACAGTAGAGAGTGAACAAGGAAGAAATTTTTCTAAGTAAAAAGTCACTCGACGATCTCTAAAGAGAGCTCGATGATCTTCGTTCTACGCTCGATGATCTCAGAGTTAAATCTCTAAATGCTGAGATTGACGATTGCTGAACTCAGGTCGATGATCTCTGATCTACTTTCAGAATTGAGATCGACGATCAACCATCTCAGTTCGACGATCTTGAAGCCCAGTTTGGAAAACAGATTTTCAGGTCAATGATCACGGGGCTCAACTCGATGATAGAGGATGTTTGAGTTCAACGATCTCAGGACCAGATCGACGATTTATGCCAGATCAACATTTTATTCCTACAGTTATTGTCTTTTCCTTATTGACTATTTATTCTATTGCTTATATGACTCTTAGTGATTAATGCATATATTCTCTGAATATAGCCGTTCCTTAGCAAACATTAATTATTGGTTTTCACAGAGTTATTATACAGCTTTTATCGGGATAGTTAAGGAAATGAGTTAATTCTCTTATAGCCGTTGCACAAGTTCCCGTGATTCCGACAGTCAATCAATGTGGACGATTTCAAATTTAGTTTGGAATTATTCAAAGAAAAGGGACTCAGAGAATAAAAGACCCAGAGAATTATTTTTCAGTACTTCTTGATGCAGTCGACAGACATTTGAAAGAAATCACATGGCTGCAAGAAAAAGAAGAAGAATAGCTCTCAGTTCCAAAACAAGAGTTAATTTAGGAAGCTTGTGGAGACAATCATCTTCAATCAGTCTCAGCTTTCTAGATTTCAAGTTCTACACCATGTACAAGGCTCTGATCTCCTGAACCATTCAAATCACAGGACAAGCCTTGATTCCATCAGGATCACTCTCAAGTCTTCTCTCATTTGCTTGAGAAAAGAGAAGACAACACAACTTTTTTCCTTTCCCCCTCTGTATAAAGGGTTCTTACTCCCTTCAAAAGTAATTCCTGGTTGTGAGGTCTCCTGATCAAAAGACTTCAAGTTGGTTTTCCGGCACCTGATCAAAAGCCAGAAGGGTTGCAATATCTACCTTGAAATAGATATTATTTGGTGGCAGTCACCTGATCAAAAACCTAAGAGTGATTCCTACCAGGGTGGTAGAAGAGTGGATGTACCCAGATTTGGGGAACCACTATAATTTCTTGTATCGTTTGGTTGCACCTTTTCTTATTGCTCTTGCTTGTTCCTGTGATACTTTAAAATAGTTCTCTAGTTTTGCTTCTGCTTATATATTTATAGGTATCACTTATTTAGTACTCTGATATAATAGATTAAAACATCCAAAAGTTTTTAAACACTCTATTCACCCCCCTCTAGAGTAGATCTGAATAACTCCCTCCTTTCAGGACATCTCATCAAGCTGAGCCAATGTCTTCTGCATTCCTAGCACTACTGAAAGGTCTTCTTGATGATCAAAGAAGATAGCTTGAGCACTCTTTTGATGATTTCATCAAAGAAGTGAGACAAGATCTATCTTCTGAAATCATGTCAATCAAGTTTGAGGTCAACCTGCTGAAAGCCAACACAGTGGCATTCTTCGCAAGGGCTACTCCTGCTGTGGCCTTTACTGAGAATAAATTTCAAGAGATCAAACTTAAGCAGAATAATATTATCAAAAACCAGAACATTACCTCTAGTAATATGAAAATGGTCCATAATGCTCAAAAGCAACTGAAGGAAGCCCACATGATCACTCTAGAAAGAAGAATGGCTGCATGCACTCAGATTCTAGATGATCATATGCTACAAGTCAAGAACCATGTTACCAAAGGAGTGAACTATCTGGATGCAAAGACTAGTGAGGCCAAGAACTCCCTGACTACAACTTTCTGTGAAGAAGTCATAAAGGGGGAGAAAGCAATGATAAAGGAAAACACTGAAAAATGTTGTTTAGGTCACCAATGTAATAAGGGGATCATGGGGATTAGAACATTATACATATGATAATATCCCTGCTCCTCCACCAGAAGAACAGTTGGGTAATGACCTGTATGGTAATCAGCAAGAGGAACAGTATGGTGATGATCAATATGAGTATTAATATGATGCTTAAGGGGATGATCTCTCTGTTGCTAATATTCCTACTTTCAGCCCCATTGCTGATTAGATAGCAAGAGCTAAAGGCAAGTCTGTTTCAGAAGAGGAGGAAGAGGTCAGACTCAGTAAAAAGAGGTACAAAGAAGAAATGGAAACCATACCATACTTTGAAAAATAGAGTCCTAAATCAAGGATTATCATACTGTCTGCCTGGGATAAAATCAAAGATCATAAGACTGATAGGGGAAAGCTTTATAGCTCCCTAGAATGGGCCAAGCTAGAAAGAAATGAAGAAGCCAGGAGGAAGTTCATGAGAGATAAGAAGATAGGTGCAATACCAACAGATGCTATTGAGCCAAGCAAATACTTCCCTAAGCCTTACAACTATTTTGAAAGGCAAAAGGAGAAGAAAACATATGCTGATGAAAAGGCTGCAAAGAAACCCAACAAGGGGATAGTGATCATGGAACCTGAGACTTAAAATGTCTATGTATTCATTAAAATGGCTCTAGTAATATGGATTTTATCACAAGCACACTGTCTATTTATATTTATCTATTTGAATGATAAACATATTTTGAATCATGTGCCAATTATCATTCTTGTCCGATGTGAATGTTTAATTCCTTTATATAGCTATGTATATCATTAAATAGGGTTCTGAATTCTTCAATTAGGGGGGATTGTTTGGTCCATTGATCACAATATCATAGATTCGATGAAGGTCATATGTCAATGGTATATACATGTTTGTACCTGATATACACATGTTCAAGTTCATTATATGCAGATTGTAGACAATTACTTTCATTAGACAGGTTGTTAGAGTCACAATGGTAGTTGGACTCAAGACAGGATGCTGGCATAGCAAAAAATTAGCTAAGTCTAGAAGCGTTGAGTGAAGGCAGTTCACTTAACGCCAAGAGGCTAAAAGCGTTGACAAAACATCAAGCAGTCAAAACCTCAGTGTTGCCAAAGAGAAATCTGGCTAAGTCCAGAAGAGTCGAGTGAAGGCAATTCACTCATTGCCTACTCTAAGGGATATCTGCCAAGTACAGAAGCGTTGAGAGGAGAAGGCTCCCTCAACGCCTCAACTATCAGTTAACAAAGTTCAAAAGTATTGAGTGATGAAGGTTCACTCAATGCCTTCATGGAGAATAAATCTGCCAAGTCCAAAAGCATTGAGTGAAGAAGGTTCACTCAATGCCTTATAAGTTAAGTAGTAAAAGTCAAATGCATTGAGTGATGAAGGTTCACTCAACGCCTCCAGATG
Source organism: Platanthera zijinensis (assembly GCA_039513925.1). Lineage (NCBI taxonomy): Eukaryota > Viridiplantae > Streptophyta > Magnoliopsida > Asparagales > Orchidaceae > Platanthera > Platanthera zijinensis. The sequence continues at coordinate 105,546,954 of CM077078.1, read as the reverse complement.
CAGAAATTCTATTAAGTACTTTTGCGCTGAGTTGTTTGACTGCACTCAATGCCTATGAAATTTGACTAAAATTCTCTAAGTCTTAAGGTGGTGGATCATGCTGACGTCATCAACAATTCAAATATTGCGAGAATTGCTCGCTAGATGACTAATGTCGCCATAAACCATAAGTACAGCAATTAATGGTAAAGGCATGTTGCATATATCTAATTCGGCTAACCCATATAGCTCATAGAGTCGTTGGACGACGTGTTACAAAAGGATATTCCCGAGAAATCGAAATAAGCTTTTTTGGGTCATGTTCTTCCTCCCGCTCAAGTGAGAAAGTTATTCACTTGGATTTATAGAAGCTCTAAAGGGAAAAACTCAGACAGAGGTTGGTTGTTGAAGAAATAAAGAATTGAAGAATCAATTTGTCTTCAATAGCAAGATCAAAAATCTTGTTTTCTAAATAAAAAGAAGTTGTAGAGCTATTTAAAGTTGTTTTTCATCCTCAGGGCCACTGCAATCAACTATTACATCCAAGGCTTGGAGGAACAGTACTCTACAGTGTCTTCTCAGCACAAGAAAAATAATGAAGATCCAAATCCTTATTCTGTGAAGAAGATTGAATTGAGGATTTTCAATTCAAGAAGTAGACTCAGAGAATATTTTCTCTGGAGTCAATCAACATCAAATCTCAACTCTTTCTATAGGATCACTTTTGATCTGAGTTGTAAAACTAACTTATAAAGGTTGAGTTGTAGACTTCAGTGAGAATCTGAGGTAGGGCTGTATGCCTGAGGTAGGATCTTGGTCAAGATCTGAGGTAGGAGACTTAGCTTCTCTGAATGTAGGGCTAACCTCCTAGCCTGAGTTGTAGGGTTTCTTAATAAGCCTGAGGTAGGTGATCTGATAGGTCACTGAGTTGTAGGAGTAAAGTTTACTCTGAGTGTGTAAGGCTTTGGCCTGAGGTAGGGCTTGGAGGTAGCCTGAGAGATTCTGATGGATCTGAGTTATAAGCTATTTGAGCTGAGCTTTGGAGAAGATTGCCTTGTCTAACACACTGTTAGAAAGGTGGGATGGAAAGTGGATGTACCCATACCTTGGGGAACCACTATAAATACTGGTGTGCTATTCTTTGTTCTTGAAAGATAACTCAACAATCTAACTCACAACTCACCAAATCTAAAAGTAGTCATAAAGACTAAAAAACCTATTCAACCCCCCCTCTAGGTGTACAACTACTCTTGAAACAAAGACTTTCAGTGCCCAATGAAGCTTGACACTTGTCACTCGCCTGGGAGGCAAGTGCCCGATGGAGCTGGGAAACCGCCACTTTCCTCACGCCAATGGACAAAAATGGCTCCCTAACTCCACTCGCACACAAATTCCCACTAGATAGGCATCGAGTGTCTGATGAAGCTGGGCACTCGCTCCTTACCTTTGCGCTGGCTGAGTCAACTCGATAAATATGGGGTTACACACAATTCCCGCTCTTTGCAAGACCTATCCCAGGCTCAAAAATACAGTTCAACCCCTTCGTTATTTGGTAAGTGGGGGCTAAAAGGAATCTTTTGGTTGTCCCCCACCCAAGCTTATAAATACTGCGGGGGAGGTCACCCTTAAGACAATGCTCCTACCACTCGGAGAACAACTCTCCTACCACCCGAAGAACAACGCTCCTACCACTCGGAGAACAACCTCTCCTACAACTCAATCCACAATCGGATCTACAACTCGATCCACAAATGGATCAACAACTCTGAGATAAAATCTCCTACAAATGTAAAAGAGTATTACACAAAAGTATTATAAACAATCTTGAACAGATCTGAAGTCTTCTATCCATCGTTCTTGGATTAGGTTGAACTTGAATAACTTGGAGAACACAGAAAATCAAAAACCTTGAAGACTTTGAATCTCGAATCTTGAATTGACTAGATCTAGGAGAATAAGAACCTTCAGATTGCAAGGATCCAGTCGAGTCTAAAGATGAAGATTGAATCGTGCAGAGCTAGCATCGGCCGATCGAAAAATTGCGAACTGTACGGGACCTGACGGTTTCTAATTTAGAAATGTTCTCGATTTGAAATTTGAGTATGATAACATGATTAAGGTTGATGAAAATCCACCCTAGGTAATTATAGAGAACCTCCTAAGAAACGATTATAAAAGAACTTCCAAAACAAGACCTCTGAAATCACTGTGCATGGTCGTCGTTCAACCCGAGCCGAGATTTGAAAACAGATGGAAAAATAATCCATTTCATTTTCATTTAGTATCGTCGAGTGTAGTTGAGTATACTCGCTGAACTAGTAGTGATATTCGATGAAATTTACTTAGAGATATTCAGCTCGTTCCAACTTGCCACTCGACGCTAGGCAGAAGTCATACTCGATGAATTCGACGTGTATCAGCTATTATACTCGACAAATTCAACAAGTATCGGCTAGCTCACTCGACGCATTCGATGCATGACCTAGTGATAGTCGACGAATTTCCCTTAGAAAATACAGAGAAGTAAAATTGAATTAACTCGATGAACTCGTCAGGTATCGACTAGTATATTCAACGAATTTGGCGAGTATCGTTAGATACATTCGACGAATTTGACGAGTATACACGAAAATGCTCGATGATTTTTACTTGGCAGATTTTCCAACTCTCAGAGATTTTACCTCAAGTAGAATGTGATGAATTCGACTAGTGTTAGTAAGTATACATGACAAATTCGATGAGTATCAACGAGTATACTCGATAAATTCGACGAATATCCTATACAATATTCGACACATTTTACTTGGGTAAAATTTCTATTCTTTTGATTCGAAGTCCTTCTCCTTCCTAGATCCTCCTCATGCACTTGGGATAAAAGTACACCCCAATTGAGAGATTACACGTCAGTCAACACATTGGCCTGCACAATGAAGGATTATATTGTATAGTCCTGTGTTTACTGATCCACCGTAACTTGAAAATGGTGTGTACTTAGCAACGTAGACATGCAAGTACATAACTGAAAATACAACATCAAATACAATCTTAATTCATCTTAGCTTAATAAGACCCTTCTTAAAATCAGGGTTATTGTGGATATAATAACCAATAATCTCCCTCTATTTGAAGAAGTCAGAATCTTATAAGCTAAGGTGAATTGCATAAACAATAATAATAAAGCATAAAACTAAAATGATATATAAAATTTAAACAAAACGCACATTCAAGTCAAAATATTTAAATCATATATATATATCCAAGAGTTCAATATTTAGGGCAACCACATCCACACATAACAACAGAAGATAAATAAAACCATCAGCCCTACCTGCCCTGACACTTCTAATGTTGTCGGACAAAGTAAGCCTTGGGCTTAGGATAATATCTTGGAGGGGCTGGTGGTGTCGTTGGATCATCAAACTTGTGATTTCTAAAGTGAATCCTTCTCTTTTCACATGCCAACTCATACTTCTGCCACTCATCTCGATCATAGTGGTTCCACCTGTTTTCTCCTCCAATATCAAGGTGAAGGAGTCTAAAATAATTCCTCTTGAAATCGGACTCAACACCTCAGCCATCTCTCTATTAGGCATATCTCTGACTGACTCTTCTCTGACTGGCTCTGACTTGATTGGCTCTGATCTGACAGCAGATCTTCCTTCACCATATCTTCTACTTTTGTACATAGGAGGAGGTATATCTTCAGTTACTTGAACATCTGGAAACACAGCAGCAGCAGCTGATCTGTCCTGAGAAAAATCTTGTGTGTCTGTCCTGTATTGAGCGTAATCCTCAGTGGGATGAGCTTCAACATTTCCTGGAGCAGGCACAGTAGGTACTGGAAAGCTTGTATTATCTTGAACCGGCCTTCCAAACATCTGACCATATAGCCAAACAAAGTTATCATAACTATAGTCATTGACTTATTTGAAGTTTTTAACCATTGCAGCCTCAACATCATCAACCTTAGCTATTGATCTACCTTAGCTATAGATTCCATCGTCGTGTCAAAATGAGCCATTGATCTACTGTAAGATTCTATCATGGTTACTGTGTTCTTATAAACTTTTTGAAGAACTTCCACATTACTTTCGAGCCCGGCCAGGTTATGAACAAGTGCTTTACGACCCTACACAAACCAGGAATCCAACCTTGCATATAATTAGTCAAAATTCACCTTTACAACTGCAAGGCCGTTGTTCAAATCTTTCTCAGTCTCTATAACCTTCTTCAACATTTTCCTCAAGGAACAATCAAAATGGGCTTGTTGTTTTGCCATCATGCCCTTTATCATTTTTAGAATAGACACCTCTGCACTGGTAGACAGTATGTCAGCAGCCTGAACACTTGGAGGGGAGATCAACACTTCCCTCGGAGCCACTAGAGGACTCTTCCATGGGATTAATGGTAGCTTTTGGAAGGAGTTTAACAGGAATAGTCTCTAGGACAGGAGGGTATAGATCAGCATCTCCTTCCTCATCAGACAAGTCAATAACATTTACCTCCTCCATTGGAGGTCCACCTGGAATTGTTGCAATCCTTCTCTGAAGCTTTCGCACGAATATATCTAACTCTGTTTGGATGGAGACAGACAGATGGCTCTACTCCCCCTCAGACCTTACCGGTAGTATATTTGGGAGAGGTGTAAGTAGATTCTCTAAAACAGTGAGCGTAGAGGAATCATTTATATTATCAGTAGCTCCTGACACATCCTCTTTAATCTCATAATCAATAACTTCTAGATCAACCTCAGCAGCAACATCCAAATCATCATTAATCTTATGCTCAGAAGGAGCCTAAACATCATCATCATCAGCAGTCTCAACATCAGGCACATAATCCACTATTTAATCAGCAGCAGCATGACCTATAGTAGTGACCTCAGATAACAGATCAACTGAATCTTCAACTGCCTCTAGAGCATCTAAAACTGAAACTGAGCCTGCCACTTCTGCAGTTGGGACTTCTAAAATTGTCTCAATAGAAACACTCAAGGGCACTCTCTGAGTAGCCACTTGTGTATTAGCGGGCTCCCCCTCAATTCCTGCACTCAATCTATCAGGAGTTTCCTTGGGGGTTAAAGAAAGAATCCTATCCTCAAGAACATGTTCTTCCTCCTCCACAGGCAAATCTCTAGCTCCCCCTTGCCTCAAGATCCTCCTATCCTACCTCGAGAATATAGAAGAGTTGATTTTCTTTAGGTGATGGATAGTGAAAGAAAAGGGAGAGTAATCTTTGGTTAACTCTCACGGGGGGGGGGGGGGTGAATAGAGTTATTTAAAAATTCCTTTTCAACTTTTTACAAATATAAAGTTAAGTGATAAAATAGGTGATATAGTAATAGCTAAGAGAAGTTAATAGAAGCAAAGAAAAAGCTACACTAAGCTACCACAGCATAAGACAAAAAAATAGCAAACAAAAAGACAACACAAGAATATTATAGTGGTTCCCCAACTGGGTTCATCCACTCTTCTACCACCCTAGTAGGAATCAACTACAGGTTTTGATCAGGTGACTGCCACCACAATATCTTTTTGTAGGGAGATATTGCAACCCTTTGAGCTTTTGATCAGGTGCCCAAAAACCAAACTCAAGTCTTTTGGAAGGTGACTTGTGAACCAGGCTAACTTTTTAAGGGAGTTAAAATCCTGTACAGAGGGGTGAAGAAAGATAAAAACTATCTGTTGTCTTCTCTTTTCTCAAAAACAACTGAGAAGACTTGTGGATTCTTGATGGTGTCAAAGCTCCCCTTGAGATGAAGTTTTTGTTCAGGAAGATTGAGAGCTTTGCAGGGTAAGTAGGTCTTCTTGAAAAGATTCTCCAGAAGAATGTAGACAAAAGCAGTTGATTGTATCTGAGAGCTTGCTGGAAGAAGAACACTTGAAAAAAATAACAGAGCAGAACTTGTTTTCTCTTTTGTAATTTTTTTCGTCTGTCTTGATGTTTTGAATTTTTCTCACAAACTTGAATATATTCTCTGCAGAAAAATTGGTCTTGAATTTGAATTCAATTGCTTGATTTACTGCTGAAATTTTGGAACTTGGACAATGGCTAGAAGAGCAATAAAAGAATTCCTTAACTGTCCCAAGAATTAGCTGTATAATAACTCTTTGAAAACTAGTAATTAATGCTTCCATACGAACGACTATATTCTGAGAATATAAGCATTAATTACTCAGAGCAATATAAGCTATAAAATAAGTCAAATCAAATCTGAAACACTGCAAAGAAGGAAATGTTGAACTGGCAATATTCGTCGATCTGAGATCCTAGATTGTCGAACTCAACCTCTCTTTCGTCGAGCTAAGCCCTGAGAACTTTGAACTGTAATACAGCTTTCCATACTGGGCTCTAAGATTGTCGAACAGGGATAGTAGATCGTCGAACTCAAGGTCTGATAGAGGATAAGAGTTCGTCAAACTCAGTCCAACTTTTGTCAATCTTAATTCAGAGATGTGACTCTGAGATCATCAAACTGAGAACGAAGATCGTCGATCTCTCTTCAGAGTTCGTCGAATGACTTCTTCAACATGAAATTTTTGCCTTGTTCTGATTTCTGCAATCTTCTAAGTCTTCTGAGGGCCTTGTCTAATCATTATGACTTGTTGACTTACCCTAAAAACTAATGAAGACCTATGACCCTAGACTATATAAGGAGGGTCATACTTAACCTAATTTAGTGAACCTAGCCCAAATCTAACTAGGGATCCAACAATCTCCCCCTATTTGGGTGAGGTCACTAACACAAAATAAAAGAAACAATCATAAAGCAAGAAAACATATATATGACAGAAATAACACATTCAGCAAGTATTTACAACATGTGCTTTATGATTAAACAAAATAAAGTTCAAAAAATAATTAAACACAATAACAAAATTATTGTTTCAGTTTAGGAGTTTCTTTCTCTGTCTTCTCAGCATGCTGTCTGAATTTGATTTCTCTGTTAGGGTTAGCAGTTTCTTTCTTTGACATAAACATGTCAGACGCAACAATAATATTCTGAGAAGTTGCTCTGGGTACTACAGCCTCTTGATGTAGTTTCATATAGTCATCAACATTAAAGAATTTATTAGCTTTAGCATACCTAGTCAGTTCTTCTTTCCTGAAGGATGACATTGTAGAATACTGAGAAGGATCCTTTCCTTCAACTTTGGCTTTATTAATTAGAGAGAGTCCTATAAGTTCATGAAATCTAGCCATCTTAGCAGAAGTCTCTTGTTCTGGATCTACAAATAGAATAGGAGGAGACTTTAACCTTTTTGGACTAGAGTCCTTCTTTGGTTCATCTGTAGGAGCTCTCTTGGAAGAAGCTGGAGGAGGATGGCTTGAATAAGTCTACTGACTGCCATGCCTTGACTATCTTTGATAAGTCTTAATCACTGGAGAAGCTCTCTGAGTGACATTTCCAGAAGTGCCTGAAGAGGGAGGAGGAGGAGGGTCTTTCCTGAACTGCCTAGGAGGAGACCTGTACCTTCTCCTCTTCTTCCTTTCTTTCTGAGCATTCTTAGACAGCCACATCCATTGGGGCATCCCTAGGTATGGAGTTATTTTCTGCAGAATATAATAGGGAGTGTCATTGTTGGGATTTGGCTTAGGAGCAGCCTTTGGAACTACCATTCTCTTCTTAATAGCTTTCTTCTTAAAATTAGTAGAATCATCTGAATCATTTTCTGTGTCACCTTCAGAGGAACTTTGGGGATTGTCATATAGAGCATCTATTCTTTTAAAGTTTCCTTAGAAATCTATTTTTCAGCCTGAGAAGAGACTGGAAGTTGAACATCTGCAGGAGAGATAGCTATCTCTGTAAGTATCTAAGTGTCTTCTATTTCTTGATCAGTTAGAAGAAATTCATTTATCTCTTCTGCAACATCTTGAGCAATTAGAGCATCTAGGCTTGGTATAGGACTATCATCCATAACATAGGTTGGGCCTTTAGGTTCCATAACCATGTCAGTAACAAAACTGTCCTTAATAGCCTGAAGAGTTGTTGAACTTGCTAGAGCTGTATAGCAGATGATGTCTGTGCACAACTTAGGAGAAACAAATAAAAGAATGTTTCTATACAAAATGTCAAAAGAGTCTAGAACTGAATTCAGTTCAATTGCTGGAGAAATGTAACAATCTCCAGAAAAAATGACCAAAGAATCTACTACATCTGCAGTCTCTGCATATGGTATAACAATATACACAATTTCTACTGTTGTAGTTGCTGTTGCTGCTATTTTTTCTATTGCTGTTGTTTCTACTGGAAGGGGGACTTCTTCATTGAACATCTCCCCCTGCCTGTTATCAGGGATGTCTAATGCCAGGCCCCTAGATTAAGAAGGGCCAGAAATAGAAGCAAGTTGATTGGTAAGAGTCTGAATGGAAAGAATAAGAGGTGCAATGACATCCTCTATGAGAGATTTTATGGTGGGAGTGATAAGAGAGATGATAGAAGATGGATCATATGTTGATACTGGGAGAGAAGTTGTGGTGATACCACAAGAAGTACAAATGTTTAATGAGGTTGATGGAGTGGAATGTAGAATTGGAGGGATGATGGTAGTTGTGGATGGGATGAATGGAGGAGTGAGAGGAGGGATGTCAGATATGATATCCATAAAAATATCATCAACAAGTGTAGATTGTGGAGGAGTAGGTATTAGTGATTGTACTGGAGATGGGGATGGTGTTGGAGATGTGAGGAGATTGAATGTGGGTGATATCTGAGTAGATATAGAAGCAGGAATGTCTTGAAGGTAGTTAGGTAGAGGGGATTGAGGTAGTGATGTATTAGGTGAAGATTGAGTGGAAATGACATTTGGAGTGGAAATGACTATGTTAGAAGGTTGTTGTTGGTTTGGAGATGGAGGTAGTCTGGGGGAAGGTGGAGGAGGAGGAATTTCTGGTTCCTCTTTAGTAGGTTGAGGAGTGACTCTTGGAGTCCTGGTGTACTCAGAAGTCCTTGAGGAAGAGGAGGCCCTGGAGGGCTTTCCGATAGTCCTCCCACTTACCAAAGAGAACTAGGGTCAGTCTCTTGGAAGCATTAATGAAGACTGTTGGAGAGACCAACAGTTGGGGACATTTTTCATGGAGGAAAATGCCCAGAGTTCTACCAAGACATACTTCTCTTTTAGTGTTTTTCTTCTTGATTAAATCAAACAAAATAATACTCCAATTTAATGATTTCTTATTTACCTGGGCACTTATCAACAAGAACTGGTGCCTGGTTATGTGGTCATGAGCGGTGTGCTTCCAAGCAGCACCTTGCCGACCACATCAACAAGGAACTTGTATTGAACTAAAAAGTTCTTTTTCAACAGCTTACTAGGGTTTCCCTCGGAGTGACCCATCCTTGTAAGCATTTCAGAAAATTCTATGGAGTTCATCTCAAAATAATCAGCCATTAACAAATCCAAAAATTTCAGATAAAATTTCTGGAGTCAGAAAAATCTCCTGTCCACATATAGTGCTTACTAGGGTTTGAGCGTTAGGAGATGATGAAGTAAAAACCCATTCTTTTATTTCTTCTACAGGAAGCTTTATCCTGGTAGTCATGAATTTCTAGAGTTGCGGCTCAGAGAACAATTGCAGTATATCATGAAAGATTTGATCACTTTGTTTGAAAGAGTCCATGTCAATATCGAAACCAGCATCAAACTTCATTCCGAAAAGAGTTGCCGCTGAAATCGCCATGGAAATCGCCTGTACAGAGAAATAGAGATCAAGTGCAAAGGAAATAGAAAGCGCGGGATGGATTTCGTCTAAGACTTAGATTATAATGTCTTTAGAAGACGAAAAGATGATCTTCGTCCAACGAAAAAGGAAAGATCTTTGATCTGAGTTCGACGAAATATTTTAATAGAAAATGAGTTCGTTGATCTCAGTCTGAAGAAGACGAATAAATCGTCGATCTCCGTTCGACGATCGATTCACTAAAGCAGGGATTGTCGATCTTCGTACGATGAAAACTGTTTCACTAAGAAGTGATAGTCAATCTCCGTTCGACGCACTCTTCACGAAAGGTTCGCATATCGTCGATCTCCGTTCGATGAGCTGTCAACAAATCGTCGACCGCAGACAAAATTTAAATTTTCTCATCTCCATTAATCATTCCTAACTGATTTAAGAAAACATGTGTTTCTTCTCATCCAATGGCTTAGTGAAGATGTCTGCTCTCTATAAATCAGTGGAAATGAAGACAAGATTAATTTTCTTTTTTGTCTACACAATCTCTAATGAAATGATGCCTTATATCTATATGCTTTGACCTACTATGATGCACTGGATTATGTGCTATTGATATAACACTGGTACTATCACAGAATATGGTTGAATTAATTAGATTGAACCCATAATCTAGTAGTTGGTTTGTATCCACAAGATCTGTGAACAGCAGCTGCCAGCTGCCATGTATTCAGCCTCACCAGTTGATGTGGACACAGATGTTTGCTTCTTGAAAAACCAAGACACAAGCTTATCACCAAGGAACTGACATGTTCCTGATGTACTTTTCCTGTCCACTCTACATCCAGCATAGTCAGCATCAAAAAATCCAATAAGCTCAAATGCTGACTCTGTTGGATACCAGAGTCCTAGATTAGGACAACCCTTTATATATCTTAAAATCCTTTTTAGCAAAATAAGATGAGATTCCTTAGGGCTCACTTGGAACCTAACAGAAAGACATGTAGCAAACATGATGTCTGGTCTACTTGCTGTAAGATAAAGTAGGGATCCAACAATAGCCCTATACTTGGTCTGATCAACTGGTTTTCCATGTTCATCAGAGTCAATCATAGCATTGGAAGCCATGAGAGTTTTCATTGAGGAGGCATCAGCCATCCCAAATTTCTTAATAAGCTCATTTACATATTTAGATTGGGATATGAATATGACATCAGGGGATTGCTTCACTTGTAGGCCAAGGAAGTATGATAGCTCTCCCATGCTACTCATCTCAAACTTTGAATGCATTAGATCAAAGAATCTCTTGCATAGTTTGGGATCAGTAGAACCAAAAATGATGTCATCTATATATATTTGTACTACCAAAATTTTATCATGATGCAACTTAGTAAAAAGAGTCCTATCTACCATGCCTCTAGAGAACTTGTGTTCTAAAAGAAAACTAGCTAAGATTTCATACCAAGCTCTTGGAGCTTTCTTTAGACCATAGAGAGCTTTATGCAATTTAAAAATATATGAGGGATGAGTAGAAGAGATAAAACCTGGGGGTTGTTCAACATAAACCTCTTCCTTTAGCTCTACATTCAAGAAAGCACTCTTGACATCCATCTGGTAGACTTTAAACTTCTTAAAAGCAACATAAGAGAGAAAAATCCCGATTGCTTCTAGCCTTGCAACAAGAGCAAAAGTTTGATCATAGTCAATGCCTTCCTCTTGCCTATAGCCTTGAGAAACAAGTCTAGCCTTGTTTCTCACAATTACACCTTAGGTATAAAGTTTATTTCTGAATACCCACTTGATTCCAATTACTGGATAGCCATTGGGCCTTGGAACCAAGTCCCAAACTCTACATCTCTCAAATTGATTGAGATCCTCTTGCATTCCAATAATCCAGTGGGGATCTTGCTCTACATCATTTATGGATTGAGACTAACCTTGAGAGAGAAAACTGGCATGCATCACATCTTGGTTTGGTTGATGCCTTGTCTGTACACCTACTGACATGTCCCCAATCACTTGAGATCTAGGGTGATCCCTTAGTGTGACAAGGTTAGTGGGTGGAGTTGGTTCAGCAACAACATTTGGAACTAATTCTTCTTGTGGAATAATGTCTGCTGTTGGAGGAGGTTTAACCACTTCCAAAATTTCTTCTTCATTATCTTCATCATCTTATGGAGGAGGATGTGATATGACCTTTTATGTAAGGTTTAACTCACCCAATTTCTCACACAAGTGAGGTACCTACAATAAATGTCAGGTAGAAGAATCCTTCTACTTATAATACATGTTAGCTTTATCAAAAGAAATATGTACAGATTCTTCCATTTTTAAAGATGATTTATTGAATACTCTATAAGCCTTGCTATTTTGGGAATATCCAAGAAAATTTCCCTTTGTAGCTTTAGCTTCAATTTTTCTAATGTGTTTCTTATTATTGTTATGAATGAAACATCTACACCCAAAGATTCTAAAGTAATCAATTTTAGGTTTCTTCCCTTTGAGTAATTCATAAGGGGTCTTACCCTTAAGTTTATGTATCAGACTCCTGTTCAGCACATTGTTTGCTGTGCTCACAGCCTCTATCCAAAAGGATAGGGGCATGTGTGCATCTGCAAGCAATGTTCCTGCAGATTCAATGAGGGTTCTTTTATCCTTTCTGCTACCCCATTTTGTTGAGGAGTTCTAGGAGCAGAGAAACAATGTCTGATACCTTCCTCCTCACAGAATCTTTGCATGGGATGAGATTCAAACTCAGTACCATGATCAATTCTGATCAATATAACTAGAGTAGAATACTCAATCCTTATGCTCTTAAGAAAGTCTGTAAGGACTTTAAAGTTATCTGACTTGTTTCTCAAGAAGAACACCCAAGAGAATCTAGAGAAGTCATCTATAATAACTATAGTGTAAGACTTCCCTCCTAAGCTTTGTATAACAATGGATCCAAAAAGATCCATGTGTAGCAAGTACAGAATCTTAGGTGAGTCACTCTTATTAATTGACTTAAAGCTATTTTTAGTTTGCTTGCCTTCTTGACAAGCCTTGCATAGGCTTTCCTTCTTGTAGGGACCAGAAGGCAATCCTCTAATAAGGTTGTCCCTAGATAGCTTAGAGATGTTTCTAAGGTTAACATAACCTAGTCTATTATACCAAAGAATATTGTTATTACTAACTTGATTGAATAAACATAGTTCTGAAATAGCAGAGTTAAAGTTTACTAGGTATATATTCCCTTGTCTAGAACCTGTTAGAACAGTTTGGTTATTTGAAGAAATAATACATTTGGAATTAGTAAAGCAAACCTGATAACCTGCATCACATAACTGACTTATGGATATTAGGTTATGTTTGGGACCATTTACATATGCCACTTTTCTGAAGTGACAGCTCCACTGTTGAAGTCTCCATAGCCTTCAGTTTGTCCAAAGCTGGAATCTCCAAAGATCACTCTTGGACCCAGCTTTGCCTTGAAATTGATTAGGCTATCCTTGCATCCAGTCATGTGCTTTTAGCACCCACTATCCAGATACCACTTATTCTGAGTGATAGGATAGTTCTTCACCTGCAAGGAAACAAGTTAGATGTTCTTGACTCAGGTCATCTTGGGTCCTTGTATTTTTTCATAAGAAAAGCTGGAAATGTAAGAATATTCAGGTTGGCTTTTATAACCTAAGGCGTGAATTTTTTTGGGAGGAATTATCCATTGGGTGAATGGATTGATATTTTCCCTAGGTTGGTTAAGATTGTTATTAGAATTTTTGTTAGAGTTGAAGTTTCTGTAAGATTGATCTGGGATCGACGAACTCTGGTAAGTTCGTCGACCTGAGGTCGACGAATTGGGATAAGATATTCGATCTATGCATGAAGAATAAAGATATTCATTCTCAGGGCACCACTATCGTCGATCTCTGGTCGACGAACCAGACTGGTTTCGTCTATCATTGATCCAAGAATAACTATTATTATAGTTGGCATTCAGAGTTCGTGTAAGACCCCCCTCCCAGAACACAACACACCGCATGAGGGGAGTCTTATGCCCGAAATAGCCGCCTTGCGGTAGCACTAACACACGGGTTAGCCTTTACCATAAGGCGCCTATTCCGCCGGCTATAATCCATATCACATAAACTATGCCAACCCAACCATAACAGAAAAGTAAAGTAGTTCAATTCACAGCTGAGTTTAAGTCCAAAAGAGCGGAAGATAACAAGCACAACAGGCTTGTACAAAAGAACAAGAGTCTAGAAATGTTTTGCCAAACGGCTACATGAAAACACTCACGACTGTCACTAACGGTGCCGATGGAACCACCACTTCAGGTCCTATCGTCCGGGCCTGGCTGTCCTGCTGCATAGTCCGTTGCTGCTCTACCTGCGGGGTTTCCTCCTAAAAAGGAAGACGTAGCAACCGTTAGTCATAAGACTAAGTGGCTTCACATCCGCTCCACCGGCGACTCCTCGGCACCGGGCGGAGAAAGGAACAAAGGTACAATATGTATATATAAAAGCAAGTAAACAAGCAGGTGACTGTAAATATGGTGGAGTACAAACTACGCTACACAACTAGCAGTTCTACAATTATCTATATATATGACAGCAGGTATAAGTAATCAGAATAGTAACTTAACTTATAAGAGTGCCCATACAAACTTATAAGTTAAGGATCGGCTTAACAGTAAAGTAACTCATCGTATAAGAGTGCCCATACAAACTTATACGATGAGGATCTTGTGTATGCAATGAATGACATGATATGAATGTTATTCTATGACCGAATCATGCGCACGCACATGCAAGTTGCTATGTCGACACAGACTTGAAGTTCCCACTTTTCGAGCAGGTAGCTAACCTCTCAGGCGTCGTCCGTCGTGGCCAGACGGCGACAGTGGAGCGGGCGTCTCCACTACTAGGTGGTATCACACTACCTATCCTAGGCCCTCATACTCCTCAACGCTAAAAACACAACAGCGGAGCTCACATGCGTACTACGGCTCAGAAGGGGTCTTGGGTAGATGTGCACCAAGAACACAGCCCAACCTGGCCTTTGATTTCGAACCGGATGGAACCTCGGAAACGCACGAGGTGCAAGCCCAACCGTTCTCATGGCGCGGAGGAGATCTCGGGTTATGGACACCAAGTATCTAACCCTACCGCCCAAGGTCTACCCATTGGCTCCCATCGATGTGACGACTGGCGAACCCGTAGACCTGCCACAGTCATTATCTCAATATCGCGACACGATGAATCGTCGCACATCGCATGCCCCAAAACAACTCACTCGATGCTACCCGTAGGGAGGCTTCAACTCTAAGCATCGGTTGTTAATAAACCCCTTGGGCTCGGATTACGGTTACAAAATACTCTTCACATAGTGTTCATCATATTCACGCCCACCTATTCAATGAATTCACCTCAACACTACGCATAATAGACATGTTCAACACCCAACTATATAAATATATTCTATACCAATCTCAACCCTTAATTTCTAGCCTTCTCATCCACTCCATTTCTCTACCAATACATGGTTATTCCTTATTACACAACCAAATGAGTAACCATGCTAAATTACAGTAACAACAACATTATAGATATATGGGGGCAAGATAACAAATGAGCAAATCGCAACCATTGCAAGAGTGCTAACATTGTAAATTAACAAGTGCATTAACATAGGATAGCCCGATACTAAAACTGGGATTCCCGGAGCTACAGGAATCCGATCACAATGCTCAACCCCTCGTTGGAAAGGTATTCGCGAGGGCTACGACTTTCGTGTTGAGTCGATTGCCCAGATCTAGTCGCAACATACCAGAAATTCAACTCGAATACGTACAGGAAACAGTTTCCTGTACAAGATTTTCCCGAACGCAGCGGACTCGAACCAGCTTTCCCGTGGCTACAGGTATCGCATGGAAACGTGCAACCACTCGTTGGAAAGGTAATTTCAAGGGCTACGACTTTCGTGTTGAGTCGATCGCCCAGATCTGGCCAGAACACCTCTGAAATTGGCCACGAAGGTCGCCGCATGCAGAAATCAGATTTCTGCACGCATCTTAAGGCGAGATGAACGGCATCCGTTCATCTTCTTCCTTGCAACGACCTCGCATAAACTTCTCCAGAAATCACACCCAACCTTATTTCTCCTTTCAAAGCCAAACCCCCAACGAAAACCCCTCTCATCTCCACTTTGAATGATGAGAAGGTTGAGGGAGACTAAGCCTAGAAAACCTAGGCATGGCTTATCCTAAGAACTCTCCTCCTCACCATCAAGACTCTATGGAGTCGATGTCTCTCCTAAAATAACTACAGATCTAGCACCAAGGGAGAGGGGAGAAAGCTCACCTCAAGTCCAGCGGTACCACCATGGCCGGCCATGAGCCTCGCACTCCTTCGTAGCGGCATTTCGTTTCCGCCAAGGATGGCCCGGCAATCTTCTTCCAAGGATGGCTCCGGCAAGCCTCTTCCTCCTCCAGCCAAGAGAACTCTCTCAGAAATTTCGGGGCAGAAGAAAGGGGATGAAATGCTAGGGTTTCACATCTTTTTCATTTTTATACACCGCAGACACGGGTAGGCACACGGCCGTGTTCCTACCCGTGTTCAGGTGACACGGTCGTGTCGCCTGCCGTGTTTAGGGCCGTGTTCATCCCAGAATATTTTTCTACCGTGTTGGGGTTACGGCACACGGGTAGAGACACGGCCGTGTCTCGACCCGTGTCCTCAGCACACGGGTAGGAACACGCCCGTGTCTCAATACCCGTGTACTTCTCTGACTGATAAGCCTAATCTTGGCATGAGGCACACGGGTATGGACACGGCCGTGTCCATACCCGTGTCGGCCAAAATTACCGTTTTGCCTTGTTTTCCTCATTTCCCATACGTTCGCACCTGTTCACCCACACCCCCATTGGGCTCACCACAGCCCCCTTGACTCAAATACGCAATCAAGGGGCCTAGCGCGAATTGGGACGTTACAAATCCTATAAACAAAATAAAAGATTTCGTCCCCGAAATCAGGGTAAGGCTATGGGAGTGAAACACATAAAAGGGAACTATGCTTGCAAGTAAAATTTTTACCTGGGGTAAATAATTCCGGGTAGCGCCCTTGCATCAAATCCCTTGGCTCCCATGTGAACTCCTCCTTCCCATGATTAGACCATAGCACTTTCACCAAGGGAACACTTTTGCGGCGCAAGGTTCTTGTCTCGTTATCAACGATCCGTACCGGCTCCAGTCGCACAGACCTATCAGACGCCACGGCACCATCCGTCTTGGGGATATACTGTTCAGGCCGCAACAAAGCCTTCCGAAGCGACGATACATGGAACACGTCGTGAAGGTTCTCCAGCTCCGGTGGTAACTCCAATCGATAGGCCAGAGGGCCAATCCTTTCCACTACGACATAGGGCCCGACATACCTTGGGCTGAGCTTCTTGACTCCACGCACCCGCGACACTCCGTGCATCGGTCGAATCTTCAGGAACACCTTATCACCCACTTGAAACTCCACCATACGGTGCCTTGCGTTGTAATATTTCGCCTGTCGGCTTTGAGCCTCTAGCATTCAATCCCGGATCAACCTAACCACCGCGTCCGTGTCATCAATATACTCATTTCCAAATGTCTTCGGATCTTCGTCTTGCACTCAGGACAAGGGTGTTCTACACCTCCTTCCATACAAAGCTTCATGAGGTGCCATACCAATACTGGCTTGATGACTGTTATTATAAGAGAACTCCACGAGAGGTAAGAGTCTCTCCCATGGTTCCCCTTTATCTAGCACACACAACCTCAGAAGGTCCTCCAATGTTCGGATGGTTCGTTCAGACTGCCCGTCCGTTTGAGGGTGAAAGGCTGTGCTAAAGGCGAGGCGCGAGCCCAAATAAGCCTGTACAGCCCTCCATTCTCTTGAAGTAAACCGACCATCCCGATCGGAGACGATCGTCTTCGGCACACCATGGTACCGCACAAATTGCTCCACAAAGAGACGCACTAGGACGCCCACCTGCGCCTCCTTCTTCATTGGGATAAATCGGGCTACCTTGGTCAACCGGTCAACTATCACCCACACAGAATCATTCCCCGAGCGCGAGCGAGGTAACCCGTGGACGAAGTCCATGGAGATGTCCTCAAATTTCCATTCGGGGATGGGCAACGACTGTAGCATTCCACCGGGGCTTCTGCACTCCGCCTTCACCATTTGGCAGGCCACACAATGAGTAACAAAGTACTTGACATCCCTCTTCATACCCGGCCAACACATTGTCTTTCTCAAATCGGTGTACATCTTCGCGATCCCCGGGTGCACCGAGTACTTGGAGCAATGGGCCTCCTTTAGAATATCCTCCCGAATGTTGTCACCTTCGGGGATGTAAAGCCGGCCACGAAAATGGACGAGGCCGTCTTTTAGGGAGTATTCTTCCGTAGTCCCATCCTCCATTGACTTGAAAGCCGGGGTTAAAGCCGCATCCTTCTTTTGTTCCGTTCGGATCCGGTCTCGTATGTTGCAAACTATACTCATCGCGGCCAAATATTCTGTATACTCTTCCGATTGATTCTTAAAGACCAAAGTGATTTCCATCTCTTGCAGTGTCCGGATTAACTCCATCCTCATCAAGCGGGATTCCGTGCTCGTTCCCGGTGCTTTTCGGCTCAAGGCATCAGCTACGGAATTAACCTTCCCGGGGTGGTAGTTCA
The DNA here is from genome assembly GCA_039513925.1 of Platanthera zijinensis. Lineage (NCBI taxonomy): Eukaryota > Viridiplantae > Streptophyta > Magnoliopsida > Asparagales > Orchidaceae > Platanthera > Platanthera zijinensis. Next base: position 105,528,604 of record CM077078.1, on the reverse strand, counting down.
AGGTGAATTCATAGTCGCACAAGAACTCCAACCACCGCCGCTGTCTCAAGTTTAACTCCTTTTGGGTGTGAACGTACTTCAGGTTTTTGTGATCCGAGTAGATCTCGCAGTGGACGCCATATAAATAATGCCTCCAAATCTTCAAGGCGAATACCACCGCTCCCAACTCTAGATCATGCACCGGGTAGCTGGCTTCATGCTTCTTCAACTGTCTTGAAGCATAAGCGATCACATGCCCATTCTGCATCAACACAGCTCCCATCCCTTGATACGACGCATCCGTGTAAACTTGAAAGCCCTCCTTCCCAGATGGAAGAGCTAGGATGGGTGCAGTCGTCAATCTGTCCTTCAACTCTTGGAATGCAGCTTCGCACTGGGGTGTCCATTCAAACGGCACACCCTTCTTGGTCAGCGTAGTAAGGGGAAGGGCGATCTTCGAGAAGCCTTTCACGAACTTGCGATAGTACCCGGCAAGTCCAAGAAATCTCCGTATGTCGGCCGCTGACTTCAATGGAGACCACTCCTTCACGGCCCGCACCTTGGCCGGATCTACTGCTAGCCCCGCCCCACTAATCACATGGCCCAAGAACGCGACCTCTTGAAGCCAAAACTCGCATTTGCTGAACTTGGCAAACAAAGTGTGCTCCTTTAGCTTCCTCAGCACTAAAGTTAGATGTTCGGCGTGTTCTGCTTCAGTCTTGGAGTAGACTAGGATATCATCGATGAACACGATGACAAAGATGTCCAAATAAGGGCTGAACACCTTGTTCATCAAGCTCATAAAGGCGGAAGGGGCGTTTGTGAGCCCAAACGGCATCACGGTGAATTCATACAAACCATATCTCGAACTGAACGCCGTCTTCTGAATGTCATCCTCTTGTATCCTCAGCTGATAATATCCCGAACGCAGATCTAACTTGCAGAACCAATACGATCCCACCAATTGATCAAATAATTCATCAATGCGCGGTAGGGGATAGGTGTTCCGCACCGTTAACCGGTTCAACTCTCGATAATCAATACATAACCGCAGGGTGCCATCCTTCTTTTTGACGAACAAAACGGGCGCTCCCCAAGGCGACGAGCTTGGGCGAACGAACCCTGCTTTCACCAATTCCTGAAGCTGGACTCTAAACTCTGCAAGTTCCTTCGGAGCCATTCGGTATGGAGCTCGCGAGACGGGCTTGGCACCCGGAATTAGCTTGATTTGGAAGTCCACTTCCCTATGCGGGGGTAGTCCCGGCAATTTCTCGGGAAATACCTCGGGAAATTCTCGCACCACCCGCACATCCTTGACCTCTAATGTCAATTTCTTCAACTCGAAGCAAATTACATAGACCTCGTCCCCTTCCATATGAGATTTCATAACTTGGATTGAAGATAATAATTTACGGGGTGCGAATTTAATACCTTGGAAGATGACTTCCGAGTCTCCATGCCTCAACATAACTTGCTTCTCCGCACAATTGATCCTGGCGTGGTGCCAGTTCAACCACTTCATGCCCAGGATGAGATCGAACTCCGGGATTCTTAACACTGTAGCCGGAGTTTCAAAGAACTTTCCTCCAATAAGGGTGTCGAAGTCGCAACTTGCTGACGACGTCATCTCAGAGCCGTCCGGAAGGCGCACCCTTTGAGTAGTGCCCGTGAAGTGTTGCACTCCCTCCAAGTCCTTCACGAAGTCCGCCGAAATGAATGAGTGAGACGCACCCGTGTCAAATAACGTATAGGCGGGGCTCCCGCTAACCATGACAGTGCCTAGGTTCCAAAAGGGTAATCACTATCCAGAATTGCGCGTATCATTTGTATCGTAAATCTAACAAGTCATATAATATTAATAAATTTTGCACGTACCGGTGATGACTTCCTACGGATTTCTCTCCTGAGTCATATCCAATGCGAATACATGCTCCCGTGCATGTCCTTGATTTCTCCCTGGTGGTCCTCTTCCTCGGCCACGCATGTGCCCTCGCCCCCGTGGAGCTACTGGAGGGAGAGCAATAGGAGCATCCCCGATCAGTCGCGGGCAAACTCGTCGGACATGCCCCGGTTGGTTGCACTCAAAACATATCACCTCACGTCGGCCCCCAGGTTGTTGATAATGTTGCTGCTGCGGTGGTGGAGGTAAAGCTAGTGGTTGCGGAATTGGGTACTCCACCCGATAGTTCCGGTTGACCCACCGACCGCCTCTGTGGTTTCCCCTTCCTCTGCCATGATCATTCCGCCTTCTATTACTAGGGCTGACTTCAATTACTCCTTCCGCAGGTCTCTTGCCACATCCCATGTGGTCCGCCTCCAGTCTCTTTGCCATGTCGATGATTTCTATCAGGCTTGCATCGGCTATAAACAAAAGGGCCTGCCTCAGGGGGTCCCTCAACCCTTTGTAGAAGCGCTTCGCGTAGCCTCTATCGTCCAAATCATAGGATTCGGCAAACCTAGCGAGGTGTTGGAACTCCCTCTGGTACTCCGTTACCGATTTCGATCCCTGCTTCAGCTGCAGAAATCTTTCTTCAAGTTCATCCCGAGCAGAAGAAGGGATGAAGTGATCCAGAAAAGCCTCGGTGAACTCGTTCCAACTGATGTCCGTGTACAACCGCCCTTGGAAGGTGGAGCCCATGAGGGACTTCCACCACCTTTTGGCGTGCAGCTCTAGCAGCGTCACTACCAATGTCACCGCCATACTGTTCGGACATCTTATGCCAGCCATCAATTCCTGCACGGTATCAAGCCATTCCTCGGTGCGCACCGACGATACTGTCCCAAGATAGGAAGGAGGGGACAGGGAACGGAAGGTGCTCACCCAGTTGGAGCCTGGCGCTTGTTGTTGCACCGGAGCTTGCCGGGCTTTAAATGCATCCAATATGGCTGACAGCGTTTGTCCCAGTTCCGACTGCTGGAATTGTGAAGGGACGGAAGGGGTAGGAGTGCCCCCAACCGGCTCCACCTGCGCTGGGACCTATACGCAAGGTACAAATTAGGGTCAGGTTGGCTAAAACTAATGTCAAGGTTGGACAACTTAGTGCGAATTACATATGGGCACACCACAGCTTCCGCTAAGTCGGTTTGTCCCCAAACCGACTAATCGAACGGGAGTGGCCCATTGTTACCTGACTGCTCTAGTTGAAGATCGGCTAAGTCTGATACCATTTGTAAGACCCCCCTCCCGGAACACAACACACGGCACGAGGGGAGTCTTATGCCCGAAATAGCCGCCTTGCGGTAGCACTAACACACGGGTTAGCCTTTACCATAAGGCGCCTATTCCGCCGGCTACAATCCATATCACATAAACTATGCCAACCCAACCATAACAGAAAAGTAAAGCAGTTCAATTCACAGCTAAGTTTAAGTCCAAAAGAGCGGAAGATAACAAGCACAACAGGCTTGTACAAAAGAACAAGAGTCTAGAAATGTTTTGCCAAACGGCTACATGAAAACACTCACGACTGTCACTGACGGTGCCGATGGCACCACCACTTTAGGTCCTATCGTCCGGGCCTGGCTGTCCTGCTGCATAGTCCGTTGCTGATCTACCTGCGGGGTTTCCTCCTAAAAAGGAAGACGTAGCAACCGTTAGTCATAAGACTAAGTGGCTTCACATCCGCTCCCCCGGCGACTCCTCGGCACCGGGCGGAGAAAGGATCAAAGGTACAATATGTATATATAAAAGCAAGTAAACAAACAGGTGACTGTAAATATGGTGGAGTACAAACTACGCTACACAACTAGCAGTTCTACAATTATCTATATATATGACAGCAGGTATAAGTAATCAGAATAGTAACTTAACTTATAAGAGTGCCCATACAAACTTATAAGTTAAGGATCGGCTTAACAGTAAAGTAACTCATCGTATAAGAGTGCCCATACAAACTTATACGATGAGGATCTTGTGTATGCAATGAATGACATGATATGAATGTTATGCTATGACCGAATCATGCGCACGCACATGCAAGTTGCTATGTCGACACAGACTTGAAGTTCCCACTTTTCGAGCAGGTAGCTAACCTATCAGGCGTCGTCCGTCGTGGCCAGACGGCGACAGTGGAGCGGGCGTCTCCACTACTAGGTGGTATCACACTACCTATCCTAGGCCCTCGTACGCCTCAACGCTAAAAACACAACAGCGGAGCTCACATGCGTACTACGGCTCAGAAGGGGTCTTGGGTAGATGTGCACCAAGAACACAGCCCAACCTGGCCTTTGATTTCGAACCGGATGGAACCTCGGAAACGCACGAGGTGCAAGCCCAACCGTTCTCATGGCGCGGAGGAGATCTCGGGTTATGGACACCAAGTATCTAACCCTACCGCCCAAGGTCTACCCATTGGCTCCCATCGGTGTGACGACTGGCGAACCCGTAGACCTGCCACAGTCATTATCTCAATATCGCGACACGATGAATCGTCGCACATCGCATGCCCCAAAACAACTCACTCGATGGTACCCGTAGGGAGGCTTCAACTCTAAGCATCGGTTGTTAATAAACCCCTTGGGCTCGAATTACGGTTACAAAATACTCTTCACATAGTGTTCATCATATTCACGTCCACCTATTCAATGAATTCACCTCAACACTACGCATAATAGACATGTTCAACACCCAACTATATAAATATATTCTATACCAATCTCAACCCTTAATTTCTAGCCTTCTCATCCACTCCATTTCTCTACCAATACATGGTTATTCCTTATTACACAACCAAATGAGTAATCATGCTAAATTACAGTAACAACAACATTATAGATATATGGGGGCAAGATAACAAATGAGCAAATCGCAACCATTGCAAGAGTGCTAACATTGTAAATTAACAAGTGCATTAACATAGGATAGCCCGATACTAAAACTGGGATTCCCGGAGCTACAGGAATCCGATCACAATGCTCAACCCCTCGTTGGAAAGGTATTCGCGTGGGCTACGACTTTCGTGTTGAGTCGATCGCCCAGATCTGGTCGCAACATACCAGAAATTCAACTCGAATACGTACAGGAAACAGTTTCCTGTACAGGATTTTCCCGAACGCAGCGGACTCGAACCAGCTTTCCCGTGGCTACAGGTATCGCATGGAAACGTGCAACCACTCGTTGCAAAGGTAATTTCAAGGGCTACGACTTTCGTGTAGAGTCGATCTCCCAGATCTGGCCAGAACACCTCTGAAATTGGCCACGAAGGTTGCCACGTGCAGAAATCAGATTTCTGCACGCATCTTAAGGCGAGATGAACGACATCCGTTCATCTTCTTCCTTGCAACGACCTCGCATAAACTTCTCCAGAAATCACACCCAACCTTATTTCTCCTTTCAAAGCCAAACCCCCAACGAAAACCCCTCTCATCTCCACTTTGAATGATGAGAAGGTTGAGGGAGACTAAGCCTAGAAAACCTAGGCATGGCTTATCCTAAGAACTCTCCTCCTCACCATCAAGACTCTATGGAGTCGATGTCTCTCCTAAAATAACTACAGATCTAGCACCAAGGGAGAGGGGAGAAAGCTCACCTCAAGTCCAGCGGTACCACCATGGCCGGCCATGAGCCTCGCACTCCTTCGTAGCGGCATTTCGTTTCCGCCAAGGATGGCCCGACAATCTTCTTCCAAGGATGGCTCCGGCAAGCCTCTTCCTCCTCCAGCTAAGAGAACTCTCTCAGAAATTTCGGGGCAGAAGAAAGGGTATGAAATGCTAGGGTTTCACATCTTTTTCGTTTTTATACACCGCAGACACGGGTAGGCACACGGCCGTGTTCCTACCCGTGTTCAGGTGACACGGCCGTGTCGCCTGCCGTGTTTAGGGCCGTGTTCATCCCAGAATATTTTTCTACCGTGTTGGGGTTGCGGCACACGGGTAGAGACACGGCCGTGTCTCGACCCGTGTCCTCAGCACACGGGTAGGAACACGCCCGTGTCTCAATACCCGTGTACTTCTCTGACTGATAAGCCTAATCTTGGCATGAGGCACACGGGTATGGACACGGCCGTGTCCATACCCGTGTCGGCCAAAATTACCGTTTTGCCTTGTTTTCCTCATTTCCCATACGTTCGAACCTGTTCACCCACACCCCCATTGGGCTCACCACAGCCCCCTTGACTCAAATACGCAATCAAGGGGCCTAGCGCGAATTGGGACGTTACAGTTCGTTGTTCTGAGGTCGACGAACTGTACATATTTCGTTGATCTGAGTTCGACGAAATCTGTTGAACTTTGTTGTAATTGTTTTTCTTCTTGTTCTTAGATTTTTGTTTGAGTTCCATTTGTTTTAAGAGTTCATTTTCTTTGTCTTCTTGTTCAGTATTCTTCTTACCCTTATCTGAAATTAAATTTACAGGTTTAGATAAGTTATTTTTCCGAATTATAGGTGGTTCACTAGATGATGCACCTAGTCCTAGTTTACTGTTATTTGCCCTAGCATTTATAGTACTAGTTATGTCTAACAGTTGTAAGCCTCTATCATTAAGTGGTTCTTCTAATTTATTGGCTTTGCTTAATTCAGTTTTTAAGAAGGCAATTTGTTTATTTGCTGAGTTAAGTTCATCTATTAGTTTTACTATTTTCAGCAATGTACTTATCTTGTTCAGTTAATCTTTCTATGAGAAGTTTGATTTCCTTATCAGAGCCTATTAGATCTAAGCACATATTTTTAAATTCAGTTTTAAATTCTTCTGAATCAAATTCATAGGATGCTATTACCTGGTCCTCTGTAGATAGAGCTTCTTCATCTTCTAAAGCTTCAGCCTCTAACTGACTGTTGGAATTATCTATTGTCATTAGGCAAACTTGCTTTGCCTTCTCTTCTTCTTCATCATCATTGGAGATGGAGTATGATGACTCTTCCTCAGTATCACTCCAGGTTTCTGCAACAAACACATTCTCTTTCCTCTTTAATTTGCTGGAGGAGGGCATGCTATGATGTGTTCTTCTGGAATCCTTTTCTCTTCTCCTGTCCTTCTTTTGAGTTTCTGGATATTCTGAGATGAAGTGTCTAGGCTTCTTGCATCCAAAACAAACTATTTATTTAGATGGAGTCTTGTCATACCTTGTCTTATCATCTTTCCTTGATGACTATCTTCTGAAGTCTTTCTTTTCCATCTTGAAGAATCTTTTGGCAAAGAGGCTCATTAGTTCCTCATTAACTGGAGTCCCTTCAGACTCTTCAGCAGCCTTGAATGCAATGTTGTGCTCCTTCTTGATAGGTGTTGGAGTCTTCTGTTCAGTTGCTGCTTCTCTGGTCTTCATTAGTTGCTCATAGGATTTGAGCTTTCCAAGAAGTGATTCAGTAGAGATTTTTGTCATGCTTCTGGTTTCTCTGATTGGTCAGATTCTTGAATCCCATGAGCTAGGGAAGCACATGAGGATTTTATCATTGACTTATGTCAAAGTGATGTCCTTGTCTAATGTCTTTAGCTCATTGATGATTGAGCTAAGCCTGTTGTACATATCACTCACTGACTCAGCTTCATCCTTCTTGAAGTTCTCATATTGAGAAATGAGATTGGATCTCATATCCTTTCTCTCATCAGCAGATCCAACCACCATCTGATTTAGAGAATCCCAGATGGCTTTGGCTGAAGTGCACTCAGCCACCTTTTGAAATATATCATCAGACATAGTCTGAGCTAGGATGTTCATGGCTTTGGCATCTGCAATCTTAGCTTTCCTCTATGCATCTGTCCAATTTGGAGGTGGAACTGCACTCAGATTTGTTGAAGTAGATGGAGTGGAGGCCACTGGAGTTGGTGGTCCTATCAAAATTGAATTGAATATATCTTCATCAATAGAGTTCATATAGAGTTTTATTCTTGTCTTCTAGATGACAAACTTGGTTAAGTTGCAAACTGGAGGTCTGGTGCTAGCATAATCCTTATTTTGTGCCATGATATAAGATATGAAAGGAACAAGATTTAATCAGAGATTATCTTAGGATCTTGGTTAGTCAAGGTGTTAGCCTGTTAAAATAAAAATGACTAACCTCCTTTAATACCAATTGAAAAAAAAGGAGAGTAATCTCTGGTTAGCTCTAGAGGGGGGGGGGGGGTGAATAGAGTTATTTAAAAATTCCTTTGCAACTTTTTAAAAATATAAAGTTAAGTGATAAAATAGGTGATATAGTAATAGCTAAGAGAAGTTAACAGAAGCAAAGAAAAAGATATACTAAGCTACCACAACACAAGACAAAAAAAATAGCAAACACACAGACAACGCAAGAATATTATAGTGGTTCTCCAACTTGGTACATCCACTCTTCTACCACCCTGGTAGGAATCCACTACAGGTTTTGATCAGGTGTCTGCCACCATAATATCTATTTTTAGGGAGATATTGCAATCCTTTGAGCTTTTGATCAGGTGCCCAAAAACCAAACTCAAGTCTTTTGGAAGGTGACTTGTGAACCAGGCTAACTTTTGAAGGGAGTTAAAACTCTGTATAGAGGGGTGAAGAAAGATAAAAACTATCTGTTGTCTTCTCTTTTCTCAAAAACAACTGAGAAGACTTGTGGATTCTTGATGGTGTCAAAGCTCCCCCTGAGATGAAGTTTTTGTTCAGGAAGATTGAGAGCTTTGCAGGGTGAGTAGGTCTTCTTGAAAAATTCTCCAGAAGACTGTAGACAAAAGCAACTGATTGTCTCCGAGAGCTTGCTGGAAGAAGAACACTTGAAAAAATAACAGAGCAGAACTTGTTTTCTCTGTTGTAATTTTTTTCATCTGTCTTGATGTTTTGAATTTTTCTCACAAACTTGATTATATTCTCTGCAACAAAATTGGTCTTGAATTTGAATTCAATTGCCTTGATTTACTGTTGAAATCTTGGAACTTGGAAATGGCTAGAAGAGTAATAAAAGAATTCCTTAACTGTCCCAAGAATTAGCTGTATAATAACTATGTGAAAACCAGTAATTAATGCTGTCATAAGAACGACTATATTATGAGAATATAAGCATTAATTACTCAGAACAATATAAGCTATAAAATAAGTCAAATCAAATCTGAAACACTACAAAGAAGGAAATGTTGAACTGGCAATATTCATCGATCTGAGATCCTGGATCATCGAACTCAACCTCTCTTTCATCGAGCTGAGCCCTGAGAACTTTGAACTGTAATACAGCTTTCCATACTGGCCTCCAAGATCGTCGAACAAAGATAGTAAATCGTCGAACTCAAGTTCTGATAGAAGTTAAGAGTTCGTCAAACTCAGTCCAACTTTCGTTGATCTTAATTCAGAGATGTGACTCTGAGATCGTCGAACTGAGAACAAAGATCGTCGATCTCTCTTCAGAGTTCGTCGAACGACTTCTTCAACATGAAATTTCTGCCTTATTCTGATTTCTGCAATCTTCTAAGTCTTCTAAGGGCTTGGTATGATCATTATAACTTGTTGACTTACCCTAAAAACTGTGAGAAGTAGCGAACAAAAGACTAAAGTAGCGAACAAACGACTAGAAAACAAGTCGGAACTTTGAATAATTGAAATTTTATTATCCAAAAAAGATATCATTTACAAAGGTATGGCATCCCTTTTATAGAATGGAGGAGAGAGGATAGAATACAAACTAACAATGTGGGACTAAAGCTATACATCAGATCCGGGCGGCTAGAACAACAGACCGGAACAAACCGCGCGGTTAGACAATGTTCTAACCGCTCGACAATACCAGAAGTAAGAGAGAGATGCGGTAGGAGACCGCTAGACCTCCCGGTTTCCAAGCCACCGGAGATAAACCATCAGACCGCCGTACACCACACAACAACAGTCTGGATATCAACCTGCCGGACACAAACCGCCAGACCGCCCGGTCTACAACCCACCAGGCTCAAACCGCCAAACCGCCCGGTCTCATACTTCGACACTCCCCCTCAAGCTGGAGCATAGATATCAATCATGCCCAGGTTGTCACAGATATGGAAGAAGGAAGTAGAAACCGGTTTGGTGAAGATATCTGCCAACTCTTTGTCGGAGGTAATGAACGGAGTGCAAATCTATCTCTTCAAGACCTCTTCTCGGATGAAATGGCAGTCGACCTCTATATGTTTCGTTCTCTCATGGAAGACCGAATTTTTGGATATGTATATAGCGGCCTTATTATCACAGAACATAGGTAGAGGATAGTCGTAGACCTCTCCTAGGTCAAGTATGAGAGCCCGCAACCATTTTAACTCATACGTGGTTGATGCCATACTCCGGAATTCGGCTTCTGCACTGGACCTTGAGACAACAGACTGCTTCTTGCTCTTCCAGCTCACAAGATTACCTCCAACAAATGTGCAAAAACCCGATGTAGATTTACGGTCACCTTTATCATCCGCATAGCTTGAGTCTGAGTAGGCTTCAACTCTCAGATGACCATGCTTCTGAAAGAGTAGCCCTTTTCCTGGTGCTGCTTTGACATACTCTAGTATCTTCAAGGCAGACTGAAGATGATATTCCCTGGGAGCTTGCATGAACTGACTGACCTTGCCTACAACATAGGCGATGTCGGGTCTAGTCACCGTGAGATAAATGAGTTTGCCCACCAGACGTCTATATCTCGTGGCATCGGATATAAGAGGTGAGTCATCTGTCCATGTTTTGTCCTCTCTAGTGGCCATGGGATACCGGGCCGGTTTGGCACCGATCAATCCTGCCTCTTGTAGAAGATCAAGAGCATACTTCTGTTGTGAGAGAACCAATGAGTCGGGCTTCCGAGAGATTTCTATCCCCAAAAAATATTTCAGGGAGCCCATATCCTTCGTGACTAGGTGTTGACGGAGGTGTTTCTTTGTCAAGTCCACCCCAGCCTGGTCATCGCCAGTAAGAAGAATATCATCAACATACACCGCCAAAACCACAAGGCCCGATATGGTTTTGCGAATAAACAATGAGTGATCGGCTGAACTTCTTGTAAAGCCAATGGCAGCCACAATGCCACTAAACTTGTCAAACCATGCCCGAGGGCTCTGTTTTAGGCCGTAGATGGCCTTCTTCAACTGGCATACTCGTGTCTCCCCCTGAGCAACATACCCAGGAGGTTGCTCCATATAGACGTCCTCCTGAAGATACCCATACAGAAAAGCATTCTTGACATCAAGCTGGGAAATAGCCCACTCCTGTTGACGGCCACAGAAAGAAGAACCCGGATGGTGCTGAGGCGAGCAACCGAGGAGAAAGTATCAAAATAGTCAACTCCATAAGTATGAGTAAAGCCTTTGGCCACAAGTCGGGCTTTGTAACGATCCACAGTGCCGTCTGGGCGAAACTTCACAACGAACACCCAGCGGCAACCAACCACATCAGTACCTACCGGTAGAGGAACAAGGGTCCAGGTACCCCTTTCAGTAAGAGTGGTGATTTCCTCATCCATGGCAGATTTCCAATGAGGAATAACAAGAGCCTCCTGGTAAGTGCGGGGAGTGGTAGTAGCCGAGATAGCCAAAGCAAATCACCTGTGAGAGGGAGTAAGCCGATCATAGGAAACAACCGCCACAAGCGGGTGTTGGGTACACGCCCGCACCCCTTTGCAAAGGGCAATGGGAAGATCCAGGTCGTCTTGTGCCTCATGGACCGGAGCGTCCGTGGCGGAGAAAGCTGGCCCGGGATGAGAGAGAGACGGCTGCGGAGAAGAAGGAGGGGAGATAATAGGGAGAGGAGGAGACGGAGGATGAGATGATATAGGAGGGGAGATGTCGATATGCGTGGAAGGATCACAGAGAGATGGTGGAGAGTCAAAGACAGCAGGAGGAAGCGGGGATGGAGAAGAAAAGTAGGATGCATTTTCGAAGAAGGTGACGTCCACGGAAACAAACTATTTGCGCAGAACGGGGTCAAAGCAACAATAGCCTTTTTGAGTGGACGAGTATCCCAAAAAGACACATTTTGTGGAACGGGGGGAAAGCTTGTCATGGGTAGCAGACGGAGCATGCACAAAAGCCGTACACCCAAAGATACGGAGAGGAAGAGGAAAGGGTTCCTTGCTCGGGTAGAGAATGGAGAAGGGGGACTTGCCGTGAAGAACCGAAGAGGGAATGCGATTGATGAGATAGCAGGCAAGAAGAACAGCATAGCCCCAGTAGGAGCGAGGTACCTGCATCTACGTCATTAGAGTGCGAGCGATATCGAGGAGATGACGGTTTTTACGCTCCGCCACCCCATTTTGCTGGGAGGTGTAAACACAGCTGGTCTGATGAATAAGACCATGTTGCATACAAAAAGATGAAAACTCATGACTGAGGTATTCTTTAGCATTATCAGAGCGCAGTACTTTAATAGAAATATCAAACTGAGTTTTAATCATATTATAAAAAGATTGCCAGACAGATAAGAGTTCAGAGCGATCTTTTAAAAGATACACCCAGGTACATCTAGAGAAATCATCAATAAAAGTTACGAAATAAGAACTACCCCGACCAACGGTGAGAGTAGGAGCAGGACCCCAGACATCGGAATGAATGAGATCAAAAGGGCGGGAGGAACCACGGCCTTCGGCAGGAAGGAGGAGCGGTGATGTTTGCCAAGCTGATATGCATCACAGTTGAGCGGAGGACTGGTCTGAGGTAAGTGGGGAAGAAGCTGACGAAGAATCCGAGGAGGAGGATGTCCAAGGCGAAGATGCCATTGAATCAGATCAGTAGACGAGGAGGAGAAGGCGGACAGAGCGGAAACATTGTCGAGGAAGTAGAGACCGCCGCTCTCAGTCCCAGTAGCAATCGTCTGTTGGGTCCTCGGGTCCTGAAAACAACAAGAAGTAGGAGTAAATAAGACAGAACACTGAAGTTGCTTGCATAAAGTAGTAACTGAGAGAAAATTGCAAGGGAACTTCGAGACATAGAGAGTGTCCGCTAAGCAAAGCGACGGGGTGACTTGAACCATGCCCGTTCCGTGAACCGGGGAAGGCGAACCATCCGCAATAAGAACCGGGGGTAATTGATCATGCGTCTCTAGGAGAGAGAAGCAGTGAGGGTTTCCGGTCATGTGATTTGTAGCACCAGAGTCAATCAGCCATTTACCTTGGGTAACGACGTGTGCACTACCTGAGGTCGTGGCCACAGAAGCAGATGGCCGAGAGGAGGCGGAGGTTGAGGAAGAAGTATCACCGGAGGGACGAAGATGAGGATGTTTCTGCCAACAGCGGTCAACAGAGTGGCCGGTACGACCACAGTGAGAGCAGAGGAATCTTGACAGACCACGCATTCCAGAGTGGCTGCGACCACTATTGCCACCCCGCTGAACTTGGTGAGCATAGGAGTCCTGTGGAGGAGGGGAGGACAACAGAGGACAGTGGAGTAGTGAAGTAACAGCGGCGATGCGAGCCGCGGTGGCATCCAAGGTGGGAGACTCGGCTTCACCCAAGATCTGCTGGCAGATCATATCAAAAGACTCAGGGAGCCGTAGAAGATAACAAACAACCAGGAGTTCCTGGAAGTGTTTGTGCTGCTCGGCCAAGTCCGCGGAGAAAGGGCAATTCTGGAGGATTTCAGCGCCAAGAGCTTAAACTTGCTGATAAGCCGCAGCAGGAGACATGGAAGGGCGAGCGAAGAGATCCGCATAGAGAGTATAAATGCGGGATGTCTGGGCCCCCTTCGAGTAGAGAGCAGCAAGGTGAAGCCACGCGGTCTTGACCGTCTCATCATGGCGTATGACAGGAAGACATTCATCGGAGAGGCTGTTAGCCAACCATGTTCGGACAAGCGCATCACTGGCATCCCAATCATCAAATTCAGCAGAGTCTAGAGGAGGAGGGTCATCGGTGAGGTGATGACGTTTGCGCTGAGAGCGAAGAAGAAAAGGTGAAAGAAACGCTCCAATCCGGATAGTTGGAGCCAACAAGTTTATAAACTGTGCAGAGGTTGCCAGAGGGAGTAGGAAGCGGCGTCGGAGTGGCGATGGGAGTGGTGGTAGTGGAGGTTTCAGAAAGGGCCATAGGAAAAATCTGTGAGAAGCCGCGCGGTTAGAATACAAGCCGCGTGGATAGGAAGAAGAAGAGCTGTGGCGGTCACGATGATAGACACCAGCGGCCAGAGAAGCCACGACCAAGCCGCAGATCTAAGGAGGGAAAGAAGTCGAGCGGCTAGAAGATAGACCGCGCGAACAGAAGGGATGAACGAACAAGGCAAAAAAGGCAGCAGGTCGCGGCGAGCAAAGATACAGGTCGCTGCGACTGAAAGGCAGGAAAAGACGGTCGCGCGGACAGGGCACAAGCAGGCGGAAGAGACAAACCGCGAGAACAGGTCGCGAGAGGAAGGGGAAAGCCGCGCGGACAGGGCGTAAGCAAGCGGAAGAGAAACCGCGAGAACAGATCGCGAGAGAAAAAGAGGCAATCCGCGCAGACAGGGCGCACAGAATCAGGAGGAGAATATCGAGTCCTCTGATACCATGTGATAAGTAGAGAACAAAAGACTAAAGTAGCGAACAAATGACTAGAAAACAAGCCGGAACTTTGAATAATTGAAATTTTATTATCCAAAAAAGATATCATTTACAAAGGTATAGCCTCCCTTTTATAGAATGGAGGAGAGAGGATAGAATACAAACTAACAATGTGGGACTAAAGCTATACATCAGATCCGGGCGGCTAGAACAACAGACCGGAACAGGCCGTGCGGTTAGACAATGTTATAACCGCTCGGCAATACCAGAAGCAAGAGAGAGATGCGGTAGGAGACCGCTAGACCGCCCAGTTTCCAAGCCGCCGGAGATAAACCGTCAGACCGCCGGACACCACACAACAACAGTCTGGATATCAACCCGCCGGACACAAACCGCCAGACCGCCCGGTCTACAATCCGCCAGGCTCAAACCGCCAGACCGCCCGGTCTCATACTTCGACAAAAACTAATGAAGACCTATGACCCTAGACTATACAAGGAGGGTCATACTTAACCTAATTTAGTGAACCTAGCCTAAATCTAACTAGGGATCCAACAGATAGGCACACCTTTGGTCATATCAAACCTGACTCTATCCATTTGGTTCAAGAACAAGTTGATAATCCTTCCAAAGTTGGGAGTTTGGAGACCATCTTTGATCTTTATAAACTGCAGTGCACCCCAATCCATTCTCTTCCTGCAGATATAAGCCACTAGGATCTTGAACATTTTAGAAGAAAGATAATCATGTGATCCTGTCTTGCATAGGAGAACTTTGCCGATGATATCTGATAGCAACTTTCCTTCCTCATTCAAGCCTTTGCACTTTACTGCCTTAGTACCCCTAGGAAGACCACATAATAACATGGCTCTAGTAAAGTCGTCGTCTTCGAGGTAATCGACCTCTTCACATAGAAGAAGATGCCGAGGTACCCCTCATCCTCGGTCGACCCTTCCTTGCCATCTCTCGGGCGATAATAGACGTAAGTAATTGAAAGCTTCTACTACGAGTTGGAGACGAGGAAGTTGTTTTTAGTAGACTCCTAAATGAAAAATACATTTTCTAATGATGACTCTTGTTTTACTTTAGAAACAAATTTTGAAGAAGAGTTATCGTCGTCTTCCAAAATAATTTTGTCAATTTTTGAAAATCCAGAGTTTGCTACTGCTTTTTGTCTTAGGGAAATAACTCGATCGTTAAAATTTGAACAAATAAATTCAAATAATCTTAGAATAAAAACATCTTTTGAAGAACCACCGAGTTTAGAATTAAAACAACTCCCGAATCATCTTAAGTATATATTTCTAGAAAAAGATTCAAAATTGTCTGTAATTATCTTATCTACGCTTAACGATTCGGAAACCTCTAAATTTATAAAAATTTTAAACAATCACCGCCAAGCAATTGCATGACAGATTTCTGATATTAAGGGGATTAGCCCTTCGTTTTGCACACACAAAGTCATGTAAGAAAATAATTCTCGTGACACCGTTCAGCCACAACAATGCCTCAACCCAAATATGAAGGAGATCATTAAGGCTAAAATCATAAAATTATTAGACGATGGATTATCTATCCTATTACATATAGCACTTGGGTGAGCCCGATGCAAGTCGTGCCTAAGAAGGGCGCGATAATGGTAATCTCCAATGATAATAATGAGTTAATCACAACTCGTACTGTTACGGGCTAGTGGATGTGCATCGATTATAGGAAATTAAATGATGCCACCCATAAGGATCAATTCCCGTTACCCTTCATTGACCAAATTTTAGAACGCCTATCCGGTCATTTCAATTATTGTTTTCTAGATAGTCTCTCGGGATACTTTCAAATTCCAATTACGCCCGAAGACCAAGAGAAAACAACGTTCACATGCCCCTTCAACACCTCCTATCAGAGGATATCGTTTGGTCTTGGCAATGCGCCAGCTACATTTCAAAGATGTATGTTTTCAATTTTTAACGAATTAGTAGAAGACGTCATGGAAGTTTTATGGACTATTTTTCCATCTTTGGCGATTCTTTCAAAAATTGTTTAAATAATATTGATTGTGTTCTTCAACGCTGCGAAGACATGAATTTGGCGCTTAACTGGGAAAAGTGTCACTTTATGGTCCGAGAGGGCTTAGTCCTCGGACATAAAGTGTCTAGTAAGGGGATCGAGGTCGATCGGGCCAAGATCGAAGTCATAGAAAAATTCCTCCGCCCACTAATATTAAATCTATTAGGAGTTTTCTAGGATATGCGTGTTTCTATAGACGGTTTATTCGCAATTTTTACAAAATTACAAAATCGCTAACACATCTTTTAGAAAAAGAATGCTCATTTATATTTAATGAATAATGTTTAAAAGCGTTCAATAAGATCAAAAACTAACTTATAAACTCCCCTATTTTAATCGCACCAAATTGATCTCTTCTATTTGAAGTCATGTACGATGCGAGTGATTTTGCTGTAGGGGTTGTTCTAGGACAACGAGTGAATAAATATTTTCACTCAATTTATTACGCAAGCAAAACGCTCACGTCAGCCCAAGCTAATTATACAACGACGGAAAAATATCTTTTGGCTATAATTTTTGCGTTTGATAAATTTCGATCATATATAACACTATCAAAAATTATTATTTTTACTGGTCACTCCGCTCTCAGGTATCTAATAGAAAAAAGGGACGCCAAGCCCCGATTACTAAGATGGATTCTCCTCCTACAAGAGTTCGATTTGGAGATCCGAGACAAGAATGGAGAAGAGAATTTGGCGGCCGACCACCTCTCAAGGTTGGAGTATCCGGCTGCAGGAGCAATTGCGGAGTCCGAAATAAATGACAAATTCCCTGAAGAGCGCCGCCTCTTCATGAATAAGGTAATGACTTCTTCCACCCCTTGGTACGCAGATCTTGTAAACTATTTAGTGGCACAGGTCCTTCCAAAAGATTTTTCAAGTCAACAAAAGAAGAAATTCTTTTCGGACTTGAAAAATTAATTTTGGGAAGACACCTTTTTATTTCGTATCTGTGTGGATCAAGTGGTAAGAAGGTGTGTTTTGGATGATGAAGGCGTCTAAATATTACGGCACTGCCATGAAGAGCCAACCGGTGGTCATTATCAAGCAAACCAGACCGTAAGAAAGGTGCTAGAAGAGGGCTTTTACTGGCCCACCTTACTCAAATATGCTCACACTTTTGTGAGTAAAAGCGATAGTTTCCAACGGTCAGGTAAAATTTCTAACTGGGACAAAATTCCCCAAAACATATTCTTAGAATGTGAAATTTTTTATTTATGGGGAATAGATTTCGTAGGTCTGTTACCCTCTTCTTTTAATAATAAATATATTCTTATTGTAGTCGACTATGTGTCAAGGTGGGTGGAAGCACAAGCTGTAACACCCTAAAAACCATAAGTCCCAAAATGGGGTCAGGCTGGGTGACACGGCCTAAGACACGGGCGTGTCCCAGGGCGTGTCCAGTGCACACGGCCTGGGACACGGGCGTGTCCTTTACTGTAGGCATTGACTCGAGTTCTCGAGATAGCACGGTCGACGATCGTCGAGAGGTGACACGGCCTGGGATACGGGCGTGTCCCAGGGCGTGTCCTGCTCGTGGAAATAACCGGGTAGTGTTGAGTGGCGAGCAAGGCCTGTGACACGAGCGTGTCACAGGGGCGTGTTTGGCACACGGCTAAGGACACAGGTGTGTGCCTTAGCCGTGTTCTTCTCGGGTGATCTGGTCCTGTGTTGAAGGAGTGAAACGGCTAGTCACACGACCGTGTGCTTTCTGATACGGGCGTGTCACGTATTCGACATGGGCGTATCTAGGCCCGTGTTCTGGACTGGGTGAATCGGTTCTGTAGCCGCTTAAGTAATACGGCTTGTGATACGGGCGTGTCACAATCCGTGTTCGGCCCAGGAAAATCAATTTAAGGTCTGATCTTAGCAGTTCATTTTCTTTGACCAAGATCCAATGGTCTAGGCTCTTCCCTGAGGTGATAAGGACGGCCTTGAGGAGGAGAAGGCTCATTTTTGAGTTGTGTCATTCTCTTCCTAAAATAAGAGAGACAGGAGAGCAAAATAAGGAAGAAGAAGGGAAAGCCGGCTGCCGGTGGTGCTACGGTGGTTCAAATCACGAGCCGAGTTTGGATTTGCGAAGGCAAGGCTACTGCGAGAACTTTCATCTGTTTACTTTTATCCCCATGGCTCCGAAGCGTCTTCCAAGGGTAACGATTTCCTTCTTGGACAAGTGAAGTCCTTCTTTCTTGCATTTGCATAGGAATCCTCCACCAAAAAGGTAGATGGCGAAGTGATTCCGTTGGGTCGGTTGTTCGTCCCTTGTTGTATTGCATTAGAACCGGAAGTGTGAGTACGGTTAGGCATGTTGTGTGAAGCCCATCTGTACATGTTGGTGTTGATTGGTGATGCTTGTTTACACATCGGAGAAGACTCCTTATTTATTACTCGTTTACATGAAATCTGTGGTGGATGCCTGTGGCTTGGTACCATAGGAAGTACTAGAAGAAGTCCAAGAAATTGTGAGAGTTGAGTTCAACTCTTGTGGACGTGAGTTCCATGTTGTATGAAGTTGAGTCGTTGGGCTACAACTGGAGGAAATGACTTGGTGGCGAACGGGCAAAGTGAAGCCGTACCCGCGTCAGTCCAGTCTTGAGTCTGACGATTTTGAGCAACGGGAAAGGTGGATCCGTACCCGCGTTATGGTTGTCTAAACTTGGGTGCTTAAGGCGCTGCTAGGATCACATAGCGAGAGTCGATGGCTTGCGTGCCGATCAGACTAGGAATGCTCAAATTGGACCGTCATGTCTTGGACCTCTGAACGGTGGTGTGATCTGGTGTTTCCAGTACACAAGAATCTGCCCTGAGTGAACGGAATGTCGAGCCGTCGTGCCGGCATTTGTGATATGAATTTCCCTGGTGGCTGAATGTATATGTATGTGATGTAAAATGCTATGCAGGGAAGGAATTCCGCTGCCCCGTGCCAGGGGCAGAGTCGTTATAATTGGTCAGCTGAATGCTGACCGTTGCCCTATTTTCCACCGGTTAGTGGATTGGTTCTTGTAGGTGCAGGTGGTGCTGGTCCAAGCGGGACTTAGCGGGCTGAAGCCCAAGCTGCTTTATTTCCCTCGAAGGGCCTTGTTTTGTTTACTCTTGTTCATGTGTGGTCGGCCTGCGTGTCGATGTTTGGAAACCACACCTTATGTTAAGAGAAACTTGTAAAAGCCATAAGGCAGTGTACCTTGTGTATTTATTTGTATACATTCCTATTTTAGTAGAAGTGGACATTTCCATTGTTGTTGAGTTCTAGTTTTCAACCCTTAAGCTTCCGCTAGAATGCTCTGTGTTAGGGTGTGATGGTTCTTGGTATTATTTAGTGACGTCTCTGACTGTTTGTGGAATATGATGTGGGGCCCCGGCCGGACCCTCTATTATATCCTACGTGACGGGTAGAGGTGTTACACAAGCCCTCCCCACCAACGATGCGTGAGTCATCACAAAATTTTTGAAAAATTTATTTTCACGATTTGGCACACCCCGCGCACTAATAAGTGATAGGGGCACCCACTTTTGTAACGACCAACTTACTAAAATTTTAGCAAAGTATGGTGTTACCCATAAACTCTCCACCCCCTAAACCCACAAAAAAATGGCCAAGTGGAGGTGGTAAATCGTGAGCTTAAAAAAATTTTAGAAAAAACGATGTCAGTTAATAGGAAGGATTGGTCGCTAAAATTAGACGACGCTTTATGGGCTTATCAGACGACATATAAAACCGCAATCGGTTGTACACCATACCGATTAGTCTATGGAAAAGCGTGTCATCTGTCGATGGAATTAGAGCATCGCGCGTACAAATGTCTATGAAAATAATAAAATTTATAAGGAGCGTACTAAGTATTATCACGATAAACAAATCAAAAATCTTTTTTACTGGGGGATCTAGTCCTTCTGTATAACTCACGTTTAAGGCTATTTCCCAAAAAATTGAAGTCCCGATGGTCTGGCTCCTTTGTAGTAAAAGAGGTTTGGCCATATTGGACCGTGCTAATAGAACATCCGGAAAACGGCTCATTCAAAGTTAATGGGCACCGTCCAAAATTATACCATCCCGACGACCCTTCAACAAGAAAAATTGAATCGCTTAACCTCCCAAACTTTTAAAATCGCCACCTAGTCAAGCTATGCGACGGTAAACAAAGCGCTTGTGGGAGGTAGCCCATAGTTATCTCTTTTCATTTCTATTGTTTTTTTCTTGTTTTCTTTCCTAACAACTTTTACAGGTTTTGGGTCGTTGTTATAAAGCAGCCGCCTCGAGAAATAATCAGGAAAGCTTCCTTATAATATTTAATTTTGATTTATTTTGCTTTTCTTTTAAAATAGATTTATAAACTTCATACTTAGTTTGAAACATTGATGACAATGTTTATCTTTAAGTATAGAGGGGTAGCATAAATTAGTTTTTATTTTTAACTTAGTTTCTTTTTTTTTTTAAAAAAATCTAGTCTTATTTCTTGCATTTATTTATTTTTTAAATAAAATTTTAGCACCTAAAAAGAAAACTACAAAAAATTTAGAAAATCGAAATATAATTTCCTAAAAAGGGAGGTTTGGGGTTGTCATTCTATCATATCTCTTAGTACCGCTACGAACCCCTCATAGGGTAGACCTCGGGAAGTATAGGAATTAGCAAAAAAATTAGGAATAAATTTTTTCGTTTAGTTTATCAAAATCATCATGTTTATTTAATTGTAAGTTTCAAGTGAATTAAATTTTTCATGTAGGCCAGGAATTTTTCTTGCTATAATAGCCTTTGAATCGTTTGAGTAAACATGTTGACTCATGCAGTGTCCCCAGTCAAATACATACGTTTAAATAGGATTTGTGTAGAACTTATTTCTTGGCATAAATCTAAAATTATGAATTTTTCAATTTGCGTTATTTTTTTATTTTACTTCTAAAATGAATCCGGTATAATCAAAAAGTAGTGTAGGCAAGTGTGTAGAAGATTGTTAGAAAGTTATTACTTGCTTCAATACCAAGGGTGTTCTTTCTCGATGTTTAGAATTTGCCTCATGCTACTTTCGAAACATGTGCACTCTAGTCTAATTAACTTTACGGAAATGATTTAGGCCCTTCTTTGGATAGTTTGAGCTTATGCTTCTATGCCAAAATCACCACCCTTGGTTACACACTTTTGAGCCTCTATCCTTTTTATTATTTCACCCACACCATTTCATCACCAAAACTAAAAAACCCAACCCAATTATTGACTTAAATTTTAAGCTAAATTATTGAAAAAATGGGTGCTTATTAAAAGAGCAAAATTTTCATAGTGATATGCGGCCTAGGTATGCATACGCATACTTAGAATGATCTCAACTATAAAGAGAAAAATGGTGTTTATTCAAAATCCCAAAAATGCAAAGTGATACGTGGCCTAGGTATGCGCATGCATACTTAAAATGATCCAAACTATGAAAAGCAATCTCCAATAACTATATGTGGCGTGGGTATGCACATCTATACTCGGAATGATCCCAATCATGAAGAAAAAGAGAAATAAATTCTAGCTCAAAAACTCTTTGTTTAAGTGGAACGCGCCTTCTTATTACTGTTTACCGCATCCTTAAACCAAAGCCTTAAGTTTAAGTCCTAAAGATCCATATAGTTGATTTAGTATGAAGTGTAGTGGAGAAGGTGCAAGCAGGCAAGCCTATGGATTTCTTTGGAGGCCACCCCAAGCGTCAACATCTAGTAATTTTATTCTCAACAATCATACTATTTTCTTCCTCTATATAACTTTAAGATTTCCTGCTGACTCAATTTATAAGTAGAGATAAATAATTCAAACAAATTTTTTTCGAAAGATCATAGAATAGAATATATGCCAAGAACACTTTTCTACTAAAGATCTCTATACACGCCGGAGCAAGAATTCACAGTTTACTCTCTCGTTTTCGAACCACTTGTTGGCATTAGACGTTCCTACCCTTTTGAATAAATTATTTGCTCGGGACGAGCAATGAGTAAGTATGGAGGTGTTTGATGACTAGTAATTTAGTCATCATTTAAGCCAAATTTGTTATTTAATATTTAAATAAATTATTATATTTATTCGTTATTTTTAAGGATTTTTCATAAAATTAATATTTTATGTTCTAAACATATATATTTTGATTTTTGTAGGAATACAACAGGCCTGAGGGGAATTTACGTGAAATGTCCCGCTGCCACGTCCAAGGGATCATATTCGAGTCCAACTTTTTGACATAGAGCTCGTTCGGATATATTCAACGCCACTGCCACCCTCCATGGATACAACCCGAGCTCCTCCGGCTACCCATGCATGCTACTATATATATATAATATCTGATCCGCCACCTCTACACCACCACATCACTTCAGACACTTCAGCAGCTCCGGCCAGCAGCTCCTCCTCCATACAGCAAGCTCGGCCGCCACCTCACCTCGACCACTTCAACAGCTCCGGCTAGCAGCTCCTTCTCCATAAGAAAAGCTTGGCCGCCACTATGGAATTCCGACCACTTCAACACCCCTCCAAGCTGCCCGACCCACCTGCACCACCTTGCTCGGCCACTCCAGTGCCATCACTATGCTGAATCCAAGATCCATGCCGCCACTCACAGTCCGAGCATGTAGCTAGTTCGGCTACCTCCACCTCCATATAGCTCACGACCAGCCTACTGCCACCTCCGCCGTCACCATGCAGCCACATAGACAGCTCAAGCCAGCCTCTTCAATGCTTCCGTTTCACCCAGCTCCTCCACGTCAACACTCCACGTCTCCGCCAGCTCCATCCATGCCATGCATCCCGCCGCTGACGCTGCCACCGTTTCACCCGGGAAAGAGGGGATTGGGATCCTCTCCATTTTAAATGAAATGGAGGGGATTCATTTCATATTTAGTGGATAGGATTAGTCCCCCAAAAAATCTAGTGGATACGATTTTTTTTAATTAAAAAAAATATAAAAGGTTGGGAAAAAGAGAACCCGTTGGATCAAAAAATAAAAAGATCTTGTCCGTGAAATGGATCCCCTCCATTTCGTCAGAAATCGAGAGGATCCTGGAGCAGAAAGAGGAGCAATAGTAACAGCCGAATTAATTATCTTGGACAAATACTATAGCATGAACAGTAATGACCAAATGAATTAAATTTGACCGTTTGTCTTTACGCTAATGAAGGTTATAAATACCTTCGATGGGAAGAGAAAAATTATTCATTCCTTCACTAGCTTTCAAGCAGATTTATAGGTTGGAGAAATTCATCCCGAGATTGTGTGTAAAAAGTTGGCGTTGTCTTTGTTTTATTGTTATTTTATAATTTTGTATGTCTCTTTGCTTTCAACTTAGGATTTGAAAAACTTATAACCTCGCAAATTTTATTACTTGTAATCGTTTCTCTTATTAGCACTAGAAGCAATTTTTTTTCACTTACAATATTAATATTATTCCTGCTTCAAATTATCTCTAGTCACTCTCGTCTTTTTTCTGCGATGTTGCATTTTTATAAAAATGATTCCCCCATCTCCATGAGTAATTAATCTCTATAGTGCTCGATCGAGATGACCCAAGGATGAGATAATACTTTTATGATGTAAGATTTATTTTTCTCTAATTGTTGAACGCCAACGATTTATCTTTGATCAAATATTATTATGAGGCTATATCGTTGATATATAGTTTTCATGTTGTTTTCGCTCTTTAGTTAGCCAAGAGGCTAGTAAGATGAATCGATCACTCATAAGGTAAAGGGAGTAGAACGCAACCCTCGAGAGAGGATGACGTAACTCTTCTGGATTGGAGTAAAATCCAATATCGAGGTTCACTACGTAAAGCAAGTCTTAGGCGATGCGATTTGAGCACGAGAGTTCGATCAATACACCTAAGCATAGATGAACCTTATCCTGGAAAGAGGGGTGTTCATGCTTTGGGAACCTCCACGGCCATGGCCTCTTCAACAAAAGAATTGTAATATATTTTCATTTTGTATCGTGTTTTTCCGAGGTGATTCAAAGATCGAGCACTAGCTTTTAACCCATTGAAGTAATTTCATTAACATTTCTAGTCTTTACTATTCGCAACCCCAACTCCAAGTTTTGATAAGATAATAATGATTTTCAAAGTAGAATTACTCAACCACCCCGAGTCTAATATGACATTGTTTTTTTAAAACCTATACTATTTTCGATACGGTACACTTGCCGTTGTCATTTGCAGGCAGAGTTTTGCGCAATCATGTTTTTGGCGCCGTTGTCGGGAAGAATTGGTCGATAATTTGAAAAAGAAATAGTTATTAATTTTATCGTTCTCTTTCTTCTCACCTATTTTTCAAAAATTTTAAAAAGCACAACTAATATTCTCAGAATGGACGGTTTGGGCTTGTCATCTCAGCACACCCTCTTGTACCACTGCGAACCCTTCACAGGGTAGACCTCAGGAAGTCCGGGACTAACTTAACCTATTTTCTTGAGCAAATATATATATATATATATATATATATATATATATATATATATATATAAAACTATAATATTATAATAATTTAATAATTTTTCTTCTTTATCGTTTTGTTCACTCGCCTCTTTCCTCTCTTCTTTTTAGTTTTTAGCCTGAGTAAATTCTTCAAATAATTTTGATTTTGATTTTGATCCGGAAATCGAGTGCACATTTCGGTGATGTCTCCGATTTAGTGATCTACTAAAAATTAGCGAAGAGTCAATCAGAGAAACTAATGAGGGCATAATGGAAGTTCCCAACCTTAATGCAGCCCCGCAACGGACCATGTCCTACTATGCGAGACTGAATTTGGAGGGAACACAATCTAGTATTATTCGTCTGGCAGTAGCGAATAATAATTTTGAAATTAAAACGAGTGTTATTCAGATGGTACAACAATCGGTTGTATTCGATGGCTTACCGGATGAAGATCCAAATTTACATCAGCTTAATTTTTTTGAAAATTTGTGATACATTTAAAATAAATGGTGTCACCGATGACGCCATCCGTCCGCAGTTATTTCCTTTCTCTTTACGGACTAAGACCAAGCAGTAGTTGAGTACTCTTCTTAGAGTTTCTATCACTATGTGGGCTGAAATGAAGGAGAAATTTTTAACGAAATATTTTCCTCCGACAAAGTCCGCTAAATATTATACAAACATTCTCTCGTTTACGCAAATAGACTCAGTGTAACACCCCTATCCGTCGCATAGCATATAGCAGTAGGTCCGGCCGGGGCCCGACGCCATATACTGCGGACAGACCGGTTGGTTACGCGTTGAGACCATTCAACCAATCACAC
The DNA here is from genome assembly GCA_039513925.1 of Platanthera zijinensis. Classification (NCBI taxonomy): domain Eukaryota; kingdom Viridiplantae; phylum Streptophyta; class Magnoliopsida; order Asparagales; family Orchidaceae; genus Platanthera; species Platanthera zijinensis. Next base: position 105,502,935 of record CM077078.1, on the reverse strand, counting down.
GTCCTACACAACACCTAGCGGAAGCAATTATTAAGCTGTAAAAGGATAAGAACCCAGCTAACAAGCATGAATGTCCACTACAAAACTCAGGAATGTATACATACACAAAAGAGAAATGGCCTTAAGGCCTTACAATGTTCCCTTAACAAGATAGTGTTTTCGTACATCGGCTCGCAGGCCGGCCATACATGAGAAAACAGTAAAACATTCCACAATTAGGCCTTCGAGGGCCGGCTCAGCAACATGGGCTTTAGCCCGCTATTTATCGCTCGGCTTCGCAGCACCTGCAAGCACAAATCACCGCAACGGTGGCAAACAAATATAACGGTCAGCTAAAGCTGACCAAATTATAACAATTCCGCCCCCAAACCGGGGCGGCAAAGCTTCTTCCCTGCACTTGTTAGCAAAACACGCAACACAGCCAAACAAGCATCTCAACATAGGTGCACGCTCTCGCGGCCGTACACCCCGTGCTCTCAGGGCACTTACTCGGCGAAGCCAGTTCGAACCCCGTCCGGTCCTTGACTCCACCACCACCCCCAGGATGGCAATCTTTGTGAGCATTTAGTCTTCTCAGCCGCAGCCTAGACTCGATCTCCAAATCTCAGTAAGTCCCACGTAAACTTTAGGTCGCTTTAACCGAGCAGGTGGAGCGGGTAGAGGGCTACTAGTCCGTTGCTCACTCCGCCACTGCCATTCGGCCCTTTGGCGCGGACTAAGCTTTCCCCAGTCCCAATTAACGATCAAACACGGTACATAGCCCCGCTAAGTACCCGGTTGGCTCCCAGGCCACCGTTATGACAGAACTACATTTCCGTCCAAAATTTCCGGGTGCACCTCGGGTTTCATCCCCAAGGCTCCCTGCTGCAATCCAATCATGATACATAGCCCCGCTATGTTCCCGGCTGGCACCCAGGCCACCGAGATGGCAGAACTTCGTTTCCGCCCAGATTTCCGGGTGCACCTCGGGGTTAATCCCCAAGATTCCCTGATGCATTCTACCGCATAGCAACCCGAAAACAATCACAACGCTCGGAGTCTTCTCCGGCTAAAAATATGCATAGCACAACATCACTGATCCGGAAAACACATCCGGGTAGGCTTCACACACCATGCCTATGTCCGTACTACGATTCCGGACTCTAACAAGGGGGACTTTACATATCTACCCCAAGGAATACCACGATCTCGCCGCACACTCACGGGAGAGGGATTTTCCCATGCAAAGGAAGAAGAGCTTCACATGCTCAAGAAGAGAATCGTTACCCTTTCGCTTTTCCTCGGCGCCATGACGATCTAGCCAGATAGAAAGCACCGTATCGGCCTCGCCTTCGCGGATCCGGACTCGGATCGTGATTTGGAGCTCCGAAGCTCCGCCGGCCGCCGGATCTAGCTTCTTCTTCCTCCTCCAAGCTCTCTCCTCTCTCTAACTCTTAGAGAGAGAAACATCCAAAGGGAATGAGGGTTTCTAACCCTATTCCTGGATTAAACCACCCAGAAGCAGCCCCTCCACCGTCGGATCCAAAGCCAAGGAAACGAACGGCCTGGATCGGGCCTGAAATAACAAAACCTGGGCCGAACACGGGTTCACACACGGCCGTGTGCCTGGCCGTGTAGCTCATTCGCCGTCTCAACCAAAACTGAAAACCAGCACACGGCATGTGACACGGCCTCCGACACGCCCGTGTCGTCTGCGACACGCCCGTGTCGGGACCCGTGTCACGCCACCCGTGTGCAATATAACACCACTACGCAGTCAGAGAGGTACACGGCTTGGTGACACGGCATTAGACACGCCCGTGTCAATCTAGACACGCCCGTGTTCGTGCCGTGTCATTACCCGTGTACCCAACCGCACAGCATAGGTGTGACACGGCCTGGGACACGCCCGTGTTCGAGGCCGTGTTCCACCACACGACCATCGTCGACCTGCAGTGGTCGACGACACGGCCAGCTCGACGGCTCGAGCTCGACACGCCCGACACGGCCTCCGACACGCCCGTGTCGGGGCCCGTGTCACCTGCACCAAAAATCTGATTTGGCCAAATTCGATCCCCGTCTCTCCTACAACACTTTGGGGTGTTACAATTCTACCCCCCTTAAAGAATTTCGTCCACGAAATTAATATAGGAAAAACAGGACTTAACTCAAAACAGTACCTGAGCGGAACAATTCCAGGTACTCCACGAGCATAGACTGCTCCCGTTCCCAAGAGAGCTCCTCACACCCGCAATTATTCCCACTGGACCTTAACCATCCGGATCTCCTTGTTACAGAGTCTCTTGACCTCCACAACTTTGATACGAATGGGCTTGACCTTGGTCGTCAACCCCTCGACTACCGACACTTGGTCAACCGCGATCACCTGCGAAGACTCTTGCACCGCCTTCCTCACACAGAAATGTGGAACACATCATGTAATCCACTCAACTCCACCGATAGCCTCAAACGGTAAGCCGCTTCGCCGACTCGCTCCAGAACCTCAAAAGGTCCAAGGTATCTTGGGCTCAGCTTCTTCAAGCGTCTTACCCGCGAAACCCCCCTTGAACGGCTTTACTTTCAGATATACCCAATCGCCTACCGCGAACTCCACGTTCCGGTGCTTGGCATTGTAATACTTCGCCTGCCGGTCCTGAGCGATCAACAAGCGCTCCCGAATGATCCGCACCAACGAGGTAGCACTCTCCACCTCCTGCTTTTTGTACAACCTTGCCTCACCCGTTTCAAGCCATGACAACGGCGAGCGACACTTCCTACCATACAGGGCCTCAAAGGGCGCCATTTGTATACTCGCTTGGTAGTTATTGTTGTACGCGAACTCCACCAAATTATCCCTCCTATGCGGAATGAAGTGCGACTCTAAGGTCAACGCAACTACGAACACCCAAACGGCGTCGTTACCCCACTACGACTTCGACATACCATGCACACAGTCCAGTCGAACTTCTATTCCGAACTAGGCAAGGATTCGAGAATTCCCCGGCACTTGGCACTCTGCCTTCACTAAGGCGCAAGGCTGGCATTCCGACACTGCCACGCCCTTCTAGAGTTCTTCCCACCAGAGCACTTCTCCAGATAACGACACAACTACGTGCCTCCTAAGCGAGTTGAGTACTTGGTAACGTATCACAACTCTACCCATAGATTACCCATGCTTGGGCCGCACAGACGATTGTCTTTCCTTGGTAGCCCACCTACAACCGTCGATTTGGGACTTTGACCCATCGAGCCGCATCCATGATTTCCTTCATGTAGCTACACAAACCATAACCTGCCAAATACGATCAGCCAGGTCATACTGGACTTCCGACCAGTTCAATAACGCTCTGGCGCTAGTCCGCTTTTCAACACAGCAGATCTCTAACGCTTCCAATTCCCAAACTAGCCTCTCATCATACACCGACAACCACTTAGCTTGGGCGGGAGCCCTGCGACTCAACGCATCCGCAACTGCATTGCTCTTGCTAGGTGCATGATGAATCTTGAACGTATAGTCTCCTAGGGACTCCATTCATCACTGCTGACTCAAGTTCAGCTCATATTGATCCAATAGGTAATTCGGGCTCTTACGGTCGGTAAGAACATCGACCTCAACGCTGTACGGGTAGTGCCTCCACAGCTTAAGTGCAAACATCACGGCCGCCAACTCCAAATCGCGACCCGGATAATTCCTTTCATGCACTTTTAGCTGGCGTGATCCACAAGCTATCACGCTCCCGTGCTGCACCAGCATGCAACGCAAACCACTACCCGAGGCGTCACCACAAACCTCGAAGCCCTCGGTCCCACTCGGCGAACTAAGCACTGGCGCCGTGGTCAACCGACTCTTTAGCTCTTCAAAAGCTTGCGCACACTCATGCGCCCACACAAAGCCTTGGCCTTTCCTTGTCAAAATCGTGAGAGGTATCGCTATCCGCGAGAAGTTCTCCACGAAGTGCCTGTAATAGTCGGCAAGCCCCGGCAAACTCCGGACTTCTGCTACCGAAGACAACACAGACCACTCTCGTATAGCAACAATCTGCGCCGGGTCCACCGCAACACCTTCCCCACCGACTACATGACCAGGGAATGCCATTGAAGACAACCAAAACTCACCTTTGGAGAACTTTGCGTATAGCTCGTTCTTCCTTAGCGTCTCCAAAACCAAACGTATGTGCTTGAAGCGATCTTCTTCGCACTGCGAGCACACCAAAACGTCGTCAATAAAGACGATCACAACACGGTCCAAGTACTCCCTGAACGTCTTGTTCATCAAATTCATGAACACCGATGGCGCATTAGTCAGCCCGAACGGCTTGACTGAAAACTCAAAATGCCCATATCTTGTGTTGAACGCTGTCTTTGGGATATCACTTTGCCTGATTCTCAGCCGATAATAACCGGACTTAAGATCCAACTTTAAGTACCCCGATGACCCTCCCAACTGATCAAACAGATCGTCAATCTTTGGGATCGGGTACTTGCTCTCCTTTATTAACCTGTTCAGTTTTCCAAAAATCATTCAGAGCCGCAAACTCCCGTCCTTCTTCTACACGAAAAGGACCGGTGTGCTCCAAGACAACAAACTTGTACACACATGACCTGGCTCCAGAAACTCTTCCAGTTGAACTTTCAATTCTACCAACTCATTAGGCGTTAACCGATATGGAGAGCGTGACCCAGGTTTAGCACCTGGCGCCAGCTCACTCGTGAAATCGATTGCTCGCCACGGAGGGCTCCAGGGGTCCATCAGGGAAACACATCGGGATATTCGGATACCCTCGAGCTACTACTCAATGTAGGCTTAGGCTTCAAAGCCTCCCATGGTGGCAGCAACGACGCTCGCACGTCGAATCCCTGACCCCTTAACTGTAACTTTGCTACACAGAATCTCTCTCCGCACGCATGAACATCCATTACGCCACAACGCCTCCACTTTGTCCTTTGCCATCGAAGAAGGTACTTCAATGTACGATATAAATCTTTTGGACAAAAGGAGCGCGAAGCTTCCGCATCGGACAATGCTCTCGCCGGATTGCCAAAAATCCAAACAAAGCCTAGAACCTCCAGTCCTAAGCTAAAACACAGAAAGGGTAACAGGTATAAGAAGCTAAATTGCTCAATTAAACCATACCTGTCTTCCCGACGATCGGCCACATGGCCTCCTGCTGGCCAAGGCTGTCCATTCCCAGTTGGACCGGAGTAAACAGCGGTGCGGCGAACGCCACCGCCTTTCCCTTCTCCTCAGATATAGCCCCCGGCTTCTTTTTGGACATTGAGCGTCCATTCCAACAATCCCGGGCATAGTGCCCCGACTTTTCACAAACAAAGCATGCATCCGGGGTTTGGGTTGTAGTCGTTCCGGATGCGCTAGAGGAAGGGACTAGACCCGACCTCCTAGCCTTCTTGTACCACCTACGGTACCCGGATTTTGAGGTTGTCAACATGACCACCGAATCCTTTGTCATAGCATCTTCGACTGCTCCTGCCAAAACTTTCCTTGTCTTATGATCACCCTCCCAACACTCTCTGGCGAGGTGCCCTTTCTTGCCACAAGAATAACAATTGAGGGTATTAGATGACCCAGCCTCTTTTCTCGGCTTCTTTCGATAGGCAGTCCGTATAGAATCTGTAGGGTTTGGTACCCTATCCACTGGTACTCGGTGAGTTTTCCCCAACTCTACTTCCAAAGCTCTGGCCGATTCCACCAAAGCTCGGAATCCCAATAACTTTGGTCCTAGCAGTAGGATACGCAACTCGCTGCGCAGACCGTTATAAAATCTATCCACTATAGATTGCTCGCTTTCCCATTCAAAGCCTGGGTAGCGCCTTACCATAAGGAACGTCTGCAAATATGCGTCCACTGAATGCGCTCCCTGCGCCACAGTCATGCTCCTCTGCTGCTCTACTTGACCCCCAAATGCCCTTTGCTCCAACATACCACCCGATGTTGGGGCCACCTCAGGGACAAATGGTTGCACATTACTCCCGTGATGTGCGTTGGTCACCGCGAACACCACTTCAACCACCCTTCTTATGGTTTCCAAAGACGTAGGGGTCTCCGGCACGTCGCTGGGTGCAGTACTTTTCCCAGAAAGTGTGCATTCAGACTGCCACGCGCCACACTCGGACACCTACCATCGTACAGAACACCAATAAGGGACTGAACAAAATTGCAAAAAGCAATTATAGGAACACGCAGGTTCCCCAAACATGTGTATTTTCATTCCTAAGTGGACATTCATGGGTTCTTTTCATGTTATAACGATGACGCACATACATGTGCTCACCACCCCTTAAAGTGAATTCGTCCACGAATTCATTTAAGCTTGACCGAAACCAGTAGTCTGATACCAATTTGTAACACCCCTATCCGTCGCATAGCATATAGCAGTAGGTCCGGTCGGGGCCCGACGCCATATACTGCGGACAGACCGGTTGGTTACGCGTTGAGACCATTCAACCAATCACACGTCCTACACAACACCTAGCGGAAGCAATTATTAAGCTGTAAAAGGATAAGAACCCAGCTAACAAGCATGAATGTCCACTACAAAACTCAGGAATGTATACATACACAAAAGAGAAATGGCCTTAAGGCCTTACAATGTTCCCTTAACAAGATAGTGTTTTCGTACATCGGCTCGCAGGCCGGCCATACATGAGAAAACAGTAAAACATTCCACAATTAGGCCTTCGAGGGCCGGCTCAGCAACATGGGCTTTAGCCCGCTATTTATCGCTCGGCTTCGCAGCACCTGCAAGCACAAATCACCGCAACGGTGGCAAACAAATATAACGGTCAGCTAAAGCTGACCAAATTATAACGATTCCGCCCCCAAACCGGGGCGGCAAAGCTTCTTCCCTGCACTTGTTAGCAAAACACGCAACACAGCCAAACAAGCATCTCAACATAGGTGCACGCTCTCGCGGCCGTACACCCCGTGCTCTCAGGGCACTTACTCGGCGAAGCCAGTCCGAACCCCGTCCGGTCCTCGACTCCACCACCACCCCCAGGATGGCAATCTTTGTGAGCATTTAGTCTTCTCAGCCGCAGCCTAGACTCGATCTCCAAATCTCAGTAAGTCCCACGTAAACTTTAGGTCGCTTTAACCGAGCAGGTGGAGCGGGTAGAGGGCTACTAGTCCGTTGCTCACTCCGCCACTGCCATTCGACCCTTTGGCGCGGACTAAGCTTTCCCCAGTCCCAATTAACGATCAAACACGGTACATAGCCCCGCTAAGTACCCGGTTGGCTCCCAGGCCACCGTTATGACAGAACTACATTTCCGTCCAAAATTTCCGGGTGCACCTCGGGTTTCATCCCCAAGGCTCCCTGCTGCAATCCAATCATGATACATATCCCCGCTATGTTCCCGGCTGGCACCCAGGCCACCGAGATGGCAGAACTTCGTTTCCGCCCAGATTTTCGGGTGCACCTCGGGGTTAATGCCCAAGATTCCCTGATGCATTCTACCGCATAGTAACCCGAAAACAATCACAACGCTCGGAGTCTTCTCCGGCTAAAAATATGCATAGCACAACATCACCGATCCGGAAAACATATCCGGGTAGGCTTCACACACCATGCCTATGTCCGTACTACGATTCCGGACTCTAACAAGGGGGACTTTACATATCTACCCCAAGGAATACCACGATCTCGCCGCACACTCGCGGGAGAGGGGTTTTCCCATGCAAAGGAAGAAGAGCTTCACATGCTCAAGAAGAGAATCGTTACCCTTTCGCTTTTCCTCGGCGCCATGACGATCTAGCCGGATAGAAAGCACCGTATCGGCCTCGCCTACGCGGATCCGGACTCGGATCGTGATTTGGAGCTCCGAAGCTCCGCCGGCCGCCGGATCTAGCTTCTTCTTCCTCCTCCAAGCTCTCTCCTCTCTCTAACTCTTAGAGAGAGAAACATCCAAAGGGAATGAGGGTTTCTAACCCTATTCCCGGATTAAACCACCCAGAAGCAGCCCCTCCACCGTCGGATCCAAAGCCAAGGAAACGAACGGCCTGGATCGGGCCTGAAATAACAAAACCTGTGCCGAACACGGGTTCACACACGGCCGTGTGCCTGGCCGTGTAGCTCATTCGCCGTCTCGACCAAAACTGAAAACCAGCACACGGCATGTGACACGGCCTCCGACACGCCCGTGTCGCCTGCGACACGCCCGTGTCGGGACCCGTGTCACGCCCCCCGTGTGCAATATAACACCACTACACAGTCAGAGAGGTACACGGCTTGGTGACACGGCATTAGACACGCCCGTGTCAATCTAGACACGCCTGTGTTCGTGCCCGTGTCATTACCCGTGTACCCAACCGCACAGCATAGGTGTGACACGGCCTGGGACACGCCCGTGTCCGAGGCCGTGTTCCACCACACGACCATCGTCGACCTGCAGTGGTCGACGACACGGCCAGCTCGACGGCTCGAGCTCGACACGCCCGACACGGCCTCCGACACGCCCGTGTCGGGGCCCGTGTCACCTGCACCAAAAATCTGATTTGGCCAAATTCGATCCCCGTCGCTCCTACAACACTTTGGGTTGTTACACTCAGAGTCTCTCTACGATACTTGAGAGCGCTTCAAAGAAATTTTGCGAAGATGTCCTCATCATGCCCTCTTAGTGTGACAATAAGTTAAAAATTTCTACAATAGTTTGAATCTCCAAACGAGGCAAACGATTGATGTGGCAGCAGGGGGCTCTTAATAACTAAACCCCCAAGGCCACTCAAGAGCTTTTTAAGGAGATGAACATGAATGCTTATCAGTGGAATGCGCCACGGTCACGTCCTAACAAGCCGACTGGACTCTTTGAAGTCGAGGCCACCCCGAACTTAGCACGTCAAGTAGAAATGCTCACAAAGCAAGTGGCGGAGATGTCTACTTCCTCCGCCACCAATTGGGCTTGTAATAATAATAATTTTAATAAAAATTTTATTCAAGAGCAAGTAAACTATATGGAGAACTCCTATCGTCCTCCTTATAACCCAAATAATAATCTTCCGTTTAATAGTAGTTATAATCCCGGTTTGAGGACTCACCCAAATTTTTCATGGAGCAACCCCAATAATGCTCAACGACCACCACAAGTGAATCCTTTCGGATTTGCACCACCGCCACCACAAAAGTGTTCTTCACTTGAAGAGGTCTTCACTAAATATGTTGCCTCCAACGAGTCCAATATCCGGAATCTTACTGGATCTGTTAAAAACTTTGAAAATCTAATTGGACAGCTAGACAAATTATTTTCCGAGCGCCAACAAAGAACTTTGCCTGGCAACACCGAGCCAAATCCAAGGGAGAGCGCCAACGCAATAACCCTTTACAGCAGAACGGAGGTAACTTCTACAAATTTGGCTGGACCCGAGGTAAACGTTTCATCTTCACCCCCGCAATTTACTTCTCCGCAAGTTAGTTCTTGTATCTTATCATCTTCTACTTTAGCTCCGCGTAATAATTTAAAACCTTCAATGTTTTATCCTTCAAAATTTAAAAATTAGCGCAATGAGGAGCAATACAAGAAATTTATTAAAATTTTAAAACAAATTCAAATAAATGTCTCATTCTGCGAAGTAATCACTAATATGTCTAAATACGTGAAATGCCTTAAAGAGTTACTCTCTAATAAAAAGAAACTTGAGGATATTTTGCGTGTTTATTTAAACGCAGAATGCTCGGCGGTTGTTTTAAATAAATTGCCTGAAAAACTTTACGATCCGGGACGGTTTTCCATCCTGTGCTTGTTCGAAAATTTACAAATTAAACACACTTTAGTCGACTTAGGAGCTAGTAACAACTTGATTCCCTTTTCTCTATTTAAAAAGTTTGGTTTGGGCACCCCAAACCCGAATAAAATGAGAATCCAACTAGCGGATAGATCGATTAAGTACCCAATAGGAGTAGTAGAGGATGTTTTAGTAATGGTTGTCAAGTTTATCTGCCCGATAGATTTTGTCATTCTCGACATAGAAGAAGATGCTGAGGTACCCCTCATCCTCGGTCGACCCTTCCTTGACACCTCTCGGGCAATAAACGTAAGTAATGGAAAGCTTCTCCTACGAGTTGGAGACTGTACAACCCATATTCGCTAGGTATGACCTGGAGGCATCAATGGTCAGAGTTGGACTAGCTTCAAACTAGCTTGGGGCCTTGGGGACTAGAAGAGCTCTCGCCAAGGAAGAGCTCTCAACTTGGAAGAGCTCTCGCCTAAGGGCATGGCGAGATCACTAGTGCCGAGCCACGGGCCGGCGTCCAGATGCGACCGAGGAGGTTGGCGAGAAGGCGCCGAGTCCACTCAACGCCGCAGGAAGTGCAGGCAAAAAGGTTCTCAGCTCAAGGGTTCTCACTCAGCGCCGTAGGAAGTGCAGGCGAAAAGGTTCTCGGCTCAGGGGTTCTCACTCAACGCCGCAGGAAGTGCAGGCGGAAAGGTTCTCGGCTCAGGGGTTCTCACTTAGTGCCGTAGGAAGTGCAGGCGGGAAGGTTCAGGCGTTCTTGGCATAGGGTTCTCACCGAGTGGGGCCCAGAGTCCGGGGTAAAATGACTTAATTACCCTTGGGTAAAATTACCCTTATACCCCCAGGGGCTGTATTTAACACTTCTCAAACAGCGAATTTGGCTATTGGCAGGCCAGCAAGGGGTATTTTGTTAACTTCAGGTCAGCAAAAGGTTATAAAAAGACCCATATGGGCTCCTTGGAAAGCAAGTCTTCATTGTTCCCCAAAAATCAAAAGCGCTTTCTGAGGAGCTCCAAGCCCAACTTTGGCTTTGGAGAGGAATCTCTCAGAGATCTTCCGGGTATGAGGTGGGACCTCCTTGTTGAGGCTTTTGGGTCAGTCCTAGGTCCATCATAACCAGTCGAGAGTTGAGGTTCGAGAGAAGTAGGTGTTGGCTACACCCTGGTTTTTGAACATTTGTTGAGGTCATTTTTGGCTTCAACAGTTCTGGTGCGGTGAGCGTGGAAGGTAGCCGATATAAGAAAGCCTTGAGTTTAGACTCATGACTGGGGTGATGGTGAAGCGTCTGGCTCAGGGGGTATCCCCACCCCAGGGGAGGAGGAAACGAGGAAGATGTTGGAGGACTTTAGGCGAGAGGTCCTACAGACCATCAGCCTGGCCTTCTCGGCAAGGAGTGAGTGGGAGATGCCTCAGGTTACGGTGGAGGCGGTCCCGCTTCTGGGTGAGAACGCCCTTGGGAAGCGCCCCGGGAAGGAGGTCCCGACATGAGTTGGCGAGAGGGAAGTGGACACGCGGGAACTCTTCCCAGGCCAGCGCCACGGAAAGGAGGTTCCAACAGAAGTTGGCGAGAGGGAGGCGGCAGTGCGAGATCTCTTCCCTTGGCACAATACCGCGGATTGGGCAAGCAAGTCGAGGCCGCGAGACGTGCCCTCTCGCCAGGCGTGAGGCGAGAGTCCCTTTAGCGAGCTTATCATCTCGGCTCCAGTGCCGGAAGGGTTTCACGAGCCCGATATGTCCTACTACTCAGGAAAAGACGACCCCATATAGCATGTGCAGTGGTTTGAAGATGTGGTTTCGATAAGGCAGATGACGGATGCCTTCAAGTGTCTATTATTTGCCATCACGTTGAAGGACAAGGCTCGGGACTGGTTTCATCAGCTGCCGACAAGCTCGATCTACATCTTCGAGGACCTACGACGTGGGTTCTTGCTATGGTTCTCAACATCAAAGAAGCGGAAGAAGGAGGCGGAGTGCCTGTTTGCGGTGAGGAAAAAACAGGACGAGACGCTGGTTCATTACGTTGACCGATTTCAGGAAGAGATCCTCCTGGTCTAGGAGGTTCCAGGGTACGCGCTAATGCTCGCCTTCACCTTGGGGTTGAGACCAGAATTCTTTAGCATGGAGCTGAAGAGAGTTCGCCCTCTCTCCTTTGAAGAGCTTATGGAGAGGGCGGCAAAGGAGATCGATTTTGAAAGAGCCAACCCGGCTTTCGCTAGGAAGTTGGCCCGATTGGTAGAGGACGATGTGAAGGAACCAGCATCAGGAAGGCAGAGGGAGCAGAGGGAGCCGAGGGAGGAAAGGAGAAGGGAAGAACCCCGAAGGCAGGGGCAGCACCAGGGTTGGGGGGCCCGGGAGCCAAACAACCGGTTGGGTTGGAGGCCTCATGAGGGTCGCCCCCAGGGTCAAGGAGGAGTTTTTCAGGGAAGGGATAACCTTCGAGAGCCGAGGAGGTTCGATCAGCAGGCGTGGAGGCAGGGACCGAGGGATCACTTCCCGCCGCCGCAAGAAGCAATGGAGGTTGGTAGAGGAAGAGGAGGAAGAAGAGGAATTCGTTGGGTAGGAAGAAGGGGAGGTGGAGAAGGAAGAGGGGGCAGGGTGGCGTTGCCCTTCTGTGAATTCCGCCAGGAGGAAGGTCAAGCGACGACCACCTGCCCGGAGTTCTTAAATATGAGGGAAGCTAGAGGAATGGGGAGGCAGGATCCGCTGGTAAGGATCGTAGAAGTGCAGCAGGGGGAGGGGGGAGACAGGTGAGAGGATAGAGTGGATGTGGGAACCCGAGGAGGGATCGGGGTGATTCATGGAGGAGTGGGGATTGAGGCAACTCACAAGGGTAGCCTTCAGACCATGTTTCGAAGAGGGGTTGCCTCGACCTCTCTGGCTCCCCCAGATGAAAAAAATCACCTTTTCATCAGCTGACAGGCCAGAATTCGAGGACCCGTTCTGCGATGCCCTCGTGATTCAGATAGCAGTGGAGAACTTCACAGTCTCCACGATACTGGTGGGTAACGGGAGTTCGCTGAATGTGGTTTTTAAGAAGGCTTTCGATGAGATGAAGGTTGAGGGGAAGAGGGTCCTAGCCTCGAATGGACCATTGTTTGGGTTCTCGGGTGAGAGAAAAGAAGTTGAAGGGGGATTAGGACTGCACGTGAAGTTGGGAGGCGTGTCGCGGAACTGCAGGTTCGTGATCGTGGACGCCCCAAGCAGCTACAACGCCATCTTTGGGCGTCCCCTCATCAGCGCCTTTCGCTGCGTCCCCTCCTCCTTTCATCAATGTCTCAAGTTTAACAATAGAGGGGTGCAGGTCAGGATTAGGGGGGACCCGAAGGTGGCAAGGCAATGCTATGTAACGACAGTCAACCCTGTGTCTTGGATGACGGAGGCAGGAGAGCTGGAAAGGGAGCTAGCAGAGCAAGAAAAGGATATCACAGAAGAGGAAGAGAGCCTGGAGGAGGCGATGGAGGAAGAGGAGGAGCTAGCAACTGGAGTTGAACAAGAGAGACTAGAGGAAGTGATGGATGAAGAGGAGGGTCAAGTGGCGATAGTTGAGCAGGAGGCCCTGAGGGGCGTCGAGGTTGAGCAGCAGCAGGAAGAGAAGCCGAGGGAGGCAATGGAGGCTGAAGAAGGGGAGGAGTTGGAGTTCGAGGAGGAAGCCAGGGTCAGATGGGAACAATCGCGGTTAGAGCCGACCAAGGAAGTGGTGGAGATGGAGGTCTTCACCAGAGCAAGGCAGATGCAGAGGGTGCGAGTCAGCAGGGGCTTAGGTCCTGAGGACCAGGAGCGGGTGAGAGCTTGCATCCAGAGCAACGTCGACATCTTCCCTTGGACCGCGGTAGACATGCCAGGCATTGACGCGGATGTGGCTTGCCACCGTCTGAACCTGGATCCCAGGACTCGCCCCATATGCCAGAAGATGAGGAACATCGCCACCAAGCTGGAGGAGCCCATCCGCGAGGAGGTCAGCAAGCTCCTAGAGGCAGGCTTCATCTCGGAGGTTCAATATCTAGGCTGGATCTCCAATGTGGTAATGGTTAAGAAAGGGGGTGGGAAATGACGCATGTGTATAGATTTCTCTTTGTTGAATAAATCATGCCCTAAGGATTGCTACCCCCTGCCTCGAATCGACGCGCTGGTTGATTCAGCCGTCATTTTTCTATTATGAGTTTTCTTGATGCTTTTTCAGGTTATCACCAGATTCACATGCACCCCCCCCCCCCCCCGACGTCAAAGATGTCTCTTTCATCACTAGGGAGGGGTGCTTCAGCTATAAAATGATGCCCTTTGGGTTAAAAAACGCAGGAGCTACCTACCAACGCATGATAGATTGAGTCTTCCAAGGACAAAGGGGGAGAAAATTGGAGGTCTATGTCGACGACCTGATGGTGAGGAGCAAGTGTGTGAACTCGCACCTGCAGGACCTAGAAGAGACCTTCGCCACCCTGCGGAGATTCAAGATGAGGCTAAACCCCTTGAAGTGTGTCTTCGAGGCCATCCGCGGGAAGTTCCTTGGGCATCTCTTGACCCCGGCAGGGGTGGAGCCTAACCCGGACAATGTGAAGGCCATCCTAGACTTGAAATCACCTCGCGATGCTAAGGAGTTCCAGCGCTTGACAAGCAAGTTGGCTGGTCTAAGCAGGTTCCTCTCCAAATCTGGGGACAAGTGTTCATCTTTCTTCAAGGTTTTGAGGGGTAACCAAAGGTTTGAGTGGACCGCCGAATGTGAAGATGCCTTCCAAGGGTTGAAGAGGCAGCTCTCCCGGGCTCCCCTAATTCAAAGCCCAAAAGAAGGAGAGGACATGGCCCTGTATCTAGGAGTAGGAGCGGAGGCGGTGAGCTCTATTCTGGTCATTGAAGAGGGGAAGAGGCAGCTGCCCATCTATTACATAAGACGGATTTTGAATAAGGAGGAGCTCCGTGTTCCCATCCTGGAAAAGCTAGCATACGCTCTAGTTGTTTCGACAAGGAAACTTCGGTCATACTTTCAAGCACACTCGATTAAGGTGGTGACCGACCATCCTTTTTGTAAGATCTTCGAAGGGGTGGAGCACTCAGGAAGACTTGCCAAGTGGTCCATCGAACTAAGCGAGTTCGACATCTCCTTCGCACCGAGGCTCTCCATTAAGGCGCAAGCGGTGGCAGATTTCCTAGCGGACTATGTGGTTCAGGTCAATGCGGGGGGGACCACAGCCGCATGGGGCATAGAGGATGATGGTCGATGGGGCCTTGAGAAAGCTTTCTCTTGGGGGATGAGTGGTGCTGATAAGCCCCCAGGGGGTCGCCATAGAGCAGGTTGTGGCCTACCACTTCCCGGTAACCAACAACCAAGCGGAATATGAGGCCGTGATAGTCGGCCTTCATTTGGCAAAGGAGCTTGATATCCAAGACGTGGAGGCCTTCACAGACTCGATGGTGGTGGCATCGCAGATTCGAGGAGATCGAGTTTAAAGCTCGGGAGCCTACCCTTATAAAGTACCTATCCAAGGTAAGGGCAATCATCGGAGGTTTCCGATCATTCTCAATCCAGCACGTCCCCCGGGAGGAGAGTATGGTCGCCGACCGATTGGCGAAGTTTGGGCCCCGGGGAGGAGGGACCCTGACTGAACTATTCCGACCAGCGATCGAGGAAGGGGAGTTGATGGAGGTAGGTCAGCGACCCTCGTGGGTGGATCCGTTGGTAACCTTCCTAACCACGGGCGAGCTGACGGGGGAGGTTAAGGATGCAAAAAGCTTTAGGCGTAAAACGGCTCACTACCTGATGTTGGAAGGGGGGTTGCATCGTAAGATGTTGTCAGGGATCTTGGCAAGATGTGCGACCGATGAAGAGATCCCGAGGATCTTGGGGGAGGTGCACTCGGGCGAGTGTGGCAGCCACTCGGGAGGAAGGACGTTGGAAGCAAGGGTGGTAAGGCAGGGGTACTTCTGGCCGACCCTGAGGAAGGATGCAGCCAAGTTTGCGAAGAGATGTCAAAAATGTCAGTTGTACGCCCCCCTCCACTCCTTACCCACTCAAAGACTTAGGAGCATTACGTCACCATGGCCTTTCGCCATCTGGGGGATGGAATTGGTCAGGCCTTTTCCTCCGGCTAGTGGGCAGAGGAGGTTTCTCCTTGTCATGGTTGATTACTTCTCAAAGTGGCTGGAAGTTAAGGCCTTAGCCAAAGTCACCTCACAAGTTATAAGGAACTTCGTCTGGGGAGAGATCATATGCAGGCACGGTCTACCCAAAGCAATAGTGACAGATAAAGGACTCCAGTTTGCAGACGAAGAGTTCATCAGCTTCTGCGCCCAACTGGGGATAGATCTCAGGTTCGCCTCTATCCACCACCCCCGGAGCAATGGCCAGGTGGAAGCAGCAAACAAAATCATTGTGAACTTACTCAAGAAGAAAGTGGAAAACTTAAGGGGAAATTGGGTGGAGCAGCTCCCCTCAGTTCTATAGGCCTTGAGGATGACCCCAAACATGGCCACTGGCGAGACCCCCTTCAAGCTTTCTCACGGGTGTGAGGCGGTCCTGCCAGTGGAATTCGAGGTTCGGTTCCCACGGGTCGTAGCCGCAAGGGATGGGGATGAGGCCTGGAGGTCAGAAAATGAGGAAGGGTTGCGCCTCTCGCTAGACATGGTGGAGGAGTTGCAGGATGTCACATCCATCAAGCAAGAAGAGATTAAGCGACGCATGGAAAAATACTTCGACAAGCATGTCAGGATCAGGCAGTTCGTCGAAGGAGATCTGGTATTGAAAAAGGTTGACGCGGCGGGAAGGTCTGCCCCCGTGGGCAAGCTCAACCCAAACTGGGAAGGGCCTTACATAGCAAAAGAGGTCCTTAGAATGGGAAGTTATTACCTCCAAGATGTGGAAGGGAGGACCTTGAGCCACACTTGGAGCGGTGATGATCTAAGACGCTTCTACCCGTGAGAGGGAGGAGGTGATTGTATTTTTGTTTTCAAATGTTATCATGTGTTATCAAAATATATCCCATACTTTGATCCACTGTCAACTCTTTTCATTTTAAAGGATAAGAAAAGAACATGGTTTGGTTATGAAATCTTCATCAACACCCCGAGCTCGGCTCGGCCCCAGGTAGACCCGCTGCGTAGGCTCTCATCTAGCTGGCAGGTCCGAAGGCTCGCCTGTGGGGGAGAGGTTTGGTTATGAAATCTTCGTCAACACCCCGAGCTCGGCTCGGCCCCAGGTAGACCCGCTGCGCAGGCTCTCATCTAGCTGACAGGTCTGAAGGCTCGCCTGTTGGGGAAAGGTTTGGTTGTGAAATCTTCATCAACACCCCGAGTGTAACACCCCAAAATCTTAAGATGGAGTCAGGCTTGGTGACACGGCCTAGGACACGGACGCGTACAAGGGAGTGTCCAGTGCACACGGCCTGGGACACATGCGTGTCCCAGGGCGTGTCCTTTTCTGTAGGCATCGACTCGAGTTCTCGAGAACTGATCGTCGAGAGACGACACGGCCTGGGACACGGGCGTGTCCCAGGGCGTGTCCTGCTCGGGAGAATATTGAGTGGCATTGAGTGGCACTGAGAGGAATGGCATTGAGTGGCGTTGAGTGTGGAACACGGCCTGTGACACGGGCGTGTCACAGGGGCGTGTTGAGAACACGGCCATGGACACGGGCGTGTGCCTTAGTCATGTCCTTCTTGGGTGATTTGGGCTTATGTTAAAATGGATGACACTGCCAGTCACATGGCCGTATCAAAGCTAACACGGGCGTGTCTGCCCTGTGACACAGGCATGTGGAGCCCGTGTTCTGGTTCAATTTGAGTCGGTTCGTACACTGCTTGGGGGACACGGCCTGGGGTACGGGCGTGTCACAGGCCGTGTCAAGTCAAATATGGAATTTTGGGCAGATCTTGGCCATCCAATTATTTCTATGTGGATCCAATGGCCCAGGTCCATTCCTGCAGTGATAAGGCTGAGTGTTAGCCTCTTCTCTCATTCTTATCAAGAGAGAAAGAGAGAGAGAGCTTTGAGGAAGGAGAAGGAGGAGAAGAGCAAGGCTTTGGTAGTGCTCCCGCGGTCCGATTCGAGATCCGAGCCTAGTTTAGTGGAGTCAAAGCTGCTGCGGTGCTTTCCAACCGGCCAGATTTTCGATGGCTCCCAAGAGATCGTCAAGGGTAACGATCTTCCTTCTTGGACATGTGAAGTCCTTCTTTATGCATGAGTAAAGAATCCTCTCAACCAAAAGGTGGAATGAGTGAGTGATTCTGATGGGTTGATAGTTATTATCCCCTGTTGAGTCTGCATATAGACCCGGAAGTGTGTAGTAAGGGATAGGCATGCTGTGTGAAGCCCATCTAGACATGTTGGTCTTGATTGTTGATGTTGCATTTATGCACCGGAGAAGACTCCGCGTAAACTCGTGTAGTTAGTGGGGTCGTTGGGTTATGCCTGTGAAGGGGAGTAGCGGGAAGTACTAGAATATGGAACTCCAGGAAAATGCCTTGTGCTGTTTGTGCTGTGGCTACGATGTAGCCAGTCCTTGATGGACGATTAAGCCAGTCCTAGTTGGACAGTGTGGCTATTGTGACGCCAGTCCTTGGCGGACGGTATGACGATTGGGAGCTGCGAGCTCTAAAAGGCCTCGTGCCGAACAGGAAAGGTGAAGCCGATCCACGCCTTTTATTATTGCCGCAAGTACGATGTGCTTGGTGAGGGCAAGGCAAGTTGAGCAACGGGGGGTGGTGGATCTGTACCTGCGTTATGTTGACTGTACAAGGAAGTGCCAAGGCATTGGGCTTTCGTCAGTAGCATAATGAGAGTCTTAGGCCTGCGCGCCAGTAAGACTAAATGCTAAATGGTGTTGATCCCGGTTCGCCGGTGTACCCAAAAGTGTGCCTGAGAGCACAAATCATCGGGCCGGGTGGCCGACGGTTGTGATGGATTGCTTGTGCATGAGAGCACAATATGTATATTATCTGTCAATTGCTGTATTGCTCTGTAGGGAAGGAACGTCTCTGTCCCGGGAAAGGGGTAGGATTGTTATAAATTGGTCAGCTGAATGCTGACCGTTGCCTTGTTTGACACCTTCTGGGTGGATGGTCCCTGTGTAGGTACTGGAGAGCCGAGCGGAAAATGAAGGGCTGATGCCCCTGCTGCTGCTGTTGCCGCTCTTGCTGTTGCTGCTAGCCCTTGAAGGCTAGCTTTTGTATTTTCTTTTATTCATGTATGGCCGACCTGCGCGCTGATGTCAGTAATCCATACGGTTTAAAGAGGAACTGTAAGGCCTTAAGGCCAAACTGTAGTATTTGCTTTTCCCTCGTTTGAGTGGTTGTATATAACGTTGGTTTATATATATCTAGTGGATATTCCTGCTATGATTTCATCTATTGTGTATCTATCCCACTAGCATGCTCTGTGTTAGGATGCGTTGATGGTATTATCCTGTGACCTAACTGTCTGTTTGTAGCATATAGTGTGGGGCCCCGACCGGACCTTATATTATATATTATTTAATAGGTGGATTTGTTACACCGAGCTCGGCTCGGCCCCAAGTAGACCCGCTACGCAGGCTCTCATCTAGCTGGCAGGTCCGAAGGCTTGCCTGTGGGGGAGAGGTTTGGTTATGAAATCTTCATCAACACCCCGACCTCGGCTTGGCCCTAGGTAGACCCACTGCGCAGGCTCTCATCTAGCTGGCAGGTCCGAAGGCTCGCCTGTGGGGGAGAGGTTTGGTTATGAAATCTTCATCAACACACCGAGCTCGGCTCGGCCCCAAGTAGACCTGCTGCGCAGGCTCTCATCTAGCTGGCAGGTCCGAAGGCTCGCCTGTGGGGGAGAGGTTTGGTTATGAAATATTCGTCAACACCCCGAGCTCGGCTCGGCTCCAGGTAGACCCGCTGCGCAGGCTCTCATCTAGCTGGCAGGTCCGAAGGCTTGCCTATGGGGAAGAGGTTTTGTTATGAAATCTTCGTCAACACCCCGAGCTCAGCTCGGCCCCAGGTAGACCCGCTGCGCAAGCTCTCATGTAGCTGGCAGGTCCGAAGGCTCGTCTGTGGGGGATAGGTTTGGTTATGAAATCTTCATCAAAACCCCAAGCTCGGCTTGGCCCCAGGTAGACCTGCTGTGCAGGCTCTCATCTAGCTGGTAGGTTCGAAGGCTCGCCTGTGGGGGAGAGGTTTGGTTATGAAATCTTCATCAACACTTCGAGCTCGGCTCAGACCCAGGTAGACCCGCTGCGCAGGCTCTCATCTAGCTGGCAGGTCCGAAGGCTCGCCTGTGGGGGAGAGGTTTGGTTATGAAATCTTCATCAACACCCCGAGCTCAGCTCGGCCCCAGGTAGACCCGCTGCGCAGGCTCTCATCTAGCTGCCAGGTCCGAAGGCTCTCCTATGGGGGGGGGGAGGTTTGGTTATGAAATTTTTGTCAACACCCCGAGCTCGGCTCGGCCCTAGGTAGACCCGCTACGCAGGATCTCATCTAGATGGCAGGTCCAAAGGCTCGCCTGTGGGGGAGAGGTTTGGTTATGAAATCTTCATCAACACCCCGAGCTCAGCTCGGCCCCAGGTAGACCCGCTGCGCAGGCTCTCATCTAGCTGGCAGGTCCGAAGGCTCGCCTGTGGGGGAGAGGTTTGGTTATGAAATCTTCATCAACACCCTGAGCTCGACTCAGCCCTAGGTAGACCCGCTGCGTAGGCTCTCATATAGCTTGCAGGTCTGAAGGCTCGCCTGTGGGGGAGAGGTTTGGTTATGAAATCTTTTTCAACACCCCGAGCTAGGCTCGGCCCCAGGTAGACCCGCTGCGCAGGCTCTTATCTAGCTTGCAGGTCCAAAGGCTCGCCTGTGGGGGAGAGGTTTGGTTGTGAAATCTTCATCAATACCCCGAGCTCGGCTCGGCCCTAGGTAGACCCACTGCGCAGGCTCTCATCTAGCTGGCAGGCCCGAAGGCTCACCTATGGGGGAGAGGTTTGGTTGTGAATTCTTCACCAAAACCCAGAGCTAGAAGGTCTTAGGTTGGGGATCTCCCTAAATTAAGTTCCCGACAGGTCTGGACAAGGAGACCCGATCGATCGCGCAAGGTAAAGAGGGGGGACCTCCCTTAAAAGGCCTATGAACGACACCCACGACGAATGGATCTCGGAAGAATGCGAGAACGATATATGTTAGCCTAGAGCTCTCGACGGGTTCCCTCCTGCTGACCCCTAAGGGAGACTGTCCTAGAGGAAGGGCCAGGGGGCCTCGGCAGAAGCTTGATTTAGCAGCATTTGCTATCAACAAAAAAGAAGGGTACAAACACTAACAATTCATATATGTAAATATGGTTACAAAAATCAGAGCGTCTCGCTCATTACAAAAAAAATAAGAAAAGAAGAGAAGAAAAGGAAATCCCTCAGGGAGAAGCGTTGTATCCGCTCGAGCTCCCGCTTGAGCTTCTGCGGGAGCTCTCTCCCGAGCTCTCCCCAGATGTCTCGCCAAAAGTCGTGGGGGATCTCGAGACATCCGAGGGCGGAGAGTCGGGTGCGCCTGGGGGCTTTGGGATAGGCTCGAAGAGCCAGGGAACAAGCTGGGGAGCGGTCAGGGTCTTGCCACCTTCATCTAGGCATCCCACATCCCGTAGCGTCTCGATCATCAGTCTGGCCGTCGCCTGGGAGTTGACCTACAAGAGCTTGTCGATATCATACTCAGAGTAACTCCGGCTCTTCAGTCTTTCATCCAGTGTGGGAGGGGGCGGGACCGTAGCTGCCTCCGTATCCAGGCACTTGACTTGGTACTTCAGTAGAGCGTTCTCGCACTCCACCCCGGCCAGCTGCGCACGGAGCACCATGACCTGCGGAGAGTCCTGTATAAAAGCATTCTATCAACAACGAGAACGAGGGTATGGATCTCATAGGCGAGAACGAATGTCAGAAATGGTCTCGCTTACCTCCTCCACCGGGCGCAGGGACAGAAGGCGCTGGGCGTTCTCTAGCTCAGTCTTCATGGCCGCCGCCCGAGCCACCACTTCATCTCTCGCCTTGTACATGTCGAGGAAGTTCCGGTCGATGGTGATTCTTCGCCGAGCACACATGTGTGCAAGCTCGAGCCCACGCATCAGAGACCGGATGGAGTCGAAAGCGAGGAGGCGAGTGGGCAGTTGGTCATATAGGCCCGCGAACTCCCGGCTGTAGAGGCCATAGCCCAGCGCGAAGGCCTCGCCAATGACCTCGTCATGCTCTACCCAGCTTGGGAGCAGCGTCGAGAGGGATATTCGGTTGGCCTCCGGGTCCCATTGTAGCAGGGGGTTCCCTTCCGCATCAAGGCTCTTCACGCCTAAACCAAAGTTCCTATGCCCCTTCGGCACAGGCTTGGGCGGGAGCTTGGCAGAGCTCTCGGAAGCCACTGGCTCAGCACCCACCTCACCACCCGCCTCGATCGCGGCTGGAGGGTTCTCGGCAGGTGCCCCAATACTGCTCCTGGCGACGTCCCTTATCTCGCTGACCGCCGCTAAAATCTCGGCGAAGGACCGGCCCGACGGGACAGATCGGGCGAGCAAAGGCACCTTAGACTTCCCCTTCTCGACAGCGGACGGTTTCGGCCTCTTCATCCGCTGAGACGAAAAGTCACTGGGTTTCCGCTTCTCGATACCGGACAGCGGAGGTGGAGCTGGCTCGTCCCGGCAAGCGCGTGCCGCAGACTTCGCGAGAGCCAACGGATCTCTCGCAGTCTGGCCCTCGACAGCTTGCGTCTCGGGGAAGGGCTGGTGCAAAGGGATCTCCCGCTCTCCTGCAAAGGCAACATGGTAACACTCAGCATTGAGGTAGGACGTGTAAATACCGGACAAAAGAAAGAAAAGACGAGATCTTACCTTCGCCAGGAAGAACAGGGGGAAGAGATTCGACGTCCCGCCTAAGGAAGAGGACGTCAAACTCCTTGGTCCCAAAGAATTCGAGGAGCACACTCTCGCGGGACCCCAGGGCTTATGATTTGTAGGAGGCATCCTAATACTGGATCGGCGCAAGCGGAACGTTCCCGAAGTCACCAGAGACGAAGACAAACTTCTCGCCCCAGTGATGATGCTTGTTGGCGAGACCGGTTGTCTTGAGCAGCTGCCCGGAGAAGAAGACGACTCCTCCCTTCGCACGGAAGGTAAACAGCTTTCAGAAGATCGAAAGGTAGAAATCTATCCTCTCGGATCGCATGTAGCAGATGAACGCTATAAGGATGGTGACCGAGTTTTCGTTCAGCTGTGCGGGAACGACTCCATAGTAGCGGAGGGCCAGGCGCATCTCCGGCCAAAGAGGAAGGCAGAAGCCCACCTCGAAGTGCTCTAGGGGATCGCAAGCTCCCCCTCTCGTGCGGTGTTCACCTTATCATTATTGCTTCGGTTTCTCACGGCGAAGCTGGCAGGAATATATTAGGAGGTAATCAGTCGATACTCCTCCAGGGTCAGACGGCATAACGGAAATTGGTGCTCCTGGAAAGCTTCCGCGCAATTAGAACATCCCTCGTTCTCGCCCGGCAATGTGTCAAAGTATTCGAGGGCGAAGTCGCAAGAGAGGAGGTGAGATGGAGAGACCAGACGAGAAACAAGGGAAGGGAGGCGAAAGCAAGGTGTTCCCGGCAGAGGGCGAGAGCAAAAAGAAGAAAAGTGAAGGTTTCGTACTGGGGAAAAAATATGGTGGGTGGATCCACCTATTTATAGGAAGCCGTGATAAATGATGATTTTCCCAGAAAGGGCGGCGGAGGTACAACTATCACACCCTAGGTCAACGACGCCTCGGTTCCCCCCCCCCCCCGAATTGACAGTGACAGATCGACAACCCTAGTTTGCGCAAACTAGCTGTTAGAATCGCAAGGCATGACAAACGCGGAAGCAAAGAACGTTCTCGCCTGGCTAGACCTAAGATAATAGCAGTAAAAATAAACAGTTAACTAATGAAAGCAGTTCACAAGATGGCAAGCAGTCCAAGGTTTAGAATAAAATAAAAAAGACAGGGTACATGGCGAGAAGGGAAGGCCAGAGGTAAGAAGGGACGAGATATCAGGAATCAATAAGGCTCCCAGTGCCAGCGTCCTCGCTCTTGCTGTCGGGTCCTCGGAGGTGCCAGCGGGTTGAAGTAGGAGGAGAGAAAGGTGCACCCTAGATTGATCCGGCAAGCTTGGTCTCGTATCCGCACGAGGCACCTCCCGGGAGAAGATTCTGCAGTAGGGCCGCCCGGCCGCTCCGTCTCGCTTAGGAAGTGATCTTGCTCCAGGGCGTCCAACCTTTGCTCCACCGACCTGCAAAACTCTCCCGCCGCGGAGGCCTGGGCCCTCTCTCGCCGCACGAGTTTAGAGAGGATGGCCGCGACCCTTTTCCCCCTCCTTCTCGCGCTTCCGGCGCCAATCAGGATTCCTTCCGTTTCGTCAGAGGAGGGGAAGGGGGAGCTGTCACCGTCCTCCTCCTACCGATCTCCATCATCATCCTCATCCTCGTCAGCTCCCGATCGCAGGTCTGAATCTCCTGAGAAGACCATCTGGCGGTCAGTGCCAGGGCAGGGTAAAAGCAGTAGCGGTATGTGGCATACCTGCAGCATGGCGAGAGCCGTCGGCCGGTGGAAGGTGAGAAGTCCCGGGCTCACCCCCGGCGTCCTTCCCGAACTGGAGATGGAGTGGCTTTCCACAGCCTGGACGGAAGATCTCGCGCACTGTAACCTCTGTCGGGCCCGAAGTTCGGGGAGGGTCGCGCTCCCTCGTGGAGTGGGCGGTCTCCGGCGTCACGGAGGGGTAGACGGGCGCCACTCCTACGGATGGGAGGGATTAGCTTCTTGAAGATCGTCATGGGGAGCAGCCCCTATGTCAGTTCCCCGCGAGGTAAGACCCGGGCAGGCGGAAGCGGACACTGCGAGAATCCAGCCCAAGAGTTAGAGTGATCAAAAAACGGGCAAAAGAAAAAAGGAGGGGTTACCTGGAGGTCCCGAAGCGTCGGCAGGAGCACCTTCCGGATTCTGTTGTCGGTCCTTAGGTGGGCGAGACGTCGATGGGTCCGGGGGCACCGGCAGAAGCCCAGCACCACCTTCCGGGACCACCTGCCAAGAAAGCTTCAGTGACCAACTCTTAAGTACAGCAGTCCGCTAGTCGGCGAGATATACCCTCTGCAGCAGAAGAGGATCGGCTGCACGGCTTGGGAATGGAGTGGGAGAGACTCGGTGTTCTCGTGAGAGGTCCCAATGGATCTTCTTCGCCTTCTTCTTCTTCTTCTCTTTTTATGCCGGAGGAGGCTCTACGGTGGGTGCCTCTCTCGTTAGCCAAGGAGCCACTAGGGTGCTATTAGCGAGGGCTCGCGCCTGCGCCACGTCTAAGCGGTCCTACAGGCTCTGCGAGAGTGGCTTGCTAGCTTGTTTGGAGTGCATCGCGAGGTAACGCGAAATCCCAGGAGAGCAACAACGATCACGGGCAGATTTACGGCCATCTATCAGCGCGTATATATAACCACGGCAGGGCCCACCAATAGATTCTCTTTGCAGGAAGTGACACGTGCCCAGCAAATATTTAGGGGTTGGACGTGTCTTTTAGAGCGCAGAGCTAGCACAAAAAGAGCGGGGATCGTGTATAACCCATATTCGTTGGGTAGGACCCGGAGGCATCAATGGTCAGAGTTGGACTAGCTTCAAACTAGCTTGGGGCCTTGGGGACCAGAAGAGCTCTCGCCGAGGAAAAGCTCTCGGCTTGGACGAGCTCTCTCCTAAGGGCATGGCGAGACCACTAGTGCCGAGGCATGGGTCGGCATCCAGATGCGACCGAGGAGGATGGCGAGAAGGCGCCGAGTCCACTCAACGCCATAGGAAGTGCAGGCGGAAAGTTTCTCGGCTCAGGGGTTCTCACTCAGCGCCGCAGGAAGTGCATGCGAAAAGGTTCTCGACTCAAGGGTTCTCACTCAACGCCGTAGGAAGTGCAGGCGGAAAGGTTATCAGCTCAGGGGTTCTCACTCAGCGCCGCAGGAAGTGCAGGCGGGAAGGTTCAGGCGTTCTCGGCATAGGGTTCTCGCCGAGTGGGGCCCAGAGTCCGGGGTAAAATGACTGAATTACCCTGGGGTAAAATTACCCTTATACCCCCAGGGGATGCATTTAACACTTCTCAAACAGCGGGATTTGGCTATTGGTAGGCCATCCAGGGGTATTTCGGTAACTTCAGGTCAACAAAAGGTTATAAAAATACCAATATGGGCTCCTTGGAAAGCAAGTCTTCATTGTTCCCCAAAAATCAAAAGCGCTTTCTGAGGAGCTCCAAGCCTAGCTTTGGCTTTGGAGGGGAAGCTCTCAGATATCTTCCGGGTGTGAGGTGGGACCTCCCTGCTGAGGCTTTTGGGTCAGTCCTAGGTCCATCATAACCAGCCGAGAGTTGAGGTTCGAGAGAAGTAGGTGTTGGCTACACCCTGATTTTTAAACATTCGTTGAGGTCATTTTTGGCTTCAACAGAGACGAAGAAGTTGTTTTTAGTAGACTCCTTTATGAAAAATTCATTTTCTAATGATGACTCTTTTTTTACTTTAGAAATAAATTTTGAAGAAGAATTATCGTCGTCTTCCAAAATAATTTTGTCAATTTTTTAAAATTCGGAGTTTACTACTTCTTTTTTGTCTTAGGGAATAACTCGGCCGTTAAAATTTGAACAAATAAATTCAAATAATCTTAAAATAAAAACATCTTATGAAGAACCAACGAGTTTGGAATTAAAACAACTCCCGGATCATCTTAAGTATATATTTCTAGGAAAAGATTCAAAATTGTTCGTAATTATCTCATCTACGTTTAACGATTCGAAAACCTCCGAATTAATAAAAATTTTAAATAATCACCGTCATGCAATTGCATGACAAATTTCTGATATTAAAGGGTTTAGCCCTTCGTTTTGCACACACAAAGTCATGTTAGAAAATAATTCTCGCGGCACCGCTCAGCCATAACGATGCCTCAACCAAAATATGAAGGAGGTCATTAAGTATGAAATATTAAAATTATTAGATGCTGAGATTATCTATCCCATCTAAGATAGCACTTGGGTGAGCCCGGTGCAAGTCGTGCCTAAGAAGGGCGGGATAACGGTAATCTCTAATGAAATTAATGAGTTAATCCCAACCCATACTGTTACGGGTTGGCGGATGTGCATCAATTATAGGAAATTAAATGATGCCACCTGCAAGGATCACTTCCCGTTACCCTCCATTGACCAAATTTTAGAACGCCTATCCGGTCATTCCCATTATTGTTTACTTGATGGTCTCTCGGGATACTTTCAAATCCCAATTACGCCTGATGTCCAAGAGAAAACCACGTTCACCAGCCCCTTCGGCACCTTCACCTATTTGAGGATGTTGTTTGGTCTTTGCAATACGCAAGCTACATTTCAAAGATATATGTTCGCAATTTTTAACGAATTAGTAGAAGACGTCATGGAAGTTTTTATGGATGATTTTTCCGTCTTTGGCGATTTTTTCAAAAATTGTTTAAAAATCTTGATCGTGTTCTTCAACGTTGCGAAGACATGAATTTGGCGCTCAACTGGAAAAAGTGTAACTTTATGATCCGAGAGGGCTTAGTCCTAGGACATAAAGTGTCTAGTAAGGGGATTGAGGTCGATCGGGCCAAGATCGAAGTCAGAAAAACTTCCTCCGCCCACTAATATTAAATCTATTAGGAGTTTTCTAGGACATGAGGGTTTCTATAGACGGTTTATTCGTGATTTTTCCAAAATTACAAAACCGCTAACACATCTTTTAGAAGAAGAATCTGTATTTATATTTGATGAAGAATGTTTAAAAGCGTTCAATAAGATGAAAAATGAACTTATAAACTCCCTTATTTTAATTGCACCAAATTGGTCTCTTCCATTCGAAATCATGTGCGATGCGAGCGATTTTGCTGTAGGGGCTGTTTTAGGCCAATGGGTTAATAAATATTTTCACCCAATTTATTACTCAAGCAAAATGCTCACATCCGCCCAAGCTAATTATATAACGATGGAAAAAGAGCTTTTGGCTATAATTTTTGCGTTTGATACATTTCAATCTTATATAACGCTATCAAATATTATTGTTTTTACTAACCACTCTGCTCTCAGGTATCTAATGGAAAAAGGGGACGCCAAACCCCGATTACTAAGTTGGATTCTCCTCCTACAAGAGTTCGATTTGGAGATCTGAGACAAGAAGGGATCAGAGAATTTGGCGGCTGACCACCTCTCAAGGTTGGAGAATCCGACTGTAGGAGCACTAGTGGAGTCCGAAATAGATGACAAATTCCCTGAAGAGCGCCTCCTCGTCATGAATAAGGTAATGACTTCTTCCACCCCTTGGTACACGGATCTTACCAACTATTTAGTGAAATGGCCGGGTCCTTCCAAAAGATTTTTCAAGCCAACAAAAGAAGAAATTCTTTTCGAACTTGAAAAATTACTTTTGGGAATACCCCTTTTTATTTTGTATCTGCGCGGATCAAGTGATAAGAAGGTGTATTTTGGATGATTAAGGCGTCTAAACATTGCGGCACTGCCACGAAGGACCAACCGGTGGTCATTATCAAGCAAACCGGACTGCAAGAATGATGCTAGAAGAGGGCTATTATTGGCCCACCTTATTCAAAGACGCTCACACTTTTGTGAGTAAAAACGATAGTTGGCAACGGTTAGGTAACATTTCTAACCGGGACGAAATGCCCCAAAACATATTCTTAGAATGTGAAAATTTTGATTTATGGGGAATAGATTTCGTAGGTTCGTTACCCTCTTCTTTTAATAATAAATATATTCTTGTTGCAATCGACTGTGTCAAGGTGGGTGGAAGCACAAGCCCTCCCCACCAACGACATGAGAGTCATCGTAAATTTTTTGAAAAAATTATTTTCATGATTTGACACACCCCGCGCACTAATAAGTCATAGGGGCACCCACTTTCGTCATGACCTATTTACTAAAATTTTAGCTGAGTATGGTGTTACCCACAAACTCTCCACCCCCTATCACCCACAAGCAAATGGCCAAGTGGAGGTGGTAAATCGTGAGCTTAAAAGAATTTTAGAAAAAAAGGTGTCAGTTAATAGGAAGGATTGGTCGCTAAAATTAGACGACGCTTTATGGGCTTATCAGACGACATACAAAACTGCAATCGGTTGTAGACCATACTGGTTAATCTATGGAAAAGCATGTCATCTGTCGGTGGAATTAGAGCATCACGCGTACTGGGCGCTCAAATTCCTAAATTTATATTTAAACTTAGCCACCGAAAAATGGAAATTTCAATTGAATGAATTAGACGAATGACGTGAAAATGCCTATGAAAATAATAAATTTTATAAGGAGCGTACTAAGTATTATTATGATAATCAAATCCAAAATCCAAAATCTTTTTCACCGGGAGATCTAGTCCTTCTGTATAACTCACGTTTAAGGCTATTTCTAAGAAAATTGAAGTCTCGATGGTCCGACCCCTTTGTAGTAAAAGAGGTTTGGCCATATGGGGTCGTGCTAATAGAACATCTGGAAAATGGCTCATTCAAAGTTAATGGACACCGTCTAAAATTATATCACCCCGACAACCCTTCAACAAAAAAAATTGAATCGCTTAATCACCCAAACTTTTAAAATCGCCACCTAGTCAAGCTATGCGACGGTAAACAAAGCGCTTGTGGAAGACACCCCATAGTTATCTCTTTTCATTTCTATTATTTTTTTCTTCTTTTTTCCTAACAACTTTTGCAGGTTTTGGGTCGATGTTATAAAGCGGCCGCCCCGACAAATAATCAGGGAAGCTTCCTTATAACATTTAATTTTGACTTTCTTTTAAAATAGATTTGTAAACTTCATACTTAGTTTGAAACATTGGGGACATTGTTTATCTTTAAGTATGGAGGGGTAGCATAAATTAGTTCTAATTTTTAACTTAGTTTGTTTTTTTAAAAAAAAAAATCTAGTCTTATTTCTTGCATTTATTTATTTTTTATAATAAAATTTTAGCACATAAAAAAACTACAAAAATTTTAGAAAATCGAAATATAATTTCCTAGAACGGGAGGTTTGGGGTTGTCATCCTATCATATATCCTAGTACGGGTGCGAACCCCTCACAAGGTAGAACTCGGGAAGTATATGAATTAACAAAAAAATAGGAATATTTTTTTTCGTTTAGTTTATCAAAATCTCCATGTTTATTTAATTGTAAGTTTCAAGTGAATTAAAATTTTCATGTAGGCTAGGAATTTTTCGTGCTAGAATAGCCTTTGAATCGTTTGAGTAAACATGTTGACTCATGTAGTGTCCCTAGTCAAACACATACGTTTAAATAGGATTTGTGTAGAACTAATTTCTTGGCATAAATCTAAAACTATGAATTTTTCAATTTCCGTAATTTTTTTTATATTACTTCTAAAATGAATCTGGTATAATCAAAAAATAGTTTAGGCAAGTGTGTAGAAGATTGTTAGAAAGCTATTACTTGATTCAAAACAAAGGGTGTTTTTTCTCAATGTTTAGAACTTCCTCATGCTACTTTCGTAACATGTGCAATCTAGTCTAATTAACTTTACGGGAATGATTTAGGCCCTTATTTGGATAGTTTGAGCTTATGCTTCTATGCCAAAATCATTAACCTTGGTTACACACTTTTAAGCCTCTATCCTTTTTATCGATTCACCCACACCACTTCATCATGAAAACTAAAAGGCCCAACCCAATTATACACTTAAATTTTGAGTTAAATTATTGAAAAAATGGGTGCTTATTAAAAGAACAAAATTTTCATAGTGATATGCGGTCTAGGTATGCATACGCATACTTGGAATGATCCCAACTATGAAGAGAAAAATGGTGTTTATTCAAAAACCCAAAAAAATACTTAGTGATATGTGGCCTAGGTATGTGCATGCATACTTGGAATGATCCCAACTATGAAAACAATCTCTCATAATGATATGCGGCCTGGGTATACACATGCATACTCGAAATGATCCTAATTATGAAGAAAAAGAGAAATAAATTCTAGCTCAAAAACTCTTTGTTTAAGTGGAACGCGCCTTTTTATCACTGTTTGCCGCATCCTTAAAACAAGCCATAAGTTTAAGTCCTAAAGATCCATAAAGTTGATTTAGTATGAAGTGTAGTGGAGAAGGTACAAGCAGGCAAGCCTATGGATTTCTATGGAGGCCATCCCGAGCGTCAACATCTAGTAATTTAATTTTCAGCAATCATACTATTTTCTTCCTCTACATAACTTTAGGATTTCCCGATGACTCAATTTATAAGTAGAGATAAATGATTCAAACACATTTTTTTGAAACATCATAAAATAGAATATATTCCAAGAACGTTTTTCTATTAAAGATCTCTATACACATCAGTGCAAGACTTCGCAGTTTACTCTTATTTTCGAACCACTAGCTAGCATTAGAAGTTCCAATCCTTTTGAATAAATTGTTTGCTCGGGACGAGCAACGAGTAAGTATGATGGTGTTTGATGACTAGTAATTTAGTCATCATTTTAGCAAATTTGTTATTTGATATTTAAATAAATTATTGTATTTATTCGTTATTTTTAAGAAATTTTCATAAAATTAATATTTTATGCTCTAAACATATATATTTTTATTTTTGTAGGAATACGGCAGGCCTGGGGGAAATTTACGTGCAATGTCCCGCTGCCACGTCCAAAGGATCACATGCGAGTCCAACTTTTCAACATAAGGCTCAACCAGATATATTCAACGCCACTGCCACCCTCCATGGATGCAACCCGAGCTCCTCCGGCCACCCATACAAGCTACTATATATATATATAAATAACATCTGCTCTGCCACCTCTGCACCACCACCTCACCTCGACCACTTCAGCAGCTCCTCCTCCATACAACAATCTCGGCCGCCACCTCACCTCAGCCACTTCAGCAGCTCTGGCTAGCAGCTACTCCTCCATAAGAAAAGCTTGGCCACCACCATGGAATTCCGGCCACTTGAACACCCCCTCCAAGGTTCCCGAACCACCATCACCACCTTGCTCGGCCACTCCAGCGCCATCACCATGTTGAATCCAAGCTCCATGCCGCCACTCACAGTCCTAGCATGCAGCTAGTTCAACCACCTCCACCTCCATGCAGCTCACGACCAGCCTACTGCCACCTCCGCCGTCACCATACAGCCATATGGAAAACTCAAGCCAGCCTCTTCAATGCTGCCGTTTCACCCAGCTCCTCCACGTCAGCAGGTCGCGTCTCAGCCAGCTCTCTCTACGGCTTGCATCTCGCCGCTGACACTGCTACTTATTAACTGTATTATTAGTGCTAAACATTTCTCTTGTAATTGTCTACGTGTCCACCTGTCATTGGACATTATTGTATTATATATACATAACTGAACAGTGATCGCCCTAAGGGGGAAATTGATTCCAGCACCGTGCTTCTCCTTCTTACTAGCTGCCATCTTCTTTCTTCCCTCTCTGTCCGAAGCCTCCACGATTCTCATCATGGTATCAGAGGTCGATGCAGATCTGGACCACCAATCCGGCGTCCACTCCGACGGGCAGCCCTCTCGCGGCGATGATGCAGATCTGGACCATCACTCCGGCGTCCACTCCGACGGGCAGCCCTCTCACGGCGATGCTCCCCTCCTTGATCTAGTTTTTCCCAAAATAGCCGGATCTTTCAACATCGCCTCCTCCTTCTCCACGAAGATGAAGAAAGATACCTTCCGCATATGGCGTCTTCAGTTCTTGGATGTTCTCGCTGTTCACGAGATCACGTATGTGATTGAGCCGGCATTTCTTCCTCCTCCCCCGGCGTTTGTGGATGCCAGCCCCTCTCCGGCATACGCCACCTGGAATCGACTCAACCGGCTCGTCCTCAGTTGGCTTAGGGCCACTCTCTCCGACGAAGTCCATTTCATGATCATGGACTGCACGACCGCCCCCGAGGCCTGGTCTCTCCTTCAACGCCGCCTTGCGCCGGTCACCAAGGCGCACATTAGCGGCCTCATCAAACAGTTGCGCATTCTTGAAAAGAAACCGACCACGCCCATGGCCGACTACCTGCTGGGCGCCAAGAGGGTAGCCGACGCCCTTGCCGCCGCCGGCGAGCCCATCTCTCATTCGATTCTTGCCGATTACATCACCGACGGCCTGCATGAGGAATACCAGAGCTTCCTCTCCCTCATTCAGTTGCGGTCGCCTTCGTCCTTCGACGAACTCTTTGACATGCTGATGAATGAAGATGCTCTCCTCACCCGCCTGCGACCAAAACCCATTGATTCGGGCTCCGCCCTTTTTGCCAACCATCGGCCTCCTAGCTGCTCCTCCAGTCAGCATTGGAAAGGCGGTCGCAAATCTGGCCGTGGCGGAGGTGCCGGATGCTGGGCAAATTCTGGCCGTGGAAGCTCCGGCAACAGAGGCGGCAATGGCAACCGCTAGAACAGTGGTTATCAACAGCAAAATCAGCGACCGCATTACCTGAATCAGTCGGGATCAATGCCACCTCTGCTGCCCATACCCGCCTCCGTTAACCCAAATGAGGCGTGCCAAATTTGCCTCAAGCTGGGTCACACGGCTCGCACTTGCTTCCAGCGTACTCGGCCTCTCTCCCTGATCAATTCAGTGGCCTTTCTCTGAACGAGCAACATGATAATACTTGGATCCTGGACTCCGGAGCTAGCCATCATATGGCAAAATCTGCCAAGTCTCTCTCGGATACGGGTTCTACATCAGGTAACCATGGGATCACTGTAGGTAATGGTACCATGTTGCCAGTTTCGTGTGTTGGCAAGGCTGTTTTACCCACTACCAGTGGCTCTCTTACTCTTCCTCATGTCCTTTGTGTTCCATCTCTTCGCAAAAATCTTTTTTCTGTTCATCAATTTGCTCGTGATAACCATTGTTTATTTCTCCTTAACTCTAATGGTTTTTCTATCAAGGACAAACTGACGGGGCAACTACTGCTTACTGGCCGCAGCCATAATGGTCTCTACCACATCATTCCTCCGCCACTCAGTCTTGGGCATGCTCTCCTCAGCTCTCGGGCATCCATCTCTGTGTGGCACGCTCGTCTTGGCCACCCCTCTCAGCCGGTCCTCACCAAGGCTCTGTCTTCGGCATCGATCCCTACCACATCCACTTTGGATAAGTGCCATGTCTGCTCTCTTTCCAAAGCTGTTTGTTTACCTTTTAGTCATCGGACCTCTACGAGTCCGAGTCTGTTGTATCTTTTGCATTTGGATGTTTGGGGGCCCTCCCCTGTTATGTCAAATTCGGGCTACCTGTATTATTTATCTATCGTTGATGACTTTAGCAGGCATGTTTGGTTTTATCCCTTAAAGCTTAAATCTAATGTGTTCTCGCACTTTATTTTATTTCAAAGTTATGCTGAAAACTTGTTCTCTGCTCGTATCAAATTTGTTCAATGTGACGGTGGGGGTGAGTTCCTAAATGAGCGTTTCACATCGCACTTGGGCAAGTGTGGCATCTCCCTTCATGTTTCTTTCCCTTACACTCCTGCTCAAAACGGTGTGGTCGAGAGAAAGCATCGACACATAGTTACCTTGGGTCGTTGCCTCCTCCTCCAATCTGGCCTTCCCCACTCATATTGGGCCGAGGCTTTCTCCACTGCTGTGTTCTTAATCAATCGTCTACCCTCACCCGTCCTCGGACAAGACACCCCACATTTCTTAGCCTACGGTCGCCCTCCTGACTATTCTATCCTCAAAGTCTTTGGGTGCTCTTGTTTCCCTCTTCTACCACCCACTGGTCGCACAAAGCTCATGTCGCCATCTATCCATTGCATTTTCATTGGCTATTCTCCTATCCACAAAGGTTACAAATGTCTACATTTTCCCACCGGACACGTGTACATCTCTCGTCACGTCACCTTCGATGAAACTTCCTATCCATTGCTCTCGGTAACACCATCTCCCCGCTCCAACGTTTCCCTCTCTAGCAATAGCAGGACTCCATGCAAACCCTCTCCTCACTCCATTTCCACTCTCATACCCATGCCGCCTGGCCTGCCATTACAGGAAGCTGCAAACCTGATACCCCGCCCTGCACGATCTCTGGACATACAGGACTCTCCCGAGAAGACACCTGCTTCATCTACACCCTCGCCAACCAGTCAGCACCTTCCTCCCTCTCAGGAAGCTTCAGTGCTCCCGAGCTCATCAACTGACGGCTCAACCGCTCCTCCTCGTGGGTACCGGGACATCACCGATATCCTCCGTCGTGCAAAGTTTGCTCTTCCGACTGCCATGCTTGCCCACCTTTCGGATGACCTGCAGGAACCTTCCACTTTTAAACAAGCATGTATGAAGCCTGAATGGAGAGATGCTATGCTCGAGGAATACCAGGCCCTTGTTAAAAACAGCACTTGGACACTTGTCCCACCCCATCATTCATTGAACATTGTGGGCTGCAAGTGGGTCTACAAGATCAAACGTCGTGCAGATGGCACGATCGACCGTCACAAAGCTCGTCTCGTGGCCAAGGGTTTCCATCAACGCCCGGGTGTCGACTATGAGGAAACTTACTGCCCGGTTGTTAAGCACACCACCATTCATTTTGTTCTATCGCTTGCTCACTCAAATGCTTGGTCACTTCGTCAACTGGATATCCGCAATGCCTTCCTCAATGGCGAATTGACAGAACATGCTTATATGGAGCAGCCCCCGGGCTTCATTGATTCCTCAAAACCAGATTTTATTTGCCATCTCAACAAGGCCCTCTATGGTCTTAAACAGGCCCCACGTGCGTGGTTTCAACGACTTCACTCGTTTCTCATTTCCCAAGGGTTTCACAGCAGTGCTTCAGATTCTTCTCTCTTCATACGCCGAGACTCTCATTCCCTCCTTCTTGTCCTGATATATGTTGATGACCATCATCATCACGGGGTCTTCCACCAAGCTGATTTCGGCCCTCATTAACTCCATCTGCAACAAGTTCGCCTCTCGAGATCTTGGTCCGGTTGGGTTCTTCCTCAGTCTCGAGATAGCTCGGAGTTCGGACTTCCTCACTCTCACACAATCTTCCTATGCCGTATCGCTGCTCCGGAAGTTCAACATGTTGACATGTGCCCCCTGCTCCACACCGGCTACCACTAGCTTCTTGCTAACACCCGACTCGGGTGACCCTCTCCCTGATCAGACATTATACCGGAGCATGGTTGGGGGGCTGCAGTACCTCACCTTGACTCGACCGGATCTTGCGTTCTCGGTGAATCAAGTGTGCCAATTCCTCCAACATCCAAGGACTTCTCATCTTCAGGCTGTGAAGAGAATTTTTCGATATATTAAGGGCACCTTGGACTATGGTCTTCACTTTCGGAAGTGCGCCTCTCCGTCTCTCATTGCCTTTTCGGATGCCGACTGGGCCGGTGATCCTACGACACGTCGCTCCATTTCCGGCACGTGTGTGTTGTTTGGTGGTAACCTTGTCTCTTGGTCCGCAAAGAAACAACCCACCGTGGCCCGCTCCAGCGCCGAATCTGAGTACCGGTCTTTGGCGAATGCCACCGCTGATATGAGTTGGTTTTGTTGCCTACTGCGTGAGCTCGGTCTTGTGCTTCCCTCGCCGCCACTCATATTCTGTAACAATCAGTTGGCCATTCAGATGTCGCACAACACCACTTCAACCTCCAGATCACGGCACATTGACATTGACTATCACTTCATCCGAGACCTCGTGGCTCGGGGTGCTCTGTCCGTCACCTACATTCCTTCCCACGAGCAGCTGGCTGACGTTTTCACCAAGCCGTTGTCCAAGGATAGACTTCGAGAAATCAGTGACAAACTCGACATTTGTCCTCTACGTCCTCCTTGAGGGGGGAGTATTAACTGTATTATTAGTGCTAAACATTTCTCTTGTAATTGTCCACGTGTCCACCTGTCATTGGACATTATTGTATTATATATACATAACTGAACAGTGATCGCCCTAAGGGGGAAATTGATTCCAGCACCGTGCTTCTCCTTCTTACTATCCGCCATCTTCTTTCTTCCCTCTCTGTCCGAAGCCTCCACGATTCTCATCACTACTGTTTCACCCAGGAAAGAGGAGCAACAGTAACGACCGAATTAATTCACTTGGTCGAATACTATAGCATGAACAAGAACGACCTAATGAATTAAAAAAGGTCGTTTGTCTTTATGATAATGAAGGTTATAAATACCTTCGATGGGAAGAGAAAAATTATTCATTCCTTCACTAGCTTTCAACCTGATTTCTCGGTTGGAGAAATTCATCCTGAGATTGCGAGTAAAAAGTTGCCGTTTTCTGTCTTTATTTTATTGCTATTTTATAATTCGTCACGTCTCTTTGCTTTCAACTTAGGATTTGAAAAACTTGTAACCTCGCAAATTTTATTACTTGTAATCGTTTCTCTTATTAGCACTAGAAGTGAATTTCTTTTTCACTTACAATATTAATATTATTCCTGCTTCAAATTATCTCTAGTCACTCTCGTCTTTTTTCCGTGATGATGCATTTTTATAACAATGATTTCCCCATCTCCATGAGTAACTAATCTCTACAGTGTTTGATCGAAATGATCCAAGGATGAGATAATACTTTTATGATTTAAGATTTTTTTTTCTCTAGTTGTTGAACACCAACGATTTATCTTTGATCAAATATTATTATGAGCCTATATCATTGATATATAGTTTTCATGTTGTTTTTGCTCTTTAGTTAGCCGAGAGGCTCGTAAGATGAATCGATCACTCATAAGGTAAAGGGAGTAGAATGCAACCCTCGAGAGAGGATGATGTAACTCTTCTGGATTGGAGTAAAATCCAATAGCAAGGTTCACTACCTAAAGCAAGTATTAGGCGATGTGATTTGAGAACGAGAGTTCGATCGATACACATAAGCTCAGTTGAACCTAATCCTCGAAAGAGGGGTGTTCATGCTTCGGGAACCTCTACGGTCAAGTCCTCTTCAACAAAAGAATTGCAATCTATTTTCATTTTGTATCGTCTTTTTCCGAGGTGATTCAAAGATCGGGCACTAGCTTTTAACCCATCGAAGTAATTTCATTAACATTTTAGTATTTACTATTTGCAACCCCAACTCCAAGTTTTTGATAAGTTAATAACGATTTTCAAAGTAGAATTACTCAACCTCCCCGAGTCTAATACGACCTTGGTTTTTTTAAACTTATACAACATTCGCTACGGTACACTTACTGTTGTCATTTGCAGCCATAGTTTTGCGCAATCAGACATTGAGGCAAATCCTGTACGAACAAGTTATCCACCCCCTTGCAAACCACTTGTGCTACAAGGGGCCATGGAGAATCAGATAACAAATAAAATGAGTAAATGGCTCTGGACTGATCTATCAGACTGGACTGCTTGTCGGGATCAAGGCAGTGGATGAATCGATGGGAAATCGCTGTTGGATTATTGGAACTAGATTGGATGGCTTGCACTGACCTCATCGATGAGGAACGTACTCT
The DNA here is from genome assembly GCA_039513925.1 of Platanthera zijinensis. Classification (NCBI taxonomy): domain Eukaryota; kingdom Viridiplantae; phylum Streptophyta; class Magnoliopsida; order Asparagales; family Orchidaceae; genus Platanthera; species Platanthera zijinensis. Next base: position 105,464,834 of record CM077078.1, on the reverse strand, counting down.
CTCCGATGGGTGGAGGACGATGAACAGTGAGCAAAATGAATTGTCGGGAAGAAGACTATTCAGAGAAATCGACTTTCTCTTTCGACGAAATAGAGTGCAGTTTGCCCCTAAACCCGTTTAATATATATATATTTGAAATTTGATAGGGGAAAGGCGTGTACCTGGATAGTGACTCTTCAGATCCAATATAAGAGAGAAAATTTTTACCTAAGTGGAATTCGTTGAAATTCACGGGATGCAAAGTCAAATTCGTCGTGTTTTGGCATGAATATCCGACGAATCGCCGAATTCTACTGACCGATATTCGATGAATTTACCTTGGACGAAATTTTCTGCTTTCTGAAGTACTTCCCGAGTGAATTCTTGTCTTCTTGGCCTTCTTCATGAGTCCTTGTTCATCATACCCAGTTCCGTTTTGAAAAATGAGAACTTGGCCATGTTTAGTAGCTTCGTGAATATGTCGGCGACTTGCTTATCTATCGGGATATAACTAAGCTCTATGTCCTTATTCTCCACATACTCCCGGATGAAGTGATATCTTACTTCGATATGCTTTGTCCAGCTGTGAGATACTGGATTATTTGCGATCGCTATTGCACTAGAGGAGTCACAATACATCGGAATCTCTTTGAACTTCGGGTTGTAATCCTCAAGCTGATTCCTGATCCATAGAAGCTGTGCGCAACAACTACCCATAGAGAAATACTCTAACTCGGTATTGGAAGTTGCCACATAATTCTGCTTCTTGCTGATCCATGAGATAAGCCTTCTTCCAAGGAATTGGCACATCCCGGAAGTGTTTTTCCTTTCATCCCTGCTACCGGCAAAATATGAATCTGAAAATCCAATTAGCTCGACATCATTATTTATTGGGTACCATAAGCCAAGATTGGGTGTACCCTTTAGTGTTGGGAATATTTCCCTCAATGTTCCCTAGATTTGAAGAGGCATCACAATCAATACTAAGACCATAATTGTATTTGATGTTGTTCAAGTTCATCATGTGCAGGATGTTCCTTAGAACAAGTTTAGATAGGTTGCCTAAGTGATTGTGACAGGTGGTCATAAGATAGAAAGGTGGAGAGACAAAAACCTGTCTAAGTCCACAGGCATTGAGTGAAGCCAGTTCACTCAATGCCAGATGTGAAGGAAGTTGAAAAGACAAAAAATCATCAAAGTCCACAGGCGTTGAGTGAATCCAGTTCACTCAACGCTTGATGCCAAAAAGTGCTAAGTAAAGCTAGACAATCAAAGCCCAACAGTTTGTAGAGCAGTTTTGCGGCTAAGTCCACAGGCATTGTGTGAAGCAAATTAAATCAACGCCATATAACAAGAGGTGTCGAGTAAAGCTCAGTCTGTCAAAGCTTCAACATTGGCAAGGAAGAAATTCGACTAAGTCCAGAATCATTGAGTGAGGACAACTCACTCAACGCCTGAAGAAAGAAGCATTGAGTCAAGCTCAAGCAGTCAAAGTTGTTTAAGATCTGTCAAGTTCTGGCTAAGTACAAAAGCATTGAGTGAGAACAACTCACTCAATGCCCAAAGAAGAAAGCATTGACAAGATAGTGTTTAGTTAAAGCTTAAGAAGAGATAGACAGAAAAATCTTTCTAAGTCTAGATGCATTGAGTGAGGACAACTCACTCAACTCAACCTCATCAAAAAATTAGGCAAACGCGGAAGCGTTGAGTGATGAAGGCTCACTAAACACATTCATAAAGACAGAAGCGGATAAGTACAGAAACGTTGAGTGAAGGGAGTTCACTCAATGCCTCAGTAAGATGGTAGGCATTCAGAGAAGTAGCTAAGTCCAGAAGCATTGAGTGATGAAGGTTCACTAAACACACTCAATGCCTGGCAGCGCAGAAGTAATTGTCTAAGTCCAAATGCGTTGAGTGATGAAGGTTCACTCAACGCACTCAATGCCTGGAAATGCAGATTATCTGACAAAGGGTTTTTGCGCTGAGTGAAGGCTATTCACTCAACGCACTCAACGCCTTGGATGAAACTGAGAATTGGCTAAGTACAAAGATGCTTACATCAGCATGAGTCAGCAAAATTCAAAATTGTTGTGGGAAGTCTACTGTACGTGAAAATGGCACCGCTTGCCTTCCATACTGCATTTAATGTAAAAGCGAGATTGCAGCTTGCAAATCTAAGTGGGCACATGCGTCAAAGAGTCGTTGGATGGCGAAAGATAAAAGGAATAAGATCGGCAAAAACAAATCAACTTTTAGGGTTTTATCTTTTCGCAAAGAGGCAGAACTTCCTCTTCTTCCTCTCGCCAAAGTTGTAGAGTGTAACGACTCCACCCGTTAAATAACATATAATAGAAGGTCTGACCGGGGCCCAACACTATATGCCACAAACAGACGGCGAGGTCACAAGTTAATACCAAAACACCATCGCACCCTAACTCAGAGCATGCTAGCGGAAGATTTTAACAATAAAGATGAACTCATACCAGGAATGTCCACTATATATATATAAACCACATTTATATATCAACTCTTGAAGGATTTTACAACAAATACAACACATGTTGGCCTTAAGGCCTTACAGTTCCTCTTTTCACAATGTGGATTGCATACATGGGCGCGCAGGCCGGCCACACATGAAAAAAAATACAATAAACAGCTTAGCCTTCAAGGGCTAGCAGCGACAGCGGCAGCAGCAGCAATAGCAGGGACTTCAGCCCTTACTTCCCGCTCGGCTCTCCAGCACCTGCACAGGGACAACCCACATAGAAGGTGGCAAACAAGACAATGGTCAGCATTTAGCTGACTAATTTATAACAATCCTACCCCTTTCCCAGGGCAGTGACATTCCTTCCATGCAGGCATAGCAATGCATAGACGGATATATCATACTTTGTGCTCTCAAGCATAATCAATCCATCACAACCATCAGCCACACGGCCTGACGATCCGTGCACTCAGGGCAGATTCTTGGTGCACCGACAAACCAGAGTCAACACCAACATTTACATGGTATTGAGCATTTAGTCTTAATGGCGCACATGCCTAAGACTCTCATTATGCCACTAACGAAAGCTCAATGCCTTGATGCTCTCCTGTACAGTCGACATAACGCAGGTACGGATCAACCACCCCCCGTTGCTCAAGTCGCATTGCCATCACCGAGTACAGCGTACTTGAGGCTATATCTGAAGACGCGGGTCAGTTTCACCTTTCCTGTTTGGCAAGAAGCCTTTTTAAGAGCTTGCAACTCACACTAGCCATAATGTCCACCAAGGACTAGCTTCACAATAGCCAAGCTGTCTACCAAGGACTTGCTACACTGTCCACAATTGACTGGCTACACTGTAGCCATAGCAAAAGCAGTAAAAGGGTATTTTCCTGGAATTCCTCATTCCAGTACTTCCTGCTACTCACCTTCACAGGTACAACACATTGACTCCACAAACTACACATTTATATACGGAGTCTTCTCCGGTACGCAATATGCAACATCACCAATTCAGACCAACTTGTCCAGATGGGCTTCACACAGTATGCCTATCCCGTACTACACATTTCCGGGTCTAGATGCAGACTCAACTGGGGATAGCAACTATCAGCCCATGGGGATCACTTACTCTTCCACCTTTTGGTGGAGGATCACATGCTCATGAATAAAGGAGGACTTCACTTGTCCAATGAAGGAAGATCGTTACCCTTGATGATCTCTTGGGAACCATAGAAATCCTAGCCAGTTGAAAAGAACCGTAGCGGGCTTGCCTCCACAGATCTGGCCTCGGATCTCGAATCGGAACTCTAAATCCCCAGCGGTGGTCGAATCGTCTCCTCTTCCTCCTCCTTGCTCCTCTCCCTTCTCTTTTCTCTTCAGAAAGAGAATATCAAAGTGAAAAATGAAATCTTCACTCAAATCTGAGGTTAAACCCAGCAAGAAATAACCTGCGTCACAGGATCCAGGATGAAGGAAACGAATGGCCACAAATTGCCCTCAAAAGTCTATTTTTGGGCTGACACGGCATGTGACATTCCCATGTCATAGGTCGTGTATTGCAAGAAGTACACGAACCGACTCATTCGGACCAGGACACGGGCTTAGACATGCCCGTGTCAACTTATGATACGCCCGTGTCATAAGGTACTTGGCCGTGTTGAGGGGCGTGTCCCTCAATCGGCACATGATCAATACTTCTGAAAAGGACACGGCTAAGGCACACGCCCGTGTCCTTAGCTGGGTGATAAATACGCCCCTGTGATACGCCCGTGTCAAAGGCCGTGTGCCACACTCGACACAACCCGGTTACCAACCCGAGCAGGACACGGCCTCAGACATGCCCGTGTCCCTGGCTATGTCACCTTGACACTCCCTGGGACACGCCCGTGTCCCAGGACGTGTGCCTCGCTCGAGACACACTCGAGACCCGCTCGAGTACCCAGAGCTGGACACGCCCTAGGACACTCCCGTGTCCCAGGCCGTGTCACCTAGCCTGAACTCCAAATTAGAATTTGGGGTGTTACAACCCTCCCCTCCTTATAATAAATTTCGTCCCGAAATTTTCTTACAGCAAGGAAACCCAGCAAGCACAATGTTATAACTTCAAAATGACTGTTACAACAAAAGACGCACTTTACAACAATTCAAGCAAACAACTCGGGAAAATCATCTCGTATGGTCTGCTCCCTCTCCCATATTAGCTCCTCACGGCCACAATTGTCCCACCGGACTTTGAACATCCCTATTGTTTTGTTTCATAACTGTTTATCGGCTCTATCTTCGATCTGAATGGGTCTAACCTTTGTCGTTAGCCCATATTTGACCGGTACGCGATCATTCTCAATCACTTGAGCTGAATCCTTGACGGATTTTTGAAGTACTGAGATGTGGAACACATCATGCAATCCACTCAATTCTACCGAAAGAGCTAGCTGATAGGCAGCTTCCCCAACTCGCTACACCACTTCAAACGGACCAAGATATCTCGGACTTAGCTTTTTCAACCACCGAATCTTGGACACACCTTTAAAGGGTTTGATCTTCAAATATACCCAATTGCCTATCGCAAAATCCACGTTTTAGTGCTTGGCGTTGTAGTGCTTTGCTTGTCGATCCTGGGCTATCAGTAGCCTCTCCCGAATAGAGCATATTATTGAGTTAGCCTCTTCCACTTCCTTACGCTTATACAGCTTAGATTCGCCTACTTCTGCCCAAGCTAACGGTGTACGACACTTACGACCATACAAAGCTTCAAACGGTATCATACCGATGCTCGCTTGGTAGCTATTACTGTAGGAAAACTCCACCATATGGAGATGATCTTCCCATCCCTTACCAAAATCCAGGGCGCACATTCGGAGCATATCCTCCATCATCCTGTTGGTCCGCCCAGTCTGGACATCCGTTTGGGGATGAAAGGCCGCACTAAATGCTAACTTTGTTCCCAACAATTGATGAATTAGCCGCCAATCATTCGATGTGAATTGTCCATCATGGTCACTTACGATGCTCTGGGGAACACCGTGCTATCAGACTATCTACTCAACATAGAGCTTTGCCAAGGTTTCCACTGAATCGTCCCTCTTATTCGGTAGGAAGTGAGCCACTTTTGTCAACCGGTCTACAATTACCCAGATTGAATCATTCCCGCGTTGAGATCTCGGCAACCCGTGCATGAAATCTATTGGGATATCATCAAACTTCCACTCCAGAATAGGTAACGACTTCAGGAAACTTCCAGGCTTCTGACATTCTGCTTTGACCAACGCACACGTTTGACACTTAGCCACATAATTTGCTATGTCTTTCTTTAGTCCTGGCCACCAGAATAACTTCTTTATATCCTTGTACATCTTTGTGCTCCCAGGGTGAATTAAGTACTTTGCAAAGTGATTTTCATACATCAACTCTTCTCTCAACTTACCCATACTTGGGATGCACAACCGGCCATCTTTTGGTAACAAGCCGTCATCCCAGGAGAATTGGCCAGACCCATCCTTTGTATAGCATTGGAGACTTTCATCAAGCTCCATTGCTCGTTGAACCCTATCCGCAAGGTCATATTATACCTCCGTCCAGTTCAAGCATGCATCGGCTATGGAATTCTTGTAAACACAAGAAATCTCTAACGCTTCAAACTGCCGGATCAGACGCACATCATGCATCTGCAACCAACTTGCCCGCACAAGAGTCCTACGACTCAACGCATCAGCGACCACATTTTCCTTCCCTGGAGTATAGTGAATATCAAAGGTATAGTCCCTAAGGAACTCCATCCACCTTCGTTGTCACATATTCAGATCTTTCTGATCCAATAGATACTTTAGGCTCTTATGATCTGTATAAATATCCACCTTTATGCCATATAGATAGTGCCACCACAATTTCAGCGCAAAGATCATCGCCGCCAACTCTAAGTCGTGCACGGGATAATTCCATCCATGCACTTTCAACTAGCGTGAGCCATAAGCAATCACTTTACCAAACTTCAGAAGAACGCAGCCTAAGACGCTCCCTGAAGCATCACTGTAGATCTCATAGCCGTCTGTACCACATGGCGATGTCAGAACAGGCATTGTGGTCAAACGACTCTTAAGCTCTTCAAAAGCTCGCACGCACTCCAGCATCCAAACGAACTTTTGATCCTTTCTTGTCAACGTGGTCAGGGGCAAAGCAATCCGTGAGAAGTTTTCCACAAACCATCTGTAGTAGCCTGCCAGTCCAAGGAAACTCTTGACCTCGGCCACTAAAGACATAACTGGCCACTCTCGGATGGAACTTATCTTTGACGGATCAACTGCTATGCCCTCTCCACTTACCATGTGGCCAAGAAAAGCCACCGACGATAGCCAAAACTCACACTTTGAGAACTTCGCATAGAGCTTATTCCTTCGCAAGGTATGCAAAACTAATCGCAAATGGTTTGCATGATCGGCTTCCGACTGCATGTATACTAAGATATCATCGATGAAGACAATCACAAACATATCAGAGTACTCTCGGAACGTTTGGTGCATTAGATCCATAAATACCAAAGGCGCATTACATAAGCCAAACGACATTACGGTGAACTCATAATGCTCGTAGCGTGTTCCAAATTCTGTCTTGGGAATATCACCTTCCCGAATCCTCAGCTGGTAATATCCAGATTTTAAATCCAATTTGGAATAGACGGTTGATCCCACTAGCTGATTAAATAAGTCATCTATCCGTGGAATCGGATACTTGTTTTTCTCCATCAACTTATTCAACTCACGATAGTCAATACATAACCGTAAACTATCATCCGTCTTTTTCAAAAATAGAACAGGCGCGCTCCAAGGTGACAAGCTCGGTATCAGAGTACCAAAATCCTGCCTACTCTTCGCATACTAGCGAACTTAGTCACAAGCTCGGTATTCTGGCCCAGTGTGATCTCCTTTGAATTACAATCAATAAAGGCATGCTGCTCCGAGAGCCAGTCCATGCCAAAGATCACATCAAACTCCGATATCGATAACACAGATGCACTCAAACCGAAATCTCGACTTCCTATTTTAACTTACACATCGCAAGCTCTATCCGCAAGCATCACACAACCATTCGGTAGTAACACTTTTATACTATCTATCGTCATATGATTCGACACTCCAATTCGAGCTACGAAGTCCTTAGATAGAAATGAATATGAAGCACCTGTATCAAACATGGATCTCGCTAGGTTGTTCTGAATTAGGACAAAGCCTGTATCACTTACATCATGCACAAGCGACATAGAAAGTAAGCAATATAAACAAAGCAAGCAATATCTTAAATTGTACCTGTAACGACGTCACTTTGCTTTATATCCTCCTGCTGGGCAAGATTATAAACTCTGGGATGCGCCTATGATGCAGAGGACTCTACCACTGCTTTGCCCTTCTCAGCATAAGACGTGCCCGTCTTCTTTTCCCCCTTTGGCTGAGCAACCCAAAAATCACGGGCTATATGCCCCACTTTGCCACAAGTAAAGCAGGTACGAGACTCCTGCTTTGAATTTGCTCCCTACGCAACTATCGCAAAAGCTTGCCCAGAAGTCTTAGACCTCTTGCCCCACTTCTTCTAGTAGTACGATTTTCTAGTTCGGGGTGCTTTGAGCTCTGGCTTTGTCACAGCCAATTCCTTTTTGCCTTGCACCCGCTTCATGTCCTTTTCCAGCGCACACGCAGTATCAACCAATGCCTGAAATCCCTGGTTCACCAAACTCGAAAGCAGGAACCTCAACTCATCCCGCAATCCTTCGTAGAACCGATTAGTTTTCCTTTGTTAATCCGCAAAGATTGACCCCGTATACCGTCCCAACCTTGCAAATTCATGCAAGTACGTATCAAATCTACTTTCTCCTTGCGTTAACCATTGGAACTCGTTCTCCATGGCAATGTGTTGTGCCGCTGGTAAGTGCTTTGCAAAAAACATTCGAGAGAACTCCTCAATCGAAACTTGTGTTAACTGCCTGCCCGCTAAATGGTGTAACTCAACCTCGTCCCACCATAACCGCGCCTCTCCTTCCAACATGAAGGTGGCCAATGTGACCTTCTAACTTTCCTCCATCCTGATCGCCGTCAATATATGCTTGACTCGCGAAAACCAATACTCTGCCTGTGTTGGGGATCCCATACCCGTGAACGTAGGCGGATTGAAGCTCATGAATTGCTTCAACAATCGTTCAGCTGCTCGCAGATCCACAGCCTCAACCGGTTCGGGTCTTACACCAACACGATCTGGCACCAATGCCGGCTACGCCTGCCCGGACGACTGAACCAATGCTGGCTGCACCTGCTCGGTTTGCTGAATCATGGCGAATAGTGCCTCAGCAATTAAGCGATCTCTTTCCACAGATGGAGGAGGTGTAGGCACCTCACCTGGTTTTGCACTCTCATTAGAATGTTGGGGCTCAGACTGCCCAGCACCACTACGAGTCACCTATAGGTGAACAAGAGCACATTAGCGACCTTGCGCAAGCAATAACTATAATTTAGGAACGCGCAGGTTCCTCAAACAAGTGTATTTGCATTCCTTAGTGGACAATCAAGAGTTCATTAGTGTTAAAGCGGTTCACACATACACGTGCTCGCCACCCCACAAAAGAATTCGACCATGAATTCGAAAGAGGAAGACCGAGACAAGATAATACCAAAATGTAACGACTCCACCTGTTAAATAACATATAATAGAAGGTCCGGCCGGGACCCCACACTATATGCCACAAACAGACAGCGAGGTCACAGGTTAATACCAAAACACCATCGCACCCTAACTCAGAGCATGCTAGCGGAAGATTTTAACAATAAAGATGAACTCATACCAGGAATGTCTACTATATATATAAACCACATTTATATATCAACTCTTGAAGGTGTTTATAACAAATACAACACATGTTGGCCTTAAGGCCTTACAGTTCCTCTTTTTCACAGTGTGGATTGCATACATCGGTGCACAGGCCGGCCACATATGAACAAAATATAATAGAAAGCTTAGCCTTCAAGGTCTAGCAGTGACAGCGGCAGCATCAATAACAATAGGGACTTTAGCCCTTACTTCCCGCTCGGCTCTCCAGCACCTGCATAGGGACAGCCCACTCAGAAGGTGGCAAATAAGGCAACGGTCAGCATTCAGCTGACCAATTTATAACAATCCTACCCCTTTACCGGGGCAGTGGCATTCCTTCCCTACATGCATAGTAATGCATAGACAGATATATCATACTTTGTGCTCTCACGCACAATCAATCCATCACAACCGTCAGTCACACAGCTCGACGATCCATGCACTAAAGGCATATTCTTGGTGCACCAGCGAACCAGGGTCAACACCACCATTTACACAGTATTAAGCATTTATTCTTAATGGCGCACAGGCCTAAGACTCTCATTATGCCACTAACGAAAGCTCAATGCCTTGACGCTCTCCTGTACAGTTGACATAACGCAGGTATGGATCAACCACCCCCACTTGCTCAAGTCGCATTGCCATCACCGAGTACAACATACTCGAGGCTATATCTGAAGGCGCGGGTCGGTTTCACCTTTCCTGTTCGACAAGAAGCCTTTTTAAGATCTCGCATCTCACACTAGCCATAATGTCCACCAAGGACTGGCTTCACAATAGCCACACTGTCTACCAAGGACTGGCTACACTATCCACATCGGACTGGCTACACTGTAGCCACAGCACAAGAAGTACAAGGGTATTTTCCTATAATTCCTCATTCTAGTACTTCCTGCTACTCCCCTTCACAGGTATAACCAATTGACTCCACAAACTACACGTTTATACGCGGAGTCTTCTCCGGTGTGTAATATGCAACATCACCAATCCAGACCAACCTGTCAAGATGGGCTTCACACAGTATGCCTATCCCGTACTACACATTTCTGGGTCTAGATGCAGATTAAACTGGGGATAACAACTATCAACCCACGGGGATCACTTACTCTTCCACCTTTTTGTGGAGGATCCAATGCTCATGCATAAAGGAGGACTTCACTTGTCCAATGAAGGAAGATCGTTAACCTTGATCTCTTGGGAGCCATAGAAATCCTAGCTGGTTGAAAATAACTGCAGCGGCCTTGCCTCCACAGATCTAGCCTCGGATCTCGAATCGAAACTCTAAAGCTCCAGCGGTGGCCGGATCTTCTCCTCTTCCTCCTCCTTCCTCCTCTCCATTCTCTTTTCTCTTTAGAAATAGAATATCCAAGTGAAGAATGAAATCTTCACTCAAATCTGTGGTTAAACTCAATAGGAAATAACCTGGGCCACAGGATCCAGGATGAAGGAAACGAACGGCTATAAATCGCCCTCAAAAGTCTATTTTTTGGGCTGACACAGCCTATGACACGCCCGTGTCGTCGTGTACTATAAGCGGCATACGAACCGACTCATCCAGACCAGGACACGGGCTTAGACACGCCCGTGTCAACTTCTAACATGCCCGTATCCCTAGGTACATGCCCATGTTGAGGGGTGTGTCCCTCAATCGGCACAGGATCAATACTCCCGAAAAGGGCACGACTAAGGCACAAGCCCGTGTCCTTAGCCGTATGCCAAACACGCCCATGTGACATGCCCGTGTCACCGGCCATGTGCCATACTCAACACAGCCCGGTTACCAACCCGAGCAGGACACGGCCTCGGACACGCCCGTGTCCCTAGCCGTATCACCTTGACACGCCCTGGGACACGCCCTAGGACACGCTCGTGTCCCAGGCCGTGTGCCTCACTCGAGATACACTTGAGACCCGCTCGAGTACCCAAAGCTGTACACGCCTTGGGACATACCCATGTCCCAGGCCGTGTCACCTGGCCTGAACTCCAAATTGGAATTTGGGGTGTTACATAGAGCCTGAAGAACAAAGTTCACAGTGCAGATCTAAAAGATCACACAGTTAGCTGTAGCGATCTTCACCTGCTACAGCAAGTTCATAAGAGTTTTTTGAGGAAGAAGAAGAAGCAGAGCATTTTAATTTCTGCAGTCAAGGTTTGCTGAGTGAAGAATACAAAGAACTGTCAAATCATTTATCTTCATAAACAAGATCAAAAACTTGTGTTTCTGAGTTACTACCAGCACAAGCAGCTATTTCTTGAAGATCAACATTCTTATTGCTGAGAAGAAGTTAGGACTGGTATTTTCTCAGCTCAGGAAGCAGAAGGCTCAGAGAAATCTCTCTGGAGTCAAATCAACACAACCACTTTATTTTCTGTAGGGTCCTTTGGATCTGAGTTGTAGGCCTATTTTATAAAAGCTGAGTGTGGATCATTTTTTGATCTGAGGTAGGATACTGTGTGGATTTGAGGTAGGGAAGTTTGCTTGCGGTAGGAGAGTCATTCTCTCTGAGTGGTAGGGCCTTTATGCCTGAGTTGTAGGATCCAGCCTTGGATTTGAGGTAGGGCCTTTGTGCCTGAGCGGTAGGAGAGTCATCTTCTCTGAGTTATAGGTCTAACCTCCTAGCTTGAGCTATAGGACTATTAAGTTAGTCTGAGGTAGGTCATCTTTGGATCACTGAGTTGTAGGAGCAAGCTTGCTTTGAGGTAGGGCTTTGTGCCCGAGCTGTAGGTCTTGGAGGATACTGAGAGATCCTGTAGGATCAGTGGTGTAAGATCTTAGTAGCCGAGATTTAGAGATGTGCCTTGTCTAACAAGTTGTTAAAAAGGTGGGAGGGAAAGTGGGCGAACCCATAATCTGGGGAATCACTATAAATTCTGTGTGTGCTTTTTGTGGTGTGTCTTTAAAGCAAAAAACTACTAACTCACAACACACTTAAAGAAGAAAAACTACAAAGAGACTAAATACCTATTCACCGCCCTCTAGGTATTTAACTATCCTTTAAATTAAAGACATTCAAGTGGTATCAAAGGGTGGTTGCTCAAAAGGACTTAATAGTCTGAGTAGATCTCAAAGGGTAGCTAAAAGTATAGTACTTATAGGTTCTGGAGATAACCATAAGGAGCTGGGTTTCATAAAGCTTCCTATCTGCAGGAAGGAGAGCTTTGGAATCTGGAAGGAGAGGGTCAGGATCTTCATGGAAACATCTAACCCAAGGATCTTTATTACAGTTCAAGAGGGAACTTTCATCCCTATGAAAGTCTCAGCTCTAAATGTAACAATACAGACACCAAAGAGGTATTCAAAGATGACCAAGGATAAGGTCATATTGGCTACAATGGATAAGAGGGCACATAACATAATAGTGAGTGTCATAGATGATTCTACTTTCCAAAACCTTATCCACTGCAAAACATCCAAGGAGATGTGGGACACTCTGGTTGTCTTAATGGAAGGAACTGAAGAGGTCAGAGATGATAGTAAGTCCATGCTCAACCAAGAGTATGCGGCTTTCAGGCAGTCCAAGAAAGATAGCATATCTGAATGCTATGAAAGATTTTGTAGAATAGTGAATGATCTGAGGACCTATAGGAGAGTCTTCAGCCATTATGAGCTGAATGGCAAGTTCCTAAGGTCTCTAACTAGAGACTGGGAGACAAGGATCTATGCCATCAGAGAGGTGGCAAAGCTGGCTGATACTCCACCTCATACACTGTTTGGGAAGCTGTTCTCTTATGAGATGTAGCTGGCTTCTAGGAAGGAGGAGGAGACCATCAGCAAATCCCAAGCCAAAGAAAAGTCTTTAGCCTTCAAAGATGAGAGCTCCAAGAAGAACAAGGAGAGGATTGTCTCTCCTCCAAGGAGGCCTTCTGATTCAGACAGCACATGGCTAAGTTAATCTGATAGCAGCTTGTTAGATGATGAATTTGCTGCCTTTATCAGGCAGTTTCAGAAGTTGATGAAGAGGAAGTAGTGGAAGATAGACCATACATCCTCCTCCTCTTATCACAGGAAGAACCACTCCAAGGGAGAAAGGTATGACTCTAAAACTAGTAAACATGTTTCCTCTAAAGTTGTTTGATATTATTGCAGCAAACCTGGGCATGTAATTGTTGACTGCCTAGTGAAGAGAAGAGAGGTTGGTGAGAAAAAGGTCCATCATCACAAGGGAAAGAAGTAAAAGTCCTTCATTGCAAAGAAGGAGAAGAGTTGGAGTCAATCTAACTCATCATCTTCTGAATCTAAAGAAGAAGAAGCCTACATTGGGCTATTTGATACTGAAGAACAAGCTGGAGAAGCTACTAAAGAAGAAGCTAAAGACTATCCTTCTGCCAGGATAGGTATCAGGGCCCCTCTATCACATTCAGATAGTGACTCAGAGTTGGATAAAGATGAAGAAGATGGCAATAGTTACTATGGGCTGATTGCCAGGTCTGATGAAGAATCTTGTCAGGATCATCCTAGTCTAGAAAAGGTATTCTCTCTATCCAGCTCATCTTCTGACTCAGATTATGAGACTGGTCAAAATTCTGAGGCATCATCATCCAGTAATGGGGATGGGTCAGAATCTTAAGAAGATGTCAATCAATTGATTGACAAGTATGGTGTCATTCTGAATGCTTTCAAAATAAGTAAGAAGTTGGCCAAGAGGCAAGCTGAGGAGATCACTTCCCTTCAGCTAGCTGCTTCCCAGCAGGTTGAGACAACAACCCTGCTGTATCAGAAGGCTAGGGAAGTTAGCCAACTGAAAAACATTTCCCTCATTCAGATTGCACCATCAGATTCAAGAATAGTCTCATTAGGGATCTTGAAGAGAAACTCTAGAGGGAGAAAAGGATAGTGTCTAGTTACTCTAAGCCAAGTACTATGTTGCCCTTGATAGACTCCTTCTCCTCTCATAAGGGTAAGAAGGGGTTGGGATTCAAGGGAAGCACAAGAGTTGCATATCCCAAAGGGGAAGGGAAAGCTCCAGTTCAGCCTCTGGCATCCATGCCTCCCATTCCCTTTAAGAAAGTTCTGTAACCTTCAAATAGGCATGACCAAGAGAGAATCTATTGTCACTGGATGAATGGTAGATCCACTAGTATGAACAAATATGTTCGTAGCTATGGTGGAAGATATAGCAGAGGAATGAGTGCCTTTTAGATTCCCCATGAGGAAATTCAAATGGACCATTTGTCTTTGGTACCCCAACCCCCAATCTCAAGAACAAGACAGTAGCCTTCACTCAAGACCTTCCAACAAAGACTCAGACCAAGGGTAAGTCTATCAGTAGGCCAGATCTGGCTATCCCTAATGCTATAAATAGCATGTCCTGTGCAAAGAAGGCTGCTGTAAATGGCATTCAGAGCAAGCCAAGAAAGTTTGCTGAAATACTCACCTTCAGTCAGATCCTTGCTGAAAGGAACTTGAAGAAGGCTGCTGCTCCTCTTCCTTTTATTCTGTCAGTAGTTAACCAAACTAACTGACCTACTCAGAAAAGAGGATATAACATTCATGAGTGCTGGTGTTGTGGTAAGGGGGGCATTTTGCCCTAGATTGCTGGCACAATCTAAGTGTGCCCAGAGCAAATGTTAGTCTCCTATCAAAAATTCTGCAGGAAGATAGTTTCTATTTCTAGCTAATCAAAACCTAGGACGCAATAAATATTGGGGTCCTATGGTAAGAAAAATTATGTGTTGCAGGTTAGTCTAAGTGCCCATACCCCTATATGGTGCTTGGATAGTGGTTGTTCCAAACACATGACTAGAATAAGGAGCAATCTTATGGAGTACACTCTAATGAAGGATGGACCCAAAGTTATCTTTGGTGGTTCAGATAGAGAAGTGACAAGAAGCTACGATAAGATTACCAATATCATAGTCACCATATCAAAAGTGGCTTATGTTGAGGGGTTGCAACACAACCTGATAAGCATAAGACAACTCTAAGATATTGGCTATGTCATTGCATTCCACAAGGATGAGTGACAGATTAAGAGGTCAAGTGACCAAGAGGTCATCTTGACAGGTACTAGGAGTGGAAATGTTTATTGCTTAAACTTTCAATGTCTTAATAAAGACTCTCCAATATGTCTAGTTGCAAATGAGAAAGTCTCATATTGTGTACAATAACACAAGAGGTTAGCTCATTTGAACTATAAGACCATTGGTAAGCGCTTTAGTGAAGAGCTAGTTAGGAATGGTCCCAAGATGAAATGCACCAAGGAAGGCATTTGCTCAGCATGCCAAAAGGGGAAGTAGACTAAAGCTTCCATCAAAAACATTGGGACCAAAGACTCTGTGAGGTGTTTATAACTCTTGCATATAGACTTTTTTGGTCCTATGCCAGTTTATAGTCTAGGTAGGAAAGTCTACACCCTTGTGGTGGTTGATAATTATTCTAGGTTTGCTTGGATTTTCTTTCTTAAGAAAAGTCTGAAACCCCTGATATCTTCAAGACATTTGTCAAGATAATTCAGAATGAGCTAGACAGTCTGTGGTCAAAATCAAAAGTGACCATGAGACTGAATTCCAGTCTGAATGCAAGACAAGTTTCTGTAAAGAGCAAGAGATTCATTAAGAATTTTCTTCTCCAAGAACACCCTAGCAAAATGGGATTGTTGAGAGGAAGAATAGAACTCTCATAGAGGTTGGTAGGACCTTGCTAAGTGACACATCTCTCCCAGAATATTTCTGGGCTGAAGAAATTAATACTGCATGTCACGTCCTTAATAGAACCTCTATCACCAAGAGCCACAAGAAGACTCCCTATAAGATTATGAATGGCAGAAAACCAAATCTGGCCTATCTCAGAATCTTTGATAGCAAGTGATATTGTGCTGAATAATGGAAAGTCCTATGTGACTAAGCTTGCTGCCAAGTCCTATGATGGGATTTTTGTTGGGTACAACAATCATAGTAAGACCTATAGGATCTATAACTTGGAAAGTCAAGTTATAGAAGAGTCTATTAATGTAATTTTTGATGAGTCAACTATGATTAACAGTGAGCTGCAAAGCACCTCTTCTAGTCCTGCAGGTATAGAGCTGATGATGGATAAGCTAACCATCAAAGATGTTGCTCCATCAGTCAAAGATGGAGTGGATATTCTAGAATAAGGGCAAGGCACACTTGAAGTGGATGAAGATCAGCAAGATGCAGCCATTAAAGCTGATGTTGAAGGAAGATTGCCTCCAACTGTTAGGCATCTAGGAGATCATCCAAGACACCAAAATATTAGTGATTCAAACCAAGAAGTGGTGATAAGAAGCAAGAGCCTTAATACAGCTATGTATTCAAGTTTCCTGTCACAGGCTGAGCCAAAGAGATTTGAAGATGCCAACATAGATCAGTTCTGGATTATAGCAATGCATGAGGAATTGAACCAGTTTAAGAGATGTAAGGTCTGGAAGATGGTTCCCAGACCACAAAGACATATTGTTATTGGAGTCAAGTGGATTTACAGGAATAAACTTGATGAAAATGCATTATAATCAACAACAAGGCTAGGCTAGTAGCTAAGGGGTACAGACATGAAGAAGGTATTGACTTTGATTAATTATTTGCCCCTGTAGCAAGATTGGAAGCCATCAGACTCTTCCTTTCATATGATGCATACAAAGGATTTAAAGTCTACCAGATGGATGTTAAGTCAACCTTCTTGAATGGTGACTTAAAGGAAGAAATCTATGTTGAACAACCTTCAGGTTTTTTTGATTCTAACTCTCCTGACTTTGTTTATAGACTTAAGAAAGCTTTATATCGGTTGAAGAAAGCCCCTAGAGCATGGTATGAGACAATGTCTAGCTTCCTCATTGAGAATAAATTCTTAAGGGGGAAGATAGACAAGACCTTATTCTAAGGGAATCTAAGGGCAAGATTATCCTAGTCCAAATATATGTTGATGGCATAATTTTTGAGTCTACTGATGACAATCTTTGTAGAAAGTTTGCCAAACTTATGCAAGGGAAGTTTTAGATAAGTAGTATGGGTGATCTTAAGTACTTCTTGAGCCTCCAAGTAAGGCAGGCTGAAGTTGGATTGTCCATCTCACAGTCTAAATTCATTAGGGTGTTGATCAAAAAGTTTGGTATGGAGAATGCCTCCAACATGAAAACTCTCATGGGATCAAGTATGCTTATAAAAAAAGATAAGGTGGGGAAACCTATTGATGAAACTTTATATAGAGGGATAATTGGCTCCCTTCTATATCTTACTGCTAGTAGGCCAGACATTATGTATGCTACATGTGTTTGTTCTAGGTATTCGACTAGCCCTAAAGAATCTCACTACTCTGCTGCTAAAAAGATTTTGAGGTATCTTAAGGGCACACCAGATCTTGGCCTCTAGTACCCTAGAAATAGGTAATTTGGACTAATAGGCTATTCGATGCAGTTTTTACAGGCTATAAAGAGGACATGAAGAGCACATCAAGTACCTGTCAGTTCTTAGGAGGAAGACTAGTGTCTTGGAGAAGCAAGAAGTAGACCAATGTTGCAATCTCAATAGCTGAGTCAGAGTATATCTCAGCAAGTAGCTGATGTGCTCAGTTGTTGTGGATCCAGCATCAGCTCCAGGACTATAACCTCTAGATAAGTAACAACCCTATGTTCTATGATTCAACTAGTGCAATCTCAATTGCTAGGAATCCTGTCTCTCATAGCAGGACTAAGTATATTGAGATTATGTATCATTTTATTAGTGAGCATGTGGAAAAGGAAGACATCTGTCTTGAGTTTGTCCCCACAGACAAGCAAATGGCAGATATCTTTACTAAGCCACTAGATGAAGTCAAGTTCAACACCTTCAAGTTTGAGTTGGGTATGTTGAACTTGGTATAACTTCAGTTGCTCCTAATTTTCTTTTGTTTCAAGAGTCACTTTTCTTGCAGGTAGATAAGTCTTTAAATTGGTATTAAGACTCTCAAGTCTTTCAAATGATATCAAGACTTAGATGGACTCAAGTGTCCAGTAAAGAGAATGACAGCAAATGCTCCTGTTGAGGGGGAGCAAGTCGAGATGCTCCTATTGAGGGGGAGCAAATCTAGCAGTTGTAGGAACAAGTTCAGCTTCCTAGACAAAGTACAGACTAATGGGGAGATCAACCCTAGTGGATAGCTGCTGCTAAAAGACAATACTACTGCAGGAGAAGATGAAAAGCCAGCACCTCCCTGACTACAACTGCATTCTGCAGAAGCTTTAAGTGGTATAAGGAGTGGCATTAGCTCAAGTGGATCAATAAACCACTCACGTGTCAAGTGGCTGCAGTGATGTGTTGTATAAGTAGTATCAACACAAGTGGTATGATATCTAATCAAGTAGTTTAATCACTAGGCTAATTTCTCAAGTGGTATCAACACAAGATTTTGGCTGGATCAAGAGATAAATTCTCTAGTGCATGAACCTTTCACCTCCCTCATTAGATAATTGTTTTTTGAAGAAGCTAAAAAGGGGGAGATGCGGGCAATACCCTGAATCCCTAAACCCCAAAGGGGGATTTTAGAAACGATCAAGAACAAACCGGAAGTGGATTAACAGAAATTTTATTATCCAAAAAAAGGTATCTATTACAAAGGTATGACCTCCCTTTTATAGAATGGAGGAGAGATGAGATAATATAAATTAGAGATGTGGGACTAAAAATTTACAGGACTAAGCAACCTATACAAAAAACAACCCGCACAAGCCGCGCGGTTAGATGAGAAGGGCTAATCGCTCGGCTACCACCGGAGAGGGAGAAGTCTCCATGGGTGACTGCTAGACCGCCCGGTCTCCAAGCTGCCTGAGACAATCCGCTAGACCGCTCGGACTCCAGACAGCAACAACCCAGCAACCAAACCGCTGAAGGGAAACCACCAGACCGCGAGGTCTTCATCCCACCAAGACAGACCACCGGACCGCCCGATCACCAACTCTAACACTCCCCCTCAAGCTGGAGCGTATATATCGATCATGCCCAGCTTGTCGCAAATATGAAGAAATGAGGCGGATATTGGCTTGGTGAAGATATCAGTCAGCTCTTTATCAAAAGTGATGAAGGGAGTGCAAATTTGTTCCTTCAAAATCTCTTCATGAATGAAATAACAGTCGACCTCAATGTGCTTGGTTCTTTCATGAAAGACCAGATTTTTGGAGATGTATATGGCAGCCTTGTTATCACAGAACATAGGTAGAGAATGGTTGTAGACCTCTCCTAAATCCATCATGAGAGCCCGTAACCACTTTAACTCAGAAGTGTTCGATGTCATACTATGATACTCCACTTCTGCACTGGAGTTGGAAACCACATACTACTTCTTGCTCTTCCAGATCACCAGATTTCACCCAACAAAGGTGCAAAAACCTGAGGTTGACTTGCGATCCCCTTTGTCATCA
Source organism: Platanthera zijinensis (assembly GCA_039513925.1). NCBI lineage: Eukaryota > Viridiplantae > Streptophyta > Magnoliopsida > Asparagales > Orchidaceae > Platanthera > Platanthera zijinensis. Next base: position 105,445,169 of record CM077078.1, on the reverse strand, counting down.
GCATAACTCGCATCTGAGTATGCTTCAACCCTCAGATGACCATTCTTCTGAAAGAATAATCCTTTCCCAGGCGCTACTTTGACATACTCCAAGATCCGTAAGGCGGACAGTAGATGACACTCCCTAGGAGCTTGCATGAATTGTCTCACCTTGCCCACAGCATAAGAAATGTCGGGCCTAGTCACTGTGAGATATATGAGCTTACCAACCAGACGCTTGTACCGCGTAATATCTGAAAGAGGAGGCGAATCATCTATCCAGGTTTTGTCTTCTCCAGTTGTCATGGGGCATCAGGCAGGTTTTGCTCCAGTCAACCCTGCTTCTTTTAATAGATCAAGAGCATACTTATGTTGGGAGAGGACTAAGGAGGTTGGCTTTCGAAAGATTTAGATCCCCAGAAAGTACTTCGGAGACCCATATCTTTCGTGACCAGATGTTGACGAAGATGCCACTTTGTCAAGGCTACCCCTTCCTGGTCATCGCCAGTGAGAAGAATATCATCGGCGTATACAGCATGAACCACTAGTCCCGATGAGATTTTGCGAATGAATAGCGAGTGATCGGCAGAGCTTCGCACAAAACCAATGGTCGCCACGATGCCGCTGAACTTATCAAACCAAGCTCGAGGGCTCTGTTTGAGGCCACAGATTTCCGTCTTCAACCGGCATACTCGTGTCTCCCCCTGAGAAACATACCCAGTAGGTTGCTCCATGTAGATGGCCTCCTAAAGATCACCATAAAGGAAGGCATTCTTGATCTCCAGCTGGAAAATAGGTCAATCTCTATTGACCGCCACAAAGAGGAGAACTTGGATAGTGCTGAGACGAGCCATGGGAAAGAAGGTGTCAAATTAATCAACCTCATAGGTCTGAGTAAAGCCCTTAGCAACCAGGCAGGCCTTATAACGATCGACAGTGCCATCTGGGCCAAATTTGACCACAAAGACCCAGCGACAGCCAACAACATCAGTGTCGAATGGAGGAGGAACAAGAGTTTAGGGACCCCACTCAGTTAGGGTCGTCATTTACTCATCTATGACCATCTTCCAATGAGGAATAACAAGAGCCTCCTGGTAGGAACGAGGAGTGGCAGTGGAAGAGATAGCCAGTGCAAAGGCCCTGTGATAAGAGGTAAGACGATCATATGAAACAACAACAACAAGGGGGTGCAGGGTACACGTCTACACCCCTTTGCGAGGAGCAACAAGAAGATCCAGGTCGGCGGGTCCCTCAGCATCCGGAGCATCTATGGCGGAGAAAGCTGGCCCGGGAGTAGAGAGCGATGGTGGCGGAGATGAGGGAGATGGTGGTGGAGAAGAGGTAGAGAGAGGCAGAGGGAGAGGAGTGGACAGAGATGGTGTAGGAGGTTAGACCGCAGTAGGAGATGAGGGAACGAAGGGAATAGCAGGAGTATCAGAAGTCGGGGGGAGGAAGAGAGGAGTCATCCGAGAAGTAGGAGGCATTCTCGAAGAAGGTGACGTCAGCGGAGACGAACTGCTTATGAAGAATGGGGTCAAAGTAACAATAGCATTTCTGAGTGGTGGAGTACCTCAGAAAGACGTATTTGGTGGAGCGAGGGGAGAGCTTATCACGGGTTGGAGATGGAGCATGCACAAAGGCAGTGCACCCAAAGATTCAGAGAGGGAGAGGAAAGGGCTTCTTTCCGGGATACAGAATGGAGAATGGGGTATGCCCGTGAAGAACCGTGGAGGGAATGCGATTAATGAGGTAGCAGGAAAGGAGAACAGCATAGCCTCAATAGGAGCGAGGAACATGCATCTGGTTCATCAAGGTGAGAGCGATATCGAGGAGGTGACAGTTTTTGCTTTCCGCCACCCCATTTTGCTGGGAGGTATAAACACAGCTAGTCTGATGAATAATGTCATGTTGCACATAGAAAGAGGTAAAAGCATGACTCAAATATTCTTTAGCATTATCTGAGCGAAAGGTTTTAATACAAACACAAAATTAAGTTTTAATTAATTGATAAAAAGAGAGCCATACATCAAAAAGTTCAGAGCGATCTCATAAGAGATACACCCAAGTACATCTAGAAAAATCATCAATAAAAGTAACAAAATAAGAACTACTCCGACCAATGGTGAGGGTAGGAGTAGGTCCCCAGACATCTGAGTGGACGAGATCAAACGGACGGGTAGAACCCCGACTTTGCTTCGAAGGGAAGGAGGAACGGTGATGCTTTCCAAGCTGACAAGTGTCGCAGTTGAGATGAGTACTGTAAGGAGGGAGGTGGGCAGAAGCTGACGTAGAAGCCGTGGAGGAGGAAGACAGAGACAGAGATGCCACTGGAGAAGATCCATAGAACAAGAGGAGAAGGAGGACAAGGCAGAAACATTGTAGAGGAAGTAGAGGCCTCCGCTCTCAGTCCCAGTAGCAATCGTTCGCTTGGAGATCGGATCCGAAAAAGAACAAGAGGTCGGAGTAAACGTCACAGATCACTGAAGCTGCTTGCATAAAGAGGTAACCGAAAATAAATTGCACGGAAATTTGGGCACATAGAGAGTGTCTACTAGGCGAAGAGACGGAGTAACATGAACCACTCCTGACCCATGAATCGGGGAGGGAGAACCGCCAACATCGAGGACGGGGGGAAACTAATCATGCTGTTCGAGGAGAGAGAAGCACTGAGGATTGCCCGTCATGTGATTAGTCGCACCCTAGTCGATAAGCCATTTACCTTGAGTCACCACATTGGCACTACCTAATGATATGACCACAGAGGCAGACGGCTTGGAAGAGGAGGTGGAAGAGTCACCTGAGGGACGAAGATGGGGATGCTTCATCCAACAGCGATCTACAGTATGGCTGGTGCAGCCACAGTGAGAGCAAAGGTAGGAGGAAGGAGCACGTCTGCTAGACTGGTGACTGTGGCTACCAGAGCCACTCCGCTGAGTTTGGTGAGCATAGTTGTTCGGTGGAGGAGGAGCGGTCAGAAGAGGGTGTTGAAGGAGAGAGATGACAGCGGCGATGCGGGCAGCGATGGCATCTAAGGTAGGAGATTCCGCCTCACCCAGAATTTGCTGGCGGATCATATCACAAGTATCAGGAAGCCGTAGAAGATAGCACACAACCAGAAGCTCCTGGAAGTGCTTGTGTTGTTGAGCCAAATCAACAGAAAAGGGGCGATTCTTAAGAATCTCAGCCCTGAGAGCCTGAACCTGTTGGTAGGCAGCAGTAGGAGACAAGGCAGGACGGGCAAAGAGGTCCGCATACAACGTATAGATGCAGGACATCTGAGCCCCCTTAGAGTACAGAGCGGCAAGATGAAGCCAAGCGGCCTTGGCCGTCTCATCATGACGGATGACGGGAAGGCATTCATCGGATAGGCTGTTAGTGAGCCAAGTATGCACAAGCATGTCGCTCGCATCCCAGTCATCAAACAGAGGTGAAGTGGGAGGAGGAGGATCATCAACGAGATGGTGGCATTTACGTTGCAAGCGAAGGAGAAAGGTGAAGGAGATGCTCGAATCCGGGTAGTTGGAGATGACAAGCTTGGAAATGGTGCCAAAGTTCCAGGAAGGAGTAGGAGGAAGAGGCGGATTGGCGACAGGAGTGGTGGCAGTAGAAGCATCAGAAAGAAACATAGGAGAAAACAGCAGGAAGCCGCGCGGTTAGGAGACAAGCCGCGCGAACAGGGAGAAATCGCAACGGTTAGGAGAAAGAGAGCTGCAGCGGTCACGGTGTTAGACACTAGCGGCAAGAAAAGCCACGACCAAGCCACAAAACTAAACAGCGGGAAAGAAGTAGAGCGGCTAGAAAGCATCCCGCGCGAACAGAAGGAAGAGAAGACCGCGCGAATAGAAAAGAGTCTGCAGGAAAGCAAATAGGGCGTGCGAGCAGAACATAGGTCGCACAGAGAGGTCACGCATACAGAGGGCAGCGACAAGAAGAAGAAAAGAAACCGTACGAATAGATAACCAGAGAGGAAAAAGCCGGCGGACAGAAAGAGGAACCGAATTAGGCGGAAAAGATTGAGTCCTCTGATACCTTGTTAGAGACGAACAAGAACAAACCGGAAGTGGATTAACAGAAATTTTATTATCAAAAAAAAGGTATCTATTACAAAGGTATGACCTCCCTTTTATAGAATGGAGGAGAGATGAGAGAATACAAATTAGTGATGTGGGACTAAAAATTTACAGGACTAAGCGTCCTATACAAAAAAACAACCCGCACAAGCTGCGCGGTTAGATGAGAAGGGCTAACCGCTTGGCTACCACCAGAGAGAGAAGTCATCATGGGAAACTGCTAGACCGCCCGGTCTCCAAGCCGTCTGAGACAAACTACTAGACCGCTAAGACTCCAGATAGCAACAGCCCAGCAACCAAACTGCTGAAGGGAAATTGCCAGACCGCGTGGTCTTCAACCCGCCAAGACAGACCGCCAGACCGCCCGGTCACCAACTCCAACAGGGGAGATGTGGAAAGCAATACTTGATGATAAGTTGTAGATATTCGTATTTTTACGTACTTTATTTAAGTCTTTTTAGTTCATTTTTGTTATTTTTAGTTAGTTTAGTTCAATAAAATGTTCCTTTTTTGAATATACATCTTCTAACTTAGTTTATTTTTGTTTTCTGCAATTTTGCAGAAAACTGTCTAATTTCTCAAAGTACACGCCCGTGTCACTTATGTTACGCCTGTGACCTAGCGTGTTACTTTGATTCCTGTGAAAAAATTGTTGCCAGCAAAGAAAAGAACATGCCACGCCCGTGTCTCGTCCGACACATCGGTGTCATTCCTGATTCGACATTCGTCGATCGTCGATCTCCGATCGCCGTTCGTCGAAACAATTCGACGTTCATCGATCGCCGATCGCCATTCATCGAACGTCATTCGACATTCGTCGATCGCCACTCGACGCTTTGCCCGTCACGCCTGTGACCATTCAACATGCCCACATCCATCCGCTCGACGTTCGTCGATTCAAGCTCGACGTTCGTTGATCCAAGCTCAATGTTCAATTTTCATCGATCCTAACTCTACGCTCGATGCCTTCACCATTCGACACTTAGCTGAACACGCTCGTGTCCCGATTCGAAATGCCCATGTCAATCCCGTTCGACATTCGTCGATCCCAGCTCGATGCTCGACGCCTTCACCAATCATACCTTGCTGGCACGACCGTGACACCCCTATCGCGCCCGTGACCAACACGTGTCCCATTCCAGAAGCTTCCGTAAATCGACCATTCACCAAAATTTTGTCGTCTTCAGCAAGCCAGCCTGACACGCCCCCCCCCCCTGTCATGCCCGTGACCAGGGCGTGTCACCCCTAAAATTTTGCTTATAAATAAAACTTTTCTGTAAGGACCAAGGGTTCACCTTTTTTGGACCATTTTGATGTTAGGTGGGCTGCCTGGGTGTATTTCCAAGCTATGTAAGGGAACTTTCTCCCCCTCTCTTATGTTTGTTTTTAGTTTTTTATAACACTCTTTTTATCTTAATAAAATGTTTAGATTTTTGTCTCCTTATGTTGTTTTGGAATACATCTGAGTGCCCCTCTTTTAGTTATCTTTTTATCCTTTGTTTGTCTTTGTTCTTTCTCATTAAAATGAGTGTGTGTGTGTGTGAGAGAGTAGTTTATGTTTTAATGTTTTTTTAAAATTATTTTTCTTACTTATTTTGTTCTTAGTTTTCTATTATGTTACTACTTGTTATGCAAGCTTTTCTTCTCATTTTTCCTTAGCTTTGTTAGCTTTAGTTATTTTGTGCTTTGTATTCATTCTTATGAATTTATAAAAGGGTTTTTCAAAGTGGTTTTATTTCTTTTAACTTAGGTTTTCTTTTTTAGTTCGTAAAACTTTTTGTTCTTTTTAACTTTATTTTCACTTTTTAAGCATTTTTATAAAGTTATAAGAATGAATAAGTTATCGTTTTAATTTTTGTAACACTTTGTTTTTACTTTAATTTTCAAAAGCTTTTCCTCTTTTTATTTTTTTGCCTTTTTTGAGTTTTTAACAAATTCTAGGAGTAGATTTATAATCGTTTTAATTTTTCGAGCACTTGTTTTTTTCTCTTTTTTAGAGTGCATACGTTTAGGAGTTAGATTTATTGCTTTACTTACTGTTTTTTCCTTCAATTCATGTAGAGTGCGTGTGTGTATGAGATAGTTTTTACAGCTTCATTTTCCGCCTACTCGTTTGAGTAGGACTCACAAATTTATCGCTTTCATTTCTCGCCTACTCGTTTGAGTAGGACTTGCAATTTTACTGCTTTCTTTACTGCTTTAATTTCCCACCTACTCGTTTGAGTAGGATTCGCAATTTTCTGCTTTAATTTCTTGCCTACTCGTTTGAGTATGACTCACACTTTCAATTATACAATTTTTTTCTTAAGCCGTCCCCATTCCGATGAGTGGCAAATCGCTCTTAGCCCTCAGTATCGAAGGACATTGGGTCAGATAAAATATTTTTAAATATTTAAAGGCCTTCTTTTTCTCGTTAATTAAAGCACTTTAGGTTTTCCCCGGGTCTACGACGCGTAGGACCACATATCGATGTGTGGACTCTATTTCCACTGTCCATACGCTAGCTAGCCGAGAGGCCGTGAGTATGGACTGATCACCCTTAGGTAAAGAGAATTGCGTGCATAACTTAGAGAGAGGAGAAGCGTAATTCTCCCGGATTGGGTTCCCCACCAAATAGCGGGGTTCTTAGTGTAATGCGGACATTAAGAGGAATCTTTCGTTGGACGAGAGTTCGGTCGAATAGTCTTAATGTTCAGGTGAGCGATATTCCTAGAGCTAGGTGAGCTCATTCTTTTAGAACCTCCACGACCAAGTCGCCCTTGAATTAATTTGAAATTTAGGATCTCTAGTTATTAAAAGTTATTTTAGTTCTAATCGATTCGGTATTGATGCGCTATTTCTTCATCGGCTTTTTCAGTTTATTCCTTTTTATATATATTTATACCTACGATAGTTAATTATATAACCCGACAAGTTATCTTCGGTAAAATAATAGTCCCTCCAGGGAAGAGTAGAAATAATCAACCCGTACCCAAGAATAATATGATCCCGATTTTCCCTACTGGAATATCCTGTACTACTCGCGATAGGTACACTTGTCTCCTTTCGTTAAAACTCGGTTTCAACTTTATATCAAATAAATCTGGGCACCCCGCTATTCAAACTAAATACACCACAAACCAAAATAAATAAGCTCCGGGAAGCCGCGAGTATTAACCATCAAGTTTTTGACGTCGTTGCTGAGGAATTCTGTGTTGTTATTTCGAACTCTGGAAAACTATTACTTTTACTTATTATATTTATATATATAATACAAAAAAATTTGTCATAATAATAATAATAATGAAAACTACTTTAAAATACTAAATCTAAAAAATCTATAAAATTACTTTTACCATTTATTATTATTATTAATATTACATATATATTTATTTATCTTTAAAAAAAAATGAAATGACGTCATTTCAAAAAAAAATCTAAACAAACTTAAAAAAAAACAAAAAAAAAAGAAACCTAAAAAACTAAAAAGCCATAAAACCAACAAAAAAAACTAAAAAACCCTACCTAAAAACCCACAAATTTTTATTATAAAAAATTATATATATATTTTCTTGCCTCGGCATCGTCTCGCGCTATTGTGAGCGATAGAGGAACGCATTTTTGTAACGCCCAAATGGCTAAGGCGTTACTTCAATATAGAGTTACACACATACTTTCCCCTACCACCCGCAAACTTCTAGCTGAGTTTATCTTTTTCGATTTTCTGTTATATTTTTGTTATTTGTTATTAATAATGCATGGTTTCCAAACGAGCCTCCCCGAACTCATTTCAGGGAAGTTTATACCCTCTCTCTTTATTTTTGTAAATACTGCATTTTATTTATTTTCGTTCCTCATACTTATCTTGCAACATTGAGGATAATGTTTGATTTAAGTATTGGGGTGTTTTCCTATTTTCCTTTATTGCACTTTTTTTCTGCACACATTAAAAATGCAAAAAAAAATTAAAACTCCAAAAATGTTGTTTGTTTTATCATCAAAAACTTAAAAAAATTTCATAAAACAAAAATTTCAAAAAAAAATTATAAAACAAAAATTACAAAAAAATAAATCAAAGGAAAACAAAAATTCCAAATTTTTTTTTACTTTGTAAATATTTAAATAAATAATTTTTGTAAAAAAAAAATCTTTTCTCTTTTCTTTGTAAATAACATCTCTTTCTCTTTCCTTTCTTGTAAATAAATTGATAAAAATGTTAAAAAAACTAAAAAAAAATATAAAAAATCCAAAATAAAAAAAAGATAATAAATAAAAGTACAAAAAAAGATAATAACCCTAAAAAATAAAAAAATTTTGTTTATTATAAACAAATAAATCGAATATACCATTCTTAACCATTTTCTCTCTCCAAAAATCTAGTTGTGAGTTTATTTATAAGTGAATTTCATTAATTCCTTATTTACTATTCATTTATTAATTGGAGATTGATAGATTTAAATATCTGGGGTTAAGTTTTAAAGAATTTCTTTTACTTTTTTATTTAGATAAGTGACTTATTTTTAACACTACTTCTACTTTATCTAAATAATTGCACGTGTATTTTGTTAAATAATAACAACCTTAGACTTCAATTATGTTTACTGCAAGTTTTTTTTTGAAATATAGGAACGTTCAATTTATAAAGGTTACTCTCAAATTTGTTTTTATTAAAATCTAGTTTTCTTTTTGAAAAAAGAAATCTATCTCCAAATTTTTTCATGTCTTACTTGGCATGATTAAATTTTTATCCTTAAAAGAATTTATGTCAATGGGAATAAGATTTTGTTCTGTAAACATAGACATCCAATATATTAAAAGATTATATGTTATGGAGTAAGAGGATAAAATTCATTACTCTTATACATATACATTTGGTTATATGAAGTTCAAAAAAATAGAATGTTATGGAAAATAAGATTTCATTTTCCTAAACATAAAACATAAAAACATCATTAGAGATTTAAGAAAAAATTACCTCACCTCTAAAAACCAAAGCCCTCTTCATAAAATAAGACAACCCCCTTAGCGAATTTCAATGATTCTAGACTTAATTTAAAAATCTTTTTGAGAGCATAATTTTTAAATTGCATTATTTCCTTTAATTCTTATAAGCTAAACTTTTTATAATTCTAATCTATTTTTGTTAACCTAAAAAAATACAATTTTTGTTTTCTATTCGATTATAACAAGGAGTTTTCAGCTAAAACTCTTCCTCTATTTAAATTTTTGTCAAAATTTAGGACTTAACTCTTATACCTCGGATGTTTATTTTGATCTTTTTTAATTAATTTAAGCGGTAGCTAAATTTAGGATTTTTTTAATTTCTTATAAATTCATCTCCAATTTTTGCTCTAGAATTGCAAGAGCTTAAGTATGAGGTTATTTGATAAGTTGTATATATTCGTATTTTTACGTACTTTATTTAAGTCATTTTAGTTCATTTTTGTTATTTTTAGTTTGTTTTGTTCAATAAAATGTTCCTTTTTGGTATATACATCTTCTAATTTAGCTTCTTTTTGTTTTCTGAAATTTTGCAGAAAACAGTTTAATTTCTCAAATTACACACCCGTGTCACTTATGTCATGCCCGTGTCACTTATGTCACGTGATGAGTCCCTATTTTATATCTTATTTTGGACTCATCTAGGCATTTTTCGTCAGCTTTGCACTATCTTTTAGCGCCATTAGTACTCTTTTTGGTTAGCTACGGCATTCCACGCCATGTGCACCTTTTTCGCCCATCTCTGTGATGTGTGCATTTTCATTCTTGTCATGATTATTATTGTTTGTTGTGGCTGTCGCGATCGATGTCTCGTGCAGTTTTCCTGCAGGTTCTGGGATCGTGTGGGCGTCCGGGATAGGCATTTCACTGTTTTTGGCAAAGGAGCCAGTGGTCGTGCGTTTTTACCCACGCACGACCATCGACCTCCTGGCGCACGATCACCGATCGTGCGCAGCCCGGACTCATTTCTGAAATCCCTGTCTTGAACCTTCCGCACGATCACTTGCCATACCGCGCACGACCACTGTTCGTGCGGCGTTGATCGTGCGCAGGCATATCCCATTTTACGAAAGTTCTGTCTGGCCATCCGCACGATCATCAGCATTGCCTCGCACGATCACTAATCGTGCGCTGCTGATCGTGCGCGACCATTTATTTTCTGATGCAGGTCTTCAGGTTGCTCGCGCACGGGCGCTGACCTTGGTAGCGCACGACCATTAGTCGTGCGCCCGTGGTCGTGCGCCCTATTTATTCTGCAAGCTATAAAAAGCGTGTTCCGCGAATTAGGGCAATCGGATTATTACGGAGCCTACGCCAGTCCGCCGTTTCGCCCTCCAGCATCTTCCTTCGCCTCCACCTTCATCTCCACCATCGGGAGGACCTTCTCCGGCGATTCTAAAGCATTCTGCCTCCTCCGGTGATCCTCCCGGCCATTGAAGCATTCTTCTCCGAGCTCTCCACCAAGGAAGAAGACGAAGCATACCTAGAGAACGGAATTACAGGCCCTCGAGGTGACAGCTCGGTGGTACCGGAAGCCCTCCTCGGACTGCGCTTGGAAGCGGATTGACAACCCGCACCTCCGGCCAACAACCGCGGTGGTTCTTCAATCTCGCGGTTTTGCATTCTCTCTCTCTCCTTGTTGTATGGATTGTATATGCATGTAATGAACATAAATTTCTGATGTTAAATTGGATCTTTTGTGCTTCTTCATGCTTGTGAGAATTATCATTTGATGCGCCTCGCTCCATCTCACTCCACTTCACACATTCGTTGCACTCAATTCCACTCCGCGCTAATCACCTCACTCGCTAGACTTCCGTCCACTCATCAACCGAAGCACGACATCGCGGCCGCTACATCCATCTCGCCTTGAGAAGCGGTGATTGCGACCCGCATAGTTTACATTAGTGTAATTGGTCGTAAGACCACCAACCAAAGCCCCCTTCTTTTGCTTATTTCAATTAACTCTCATAACAATAGTTTTGGAGTCTAAATCGTTCGACGCCAATTGCATTCCTCAAGAGACCGACATCTGGGGATTTATTCCCAACTTTATTACTTGTGCGACCGATACGCTTGCCGTATTTTATGCGCATCAAGTTTTTGGCGCCGTTGCCGGGGAATGCAACTGTTGAACGATCATGAATTCTGGAAGTATTGGTATAAGAGTTAGTGCTTTTTGATTTTTGTTTCTTTGTTTTGTTGCTTCAGTGGATGCAGGGACGTGCTGCAAGAGATCTTGTTACTTACGATCCTGAGATCGAGCGAACTCTTCGTGCGCAAAGGCGTGCCGCTGCTATCAATCCAATCACAATGGGAGATCAGTTGAACAATGACAACGGAGTTCGTGTTGGAGGGAACCTCCATGATAACCAGAACGGGGATGAGAATGAGGTGAATCCGCCGCACGCCCGAACCATGAGAGACTACACCACCCCCACTGTAGGGAGCATTTACCCCGGGTTCGGACCGACGATCGCAAACCAGCAGTTCGAGATCAAACCAGCAATTCTTAACATCATCCGGAACAACGCACAGTTCTCTGGAATGGCCACGGAGGATGCCCATCTTCACTTGGCAGACTTTTCGGAAATCTGCGCTACTTTCCGCTATGCTGGGATTTCTGATGATACGGTCAAGCTCCGTCTCTTCCCCTTCTCTCTACGTGACAAAGCCAAGTCATGGCTTCATACCCTTCCTCCTGGAACTGCCACAACCTGGGAGGCCCTTACCACAAAGTTTCTGGCCAAATTTCATCCGGTCGACCGTATCGTGAACTTGAGACGGGCCATCGCTAATTTCAGGCAAAACGACCAAGAGAGCTTAGCGGAAGTTTGGGAGCGCTTCAATAAGTTGCTGCGGAAATGCCCCAACCACGGATTCCAAACATGGAATCTTGTGGAAAGCTTCTACTTCTCCATCGAACCTCAACACCGCGCCATGATTGATGCCGCCTTGGGTGGAACAATTATGAACCTTGCTCCTGAGGATGCTTTGAGAGTTTTGCAGGACACCGCCACGCACAGCACCTTCTGGACCGTGGGAAGGAATACTCCCCGTGGTACAAGTGGAGTCTTTGCTGTGGAAGCATCAAGGCCCGCTGCTGCTGCTCCAGTGTTGGCCATTTCGTGTCAAGGATGCGGAGGAACCGATCATCATAGCTTTGAGTGCCCTGGAGCGGAGGTAACGTATGACCCCGCCTTTTCCAATGAAACTGTTAATTTTATCGCGAATCAAAACAGGGGCGCGCCTTATGGAAATATGTATAATCCGGGTGCGAGAAATCACCCGAACTTCTCGTGGAATCAAAACGCACCAGGCCAACGATGGCAACCGGGGCAGCATCAAAATGATGCCTCCGCCTCCGGAAGCCAACCACGGCCGCCTTACCCGAGTTACCCCCAAGGACCCCCTGCCGTAAAAACCAATTCTTTGGCTGAAATGTTTGAAAGATTTGTTGAAGTTTCCCAGACAAACATGACAAACCAAGCCGCTTCAATGCATAAGCTTGAGGCACAGTTGGGCCAATTGGCTCAAATGGTCTCCGAGCGCACTCATGGTACTCTCCCAAGCAACACCGAAAAAAATCCCCACGAACAAGGGAAAAGCCTTGGGGAGGAAAGGCTGGGGAATAACAACGAGCTCGTGATTAGCTGTATGATCAACAAGGTTGAAACCACTGCTTTATGTGATTCCGGAGCATCTAGCAACATCCTCACTCTGCAGGATATCGCGAAGATGCAATTGCAAATAAACACCGAAGACCGGAAATCACTTATTTTAGCTAATGGAAATGTGGTTGATACTGACGGTGGTGTGAGGGAAGTTGCGATCGAGGTTAACGACAAACATTTTATCACTAATTTTCAGGTCATGGGACCAAAAGAAAATGACTCCATTCCGATACTAGGTGTCCCATTCCTGACGGCCAGTGGCGCATCCCTGGATTTTTCCAAAGGATGTGTCACCTGGCTGGCCGATGATTTCGCCCTCGATGATACTTCTGTACACCCCTCTCTTGTTCAAAACAATATTTTTCTGAGTAGTGCAGATTTCAAGGAAGATTCCGGTCTCCAAGCTTTGAAGGCAACCCTTACGGATGAGAAAACAAAGGGAGGATTGACCGAGACAACTAATGAGAAGAATGATTTATTGACCACGGAGATGTTCGAGTGCACCAAAGACACGACGACTGTGCCGTTTCCCACCGATGCTGTTGTTGAGCATGACATTCCTAGTCCCGTGCGGGAGAAATCCCTAGACATTTATTTTTGTAATAATCTTCATGACTGTGCTAAGCGTTCTATTGCTTGGGCTGATCCGGTCGCTGTCGCGGTGCCGGAAATGACGCCATCGATCATCAAATCTGGGAAAACCGTGGAATCCACTCCTTGGAAGTCTCCATCGGTTGAGAAGCTGAAGGAGGCCAAGCGCTTGCACGATGAGCATTATTCTTCCTTCCGGCGCGAAGACACGCACCAGCTGAGCAAGGGGAAATCCTCTTCTCAAGCTGCTATGAAAAATTCTGCTTCTCCTTCGCTCTCCACCGAAAAGACTTACCACAAATCGGCATATAGCTGATTGCTCCTTTGCCATTCTGCCTCGCTTTTCCTGCTTTTTCTCCTTGCGTTTTGGGACCTTATTTCGCTCTTTATTTCGTAGCTTTTATTTTGCTACAAAAACATTATATACAACTGCTAATACAGGTATTTGGTCCACCTTAAGGACGGTAAACAAAAGGGCTATCCGGGAGACAACCCAAGCTTGGACCCTTTGGTCCCCTCGTTTATGCTTTTTATTTTATGTTTTCTATTTTTTTGTACTTTCTATTGTTCGGCCTAATTCGCAGGTTCAGCTATTCTTTTGTGCGAAGTAGCAACTCCCGCGAATCATCACACAATCTTCTGGTATGCTCCCCTCTTTGGAGCTTAGGTACTCTCTCTCGCTTCAGATTTCATTCCTTGGTTGAATGTCTATTTTACTCCCTTATGTTTTCATTCAAGTCTGGGGGGAAGAGCCGCCTGTGCACTCCACGAGCACATTTAATTTCGCATGCCAGTAGTTTTTTCTCTTCTGCTGCACACACGTTGGCACCCACATGAGCGTGCACTTGACCACGCGTGCGGCTCGAGTTGATGTATTATTTTGTGTAAACTTTAAGATGGTGGTGCTGACGTAGGATTTTGATTTAGAGTAGTTCGAAACTCGTGCAGTGCTCCTAATCGAGTGCTCGCGTTGTGTAGAAATTGTATAGATTTAGTTTTTCTTTATGCTTGCAATTTATATTTTTTCTGCACTCGTAAATACTGTCTGTCCTACTCAAATCTATGAATCCGGAGTAATCACTCGGTAGTGTAGGAATGTGTGTAGGCGTCGCTAGCTTTGTATTGCTCGAGTAGGGAGGACGGATCACTTTTCTCGGTGACTAAGAACTTGCCCCAGGCTACTTTCGAAGCATTGGTGCACGGTTAGTCGAGCGTGAGCGTGACGTAGGCCATCACTTCGGCCCGGTTGTGCCTTGCACCCGTCCTAACATAGCCCTCGCTAGCCCCGTTGAGCCTACCTTCCTTTTGTTTCAGCTCCACACTCAATTCACCAATGCCTCAAGCCAATCCTAGTCGCACACCCGCGTCGAGCTCTAGTTCCAAGCATTTTTCTCGTTGGGTTGTTGATGTGGGAGGTGGTTTTGTGAATATTGTGGATTTGCCATCTTGTCATTTGTGCTGAAATTCAAGAATTTGAAAAAGAAAGAAAAAACAAAATTTATAAAAACAAAATTTTAAAAAAAAAAATTGTGAAAAGAAAAGAAAAAGCGAAAATAAAAAGCATAAATGAAAATCTGTTTTTGCGAAATCTGTTTTGGGGTAGGCGGTGCACATACCCATGTTGTAAAAACCAGGTCTGGGGGTGTGGTGCACTCGCATTCATTTTGCTAGTGGGAAATCTGTATTTGTGCGAGCTCCGTTGGGTTGTGCGTAGCCTTCGTTTTCAGCTTTTTCATCCATACCTACGTCTACACCCAAGCCCCAACTCTTCACCTAAAGTCCTACGGATTTATGCTCGAGTCGAACTAGCATCGTGGAGAAAGTGTGAACGGGCAAGCATATGGTCCCCGACATTGGTGGATTCCTTTGGAGGTGATCAAGAGCCCCGCTCTTTGGCAATGCTCCGCCATCCGACTTGCCTATTTTCTTCCTACACATGACCGCGCGATTCTCCGGAAATTCAATCTTTGAGTAGTGACAATATTTATTTACGTTTATCGAAAATTATAAATTGCTTAGCATGATTAAAAACTCCTTCTATTATATTTTCTATGCACTTGTGTTTCTCGATTTCTCGTCCTACTGTATTTTGAAATTACTACGTCAGCTTGCCATTTTTGAGTCCACGAGGTGATTATTTGCCCGGGACGTGCAAATGGTTAAGTCTGGGGGTGTGATGAGTCCCTATTTTATATCTTATTTTGGACTCATCTAGGCCTTTTTCGTCAGCTTTGCACTATCTTTTAGCGCCATTAGTACTCTTTTTGGTTAGCTACGGCATTCCACGCCATGTGCACCTTTTTAGCCCATCTCTGTGCTGTGTGCATTTTCATTCTTGTCATGATTATTATTGTTTGCTATGGCTGCCGCGATCGATGTCTCGTGCAGTTTTCCTGCAGGTTCTGGGATCGTGTGGGCGTCCGGGATAGGCATTTCACTGTTTTTGGCAAAGGAGCCAGTGGTCGTGCGTTTTTACCCACGCACGACCATCGACCTCCTGGCGCACGATCACCGATCGTGCGCAGCCCGGACTCATTTCTGAAATCCCTGTCTTGAACCTTCCGCACGATCACTTGCCATACCGCGCACGACCACTGTTCGTGCGGCGTTGATCGTGCGCAAGCATATCCCATTTTACGAAAGTTCTGTCTGGCCATCCGCACGATCATCAGCATTGCCTCGCACGATCACTAATCGTGCGCTGCTGATCGTGCGCGACCATTTATTTTCTGATGCAGGTCTTCAGGTTGCTCGCGCACGGGCGCTTATCTTGGTAGCGCACGACCATTGGTCGTGCGCCCGTGGTCGTGTGCCCTATTTATTCTGCAAGCTATAAAAAGCGCTGTTCCGCGAATTAGGGCAATCGGATTATTATGGAGCCTACGCCAGTCCGCCGTTTCGCCCTCCAGCATCTTCCTTCGCCTCCACCTTCATCTCCACCATTGGGAGGACCTTCTCCGGCGATTCTAAAGCATTCTGCCTCCTCCGGTGACCCTCCCGGCCATTGAAGCATTCTTCTCCGAGCTCTCCACCAAGGAAGAAGACGAAGCATATCTAGAGAATGGAATTACAGGCCCTCGAGGTGACAGCTCGGTGGTACCGGAAGCCCTCCTCGGACTGCGCTTGGAATCGGATTGACAACCCGCACCTCCGGCCAACAACCGCGGTGGATCTTCAATCTCACGGTTTTGCATTCTCTCTCTCTCCTTGTTGTATGGATTGTATATGCATGTAATGAACATAAATTTCTGATGTTAAATTGGATCTTTTGTGCTTCTTCATGCTTGTGAGAATTATCATTTGATGCGCCTCGCTCCATCTCACTCCACTTCACACATTCGTTGCACTCAATTCCACTCCGCGCTAATCACCTCACTCGCTAGACTTCCGTCCACTCGTCAACCGAAGCACGGCATCGCGGCCGCTACATCCATCTCGCCTTGAGAAGCGGTGATTGCGACCCGCATAGTTTACATTAGTGTAATATGTCGTAAGACCACCAACCAAAGCCCCCTTCTTTTGCTTATTTCAATTAACTCTCATAACAATAGTTTTGGAGTCTAAATCGTTCGACGCCAATTGCATTCCTCAAGAGACCGACATCCGGGGATTTATTCCCAACTTTATTACTTGTGCGACCGGTACGCTTGCCGTATTTTATGCGCGTCATCACGCCCGTGACCTAGCGTGTTACTTTGATTCCTGTGAAAAAAGCACTTCCAACAAAGAAAAGAACATGCCACGCCTGTGTCTCGTCCGACACGCCTGTGTCATTCTAGATTCGACATTCGTCGATCGCCGATTATTATTCGTCGAACGTCATTCGATGTTCGTCGATTGCCGCTTGACGCTTTGCCCGTCACGCCCATGACCATTCGGCATGCCCACGTCCCTCCTGTAACACCCCAAAAAGCTCAAAATTGGATTTGAGGTGCAGGTTGCTTAATACGGCCTGGGACACGGACGTGTCCCAGGGCGTGTCGGGGGTACACGGCCTGGGACACGGGCGTGTCCCAGGGCGTGTTCAGGATAGTCGACGATCGGAGGTCGACGATAGTCGAGCCTGGGACACGGCCTTCGACACGGGCGTGTCCCAGGGCGTATCACTCAAGAAATGGCCGTACCGAGTCAGAGATATACACGGCCCGGAACCAAGCCTTGCACACGGCCATATCAAATGTGACACGGGCGTGTCCGAGGGCGTGTGCCTACCCGTGTACTGCTCTGTTGATTTTCGAGCTCATTGAGTACCGTGTAACAGGTGTGACACGGGCGTGTCATATGACCGACACGGGCGTGTCAGGTTCGACACGGGCGTATCGATGCCCGTGTTCTGGTAGTTTTCAGTCGGTGCGAGTGCCGCGTGTGCCGCTTAAGGGTACACGGCCTGTGACACGGCCGTGTCACAGGCCGTGTCGGCCAAAAGAATAAATATTTTGGGCAGATCTTGGCCATTCATTTTCCTTAAAGGAGATCCTGTGGCTGGGGCTCATTCCTGGGCTGATAAGGCCGGGAAAGGAAGGAGAAAGGCTCATTTCTAAATTTCTATTCTCTTTCTAACCTTTAAGAGAGAGGTGAGAACAAGGTGAGGAACAAGAAGTGGGATCCGGCTACCGGTGGTGCTGCGGTGGTCCAAATCGCGAGCCGAGTTCAGATTTGCGAAGGCAACGCTGCTGCGAAGGCTTTCATCCGTCTCAATTTCTCTCCATGGCTCTGAAGCGAGTTCCTAGGGTAACGATTTCCTGCTTGGACATGTGAAGTCCTTAATTCCTGCATTGCATAGGGAAAACCCTTCCCCGCGAGTGTGCAGTGGGTTGTGGCGTCCCTTGGGGTAGATATGTGAAGTCCCCCTTGTTAGAGTCCGGAATTGGAGTACGGATCTAGGTATGCTGTGTGAAGCCCATCTGGACATGGTCTGGATTGGTGATGCTTGTTTGCATATCGGAGAAGACTCCGTGAATATTGCTTGTAGGAATGATGGATAAAGTACTGGAGGAAGTCCAGGAAATTATGAGAGTTGGACTCTCTTGTGGCCGTGAGTTGCTACTTTGTGTGAGGTTGAGCCGTTGGGCTGCAACTAGGCAAATGCCTTGGTGGTGGAACGGGCAAGGTGAAGCTGTACCCGCGTCAGTCCAGGCTTGAGTCTGACGATTTGAGCAACGGGCAAGGTGGATCTGTACCCGCGTTATGGTTGTCTAACCTTGGGTGCTTAATACCCTATTAGGATCACATAGCGAGAGTCGACGGCCTGTGTGCCGATCAGACTAGAATGCTCATATTGGACCGTTATGTCTGGGACCTCTGAACGGTGGTGTGGCCGTGGAACTACGGAACACCGATAATGTGCCCTGAGTGCACGGAGCGTCGGGCCGTCGTGCCGACGTTTGTGATATGTGTTAACGGTGTGTTCGTGCACGTCTTGGGTGGCTTATTATACATACACTGAATTGCTATGCAGGGAAGGAATTCCGCTGCCCCGTGCCAGGGGCAGGGTCATTATAATTAGTCAGCTGAATGCTGACCGTTGCCCTATTTACCACTGCTTGGTGGATTGGTTCTTACAGGTACTGGAGGTGCTGGTCCGAGCGGGACTTAGCGGGCTGAAGCCCAAAGCTGCGCTGCTGCCCTCGAAGGCATTATTTTGTTTCTTTTGTTCATGTTTGGCCGGCCTGCGTGCCGATGTCTGTAATCCACACTCTTGTTAAGAGAAACTGTTGTAAGGCCTTAAGGCCAGACTCTTGTGATGTTTGTATATATTCCTAAGTTTTAGTGGACAATGTTCTTTATCTTGAGTTCAATTATTCAACCGTGAAACTTCCGCTAGAATGCTCTGTGTTAGGATGCGTGGTTATGATATTATTTCGTAGCGTCTCCGCCTGTTTGTGGAATATGGTGTGGGGCCCCAGCCGGACCCTCTATTATATTCTTCTTGACGGGTAGAGGTGTTACAATTTGGTATCAACTTGTTGGTCGATCTCTTCCGAATTCGCGGACGAATTCTTTTGAGCGGTGGCGAGCACGTGTCAGTGCCGTCGTTATAACACTTAATTTGAACTCAAGATTGTCCACTTAGGAATGCAAATACACTTGTTTGTTGAACTTGTGTATTCTTTTTGTATGGTTGCCGTTTTCATTGGTCATTAAATTGTGCATTTTACACATATAGGTGACCAGAAGTGTTGCGGGTCAATCCGAACCACAACGTTCTGTTGAGAGTGCAGCACCAACCGAGGTGCCTACAACTCCTCCATCCGCTGAAACAGTCCGTCTCATCATGGAAACGGTACTTGCTGTGATGAATGCTCAGCAGGCTGGGCAGGCACGTCCTGCAGTGGTGCCAACGCAAGCTGGGGTACGGCAAGAACCAGTAGAAGCCGAAGATGATCCGCGGGTAGCAGATCAACAATGGAAGCAATTCTTGAGCTTTAACCCTCCGCAGTTTCATTGGGCGGGTACACCGGCCGAAGTAGAGGATTGGCTTGCAAGAATCAAGAGGATTATGAGAGCTATTAAGGTTGAGGAGGAACAGCAAGTCATGTTAGCCACTTTCCTACTGGAAGGAGAGGCGTGATTGTGGTGGGATGAGATTGAAATGCATCACTTGGCCGGTAGGAAATTGGCAGAGATTACAATGGAAGAATTCTCTCGATTGTTCTTAGCACAACATCTGCCGATGCAGCAAAGGATATCAATGGAAATGGAATTTCAACGGTTAGCACAGGGAGATCGAAGTGTGGATGACTACCTGCATGAGTTCACCCGTTTGGGAAGATATGCGGGCACGATCTTCGCCGAAGAAGAGCGTAAGACTAGTCGGTTTTATGCGGGACTGCGAGATGAGCTGCGGTATTTGCTCTCGAGTTCTGTGAGTCAGGGATTCCAAGCCTTAGTCTGTACGGCTCGTTCTTTGGAGATGGACATGAAACGGGGGCAAGCAAAGAGCAACTTGGCTGTTGTGAAGCCAGAGTTTAAGCCGCCGCGTCCGGACAAGTTTGGCTACCGAAAGAGATGAAATAAGAAGTCTAAGTCTTCTGGACAAGCTCCTTCTGCGACTGTGACAGATACATCTGGGTATGGATCTCGTGCTTGTTTTATGTGCGGGAAGGTTGGACGCTTCGCACGTGAATGCCGATCTGGTCCTCCAAAGGGTGATAAGAAGACGGGAGCGTCTTATGCGGAGAAGGGGAAGTCTGTGGTGGAGTCTTCTGCCTCGCACGCGCAGCCCAGGGTCTTCAACCTTGGACAATAGGAGGCCATTAAGCAGGCGGATGTCGTCATAGGTGCGCGTAGGTTTTAATGTTCTTGTTGTTATGATGTGTTGTGCTTGTTTTAATTGTAATGTTATAGGGTTTGTCCTTATACGAGAGTATCCGGCGCGAGCACTGTTTGACACAGGTGCTTCACATTCGTTTCTGTCTGAGGACTTTGTCTTTCGTGTCGGGGTGCCTATCCGGACAACGACAGACAGTGTAAAGGTATTGTTGCCTAACGGATGTTTGATGTGAGCGGATCGATCTTGCGGTCTTGAGGTCAAGATAGGGAGTCGGGAGTTCAAAGTGGAAACATTAGTATTACCGATCAAGGAGTTTGATATAATCTTTGGTATGGACTGGCTTTCAGAGCAGCGTGCCTGTATAGATTGCACTTCAAAAGAGGTCACACTTGGGCAAAATACCGAACAAGAGACCAAGTTCATTGGTATGCAAGGGATGAGTGGGATGTTGTTATCCGCTCTCCAAGTTGTTAAGGCAGTTCGGAAGGGTGCGGAGTTGTTCTTCACACTCATAGAGGCGGTGGTGCCGAAGGCCAGTGTGAGTGAAGTGCCGATTGTGTCGGAATATGCTGATGTGTTTCCAAAGGACCTTCCGGGGTTACCTCCCCAAAGGGAAATTGACTTCGCTATCGAGCTGGTGCCGGGTGCGAAACCTGTGGCCCGTTCGCCGTATCGGGTAGCGCCAAAAGAAAGGCCGAACTGAAAGTTCAGTTGCAAGAGTTGTCGGAGCAGGGATACATACCCCCAAGTATGTCACCTTGGAGCGCGCCTGTTCTTTTTGGGAAAAAGAAAGACGGTGGTTTGCGACTATGTATTGATTATCGCGAACTGAACAAGCTGACAGAGAAAAACAAGTATCCAATTCCACGGATCGATGACTTGTTTGATCAGCTAGCAGGCTCAACCGTCTATTCGAAGTTGGATTTGAAGTCCGGGTATTACTAGTTGCGGATTAGGGAAAGTGACATTCCCAAGACAGCGTTTGGCACACGCTATGGTCATTATGAGTTCACTGTGATGCCATTCGGCTTATGTAATGCGCCTTCGGTATTCATGGATCTCATGCATCGAACGTTCCGCGAATACCTGGATTTGTTTGTGATTGTGTTTATTGATGATATCCTTGTATATTCACAATCGAAGGAAGATCATGCAAACCACTTGCGATTAGTATTGCATACCTTGCGAAGGAATAAGCTGTATGCCAAGTTCTCTAAGTGTGAGTTCTGGCTCTCGTCAGTGGCTTTTCTAGGCCATGTGGTAAGTGGAGAGGGCATAGCGGTGGATCCGGCTAAGATAAGTGCCATTCGTGATTGGCCAGTGTTGTCTTCGGTGGCCGAGGTCAGGAGTTTCCTTGGACTGGCAGGCTACTATAGACGGTTCGTGGAGAACTTCTCCCGGATTGCTTTGCCTCTGACTACGTTGACGAGAAAGGATCAGAAGTTCGTTTGGACGCCGGAGTGCGCACGAGCTTTTGTGGAGCTGAAGAATCATTTGACCACGGCGCCCGTTTTGACGTCGCCATGTGGTACAGATGGATTTGAAATATACAGCGATGCGTCAGGAAGCGGCTTAGGCTGCGTTCTCCTGCAGTTTGGCAAGGTGATCGCTTATGGCTCACGTCAATTGAAAGTGCATGAGCGTAATTACCCCGTCCATGACTTGGAGTTGGCGGCAGTGATCTTTTCGCTAAAGTTGTGACGGCATTATCTTTATGGAGTGAAGGTGGATATTTATACAGATCATAAAAGCTTAAAGTATCTGCTCGATCAAAAAGAATTGAATATGCGACAAAGGAGGTGGATGGAATTCCTTGGAGATTATACCTTCGACATTCACTATGTTCCCGGAAAAGGAAATGTGGTCGCTGATGCCTTGAGTCGTCGGACTCCGGTGCAGGTAAATTGGTTGCGGATACATGATGAGCGGTTAATCCAGGAGTTGGAAGCTTTAGAGATATCTTGTGTGGAAAGAGATTCTTCGACTAATGCATGCGTGAACTGGTTGGAGGTTCAATATGACCTTGCTGACAGGGTTCGGCGGGCAACGGAGTTGGATGAAAGTCTCCAACGCTATGCAAAGGAGGGGTCTGGTGATCAATTCTCCTGGGATGACGGTTTATTACGGAAAGATGGCCGATTGTGCGTCCCTAGTGCGGGTAAATTACGAGAAGGATTGCTATATGAAGCACACTTTACAAAGTACTCAATTCACCCCGGGAGCACAAAAATGTACAAGGACATGAAGAAACTGTTCGGGTGGCCTGGTTTAAAGAAGGACATAGCCGCGTATGTAGCTAAATGTCGTACTTGTGCTTTGGTAAAGGCAGAATGTCAACGGCCGAGTGGTTTCCTGAAGTCATTGCCGGTTCCGCATTGGAAGTTTGAGGATATTTCTATGGATTTCGTGCACAGATTGCCGAGGTCTCAACGTGGCCATGACTCAATCTGGGTGATTGTAGACCGGTTGACAAAGGTGGCTCACTTTCTACCGAACAAGCAGGACGATTCAGTGGAAACGTTGGCAAAGCTCTATGTGGAGCAGATTGTTCGATTGCACGGTGTTCCCCGGAGCATCGTAAGTGACCGAGATGGCTGCTTTACCTCGAAGGATTGGAGATTAGTTCATCAGATGTTGGGCACGAAGTTAGCATTCAGTACGACCTTTCACCCGCAAACGGATGGCCAAACTGAACGAACCAACAGAACGATGGAAGATATGCTCCGTATGTGTGCCCTGGACTTCGGTAAGAATTGGGAAGAGCATCTTGTTATGGTGGAGTTTGCCTATAATAATAGCCATCAAGTGAGTATAGGCGTGGCCCCATTTGAAGCGATGTATGGTCGTAAGTGTCGTACACCGCTAGCTTGGGCAGAAACTGGCGAGACCAAACTTTTAGGCAAAAAGGAAGTCGAGGATGCTACCTCAACAATACGCTCTATTCGAGAGAGGCTCCTAATAGCCCAGGACTGGCAAGCCAAGTATTACAATGCTAAGCACCGGAACGTGGAGTTCGCGGTGGGTGACTGGGTCTATTTAAAGATTAAGCCCTTCAAAGGCGTATCTCGGATTCGGCGGTTGAAAAAGCTAAGTCTGCGATACCTTGGTCCGTTTGAAGTGGTGGAGCGAATTGGGGAAGCTGCCTATCGGCTAGCTCTTTCATCTGAATTGAGTGGATTGCATGATGTGTTTCACATCTCGGTGCTACGCAAAGCAGTCAAGGATCCAGCTCAAGTAATTGACAATGATCGAGTGCCGGTTGAGTATGGGCTAACGACAAAGGTGAAGCCTATGCGGATCGAGGATCGAGCCGAGAAACAGTTGCGGAACAAAGTGATCGGGATGGTCAAAGTCCGATGGGACAATTGTGGCCGAGAAGAGCTAACATGGGAGCGCGAGCAGACCATGCGAGCCGAGTTTCCCGAGTTATTTTCGTAACTTGTTCGCTCGTTGTATATGTAATAGAAACATATAAATGTTTTGTTATTTTCTCCCTACTGTCTTCAAATTTCGGGACGAAATTTTATTAAGGAGGGGAGGATTGTAACACCCCAAAAAGCTCAAAATTGGATTTGAGGTGCAGGTTGCTTAACACGGCCTGGGACACGGGCGTGTCCCTGGGCGTGTCGGGGGTACATGGCCTGGGACACGGGCGTGTCCCAGGGCGTGTTCAGGATAGTCGACGATCGGAGGTCGACGATAGTCGAGCCTGGGACACGGCCTTCGACACGGGCGTGTCCCAGGGTGTGTCACTCAAGAAATGGCCGTACCGAGTCAGAGATATACACGGCCTGGAACCAAGCCTTGCACACGGCCGTGTCAAATGTGACACGGGTGTGTCCGAGGGCGTGTGCCTACCCGTGTACTGCTCTGTTGATTTTCGAGCTCATTTAGTACCGTGTAACAGGTGTGACACGGGCGTGTCACATGACCGACACGGGCGTGTCAGGTTCGACACGGGCGTATCGATGCCCGTGTTCTGGTAGTTTTCAGTCGGTGCGAGTGCCGCGTGTGCCGCTTAAGGGTACACGGCCTGTGACACGGCCGTGTCACAGGCCGTGTCGGCCAAAAGAATAAATATTTTGGGCAGATCTTGGCCATTCATTTTCCTTAAAGGAGATCCTGTGGCTGGGGCTCATTCCTGGGCTAATAAGGCCAGGAAAGGAAGGAGAAAGGCTCATTTCTAAATTTCTATTCTCTTTCTAACTTTTAAGAGAGAGGTGAGAGCAAGGTGAGGAAGAAGAAGTGGGATCCGGTTGCCGGTGGTGCTGCGGTGGTCCAAATCGCGAGCCGAGTTCGGATTTGCGAAGGCAACGCTGCTGCGAAGGCTTTCATCCGTCTCAATTTCTCTCCATGGCTCGGAAGCGAGTTCCTAGGGTAACGATTTCCTACTTAGACATGTGAAGTCCTTAATTCCTGCATTGCATAGGGAAAACCCTTCCCCGCGAGTGTGCGGTGGGTTGTGGCGTCCCTTGGGGTAGATATGTGAAGTCCCCCTTGTTAGAGTCCGGAATTGGAGTACGGATCTAGGCATGCTGTGTGAAGCCCATCTAGACATGGTCTGGATTTGTGATGCTTGTTTGCATATCGGAGAAGACTCCGTGAATATTGCTTGTAGGCATGATGGATAAAGTACTGGAGGAAGTCCAGGAAATTATGAGAGTTGGACTCTATTGTGGCCGTGAGTTGCTACTTTGTGTGAGGTTGAGCTGTTGGGCTGCAACTAGGCAAATGCCTTGGTGGTGGAACGGGCAAGGTGAAGCTGTACCCGCGTCAGTCCAGGCTTGAGTCTGACGATTTGAGCAACGGGCAAGGTGGATCTGTACTCGCGTTATCGTTGTCTAACCTTGGGTGCTTAAGACCCTGTTAGGATCACATAGCGAGAGTCGACGGCCTATGTGCCGATCAGACTAGAATGCTCATATTGGACCGTTTTGTCTGGGACCTCTGAACGGTGGTGTGGCCGTGGAACTACGGAACACCGATAATGTGCCCTGAGTGCACGGAGCGTCGGGCCGTCGTGCCGACGTTTGTGATATGTGTTGACGGTGCGTTCATGCACATCTTGGGTGGCTTATTATACATACACTGAATTGCTATGCAGGGAAGGAATTCCGCTGCCCCGTGCCAGGGGCAGGGTCGTTATAATTGGTCAGCTGAATGCTGACCGTTGCCCTGTTTACCACCGCTTGGTGGATTGGTTCTTACAGGTACTGGAGGTGCTGGTCCGAGCGGGACTTAGCGGGCTGAAGCCCAAAGCTGCGCTGCTGCCCTCAAAGGCATTGTTTTGTTTCTTTTGTTCATGTGTGGCCGGCCTGCGTGCCGATGTCTGTAATCCACACTCTTGCTAAGAGAAACTGTTGTAAGGCCTTAAGGCCAGACTCTTGTGATGTTTGTATATATTCCTAAGTTTTAGTGGACAATGTTCTTTATCTTGAGTTCAATTATTCAACCGTGAAACTTCCGCTAGAATGCTCTGTGTTAGGATGCGTGGTTATGATATTATTTCGTAGCGTCTCCGCCTGTTTGTGGAATATGGTGTGGGGCCCCGGCCGGACCCTCTATTATATTCTTCTTGATGGGTAGAGGTGTTACACCTTCGCTCGACGTTCGTCGATTCAAGCTCGACGTTCGTCAATCCAAACTCGACGTTCGATGTTCGTCGATCCCAGCTCGACGCTCAACGCCTTTTCCATTCGATGTTTTGCTTAATACGCTCGTGTCCTGATTTGATACACTCGTGTCAATCCCTTTCGACATTTGATTTTCATCGATCGGCTCGACGCTCGACGCCTTCACCAGTCATAACTTACTGACATGCCCGTGACATCCCTGTCACGCCCGTGACCAACACGTGTCCTGTTCCGAAAGCTTCCGAAAATTGACCATTCACCAAAATTTTGTCGTCTTTAGCAAGTCAGCCTGACACACACCCCTGTCACGCCCGTGACCAGGGCGTGTCACCCCCGAAATTTTGCATATAAATACAACTTTTCTGTAAGGTCCAAGGGTTCACCTTTTTGGACCATTTTGTTGTTAGGTGGGCTGCCTGGGTGTATTTCCAAGCTATGTAAGGGAACTTTCTCCCCCTCTCTTATGTTTGTTTTTAGCTTTTTGTAACACTCTTTTTAGCTTAATAAAATGTTTAGATTTTTGTCTCCTTATGTTGTTTTGGAATGCATCTGAGTGCCCCTCTTTCAATGATCTTTTTATCCTTTGTTTGTCTTTGTTCTCTCTTTAAAATGAGTGTGTGTGTGTATGAGACTAGTTTTTGTTTTTTTTTCTTACATAGTTTGTTCTTAGTTAGGACTTGTTATGCAAGCTTTTCTTCTCATTTTTCCTTAGCTTTGTTAGCTTTAGTTATTTTTGTGCTTTGTATTCATTCTTATGAATTTATAAAGGGGTTCTTCAAAGTGTTTTTATTTCTTTTAACTTTGGTTTTCTTTTTTAGTTTGTAAAACTTTTTGTTCTTTTTAACTTTATTTCTACTTTTAAGCATTTTTATAAAGTTATAAGAATGAATAAGTTATCATTTTAATTTTTGTAACACTTTGTTTTTACTTTAATTTTCAAAAACTTTTACTCTTTTTATTTTTATTTTTCCTTTTTATGTGTTTTTAACAAATTCTAAGAGAAGATTTATAATCGTTTTAATTTTTCGAGCACTTGGTTTTTCTCTTTTTTAGAGTGCGTACGTTTATGAGTTAGATTTTATTTCTTTACTTACTGCTTTTTCCTTCAATTCTTGTAGAGTGCGTGTGTGTATGAGATAGTTTTTACAGTTTTCATTTCTCGCCTACTTGTTTGAGTAGGACTCGCAAATTTATCGCTTTCATTTCCTGCCTACTCGTTTGAGTAGGACTTGCAATTTTACTTCTTTCTTTACTGCTTTATTTTCCCGCCTACTCATTTGAGTAGGACTCATATTTTTCTGCTTTAATTTCCCGCCTACTCGTTTGAGTAGGACTCGCACTTTCAATTATGCAATTTCTTTTCTTAAGCCATCCCCATTCCGATGAGTGGCAAATCGCTCTTAGTCCTCAGTATCGAAGAGCATTGGGACAGATAAAATATTTTTAAATAATTAAAGGTCTTCTTTTTCTAATTAATTAAAGCACTTTAGGTTTGCCCAGGGTCTACGACGCGTAGAACCACATATCGATGTGTGGGCTCTATTTCCGTTGTTCGTACGCTAGCTAGCCGAGAGGCCGTGCGTATGGACCGATCACCCTTGGGTAAAGAGAATTACGTGCATAACCTCGAGAGAGGAGAAGCATAATTCTCCCGAATTGGGTTCCCCACCCAATAGAGGGGTTCTTAGCATAATGCGAGCATTAAGAGGAATCCTTCGTTAGACGAGAGTTCGGTCGAATAGTCTTAATGTTCAGGTGAGCAATATTCCTTGAGCTAGGTGAGCTCATTCTTTTGGAACCTCCACGGCCAAGTCGCCCTTTAATTAATTTGAAATTTAGGATCTCTGGTTATTAAAAGTTATTTTAGTTCTAATCGATTCGGTGATTGTGACAGGTGGTCATAAGGTAGAAAGGTGGATAGACAGAAATCTGTCTAAGTCCACAGGTATTGAGTGAAGCCAGTTCACTCAATGCCAGATATGAAGGATGCAGAAAAGAAATAAAATCATCTACGTCCACAAGTGTTGAGTGAAGCCAGTTCACTCAACGCTAGATGCCAAAAAGTGCTGAGTAAAGTTGGACAGTCAAAGCCCAACAGTTTGCAAAGCAGTTTTGCGGCTAAGTCCACAGGAGTTGAGTGAAGCTAGTTCACTCAATGCTATATAACATGAGGCGTCGAGTAAAGCTCAGTCTGTCAAAACATCAACATTAGCAAGGAAGAAATTCAACTAAGTCCAGAATCGTTGAGTGAGGACAGATCACTCAACACCTGAAAAAAGAAGCATTGAGTCAAGCTCAAGCAGTCAAAGCTGTTGAAGATCTTTCATGAATTCTGGCTAAGTCCAGAAGCATTGAGTGAGGACAACTCACTCAATGCCCAAAGAATAAAGCGTTGATAGGATAGTGTTTAGTCAAAGCTTAAGAAGAGATAGACAGAAAAATCTGTCTAAGTCTAGATGCGCTGTGTGAGGAAAGCTCACTCAACGCAACCTCATGAAAAAGGCAGGAAAAGACAAAAGCGTTGAGTGATGAAGGCTCATTCAACAAATTCATAAAGAGAGAAGCGGCTAAGTATAGAAGCGTTGAGTGAAGGAAGTTCACTCAATGCCACAATAAGATGGGAGGCATTCACAGAAGCAGCTAAGTCCAGAAGTATTGAGTGATGAAGGTTCACTCAACACACTCAATGTCTAACAACGCAGAAGTAATTGGCTCAATCCAAATGCATTGAGTGATAAAGGTTCACTCAACGCACTCAATGCACTCAATGCCTGGAAGTGCATATTATATGACTAAGGGTTTTTGCACTGAGAGAAGGCTATTCACTCAACGCACTCAATGCCTGGGATGAAACTTAGAATTTGGCTAAGTCCACAGATGTTGACGTCAGCAAGAGTCAGCAAAATTCAAAATTGTTGCGAGAAGTCTACTGTATGCGAAAATGGCACCGCTTGCCTTCCATATTGCATTCAATGCAAAAGCGAGATTGCAGCTTGCAAATCCAAGTGGGCCCACGTGTCAAAGAGCCGTTGGATGGCGGAAGATAAAGGAATATGATCGGCGAAAGCAAATCAACTTTTAGGGTTTTATCTTTTCACAAAGAGGCAGAACTTCATCTTCTTCCTCTCGCCAAAGTTGCAAAGCCTGAAGAACAAAGTTCATAGTGCAGATCTAAAAGTTCACACAGTTAGCTGTAGCGATCTTCACCTGTTACAGCAAGTTCAGAAGAGTTTTCTGGGAAAGAAGAAGAAGCTGAGCATTCTAATTTCTGCAGTCAAGGTTGGCTGAGTGAAGAATACATAGAACTGTCAAATCATTTGTCTTTATCAACAAGATCAGAAACTCGTGTTTTTAAGTTACTTCCAGCACAAGCAGATGTTTTATGAAGATCAACATTCTTGTTACTGAAAATAAGTTACGTCTGGGATTTTCTCAGTTCAGGAAGCAGAAGGCTCAGAGAAATCTCGCTAGAGTCAAATCAACACAACCACTTTCTTTTCTGTAGGATCCTTTAGATCTGAGTTGTAGGCTTATTTTATAAAGGCTGAGTATAGGATCATTTGTTGATCTGTCGTAGAATCATGTGTGGATCTGAGGTAGGGTAGATTGACTGAGGTAGGAGAGTCATTCTCTCTGAGTGGTAGAGCCTTTGTTCCTGAGTTGTAGGATCCAGCCTTGGATCTGAGGTAGGGCCTTTGTGCCCGAGCTATAGGAGAGTCATTCTCTCTGAGTTATAGGGCTAACATCCTAGCCTGAGCGGTAGGACTATTAAGTTAGTCTGAGGTAGGTCATCTTTGGATCACTGAGTTATAGGAGCAAGCTTGCTCTAAGGTAGGGATTTGTGCTCGAGCTGTAGGTCTTGGAGGAGACTGAGAGATCCTGCAGGATCTGTGTTGTAAGCTCTTAGGAGCTGAGATTTGGAGAAGTTTCATTTCTAACAAACTTTTAGAAAGGTGGGAGGGAAAGTGGGCGTACCCATAATCTGGGGAACCACTATAAATTCTGTGTATGCTTTTTGTGGTGTATCTTGAAAGCAGAAAACAACTACCTCACAACACACTTAAAGGAAAAAAACTATAAAGAGACCAAAAACCTATTCACCCCCCTATAGGTTTTTATCTACCTTTGAAACTAAAGACTTTCATTAAGGTATCTTAAAATTTGCTTTGCAATGATGTAATGAGAGTCCTTTTAGTTCACCTGAAATCTAGCGCAGACACATGTTAAGAATAATATGTCTGGTCTACTGGCAGGGAGGTAGAGCAAGGATCCAATTATGCTTCTATACTTGGTTTCATTAAAAGGTTTCCCTTTCTCATCCTTATCTAGATAAATAGTTGAACCCATTGGAGTCCTCATCGAGGTTGCATTCTCTATTCCAAATTTCTTTAGTAACTCTTTGGTGAACTTCATTTGAGAGATGAAAATTCCATCTTCAGATTGTTTCACCTGAATTCCTAAAAAATACTTCAGCTCTCCCATACTTCTCATTTCAAACTTTCCTTGCATAAGTTTGGAAAACTTCTTGCAAAGGTTATTTTCCGTAGAACAAAAAATAATGACGTCGACATAGATTTGCACGAGCAAAATCTTGTCTTTTACTTCCCTAAGAAATAATGTCTTGTCTATCTTTCCTCTTGTGAACTTGTTCTCAAGAAGAAAGATAGACAACGTCTCATACCAAGCTCGGGCAGCTTGCTTTAAGCCATAAAGAGCATTATTAAGAAAGTAAATATATTCAGGGAAAGTAGAGTTGACAAAACCCGGGAGTTGTGCTACATATACTTCCTCTTTAAGATTCCCGTTGAGGAATGTTGATTTTACGTCAATTTGATAGACTATGAAGCCTTTTAGGGTAGCATGTGCAAGAAAAAACCTGATCGCTTCGAGTCTGGCCACTAGAGCAAAGGTCCTGTCGAAGTCGATCCCCTCTTCTTGTTTATATCCTTGAGCTACAAGCATGGCTTTGTTCTTTATAATGATTCCATTTTCATCCAGCTTATTTCCAAAAATCCTTTTGGTGCCAATCACATTCTATCCTTTGGGCCTGGGCACCAACTCCCAGACTTTCTATCTTTCAAACTGATTGAGCTCCTCTTGCATTTCCAATACCCAAGAGGCATCCTTATTTACTTCTTCAAACTTCTTTGGCTCAACCTGAGACAAAAAACTAAGATACAATATCTTGTTAGTTGTACCTCTTCTAGTTCTAACATCGTCGCCAGGCTCTCCAATGATTTGATCAGTTGGGTGATCTTTGAGGTGTCTGAACACTAGGTTTCTTCCTCTTCCACCAGGAGGCTCTGCCGCATCATGTGCATCCTCTATGGTTAGTTCATCTAGTTGTTCTTCATCAACCATACTTGGATCGACGAACTCGGCTGAGCTTGGAGTGAATTCCTTGACTAATTCATCCAAGCTTAGTTCCATGAACTTGGTACCTGCATCTGCACCAATAAAACTAGACGAGCTGCTTTGGAGAAGGCTTGTCTTATCAAATACAACATTAATAGACTCTTCTACCACCAGAGTTTTCTTATTAAAAATCCAATATGCTTTACCATGGCTACTATAGCCTAAGAAAATACCTTCAAAACATTTGTCACTAAACTTCGTGCGGTAATAATTTCCATTATTAAGTACGAAACATTTACTTCCAAAGATTTTAAATTAGGATACAGTCGGTTTTCTGCCCTTCAATAGTTCATAGGGAGTCATACGATGGCTTTTGTTAATTAAAGTTATGTTTTGCATGTGGCAAGCTGTGTTTACTGTTTAGACCAAAAGTACTCTGGAAGTGAAGCGTCGTTCAACATAGTTGTACATGCTTTAAAGAGGGCTCTATTCCTTCTCTAAGCAACTCCATTTTTTGTGGAGTACGAGGGGAGGAAAACTCATGAAAGATGCCTTGACTTCCACAAAATTCTGTCATGGCACCAGACTCAAATTCTGTTCTGTGGTCACTTATGATTTTGACCACTGAGCAGTTCAATTCATTCTATATTTGTCGGACAAAATTAGTGAAAGAATTAAAGGTGTCTGACTTGTGTTTCAAAAAGAACACCTAAGTAAAACAAGATTAGTCATCAACAATTACCAAAGTATATATTTTACCTCCTAAACTGTGAATTGTCATGGGACCAAATAAGTACATATGAAGTAAATACATACTTCTCGAAGAATATTTTTCAGCAATACCCTTGAAGGTAGCCCTTGTCTGCTTACCCATTTAGCATGTGTGACAAGGACTCTCTTTAAGGCACTTAATGTTGGGGGCACCGCGCACTAAGTTGTGAGAAAATAAAAAGTTTATTGTTTTGAAATTAATATGTGCTAATCTCATGTGTCATTGGTCACAAAGAGATGCACTACTTTTAGCCAAAAAGCACACTGGTGTAGAGTTGTCTAGACATAGAAATTTTTTAAAAAAATGATATTTCTACTCCGAGTGCCTGTTAAGACGGTCTCTAAATTAGCAGCTGATTCAATCAGGCACTTGTCCTTGTAGAACTTAATGAGATAGCCTTTGTCAAATAATTGACTTATGCTTATCATATTATGCTGTAATCCTTTAACATAAGCCACGTCTATGCAAGAGACTATGTCGTTGGAGATCATACTATTGTCTTTCGTAATTCCCCTGTCAGAACCTCCAAAGATAACTTTTGGTTTGTCTTCAATTGGGATTAATTCTCGTAGTAGGCTTCTTGTCCCGATCATGTGTCGAGAGCATCCACTATCCAAATACCAAATCGGAGTTTTATTGGCCTTTGGACATACCTGCAACAATAAATCATTTTACCTTAGGAACCCAAACATATTTGGGTTCTGGGTTCTTTGTTAGTTTGACACCACTAGTAACATTAATGTTGCGAGTGGTCGGTCTCGCACTGTTAACTTGCGGAGCTTCAAAATTAGCAGGGTTAAACCAACAATCTGCACTAAAATGACCAATTTTGCCGCACCACCAACAGTCAAATATGTTGTTCCTTCTCTTGTGCTCCTGCTTTACCTTTTGAATTTGAGGTCGAGTAGGGGATACAGA
The DNA here is from genome assembly GCA_039513925.1 of Platanthera zijinensis. Taxonomy (NCBI): domain Eukaryota; kingdom Viridiplantae; phylum Streptophyta; class Magnoliopsida; order Asparagales; family Orchidaceae; genus Platanthera; species Platanthera zijinensis. Next base: position 105,411,925 of record CM077078.1, on the reverse strand, counting down.
CTTGGAGGTGTAAGCCTCCTGATTGTAGCAAACACAAGGCTTCTCTGTCTCCTTAGCCTTGGATACAATAGGTTTGGCTTTCGATGCCTTCTTATAACTAGGTCCATGAGCATAAGGACCATACTCTTTTAGAGTTATCTCTTCATAAGGAGCCTTGAAAAAACTAGCCCCAAAGTCTCTGAGATGGGTCCATCCTTGATAACGCTTCTTAGGCTCTACATATGTAGGCCTAGCGAAGTGCCCATAGGATGTCTCAGAGTCATATTTGTTTGTGGGGAAAATAATCTTCTTAAAGGAGTGTTGACTCTTAGGTGCCTTCCCTTTACCTTTGGCGGCAGCTCTCTTAGCAGCCTTATCTTTTTTAGCTACATGGCCAAGACCACTACCCTTCATTGGTGCAAAAAATTCATCGATGAGAGGGAGAATAGTTCTCGGCTTGGAGTAGCTTTCAACAAGTTTCCTCTCCACCAAGAGCTTTTCTTCTAGCTCATCTAAGTATTTCTCCTTTAGGCTTAATATCTCAGCTGAGCATTTCAATTCCTCTTTCAAGGAGTGAACTTCATCTCTGAGAGGAAGTAATTTTGCAAGTTCCTCCTCCATGCTTGTTTCAACTCCCTTGAGGGAGGCAATCTCTTTTGCTTGCTTTTTGACTACCATGCGGTATTTGTTAAAAGCTTTCAAAAGTTCCTGATGTTAAGCCATCAGGTCGGAATCGTCTTCCTCAAAAGAATAGCCTTCATGACCATTAGTTGACGTTTCCGATTCAGAGAGTATCGTGTGCGAGTTTACCTTCCTGTGATACTCGGAGTCGCCAACTTCCTCATCTGATTGAGCCATAAGCTCGAAGTAAGATTCTTCATTTTCTGAACTGGATTCGCTTGAGTCGATGTCACTAAGAGTCTTTTACTTCTTAGCAAAGGAGCTTTTCTCTTCCTACCTCTTGCCCTTGAAGGATCTCTTATGTTCTTTCTTGGATCCTTCCTTCTTTTTGTACGGACACTCCGCAATCATTTGTCCTGTCTTATTACAACAATGACACAAACGTCAGAGGAAGAATGTTTATTTGGTTTAGATTAATACTTGTCCTCTTAGTTATAGTTCTTCTAGAAGCGATCACCATCATGATGTGATCTTTTGAACTCAGAGGAGGATGACTGATTCTTCATTTATCTCCTCTTACTGAGCAATATTTTGAACTTCTTGGAGATGAGTGAGAACTCTCTATCAAATAGCTCATATCCTGACGTGCTTGACTCAGAGTCCTTTAGGGTGTCTAGAGCACGTGTCCTTACTAGTGACGCAGCTTTAGACTTTCTCGAACCTTCAACCTTCAGAGCTACTGACTTATCTTTTCTTAAAGTCCGACTACTTTGCTCCTCGTTCTTTCTGGTATTCATCCAGAGTTCATAGGAGAGCAATTTTCCAAAAAGGTTCTGAGGGTCAATCTCAGGCAACTTCCCAAACTCCCTAATGAATACAACTTTTGTGTCCAAGTCCTTTGTCAAGGATCTCAGAAATTTATCGTTGAGCTCGCCATTAGTGAATGTGCGACCATAGTTTCTTAGTCCATTGATGATCTTGAAGAATTTCTCGAAGCTGTATGCAATAGTATCATTGGATCCTTGCTTGAACGCTTCGTATACTTGATTGAGCAATGATCTGCAATCGTCTCGAACTTCTTTGGTACTTTCCATGAGCACAACCAGACAGTCCCACATCTCCTTAGCAGATTTGCAGTGGAATAAGTTTTGAAGCATAGAGTCACCCACTGCATTGGCTATAATATTATTTGCTTTCTTATCCAAGGAGACCAAAGCAGTTTCATCCTTTGTCAGATCCATCATCTTCTTAGGGATCATGATGGCTGAATTTAGAGTAGAAGGCTGAGTAGGAATATGAGGTCCTTCTTCAACAATCTGAAAAATTCTGGGATCTGTGACCTCCATGTAGAATCTCACTCTTTCTTTCCACATAGGAAAGTTCTCTTTAGTACACATTGGTAGCTTCATAGACATCATATCCTTGCTTTTGTCCATATCCATGAAGAGGAATCTCTTAACACTAGATGGGAGATCTTGTTCATGGTGTTAACCTTGTACCAAACAAAACCTCCCTTTGATACCAATTGAAAGTATTTAGTTTCTACCTAAATCACCTAGAGGGGGGTGAATAGGTGATGTCTGTGTCTTTTCGCGGAATAAAATTACCTTAAATATGAGAGCACACAAACACAGAGATTTATAGTGGTTCCCCGAGTTGGGTGCGTCCACTGTCCTGCCTCGCTTATCTACTACAAAGGGCTAGATTTGGCTACTTCACCTTTCTCAGATTTCAACAAATCTTACACCTCGGAGCCGCAAATCCTACAACTCGGAGAAAATGCACCTATCACTCTGAGAACAACCTCTCCTACAACTCGATCCACAAATGGATCTACAACTCGATCTACAAACGGAACTACAACTCAGATATAAAATCTCCTACAAATGCAAAAAAGTATTACACAAAAGTATTACAAATAATCTTGACAAGATATGAAGTCTTCTATCCGCCGTTCTTTGATTACGTAGAAATTGAATAACTTGGAGAACACGGAAAAATGGAAATCTTGAAGAATTTGAATCTCGAATCTTGAATCGACTAGATCTAGAAGAATAGGAACCTTCAGATTGCAAGTGTACAACCCCGTATTCGCAGAATTGGGTCCCCCTGGTATGCGCAGGACTAGTTTTATGTTTTTAAGCTTTTGAGAAATTTTGCACTCTTGGTGGCCAATTTTAGCTTGGCCTTGGAAATATACTAGTAGGGGAGGAAATATTTGTCTCTCCCCCCGACCCCTTGGAGGGGTCGTCTCGCCGCTTCTCGCCTAACCCGTAGCTCTCGCAGGCCGCCGCTCTTCCAGGTTGCTCAGCCTCGCTGCCTCCAGCTCGCCTCGCAGGCCGCCGCTCTCGCAGGCCGCCCAGCTCGCAGGCCGCCGCTCTCGCAGGTCGCCGCTTCTCGCAGGCCGCCGCTCTCACAGGCCGTCCCCCTCGGAGGCCTTCGCCCTTGCAGGCTGCCCAGCTCGCAGGTCGCCGCTCTCGTAGGCCGTCGTATCTCGCAGGTCGCCGCTCTCGCAGGCCGCCGCTTCTCGCAGACCGCCTCTCTCGCAGGCCGCCACTCTCGCAGGCCGCCGCTCTTGCAGGCTGCCTTTCTCGCAGGCCGCCGCTCTCGCAGGCCACCGCTTCTCGCATGCTACCGCTCTCGCAGGCCGCCGCTCTCGTAGGCCGCCGCTCTCGCAGGCCGCCGCTCTTGCAGTCCGCCGCTCTCGCAGGCCGCCTCTCTTGCAGGCTGCCTAGCTTGCAGGTCGCCGCCAAGCTTGCAGGCCGCCCAGCTCGCAGGCCGCCGGTCTCGCCCAGCCAGTTTGCCCGGCCTGCTTTTACCATTTTGCCCCCAGGGTGTTTTTACCTCTTTACCCCCCGGTGTGGAGGTTTTTTATTGGCCCAGGGCCTATTTTCCTTAGGGATATTTTGGACCTTTTGGTTCTCAGGCTTAGAAAAACTATAAATAGACCCCCTTGGGTACCTTTGGAGAGAATGAGTTTTTTGGCTTCCTCCTCCCTTGGTTTCTTCTTCTTGGTTGAGTTGAGAGAGCTCTCCAAGGTACCCAGCTCAGCCATTGGTGAGGGAGGGGAAGCGCTCTTGTGACATTCCGAGTGTGCGGTGGGACCTCCTCGCTAGAGCTGAGGGTCTATTCCTAGTTTCCCAAGTCTTTGGTCTATAACGTTCCACCGAGTATAGTAGGTGTGTGGTCACCCCTCTTTTGGGATCCCGAACTCCATAGAGACCAAGTTTTTGGTTTCAACATTTTGGTGCGGTAAGCGTGAAGAGTGACCAACACAGAAGATCTCGGGAGAGTGCCATGGCTAGAGATCAGGGTGGTGGTGATGATCTCGGTGAGCTCCCCAACCCTGGACCCTTTGTAGGAAGGGAGGAATTCATGGCTTCCATACAATGCATCATGGAGATGTTGAGAGGCATCGCCCCTCGGGCTAACAGCTCAACCCCCACCCCCCAGGGACTGGCTCCCAGGGGTCTCGGCGAGCTGACCCAGAGTGGTCTCGGTGAGCTGCCTCTCAGGGTCACAGGCGAGATGACCCCAGCAGGGGGAGAAGGAAGTGCACCAGGTAGGAGACCTGGGAAATAAAGGATGGGAGAAGGGGTCGAGCGAGACCTCTCTGGCCGGGAGCTGTTACCCAGCCCGGCGAGTGCTAGCCGTCCAAGCGAGCAGGTCGCGCGAGTAGAGGTGGCGAGACCACCCCTCAGGGGGTCACCCTTCAGCGAGTTGATCATCTCAGCTCCCGTTCCCGAGGGGTTTAGAGAGCCCGACATGGCTTACTATACCGGGAAGGATGATTTTGTCCAGCACCTACAGTGGTTGGAGGATGTCGTCTCCATCAGGCCGATGACAGATGCCTTCAAGTGTTGCCTCTTTGCGATCACGTTGAAGGAGAAGGCAAGGGACTGGTTTCATCAACTCCCTCCGAGGTCAATCTATGGGTTCGAGGATTTGAGACGAAGCTTCCATCTCCGCTTCTCCACCTCCAAGAAGAGGAAGAAGAGTCCTAAATCTATCTTCCTGATAAGGCAGAGGGCCGAGGAGTCACTTGCCCATTACGTTGACAGGTTCCAAGAAGAGATCCTGGATATCCAAGAGATGTCGGGGTATTCCCTCCAGATGGCGTTCACGGTGGGGTTGTGCGAGGGGTTCTTTAAGATGAGCCTGACCCGAAAGGCCCCCCTTTCCTTCGAGGAGCTGATGGAAAGGGCGGCAAAGGAGATAGCCATGGAGGCGGCCAACCCGGGATTCGTCAAGAAGCTGGCAAAGCTAACAGAGTCAGAGTCGAAGGAGCAAGGTGGCTCAAGGCATCAAGAAGGAAGAAGAAGATATGAGCAGAGGGCTCAGGGGTTCCAGGGACAGGAGGGTCCGGAACAAGGCTGGAGGCAGTAGGGAGGACCTGCCCAGGGTCTAGGAAGAGCTCTCATCCAGGGTAGGGGAAACTTTCATGGGGGGCAAGGGAGGTTCAACTTCTAGAGGCAATCCCCAAGACAGCTTCTACCCCCGCCATAGCAAGCCTTGGCAATAGGTGAAGGAGGAAGAGGCAACGGGAGAGACTGCCGTGCCCGGCGAAGGAGGGGAGATAGAGCATTTTTGTACTGCGACTTCCACCAGATGGAGGGGCACGCCACGGCTACCTTCCCCGAGTTCCTGGAAGTGAGGGGGGCGAGGCCCTGCCCAGCAGCACCCGCCAGTGCAGGTTGAAGAGGCTCCACCCCAAGTGAGGGAGGATTACATATGTGAGGATCGGGTCGATGAAGGACACCGAGGAGGAATAACAGTGATTCATGGTGGAGTGGGGATCGAGGCTACTCGGAAGGCGAGCCTCCATCTTATGTACCGACGTAGCGTCGCTTCGACATCCCAGACCCCGCCCCCGGAAGAGAAGATCACCTTCTCAGTGAAGGACCTTCCGGACCATGAAGATCCGTTCTGCGATGCGCTGGTCATCAATGTGGCCATCGAGGGCTACACCATCTCCCGGATCTTGGTTGACAACGGGAGCTCCGTCAACGTCATTTTCAAGAAGGCATTTGACGAAATAAATGTGGAGCCAAGGAGGGTGTTGGCCTCAGACGGACCCCTGTTCAAATTTTTAGGGGAGATGAAGGAGGTTGAAGGTGGAGTAGGACTCCAAGTGAAATTGGGAGGGACTTCAAGGAACTGTCGGTTCGTCATAGTTGACGCTCCGAGCAGCTACAATGCCATCTTCGGAAGGCCCCTCATCAGCGCCTTCCATTGCGTGTCGTCTTCGTTCCACTAATACCTTAAGTAAAGCTCAGGAGGGATCCAGGTCAGAGTCAAGGGAGACTCCAGGATGACAAGGCAATATTATGTCACGACCGTCAACACCATCTCTTGGTTGGAAAAGGCAGAGGAGATGGAGAAGATCATTGTAACGCCCCGTTTTTTCAGCGATTATTTTTTTATTCTCGTTTGGCGTTACGATGACATGTTTCTGTGGCTTGTGTCATGTGTGGAGTATGGTTTAGCTCCTTAGAACTGAGTGCCCTGTTTGGTAGCCTGTTGGCAAGATCTCCCTAGCAAACCGAGTCGTTTTGGTGACCCGGTGTGGCCTCTCGGGGGGATGTTTGTGTTTGGCTTTGTTTGGGTATAACTCGAGTTCTGTTCATCGAAAGTTAATTTCGACTTCGCCGTTGTGTTCGTAGCGTGGGTATTTAGCTACGGTGCGAATATCGTCGAATTCCGAGGTAGTTCGGTTTTCGCGTCGTTTTGGTGCTTTATGTAATTTTGTAATTAATTATATAATTATATAATTATATATATATATATATAGGATGAATAGAACGATCATCTTCTCCGATTAAAAGAAACCGCCAGTCCTGTACGAGAGGAAACGGAGAAACCGCCTACCCTTCCCTTCGGACGCCGATTCCCGGAGCGTTTGTGGACGGAATTCGATTCCGAGAGTGGATTCGGATTGCTCTCGTCAAGACCTTCATTCCTACGGTAAGAAATTCGATTTTCGTGGAGTTTTGGGAGGTTTGGAATTTTCGGTTTTGGAAGTTTTCCGCCATTAATGGCCGAGTGTTTGTTTTAGGTGTTGCGGCCGTTTTGATCCGTGCGAAGAGGAGGAAAGCAGTCCAAAGCTTCGCTGTGAATTTAGGCAAGTGGTATTCTTGCCCTTGCCAAGTTTTCTTTTCGATTTTACTTGCTGAAATTGAAATCCCGGTTAGCCCAGGTTAGAGGACTTGTTGTTCTCATTTTCTTGCTAACTATAGGGCTTAGTTCTTCCTACTGAAACCCCCCCTATTTTTGTGATGATTGGAATCCAAATTGTCGGCATGGAGCCGTTGTTTTCCTTTACTCTGATTGTTGCTCTGGTTCGGGTGTAGCCGAGAGGGAGAGTTAGGAGGGGGGGTGTGGTTGAAGATTTTCGTTAAGGTATTACTCGAATGATTAGGCATAGTTTGTATAGTAGTGGTGTGCGACGTTGGTAGTTTCCTGCTGCTACTGCAGTGGCGTGAGTCGTGTGCGCGTTCCGGTGTCGTTCGGGAAATTCCAAACGGTACAGGTTAGCCGCGCACGGTCGTTAACCGTTAGGGCGCACGACCACTGGTCGTGTGCCTCTGTTCGTGCGCATATAACTTTCAGTTTCCAAAGTTCTGTCTCGGAGAATCGCACGAGCGCTGGCAAGCAGTGCGCACGACCACTGATCGTGCGTCACTGATCGTGCGCTGACGCTAGGTTTTTCTCAGGTTTCCAGGTTCGCTTCGCACGATCATCAGCCGATGAGTGCGCACGACCACTGATCGTGCGTCACTGATCGTGCGCTTTGTATATTTTCTTTTGCTAGGCGAATTTAGCTGGTTTCGAGTGCGGGAATTTAGATACTCAAGTAACAGGCAACTACTCGAGTTCTGGATCTTCTGCCTTGGTTGTTCGACTATCGTCGAGCTCCGTATTCTTTAGTGGGTTTGTGGGTAGTGGTATTATTTTGGCGGCGAGTGAGGCTAGCTCACTCAACGCCAAAGTTTAGGTAGGCACTGAGTGGGTTTCACTCAACGTCTAGTCGTGTTGGTTTATTTCAACACTCCTCCTTTACCTTGTATTTCGTTTCCGAGTGGATTTCCAGTTGTATTTCTGGGTTTTCCTTGTCGGCCGTTTTCTTTATTTTCCTAAAGGCCGAATCGTGGGTCGTGGTTAGTAGTGGTGGTTGTAGCTCTTTATGGGGGTGGAGTTGTGTGATATAGCCAAGGCCACCCATATTTTTTCTTGCTCCAGGTACGGGCTGGGCATGTCGGGTGGAAGATCCCTTGTGTTTTCACGTGTTGACCCTCGAGCTTTTGACTTGGACATGGTGGATTGGGGGACTGCGTTTGCCTTCGATCCGGTTCCTCGTTGTTGTTTTTGCTACTATCACTTCCCATAGTTTAGGGTGTTAGAAGTTACTTCTTTGGTAGTTTGCAGCATTCTGGCTCTTGGCAGCCTAGTAGGCCCTGCAGGATGTGGTTCCTGGGCTGGGTCGTTGCTGTTTCTTTGCACGTTGTGGATTTCTTGTTGTCCTGTTTTGGACAGTTGTGACTCTTTCTACTGCATGTTTTTCAGTTACTTTGTCCCTTTGGTTGACTCTTTCATGCAGTTTTACTTTGTTTAGCTTGCTGAGGTATTCTGTTTCTTTTGGAATACCCCAAGTTCTGAGCTGTAGCCAGTTTGGTGGCTAGTTGGAGGTGGTGTTGTTGGTGGACTCCCGGACTTTGGAGTTCTGTTTACCTTGTTAGTGAGGTTGTTTTCAGTACTTTCTTACAGACATATATTTGTGCCAGTGGGTTCGTGTCAGGTTGTTGGCGCCCACTGGTAGTTTTTACCTTGTACTAGATATATACTATTGCTGCTACCATTTTTCTGGAGATAGTCTACTTGCTTTGAGAAGGTTTATGCTAGGTTGTTAGGTATTTTCAAACCATAAATACTATTATAAATGAAGCTCATGATCAGCATGTTTTTATAAACTTAATCACTATTTTTCAATCACGTACGAAAACCATTTCCTTATATATTACATAAATTTAAGGTAGAGTCTTGCATAGCATGAGTGGTTCTCTGGGGACCCTGATGCGCTCTTTAGGGTGTCAAATCTAAATAAAGTATTTTTCCGCAGCGTATAAATATAGTTTTCTTTGGTGGACTAGATGATCCACTGAGCCGAGGGATACGGACTCTAATCATAACTGATTTTCTATTCATTAAGCACATGATTTTCTTGCATAAAGATTGTAGTTGGTTTTGCCTGAGCGTCAGCAGTTATCCCTTGCTTGACGTGGCATCATGAAGCGTGTTTTCTCTTACTCTGATAATTCTTAATTCGGAGAAAATGCGGGTTGTGACAGTTGGTATCAGAGGGCAGGTTTGCTTGACAGGTTTGCTTGACAGGTTTGCTTGACAGGTTTGCTTGTCAGGTTTGCTTGACAAGTTAGTTGAGCAACCTTCCTTGGATGCTTTTAGTGGTTCAGCATCATGTCATTCACACACCGATATGTCATCAGCACGTCTTGGCAAAAGCACGAACACTACACTCATAGCATAACATGAAGTATACGGGGCATATTATGTAGTATGGGATGCATAATATGTGTTCGTATATGGATCCACCATAGGGGCTACATGTGAGGGTTATGTAGTATGGGATGCATAACCTCACCACATGACTGCGACTAGCACATTTCTTTTTCGTTGCATGGAAATGTTATGTAGTATGGGATGCATAACATTTTCATGCGTACGCCGCTCATAACATGCATTAGGGCCCTTTTTTTTAGAATGCATAGCACAATCATGCATATCATATCATTGCATAAGCACAATGCGCCGAGCTGAAGATTTGTAGGATGACATATGTACACACACATGAGTTTTCAAATTAACATAAATTCATGCATCCGATCTAGGCACAAGAGTTAGTAAGGTGGTGGTTAACCATCCTAGGTTAGGGCATATCATCTAATTTTTGTGAAGAAGATAAACTCTCAGAGCAAGTTTAGCAGCTTTAAGTCTATATCTACATATGTATTGTCTGTAATGGTAATCGATTCTAGTCGTTGGATTTGGATCTGATTTGCGTTGTAATGATTTTTAGGATGGCTAGGCATCCTGCGACTCGATCGACTCCCATGTCTGAGGGTGAATCTTCTGGAGCTCAGAACGATGCGGTGATCGAGAGTCTGTGTCTGTGTAGCGAAGCTATGGGCAGGCAGTTGGAGGAGGTGCAAGCCCAGATTCAGTCTTTGGTGGCTGTTGTGGCAGGTCAGGCTCAGGGTGCGCAAGTTCCTGCTGGGGGGTTAGCTGTTCCTCCTCCTCCTGCACCCTTGAGACCTCCAGTGGTGGTGCCAGCAGAGATGGCCTTCATCTCGCAGTTTCAGAGGCTGAGCCCTCCCACTTATGATGGGAAGGCAGATTTCATGGTGATAGACAACTGGCTGATCTCCATGGAGGAGATGTTTTCGTACTCAGGAATTGCAGGTGACCAGAGGGTGATGTTAGCCACCTATCAGCTCAAAGGGTTGGCTAAGAGTTGGTGGCTGAGAGAAAAGGAGAGCTTAGTGGCTGGGTGCTCGTGGGAGATGTTCAAGGAGTTGCTGTTGAGAAAGTTCTTGCCTTCGGTTGAGCGTGACTGCCTCATGAATGATTTCCTCTATCTGAAGCAAAGGCAACTCACGGTGGGTGAGTATGAGGTAGAGTTCAGCAAGTTGAGCCGTTTTGCCCCAGGATTGGTCAGCGTTGAGGCTGATCGAGTTAAGCGATTTCTCAGTGGTTTGAGGAGCGAGGTGCAGCAGTTGACCAGTGCTTATGGGTCAGAGACTTATGCAGGTGTAGTAGAGGCTGCTCTGAAGGTGGAGGCTATTGAGACGGCGAAGAGCAGAGGCCAGCAGTTGAGGAAGGATAAGAGGAAGTTGGTAGAGGAGAAGAAACCCATGGTACCCGATGCTGTTCCGGGAAAGAGGAGCAGAGTGGTGTGCAGTTTTTGTGGCCGGTCAGGCCATCCTGTCGAGAGGTGTTTCAAGAAGGTGGCAGCTCAGAAGAAGGAGCAGGTTCATGCGATTCAGGGTGCTCCTAGGAGAGATGTCTCCTGTTCCGTTTGCAAGCGATCCGGGCATGATGCGGCCCAGTGTTGGTCCAGGGATAGAGTCTGCTATCAGTGTGGGCAGAAGGGTCACATTAAGTCGAGGTTTCCTCAGGTCCAGTCAGCTCTTCCTGCAGTTCCATTGCAGGCATTACCTCCACCTCAGCGTGTGGACAAGGGAAAAGGGAAGCTGAACGTGATTTCTTCCGAGGAGGCTCATACTTTGACCCAGGTGATCTCAGGTTAGTTGGTTGTTATTTTTCTTTCTAGCCTGGTAGTTTAGTTGCTAGATTATTTACGGTATTGTTGTGCTAGTTCCTTAGCTTTGTGCGCTCCTATAGGGAAATTTAAGGTGAAGGACCGCTGGGCGCGTGTTCTGTTTGACTCCGGCGCTACCCACTTGTTCGTGGCTAGAGCCTTTGTGGAGCGTCATCGGTTGTCTCTAGATCGTGTTCGGGATTCCTTCCGTGTCAAGTTTCCCTCTGGTGAATCTGTGTTGTCAGATTTGGGTATTTTGGATTGCCCGGTTTTGTTGGGGGATTTTCTTGCAAAGGCGGACCTGAAGATGATTGATCTAGAGGACTTCGATGTCATTTTGGGCATGGACTGGCTCTCTCGGTATGATGCGGTCATTCAGTGCAAAGGAAAGCGCTTGGACTTCATCAGGGACGACGGTCAGCCCGGCAGCGTGTATGCTGATCCGTGTCAGGATTCTCCTGTTCTCTCTGCGGTATGTGTTCAAAGATTGTTTCTTTCTGATTGTTGTGTTTGTTTTGTCTCGGCGGTTGGAACCGTTGTTAGCGTGCCACGCTTGGAGGAGATTCCTATTGTTCGTGGTTTCGCCGATGTTTTTCCTGATGATCTTCCTGGTATCCCTCCTGAGCGGGATGTGGAGTTTGTTATTGATTTGGAGCCGGGTACGCGTCCTATTGCTAAGGCGCCGTACCGGATGGCCCCTCGTGAGTTAGAGGAGTTGCGAATTCAGTTAGATGAGTTGTTGGCTAAAGGTTTTATCAGGCAGAGTTCGTCGCCTTGGGGTGCTCCTGTCTTGTTCGTAAAGAAGAAAGATGGGTCGATGCGGCTTTGCATCGACTATAGAGAGTTGAACAAGGTCACTATCAAGAACAGGTACCCTCTGCCGAGGATCGATGATTTATTTGACCAGTTGCGTGGTAGCACGGTGTTCTCCAAGATTGATCTTCGTTCGGGCTATCATCAGCTCAGGATCTGTGAGGCAGATATTCCACGGACTGCGTTTAGGTCGAGGCATGGACACTTTGAGTTTTTGGTGATGTCGTTTGGTTTGACCAACGCACCATCAGCTTTCATGGACATGATGAATCGGGTATTCAAGGATTTCCTAGACAAGTTCGTGGTGGTCTTCATTGATGACGTGTTGGTTTATTCTCGCAGTGCTGAGGAGCATGAGCAGCATCTGCGCTTGGTACTATCAGAATTGAGGAACCACGGGTTATTCGCCAAGTTGAGCAAGTGCGAATTTTGGTTGCCTCAGGTTTCTTTTCTAGGCCACGTGGTGAACAAGGATGGGATCTCGGTTGACCCAGAAAAGATTGCAGCAGTGATGGATTGGAGTAGGCCGAATACTCCTAAGGAGATCAGAAGTTTCTTAGGGTTGGCTGGCTATTACAGGAGATTCGTGGAGGGTTTCTCTTCTCTAGCCGCACCTTTGACCAAGCTGACTCAGAAGAATGTGGCTTTTGTTTGGAGCGAGAAGTGCGAAGAAGCTTTTCAGGAGTTAAAGAGGAGATTGTGTACTGCTCCCATTCTGACCCTTCCTACTGAGGGCGTGGATTATGATGTGTATGTGGATGCTTCGCATATAGGTCTGGGATGCGTATTAATGCAGGATGGAAAAGTAATCGCTTATGGGTCAAGGCAGCTGAAGACTCATGAGAAGAATTATCCTACGCATGACCTTGAGTTTGCAGCGGTTATCTATGCGTTGAAGTTGTGGAGGCACTTACTTTATGGGGCTCAGTGCAAGATTTTTACTGACCATAAGAGCCTGAAGTACGTGTTCACGCAGAAGGAGTTGAATCTGCGTCAGCGGCGGTGTCTTGAGTATGTGGCGGATTATGACGTAGAAATCCAGTATCATCCGGGCAAGGCCAATGTGGTGGCCGACGCCCTGAGCCGAAAGACGGGAAAGATCTTTAACCTCTCCGCCGATCGGTTAGTTGAGGAGTTCCTCCTTATGGATATTTCAGTGGGATGATGTGGTTTGCAGAATAGTTTGTCAGTGGCAGAGCCGTCCTGGATTTCTTTGACTAGACTGCATCAGAAGGACGATCCGGATCTGTTGCACCTTTTTACCAGGACAGAGAAGGGAGAGTTGCCAGATTTTGCTATTGATGATGCGGGTACTTTGAAGTACCGCGGCAGGTTTTGCGTTCCCGCTGTTGGGGACATTAGGAGTATGATTTGCAGTGAGGCTCATGGTTCCAGCGTTGCCTACCATCCAGGATCTACGAAGATGTACCGTGACTTAAGGCAAATTGCCTGGTGGTATGGCATGAAAGGTGATATAGCCCGATTTGTTGCTGAGTGTCACACTTGCAAGCGTGTGAAGGCTGATCATGGAAGGCCTGGTGGTAAGTTGACTCCGCTAGAGATCCCGACTTGGAAGTGGGAGAGTATATCTATGGACTTCATTACGGGTTTGCCAAAATCCCCGAGAGGATATGATTCTGTTTGGGTTATAGTGGATAGATTGACGAAGTGTGCTCACTTCGTGCCATATAAGATTGATTACCCGATGAAGAAGATAGCGGAGTTGTACTTGAATGAAGTCATCCGACTCCACGGTGTGCCGGTTAGCATCATTTCTGATCGAGACTCCCGGTTTACTTCTCGTTTTTGGCAGAGTCTGCAGGAGGGTTTGGGTATGGATCTGAGGTATTCTATTACGTACCACCCTCAGACCAATGGGCAGACGGAGCGGGTCAATCAGATTGTTGAGGATATGATCAGGTGCTATATTTTAGACCACGGTGGAGCGTGGGATGAGCGTCTACGACTCATGGAATTTGCTTATAATAACAGTTATCAGGAAAGCTTGCAGATGGCTCCGTTCGAAGCTTTGTATGGGAGGCGCTGTAGGACTCCGTTGTTTTGGGCTGAGGCTGGTGAGAAGCCTTTGTTGGGTCCAGATGCTCTGGAAGAGATGGAAGTCGCCGTGAAGCTTATTCGTGAAAAGCTTCGTTTAGCTCAGGAGAGTTATGAAAAGAATGCCAATCGGCGTAGGTCTGCTTTGGAGTTTTTAGTAGGGGATCATGTATATCTCAAGGTTTCTCCAATGGTTGGTGTGAAGAGATTTGGTAAAAATCGGAAATTTGACCCAAGGTATGTGGGCCCGTTCGAGGTTTTGGAGCGGATTGGTGTGTCTGCATATAGATTGGATTTGCCAGCGAACTTCCCTGGTGTTCATAATATTTTTCATGTTAGCCAATTGCGAAAGTGTGTGCGCAGCAGTGGGCAACTCTTGGATGTTGTGCCCCAGTTGGAGCCCAACCTCTCTTTTGTTGAGGTGCCAGTTCGTATTTTGGATACTCAGGAGCGTGTGCTGCGAAAGAAGTCCATACCGATGGTGAAAGTTCTATGGAAAAAATAGGATTTGGAGAGCGCGACTTGGGAGCTAGAGTTGGCCATGAGGAGGGCGTACCCTCACCTGTTTCGCTGATTTGATCGGTATGTTTCCCTTTGTAACTTCTGTTTGTTACTTTTCCTTCTTTAGTAGGAGGGTTGTGCGTAAAGTTTCGGGACGAAACTTTCTTTTAGGGGGAGTGACTGTAACGCCCCGTTTTTTCAGCGATTATTTTTTTATTCTCGTTTGGCGTTACGATGACGCGTTTCCGTGGCTTGTGCCATGTGTGGAGTATGGTTTAGCTCCTTAGAACTGAGTGCCCTGTTTGGTAGCCTGTTGGCAAGATCTCCCTAGCAAACCGAGTCGTTTTGGTGACCCGGCGTGGCCTCTCGGGGGGATGTTTGTGTTTGGCTTTGTTTGGGTATAACTCGAGTTCTGTTCGTCGAAAGTTAATTTCGACTTCGCCGTTGTGTTCGTAGCGTGGGTATTTAGCTACGGTGCGAATTTCGTCGAATTCCGAGGTAGTTCGGTTTTTGCGTCGTTTTGGTGCTTTATGTAATTTTGTAATTAATTATATAATTATATAATTATATATATATATATATATAGGATGAATAGAACGATCATCTTCTCCGATTAAAAGAAACCGCCGGTCCTGTACGAGAGGAAACGGAGAAACCGCCTACCCTTCCCTTCGGACGCCGATTCCCGGAGCGTTTGTGGACGGAATTCGATTCCGAGAGTGGATTCGGATTGCTCTCGTCAAGACCTTCATTCCTACGGTAAGAAATTCGATTTTCGTGGAGTTTTGGGAGGTTTGGAATTTTCGGTTTTGGAAGTTTTCCGCCATTAATGGCCGAGTGTTTGTTTTAGGTGTTGCGGCCGTTTTGATCCGTGCGAAGAGGAGGAAAGCAGTCCAAAGCTTCGCTGTGAATTGAGGCAAGTGGTATTCTTGCCCATGCCAAGTTTTCTTTTCGATTTTACTTGCTGAAATTGAAATCCCGGTTAGCCCAGGTTAGAGGCCTTGTTGTTCTCATTTTCTTGCTAACTATAGGGCTTAGTTCTTCCTACTGAAACCCCCCCTATTTTTGTGAGGATTGGAATCCAAATTGTCGGTGTGGAGCCGTTGTTTTCCTTTACTCTGATTGTTGCTCTGGTTCGGGTGTAGCTGAGAGGCAGAGTTAGGAGGGGGGGTGTGGTTGCCGATTTTCGTTAAGGTATTACTCGAATGATTAGGCATAGTTTGTATAGTAGTGGTGCGCGACGTTGGTAGTTTCCTGCTGCTACTGCAGTGGCGTGAGTCGTGTGCGCGTTCCGGTGTCGTTCGGGAAATTCCAAACGGTACAGGTTAGCCGCGCACGGTCGTTAACCGTTAGGGCGCACGACCACTGGTCGTGTGCCTCTGTTCGTGCGCGTATAACTTTCAGTTTCCAAAGTTCTGTCTCGGAGAATCGCACGAGCGCTGGCAAGCAGTGCGCACGACCACTGATCGTGCGTCACTGATCGTGCGCTGACGCTAGGTTTTTCTCAGGTTTCCAGGTTCGCTTCGCACGATCATCAGCCGATGAGTGCGCACGACCACTGATCGTGCGTCACTGATCGTGCGCTTTGTATATTTTCTTTTGCTAGGCGAATTTAGCTGGTTTCGAGTGCGGGAATTTAGATACTCAAGTAACAGGCAACTACTCGAGTTCTGGATCTTCTGCCTTGGTCGTTCGACTATCGTCGAGCTCCGTATTCTTTAGTGGGTTTGTGGGTAGTGGTATTATTTTGGCGGCGAGTGAGGCTAGCTCACTCAACGCCAAAGTTTAGGTAGGCACTGAGTGGGTTTCACTCAACGCCTAGTCGTGTTGGTTTATTTCAACACTCCTCCTTTATCTTGTATTTCGTTTCCGAGTGGATTTCCAGTTGTATTTCTGGGTTTTCCTTGTCGGCCGTTTTCTTTATTTTCCTAAAGGCCGAATCGTGGGTCGTGGTTAGTAGTGGTGGTTGTAGCTCTTTATGGGGGTGGAGTTGTGTGATATAGCCAAGGCCACCCATGTTTTTTCTTGCTCCAGGTACGGGTTGGGCATGTCGGGTGGAAGATCCCTTGTGTTTTCACGTGTTGACCCTCGAGCTTTTGACTTGGATATGGTGGATTGGGGGACTGTGTTTGCCTTCGATCCGGTTCCTCGTTGTTGTTTTTGCTACTATCACTTCCCACAGTTTAGGGTGTTAGAAGTTTCTTCTTTGGTAGTTTGCAGCATTCTGGCTCTTGGCAGCCTAGTAGGCCCTGCAGGATGTGGTTCCTGGGCTGGGTCGTTGCTGTTTCTTTGCACGTTGTGCATTTCTTGTTGTCCTGTTTTGGACAGTTGTGACTCTTTCTACTGCATGTTTTTCAGTTACTTTGTCCCTTTGGTTGACTCTTTTATGCAGTTTTACTTTGTTTAGCTTGCTGAGGTATTCTGTTTCTTTTGGAATACCCCAGGTTCTGAGCTGAAGCCAGTTTGGTGGCTAGTTGGAGGTGGTGTTGTTGGTGGACTCCCGGACTTTGGAGTTCTGTTTACCTTGTTAGTGAGGTTGTTTTCAGTACTTTCTTACAGACATATATTTGTGCCAGTGGGTTCGTGTCAGGTTGTTGGCGCCCACTGGTAGTTTTTACCTTGTACTAGATATATACTATTGCTGCTACCATTTTTCTGGAGATAGTCTACTTGCTTTGAGAAGGTTTATGCTAGGTTGTTAGGTATTTTCAAACCATAAATACTATTATAAATGAAGCTCATGATCAGCATGTTTTTATAAACTTAATCACTATTTTCCAATCACGTACGACAACCATTTCCTTATATATTACATAAATTTAAGGTAGAGTCTTGCATAGCATGAGTGGTTCTCTGGGGACCCTGATGCGCTCTTTAGGGTGTCAAATCTAAATAAAGTATTTTTCCGCAGCGTATAAATATAGTTTTCTTTGGTGGACTAGATGATCCACTGAGCCGAGGGATACGGACTCTAATCATAACTGATTTTCTATTCATTAAGCACATGATTTTCTTGCATAAAGATTGTAGTTGGTTTTGCCTGAGCGTCAGCAGTTATCCCCTGCTTGACGTGGCATCATGACGCGTGTTTTCTCTTACTCTGATAATTCTTAATTCGGAGAAAATGCGGGTTGTGACAATCATAGAGAGCCTGAGCCAGATGGAGGTATCTAAGGAGAAGGATGACGGCTATCATGCCAAGACCCCCTGAAGAAGCCTCGCCACGGTGGAGTCCTGTATTTTTCTTATGTTGTAGTAAGTACAGCCCCCGACCAGCCGAGTCGGGGGTGTCATGTAACCAATATTTTTTCCCCTGTTTGAGGATGTTGGAATTGACAAATCTTAGGTGACATTCTCAATCCCACCCCCCAAGAGGACTTCCTCATGCAGGCTCTCACTAGCTGGATGGGTTGAGGGTACCTCGGGGAGGCCAAGTTCCTTTGCCCAGATGACGGTCCCGCTGTCAGGCTCTCACTAGCTGGCAGGGCAGACATACCTCTCGTGGAAGCCCAAGTTCTTTTGCTCCGATGATGGTCCCGCTATCAGGCTCTCACTAGCTGGCAGGGCAGGCGTACCTCTCATAGAAACTCAAGTTCCTTTGCTCCGATGACGGTTCTATTGTCAGGCTCTCACTAGCTGACAGGGCAGGCGTACCTCTCGTGGAAGCCAAAGTTCCTTTGCTCCGATGACGGTCCTGCTGTCAGGCTCTCACAAGCTGGTAGGGCAGGCGTACCTCTCGTGGAAGCCCAAGTTCCTTTGCACCGATGACAGTCTCGCTGTTAGGCTCTCACTAGTTGGCAGGGAAGGCGTACCTCTCGTGGAAGCCCAAGTTCCCTTTGCTCCGATGATGGTCCCGCTGTCAGGCTCCCACTAGCTGGCAGGGTAGGCGTACCTCTCGTGGAAGCCCAAGTCCTTTACTCAAATGAAGGTCCCGCTGCCAGGCTCTCACTAGCTGGCAGGGCAGGCGTACCTCTTGTGGAAGCCCAAGTTCCCTCTGCTCCGATGACGGTCCCGCTGCCAGGCTCCCACTAGCTGGCAGGGTAGGCGTACCTCTCGTGGAAGCCCAAGTTCCCTCTACTTTGATGAAGGTCCCGCTGTCAGGCTCCTACTAACTGGCAGGGCAGGCGTACCTCTCGTAGAATCCTAAGTTCCCTCTGCTCCAATAACGGTCCCTCTATCAAGCTCTCACTAGCTAGCAGGTCAGGAGTACCTCTCGTGGAAGCCCAAGTCCTTTGCTCCGATGACGGTCCCGCTGTCAGGCTCTCACTAGCTGGCAGGGCAGGCATAACTCTCGTGGAAGCCCAAGTTCCCTCTGCTCTAATGACGGTCCCGCTGTCAGGCTCTCACTAGCTGGCAGGTCAGGCGTTCCTCTCGTGGAAGCCCAAGTCCTTTGCTCCGATGACGGTTCCGCTGCAAGGCTCCCACTAGCTAGCATGGCAGGCGTACCTCTCGTGGAAGCCCAAGTTTCCTTTGCTCCAATGACGGTCCCGCTGCCATGCTCCTACTAGCTGGCAGGTCCGGTGGTACCTCTCGTGGAAGCCCAAGTCCTTTGCTCTAATGACGGTCCCGCTGTAAGGCTCTCACTAGCTAGTAGGGCAGGCGTACCTCTCGTGGATGCCCAAGTGTTTTTCACCCTGAGGTTGTCTCGTCACCCAGGCTCCCATTTAGCTGGCATGATAGGTTGACCTCTCAGGAGGCTAAGTATTTTCACCCCAAGGCTGTCTCGTCACCCAAGCTCCCATTAGCTGGCATGACAGGTTGACCCCTAGGAGAGGCCTTATAATCTTTCAAATTGCGGGAAAAGGCCACTCAACGAATACGTTGGGTTGGATGTTTCTTTCTGAGCTTGTGCTAACCTCAAAAAGAGCGGGGATTGTGTATAACCTCGTATTCGCAGAGTTGGGTCCCCCCGGCATGCGCATGACCAGTTTTATGTTTTTAATCTTTTGAGAGATTTTGCAATATTGGTGGAAAATTTTGTCTTGGCCTTGGAAATATACTAGTAGGGGGAGGAAATATTTGTCTCTCCCCCGGCCCCTTGGAGGGGTCGTCCCGCCACTTCTCGCCTAAGCCTCTGCTCTCGTAGGCCGCCGCTCTCGCAGGCCGCCCAGCTCGTAGGCCGCCGCTCTCACAGGCCGCCGCTTCTCATAGGATGCCGCTCTCGCAGGTCGCCGCCCTCGCAGGCCGCCGCCCTCACAGGTCGCCCAGCTCACAGGCCGCCGCTCTCACAGGCCGCCGCTTCTTGCAGGCCACCTTTCTCGCAGACCGCCGCTCTCGCAGGCCGCCTGGCCACCGCTTCTCGCAGGCCACCGCTCTCGCAGGCCGCCGCTCTCACAGGCCGCCGCTCTCGCAGGCCACCGCTTCTCGCAGGCCACCGTTTCTCGCAGGCCGCCGCTTCTTGCAGGCCGCCGCTTTCGCAGGCCGCTGCTCTCGCAGGCCGCCGCTCTCGCAGACCACCCAGCTCGCAGGCCGCCACCCAGCTCGCAAGCCTCCCAGCTCGCAGGCTGCCCAGCTCGTAGGTCACCGGTCTCGCCCAGCCAGTTCGCCCAGCCTGCTTTTATCATTTTGCCCCCGGGGTGTTTTTACCTCTTTACCCCCCGGTGTGGAGGTTTTCTATTGCCCAGGACCTATTTGCCTTAGGGGTATTTTTGTAACACCTCCCCTGTAAAGACCATATAATATGGGTCCGTCTGGGGCCCCACAACATACGGACGCCACAGCTTTAGTATTAAAAGATGATATAAAACTACCCAAACTCAAAACTCCAGACAAACACAGCGGAAACAGAACACTAACAAGCAGAAGTTATCCACTAACAGAAGAGTATCAAATGGTCTTAAGGCCTTACACAATATAAGTCCAAATATAAAAGTGCCAAGCACCCCTAGGCTACCTCGGCATGCAAGCCGGACATAGTCAAACAACAGCAGCAAAACACGGAAAAGAAAATAGCCAAGCACAGCAACACTTCATGAGGCTTAGGGCTTTTCGCCCGGCGCGCTAGCTCCTGCATGCGATCCTTGCCCTGTAAGGATTTGAAGTAACGTGGGTCAGCAAAGCCTGACCTCTATTGTGTAACAAACACATCTCCTCCCGGCCGTCCCTAACGGACCCCGGGGTACCACTCCACCTGCAAGTTAGCACTTCGTATACCAAAAGAGTATATATAATAAAGCGGTAAAACAGGCTTGGATGTCTCATACAGCATACATGTTCTCTATGTTTTGTACAAAGTGAAAGGGGCCTACTATGCAACATGAATGCAACCCGGGTTTCACCCAAGGCACCCTAGCTCGTATGCATCTAGCACAACATCAAACACTGGGTACTTCCGTTTCCCCATTGTCTTAAAGCCGCAAATACAAGGGAACCACCATGTCCCTAATGGCACACACGTCGTCACACGGAACCTCGCAAAGGCCCCACCCACACAAGGGTCATATACCCCGGGCTTGCCCGCACATTCTGACTTCGCACGTCAGGGTTCCGTCTCACACTGACCGATTCTAAGAAGCCTTGCTGGACCCCACCCGCTCATGGCCACATTGCCCGTGCTTGCCCTCCGCTCGGCATTCTCGTCAGTCCCACACAAGGGGCTAGTCTCGCCGGGACACTTCCCCACATGACTTGCGCGTCACGGGATAGCCAGCCGACCACGGAGACATAGCTGCGCCTTTGCACTGCACAAACAAAGGTTTCCCCACCCCAATCACCATTCGCACCGTGTCTTTCCCGTGCTCCAAGGAAACCATCTACCGCACAACGCGGAGCTAACCTTGTCCGGTTCCGACCACGAGTACTCACTCAAATATAAGGGGGAAAACACATACATACAATGGAGTATTGCCGCAACGGATTTCTACCGAATCCCCGAAGCTCGCTATGCAACATCACCGGGTCGGACTAACGGTCGCGACCACGGCTTCACCCACAATGCCTAATCCGCTAACGGAGCGGATCTCTAATGCAAAGCATGCCAGGATGAACATATTCAACCCGGAGGTTCCTCTTAAACCTAGGCTACACGAATCTCTCTCATTTGAGAGATTTGGTGCTCAAAATACGAAAGGAAGGGGATGTTATTCATGCATCCTAAATCCTAAAAACCGAGAGGAGAAGTGTCGTTACCTTCCGTCCCCTCTTCCTAGCCATGGAGAAGATTTGCTCGGTTGAAAACCACCGCAACGCTCCCACCTTCGCGGATCTGAACTCCGCTCGCAAAACGGACCTCCGAAGCTTCGTCGGCGGCCGGATCTTGGCCTTCTTCCTCCTCCTTGCTCTCCCTTCTCTCTAGAATCAAGAGAGATAAAGATAGGAGAAAAGTGAGGGTTTCAAACCCTTTTCCCGAGTTTAATCCCTCAGATCTAGCCCCCAGCCATTGGATCTCAATCAAAGAAACGGACGGCCACGATTCGGCCTAAAATCACAAAAACTGGGCCGAACACGGGTTGCAACACGGCCGTGTGCCAGGCTGTGTTACCCACTCGCCGTCTCGATCGAGTCAAAAAACTAGCACACGGCCTTTGACACGGCCTCCGACACGCCCGTGTCACCTGCGACACGCCCGTGTCGGGACCCGTGTCATGCCCCCCGTGTGCAATCGACCAACATTTCACAGTCAGAGAGGTACACGGCCTTGTGACACGACATCAGACACGCCCGTGTCAAATTTGACACGCCCGTGTTTGTGCCTGTGTCACGGCCCGTGTACCACACTTGCAGAATCCCTGGAGTGACACGGCCTGGGAAACGCCCGTGTCCTAGGCCGTGTTCTACAACTCGACTAGCGTCGACCGCCAAAGTGTCGACCGCACGACCCGAGGCCGAACACGCCTGTGTCACGCCCGTGACACGCCCGTGACACGCCCGTGACACGCCCGTGACACGCCCGTGACACGCCCGTGACACGCCCGTGACATGCCCGTGATACGCCCGTGACACGCCCGTGACACGCCCGTGACACGCCCTTGACACCTGCTCCAAAAACCAAACTGGGCTTAAAACATCACCCGTCCCTCTTTTGAGTTTCGGGGTGTTACAACTCTCTCCCCCTTAAAAGAATTTCGTCCCGAAATTTAAAACATGGAAGGTAAACAAAACTAAACAGTACCTGAGGAGAAAAGCTCGGGATACTCCTCCAGCATGGCCTGCTCTCGCTCCCATGAGAGCTCCTCGCAACCACAGTTGTCCGAACGGACCTTTACGAGTCTGACCTCCTTGTTTTGCAATTGCCGAACCTCTGAGTCTTCTATCCCGATTGGACGAACTCGCGTCCTCAAGTCTTCCTCTACCGGCACCGCCGTCGGCTCAATCACCACGCTGGCTTCTAACAACGCTTTCCTCAGGACGGAGACGTGAAAAACATCATGCAATCCACTTAGCTCTGTGGACAACACCAACCGGTACGCTGGCTCTCCCACCCGCTCGATGACCTTGAATGGTCCCAAAAATCTCGGACTCAGCTTCTTGAGTCGGCGAATTCGCGAAACGCCTTTGAACGGCTTGATCTTAAGATACACCCAGTCGCCCACAGCGAATTCCACATGCCTGTGGCGAGCATTGAAATACTTCGACTGCCGATCTTGAGCCGCCTTCATGCGCTCTTGGATGGTCCGCACTAGCTCATTAGCGTCGGCTACCACTTCTTTCCCCAAAAGCTTGGTGTCTCCCGCCTCTGTCCAAGACATCGGTGTTTGACACCGCCTCCCATACAAAGCTTCGTATGGCGCCATCTTGATACTAGCTTGGTAACTATTGTTATACGCAAACTCCACCATGAAGAGGTGATCCTCCCACTTCTTGCCGAAGTCGAGAGTACACATCCTTAGCATATCTTCCAAAGTACGGTTCGTTCTCTCAGTTTGCCCATCGGTTTGAGGATGAAAAGCCGTACTGAACTTGAGTTTTATGCCCAAGCTCTTCTGCACCAACCGCCAATCCTTAGATGTGAAACGTCCATCCCGGTCGCTGACTATACTCTTCGGAATCCCATGGAGTCGTACAATATTGCGTACGTACAACTCCACCAACTTTTCCACACCGTCCTCCTTCCGGTTTGGGATGAAATGTGCCACTTTGGTCAAGCGGTCCATAATCACCCAAATGGCATCATTACCCTACTGCGATCTAGGCAACCCATGCACAAAATCCATGGAGATGTCATCAAATTTCCATTCGGGGATTGGAAGAGGCTTCAAGAACCCGCCCGGCTTCTGACATTTGGCCTTCACCAAGGCACATGTTTGGCACCGACTCACACACAACGCTACGTCCCGCTTCATCCCAGGCCACCAATAGGACTTCTTCAAATCCAAGTACATCTTTTTACTACCCGGGTGAATGGAGTACTTAGTGAAGTGGGCCTCAAACATCAATTCCTCGCGGAGCTTGCCGAACTTCGGTACACAAATCCTTCCGCCCTTCCTCAGAATCCCATCAACCATCTCCCAGGCGCTACCCTCGCCCTTTAGAGCTTCCTCCACGAAAGGTTGGAACTCCGCATCTACACGGGTCGCTTCCCGAATACGATCGCATAAGTCACTCTGCATCTCAATCCAATTTAGTCGAGCCACGCTAGACTCGCCTCTTGCCACACATTCCAAACCAAGGGACTCCCAGTCCCGCCTTAACCGCTCATCGTGAGCTTCAATCCAATTTCCTTGCCCCGAGTATTTCCTACTCAAACCATCTGCCACCACATTGGCTTTCCCTGGCGTGTACTGAATCTCCACCATATAGTCCCCAAGGAACTCGACCCACCTACGCTGCCACATATTTAGGTCCTTCTGATCTAGGAGATATTTCAGAATCTTGTGGTCCGTGAAGATCTCCACCTTTGCACCATAAACGTAGTGCCTCCACAACTTCAAAGAAAAAATTACCGCCGCCAACTCCAAATCATGGACGGGGTAATTTCTCTCATGAGGATTCAGCTGCCTCGACCCAAAAGCTATCACACTACCATGCTGCACCAACACGCACCCTAAACTGCATCCGGATGCGTCGCTGAAAATCTGGAACCCTTCGGTCCCCTTTGGTAGACTTAGGATCGGCGCCGTCATTAGCCTTTCCTTCAGGGTTTCAAACGCCTCATTGCACTCTTGAGTCCATACAAACTTCTGATCCTTGCGAGTTAGTGAAGTGAGGGGTAGAGCTATCCGCGAAAAGTTTTCCACAAACCTTCGGTAGTACCCGGCTAGTCCAAGAAAACTTCGGACTTCCGCCACGGTCCTCAAAACTGGCCACTCTCTGATGGCTTCTACTTTCGTTGGATCTACCGCCACCCCATCCCCACTAATCACCTGGCCTAGAAATGCCACTTTCTCCAACCAGAACTCGCACTTGGAGAACTTCGCATAAAGCTGGTTCTCTCTCAGTACTCGCAACACTGTCCGCAAGTGCGACTCGTGCTCTGCTTCTGACTTGGAATACACCAATATGTCATCGATAAAGATGACTACGAACCAGTCCAAATATTCGCGAAACACTCGGTTCATCAAGTCCATGAACACGGACGGTGCGTTCGTCAGCCCAAACGGCATCACCGAGACTCAAAATGACCATACCTCATACCAAACGCGGTCTTGGTTATGTCTTCGTCACGAATCCGCAACTGATAATATCCGGACTTCAAGTCCAACTTGGAGTACACCACCGATCCCACCAACTGGTCGAAGAGATCGTCTATCCGAGGAATCGGATACTTATTCTTGACAGTCAATTTGTTCAACTCTCGGTAGTCTATGCACAGACGCATACTACCGTCCTTCTTCTTTACAAATAACACCGGCGCACTCCACGGTGAAGAGCTGGGCCTGATATACCCTTGCTCCAAAAGCTCCTGCAACTGAACCTTGAGCTCGGCCAACTCCTTTGGTGCCATCCTAAAGGGTGGTCGTGACACCGGTCTAGACTCGGGCACTAACTCGATGGAGAAATCAATCTCCCGCCGAGGAGGTGCTCCCGGTAGCTCCTCAGGGAAAACATCTCCAAACTCCGCCACCACAGGCACTTCTCCAAGAAACAGCCTGGAAAGGCTAACCTCCAATAATGCTACTAGAGCTACACCCCCTTGGTTAACAGCTCGCACTAGTTGAAGTGCCGAAACTAGGGAATAGGCCACTCCATGCAGGCCCTCAAACTTGACTTCTGCTTGCCCCACGCCCTCAGGGTTACCACCTTGGACAAACAGTCGATACTGGCACGCTGCTCCGCTAGCCAATCCATCCCCAAAATCACATCGAACTCGGACAACGGCAAGATCGCCGCAACCAAAATGAAGTCGACTCCCTCAAGACTCCGACAAATCCGCCCTTTAGCCCTGGTTGTCATAGACGACCCATTGGGCATGCGCACTTTCAACTCTGAGTCCGTTGCAAAGGACTCAACTCCAATCCTCCGGGTGAAACTTTCTGCAAGGAAGGAGTGCGATGCTCCCGTATCAAAAAGTACTCTAGCGGGATACCCAGATACCACTACAAAGCCTACACACATGCAACAAACATAAAAAGGCTTGAAAGGAAGAAATCTATGATGCAGGTTGAACTCTCATACCTGTCACCACATCGATTTGGCGGATTGCTTCCTGCTGCCCAAGGTTGTAGGCCCTTGGCTGCACTGGTTGAAACCGGGAAGCACTCGACTCCGCCATTTTCCCCTTCTCTGTTGCACTGGGTCCGGAGCGTACGGTCTGCTCCTGCCTTGGCTCTTGCTCAGCGCCCCCTTGAGTACAAAATCTTGCTATGTGGCTTAGCTTGCCACAACTGTAACACGTCTGCGGTCCCTTAGAGTGTGACCCTCCGGACATCCAATTACTTTTCTCACCCGACTTATATGGGGAAGGCTTCTTCTTCCATCGGCTCCCTTCCGTCTTTCCATGGGACTGAGCAGGCTTCTTCTCCTCCCCCTGCTTGGGTGTGAAACCCTTGCGACGCTGGGATCGCTCCATGTCACTCTTCAAAATTCGGGCCGCCTCCACCAATTCGTTGAAACCCACACGTTTCATCGATATGAGGGGTTGTCTTAGATTCTCCCTCAATCCATGATAGAAGAGATTGTCCCTCTCTTCATCTTCTGCCATGGTCGTCCCTGCATAACGACCCAAGCGAGTAAATTCCTGAACATACTCATCCACTGACTTGTCTCGCTGCACCAGATGTAGAAACTGCCTCTGGAGGGCTAGCCTCGTTGAGGCGGGAATGTACTTCAGGAAGGCATTCCCAAATTCCTTGATAGATGGTGTGCGTCCTAGAAAATGCCGGCCACTGTGGCTCACCCACGATAACTTGGCATCTCCCTCCAACATAAAGGCTGCGAACTCTGCCTTTTTCTCTTCTGGCGCCTCTGCCGCCCTCAGAAGCTCCTGAATTCTAGCCCACCAATCCTCTGCATCTGTGGGCGTGCCGATTCCCTTGAAGGTTGGAGGGTGGAAACTCAGAAAGTACTTCATCTGCCGGTCCCCCTGCCCGACAACCACTCTCTCGACCTGCGGCTCCGCCCGCCTGGCCTCCTCAACCGGCACGGTCGCTGCCGTGACCGGGGTAGCAGGAGTTGCTACTTGAGCAACGGGAGCTGCTACCTGTGCTGTCGCTGCAGCTTGGGCCGCCACCATCGCTTCTGCAAGCATACGGCAGAAGTCGGCCGGTGTGACGCCCATCCCTAGCGGACCTTGCGCAGTCGCACTACTTGTCGAGAGCTCTTCTCTTGGCCTCGAGGTCCCAGCCTCGTTGCTTGCACTCTAAACACAAGCAAGAAAACGCAAATCAGTCTCTAATTGCAAGACTCGAACACAAGGACACTCATGGTCCCGCGATACTCCTATGTGGATTACTTCTTATACGCGACTCGACTTATACTTTCGACCACGAATCTTCTCATTGGAACGCCAACCTCCCTCTGATACTAAATTATAACACCTTCCCTATAAAGACCATATAATATGGGTCCGGCCGGGGCCCCATAACATACGGACGCCACAGCTTTAGTATTAAAAGATGATATAAAACTACCCAAACTCAAAACTCCAGACAAACACAGCGGAAACAGAACACTAACAGGCAGAAGTTATCCACTAACAGAAGAGTATCAAATGGCCTTAAGGCCTTACACAATATAAGTCCAAATATAAAAGTGCCAAGCACCCCTAGGCTACCTCGGCATGCAAGCCGGACATAGTCAAACAACAGCAGCAAAACACGGAAAAGAAAATAGCCAAGCACAGCAACACTTCATGAGACTTAGAGCTTTTCGCCCGACGCGCTAGCTCCTGCATGCGATCCTTGCCCTGTAAGGATTTGAAGTAACGTGGGTCAGCAAAGGCTGACCTCTACTGTGTAACAAACACATCTCCTCCCAGCCGTCCCTAACGGACCCCAGGGTACCACTCCACCTGCAAGTTAGCACTTCGTATACCAAAAGAGTATATATAATAAAGCGGTAAAACAGGCTTGGATGTCTCATACAGCATACATGTTCTCTATGTTTTGTACAAAGTGAAAGGGGCCTACTATGCAACATGAATGCAACCCGGGTTTCACCCAAGGCACCCTAGCTCGTATGCATCTAGAACAACATCAAAAACTGGGTACTTCCGTTTCCCCATTGGCTTAAAGCCGCAAATACAAGGGAACCACCATATCCCTAACGGCACACACGTCGTCACACGGAACCTCGCAAAGGCCCCACCCACACAAGGGTCATATACCCCGTGCTTGCCCGCACATTCTGACTTCGCACGTCAGGGTTCCGTCTCACACTGACCGATTCTAAGAAGCCTTGCTGGACCCCACCCGATCATGGCCACATTGCTCGGGCTTGCCCTCCGCTCGGCATTCTCGTCAGTCCCACACAAGGGTCTAGTCTCGCCGGGACACTTTCCCCACATGACTTGCGCGTCACGGGATAGCCAGCCGACCATGGAGACATAGCTGCGCCTTTGCACTGCATAAATAAAGGTTTCCCCACCCCAATCACCATTCGCACCGTGTCTTTCCCGTGCTCCAAGGAAACCATCTACCGCACAACGCGGAGCTAACCTTGTCCGGTTCCGACCATGAGTACTCACTCATATATAAGGGGGAAAACACATACATACAATGGCGTATTGCCGCAACGGATTTCTACCGAATCCCCGAAGCTCGCTATGCAACATCACCGGGTCGGACTAACGGTCGCGACCACGGCTTCACCCACAATGCCTAATCCGCTAACGGAGCGGATCTCTAATGCAAAGCATGCCGGGATGAACATACTCAACCCGGAGGTTCCTCTTGAACCTAGGCTACACGAATCCCTCTCATTTGAGAGATTCGGTGCTCAAAATACGAAAGGAAGGGGATGCTATTCATGCATCCTAAATCCTAAAAACCGAGAGGAGAAGTGTCCTTACCTTCCGTCCCCTCTTCCTAGCCATGGAGAAGATTTGCTCGGTTGAAAACCACCGTAACGCTCCCACCTTCGCGGATCTGAACTCCGCTCGCGAAACGGACCTCCGAAGCTTCGCCGGCGGCCGAATCTTGGCCTTCTTCCTCCTCCTTGCTCTCCCTTCTCTCTAGAATCAAGAGAGATAAAGATAGGAGAAAAGTGAGGGTTTCAAACCCTTTTCCCGAGTTTAATCCCTCAGATCTAGCCCCCAGCCGTTGGATCTCAATCAAAGAAACGGACGGCCACGATTCGGCCTAAAATCACAAAAACTGGGCCGAACACGGGTTGCAACACGGCCGTGTGCCAGGCTGTGTTACCCACTCGCCATCTCGATCGAGTCGAAAAACCAGCACACGGCCTTTGACACGGCCTCCGACACGCCCGTGTCACCTGCGACACGCCCGTGTTGGGACCCGTGTCACGCCCCCCGTGTGCAATCGACCAACATTTCGCAGTCAGAGAGGTACACGGCCTTGTGACACGGCATCAGACACGCCCGTGTCAAATTTGACACGCCCGTGTTTGTGCCTGTGTCACGGCCCGTGTACCACACTTGCAGAATCCCTGGAGTGACACGGCCTGGGACACGCCCGTGTCCTAGGCCGTGTTCTACAACTCGACTAGCGTCGACCGCCAAAGTGTCGACCGCACGACCCGAGGCCGAACACGCCTTTGTCACGCCCGTGACATGCCCGTGACACGCCCGTGACATGCCCGTGACACGCCCGTGACACGCCCGTAACACCTGCTCCAAAAACCAAACTGGGCTTAAAACATCACCCGTCCCTCTTTTGAGTTTCGGGGTGTTACAATTTTGGACCTTTTGGTTCCCAGGCTTAGAAAAACTATAAATAGACCTCCTTGGGTACCTTTGGAGAGAATGAGTTTTTTGGCTTCCTCCTCCCTTGGTTTCTTCTTCTTGGTTGAGTTGAGAGAACTCTCCAAGGTACCCAGCTCAGCCATTGGTGATGGAGGGGAAACACTCTTATGACCTTCCGGGTGTGTGGTGGGACCTCCTCGCTAGAGCCGAGGGTCTATTCCTTGTTTCTCAAGTCTTTGGTCCGTGACGTTCGCCAGAGTGTAGTAGGTGTTAGGTCACCCCTCTTTTGGGACCCCGAACTCCACAGAGACCAATTTTTTGGTTTCAACAATAAGGATCCAGTCGAGTCGGAAGATGAAGATCGAATCGTGCAGAGCTAGCATTGGCCGATCGGAATATTGCAAACTGTACGGGAGCCGACGGTTACGAATTCGGAAACTTTCTCGATTTGAAATTTTAGTATGATAGCACAATTAGGGTTGATTAAAAATCCACCCTAGGTATTTATAGAGAACCTCCTAAGCAATGATTATAAAAGAACTTCCAAAACAAGACCTCTGAAATCACTGTATATGATATGCGTTCAACCCGAGTAAAGATTTGAAAAACAGATGGAAAAATAACCCAAGTCATTTTCATCGAGTATCGTCAAGTATAGCAGAGTGTACTCGCCAAACTAGTAGTGATATTCGACGAAATTTACTCAGAGAAATTCAGCTCGTTCTAACTTGCCACTCGACGCCAGGCATAAGTCATACTCGACGAATTCGATGAGTATCGGCTAGTATACTCGACAAATTCGATGAGTATCGGCTATCTCACTCGACGCATTCGACGCTTGACCAAGTGATAGTCGACAAATTTGCCTTAGAAAATCTAGAGAAGTACAATCAAATTGACTCGACCAACTTGTCAGGTATCGACTAGTATATTTGGCGAATTCGGCGAGTAATGTTAGATACATTCCACGAATTCGACGAGTAAACACAGAAATACTCGACTATTTTTACTTGGCGGATTTTCCAACTCTCAGAGATTTTACCTCAAGTACAATGTGATGAATTCGAAGAGTGTTAGTAAGTATATACGACGAATTCGACTAGTATCAACGAGTATACTCGACAAATTCGACGAATATCCCTTACAATACTTGACGAATTTTACTTGGGTAAAATTTTTGTTCTTTTGATTCCAAGTCCTTCTCCTTCCTGTATCCTCCTCATGCACTTGAGATAAAAGTACACCCCAATAGAGAGATTACACGTGATTCAACACATTGGCCTACACAATGAAGGATTACATTGTATAGTCTTGTGTTTACTAACATACCGTAACCTGACATTGGTGTGTACTTAGCAATGTAGACCTACAAGTACATAATTGAAAATACAACATCAAATACAATCTCAATTCTTCTTAGCTTAATGGGACCCTTCTTCAAATCAGGGTTATTATGGATAAAATACCCAACACCTGGGCACCGAGATGGAGAAGAATAAGATATCCACAGACAACCTGATGGGCATTGCTACAGAACACTCATCCTGAACCGTGGCGAAGAAGTTAGAGGATAAGGTGCTTAAGAAGTCAACGATTGATCCCTCTAGTGGGGGGTCAGGCTCGCCAAAGCCCCCTCACCCCGTATCCAGCTATGAGACCGTCTCCCCATCCCTGGTATATTCTTTTGAAACTTTGCTATTGTTAACTCGATATTTGCGGATCCAAAGTGAGTTCATGCTATATATTTTCACAGTCTAATGTTCCTGTCAGGGTCATGGAGCACCAAGCGGACGAGGTGCAGGGGCACCTGTGAGTTAGGGTGAGCTGGATACTCACACGCAGATCCCTGGTTGGTATTCTTATTCATGATTCTACTCACGCCCTTGGTGAGCACCCCTCTGAACCTCCTCGTGTTTGCGCAGTTCCTCCCTTAATTGATGTTATTTCTACTCCCTTGCCAATTATTTCTCCAACCCACAATCTTAGCCAATATCTCGCCAATGCCTTGAAGTCTCTGGCGACTGGGGGTGCGGGAACCTCGGTGTCGCGCGTCCAATCCCCCCGCAATCCTATCATCCCGCAAATGGGGTCGGGGAAGTCATAGATGCTACCCCTCAGCCACCCCTTCAGCGACCAACCAAGCCTTCCTTTGTACTGCCCAGGTAAGGAGGGTGAGACCTCCCTGGGTAAGTAATTGTCACATAATCATAATTTTGATCGCACCGCCTGCACTGATTTCCTACTCTTTTTCAACAGATATGACTGACATCTCGATAGGTGCCAATCTTAATGGCACTATTACATACTCAGCACCACCCTGTCCTGATATGATCTGAGGCTTCCTCTGCGAGCCAACATCTATCGCTGAGCTGACCGAGCAGGTGGCGATAATTTTGCGAAAGCATGGAATCATGCTTCGCGAGATATATGATGAACGAGCTCAGCCAGTCAACGATGAATTCCCTCACCCTATCGCTCTACAACAGTGAGTGGAGATGTTGGAACGTGAATAGGACTCATTCAAGAGTGTTATGTAGAGATTACTCGGAGGGAACACGACCTCTCCAAAGGTGCATCTGAAGAAGATGGAAGAATGCTGTCAAACGCTCCGCCACGAAGTCGTCACTGTTCGCGAGGAAGTCACACAAAGTCTAGGCCCGCAAGTGAGGATGCGAGGGCAAGGTTCGTGGAAGTGGATCCTGCACTAACTCGGTGAGAGCGAACATATTGGGATGTCCTTATTTATTTATCTTCTTCTATGTTTTGCGAGAACTATTTGATCAATGTTCATTTATTCATAAGCTTGCGAGAACTTGTACTTCTTTAGTGTAGGTATCGTATATTTTGTTGCAAGTGCACGACCTGCGATGTTAAGTGGACTTTACTTCTGCGAATGAATGTGTAAATGTCGCGGCCAACGAGTGAGCCAAAATAGAGTGTGTTGCAGGGTGTCTTGCGAGTAATTGGCGGCGAGTGGGTTCACGCTAGCTTGTTGAACCATTCCCCCCGACTTCTACAAATACCACCCCCTGTCCTAGTCCTCACCTGCCGTCATAACTTTTCCTCCCCCTCTTTTCTTCACAAATACTCTAGCACTCGCACTCTGTGCTCACTATATGGGTGGTGACGGCAAAGGCACGAAGGTTCATTTTAACTGTGTGGATCAGTTCCTGGACTACTACTTTCCCGATGGCCAGGACTCGGAGGATGAGATGCCCAAGATAATTGCCGAGTTCGTGCCAGCGGGATTCGTGGCCTTTACACCTAAGGAAGACGAGTCCATTAACTCCATAGAGGAGGATGAAATCGCCATCCCTCTCGCCCACTTTGATATGGGACTTCACTCCCACTATGGCTGGAGGTGAGACAATTTCTCAAATACTTCTGGTTGGTGCCCTCAGGTCTCTCCTAATGCAATCACCATATTGGTGGCCTTTGCATGCTACCTGCGCGAGCAGCGGATAGAGTTCAACCTGACGATCTTCCACAAGTTTTTCACCTATTGGGTCACCAACGACGAGGTGGCCTTTCTCACTGACTCGCAGATCAAAGTTTGCAAGACCATTAACAAAGCTCACTACTAGACCACCGCTTCATTTTCATCAAGGACGAGCACGGTAACATCCCTTACGCGCCAATTCAAAAGGACGAGATCGTCTGCTAAGCTCCACATGTTAATGGCGAGGACACAATATTACACAAGTTCTTTTGGGGGAAGAACTTCAAGGTCGCCTATCTGCAGCGCAACCTCGACTCGCTACCACCCATTCCCCCGGGCATAGGTAAGTCGACACCTGCTCTCACGACTTTCCTTCACCTCTTGCGACATCTCAACGTATTACTTCCCTTTGCATTCTTGCATGTGAGCATCAAGTTCCTGCAAGCCCGTCATACGCGAGAAAGGGGAGGGTGGACTCTTCCCTCATGCTCGCTCAGTCTGCCTCCGCAGTCTGTGTCAAAAACTTGAGAGCATCGGCCTCCAGTAGTGGTAAGAAGAAGAAGAGGGGAGAATCCGAGGGATGGCCCATCCTGGGGTCATCATCTGACGTGCCCCTGAAGCGTCAGAAGTAGTTGGCTTCCAAGAAACCTGCTCCAACCAGCGAGCCAGCTCCCCCAATGAAATCCGCTCCAACGAGCGAGCCGACCCCTCTGACAAGGAAGAAGCAAGGAGGCGAAGAGTTAGGGACCCCCGACTAGCACCCTAACTTCGGGCTGGGGCAAAAGCCCCGGGACGGTTATGTGCAACCTCTGCTCACCTTGGATGAGCACTCACATCGAGTCTCTCTCTGCTATCCTCCCCTCCTGGATCGAGTTAGGTCACGGTGGAAAAAGCCTACTCCCTTAGCTTCGGTTTATATGGCCTCGAAGACGTCGAAGAGTACAACAAGTTAATCCTAAAAGAGCTTGCCTACGAGAGCTCGCAGGCTCACCTACGCACCACTGAGCTTGTGCATATGGTCGCGCAGAGGGGTATTAGCTTCCACCATAAGTTTAATGTTGTTGAGACTACTAAAGAGTTAGCCGAGGAAAAGTTCCTCGACCTTGACACGCGCCTCGATCTAATGGAGCACCTTCTTGCCAAGCAATCTCTCTATAGGATGTTGAGACCGCATAGTGCCTTAGATTGCGGTGACCATGGTAGAGATTACAAAGGCCCGCTCAGAGAAGACTCCCTCCATGCTCAGCAAATCCATCTTCGGCGTGTGCAACCTTCTTCACTTCACGCCATAGGAAGCGAAAAATACCTACAAGTTACTGATTACACAGACCACAGAGTCGACCCTGAACGTACTGCGCAACCTCGATGCTCTACGGGATTACTGGATGGAGCTGCAGGAAAAGGACCTCATCCTGGATTTCTACCCGCAAGCGGCAAGTCCGGAATCCTCGGGACGAGCCTTCTCCCCTTCAGACGATGACGTGATGGAATGCTCATCCAAGGACCCACCCACGAGCTGAGAGGCCTGATTTTTTATTTTTTGGCTATTATAATGGCGTACTCGCAAAACATTTTTGTGATTAGTAAAGAATCATCCTTTCTTTTGTGTCTATCTCATACATTGCGTGGCTTTTAGCCGTATTACTTTCATTTTTAATTCGCATTTTGGTGCTTGTTCTTTACATTCACCCAACTTGTCGAGATTCCTACCCCCTCCTCTCTTAGCTCGCAGGAACTGAGCCCTATGACTATTGCAGGGACCAAGTTCCTGCACAGCTGGTGCTTTTCTATTATGCTTGATTGAGAGAGGAAAGGCTCGTGGTGAGAGCGAGTAGGGTCCAACCTTAACTTGCTTCTCCCCTTGTCTCCTCTTTTAAACTTTTCTTGAGAGGTCCAAGCACCCTAATGGTTTGTCGAAACTTAGCTCTTGTCGACGTAACCCTGAACTTATTCCCCTTAGGGCTTAACCTCTTACCCGAGTGACCTGCCTACCCTACCAGGTTGTGGGAGGCTGGTCAGCGGGGTCCCATCGAGGGTATTCTAGTTCGCACTGGCTCTTATCTCAACCTCTTACTCGAGCGACTTACCTACCCTGCTGGCTTGGGAGAGCCCAGTCAGTGGGGTACCATCGAGGGTATTCTTGTTCAAACTTGCTCTTATATCAACCTCTTACTCGAGCGAATAGCATGCCCTGCCGGCTTGTGAGAGCCCGGTCAGCGAGGTCCCATCGAGGGTATTATTGTTAAGACTTGATCTTATCTCAACCTCTTACCCAAGCAACTTGCCTGCCGTATCGGCTTGTGAGATTCCGGTCAGTATGGTAATATCTGGTGTATCTTAACCTTAACCTCTTACTGCTCCAGGTGTTGCTAAGGGGCATCCCTTCAACATTCTGGAGGCAGTATCTTCCTGAGACAAGTGCTTCAAGGAATACATAGGGTCCTTCCTAGTTAGCATGGAGTTTGCCAACGGCTCCCCCCTTCCAACAGTGTCAACCTTTTTGAGGACTAAATTACCTTTTACAAAATGTCTGATCCTGATATTCTTGTCAAAGTACCTTGCCATTCGACGCTTGACCTCCTCCTAATGAAGGGATGTCAGGTCACAAAGTTCTAACACCAGATCAAGTGATAGTTGTTGCACTTACTCATTCTTCACTCTCTATTCTTCATCGTCATCCCCTGTGACAACAACTCTCGGGGATCTAACTTCAAATTCTATGGGAAACATGGCCTCGGACTCGTGTGATAGTTTGAAAGGGGTTTCTCTAATGGTCGTGTTCGGGGTAGTTCTCGGGCCCAAAAGACCGAGGGGAGCTGTTCCACCAAGCTACCCTTCAGATTTTCCACCTTCTTCTTCAACAAGGTAGAAATTATCTTGTTCACGACCTCCGCCTGCCCATTGCTCCTGGGTTGATGGACAGACGCAAACCTGAGATCGATACCCAATTGCCCGCAGAAACTGATTAACACCTTGCTAGCGATTTGAGGCATGTTGTCTGTGACTATGGCCAAGGGCAACCTATGCCGACAAATCATCTCCCCCCCATATAAAGTTGTGGATTACTTGCGACGTTACCTTTGCCAATGCCTTAACCTCCAGCCACTTAGATAAATAATCTACCATGACCAAGATGAATTTCCTTTGGCCGCTTACTTAAGGAAAGGACCAACTAGGTCCAATCCCTGGATTACAAAGTGCCATGACATCGTGATCGTCTTGAGCCTCTGCACCGCAAGGATTTGGAGTGGTGCATAGAGTTGGGATTTCTGGCACTTCCTCGCGTATTCAACAGCGTCCTTACTGATGGTCGACCAGAAGTACCCTCGTCGCAGTACCCTCTTCTCCAAATTCCGACTTCCTGAGTGGCTAACACACTTCCATAATGATTTTCTTCCAAGACTTGAGGGACATCCTCTTCGGCCACGTATCTGGCTAGGAGCCCAATGAGGGTTTTCCTATATATCACTCTGTCTTGCAACAAATAATAAGTCGACTTGTATTTGAACTTTCTTTTATCTGGGATGTCCTCTGGGAACTCTCATGATGCCAAAAATGATGAAAGGGTCCATCCACAAGGGTTGTCGGTCGATCTCCATCAGCTCTCCCTCGTTGATGGAAGGTCGAAACATATCTGTCATAGTTCCTCCTACTCGGGGGGCTAAACTTGGCGAGGTGATCTGCAGGCATGTTTTCTTCCTGAGGCATGTGTCAGATTGAGAAAGTGAAAAACAGTCTGATGAGTCCCTTGACCTTGGCGAGATACTTCTTAAGGGTAGGCTCTTTTGTTTCAAATTCTCCTTTGATTTGTGATGACACCACCGTTATGTCTATGGAGACCTTCACATCTTGAATTCCCAGTTCCCTGGCTAAATGAAGCCCCTCTAACACTGCCTCGTATTCTGCCTGGTTGTTGGTAATAGGAAAATGGATGTCGATGGCCTGCTCGATCCACGTTCCCTGGGCACTTCTCAGGATCACCCCTGCCCCGAAGGAATGTTTTCCCGAAGCCTCATCCACAAGCACATCCCAAGCTGCCTGATCGGATCGTTCGGGCTCCTTTATTTCCATGACATACTCTGCTAGAAAGCCCGCTACCGCTTGGGCTTTTACTAACAATCATAGGGCAAATGAGATATCAAACCCACTCAATTTCACCGACCACTTTTCCAGTCTTCCCGAGTGCTCCACCCCTTCCATGATGTTACAAAGGGGATGATCGGTCAACACCTTAATGTAATGTGCTTGGAAATAAGGCCAAAGCTTCCTGGCTGATACGAATAGTGCAAAGGCTAACCTCTCTAGGATGGGGTAATTAAGCTATGCTTTCCTCAAGATCCTACTTACATAGTACAATGACAGCTACTTACTTACTTCCTCTCGAACTAAGACAGAGCTTACGACCACTTATCCCACCCTGGGATACAAGGCAAACTCCTCTCCATCCTTCGAACCCTGGAGTAGTGGAGCCTTGGTGAGTTGCTTCTTCAGGGCCTAGAAGGCCTCCTCACATTCCTTAGTCTACTCGAAATGTTGGTTGTCTCTCAGCACTTTAAAGACAGGTGAGCACTTCTCCCCTGTCCTAGATAAGAACCTGCTCAACCCCGCTAGTTTTCCTATTAGATGTTGAATTTCCTTGGCATCCCATAATGAATCCAACTCTAGGATTTCCTTTACCTTATCCGAGTTGGGCTCCACCCCCAAGGGGGTGATGAGGTGACCCAGGAACTTCCCCCCTTTCGACCCTGAAAATGCACTTCAGTAGATTAAGACTCATCTTGTACTTTCCCAAGGTAGTGAACGTCTCCGCCAAATCTAGGAGGTGGGACTCGACGTCTTTGCTTTTCACCATTAGGTCATCCATATAGAACTCAAGTTTCCTTCCCCTTTTCTTCTTGAAGACCCTATACATCATCCTCTGATACGTTGCTTCTGCACTTTTTTAGCTCAAACGACATCATTTTATAACTATAGCACTCATCATCCGTGATGAAGGAAACACACTTAAAATCTAAAGGGAGCGTCCTTTTTTCGTGGTAACCTGAAAATGCTTCTAAGAAACTCATTATTGAAAAACTGATGATTGAATCTACCAGTATGTCAATTTGATGTAGGGGTACTAATCTTTGGGGCTTGCTTAATTCATCAAAGGAAAGTCAACACACATACTCCACCTCCCATCCCCCTTCTTTACCATCACAATATTGGAGACCCAACCTGAGTGTTGGATCTCTAGTACAAAACCAGCTTTCAATAACTTCTCCACCTCCTCCCGTATCGTTCAATAAGTTTGCACGACACGAACCTTATCTTCTGGCAAATCGCGCAGACGCTGGAGTCGATATTAAGATGGTGGCATGCAACGTCCGCCTCAATCCCTAGCATGCCCGTCACATCCCAAGCGAAGATATTGATGTTGTCCTTGATGCAGCCCTTGATCATCTCCCGATCTTCCTTCTTCTGCTTTCCCCTGATCTACACTATCTCGGGCTTCCCACTAAGGATGGTGATCTCCTTCTTCTCAACCTCCTCAGTAGCCTCTAGCTTAGCCTTTTCTTCAATATCCTTCTCGAACTCTTCTGCTTCTCCCATCCACAAGATCGTGTTGACAGCCGTAACGTAACACTGTCTTGCTACCTTGGGGTCTCCCCAGATCAGAACTTGCACTCCTCCTCTATTGAAATTTAGGCACTAATGGAAATAAGAGAGTACACATCGAAAGGAGATGATAAGGGGGCGCCCAAAGATAGCATTATAGCTGCTCGGAGCGTCGAGGATGACGAACCAGCAGTTTGGAGACGTCCCCATAAGATAACATGGAGTTCCACTCCTACTTCCTTCCTCTCGCCTGAGAACCTGAATAGAGGTCCATCCAAGGCTAGCACCCTCCTGGCTTCCACCTTCATTTCATCAAAATCCATCTTGAAGATCACGTTTACTTAACTCCTATTATACACTAAGATCCTAGAGACCGTAAAGTTTTTGATGGCTGTCTGGATTACCAAGGCATCATAGAATAGGTCTTCATAGTCTGGCATATCCTTCGATGAGAAGGTGATCTTCTATATCGAGGGAGGGGTTAAGGAAGTTGAAGTGATGCTCCGACGAAATATAGTTTGGATGCTCCCCTTCTGGGTGGCCTTGATCCCCCCTCGTAGATTACCTCAATCCCTCCTCGGGCGCCCCATCTTCCCAGTCTTCACATCAGTCTTTGACCTCAGCTCCTCTTACATACCCAACTCCTGCTTCCATAACCCTAGGCGCTAGTGGTTGTATCCTTTCGGCTCTCATTACTTCACGGAACTCCAAAAACTCAGGGCAGGTGGTCGTCGCGTTCCCCTCCTCTTGATGAAAGTCACTGAAAAGCAATGTCACACCTTCCCTTATTACTACTCTACCAGGTTGATTTCTCCTTCTTCCTCCCCCTGCCTTGGACTATCGCTATTGCATGCAGAGGGGGCAGCAGTAGCCTTGGGCCCGGTCTCCCCCTAAGGGTTAAACCATCCTTGCCCTGCCTAGTGATTACCCCCACCCAGAGCCACTCCTCTTCCCTGACCCTAGAATGGTCCTCCTTCCATCCTCCATATCGGTCAATTACCAGACCCATGCACTCCACATCTCTTCTCATGCCCCCTGTTGGGTGTCTGGAAGCCTTGACCCCTCAGCTCATCCCTTCTTCTCCCCTCCTGCTGCCTGGACCCTCCTTATTCATTCGCTTTGATCTCCCCTAGTCTTGCCAGCTTCTTTGCGAACTCGGGGTTCATGGCTTCCCCTTTGATCTCCTTTGCCGTCCTTTCCATCAACTCCTTGAAGGAAAGAGGTGGTCCCCGCTTCATCACCATTTTGAAGAATCCCTAACGAGGCTCCAGTATGAAGGCCATCATCAGGGTGTACCCTGGTGCTTCCTGGACTTGGAGCACCTTTCTTGGAATTAATCCACATAACTTTCCAGAGTTTCTTTTGAACCCTGCTTGATGTCAAATAAAAACTCAGCTCCCTTCTTCCTGTTCTTTGATGTTGAAAAGCACAATAAGAAACTGCGACGCAGATCCTCAAAACTGTAGATGGTCCTGAAGGGAATTTGATGGAACCACTCGTTTTGTCTTTGAAGGTGATAGCGAATAATTTACACTTGAATGCATCCGTCATATTCCTGATAGAGACTGTATCTTTAGAACATTGTACGTGTTGAACCGGATCCTCCTTTCTAGATTATAAAGACATGACTTGGTCCCTAAAGGCCTCCGAGACCGGAGCCGAGAAAATCAACTCACAGAAGGGGCTCCCTGAGCCCTCTGGGCGAATTATGAAATCTATCCTAACCAACTAACCAGATGACGGAGCGACCGGTGAGATGGGTAACAGCTCACGCCCTAGGAGCTCCCTCACGCCTCCTTCTATCCTCATCTCCTTCCCGACCTGGCGTCCTGGCGCCTTCTCACCCAAAGAAGGCTGGGGGCACCGGGACTACTGGGGTCGAGTACTCTCTGCCTCTCATTGTGAGACCGGAATGCAGGGTCTCAAACATGACCTTTATGAACTCAGCAAATTTTTTCTGCGACGTTAAGCCATCCACAGGTAGAGAGCCTCCTCGGTCAGCTCCTTGCCCCTCATCTTCAGCCATGGTACTCGCTCGAGATTTTCCTGACGAAATATAGTCCACGCTCACTGCACCAGAATGTTGAACCTAGAAACCACGATTCAATAAGGAATTAGGGCCTGGGGTGTAGCTTGCCTTTACTTCTCTCAAACCAGTGTATTAGCCAATGATTTAGAGTTCGGAAACCTTCCCGCCAGAATAACCTCAAACAGACCCCAAGCTCTAGCGAGGAGGTCACTCCACACACTCAGAAGATCTTCGATTGCTTCCCTTCCCAATCCAATGCTGGACCGAGCACCATTGGAGAGCCAAAAGAACTTCTGACAACTAACCCAAAAACCATGGTTAATGGTGAGCTGAAGTTCCTGCCAACCAAAGCTAGCCAAGGGAGAGAAAAAATCCAAAAAAAGGCCCTCTCCAAAGGCGCCCTTGGGGGTCTATTTATAGTTTTCTTGGGATGGTCTGCCAATAGTGTGATCCTGCCTTTTGGTTACTGTTAAACACAACCCAAAGCGATCTGCCCACAACGAAACTCCGCTGTTTGAAAAGGCTATTGGCAGTCAAAATCAGAACACTGAGAAATGAGGGGGGAGGGATTTCACAGTCGACGAGTCAGCGGGCCCCAGCCTACTCGTCTAGATAGCGAGTGCCCGATGAAGCTGGGCACTCGCCACTCGTCTGGACGGCGAGTGCCCGATAAAGCTGGGCACTCACCACTTTCCTGGTCGATAAGTGCCTGATGGAGTTGGGTACTCGCAACTTGCCTCTCGCAAATAGACAAAACTGGCTCCCTGACTCCACTCGCCCACAAATTCCCACTAAATAGACAGCGAGTGACTGATGAAGCTGGGCACCCGCTCGTTGCCTTTGGGCCAGCCGAGTCCACTCAATAAATACGGG
Organism: Platanthera zijinensis; assembly: GCA_039513925.1. Lineage (NCBI taxonomy): Eukaryota > Viridiplantae > Streptophyta > Magnoliopsida > Asparagales > Orchidaceae > Platanthera > Platanthera zijinensis. The sequence continues at coordinate 105,370,443 of CM077078.1, read as the reverse complement.
GTTGCACACTCACTCTCCACCTCCAGTCAGTCTCGTCAATCATAAATTGCTCTTCTAAATCACCAAATCGGAGCAGCGGAGTGTCGGAGGCAGAGGTATTCCCTTTTCTAATTCATAATCTCGTTCCTTCCAAGCTCTTTTAAGGAACTTATTCTTTCATCAAGCATTAAAGCCATTAATTTTGTTAGGTGTTATTGGTGAACATGTGATGGCGTCGTTGCTGATGCGGCCATTGATCCCCGACTTAGAGAATTTGTGAATTGGGATGATCGTTATCGCAAGCTCGAAGATGAAATTCTACCACGACATTCTTCGCCGCCGCCACTACATGTTTTGCTCGTCGTCCGCCATCACCATCAAATAAAATATATAATTATAAATATTCATTTTATAATTATATATTAGAAATTTTTAATTTAGCATTTTTATTTTAGCATTTAATTTTCATGAAGTTTATTATTGTATTGTTTTAATTTCATGTTATGATGGGTGCATATAACCATCATATGTTATTTAATTTTCGATGGAGGAGATTGAGTGGTGTAGGATATCTATAGGCCATGTTATGAAGAGTTTAGTAGAATTAAGAATTGAAAGTCTTTAATTTTAAGGATAGATAAATCACCTAGAAGGGGGTGAATAGGTTATTAGTCTCTTTATTAGTTCTTTTCTTTTCTTTTAGTTTGCTGCTTGAGTGGTTGGTTAATTTCTGCTTTCAAGATGATTTACCCTGCACAAAGAACACAACACAGCAAAGCACACAGATATTTATAGTGCTTCCCCAACTGGGTACATCCACTTTCCCTCCCACCTATCAAACTTTCTTGTTGGACTAGGCACTTCTCCAAAATGCTCCAAAGAGCTTACAGCTCAGGCCCTCAGTTTTACACTAGGGTTCTCTTCAGAACCCTACCTCAGAACCACAAAGGTTCCTACCTCAGAGCCCTATAGTGGTCCTACAGCTCAGTGGTCCTCAAACCACCTATCTCAGCCTTATCTCTAAGGCCTACAACTCAGGCTTTTCAGCCCTATAATTTCAGGAACTAGGCCATACTCTTAGAGTGCTGTAGCACTCCTACATCTCATATCCAGAAGGATCCTACAAGATGGAAATGGGTTGATGTGGTTCTTGATTGATCACAAGAAGAATTCCTCTGTGACAATCATCCTTGGCTATGTTAGACTCAGCCCCCCACTATGACACCAGAAGAGTTTTCATGTGTAACTTTACTAGACTGAGTGCAACTCAGTCCCAACTACTTCACATCAATAAGTTTATGCACTTGAGCTGGAAGAAACTTGCAGAATACTATTCTGCCTCTTTCTGAACTGAACCAAATATTCAGCTCCCTCTTCTTTACAGCAACAATGATGTAGAAGCTTTGGCATATGCTGGAAGTAACTAGCAGATCTGTTTCTCTACTCCATTCTGAACTGAGCTAACTGCTCAGCTCCAACTTCTTCTTCACAACTCCTAAAGTGTATGTTCTTTTAGAAAATATTAGCTGGATCTGTGAAGCTCCTACAATAAGAGTTGGCTCTTGCTACTATCTCTTTCAAAGAGAATCACCCTGAGCTTCCTTGCTGGTGCAGATGAAGATGGAACCAACAAACTTGTTGTTGATAATGTTGATCTCAACAACTAACTTGCTCTTTGTCTTTCTGACATGAGCTTCCTGTTCTTTAGCTCCACAACAATGCCAGAGAAGAAGAACAACTGTCACCAACTGCCTCTCTATAAAAAGCACTTCCTTTTATTTATAGAGACCCAACAGGTCTTTTAGCAGTGGGTCCCACACTTTTAATGTTGGCTGCAATTCTGCATTAACGCTAATTGTCGTACAATAGGTCTGCGGTAACCTTTATCGCATACTGTAGCCATCCCGCCACTTATTTGAAATATGCTGACTTGTTGATTTGCTGACGTCACCAGTAGTGGAATTAGCCAAAAATCAAGCAACATTAGCATGGGTGTTGAGTGAGTAAGCATCACTCAATGCCAAATCACTTAGACAGATTTAATGTCTCTTGGCGTTGAGTGAGTAGCCTTCACTCAACGCCAAACTATTTAAAATATAAATCTTTTTCTAGGAATTGAGAGCATTGAGTGAACAACCCTTACTCAACGCCATCTGCTTTAGCCATATACTTGCTTCTTCAGCAACTGAAGCGTTGAGAGCGTTAAGTGAGCATGTCTCACTCAAAGCTATTTGTTTTTAACTCATTTCTGCATAAAAGCATTGAGAGTGTTGAGAGCGTTGAGAGCGTTGAGTAAGCACTCCTCACTCAATGCTTTTTGCCTTAGCCAATTTGCTGTGTTTAACACCACTGGGCTTAGACTGTCTTTCTTTGAACTGAGTTCTACGAATGGTGAATCTAAGCTCGACGAACTCTGAACTTAGTTCGATGAAATCTCAACTGAGCTCGACAAACTTTGAACTCAAGCTCTGAACTTAGCTCGAAGAAATGTGAGCAGAGCTCGACGAACTCTAAACTCAGTTTGATGAAATCTCAACTTAGCTCGATGAACTCAGAACTCAAGCTCTGAACTTAGCTCGACGAAATGTGAGCTAATCTCGACGAACTCAAAACTCAAGCTCTGAACTTAGCTCAATGAAATGTGAGCTGAGCTCGACAAACTCTAAACTCAAGCTCTGAACTTAGCTCGACGAAATGTGAGCTGAGCTCGATGAACTCTGTACTCAGTTCGACGAATTCTGAACTTAGTTCAACCAGTTCAACTTACAGCCTTTTTGCTGAATGGCATTGAGTGTGTCTTCATCACTCAACGTCAAAACATTTATCCAACTTTCTCAGCTTGACACTACCTTAGCTTTGACTGTATAGGCTTCACTCAGCGCTATAAGTCATCTAGCATTGAGTGACTGATCTTCACTCAATGCCTGTGGACTTAGACAATTATCTGTCTTTCCACCACTTAGGTAAGAACTTACCTGTCTTAGCTTCTTAGGCTACCTGTCCTATCATAGCTTATCAAGACAAACTGCAATCATTCACCTTGAACACAAGTTAGATCATAATAAGTGTATACATTGTTTTTCTGGTCCTTCAAATTCAGTACATTGGGATCAATGGACCCAACAATCTCCCCCTATTTGAAGAAGTCAAAACCTAAGCCAATGTATACACTAAAATACTCATATTGTAAATATTTAAAACACATCATCACAGCAGAATTCAGAAAAAATTATAGATATATCAAATGATGTAGCAGATAAGTCAAAATCATAGCAAATGATGAATTAGACAGATAATAACAAATTGTTGTTCTATTTAATCATATAGAGAATAGATGTTTAAACAATATAAGCACAGAGTTTTATCCCTAGCCCTGTAAGCAGAACCTGAAACATTTTAAGTTTCAGGTTCCCTTATCATAATTCTACTGCCTCTGGATTTCTTTGTCGTCTTATATTCATCTCTAGCTATCTTCTTTCCTTTCTTATCAGCTTCATCAATAGCCTTAGCCTTAGTAGCTCCAACTTCAACTTTATCCTTTTGTCTCTCAAAATAGCTGAAAGGCTTGAGAAAATATTTAGATGGTTCCACAGCATCAGGAGTGAGAAGATTTGACTTTTTTTCCTCCAGAAAATCCTTCTTTATGTGTCTCTCTTTTCCATTTTATCTCATTAAGTCTTGATGTGCCATTTACCTCTATCTGGTTTCTTATTCATGACCTGGTCCCAAGTAAGCAGAATAATAGATCTAGACTCTAGGCTCCACTGCTCGAAAACAGGCCTCTGTTCGATTTCTTCTCTGTATCTCTTTTTTCTTAGCCTGGCCTCCTCTTTAGCATCATCAGTGATTCTTTCTTTGACCTGTAGTGACCGGTCTACTGTGGTGTTAAAGGAAGGATTCTGAGCACCAGTCGTCTTCTATCCCCACTGAGCATTAGCATTGTCACCTTCTTCAATGTACTGAACATATTCTTGATTGTCTTGAACTTGGAATTCACTACTATACCTATTGTTCAAAACTTCTTGTACATGGTCAGACATCATTGGGATGTTATTATATTGCAGTGGCTCCATTCCCAATGAGCCTCTCACAACATTTGTGGCCAAGACCATATTCTCAGTATTTGTTCTGATGACATTTCTCTCCCCCTTTTTGACTTCTTCAATTACTTGAGTAGTCTGGGAGGTGATAACTTTTCTTCTTTCCCCTTCCAGGTAGTTAACTCTAGTAGTTACTTGATCTTTAACTTCTAACATGTGGTCATCAAGCATCTTGGTGCAGGCATCCATCTTAGTGAAGATTTCAGTGTTCTATTCTTTTCTCAGAATTTTATCATTCTCATGAATGGTCATAGAGTTTTTAGCCTAAATATTTTCATTCTCAACGATAATAGCAATATTATAGCTTAACACATCCAGTTTCTCCATGGTGTAATCTACAATAGGAGCAGCCCTTGTAAAATTTTTTACTATTTCTCCTTTCCGCAGATTCAGTTAAAACCTTATAGATTTGATCTCAGATGCAAGATCATTTCTAACATCTTTGAGGGCTTCATCCAAATAGTTTTCCAATGCCCTTCTTTGCTCATCTAGCAAACCTTTTAGCTGGGCCACGAAGGTAGGTAGCAACTGATCAAATCTGGCAGATGTGCCCTCATCCAGGGCTTCAGTTTCTCCTTGTATAGGCTTGCTCCCTGTTCCTTGAGCTATGCCACTCTTGTGTTGTTCGGTTTCTAGATGTGGTGAGGAGTGTGCTTTCTCATCACTGTCTTCCTCTTCTTTGGATTCTGATGACACTAGATTATGTACCTCATGACCAGGGAGATCAGAAGGTTTCTCCTCATCAACCACTTCCATATTTTTGTTTGCATGCAGGTCAGCAGCAGCAGCATCCTCTATTGGAGGAACCTTCAGTTGCTCTCCTAAAAATAATGTATCATGTATTATCTCTTGCATCAGTTGATCCCCCTTTATTTGAGCAATCCTTCCCTCAGCACTAGGAATTTCCAAGACTTTATCTTGTAGTTCCTCATCTTCAGACATAGGTATATGTCTATCTGCATCTTCCAATCTATAGGCACCATCCTTTATTTCTGCAGATATTTTGTTAATAATTTCCTCTACTATTTGCCCAGCATCCTTGGCTGGAGGCAAATAATCTCCTTCCTCTCTAGTAGATCCAGCTAGCTCGCCAGCAATCTCATCCACTTTAGGAACAGAATCTGACTCTAGTCTGCTCACACGACTAAGAGGGGTAAGATCAGACGAGGCGGATACCTGGATATTCATGTCCCTTCTAGACACTTTAACAGATGAAGATAGATCAGGACCATGAGGCTCTTCATCCTCAAATGAGCTGCTAGAGGAGCTAGGCTCACTAGCATCAATTCTCTTTCTTTTCTCTCCACACCTTCTGGACCACGGGGCTGAAGGACCCTGTCCCATCTCTCAAGCATCCTGATGTAAATCCTTCTCATGTGATGTATTCTTGCACCAAGTTTAAGATTCAGAATTTCTAGAGCAGTTTCTCGCAGAAATAGTGAAAGGATTCTCCCCAAATTGGGTTCAGCCATGCAGTCCACTACTCTTTCAAACACCACTCTTCCCCAATCAGTTCTCTTGGACAGTATGACTCTGGCCATTAGTTCAAACGTCCTTTTTGAGATTTTATCATGGGATCCTGTTTTGCATATCAGAGCTTTCCCAATGACATTGGCTAGAAACTTACCTCTCAAGTTAAGTTCTTTCCTTTGAATTGATCTGGTTGTGTGCTTGGAAAGTCCACACCATTTTATTGCCGATTTTGCATTGTCCAGTAATAGCTCTTCTTCGTCCTCAGTTGCAGTGAGCTTTGGCAGCTGCAGAGCCTTGCTTAGCCTTCTGGGGGTTATCTTGATCTTCTTTCTGCTTACTATGGTCTTAATTTTACCAGCCAAAGCATCCGCTTTGGCGTTGGCAAATAACTCAAGTACTTCCCCTTCCACAGAAGACAGGGTTCCTTCATTACGAAGGCTAGGTTTGATTTCTGTAGAAGTTTAAGCACTTGCTGAACTTCTTCTGGAACATTAAGGAATCCATTACGAACCATCTTTGCTCCTTCGAAGACAAAATCCGGTCCCTTGCGCGCCATTTCTCTGGAGAATTTGAGGATGCTAGCGAAAGCGGCCTCCCGTCGATTTAGCGAATGCGGGCGGGAGAGGGTAAGGAACAGTGACTTGGCTTATTTCACAAGCCCTTTTATTTATAGGTATTGCTAAAAGGAAGGCAGAAAGTCACTAATCCAAATTTGTTGTTTAATCTTGATCAATGGCCAGGATTGATTCCCGACATATATCCGCAGTCCGTCTTTTCTCCAGTATTTGTTAAGTGAGCTTATTTAGCATAACATCAGTTTTCTTTAGTAAATAAATTTTCAAGTATCCCCTAACTGTGTTGTCTTAACTTGCAGGAGAATATAGACTTGCAGTACATATTCTAAAATGTGTTCTATTTGGGGTGTAATTAGACATAATTTCAATAACCTTACATTAATTTCAACTGAGAGTGTATTAGCCCCCAACATCAATTGGCTCAACCAAATTTTGATACTAATCTAGCTTAGTATTCCATGTGCAATATGTCTTTGGGTATGTTGAGACAAGTTACATTTTGTGGCATGGTGAACATGTAAGCCACAAACACATGTATTAAGAAGAGTTGTTGTTTTTACATCTTCTTAGTCATTTGTTTCAATTACCTTTCTTATATATGAGTAATCAATTTTGAAATTAAGTAATAGAATTAAAGAAAGGTGAATTCTACTTATCTCTGCTCTGTAGACTTGAAGTCTATGCTGGATTCACAATTTCTGAACATACCAACAACCTTGCTTCTAAGCTTTAGCCTTTGATGTTCATCTTGCTTTCCTTAGTAAGCTCCCCCCTTAATAATCGCACTTGTCATTGACATTCAGTGCATGATGATAAGTCGAATCATTTCTTGTATTCAAACTTTGGTCTGGTACAACACTGTCCAAGGACCATAAATAGTTATGGCCACTTAGACTATCCTGCAAGACAGAATTACCTTCCCTTAAGAACCCAAGCTGACTTGGGTCCAAGGTTCTTGTTAGCTTGAAAAAGCAAATGTCTACCTACAGGAGCTCTGTTAGGAATACTTTTTCTTGACTTTGGCACACTAGGGTTGTGCCAATAATCTATGGCAAAGTGGCCCACTTTATCACAACACCAGCACTCATGAATATTGTATCTTCTTTTCTTAGCAGGTCTGGCAGCATGGTTGACTGCAGACTGAACAGAAGAAAGAACAGCTTCCTTGTTCCAAATTATCTTAGCAATAGTCTGACTAAGAGTGGGTCTGACATGATAAGAGCTTGTTTTTTTATAAGGTCTATCAGTAGCAGTTCTCCTTGCAGAGGACATGCTGTTGGTGCCCTTGGTAGATTCCAAGTCTTGCATCCTGACAGATTTACCCTTGGTCAGAGTGTGAGCTGGGAGATTTTGAGAAAAGGCCACTGTCTTGATCAAGAGAGATGGAGTTGGTGCATTAAATACAAAGGGTCCAGGATGGGCCTTTTGCACTTCTCCATGGGGAGCCTTCTGAGCACTCAGACCCATGTCCTTTCTTCTTCCATTGTAAGAGAAATTTGTAGTCTTACAAGCAAGATTCCCATTCCTCCAGTGACCATCCACGGGGTCTTGGCCATACTTGTTAGAAGGGAGAATTACCTTGTGAAATGTAGGCTGAGTCCTGACAGGAACTTGGCCTTTTTTCTGAGATTGGATTACTTTAGAAATCCACTCATATTCAGATCTTCTCTTGATAGAATCTACCTTAGAGAAGTTAGCCACAATTCTCCTCTCCCTATCAAGTTTCTCCTCAAGATTCTTGATAGTATAGCCCTTGTATTTTAAGGACTCAACATGGATATCTATCATGATTTTTAGATGAGGTGCTTCCCTCTCTTTTACACATAGGAAGGATGAAGCTTCATCTAGCTGGTAAGCAGTCTTCTGTAGGGAGTCTATTTACTCTGCTTGTTTCTTAACAAGCATCTTGTTTTCCTTGAAAGCTTTCAAAAGGGCAGCTTGATTGTCTATCAATTGATTGATATCATCATATGTCAAAGGATCCCCATCATCACTAGATGAGGAGACATCAAAGTCTGTACAGTATTCATATCCAGACTCTGAGGATGAGCTAGATGGGGAATATACCTTATTTTGACCAGGCTGAACCTGTCAATATTCTACTTCTGGGGTAGCAATTTGTCCATGGCATCTTCATTCCCCTACTTCAGCTTCATCCACCTCTGTGTCACTCTCTGAATGTGATAGAGGGGCACTGATTCTTGCTCGTGCATCTGGAAGGACTTTGTCATCATCAAGAGCAGCCAATAGCCCAATGTTGATCTTGTCCTCTCTGCAGATTTGCTACTTCATATAGTTCCACATCTTATGGTTCATCCTTGAACACATAAGTTTAACCTTTTAGCTATCCTTAGAGGTCAACTAAGACTGTTAGGTCCTTTTTGAGTAACCTCCCTTTGATACCACTTGAAAGTATTTAATTTCAAGGATAACTAAATCACCTAGAGGGGGTGAATAGGTTATTGGTCTCTTTATTAGTTCTTTTCTTTTCTTTTAGTTTGTTGCTTGAGTGGTTGGTTAAATTCTGCTTTCAAAATGATTTACCTTGCACAAAGAAAAAAAATATAGCAAAGCACACAGATATTTATAGTGGTTCCCTAACTGGGTACATCCACTTTCTCTCTCACCTATCTAACTATCTTGTTGGACTAGGCACTTCTCCAAAATGCTCCAAAGAGCATACACCTCAGGCCCTCAGCCTTACACTCAGCTTCTCTTCAGAACCCTACATCAGAACCACAAAGGTTCCTACCTCAGATCCATGTAGTGCTCCTACAGCTCAGTGGTCCTCAAACCACCTACCTCAGCCTTATCTTTAAGGCCTACAACTCATGCTTTTCATCCCTACAAATTCAGGCACAAGGCCCTACTCTCAGAGTGTTGCAACACTCCTACAGCTTAGATCTAGAAGGATCCTACAAGATTGAAATGGGTTGATGTGGTTCTTGATTGATCACAAGAGGAATTCCTCTATGACAATCAGCCTTGGGTGAGTTAGACTCAGACCCCCACTATGACACCAGGAGAGTTTTCCTGTGTAAACTTTACTGGACTGAGTGCACCTCAGTCCCAAATACTTAACACCAATAAGTTTATGCACTTGAGCTGGAAGAAACTTGCAGAATACTATTCTGCCTCTTTCTGAACTAAACCAAATATTCAGCTCTCTCTTCTTCATAGCAATAATGATGTATAAACTTTGGCTTATGCTAGAAGAAACTAGCAGATCTATTTCTCTGTTCCTTTCTGAACTGAGCTAATTGCTCAGCTCCAACTTCTTCTTCACAACTCCTCAAGTGTATGTTCTTCTAGAAAGTATTGGCTAGATCTGTGAACTCCTATACTAAGGGTTGGCTCTTACTGTTATCTCTTTCATAGAGAATAACCCTGAGCTTCCTTGATGGTGCAGATGAAGATGGCACCGGCAAACTTGTCGTTGAAGATGTTGATCTCAACAGCTAACTTGCTCTTTGTCTTTCTAACTTGAGCTTCATGTTCTTTAGCTCCACAACAATGTTGGAGAAGAAGAACAACTGTCACTGACTGCTTCTCTATAAAGAGCACTTCCTTTTATTTATTGAGACCTAACGGCTCTTTTAGAAGTGGGTCCCACACTTTTAATGCTGGCTAAAATTCTACTTTAACGCCAACTGTCGTACAGTAGGTCTGCGGCAACCTTTGTCGCGTACTGTAGTCATCCCGCCACTTATTTAAAATATGTTGACTTGTTGACTTGCTGACATCACTAGCCGTGGACTTAGCCAAAAATCAAGCAACATTAGCATAGGCTTTGAGTGACTAAGCATCACTCAACGCCAAAACACTTATATAGATTTACCATCTCTTAGCATTGAGTGAGTAGTCTTCACTCAACGCCAAACTACTTAGAATATAAATCTGTTTCTAGGCATTGAGAGCGTTGAGAGAACAAACCTCACTCAACGCCATCTGCCTTAGCCATATATCTGCTTCTTTAGCAACTGAAGCTTTGAGAGCTTTGAGTGAGCATGCCTCACTCAATGCTATTTACTTTTAACTATTTCTGTATAAAGTCATTGAGAGCATTGAGAGCGTTGAGTGAGCACGCCTCACTCAATGCTTTTTTCCTTAGCCAATTTTCTGTTTTTAACACCACTGGGCTTAGACTGTCTTTCTTTGAACTGAGTTCAACGAATGGTGAATCTGAGCTTGACGAACTCTGAACTCAGTTCGACAAAATCTCAACTGAGCTCGACAAACTCAGAACTCAAGCTCTAAACTTAGCTCGATGAAATGTGAGCTGAGCTCGATGAACTTTGAACTCAGTTCGACGAAATATCAACTGAGCTCGATAAACTCAGAACTCAAGCTCTGAACTTAGCTCGACGAAATGTGAGCTGAGCTCCACGAACTCAGAACTCAAGCTCTGAACTTAGCTCAACGAAATGTGAGCTGAGCTCGACGAACTCTGAACTCAAGCTCTGAACTTAGCTCAACAAAAAGTGAGCTGAGCTCGACGAACTTTGAACTCAGTTTGATGAATTCTGAACTTAGTTCAACCAGTTCAACTTACAGCCTTTTTGCTGAATGGCGTTGAGTGTGTCTTCATCACTCAACGCAAAAACCCTTAGCCAACTTTCTCAGCTTGCCACTGCCTTGCCTTTCACTGTATAGGCTTCACTTAGTGTTATAAGTCATCTGGTGTTGAGTGACTGATCTTCACTCAATGCTTGTGGACTTAGACATTTATCTGTCTTTCCACCACTTAGGTAAGAACTTATCTGTCTTAGCCACTTAGGCTACCTATCCCATCATAGCTTGTCAGGACAAACTGCAATAATTCAACATGAACACAAGTTAGATCACAATATGTGTATACATTATTTTGCTGGACCTTCTTCAAATTCAGGACATTGGGATCAATGGACCCAACAAGAATGAAAAAAACACATAAGAATTCAAGTTTTGAATTTTCCCACTCCTTATTCCTCTTTGAGAAATTCATCCCTCTCTATTCCTCTCCCTCTCTTGGCCACCGGCCACTCTCTCCCTCCTCCCTATTCTCGGCCCCCACTACTTCCCCTCCTTCTACTCCAAAAGCCTCTTGGCCACCCTCTTCCACCACCCACCCGAGCACCCCTCTCTCTCTAGTCGCCGGCCACCACAATATTTTCTAGGGTTCGGCCCCCCTCCTAACCGCCACCCTCTCCCTCCCTTTCAATATTTTGGCCACCCTCCTCCACCACCCAACCCAATCAGCCCTCTTCATCACAAAAAAAACCGAGCAACCCCATCATCATAAAAAAAACCAAGCCACCCACTTGATAAGAATAGGCCACAACCTTTCCTCTCTCCTCTTTCCATATATATTGTCCTTCAAAGTTTCTCCCTCTCCTAGGGTTTATTGCAAAGGAAAATGGTTCGCATCTTCATCGTCCGGTGTGGATCCGTGGAGTTGCATGGAAATAGAATCAACCACCGTCATGAGCGCTTCTTCCACTAATTATTGTGGACGGACTTCTTGGGATTTGGGTAACGATTTATTTAAACCATCTCTTGTGTATTTTCTTCAATATTGTTGTGAGAATTGGTGGAGTTGAGGCTAGTATTAGGTCCTGATTTATATTGAAATTCGTGCTTAAATAAATCTGAATTTATAAGCGTGTTTTCATCCGAATATTTTCGTATAATTTGGATCCGATAGATCTCGTGAACGCTTGTAGAAATCGGATTCATTATCCTTGATTTCCCCTCGAGTTCAAGTGATTTGGTCTACCTCATTTTAAATTAATTTGGGATCGATTTTGGACTTCATTTAAATCACTATTTTAGTCCAGATCCTCTCGTGTTGGTTTTGTGAATGTTTGCGGATAGTTTTAAGTTGAATTATTAATTGTCTTGATCGGGTAGGTCCTATTCGCTTGAGCGAACATTAGCATATAGCCCTTGTTCAATCTCAAAAAGGGGTAGTGACCCTTTGCGTTGTGCATTGTTAAAGTTTGTGCCTTTAATTGTTGAATCTTCGTTAGTATTTTAGAGAGATCCCGCACGCTACATAACTTGATTAATTGTCCGCACCTAAGAGCGTGTAGTTTAATCCGCCGGAACCATTGGCATGCATCAATTTGGTATCAGAGGGAGGTTCACGTTAATTTCCTAATTTGCACCCTCCCCCTTTTATTATTACGCCTACACGCACTTGTCTTGCACGTTTATTTGTCAAAATTACCAAAAGAATTCCTGGTCTGTCAATAGCGGCCTAAAATTTTTATTTTCTGCCAAAAATCAAATATTTTTTTTATAATCTCTTTATTATTTTCAGCAAGAAAATGAAAATTATATATTTATTACCCTAGTTACTAAGAGGGAACAAATACATATGTGATAATTTTATAGGGTCAGAGTCATTATTCCATTACATGTGCACCAGATTCGAGTAGAATTTTCTATCCCATCACCACTAGAAAATGTCTTATGACGTGTATGCTAGAAGACAGACACCCACTTATGACGGTTATGACTATTTGTATGTTAAATTCATGGCTAATCACACCCCAGCCTTGCCGACATATCAGAGGAATACCAACCGTCCCCACACTTATCTTGACACTAGAAGACATGAACCCTCTTATGACGGTTATGGAAGTTCCCAAATTTTTAGAGACTGGCTTAAGGGGATAGAAATTTATTTTGATTGCCACGTATGGGACAACCATCAAAAGGTTGTCGTCGCCCGAGAGCGGTTAGTAGGTCAAGCCGGCGTGTTTTGGTTAAACGAAGAGTATCGTGTTGGTAGTTATCAATATGCTTGACTGCACATGTGTAGCTTACCCGTGGATCAATTTGATCCTGACTACCTTCGTACTAATAACACCACATGTAACGTCCCAATTCGCGCTAAGCCCCTCGTGCGCGCTTTTGAGTCAGGAGAGCTGATTTGGGCTCAGGGAGTGTTGGCTGCTAGGCTCACATTTGTGTAAGGGAGGAGAAGTTGGTCCAGAGTAGGACATGGGTAGTGACACAGGCGTGTCCATACCCATATGGTACTCTAGTGTCTTTGGGTATTCTTTGTGAAATATATAAAGAAGTCCACGGGTAGTGACGCGGGCGTGTCCCTACCCGTGTGTGTTTTACACGGGCGTGTCCATACCCGTGTGGGTCTCTGGCAATGATGCGGATTCCTTATTGTGTTTCCCGAGCAGGACACGGGTAGAGAAACGGGCGTGTCCCTAACCTTGTGTGTGTATTCTTCGAGCAGAGATTGACTAACATCATTGACCGTGTTTCCCGAGCAGGACACGGGTAGTGACAAGGTCATGTCCCTACCCGTGTTCGTGTGTTTATTTTTCGATCAGAGCTTGACTAATGATCATCGACCGTATTCCTCCCATGTTGGACATGGGTAGAGACACGGGCGTGTCCCTACCCGTGTGTGTCCACAACAGTTCGACGATTCGTCGAGCGGAGCTCGATGATCATCGACCAAGTTCTCCCGAGCAGGACACAGGTATATATACGGGCATGTCCCTACCCGTGTCGTTCAATTTCGTGTTTTTACGAATTTTTTCTGGCTGCATTTACTGAGTGATTGGCGGTCCAATGAGAGGTCTACAACTGGCTATGCAGTAATCCACTTCCCATATGAAAAGGGGAGAAAACCCTAGCCGTTTCTACTCTTCCCTTCCAAGCCATTGCTGTAGAAAACTGCTGGAGAGGAAGAAGGTGATGGAGACGATCTTTTTCCCGTGAATAACTAACACCGACCAAGGAGAAGAAGATGCCGCCAAGAAGGATGACAAGATCCATGGATGGAAATGGTGGAAACACCGGAAATGATGTGAGATTCCTTCCCTCTCCCTTGGTGCTAGACCTATAGTTATTTCTAGGAGAGATGTCGACTCAAGAGAGTTTTGACTTGCGAGATGAAGATTTCATAGGAAAAGACCATTCTAGGGCTTGTGCCCTAAGGATATTGATGTCTTCAACATTTCCCCTCTCCTTGAGTAGATGGTGGACTTGGTTCGTGAAGAGGAAATGGTCTCATGAGGGTGAATAAGGGTGGAGGAATTTCTGGACATGGTTTGAACATATGGCTTGATGAAGAAGATGAACCGATGTCGTTCATCTTGCTTTAAGATGCGTGTAGAAATTTGCTTTCTGCACGCAGTAGCCTTCGAGGCCGTTTTTGGACATGATGCAGCCAGATCAAGGATTTCGACTAAACACAAAAGTCACAGCCCTTGGAAATGCCTTTCCAACAAGGGGTTAAACTTCTTCACTGGATTCCTGTATCCTCGGGAATCCCCGTTTGAATTTGATGTATAGTAATTATTCCTGCACATGTAGATCTCTTGTTTGCTTTGTATCCGCCTTGGGTTGGTAGAGATATTGTAATACATTAATACTAATGTTTTGTTTAATGGAGTATATAAGCATTTACGATAAAAACAAGTTTATGACATTAATTGGATAGACCCTTAATGAACAAGTGATGTGGTAATATGAACTTGATCAATGTGATTTGGTAAAGGTTGGAGAACGAGTGGATTGACGAGTTGGGATAGTAGGATTGGTTTAAATATGTGAATCAATAAGGATCTACTTTGCAAGGGTAATGCGTTGAATAACGATGAGTTTGGTTTGAAGATACTGTACATAATTGGTAATGACTATTATGAATAAATGATTGTATGGCTGATGAATATGTGAGGTACTTTTATGTCGACGATGAACCCTTAAGTGCATGTGGCACTAGATCATGGAAGGGTGTGAGTGCGGGTGTTTGACCGCACTGGGTTGGTGATGATGAGATGAGACATAGGTGGACGGTTGGGCTTGGTCCTCGGTGTTCATTCCTTAGGCTCCTTTTGTGTTACGATGATGTGAAATTGCATGCGGTGTGAGTCGACACGCGGTGTCGTAATACCGGGTTAAGGATAGTGTGGAAGGTCTACGGGCTCACTAGTCGTCACACCAACGGGAGTTGGCAGATAGAATTTGGAAGGTTTGGCAGTGTCCTCGGTGCTCATTCTTGAGGCCCTCTCTGTGTCACGATATAGGCCAGGTTGGGCTGTGTTCTTGGGGCACATCTACCCGAGACCCCTTCAGAGCCGTAGTACGCATGTTAGCTCCGTTGTTGTGTTCTTAGCGTTGAGGTATACGGAGGCCTAGGCCAGGTAGTTTGGATGCCTGCCTAATAGTGGAGATGCCCACTCTACTGTCACCGTCTGGCCACGACGGATGACGCCTGAGAGGTTAGCTACCTGCTCGAATAGTGGGAACTACAAGTCTTTGTCAACATAGCAATTGCATGTGTACAATCATGGGTGAGTCATTGCATTGTATTCATACCATTACATACATTTCATACACAAGACCCTTATCGTATAAGTTTGTATGGGCACTCCTATACGATGAGTTACTTACTGTTAAGCTGATCCTTAACTTATAAGTTTGTATGGGCATTCTTATAAGTTGAGTTACTTTCTGTCGTAGCTTTATATTTTTCATGTACTGTTGTAGATGATAGAACGGTTATAGTAGAATGTCTACTCATACTCTGATACTATAGAAGCTTGTTTTAGCTTCTTTATTTGTTGTACTTTTTTTACTATTATTACTTATGTGTGGATTGACTTCTATTTTATATTCTTGGTTGGGTTGGCATTGGTTGATATTGGTTAGAGTTGGAAGGATAGGCGTCTTGTGGTACAGGTTAGCCAGAGTGCTAGCGCTACTGCAAGGCGGCTATTCTGGGCATAAGACTCCCATCGTGCCGTGTTTTGTGTTTTGGGAGGGGGGTCTTACAAATGGTATCAGCTTGCTACGATCCTGAACTAAAGAAGTCATTCAACAATGGTGCCACCCATGTTCGATTAGGCAGTTTGGGGACAAACTGACTTAGCGGAAACAGTGGTGTGCCTATATGTAATTCACACTAAGTATGTCCAACTTTAACCTTAAGATAATCCAACTTGACATTAGGTTTATGTTGGGTACATTGGAAAATGTGTACCTAATTTGGAGAAGCCTCACTTAGCTCAATGATATATATCAAGGTGTATTTGATGTTATCTTGAGTTTATATGTGCAGGTTAAGAATGTGCTAGAATGCAGGAAATATATTCTAAGTCCATGTGTCGACATCTGAGGAAGCTGTGTCGACACTTCAGTAAGATTGTGTCGACACTTGGAAATAGCTGTGTCGACACTTAAGAGAATTTGTGTCGACACTTAGAAATAGCTGTGTCGACACTTCAGAGAATTTGTGTCGACATCGGGAGGCAGTGTCGACACACAGAAGATTATAGTCGACATCGACTGTGTCGACACCGGGAGGCAGTGTCGACACACAGAGGCAGAGTCGACAATAATTGTGTCGACACTTGGAGGCAGTGTCGACACACACTATGTTCTGTGTCTACATCAACTGTGTCGACACACAGGACTTGTGTCGACACACAGCTAAGCCTAGACCAAGTTGATTGCTGATGAATGGTGAAGTGTTTGTGTCGACACAAATAATCAGTGTCGACACATTCTCAAGATGCAGTATCAAGAAGCTGTGTCGACATCAAGGCAGCTTTGTCGACATCACCAAAGGATGTGTCGACACTTAAGTCACTTGTGTCGACACATATTGACAGATGGTCTCGACACTTTATGACAGACAGACTCGACGCTTTGCTGACAGAGTTAAAGGCTCAAGAACTATTTGAAGACTTGACAGCTGTGAGTTACAACAGGTTTACTGAAGCTGTCATACTTGTCAGAAGTTAGTTATAAACCGGATTAGCCGGTTACCATGGATGAAGTCTATAAATATATGGATTCAGAAGAAGAAAACATACAGATAGAGAAGACAAGTATTGTCATAGCTAACACAATTAGAGATTGATCTCTGATCAAGAAAGTACAAGTAACAAAGAAGAAGATCTTCGTGAGAAGATCTAAGAAGACGTTCTGAAGTAGTTTACTATTCAGATTCTGTCTAAGTGGAATTCAATCAAGAATTCAGAAGTATCTTCAAGAGGTTTGGATAGAGAGAGATCCCGCTATTTGAAGACAAGGAGGAGACATTCACAGGTCTCTCAAGAAGCAAATACTGAACTAATCTGTAAAGAAGATTCAGATCTATTTCTGAAGTCTAAGAAGGAAGCTACCAGTCAGTTTTATTCAAAGGAAATCAACCCAACTAAGTTCAGATTCAAGAAGCTTTGAAGAAAGCTAAGATCAAGTTGATTTCAGCCATCAGCCTCTTCAAAAAGCTGATCAAGAAAGTTCTTATCCCTTCTCTCTCAACAGGGGTAAGAGATTACAAAATTCCTTATCAAATTCTGTAGGATCTATTCATAGATCTGAGTTGTAAGCTTATTTTATAAAGGCTGAGTGTAGGAGATTTATTCTCTGAGATGTAGGGATGTTTATGCCTGAGTTGTAGGAGAAGGTATTCTCTGAGCTGTAGGCCTTGTGGCAAGGCTGCGGTAGGGTTATTTATGCCTGAGTTGTAGGAGAAGGTATTCTCTGAGTTGTAGGCCTTGTGGAAAGGCTGAGGTAGGGCTTGTTAGCCTGAGTTGTAGGAATCCTTCTGGATTCTGAGTTGTAGGATCTGAGGATCTGAGTTAAAAGAAGAAGTTAGGCCGACTCTAGCATACTGCTAGATAGGTGAATGGGGAAAGTGGATGTACCCAGACCTCGGGGGACCACTATAAATCTGTGTGCAATTTGTGATGTGTGTATGTTTGTGATTGTTGTGCTGTGTTAGCTTAGAAATATCTGATTTATTCAAAGAACTGTAGTTATATTCTGCCTTAAGTTAAATCAAGGAAAAGGACCTATTCACCCCCCCCCCCTCTAGGTGTTTAGGTAGTCTTGAAGTTAAAATATCAAGTGGTATCAGAGGGAGGTTGCTCAAAGAAGGACTTAACAGTCTGAGTTAGATCCCTTAGGCAGAATCAAGAATCAAGAAAATGGGTTCTGGAGAGAATCACAAGGAATTAGGGTCAATGAAATTACCCATCTGCAGGAAAGAGATTTTTGGAATCTGGAAAGAAAGGGTTAGGTTGTTTATGGAGATCTCTGACCCAAAGATATATATCACAGTAAAAGAAGGTCCATATATCCCAATGAATGTTTCTGTTCTAGATGCAAATCAAAGAACTCCTAAAGATTTTTCTGAAATGACCAAGGATGAGATTATATTGGCAACTATGGATAAGAGAGCTCAGAATATCATAGTGAGTGCCATAGATGATTTTACTTTCCAAAATTTTATTCACTGCAAAACCTCCAAGGAAATGTGGGACACTTTGATTGTCTACATGGAGGGTTCTGAAGAAGTTAGATAAGACAGAAAGTCTATGCTCAATCAAGAATATGAGAGTTTCAGACAAGGGAAGTCTGATAGCATATCTGAATGCTACAAGAAATTTTACAGGATAGTGAATGAACTGATGTCCTATGGAAGAGTCTTCAGTACTTATGAGCTGAATGACAAATTCCTATGATCCTTGACAAAGGATTGGGATACCAAGATTTGTGCCATTAGAGAAGTAGCCAAACTAGCTGACATTTCTCCTCCAACCTTATTTGGAAAGTTGTTATCATATGAAATGCAACTAATGACTAGGAAAGAGGAAGAAAGAAATACAAAAGGAGAGCATGGAGAAAAGTCAGTGGCCTTCAAGGTTGAAGCCACTAGAAAGAGCAGGAGGATGTATCCATCACCTCCTAAGGAAGTAGCTGAAGTTATCTCAGAAAATTCAGACAATCAGAACTCAGATAGCAGTGATTCAGATGTAGATTTTGCTGCCTTTACAAGGCAGTTTCAGAGGTTCTTGAAGAAGAAGCAGTGGAAGTCAAGGCCCTCAACATCACAGCCAGTTGATGATTATTATCAAAAGAGAAAATCATCAAGAAAGGAAAGGAGCGGGTCTAAGCCCAGCAAAGCTACAACATCAAAAATTGTTTGCTATTGCTGCAATAGGCCAGGACATGTGGTGGATGAGTGTCCAAAAAAGAGGAAGGAGTCAGCAGATAGAAAGAAGACTCAACAAAAGGGCAAGAAGGAGAAATCCTTTGTTGCTAAGAAGGAGAAGAGTCTTACAGATCAATCCTCCTCAGTGTCAGAATCTGAAGCTGAAGCATACATTGGACTGTATGCAGCTAGTGAAGAAGAGAAGTTTATGCAATTGCTGGACTCCATCAATGAACAAGAAGACCATCAGTGCTTGGGACTGATGGCTGAATCAGAAGACAACAAGTGTCAGGATCAGCCTGGTGCCAATAAGGTACAAAGTAATTCTAGAATTTCTGATTACAGTACTGGTTCAGAGTCAGATTCATCTTCATAAAGTGATGAGGATGGATCGGAATCTGAAGGAGATATTCATCAGTTGATAGATGAATATGGGGACTTATTGCAGGAACTTAAGAAAAGAAAAAACCTGGCCAAAAATCAGGCTAAGGAAATTGCAGATCTTAAGATGACTTCATCTGGTTTAGAGAAAGAATTGGATCAATAAATGAATGAGGTTGCTAAGCTGAAAACTATTACTGCTATTCAGATGGGTACAATCACATATAAAAATGATCTAATTAAAAGTTCTGAAGTCAGACTTCAAGTAGAGAAAGATTTGGTGGCTAGTTACTCTAAGCCAAAATCAGTCTTACCCTTAATAGATGAGTTTGTGGCTCAAAAGGGTAAGGCTGGAATAGGCTATAAAGGTAACACCAGGGTTGACCATGTCAAGAGAAAGGGCAAAGCCTCTATTCAGCCATTGAACTTTAAAGTCCCTGTAGTTTTTAGAAAGGTGCATGAGCCTTCTAACAAGTATGATCTTGAAAACATTCATGGTCATAATAAGACTGATGTTCTGAATTTCAAGGGTGTTAATGCTAATAAGTCAACCCATGTTCATAAACCCCATGGTTATAAGAAATCAGTGGGTGTAGCTGCAGCAGTACCAGCATAGAACAGAAATTCTTCTGTCAAAAATGTATCTAGACCTAGATACAACAAGTATGAATGTTGGTGCTGTGGCAAGACATGCCATTTTGCCTTAGACTATTGACATAACATAAGTGTCAGGAAGAACAACAGTCTACCAGTTAGAAGAGCTGCTGGTAGTTTTGATATGAATGGTGCTAACTTGAACCAAGGACCCAAGACTTACTTGGGTTCTAAGGGAAAGTAATTCTGTATTGCAGGAAAGTCCAAGTTGTCATGCCCCTATATGGTACTTGGACAGTGGATGTTTCAGGAACATGACTGGAACAAAGGGGCTACTGAAGGAGTACACATCTATCAAGGATGGGCCTAAAGTAATCTTTGGTGGATCTGAAAGAGGAATCATCAAAGGATTTGGTAACATCTCTTCCAATCAAATTACCATCACTCAAGTGGCTTATGTAAAAGGTTTGAAACATAACCTGATAAGCATAAGTCAGCTGAGTGATCTAGGATATGACATTTCATTTGTTAAGAATGGATGTCATATCAAAAGGTCAAGTGATCAAAAGATCATTTTGACAGGATATAGAAAGAGATATGTTTATTGTCTTGATTTTGGGTGTGAGAACAAAGGTTCTCCAATTTGTCTTGTGGCTGATGAGAAAGCATCTCATTGTGTCAAATGGCACAAGAGGCTGGCTCATCTTAACTATAAGACAATTGGCCAACTCTTTAGTAAAGAGTTAGTGAGGAATAGTCCTCAAGTTAAGTGTATAAAGGAAGGGATATGTTCAGCTTGTTAAAAGGGCAAGCAGACAAAATCCTCCTTTCATAGCCTTAAAAACAAGGATTCAGTGAGGTGTCTATACCTCTTACATATGGATCTTTTTGGTCCTATGCCAGTTCATAGTCTAGGTAGGAAGGTCTACACTTTTGTGGTTGTAGATGACTATTCTAGATATTCCTGGGTGTTCTTTCTAAGACAGAAATCTGAAACCCCAAGTGTTTTACACAGTTTTGTCAGACAAGTTCAGAATGAACTTGACAGTACAATAGTCAAAATCGGAAGTGACCATGGCACTGAATTTCAATCTGAAAGTATGACAAGATTGTGTGAAGAGTTTGGGATTTTTCAAGAATTCTCCTCACCTAGAACACCTCAGCAAAATGGTATTGCTGAAAGAAAGAATAGGACATTGATTGAAGCCGGTAGAACTCTATTAAGTGACACTTCTCTCCCAGAATATTTTTGGGCTGAGGCAGAAAACACTGCATGTCATGTGCTCAACAGAGCTTCTATCACCAAGTACCACAAAAAGACTCCCTATGAGATTATAAAAGGTAGAAAACCAAATTTATCCTATTTTAGGATCTTTGGTTGCAAGTGTTATATCCTTAACAATGACAAGTCTTATTTAACTAAGTTTGCTGCCAAATCCCAAGATGGGATATTTATTGGGTACAGCAACAATAGTAAGGCTTATAGAGTCTACAACTTGATTACTCAGGTTGTAGAAGAATCTGTACATGTTGTATTTGATGAAATAAGATTAATAACAGTGAGTTGCCTTGTAATTCATGCAGTCCAACAGGTATAAGCAATAGGATGGACAAGCTTTCCATTGCAGAAGGCTCAACTGTAGATGAAGTATTGGAAAATGATGGATACTGTCCAGGGGGAGTACAAGACTCTCTAGAAGTTGATGACAACCAAGAGGTGCAACATAATGAAGAAACTGGAGGTGTTCAGCCAGAAGGAAGTCTACCTCCAGCTGTAAGACATCTAAAGGATCATCCAGCAGATCAGATAATTGGTGATCCAAGACATGGAGTGCAAACCAGAAGTAGAAATCTGAATACAGTCCTGCACTCAAGTTTTCTATCTCAACTGGAGACAAAGAAATTTGAAGAAGCTATCCAAGACCAACACTGGATTAATGCTATGCAAGAGGAGCTTAATCAGTTTAGAAGATGCAAGGTCTGGGAGTTGGTTCCTAAACCAAAAGACCACAACATCATTGGTATAAAGTGGATTTTAGGAACAAGTTGGATGAGAATGGAGTTATTGTGAAGAATAAAGCAAGATTGGTTGCAAAAGGATACATACAGGAAGAGGGAATAGACTTTGATCAAACATTTGCCCCAGTAGCAAGACTGGAAGTAATCAGAATGTTCATTGCCTATGCAGCATATCAAGGCTTCAAGGTATATCAAATGGATGTGAAATCAGTATTTCTGAATGGTGATCTAAAAGAAGAACTCTATGTGGAGTAGCCATCAGGTTTTGTAGATTCTCTTAAACCTGGTTATGTCTTTAGACTTAGAAAAGCATTGTATGGGTTAAAGCAAGCCCCAAGGGCTTGGTATGAAACCATGTCTACTTTTCTTATTGAGAACAAATTCTCAAGAGGTAAAATAGACAAAAATCTATTCCTAAGGGAATCTAAAGGTAAGATAATCTTAGTTCAGATCTATGTAGATGACATAATCTTTGGATCTACAGAGAACAACCTTTGCAAGAAGTTTGCCAAACTTATGCAAGGGAAGTTTGAAATGAGCAGTATGGGGGAACTTAAGTTCTTCTTAGGACTCCAAGTAAGACAGACTGATGATGGATTGTCCATATCCCAGTCTAAGTTCACCAAGGAGTTAATTAAGAAGTATGGTATGGAATCATCCTCCACCATGAGAACTCCTATGGGAACAAGTATGTCTATATGCAAAGATGATGCAGGTAAACCTGTAGTCTGTAGATGAGTCTTTGTATAGAGGAATAATTGGCTCTCTATTATATCTAACTGCTAGTAGACCAGACATTATGTATGCAACATGTGTCTGTGCTAGGTACCAAGCATGCCCTAAAGAATCACATTATACTGCAGTCAAGAGGATTTTGAGATATCTAAAGGGCACACCTAATCTAGGCCTTTGGTACCCTAGGAATGGAGATTTTCTACTAACAGGTTATTCAGATGCATATTTTGCAGGCTGTAGAGAAGATAGAAAAAGTACTACAGGTACATGCCAATTCCTGGGAGGAAGATTGATATCTTGGAGCAGTAAGAAGCAGACTAGTGTGGCAATATCCACAGCTGAGTCTGAATATGTGGCAGCAGGAAGTTGCTGTGCACAGTTGTTGTGGATTCAGCATCAGCTAAGGGACTATGGTATTCAAGTAAGTAGAACACCTTTATTGTGTGATTCTAAAAGTGTCATTTCTATTGCAAACAATCATGTTTCACATAGTAGGACTAAGCATATAGAGATAAAATACCATTTTCTTAGAGAACATGTAGAAAAAGAAGACATTTTATTAGAATTTGTTAAAACTGATTATCAAATTGTAGATGTATTTACTAAGCCTCTGGATGAAACTAAATTCAATAGATTTAAAATTGAATTAGGAATGCTAACCATAGGTTAGTTTACCAAAAATTGGCTAAGTAAAATGGTGTCGACACATTCAGTGATAAGGTGTCGACATAGAGAATTCATGTCGACAATTCAAGGAAATTGTGTCAACACAGAGAAAATGTGTCGACACCTAAGGGACAAAGAGTCGACACATCCAGAAATGTAGTGTCGACACAACCAGAATAATGGTGTCGACACTTATAGATTTTGTGTCGACACTTATAATAAGAGTCGACACAGAATTTCTGATGAACTACTAAGTATCTCCTATGTCGACATATCATCAATTGGTGTCGACTTATAGTAGTCAGCGCCGTGGTCGAGACAATAGAAGTTTGTGTCGACACATTCCAATAGTGTCGACACTTTTAGATAGTTTTTGTCCGCCTTTTGATCTTCTTTGATTAGAAGGGTATAAATAGGTCAAGAACTTATTCTATCGACACGCTCACCAGGGTTTCGAGACAAAAACCTTGTGTCGATAATCTCTCTCCTCTCCAATCAAGCTTTTTCTTCATTCCAATGGTGCCCAAGGTTGAAGACAACGTCAATGAAGGATATGAGTTGGTTAGGCATGCATTCGACGATGCCGACTCAGAGATCAAACAGGTCATTTCACTTCTTGTAGACAACGGATTAGAATATCTTGTCTCTGAACCTAGTAAGATATGGAAGAAAGAAGTATTTGAGTTCTACACGGCTGCATCGGTGGACTCAACAGGATTGAAGATCAAATCCTCTATACATGGAGAAAGAGTCAAGCTGTCTCAAAAGAGGTTGAGCAAGATTCTCCATCTTCCTAGAATACAAGATGAGGAAGAGGTAACAGCCTCAAGGACCAGGGAGGCACTTCAATGGTGTGGATTGGATCCAACCATAAAGATAGGATCTGCAATTAACAGGAAGAGCATGAATCCTCAGGGGAAGTTCCTGTCAGAAATAATAGGAAAAGTGATCTTATGTAAACCAAGTGGCCATGATAGGATATCATCCTATATGTTCAGCCTGATGACTAGGGTGATCTTTAAGATACAAACAAATTGGTCTGCAGTACTGTTTGATAAGATTAAATAAGGAATCAAGAAGCCAAACTTGGCTAGAATCATGAGTCTATACCTGGCTGGAATAATTCCAGAGGTAATGCAATTGATTCCTGGATCAAAGATAAATCATATGAGGAGAATGGACATAAGGTTATTCTCCAGGTGGGATAGATTTCTTTCAAAAGAGATGCCTGAGCATGGTCATGAAGATGCACAAGATCAGGAAGAGCAAGTTAGAGCACAAGTTCAGGATCTGACTGTGACTACCCAAGTCCAGGAAGAGACTATAATTGCACAAGTGCAGGGGGAGCTTGAAAGTATACAAGGTTAGGACAATGCTGAGAATGCACATTTGTAGGGGGAGCAAGAGTCTGAACAGGTACAAGAGGAAGAAAGAATCAATTTATCAGAGGACATTGTTTCTCAAGCTGATCTAGATATTTCTGGAGTTGCTACTGCTGTTGAGAAAGTATTATCTTCTGCTCTCACACAATAAGAATTTACTCTTGAAGATCTGTTTCCTGATATTGGAGGAGAAACAGATAAAATGGAGACCCTAAGAATTGAGGGGGAGCAAGTAAGGGTTGAGGGGGAGCAGGTTGATATAGAGGAAGAGCAACAAGTAGCTGAGAAAGAAATTTCTTCCACTCCTCAAGAGAGAGTTACTATTGAAAGTTCTTCAGAGTCTGAGCATGAAGAAGTAAGGGAGTCCAAGAAAAGAAAATTAATGGTCTTTAAGAGAAGAAGTCAAAGCTATAAGCAGTCTTTACAAGCTACTTCTTCCCAACCAGCACATGCAATTGATTACAACAAACTAATGGTGGATTTACAAGTCAAAATGGATGAGCAGAGATTGCTTCTTGAAAAGTATGTGGATGAAAGCCATAAAGCTCTTCAATTTGATCTGGCACAAGATATAAAATATATAAGATTTGAAGTTAATTAGAATAAAAGAGAGATGACAGATTGCTTCCACAAGGGAGGCAATGCTGTGGTATTTCTTGCCAAGCAACAAGAAGAAATAAAGAAGCAAGTGGATGAGATGGCTGTTAAACAAGGCTATGTCCTTGAGAATCAAATAAGAATGAATGAAAATCTGACTGAATCACATAATGTGATAGTCACTAAGTTCACAAACACTGTTGTTGTAATGACTGCTGCAAGGGCTAAGGAAAAAAGAAGAATATGATCAGAAGCTACAAGCTGCCCTAGATGCAGTTAAAACTTCCATCACTTCATCTGAGAAGTTGATTAAAGCCATTCTTCAAAAATTAAAGCCATTCTTTAAAGTTGGAATCAACTATCTGGATGGACAAATCAGATTTCAGAAAGATGACTTGAGAGAGCATGTGGCTAGAGAAGTCATAAAGGGGGAGAGGGTGTTAGTCTATGCTGGGTCTGATAATGCCAAATGGGTAACTAACAGCATAAGAGCCACTCTTGGATATCCACCCTTGTGTGATGATGATAATATGGCTGAGTCAGGGGTGCAACCAATTCTACTTAAAGGTAATCAACCTAAGGTTGCAAAATTTATTTACCCTCCTACAAATCTTGAGATGATAAATGAACAGGTTCAGTCAATGTACAGCCCTCCACAACCAATTACAAATGTGATTATTGAAAAGGTTGATATGCCAGATACTGTTATCAAAGCTCAGCAAGATGCTCTATTATCAAAGAAAAGATTTAGAGAGCAAGCAGAATTAAAGCCAGACTTTGAGCAGTGGAGCCCCACTTCAAGGAATATCATTTTAACTGCATGGAAGGCTGTAAAAGATCAAGTACATGAAAGAAGAAAATGGTACAATGAGCAAGAATGGCAAAAGTATGAAGCCAAACAGGAGGCCATAGTTCAACACAGGAGAAAGGCTAAGATGGGGAAGCTACCTCCTGATACTCAGGAGCCTAGCAAGTATTTTCCCAAGCCCTTTCATTATTTTGAAAGACAAAGGATCAAGGCTAATGCATAGAGGAAAGTTGATTTGAAAGGCAAGAAGCCCATGGAAGATACAGAACCTCTTGCTCAGACTCAGATAATATCTGGAAAAGGGATAGTCATCAAGGAGCCTGCCCAGCCTTAGTCTTAGCTTTACTAGTTTTTTTTCAAGAACAATGTAATTGTTAGTTTGTTAAAGAAATCAATGTAAACATTTTGTAACAAACTTTTTGAGTTGATATACAAAACATTATTCTGCGATCATTTACTTTTACATCTTTATTCAGTGATGTAACTATGATATTTGTTTTGTTTATATAGTACCATGTCATATAATGCTTATGTACATCATCTTGTTTATTTTCTAAGTGGAGTATATCATTGGCTAAAGGGATATGATTTCTCCAAATAGGGGGAGATTGTTGGGTACATTGGAAAATGTGTACCTGATTTGGAGAAGCCTCACTTAGCTCAATGATATACATCAAGGTGTATTTGATGTTATTTTGAGTTTATATGTGCAGGTTAAGAATGTGTTAGAATGCAGGAAAAATATTCTAAGTCCATATGTCGACACCTGAGGAAGCTGTGTCGACACTTCAGTAAGATTGTGTCGACACTTGGAAATAGCTGTGTCGATACTTCAGAGAATTTGTGTCGACACTTGGAAATAGCTGTGTCGACACTTCAGAGAATTTGTGTCGACACTGGGAGGCAGTGTCGACACACATAAGATTATAGTCGACATCGACTGTGTCGACACCGGGAGGAAGTGTCGACACACAGAGGCAGAGTCGACAACAACTGTGTCGACACCTGGAGGCAGTGTCAACACATACTATGTTTTGAGTCTACATCAACTATGTCGACACACAAGACTTGTGTCGACACACAGCTAAGTCTAGACCAAGTTGATTACTGATGAATGGTGAAGTGTTTGTGTCGACACAAATAATCAGTGTCGACACATTCTCAAGATGCAGTATCAAGAAGCTGTGTCGACATCAAGGCAGCTTTGTCGACATCACCAAAGGCTGTGTCGACACTTAAGTCACTTGTGTCGACACATATTGATAGATGGTCTCGACACTTTATGACAGATAGACTCGACGCTTTGCTGATAGAGTCAAAGGCTCAAGAACTGTTTGAAGACTTGACAACATTGAGTTACAATAGGTTTACTGAAGCTGTAAGACTTATCAGAAGTTAGTTATAAACCAAATCAGTCGGTTACCATGGATGAAGTCTATAAATAGATGGATTCAGAAGAAGAAAACATACAGATAGAGAAGACAAGTATTGTCACAGCTAACACAATTAGAGATTGATCTCTGATCAAGAAAGTACAAGTAACAAAGAAGAAGATCTTCATGAGAAGATCTAAGAAGACGTTCTGAAGTAGTTTACTATTCAGATTCTGTCTAAGTGGAATTCAATCAAAAATTATGAAGTATCTTCAAGAGGTTTGGATAGAGAGAGATCCAGCTATTTGAAGACAAGGAGGAGACATTCACAGGTCTCTAAAGAAGCAGATACTGAACTAATCTGTCAAGAAGATTCAGATCTATTTCTGAAGTCTAAAAAGGAAGCTGCCAGTCAGTTTTATTCAAAGGAAATCAACCCAACTAAGTTCAAATTCAAGAAGCTTTGAAGAAAGCTAAGTTCAAGTTGATTTCAGTCATCAGCCTCTTCAAGAAGTTGATCAAGAAAGTTCTTATCCCTTCTCTCTCAACAGGGGTAAGAGATTATAAAATTCTTTATCAAATTCTGTAGGATCTATTCATAGATCTTAGTTGTAATCCTATTTTATAAAGGCTGAGTTTAGGAGATTTATTCTCTGAGTGGTAGGGCTGTTTATGTCTGAGTTGTAGGAGAAGGTATTCTCTGAGCTGTAGGCCTTGTGGCAAGGCTGAGGTAGGGCTGTTTATGCCTGAGTTGTAGGAGAAGGTATTCTCTGAGTTGTAGGCCTTGTGGCAAGGCCGAGGTAGGGCTTGTTAGCCTGAGTTATAGGAATCCTTCTGGATTCTGAGCTGTAGGATCTGAGGATCTGAGTTAAAGGAAGAAGTTAGGCCGACTCTAGCATACTGCTAGATAGGTGAAGGGGAAAGTGGATATACCCAGACCTTGGGGAACCACTATAAATCTGTGTGCAATCTGTGATGTGTGTATGTTTGTGATTATTGTGCTATGTTAGCTTAGAAATATCTGATTTATTCAAAGAACTGTTGTTATATTCTTCCTTAAATTAAATCAAGGAAAAGTACCTATTCACCCCCCCCCCCTCTAGGTGTTTAGGTAGTCTTGAAAGTAAAACTATCAGTTTGTACTCTACGTGTAGATCTCAGTGCATGTTGAGCCAGTGTGGGGCACCCCCGCCCTGTCTATACCCAAAAAGTTTCAACAATCGGAGCTAGGGCAAACCCTTACTACTATCTTGGATGCCTTTATATCCCAACAAGCCCCCGTACAACAACAAGTTCTGGGCTCCAATTGGGTAAGCACTTTTCGAGCTATCTCCCCTCCTGCCTACCTTGGGACAGAGTCGACAGTGCGTACGGAAGAATGGCTCGACACTGTACAAGAACTACTGGAGGGAATTAGATGTCCGAACAATATGGTTGTGACCCTGGTAGTGACACTCCTGGAACTACACGCCAAGAGGTGGTGGAAGTCCCTCATGGGCTCCACCTTTCAAGAGTAAGTTTATACGGAGATTAGCTGGAGCGAGTTCTCAGGAGCCTTTTTTGAGCACTTCATTCCCTCGTCTGCTCGAGATGAACTCAAAGGGATATTTTTACAGCTAAATCAAGGATCTAAGTCGGTTACGGAGTATCAATGAGAGTTCCAACATCTCGTGAGATTTGTTGACTCATATGACATGGATGATAGAGGATACGCTAAGTGCTTCTATAAAGGGTTGCGGGACCCCCTGAGGCAGGCCTTTTTGTTTATAGCGGACTCCAGCTTGGCAGAAATAATTGGCATGACGAAGAGGCTAGAAGCAGACCACTTGGGAAGTGGTAAGAGACCTGCTGAGGGTGTGATGGAAGCTGGCCCTAGCAATAGAAGGAGACCCAACTACGGAGGAGGAAGAGGACATCAGAGAGGTGGCAGGTGTTTCCACTGGAATTTTAGAGTGGAGAACCCGGTTCCACAGCCGCCAGCATTATCTCCACCTCCACAGCTTCAACAGTTTCAGTAACCCGAGGGGCGGAATGAGCGAGTGTGCTTCCAATGCAACCAACCGGGCCACATCCGACGTTTTTGCCCGCAGCTATTTGGGAATGCTCCTCCTGCACTCCCTCCGGCAGCTCCGCGAGGGCGGGGACATATGCATGGTCGAGGACGAGGACCACAAGGAGAAAACCCTGGACCTGCTCGGAATCAGGTGTTCACGCTGGACATGATACAGGAGTGGAACCCTCAGGAGGTGATTGCAAGTATACTACAGTTAGTTATCACATTTTTATTATTAACATTAAGTTGCTTAAGACGTACTATATATCTAGCTTTGAGTATTGTTATTGGTACTTAGGCACCATGGTGGTCGGCGGGAAACCGGCCTATACGTTATTCAATACTGGTACCTCGCACTCGTTTGTGTATGCGGACATCATTAAAGACCTAGAAGGATTGCAATCCTTGACTAGTATTGCTCGAAGAGTACGCCTCCCAGACGGCTCTGAGATGACCACAACCGCCAAGTGCGAATTGGAGATACTTATTGGGGGGAAATACCTTTGATACCCCTACTATAGTTTTGAGAATGCTAGAGTTTGATCTCATTCTGGGCATGAAATGGCTGGAATGGCACTACACAAGAATTAACTGTGTGGAGAAGCGGATTTACTTGAGACATGGGGATACCGATGTCATTATCCAAGGTATAAAACTCGCACCACGTTTGTTATTGTCTTCGATTCAGGCCTTGAAAGCTCACATGAGAGGGGATAAAGTTTACATGATATGTTTCGAATTGAATGAGAGGACAATAGATATGAAGGATGTGTGAGTGGTACGTGACTTTCCCGAGGTATTTCCTGAGAAATTGTCAGGATTACCCCCGCATAGAGAGGTGGATTTTCAAATTAAGCTAGTACCGGGTGCCAAGCCCGTCTCCAGGACCCCTTACTGAATGGACCCGAAGGAACTCGCAGAGTTTAGGGTTTAGTTTCAAGAACTGGTGGAATCAGGGTTTGTTCGCCCCAGCTCATCACCTTGGGGAGTCCATGTTCTGTTCGTTAAGAAGAAGGATGGAACCTTGTGATTATGCATAGACTATCGGGAGCTCAACCGACTAACGGTACGGAACACCTATCCGCTACCTCAGATCGACGAGTTGTTATACCAATTAGTAGGAGCGCATTGGTTTTCCAAGTTGGATTTGCGCTCGAGGTATTATCAGTTGAGGATACAAGAGGAGGACATTCAGAAAACATCTTTTAGCTCAAGGTACGGTTTGTACGATTTCACAGTAATGCCGTTTGGGCTCACAAATTCCCCTTCAGCTTTCATGAGTTTGATGAGCAAAGTGTTTGAGCCGTATCTAGATATCTTCGTCATCAGTTTCATCGATGATATTTTGATCTACTCAAAGGTTGAGGAAGAGCATGTCGAACATCCGACCTTTGTACTGAGGAAGCTAAATGAGCATGCCTTGTTTGCTAAGTTCAGCAAGTGTGAATTCTGGCTCCAAGAGGTTGCCTTCTTGGGCCATGTTATTAGTGGGGTTGGACTGGCTGTGGATCCGGCCAAAGTGCGTGTCGTGAGGGAGTGGTTTTCCTTGAACTCAACCGCCGATGTGCGGAGCTTCCTGGGACTTGTTGGGTACTATCACAAGTTTGTAAAAGGATTCTCAAAGATTTCCCATCTTACTACTCTAACAAAGAAAGGTGTCCCATATGAGTGGACACCTAGTATGAAGCTGCGTTCCAGGAACTGAAGGACAGACTTACGTCCGCACCCATCCTATCCCTCCCATCTGGGAAGGAAGGATTTCAAGTTTACACTAACGCGTCGTATCAAGGGATGGGAGCAGTATTGATGCAGCACGGGCATGTGATTACATATTCTTCAAGATAGTTGAAGAAGCATGAAATCAACTACCCAGTACATGATTTAGAATTAGGAGCGGTGGTGTTCTCCTTGAAGGTTTGGAGACACTATCTGTATGGCATCCACTGCGAAATCTTTTCGGACAACAAGAATCAAAAGTACATCCATACTCAGAAGGAATTGAATTTGAGACAGCGGCGGTGGTTAGATTTTTTATGCGATTATGAATTCACCTTGAACTACCACCCCAAAAAAGCAAATTCTGTAGCTGATGCTTTGAGCAGAAAGTTACCAGAATCGAACTCTGAGTCCTGATTGATGAGAATGGAGTTAGCTCGGATGCTCGAAGAGATGGAGATCACCCTAGTATATAAAGACCAATCGGAAGGGTATACCGAGTACTTAGCTGCGATGAGCATAGTCTGTGATATTTGAGACTGAATTCGGGCGGAGCAAGGAAAGGATGCGGCTCTAGCCCCGACAATCAAGTCAATTGAAGATGGGACTACTGACGAGTATTCCCTAAAAGACGGCCTCGTTCATCTCCGTGGCCGGCTTTACATTACCAAACGCGATAAAATTCGGGAAGATATCCTGAGAGAGGCACATTACACTCAATATTCTGTACAGCCTGGGATTGCCAAGATGTACGCCGACCTACGGAAGACCATGTGTTTGTCGGGAATGAAAAGGGACGTCAAATATTTTTTTACGCATTGTGAGGCCTGTCAAAGGGTGAAGGCGGAATGCAAGAGCCCCGGTGGATTATTGCAGTCATTGCCCATCCTCGAGTGGAAGTTTGAGGATGTCTCCATGGACTTTGTCCACGGATTGCCTCACTCACGCTCAGGGAATGATTCGATGTGGGTAATCGTTGACTACCTGGCAAAGGTAGCCCGGTTTATTCCTATAAAGAAAGAAGCTCATGTAGATATTTTGGTACGCCTCTTTGTGGAGAAGTTTGTACGGTACCATGGCATGCCAAAGACAATTGTTTCTGACCGGGATGGGCAGTTTAGTTTTAAAGAATGGAAGGCGATACAGGCGTATTTGGGCTCGCGCCTTACCTTTAGCACAACATTTCATCCTCAGACGGACGGGCAGTCTGAGAGGACCATCAGAACATTGGAGGACCTATTGCGACTGTGTGTGTTGGATAGAGGAGAGTCGTGGGAAAGGCTCTTACCCCTGGTGGAATTTTCATATAACAACAGACACTAGGCCAGTATCGGGATGTCACCCCATGAAGCCCTTTACGGAAGAAGGTGTAGAACCCCCTTGTCATGGG
The DNA here is from genome assembly GCA_039513925.1 of Platanthera zijinensis. NCBI lineage: Eukaryota > Viridiplantae > Streptophyta > Magnoliopsida > Asparagales > Orchidaceae > Platanthera > Platanthera zijinensis. Next base: position 105,337,647 of record CM077078.1, on the reverse strand, counting down.
TACAAGATGAAGACCCAAAATTTTTAGGAATTGAGTACACTGATGATACTGATGCAGTTTTTAGACTAATACGGGACCGCATGCTTGAGGCTCAAAGTCGGCAGGCGAAATATTATAATGCAAAGCACCGGACGGTAGAATTTCAGGTGGGTGACAAAGCGTTCCTTAAAATCTGGCCGAGGCATGGAGTTTCATGGGTACGTGGTGTGAAGAAGCTCAGCCCAAGGTACGTTGGACCTTACACCATATTTGAAAAGATTGGACCTTTGGCCTACCGGTTGGAGTTACCACTAGAGCTGGAGAATCTTCATGACGTATTCCATGTGTCGTCTCTCCGGAAGGCGCTGTTGCGTCCCAATCAACATATTCTTACCATTGATGGAGCAATATCAACCAATAGATCTGTACGACTAGAGCCGTTACGGATAGTAAACAACGAGACAAGGATTTTGTGTCGCGAGAGTGTTCCTTTGGTAAAGGTGTTATGGTCTAACCATAGGAAGAAGGAGTATACATGGGAGCCGGTGGACTTGATGTAAAGGCGCTACCCGGAGTTGTTTCCTCCAGGTAATTTTAAAAGCATATTTTATTTTATTTCATGCTTTTCTCTCCCCATTGCCTTAGCCTTACTTCGGGGACGAAATCTTTTATTTTGTTTATAGGATTTTTAACGTCCCAATTTGCGCTAGGCCCCTCGTGTGTGCTTTTGAGTCAGGAGAGCTGATTTGGGCTCATGGAGTGTTGGAATCTAGGCTCACACTTGTGTAAGGGAGGGGAAGTTTTTCTTGAGTAGGACACAGTTAGTGGCACGGGCTTGTCCATACCCGTGTGGTACTCTGGTGTCTTTGGGTTTTTTTTTGTGAAATTTCCAAAGAAGTACACGGGTAGTGACACGGGCGTGTCCCTACCCGTGTGTGTTTGACATGGGCATATCTATACCCGTGTGGATCTCTGGCAATGATGTGGATTCCTTATTGTGTTTCCCGAGCAGGACACGGGTAGAGACACGGGTGTGTCCCTACCCATGTGTGTGTATTCTTCGAGCAGAGATCGACTAACATCATCGACCGTGTTTCCCGAGAAGGACACAGGTAGTGATACGGGCGTGTCCCTACTGGTGTGCATGTGTTTATTCTTCGATCGGAGCTCGACTAAAGATCATCGACTGTATTCCTCCCGTGTAGGACACGGGTAGAGACACGGGCGTGTACCTACCCATGTGTGTCCACAGCAGTTCGACGATTCGTCGAGCGGAGCTCAACGATCGTCGGCCACGTTCTCCCGAGCAGGACACGGGTAGTGACACGGACGTGTCCCTACCTGTGTCATTCAATTTCATGTTTTGACGAATTTTTTCTGGTCGCGTCATTTTGAAGGGACTCATTTACTGAATGATTGGCGGTCCAATGAGAGGTCGACACATGGCTATGCAGTTATCCACTTCCCACATGAAAAGGGGAGAAAACCCTAGCCATTTATACTCTTCCCTTCCAAGCCATTATTGTAGAAAACTGTTGGAGAGGAAGAAGGTGTTTGAGCCGATCTTATTCCCATGAAGAACTAACACTGACCAAGGAGAAGAAGATGTCGCCAAGAAGGATGACAAGATCCATGGCTGGAAATGGTGGAAATGCCAGAAACGATGTGAGCTTCCTCCCTTCTCCCTTGGTGCTAGATCTGTGGTTATTTCTAGGAGATATGTCGATTCAAGAGAGTTTTGACTTGCGAGATGAAGATTTCCTAGGAAAAGACCATTTTAGGGCTTGTGCCCTAAGGATATTGATGTCTTCAACCTTTCCCCTCTCCTTGAGTAGATGGTGGACTTGGTTCGTGAAGAGGAAATGGTCTCATGAGGTTGAATAAGGGTGGAGGAATTTTTGGACATGGTTTGAACGTATGGCTTGATGAAGAAGATGAACCGATGTCGTTCATCTTGCTTTAAGATGCGTGCAGAAATATGCTTTCTGCACGCAGCAGCCTTTGAGGCCATTTTCGAACACGATGCGGCCAGATCAGGGTTTCGACTAAATACGAAAGTCGCAGCCCTTGGAAATGCCTTTCCAACGAGGGGTTAAACGTCTTAACTGGATTCTTGTAGCCTCGGGAATCCCCGTTTGAAGTTGTTGTATAGTAATCATTCCTGCACATATAGATCTCGTGTTTGTTTTGTATCGGCCTTGGGCTTGTAGAGAGATTATAATACAATAATACTAATGTTTCATTGAATGGAGTCTATAAGCATTTGCGATAAAACATGTTTATGACATTAATTGGATAGACCCTTAATGAATAAGTGATGTGGTAAAATGTACTTGATCAATGTGATTTGGTAAAGGTTGGAGAACGAGTGGATTGACGAGTTGGGATGATAGGAATGATTTAAATATGTGAATCAACAAGTATGTACTTAGCAAGGGTAATGCGTTGAATAATGATGAGTTTGGTTTGAAGATACTGTACATAATTGGTAACGACTATTATGAACAAATGATTGTATGGCTGATGAATATGTGAGGTACCTTTATGTCGACGATGAACCCTTAAATGCATGTGGCACTATATCGTGGAAGGGTGTGAGTGCGGGTGTTTTACCGCACTGGGTTGGTGATGATGAGATGAGACATAGGTGGATGATTGGGCTTGGTCCTCGGTGTTCATTCCCGAGGATCCTTCTGTACCATGATTATGTGAAATTGCATGCGGTGTGAGTCGACACGCGGTGTCGTAATCCCGGGTTAAGGATAGTGTGGCAGGTCTACGGGCTCGCTAGTCATCATACCGATGGGAGTTGGTAGATAGACTTTGGATGGTTTGGCTGTGTCCTCGGTGCTCATTCCTGAGGCCCTCTCCGTGCCATGATATAGGCCAGGTTGGGCTCTATTCTTGGTGCACATCTACCCGAGACCCCTTCTAAGCCGTAGTATGCATGTGAGCTCTGTTGTTGTGTTCTTAGCATTGAGGCATATGGAGGCCTAGGCCAGGTAGTGTGGATGCTCGCCTAGTAGTGAAGATGATCGCTCTACTGTCACCGTCTGGCCACGACGGATGATGCCTGAGAGGTTATCTACCTGCTCGAATAGTGGGAACTACAAGTCTGTGTCGACATAGAAATTGCATGTGTACAATCATGGGTGAGTCATTGCATTGCATTCATACCATTACATACATTTCATACACAAGACCCTCATCGTATAAGTTTGTATGGGCACTCCTATACGATGAGTTACTTACTGTTTAGCCGATCCTTAACTTATAATTTTGTATGGGCATTCTTATAAGTTGAGTTACTTTCTATCATAATTTTATATTTTTTATATACTGTTGTAGATGATAGAGCTGCTAGAGTAGATTGTTTACTCGCACTCTGATACTATAGAAGCTTGTTGTAGCTTCTTTATTTGTTGTACTTTTTGGACTATTATTATATATGTGTGGATTGACTTCTGTTTTATATTCTTGTTTGGGTTGGCATTGGTTGATATTGGTTAGAGTCGGCAGGATAGGCGTCTTGTGGTACAGGTTAGCCCGAGTGCTAGCGCTACTATAAGGCGGCTGTTCTGGGCATAAGACTCCCCTCGTGCCGTGTTTTGTGTTCTAGGAGGGGGGTCTTACACCACAACCGTCAGAACGAATAATTATGGTACTAGACCCATAGATGCTTTTAGGAGTGACATAATCCCTCAGGATAGACCCTTTCCCCAGGTTGGTAGAGCTACCCATAGTATACCCGCACCCACCTATGGAGGAAAGGAAAAGGTGAGGTCCCCTATCCTGAGTTCGGTACAAGTGACTACTAGGACTGCCATGAGCCCAAGAGGTGAGAGTAGTCCTATCTATAGGGGCAGACAGACGGTTAAGACATGTGAGTCTAGTGGCATATCTAATCTTGTTTCTATTATGCATCATATTCCGAATATGCCCGTAGTCCCTTTTGATTCTCCACCTAAGCTGCCTGATCTAGTCGTTGACCCTACTAATGAGTCTGAGGCAGTGTCTAGGACTGAGCCCGCCACTGAGGGCGAGGTCGATTTAACTGATGATTTTAGTGAAGTTGAGGAGCTTGGATATACTAGTGATTTGGAAGATGATGTATGATATGATGTAATTCCGATTTGTGAGAGTATCCCATTACCCATTACATGCTCTGCTAGCATTGTGTTAGGTCACCCTTGTATTAACTGCCCTCTCCAAGCTACGATCCCCATCGTGATAGAGCTTATGATTACAACAGCTGAGATTGTGTCCGAGTCATCTGAGGTGTCTGAAAGTGTGGATTTCCCTAGTGGTATTTTGGATGATTTTAGCACTGAGAACCCGAAGGATATCTCTTTGATATTACCACCATTGCCTGAAGCTACTTGTGAATTAGAAATTTTGTCAGGTTCGATTTTGCCTATTTTTGAGACCTTTACTGATTCTGATTTGGATAATATTTCTAGTGCGGAAAAATTTTCTAGCAAGGAAGTTGTACTTTTGGATGACGTTATTGACATAAACCCTGAGTTGGAAGACATTTTGGCTGAGTCGGTAGAGTCACCTTGATTTAAAAGTTTACCTAAAAGTGATTTAAGTGATGACCTATTAGGAAACGAGCTGGTTCTTTCTAGTCCGAGACATTTGGTGGTGCTCATTTGTTTTGCTTCCCTGTTGGACTTATCTAGTCGGTTATGTGTGAGTGAGTTATTAGTTGACGTGTTCGATTTTTCCACCACCATCCGTAGATCTGACTATGCTTTTCTGGGGATAGACCGTTCATCTGATCGCACGACGTTGGGCAAAACCTCTCTTAGGACCACTAGTGATTCCTTGGCTATTGTGCCTCTGGAAGTGGTGTATCCTAAACATACTTATATACCACACCCGGTTGCACGCATCTACCCATCGCCTTTTGATGACTCTCATGTCCATACGTTAGTGACTATAGTTGGGTCCCTTGAGTTGTATCACTTGCACATCCGGAAGCATCCAACTCTATTATTTATGATGAGCGGTTCTCCTTGGCATATCTTCATGCCAAGCGTGAGTATATTAAAGTTAAAATTAAAACTGCGGATTTGGAGCCCATTGAAATCATTTTTGATTATTAGGCTCCCGTGCCACCTGACTTAACCCCCTTATCCTCCACATTTGGGTCAATCCATGTAGCACATGGTTTCACTCCTCACGTTTGTAAGTTACTTAGATGCACTTTTAAAAAATTAATCAATCAATTTGCGTCTTATTACTTATATGCTTTACATATATTTAGGATGTTAGCGTTTCATTTTCTTTTATGTCGCACGCACTTCCGCTCCCATCTGAGACCATCCTACGCTAGAATTAGTGATTTGGATTTAGTCTGGTCAGTCCCCAAGCGGATGCTTTCTGGCTCCGTTAATAATTTAATACGTAGGAACGCCGACCAATCCATGGATATGAAAACTTTGGATTTCATGCTTATATTTCAGATTTTTATAAAGCACAGGGTGTTTCACTTTATTTCAAGTTTCCAAACATTTTACTGTACATCTCTGTTCCACCTGAGTAGCTTTCTCTGTCGTTTCTTCCTCCCACTAAATGTTCTCTTGGGTTGGGGAGTGTTAGTTCTGCCGTATCTATTTTCCATGCGGACTCCTTGGTTCTAAAATCGGATTAAAAGATTCAAGTTAATTTTCATTTGTCTGACAACATTTCGAGTTTTGATGCTACTATATCTGACAGGTTCTCAGTGTTGATGGATGCTCATTCTACTACGACATGGATAGCGGGGCCATATTTTCCCCCTCTTGCTGGTGCTTTTGACTGTTCTCCCCTCATGGGCCACTCATCGGTGATGAGTAATTTTGAGTGAGGGAGGATTGATGGCTTCGTTGCTGATACTGCCATTGATCCCCGACTTAGAGAATTTGTGGATTGGAATGATCGATGGCGCAAGCTCGAAGATGAAATTCTACCACAATGTTCTTTGCCAACGCTGCCACCGCTACATGTTTTGCTCGTCGTCCACCTCACGATCAAGTAAAATATATAATTATAAATATTCATTCAATCATTATATATTAGCAATTTTTAATTTAGCATTTTTATTTTAGCATTTAATTTTCATGAAGTTTATTATTGTAATGTTTTAATTTCATGTTATGATGGGTGCATATTACCATCATGTGTTATTTAATTTTAAATGGAGGAGATTGAGTGGTGTAGGCTATATATAGGCCATGTTATGAAGAGTTTAGTAGAATGAAGAATGAAAAAAAACCTAAGAATTCAAGTTTCGAAATTTCCCCCTCCTTCTCCTTCCTCTTTGAGAAATTCGGCCCTCTCTCTTCCTCTCCCTCTCTTGTTCGTCGGTCACTCTCTCCCTCCTCCCTATTCTGGGCCCCTCAACTTCCCCTCTTACTCCAAAATCTTCTTGGCCACCCTCTTCCACCACCCACCCGAGCACCCCTCTCTCTCTAGCCGCCGGCCACCACAATCTTTTCTAGGGTTCGGCCCCCTCCTAGCCGCCACCCTCTCCCTCCCTTTCAATATTTCGGCCACCCTCCTCCACCACCCAACCCAATCAGCCCTCTTCATCACAAAAAAATCGAGCCACCCCATCATCACAAAAAAAACCAAGCCACCCCCTTGATAGGAATAGGCCACCACCTTTTCTCTCTCCTCTTTCCATATATATTGTCCTTCAAGGTTTCTCCCTCTCCTAGGGTTTATTTAAAAGGAAAATGGCTCGCGTCTTCATCGTCCGGTGCAGATCCGTGGAGTTGTGTGGAAATAGAATCAACAACCGTCGTGAGCACTTCCTCCACTCATTATTGTGGACAGACTTCTTGGGATTTGGGTAACGATTTATTTAAACCATCTCTTGTGTGTTTTCTTCAATATTATTGTGAGAATTGGTGGAATTGAAGGCTAGTATTAGGTCCTAATTTATATTGAAATTTGTGCTTAAATAAATCTGAATTTATAAGCGTGTTTTCTTCCGAATATTTTCGTATAATTTGGATCGGGTAGATCTCGTTAACGCTTGTAGAAATAAGATTCATTATCCTTGATTTCCCCTCAAGTTCAAGCGATTTGGTCTACCTCATTTTAAATTAATTTGGGATCGATTTTGGACTTCTTTTAAATCGATATTTTAGTCTGGATCCTCTCGTGTTGGTTTTATGAATGTTTGCAGATAATTTTAATTTGAATTGCTAATTGTCCAGATCGGGTAGGTCATATTCGCTCGAGCAAACATTGGCATATAGCCATTGTTCAATCTCAAAAAGGGGTAGCGACCATTTGCATTGTGCATTGTTAAAGTTTGTGCCTTTAATTGTTGAATCTTCGTTAGTATTTTAGAGAGATCCCGCACGCTTCGTAACTTGATTAATTGTCTGCACCCAAGAGCGCATAGTTTAATCCGTCGGAACCATTGGCCTGCATCAATATGGTGTTTTGAATTGATTTTGTTTCTGATTTTTTATTTGACTTATATATTGTGCTAACATCTCCTATTATTGCTTTTCTAGGTTAGCTTACATTATTCATCTTAATTCTTACATGTATTTAATTACTTTCAGTAAATCCATTTCTTGCGAGCTTGCGGCAAAGAAAGAAGGAGAATGACTTCATATTGTGGCTTAGTCGCTTAGGTTTTGCTTTATTATGCTCTATCTCCATTTATATTTTTGTATTTTAATTTGTAATGGTGTTTTGAGGTATTAGTCAATTAGTGGCTAAGCAAAACACAATCTCTGTGATGAATAGTTGTAGGGATGCTCTATAGTATTGGTCAGAGGAGGGTCAAGCATAGTAGATATTGTGGATATGAGAAGCGATGAGAGTTTTTCTGACTTGAAGGACTTTAGTCATCTCTCTATGAAGCATGTTGAAATAGAAAAACATGTTGCTTATCAGGAAATTTACAAATTAGTGAAGTTCTTATTGAATATTCCTATGCCTCCTACAAGTATTGAAAGGGTATTCTCGTCCATGAATTATGTCAAGAACAAATTGCACAGTAGTATGGGTGATCAAATATTGAATGATTGTTTGGTTACTTTCATTGAAAGAGATGCTTTTTTGGAAGTTAGTGATGATGATGTGATCGATCGTTTTTATAAAATGAATACTCATCATGGGAAATTGTAATTTTTTATGTATTTCGTAGTTTGCAATTAAGACACGAATATGTAATTTTGTATGACTTTATAATGTCAAGAATTTTTCATTTTCTACAATATATCATTTAAAAAAAATTATTTGTGCACCCCCATTACAAAATTCCTAGATTCATCACTGCTCTTAACACACAATCCAGGCACGGTGCTAAGTGAATAGCTAAATACTATTCAACAAAGTGTATATAGAGTGAAAATAAATGTGGAAGACACAATGCAGAATAAATAAAGAGGGTCTGATGGTCCATATAGTACAAAATAGATCTACGACACTTGCCCACAACAAATCATATAGTCCAAGTACAGTACTAAAAAAAGACAAAATGTAAAAGTACTAACAACCTCATGCAGAGGTCCAGAGGTCTCCACCTTGGGCCCTCTCTATGTATCATGCCTATGGGGCTCAATCGGCAAGTCCTGCTCATGGTGCTCTAGCTGTATCGCCGCCCAGGTATCTGCCTAAAATATTTCATTGTGAGAGAGTCATTAAAATAAGACTAAGTGGACTTCCTACTCCACCAAGACCTAATACTCAAAGAAAGGGAATTACCACGTTGTAGAAAGTGATCTACAATATGTATGTGTTGGAGCATGTGCTTCATATCTCCTTGTTTGAGAATAACACATCTTAATGTGTATTTGATGAATGCTTGTCGTATGTTTATAGTGTGTAAGAACTACATGTACAATACCCCAGTATATACATTGAAGAATGAAGATGATGCTCTTGATAGAGATCTAATGCTCAGTGGTAATCGACGAGATAATACACCTTATCGACGAGAAGAGGAAGCTTGTCAGCGAGATGGGAATATCTGTGAGAAGGTCATCATAGCTTGTGCGATGCGCTAATACTTAATAAGGGCGACAACATATTGGCGAGAAGGGACAACTGGAAAAATGGGTTGAATGCAAGTAATGGAGATGTCGACTAATGTGGAGCGCTAGTGCTTAGCACGGCATGTTAAGGCCATGTTTTGTCATGTCTAGGACAATCCATGTGCACGATGCACACGATGTCGGCTAACGAAGAGCACTAGTACTTAGCGTAGAGCGATAAAGACCACATTCTTCAATGTCCAGCACGCAACCTCTATGTGATGCACATGATCTCGGACATGGTTCTATACGATCCAATACCGCGCAATAGTAGCCTACCACTGGTGGTAGCTTTCTGAGTCTATATAAAAGATAAATTCTTTGATGAATGCAAACTAAAGTTATAACTCCAACTTTTTGTGGGAACCAACATCCTAGAGTTCCAGAGCACTCCCAACTCCATCTTTGAAGATCAAGACCTTGAAGGAGTCTTTCAAACGGTCATACTACTTGAAGAACATACGCATCAACTCCAATGTTTTTCTTTAGTGGCTCTTCATCATCTCCAATAATGTTCTTCATTATAGGGAGTTTTAATTTAATAATTTACATGTATTTCATTTTATTTTGTAATCCATTCATGTCGATAGGGAGTTCGTTGCAGTTGTTCGATACTTGAACTTATGAGACTTAGGGGGAATTCGTCGCTAGTGTTGAAGATTAGGTCTAGGTTTAGATCTAGGAGATATTAGAAGTCATATCTTGGGTAAGATAGATTATAGTCAATTGGTCCTTGGGAGAAGGATCAATATAGAAACCCAAAAAAGATTTTTCTTTAAGCCTCGATTTTAAGCTTTATTGATCTCAAAGTTTATATATTCATCTTTGTGAAATAAAATCAATTTTTGTCTTTTCATTATTATTAAGATTTTATTTCATTACTTTGTTACAAATAAAAAACTAATTTGCACACTTTTTAAAAGGTTCAATCTTTGGAGAGTTAGCGCTGCACGATAGTACCTATTGCTGGTAGTAGTTAATCGTGACTAAAAATTTTCACCTCTGACAATCTTCTCCAAAAAATTTAAAGGTTTTAATTAAATCTGTAAAGCCCTTATTCCACCCCCCCCCCCTCTAAGGGCTCCTAAAGATCCAACACTTAGTATTAAGCCAGGTTATTGTAAAACAGTTTCACAACTAGGAATAATGTCAAACAATGAACTTTCTTTTTATGAGGGCAAAGGGATTGTAGACCTAGTTTATTTACCGAATCTGACTATAATTACTCGAGGACTAGGATGTAATATTTTTCAATGACTTTAAATATAAATGTTTGGGTAATGGTAGCTCCTACAATTATAGTTGGAAATATAACTATTAATAAACCTAAAAATAAAAAGGATGATGTAGATAAGGTTAGTTGTAAGAACAACACAAAAGTCATGAATGCTTTATTTTGTGTCTTCGATAGAACTGAATTCAATTGAATCTGTTCTTGTTAAACTGCTTATGATATTTGGAACTTATTATAAATTACTCATAAAGGTACTTCACAGGTCAAAGATTTGAAGCTCTTTCAATTGGAAAATGAATATGAAACATTCTGGATGAATGCAGATGAAGATTTTTATTCCATGTACATGAGGTTCATTAAGATCGTCAATAAATCCAAGGTACTTGGAAGGACATTCTCCAATGGCAACTTGGTGAGGAAAATCCTTAAATCACTTCCTCCAAAATTCAACCCAAAGGTGACGGCCATTTCTGAGTTGCAGGATCTAAAGAAGCTCTAAATTGAGAGCCTCATTGGGAATCTCAAAACCCATGAAGTTGAACAAAAAATTCAACAAGAAGAGTATAACATGGAGCGGGATAAGGACTTGGCACAAAAATCGAATAAGGAAGCCATTGGTGATGATGATGAAGAGGACGAGGAAAGCCTCTTTGTAAAGAAATTCAAAGGATTCATGAAGAATTCGAAAAGGAAAACACCTTCCGAAAATATTTCATCAAGAAGAGATCGTTATCAAAGAAAGGAAAAGGTAACAATGATGATGATGAAGAGTGGCCACCACCGATGCGCTACCACTATAGAAGGACCAAACACATCCGGAGTCAGTGCCCAAGATTTCTGAAAGTGAAAAAAGAGAAGTGTCACAAGGGAAAGAAGAAAAAGAAGGTGTTGAAGGCAGCTACATGCCATGACTCCTCATCCGAGTAATTAAGCAGCTCTACCTCCAATGATGATGAAGAGGCAAATATTTGCCTCATGGGAAACACCAGCACGCCTTTTGATGATGATAATAATGTCTGAGGCGACATTGAGGTACCTTCTCCCTCTTATGATGATTTGTATAATGAATATCTACAAACTTGTAAGTATTTTGAAAAAAGTTTTAAAAATATTAAAATATTAAAAACTGAAAATAAACTTTTGTTAAAAGAAAATAAAAAATGTCTAAAGAACTAAAGACTTTGGGAAAAGAAAAGGTTTTTTCCAAGAGTGTGATTACTCCTTGGTAAGGGTAAAAGAAATTAAATAAGCTCTTCGAAGTCCCACTCTGATTTTGAATCTCTTACAAATGAAGATGAGGACTTAAAAAGAAAATTTAAAACCTCTATTTCTCAAATTGAAACTGGAAAGAAAACATTTGCAAACCTGTGTGTTATGTTGGTAAAAGAAAACACCGCTTTAAAAGCCAAAATTCATGATTTAAACATGGTTATTGAAACATTCAGAATTGGCCAAAATTCATGATTTAAACATGGCAATTGAAACATTCAGAGTTGGCCAAAATTCCCTTGATATGATTTTGGCCTGTCTGATGGTGCAAAATATGAGTTTGACATGTTTCTGAAAGTTATCGCCCAGTGGAAGCCCTTACCACCAGCGATAGAAATAATTCCATAAAACATAATTTTTATTTTAAAATTTTAAATAAATTTTCTAACAGTTCTCCATCTTCCAGTGAGAGTTCAAAAAAACTCAAAAAGGCTCTCAACCCCTTTTATCTCGTGTGCCAAATATTATAAATTTGGACACACTAAAAACACTTGTGTGAAGAATAAACAAAGTGAATTCAAGTAAGTCTAAGTACCTAAGGTTTCCACCTACACTATGGGAAGAACCTCATGGGTATTTGGATCTTACTATCATCTTCCTTTTAGATATGTTAGTAGGCTAAGGACAAAGAAAATGTGTGGTATTTGGACTCGGGTTGCTCCAGACACATGTTGAGCAAACAAGTAAAGTTCCTTAGCCATGTAAAGAAGAAAATGGGGATTGTAACATTTGGTGATAACGGAAAAGGAAGGATCATGAGCATTGACATAGTGGGTAACAAATCATTTTCAATTTCAAATGCATTATTTGTAGAAGGTTTAAAATATAATTTAATATCAATTAGTCAATAATGTGATAAAAGTTTAAATGTCTTATTTGAATCATCTATAAATCTTTGCAAAATTTTAAATTCTAAAAAATATGATGCCACACTCATTGCACCTAGAAAGCATAATGTTTATATGACTTCCTTTAATGATTTTTCAAATTCTTCTATAAAATGCTTAATTTCTAAAAACAAAGAATTAAAACTATGGCATTCGTGTCTTCATCACTCTAGCACCAAGCTAATTTTTAAAATGATCAAAAGTTAAATTAATTAGAGGATTTCCAATAATTAATGGAAATTTATCTTCACCTTGCTCGCCATGTCAAAAAATAAAAATTTCAAAACTTTATTTAATAGCAAAAAAATTTGAAATGTCTACTACTAAACCTCTTCAAATAATTCATATGGATCTTTTGGACTTATTAGCACGTCTAGTCAAGGTTAAAAAATACACTTTTGTATTAATTAATTATTTTTCTAGATTTTGTTAGATAATCCTTCTAACTTTCAAATCTAATGTGTTTCTTAAATTTACTAAACAATGCATTTGTATACAAAACAAAATTGATTTAAATATTAAATGCCATGTGCTCAAATCATGGAGGATAATTTGAAAATGAAAATTTTACTAATTTTTGTAATAATTTAGGAATTGAACATGAATTTTCCGTTCCATCCACCACACAACAAAATGGTGTAGTGGAGAGGAAAAATAGAACCCTTCAAGAACTTCACGAACTATGTTATCCAAAGTCAATTATGATAAGGTTTATCATTTAAAGATCATTTATAATGTTTGATTTAATTTTTCAAGTTTCTTAAAACATTGTTTTGATTAAGTCGTGCCTTGAATACTATCTTATAGTATGCAATGAAATTGATTGTTCAAAATATGTGTAAAAATATTTAACATGCCTCTAAGTACGAGTAATGTTTTATATTTGATAATGTTTAAACACACACTAATTTTTATAAGCTACATGTTTTTTTATTCTTAGTGTCGTATGATTGTTTAGTGTATTAACATAACCTATTGAAATACATAAATAAATTACCTACACAACATTGAATTGTTTCTTGCAATTCTTTATTTTCATGAATTTAGTTATTAGAGAAATGTGATTTTTAAATAAACTAAATTTCTATCTTTGCAAAATAAGTGAATTCAGATTCCTTTGTCACTAAAATAAAAATGACAAGAAAAACTATATCAAGCACTACACACCCTATTAATAAGTCTTAATAAGCATTATGAGGTTGAGCACCTTATAGAAAATTATAAAATGTCTCATGCAAACAAATATTATACAACTTTGTTATAATCTTTTATGTGCATTAAAATTAGTGGAAGTAAATTTATTTATTATATTTTAATATTATGATCTTTCATTATATATTTCCATGTGTTTTTGATTAATGCACTTGCATACTTTATCTAAACACTTTTGTACAAATTATTATCTCATATAAAACTCCCACTCATGAGAATTGGATCCTAATACATGAATACAAAATTCTCTGCAAACTAAAGTAAATGCACTAGATAGCAAAGTATGTCTGCTATTTTAATGTTTACTTGAATTGCAGATTTTATTACATCGTAGTTATGCATCCTTTCTTGATATTTTATGTGCTTCCAATTCTTTTTCAAAATTTTCAATAGAATAGCATCTATTTTACTAAAATTCAAACATTTTCTTATTAGGCTTAAAACTCATTATATTTTGTTCTTTAAATCTCTAAAAGATGCTCAATTTAAGAGTGCTAACTATTTTTCCCATTGTGATTACTACTTGTGCTTGATCATAACTATTTTTTTCAAGTCGTAACTCTAAAATTAAAATTCAATTCATCTCTAGATAGGGAGAAATAAAATGTATTACTAAACACTTACCTCACCATCTTTTGATAATACCAAAAGGGGAAGATAAATAATAAATTGAAGAAATATATTATTTAGGGGTAGTACAATAAAAAATTCATAGAAACCATCTATATAGGGGAGCATCCATATAGGGGAAGTATACACATATGTCATGCTTATCATTTACTATAAACACCATTCTAGTTATAATTGATTTCTTCATAGAGAATTTGTTATTATCAAAAGAGGGAGATTATTGGAGCATGTGTTCCGCATCTCTTTGTTTGAGAATAGCAAATCTCATTGTCTATTTGATCATAGTTATCGTACATTTATAGTGTGTAGGAACTATGGGTACAACCCAAAATGTGTATTGAAGAATGAAGATGATGCTCTGGATAGAGAGATAGTGCTCGGTGGTAATATGTATTGTCGATAGTAGGTTATCGACGAGACAAGATACCTTGTGGATGAGAAGAGAATACTTGTCGGCAAGACGAGAATGCCAGTGAGAAGGTCATCACAGCAAGCACAACACGTTAATACTTTACATGGGCAGTAGCACGTCGGCGAGAAGGATATATCGACAAGAAAGGATGGTTGGCAAAACGGTTTGAATGCAAGTAATGGAGATGTCGGCTAACGCAAAGCGCTAGTACTTAGCATTGTACGGTACGACCATATTTTGCCAAATCCCACACGCTCCATGTGCATGATGCACATATTATTGACTAATACAGAGCGCTAGTACTTAGCGCGGCATGGTGATGGAGATTACGACAAGTGTATTGATAGTATAAGTAATATAAAATGAGGAGAAATCCCCGAGTAGCAATCTCGAAGGAATGCAGGTTGGGGACCGTAATTTTATTATTTAGAAAATTAATTATAAGGATTTGAAAACGGAGCTTTGAAATTTGTTTGGTGAATTATAATTAAAAAGAACAAAACTGAACTACAACTAGGCAGATCGCAAATACTGCACCGCATGGTGGATGGAAACTATGCATGCCGATATGCACTACTTCATAAGGCGGATGGAAGAGTAGGCAAGTAAATGAGGTGGAATCACTGACAGAATTTAGGGTCGCAAAATCCTTCACGCAAAGCACACAACTTGCATTTGCTAGTGCAGTAATCCAAACAACACTAACAAGATGGAAATGAGGGCGCAAACTCATTCACACATAAACCACAATAATTCTTAAGACAAGAAATTAATCATTAACATCAATGGTTTTAAGTGTACATCATCTAACGCCATGAGAAATGAAACTATAATACAATAACAGGAAGAAAGGTGTGTGAAATATAATTGAGGTTGAAGACTCGTCGTGAATTCACAAAAGGAATCGATGGGGCCTCACTCCACGCCCTTGCTTGGTCCACGACTGACATTCGAGGTACAAGAGGGCTCTCACCTCCTCTCACTTTACCCATCTTCTTTCGATGGCACGATCTGACCATGTCTCTTGAAATGACTTCTACTCGATACAACGAGAAATGCTTCGAATCATTTCGTGGAAGCTCGGGATGATGGAGGCGGCCTAAGGCAAAGCCTTAATGGAAGGGAGATGAAGGAGGAAGCCCAGAGCTCCTCCCTAAGGTCGGTCACGATGGAGGGAGAAACCTGGGTGGAACTTGGATGAATGAAGGTAAGTTCCCAAATTAGGGTCAAACTTGTGCTTAAATACCAAATTTTGTAAAAAAAAAAATGAATTTGCACGTTTGAACGCACAGTCATGAGTTCGAAACCGTGCGATATTTATTGAGAAATTTCAAGAACATGTCAAGTGTCCGGCCATGAAATTTTCCTCACGCACGATTGCAATAACCATGCGTGAACAAAAACACACCGGCTGGGACAGATCACAGTATTTTTAAGCCAAGCAGCAGCTCGTGCCCATGCAATTTTCCTCACGCACGATTGCAGCAACCATGCGTGAACAAAAACACACAGGCTGGGACAGATCACAATATTTTTAAGCCAAGCAGCAGCTCATGCGATTTTCTTCTCGCACGGTTGAATTTAACTGTGCGTGAAGGAAACACACGACCAATAAAAATTATAAATTTTGTAGAAAAAGCAGGTCGCTCAGGCAATTTGTTCTCGCACGGTCAAAATCCACCATGCAAATTATAAAAATTTAGACAAAGCAGGTTGCTCAGGCGATTTGTTCTCGCATGGTCGAAATCCACCATGCGTGACCAAAATGCACGAGCGGTGGTAGAGCACCAATTTTCAGCGCATGATCTCGCACGCGCAAAATAGCTCTTGCACGAAGGAATTTCACATGGTCGTGTGATAGGCGATCAAGATGATCAAGCCAATAAAGGATAATGCACGGGCAAAATGCCCGTGCGCGAACAAAAACACACGCCCGTGCAAAATACACAGGTTTCAACCAAGGGATTTGGATCTGCCCCAGGGTGTCCAAAACTATAATTCGGATAAAAACAAGCAATAGGGAGCACCATGTGCTTACCCCATCAGAAAAGAGCACAATTGCGCACCATAATGGGAAAAATGTGCACTTCGTGAGTGAATACAGAACTAAGTAAATATGAGCATTAATGATCTAAAAGTGAAGTGCAAGTGTGTGTGAAAATAAGCCTAGATGAGTTCAAAAAACCCTATATAAATCAGACTCATCACACCCCCGAACTTACCCATTTGCTCGTCTTGAGCAAACTATCTCTCATGCAAATGCAAAAAACAATAACTGGTAGAGCAATTAAAAAGCAGAGTACCATGCAAATTCGTATACTCGCGCCTGTAGAAATATAGTAGAATGAACTTTTAATTATACAAAATAGATTATAATTTTCTAAGATGTGTATCTACATATTATTCTTACTCATAAATTGAATCACGGTGAATCCTTGGGTCATGAGTAAGGAGAAAGTAGATTGGTCACTAAGAAATGCATTGCAAATGACCGGGGATCAGGGTAACCTCCAAAAAAAAAATCCATCAATGTTGATGTCCATAAGCTCACACGTTCACACTCTCTCCACGGCACTAGTTTGGTTCAAAGTACGGATCAATAGGAGTTTAGGTTTAGAATAGGGCTTTCATTTAGGTGGGGTAAATGAAACTAGTGCACCACACCCCCATACTTAATCTTGAAACTAGGGGTGTGTGCACTGCCTACTCCCAAATATTTTCTTCATCATTTTTTTTCCATTTTCAACATTTCTTTTCACAATTTTTCTCAACTTTTCATTTTCTTTTTCTCATTTTATTTTTCAGCAACAAAATTTCTATAATATTTTTTCAATGGAGTACTTCCACACATTCACAAATAAACACCACATCGATACCCCAAAATAGAAAAATAATGAAACCTTAAGCTCAGAGTTTTGGTGTGCAAATAGGATAGGCTTTTTGGCTTTGGTGATATGACTGTGGAGCTGAATCAAAAGGAAGGGGTAAGCATAAGGGAGCTATGCAAGGATAGAGCGTTAGGAACAACGTAAAGGCTCAATCGGGCCAAAGAATGGCCTATATCATGCTCGCACTATAAAAATAACCTGTACCCATGCTTCGAGAGTCGCCAGGGGCAAGGTATTAGCAATGGAGAAGGACTACCCTTCCTCCCGACTCGAGCAATATGACTAGCGATTATCTACACACATCACTTATGCTACCGTCAAATTCACACTGAATTCACCAATTATGAGTAGAATAAACTGTGTCTACACAAATAGAAAAATATAAAACTATAAGCATAAAGAAAAGCTAATTCTACTCGAATTTCTAAG
This sequence comes from Platanthera zijinensis, assembly GCA_039513925.1. Classification (NCBI taxonomy): domain Eukaryota; kingdom Viridiplantae; phylum Streptophyta; class Magnoliopsida; order Asparagales; family Orchidaceae; genus Platanthera; species Platanthera zijinensis. The sequence goes on along the minus strand of CM077078.1, from coordinate 105,319,663 downwards.
AGAGACGCGTACACTAAAGTAGGAGCACTACAACAGTCAATATTTTACTCCATCTCTCAATCTTATGCCAGCAAAATTGAATTTCCAAATCACACACAAGAAATAAATTATACTAGCCATGCATCAATTTATAAGCGCACGCTCACATGAGTGTTTTGGTGTGCCGTGTACATGTAAATTATAAAAGTAAATTAAAACAAAAATAAAATGCTTCTAGTATGCAAATGAAAATGTGCACGTGCATGGGTAACGAATAGAGTGGCTCTCCCCCGGACTTAAGCAAATCAATCCTACATAAGATACAATGATAAGAATTAGAATGGAAGCTAGGGGAGAAATTACCCCATGCTCAGAAAATGACAATACTAGAATGCACAATAATACCATATGATTGTTTGCATCTGCATCCAAAATATTTATCTGCAAATGTAAGAAGAGAGCTCCAAGCACAACATAAATAAACTAAAACATTCACTGCCACAAAAATAAACTACACAACCACAACTACACTAACATCACAAACTACCAGATCATAGCAAATGAATGAAATAAAGTCACAATAAATAACTGCAGATAAGCATCCAAGTCCACAACAATAGGATCAGAAGCTTCAACAAATAATTTCATAGTACATGAAATAATAAAAACAAAACTGAAACAAAAACAAAAACTAAGCAATCCTGCGAAGAGTGGAATCGAGTGAACATAGCGAAGACTGAGACGGAGACTGTAGAAGAGGCGTAGGAGTCCAACATGATCTGGAGGTAGAGGAACAGGGTTGATCGGTAGGCAGAACCACACCCACATCAAGGCCCAGGTGCGTCATCAACTTGTACTGCGCGCCAGTACACAGTACTTTCCATCCGAACATAGCGCTCGTAGAAATTAGGGAACTGCTGCTCAAAGCTCCTATGCGTAGTAGACCGCGGAGGAGGAATAGCCGCACCCATCGACACTGAAAGAATTGGCTCATCCACAATAGGGGTCGAAGCCCCAGAGGAACATGTTGCATCCGTCAAATCTAACTGAGCATGGCCACCGACATCACCACTGCAAACTAGGTAGAGCCAAGTCTCTCCATCCCGCACCTTTAGAATGAGCTTGAACGCATACATTCATTTCAGATTAATCGGCAGCCCCTGCGAGACCCTCGTCATAGGTGGCAAAGTGTTCCAAAACCCGAGGCCCCTAACTATTCCGGTCATGAAGTGCCATCTGCCAATCGACTTGAGCGGGACATACGTGGCTTGATGCAGCAGGTAACAAACCATAATATGGTCGAGGTGCAGTGGGACTCTCTGGTGCATGCAGTAGAGGTAAAGGACATTCTGCAACCCTGCCACGTTCTGGCTCATAGTTCGAGTGTTGGTACTGTTGCCAATGAATTATTGTATGTACCGCGGCCCAAGCGAGATGATATGAGTGGCCTTAGCTACTCAAGCATTATATGCCTTGTCCCTTCCCGTGATTAATTACCAGAATTCGTTGGGTGAGACTCCGTCGGGGAACTCGAAGGGGAGGTAATTGAAATCCTCCTCTTGGTGTTCTTCCTGGGAGTAGAGCCCAGCATAGCCTGCCAATGAGCCCATCACAAAGGTGTAGGTATGACCCATCACTCGTAAGGAGACTGAGGTTGGATCACCGATCTTCACATCCATTAGTCGAGAATGCAAAGTGTGGAGAGGAATTCGAGCGTAAGTTCATGGAAATCGTCCTCTTTGGTGTCAAAGAGTTGCTTCCAATTTCTTACTTCAAGAAGCAACTCCATATCTACCGTCAACTACACGATAGCAAGAGAGGAATCTGTGGGAAGAAATATGCTTCATATATTGCTTTATTCCATCTAACAGTTACTGGATTACATATAATAACACACGGCATTAAAACAGGAAGATAAAAGGAACGGAAGCTTCGTCTTCAGCAGTCACCAGTCTACATCGAGAAAGGGGAGACGGAAGGATGGAGCAGATTACGATTTCAACACGCCCCCTTCATCTGGACATCCCACGACCTTCATTGCGTTTCGAAATTTGATGAATTTTTCTCGATGCAGGGGCTTAGTTAGGGCATCGGCGACCTGATCTTCAGTTGGGCAGAACTGGAGCTGGATTGCCTTCTTTTCAACTTGGTCACGGATGAAATGGTAACGTAACTCAATGTGCTTGCTGCGATGATGAAAAACAGGGTTCTTTGCGAGTGCGATGGCAGAAACGTTATCACAGTGAATGGTTGTGGTCGTCTAACGGTTCTCTTCTCTTGCTTCTTTGCGGGCACCATATTGCATAAAAGATTCAGCTTGTCGAAGCCAAAGGGCTTCGCAGGCGGCGGCGGTAACGGCCATGTATTCCGCCTCAGTTGTGGATAAGGCAATGGTATGTTGTTTGCGAGAGGACCAGGAAATAGGGTTAGACCCCTGGAAGAAAATATATGCACTCGTACTCTTCCGGTCGCTCCTGTCCCCTCCCCAGTCAGCATCAGAGTAGCCGCAAAAGGACTGGAAGAATGCTCATAGAGAATCCCAAAATTGATTGTGCCCTTTAGATAACGGAGAATTCGCTTTGCGGCATGAAGATGGTGGCTGTCGGGATCGGATATGAACCTGGCGAGTAGGTTGACAACATATTCAATGTCCGGGCGTGAGTTGGTTAGGTAAATTAAAGACCCAAGGAGGGATCGATAGAGTTCACAATCCGCCTTTTCTTCTGCTTCTGCTCTTTTCTCAAGTCGATCACCTGGAGACATAGGTGAGAGGGTTGGGTTGCAATGTTCCAGTTGAAACTTTTGGAGAAGATGACGGGCATATTGCTCCTGGGAGATGAAATGTATTTGTTATTTTGTATAACCTGAAGGCCAAGAAAGAACTTCATGAGTCCCAGATCAGTCATGTGGTAGTGGGTCTTGAGTTTTCCTTTGAGTTGATGAATTAAACGGGGAGTGGTGCCTGAGATAATCAGGTCGTCCACGTATAGACAAACAAGGAAGGACCCGTCATGATCATCTCTCCGGGGGAGGGAAGGTTCAACAGGACATTTGGTGTAGCCTTGACTGCAAAGGTAGTGATCAATGTTGGAGTTCCATGCCCGCGGAGCCTGTTTTAAACCGTAGAGAGCTTTTTTCAGTTTGTACACCTTGTGTTCTGCACCCTGCACCGCAAACCCTTTGGGTTGTTCCACATATACGTCTTCAGTTATAACACCGTTGATAAACGCGGCTTTGACGTCCATTTGGTAGATTGGGACTTGAGACTGAGCGGCAAATGCGATGAGCATGCGAATGGTTTCCATGCGAGCAACCGGGGCATAAGTTTCGTCATAATCGCGGCCAGGCTGTTGAGAGTAGCCTTTTGCAACGATTCGTGCCTTATGTCGGATGATGTCTCCTGTCTCATTAGTTTTGAGCTTAAAGATCCATTTTAAACTGATGATATCAGCATTTGGAGGTTTAGCAATCAACTCCCAGGTGTCATTACTTTTGATTGTTTCTATTTCTTCTATCATGGCCAATTTCCAGTCATTGTCTTTGATGGCTTCATCAAATGATGCTGGAACAGAGGAAAAAAGTGCAATGTCACATGAGGCATAGATATCAGAGAGATTGCGATACCTATGGGGCGATGAGGAATCTGAATCCGAGGATGAGTCTTCAATAGGAAGGACCGCATCAGGAGAACTGGGAAGGATGGGGCCAGGAGGAACAGCCAGCTCAACCCCCAGAACTGATGTCGGGATGGGATTTAACTGGACAGAATCTGAGCCCCATTTCCAGAAAGACTGTTCGTGAAAGATCACGTCTCTGGAAATTATCATTTCTTTGGTTTTTGGTTCATAGATTCTATACGCTTTTGATTGCTCGCTGTAGCCGATGAAAATTCCTTTGGTACCCTTTGCATCAAGTTTGTCACCTTGCTTGCACAGAAGGAAAGAGACACACCCAAAGGTGCGTAGGTGCTACACTTGAGCTTTGTGATTATAGATGGCTTCATATGTTGTGGAGTTGGAGAGACATCTGGTCAGAGAGCGATTTAGGAGGTAAACGGCAGTGCAACATGCCTTGGTCCAGAAAGTCTTGGGACGGTTTGCGGTTATCTGCATAACACGAGCCATTTCAACGACAGTGCAGTTGCGTCGTTCCACCACGCCGTTCTGCTGTGGCGAGTAGGGCGCAATAAGATCTCTTTGTATCCCATGAGAGTCACAAAATGAGGAGAAAGCATAAGAAGAGAATTCTCCACCCCGATCTGTGTGAAAGGCTTTGATTTTGGCGGAGAGTTGGTTTTCAATTAGTGCTTTGAACTTTTGGAAATAGAAGAGTGCCTTCGATTTATATGAGAGAATGTATGTCCATGTATATCTTGAAAAATCATCCACGGGCATTAGGTAGTAGCTTTTACCTCCGAGAGATTAGGAGGGGGCAGGCCCCCAAATATCGCCATGAATAAGCTCAAGTGGTTTGGTGCTCCGGTAATGAGATGAAGCTGGAAAGGGAGCCCTGTGGCACTTTGTGGTGGCACAGGTCTCACATAGAGATCTCTGGAGATGGATTGAGGAAAACCAAGGACAAGATTCCGCCGTTGCAGAGTGGCCAGGGCATCCCAGTGGAGGTTCCCATATCTTCGATGCCATAGTTAAGATTTGGTTAGCTGGTTATCTTGACAATAAAGAGCATTAGGAATTCCTCCTAAATTTAAGTTGAAAACATTATTTTGGGAGATAGGTGTGGAAGTAATTAACTTTCCTGAGCTCTTGAGAATGCGACATTCTCCTTGGGAGAAAAAAACAGAGTAGCCCTTTTGGACCAGCTGACCAACACTGAGGAGGTTTTGGGCAAACAGAGGGATCCAGTTAACATCAAAAATAAGTTTTGTTGTGCCAGCTCTGGTGTGCACGGCAACGGTCCCCTTTCCTTCAATCTGGACAGACTTTCCATCCCCGAGAAAGACATGGGATTTGAAAGTATCATCTAAGTTAGTGAAGAATTTTTTGTTGTTGCACATATGGCTAGAGCAGCTATTGTCGACGAACCAGACATTGCTTTGATCTTATTCGATCTTTTGATTGGAGTAGAACAGTAGTTCTTCTTCAGGTTCTTTGAGTTCTTTGGGTTTATGTTCACCATAGTTGGCCTCTTCTTTATGCCAACAGTCCTTGTCCAGATGATTTGGACGACGACATTGCTTGCATTTCCAGAAGCAATCCTTCATTTCATGGTTTGTTCGTTTGCATGGAGTACAAAAATGATTCGTTTTGTTGGTGTGGCCATTTCCTCTGCCATGACCATAAGAGGTGAAAGGCATGGTTTCTTGAGAGGATTTGTTGGGTGGTGGTGGAAATTGTAGTTGCATTTGAAATGCAAACTCGAGTGGCAGGGATCGTTTCAACTTGTCCTCATGAGCTTGTAGAGAGCCTTGTAGATCAGCATTAGAAAGAGCGGAGATGTCCCGTGCCTCTTCAATCGCGGTGACAACACCGTCGAAATAGGGAGGGAGTGAACGAAGAATTTGGGGAACAATTTTTGAGTCATCAACTTGATCACCAAAATTTTTAATTTGGTTGACAATCGTGCAAATTCGAGCATGGAAATATTGAACTTTTTCGTCGGGGGACATGGTGATCATCTCAAGGTTCCGCCAAAGAGTTTGTAATTTTAAGGTGATAACCTTTTGCGAGCCTTTAAATTCATCTCTGAGAGTGTCCCATGCTTCCTTGGCATCAGCAATGAATGTTCATGGCTTTGGCATCAACAATCTTGGCCTTCTTCTGGGCATCAGTCCACTAAGGTGGTGGAACTGCATTGGTACTTGTTGATGTTGTTGCAGAAGGTGGGGGGGACCTGTCAAGATATAATTATAGATATCTTCATCAATTAAATTCATATATAATCTAATCTTTGCCTTCCAGATTGCAAACTTATTAAGGTTGCATACTAGAGGTCTGGTGCTTGAGTATTCCTTATTCTATGCCATGATATAAGAGAGATGCTAGAGGTATTAAGATCTATCAAAGGATTTTTTGATTCAGGTATTAGTCTGTGAAACCAAAAGAACAACCCTCTGATACCAATTGAAAGTGAGGGGATAGATCTTTCTTAACTCTAGAGGGGGGTGAATAGAATGTTTTAAAAACTTTGATTAGTTTTTATAGCGGAATTAAAATAAGTGATATTAAAGTACATAAAGAGAAGTAAAAACAAAACTATCACAGCACAGCAAAACAAGAAATGGAACAACCAAACGACACAAGGAAATTATAGTGGTTCCCCAAAACTGAGTACATCCACTCTTCTACCACCCTGGTGGGAATCCACTAACAGGTTTTTGATCAGGTTTCCTACCACCAAAGGTTTTTGCTCAGATGCTCTGTCACCACAAGATCTATTTCAAGGGAGATCTCACAACCATTTAGGATTTTGATTAGGTGCCCAAAACCAACACAAGTCTTTTGTTAAGAAGACTTGATAACCATATGATAACTTTTGAAGGGAGTTAAAAATCCTTTTTACAGTGAGGTAAAGAAAGTGATGGTGTCTTCTCTTTCTCAAATAACTTGAGAAGACAAGTGGATTGTTATTGTCAAAGCTCCCCCTGAGAAGTTGAATGGTTCAGGAAAGCAGGAAGCTTTGCTCAGGGTGTAAGCCTTCAATTAGCTTGATGTTTCTTCAGGAAGCTTTTAGACAGATGAATGTTGTTTGTCTCTGAAGAATCCTGAAGCCAGAAACTAAAGAAGACTAATGATCTTTTTGTTGTTCTTCTTCTTCAATTTCCTGTAAACACACTAGTAATATTTCTACACAGAGAATGTATTCTGTATATCTGTTATTCTCTGTATACTTTTCTTCTCTGTATCACTATATCTCGTGTATATCTTATTGAGAGGAAGAGAAAACCCTTTTTATATTCTGTACAATAATCAACCTTTGCATTTTGAATAGAATCCTTGAATTACTGCTCAGAATCTGGGGGTGAAATGGCTTGAAATTATCTTTAATGTGTTTCCTCAACTATCTCAGTAAATAAGCAAGTAATTAACTCTGTGAAAATCCATAATTAATGCTTCCTTGGAATGGCTATATTCTTGAGAATATAAGCATTAATTATTAAGAGAATTACTGCCTTAGACTAATATAATTAGAATTCAAACTGAGAGAGAAAACAACAAACTAGCTCTGATAAGAATTAGCCGAACTCAGAGCAGATTTCGTTGACCTGAACTCCAAGTTTGTTGAGCTGAGAAATCTCCTTCGTCAAGCTGAGCTCAGAGATAAATGATCTGGAAAGTATCTGTCAATTCTGAGCTCCAAGTTCATCGACCTGAGATAGACTTTTGTCAACTAGAGAAACTGAGTAGAGGAGGGAGTTCGTCGACCTGAGCTCAGATATCGTCGAGCTTAGCTCAGAGTTAAAACTCTGAGTTCGTCAATCTGCGATCGATGATCGTCGAGCTGAGTTCGAAGAACTTCAAACTGATTCTTTGAACTCTCTAAAACTGCATTTATTCTAAGTCTGAATTTCTGAATTCTTCTGAAGGCTTGATCAAATATTTCTATCCTAATCAGACTGACCTAGACCTTAGAACTAACAAAGTTGACCCTAGGCTATACATGGTGGGTCAACAACCTAATAATGAACCTATCCCAAATCCAAACTGGGGTTCCAACAATTTCTCTTCTTGTTTCCTCAGAAGAGTCTAACAACTAAGAATACCACTTGAGAAATTATTCAGCTGAGCATTATGTGCTCCTTCCTTGCTGCTCTCAGAAGAGCTACTTCTAGAGATTTCCTCAGTGATGAGTACAACCTACTTGTTCTTCTACTCACTATTCTGCTGAAGTGGCAGCAGTACTATGTCCCATCAGTTAGACATCTTAGGGATTCAATGGCTGGATTCTGCTTGTCTGATTATCCAGTCAGATACCATTTGAAAGATTTTACCCAACATATATGTGCTTTATCCAATTTCAAGAATGCGCACGGCATCACACCATCCTCTTACTTTTGGGCAGTAGGAGGAACTTGATGAATAATTATTTATAAACATTTTAGTATACATTTTAGTTTAATTTCGAAATATAATTTGTAATATTTTATGTAAATTATTGAATAAATGATTTGTTTTTTTTTCTCTAAATAAATATTTTTAGAACTTAAAAAAATATATTATAACAAATATAAGTTCTTTAGATATAAGTTAAATAAAATATGTAATTGTTGTATTTATATTATATAAAATAAAAATAAAAATAGATTATAATTATTATAATAAATATTAAATATAATGGTACAGTTATGATAATAATATAAATATTTATACTACTTTTATATAATATATATATATATATATCTAATAACTGTAATAATTAATATAATAATAATTATATTATCATAATGATAATCATAGCTTATAATAATTAAAGATATATTATAATTAATATATATTTCTATGTATATATATATAAAGTTACAATTAAACATATATATTAATTATATTACATAAAGGTATATATATATATATAAATATATCTATATATGTAAATAAAAAAATAAATAAAAAGAATTTAAAACTAGGACAAAATAATTTTATCATTTGAATATATTAATCTATATGTATAAATCTTGAAGAACATAATATATATATAATGTTTCTGGTTTTGACAGAAATGATTAGTTGGTCTAGTGGATTGGTGGCTAGTTATACTCTCTAGTTGATTGGGATCAAGACCAGGCCCAAGCATTTTTTGTATGGATTTATTCCAACCCGCCAATCCGCAACCCGCCAGCTACCTGCAACCCGCCGCCAACCCGCAACCCGCCAGCTACCTGCAACCCGCCGCCAGCCCGCGACCCGCCAGCTCCCTGCCTGCCCGACCCGCCAGCTACCTGCCTGCCCGACCCGCCAGCTGCCAGCCCGACCCGCCATCCTTATCCAGCCAGCCAACTCAGCTGCCAAGTGTGCTCTATCCTTATCCAAGCCGCCACGTGTCAAGCTATCCAATAGCCAGCTGTCCCATAAGCTGATTTTCAGCTTTTCCAAAAGCTGTTTGGCAGCTTTTCCAAAAGCTGTTTGGCAACTTTTTCAAAAGTGCTTTTCCAAAAGCAATTTTTTTCTATAAATAGAGGGGCAGAGCTGAGTAGAATTATTCGAACTCCAGCAGATTCCTTAAGAACTGTTAGGACTCCCCAGCTCTCTGACAAGGAACTGGTAGTAGCTTTCAAGTAAACTAAAGTTCTGTAAGTTGTAATTTTTCAGCTTTATTTTCAGCTTTTTAGAAAGTTGTAATATTTTCGGACTTTATAAAATAGACTCTTTCAATTTCAATTCTGAGTACTTTACTGCTTTCTTTTACTTTATTTTTTTATACTATCCCGAATGAAAGGCGAAGCTCTGCTTATGTCCTGGATTAAGATAGTGTAAAACTACTTTCAAACCTATTTTCAAAACCCTATTCTTTCATACTATCCCGAATGAAAGGCGAGACGAAAGTCTAAGTCCTGGATTAAGATAGTGCGGAAGCGCTGCAAAATTTTAGTTTTTACTACCCTATCCCAAAAACAAAGGTGAAGCGAAAGCTTAAATCCTGGATGAGATAGATAGGTAGATATTATTTTCTGTACTTTATACCGCCCCCATCCTGAGAAGAGGCTAAGAACCCTTAGCACTTGGTCAAGATGAGCTCTGGGCTGGATACTATTTTCAAATATTTCAACTCTACTTTCTAGTTATTCTAACTAGGGTTTTCTGTTAATTGATCATATACCAGGTGACGAGACACTACGTTTACGTTAACCCGTTTAAACGCAAGCCTTCCCGATCGTACTTTCGAGTCAGTGATGCTACCAAAGGGACCCTCTCGTTAAGTTAGATAATTAAGAAATAAAGTTGTTCTTTAATAGGCGAATTAATATCCGCTCAAAGTAATTCTGAAATCGAGGACTAAACTCTAAGTCCCTCTCTTAATAAAATCACGTATATAATTTTTTTTTGTATCTTTTAATTTTAAAATAAACCCCACTCCGTTCTTTCGATAAAATAATAGTCAGTTCTAAAAAGTAGAATAATTAACACTGATCCCAGGAAAAATACGACCTTGATATTTTCTATAAAATACTATACTCCTATGCGATAGGTACTCTTACCTTAATCCACAGGATATAAGTAAGTAAAAAGAGATAGACTTATATACATAAAAGATTATATAAAACCAAATCTATCTTCTTTAAAACAAACTTTACTTATCAAGCTTTTTGGCGCCGTTGCCGGGGACTAGTTTATTTGTGTTAATATTTGAAAATAAAAGAACGCTATTAATTTTATCTTTTCTTTTTCTTGTTATTTAAAAACCTTAGTTTTTATAAAAATAAAACAAACCTAAAATTCCGTGAATTTAAAACTTTATTTTTATAAAACCTAACTTTTTATTAACAAGTTTATTAACTACTAAAAAAAAACAAAAAAACAAAAAAAACCTAACCTACTATTTTAACGTATTTTATAAAAAACTTGAAAAAAATAAAACTAGTTTATAATCAAAAACCTGCTTTTATTATAAAACTGCTTTTATAAAAAAACCTATTTTATATAAAAAACCTGTTTTTAGTTATTTTCCGTTTTACGTCTTTTCGTGTGTTTGTAATTTTTTAACTTAGTTTTTTTACCCTATTTTTGTTTTTATATAAAAAATCTTTTGTTTAGTGTATGACCCGCAGAACTCCATCGGATTTAACTCTTGGACTTGATCCTGAAATCGAACGCACCTTTCGCAGGCGCCTCCGATCTCTGAATCAAGAGCTCGTATTAAATCTGGAAGAGTCCGTAGGCACCGCACACGTTCAAGAAATGGCAGCAGAGCAACAACAAATGCCAGAGGTGGTCCCCCAAAGGACCATGTCTTATTATGCACGACCTAATTTAGATGACACCGGGTCTAGAATCGTTCGTCCACCAATTGCTAATAATAACTTCGAGATTAAATCGAGTATAATCCAAATGATTCAAAATTCTGTTCAATTCGATGGATTGCCCGACGAAGATCCAAATACGCACTTGTCAAATTTCTTAGAAATATGCGACACATTTAAGATAAATGGCGTCACTGATGATGTCATCCGTCTTCGCTTATTTCCTTTTTCGCTACGAACGAAAGCCAAACAGTGGCTAGGTTCTCTCCCTAGAGGATCTATTACCACTTGGGCCGAAATGACCGAAAAATTCCTAACAAAGTATATTCCAACCCGCCAATCCGCAACCCGCCAGCTACCTGCAACCCGCCGCCAGCCGCGACCCGCCAGCTGCCTGCCTGCCCGACCCGCCAGCTACCTGCCTGCCCGACCCGCCAGCTGCCAGCCCGACCCGCCATCCTTATCCAGCCAGCCAACTCAGCTGCCAAGTGTGCTCTATCCTTATCCAAGACGCCACGTGTCAAGCTATCCAATAGCCAGCTGTCCCATAAGCTGATTTTCAGCTTTTCCAAAAGCTGTTTGGCAGCTTTTCCAAAAGCTGTTTGGCAACTTTTCCAAAAGTGCTTTTCCAAAAGCAATTTTTTTCTATAAATAGAGGGGCAGAGCTGAGTATAATTATTCGAACTCCAGCAGATTCCTTAAGAACTGTTAGGACTCCCCAGCTCTCTGACAAGGAACTGGTAGTAGCTTTCAAGTAAACTAAAGTTCTGTAAGTTGTAATTTTTCAGCTTTATTTTCAGCTTTTTAGAAAGTTGTAATATTTTCGGACTTTATAAAATAGACTCTTTCAATTTCAATTCTGAGTACTTTACTGCTTTCTTTTACTTTATTTTTTTATACTATCCCGAATGAAAGGCGAAACTCTGCTTATGTCCTGGATTAAGATAGTGTAAAACTACTTTCAAACCTATTTTCAAAACCCTATTCTTTCATACTATCCCGAATGAAAGGCGAGACGAAAGTCTAAGTCCTGGATTAAGATAGTGCGGAAGCGCTGCAAAATTTTAGTTTTTACTACCCTATCCCAAAAACAAAGGTGAAGCGAAAGCTTAAATCCTGGATTGAGATAGATAGGTAGATATTATTTTCTGTACTTTATACCGCCCCCATCCTGAGAAGAGGCTAAGAACCCTTAGCACTTGGTCAAGATGAGCTCTGGGCTGGATACTATTTTCAAATATTTCAACTCTACTTTCTAGTTATTCTAACTAGGGTTTTCTGTTAATTGATCATATACCAGGTGACGAGACACTACGTTTACGTTAACCCGTTTAAACGCAAGCCTTCCCGGTCGTACTTTCGAGTCAGTGATGCTACCAAAGGGACCCTCTCGTTAAGTTAGATAATTAAGAAATAAAGTTATTCTTTAATAGGCGAATTAATATCCGCTCAAAGTAATTCTGAAATCGAGGACTAAACTCTAAGTCCCTCTCTTAATAAAATCACGTATATAATTTTTTTTTGTATCTTTTAATTTTAAAATAAACCCCACTCCGTTCTTTCGATAAAATAATAGTCAGTTCTAAAAAGTAGAATAATTAACACCGATCCCAGGAAAAATACGACCTTGATATTTTCTATAAAATACGATACTCCTATGCGATAGGTACTCTTGCCTTAATCCACAGGATATAAGTAAGTAAAAAGAGATAGACTTATATACGTAAAAGATTATATAAAACCAAATATATATGTATTTCCTTTGATATTGAAAGCAGGCTTGCTAAAAAACTAACTCCGTTTATAATGAAATTTTACAAGGTAGTGTTTACAAGTGTATTCCGGATATTTATATCTATCTAGTTAGGAGAAGGAGTAGTAAATTTGAAAATTGAATAATTTGCATTTTTGATCAACTCAGATTTTTTTGGAATATATTTACATAGTATGGTTTTGAAAATTTTGACTTGTTTTGGATGAGTACTAAAATAAACAATACTTTTATTGAAAACATAAGATATATCATAAAAGTGAAAATAACTTGCAGCTAAAAGCACCCCCATACTTATGTTAGGCATATGTATGAAGTAAAAAATATGTACAGAATATACAAAAGCATAAAAGATGGAAATATACAAGGGAATTTATATATCAAGGTTATGAAGTAGTGTTAGGGTTTCAGGTTCTTTTTGAAAAGGGTCCCCAGTAAAATATAGTTTTAAACGGTGCCCGTTTACTTTGAAAGCTCCTAGTTCAGGGTGAGAAATAAGAACGGTCCCATATGGCCAGGTTTGTTTAACAGTATAGGGTCCAGTCCAACGGGATTTTAATTTTCCTGGAAATAATTTAAGGCGTGAGTTATATAGTAGGACAAGATCACCTGGTGAAAAAGATTTTGGAAATTTAATTTTTCTATCATGATAAAACTTAGATCGCTCTTTATAAAATTTATTATTTTCATAGGCGTTTGCACGCCATTCCTCAAGTTCATTGAGTTGAAATTTACGTTGTTCGGTGGCTAAGTTTGTATCTAAGTTAAGAAATTTTAGCGCCCAGTATGCGCGATGTTCTAATTCTACAGGTAGGTGACATGCTTTTCCATATACCAAACGATAAGGTGTACAACCGATCGCAGTTTTGAATGCTGTACGGTAGGCCCAAAGTGCATCATCTAATTTGAGCGACCAATCTTTTCGATTGGTATCTACAGTCTTTTCTAATATGCGCTTTAGTTCTCTATTGACTACCTCCACTTGACCGCTTGTTTGGGGGTGATAAGCGGTAGCGAGTTTATGAGTAACTCCATATTTGGCTAACACTTTAGCCATCTGGGTGTTACAAAAATGAGTACCTCGATCGCTAACTATAGCCCTAGGCGTGCCAAAACGTGAAAATAAGGTTTTCAGAAATTTAACGACGACTCTCGAGTCAGCAGTGGGCAAAGCTTGCGCTTCAGCCCATCGTGAAACTAAAGCTGAAAAAGCTTTCAAGTAAACTAAAGTTCTGTAAGTTGTAATTTTTCAGCTTTATTTTCAGCTTTATATCCTGGATTTTATCATTTTAGTATACATTTTAGTTTAATTTCGAAATATAATTTGTAATATTTTATGTAAATTATTGAATAAATGATTTGTTTTTTTTTTCTCTAAATAAATATTTTTAGAACTTAAAAAAATATATTATAACAAATATAAGTTGTTTAGATATAAGTTAAATAAAATATGTAATTGTTGTATTTATATTATATAAAATAAAAATAAAAATAGATTATAATTATTATAATAAATATTAAATATAATGGTACAGTTATGATAATAATATAAATATTTATACTACTTTTATATAATATATATATATATATCTAATAACTGTAATAATTAATATAATAATAATTATATTATCATAATGATAATCATAGCTTATAATAATTAAAGATATATTATAATTAATATATATTTCTATGTATATATATATAAAGTTACAATTAAACATATATATTAATTATATTACATAAAGGTATATATATATATATATAAATATATCTATATATGTAAATAAAAAAATAAATAAAAAGAATTTAAAACTAGGACAAAATAATTTTATCATTTGAATATATTAATCTATATGTATAAATCTTGAAGAACATAATATATATATAATGTTTCTGGTTTTGACAGAAATGATTAGTTGGTCTAGTGGATTGGTGGCTAGTTATACTCTCTGGTTGATTGGGATCAAGACCAGGCCAAAGCATTTTTTGTATGGATTTATTCCAACCCGCCAATCCGCAACCCGCCAGCTACCTGCAACCCGCCGCCAACCCGCAACCCGCCAGCTACCTGCAACCCGCCGCCAGCCCGCGACCCGCCAGCTGCCTGCCTGCCCGACCCGCCAGCTACCTGCCTGCCCGACCCGCCAGCTGCCAGCCCGACCCGCCATCCTTATCCAGCCAGCCAACTCAGCTGCCAAGTGTGCTCTATCCTTATCCAAGCCGCCACGTGTCAAGCTATCCAATAGCCAGCTGTCCCATAAGCTGATTTTCAGCTTTTCCAAAAGCTGTTTGGTAGCTTTTCCAAAAGCTGTTTGGCAACTTTTCCAAAAGTGCTTTTCCAAAAGCAATTTTTTCTATAAATAGAGGGGCAGAGCTGAGTAGAATTATTCGAACTCCAGCAGATTCCTTAAGAACTGTTAGGACTCCCCAGCTCTCTGACAAGGAACTGGTAGTAGCTTTCAAGTAAACTAAAGTTCTGTAAGTTGTAATTTTTCAGCTTTATTTTCAGCTTTTTAGAAAGTTGTAATATTTTCGGACTTTATAAAATAGACTCTTTCAATTTCAATTCTGAGTACTTTACTGCTTTCTTTTACTTTATTTTTTTATACTATCCCGAATGAAAGGCGAAGCTCTGCTTATGTCCTGGATTAAGATAGTGTAAAACTACTTTCAAACCTATTTTCAAAACCCTATTCTTTCATACTATCCCGAATGAAAGGCGAGACGAAAGTCTAAGTCCTGGATTAAGATAGTGCGGAAGCGCTGCAAAATTTTAGTTTTTACTACCCTATCCCAAAAACAAAGGTGAAGCGAAAGCTTAAATCCTGGATTGAGATAGATAGGTAGATATTATTTTCTGTACTTTATACCGCCCCCATCCTGAGAAGAGGCTAAGAACCCTTAGCACTTGGTCAAGATGAGCTCTGGGCTGGATACTATTTTCAAATATTTCAACTCTACTTTCTAGTTATTCTAACTAGGGTTTTCTGTTAATTGATCATATACCAGGTGACGAGACACTACGTTTACGTTAACCCGTTTAAACGCAAGCCTTCCCGATCGTACTTTCGAGTCAGTGATGCTACCAAAGGGACCCTCTCGTTAAGTTAGATAATTAAGAAATAAAGTTGTTCTTTAATAGGCGAATTAATATCCGCTCAAAGTAATTCTGAAATCGAGGACTAAACTCTAAGTCCCTCTCTTAATAAAATCACGTATATAATTTTTTTTTGTATCTTTTAATTTTAAAATAAACCCCACTCCGTTCTTTCGATAAAATAATAGTCAGTTCTAAAAAGTAGAATAATTAACACCGATCCCAGGAAAAATACGACCTTGATATTTTCTATAAAATACTATACTCCTATGCGATAGGTACTCTTGCCTTAATCCACAGGATATAAGTAAGTAAAAAGAGATAGACTTATATACGTAAAAGATTATATAAAACCAAATCTATCTTCTTTAAAACAAACTTTACTTATCAGAACTTTATGGTCTAGTTATCCATCTTCAACTTCTCAACTGAAGATCATTAGTCCATTTCACACTGGAGTATGATCCTCAAGCTAGCTCTTTGTTCCAGTCTAATTCCTGGAGCAATCTCTGTCCAAATACCACATGTGGGTATGGGTACTTGCACTATCCTGCAAAACAGAGTTTGACTTACCTTAGGACAACAATAATTATTGTGCCCTAGGTTCTGATTAGCATAAAACTGCACATGACATCATGCATATTTTTTGACAGGAAGACTAACACTAGCTCTGTCATAAAGACTTACCCTTGTTATTGGCACACTAGAGTTGTGCCAACAATCTATGGCAAAGTGGTCCACTTTGCCACAACACCAACACTCATGGATGTTATATCTCTTCTTCTGAATAGTCTTTGAAGAGTGCAAGCCATCACAAGCTGTTTGTCTAGAGGGAAGTGTTGTAGCCTTCTTCTTATTTCTTTCAGCAAGAATCTGACTAAAAGTGAGTCTGCTAGTAGAAGTACTTAGATTACTCTAAGTTTCATTAACAGTAATCTTCTTTGTAGTTGACATGCTGTTAATGACCTTAGATCTAGCCAAGTAAGCCTTATTGACTGACTTACCCTTGGTCTTGGTTTTTGTTGGAAGACACTGATAATAGGCCACTGCCTTCTCCTTGAGTGTAGGGGTTGGAGCACCAAATACAAATGGTCTATGATGGGCCATTTGGACTTCTTCATGGGGAGTCTTCTGTACACTCAAACTCATGCCCTTCCTTCTTCCATTGTAAGATACACTTGTATCCTTATAAGGAGAATTCCCATTCTTCCAGTGACCATGCATGCAACCTTGATCATACCTGTGGGAAGGGAGGATTACCTTAGAAAGGTGGCCTGAGCCACTACAGGAGCCTTACATTTCCCTTTGAAATGGCCAACTCTAGAATTCCACTTAGACCCTAAACCTCTCTCATCTTTTTGAGAGGTAAAGGAGTCAATCAGTGGCAAAACTGTTTTGGGCTTATTGAATTCTACCAAAATATCTCTCTTCTTTAGGAGTTTCTCTTCAAGATCTAAGATGATCTTGTTCTTCTGGCTTATGGTATCAGTTTGGATGATTGAGATAGCCTTTAGTTGGCTTACTTCCCTAGCCTTCTTATCCAGCAAGGATGTTGTCTCAGTCTGTTGGGCAGCAACTAGCTGAAGGGAGATAATCTCCTCAGCCTACATCTTGGCCAACTTCTTGCTTCTTCTCAAAGCATCCAAAATTTCACCATACTTATCAATCAATTGATTGACATCTTCCTCAGACTCAGAGTCATCTTCATCAATGGATAAGGATGCATCAGAATCTGGACTGGCCTAATAATCTGAACAGTAAGAAGAACTAGATATAGAATGTACCTTTTCTATACCAGGCTGATCCAGGCAGGATTCTTCTTCCATCATGGCTATTAGCCCATAACATCTGCAGTCATCTAGTTCATCATCATCATCCTCTGAATCACTATCTGAATGTGACAGAGGGACCCTGATCTCTATTCTTGCATCTAGATAGACACCATTTTATGGGCTGATGGAATCTTCTTCCTTATCATCCTCCTCTTTTCCTTCCATGTAGACAATCAATGTGTCCAACATTTATTTGGTAGCCTTACAGTGGACCAAGATCTAGAAGGTGGAGTCATCCATGACACTTATTATAATGTTCTGTGCCCTCTTATTCATAATTGCCAAGATGATTTCATCTTCAGTCATTTTAGCATAACTCTTTGGAGTCTGGACTTCTGCATCTAAGATAGAGACCTTCATTGGGATGAAAGGTCCTTCTTGAATTGTTACAAAGACCCTAGGATCAGAGGCTTCCATGATCTACCTGGCCCTCTCTCTCCACGTCTCAAAGTTCTCCTTTCTACAGACTTGAAGCTCCATTCCTTATGGTTCTCTTCTGAACCCACAAGTACAAACCTTTTATCTATCTTTGGAGGTCACTCAGACTGTCAAGTCTTTTTTGAGCAACCTCCCTCTGATACCACTTGAAAGTCTTCAATTTCAAGGATAGCTAAATCACCTAGAGGGGGTGAATAGGTTTCTTAGTCTCTTGTGACTATCTTTTCAGTTTTTTCTTTAAGTGCTTTGTGAGTTAGTAGCTTTTTGCTCTCAAGACACACACCACCTACAATAAAGAAACAACATAAAGAGCACACACAGAATTTATAGTGGTTCCTCAGATTATGGGTATGTCCACTTTCCCTCCCACTTTTTTAACAGCTTGTTAGACAAGGAACTTCTCCAATCTCGGCTCCTAAGAGCTTATAACACAATCCCGCAGGACCAGTCAGTCTCCTCCAAGACTTACAGCTCAGTAACAAGGCCCTACAACTAAGTGATCCTAAGATCACCTACCTCAGGCCCAAAGGCCCTATAACTCGGGCTGGGAGTACAGCCCTACCTCAGAGAGAATGACTCTCCTACAGCTAAGGCACAAAGGCCCTACCTCAGATCCAAAGGAACCTATAGCTCAGGCATAAGTGCCCTACAACTAAGAGAGAATGAATCTCCTACCTCAGTCTCAAAATCCCTACCTCAGATCCAAACTAGATCCTACTCTCAGGCCAAAACAATACCTCAGGCACACAGGCCCTACCTCAGATTCTCAACAGAATCCTACCTCAGGCTAAACAGCCCTACAGCTTGGATCCAAAAGGATCCTACCACAGACCCAAAGGTCCTACAGAATGGAAGTGGGTTTTTGAGTTAATTTGACACAAGAGAAATTTCTCTGTGCCAACCTTCCTAGATTGAGATAAACTCAGCCCAACTTTGACTCCAAGAATATATTCCCTGAGTCTACTCCTAGCTGAACTGAAAAATACTCAACCATATCTTCTTCTTTGCAACAAGTGAAGATCTTCAATAAGGAAATGCTTGTGATGGGAGTAACCTGCAGAACCCTGCTCTGCTTCTTCTTTTCTTCCTGGACTGAACCAGAAGCTCAGTCCTAACTTCTTCTTCATAGCCTCAAGAAAATGTTCTTCAGAACTGTACAGTTGGAACTGTAAAGTGGTTATAACTAAGGTTATCCTTTGTTGCACCTTCTCTCTCAAAGATTTACTCTGAACTGTTGTTGATGGTGGAGATGACAACAACTAACTTTGATTATTTAACAGTTATTGTAGTTAGGGTAACAACCTGCTGCTTCAGTTTACTCAGAGAATTTCACTGATCTTGCTGGTGAAGGTAGATGAAATACCAGTTCTAAGTATTCTTCACACAACTAACTTTGACTAGAGAAATTAGTTATCTCTGCTTCTTCTTCTTCCTCAGAAAGTAAACATTCTAATCTTGTTGGTGCAGGTGTGAGTGGCACCATCTATCTCTTTTAACACTTAGATCTGAAGCTTGAACTTCTTCTTCAAGGCTCTGCATTAATGGCCGAGGGAGAAGATAAAGTCCAGAACTTTTTCCAAAAATTAATCTCTTCATTCTGAGCTCCGCCATTTTTATTTTGCCAATCAACGACTATTTTGACCAGTGGGCCCAACTGAAGTTGACAGCTGCAACTTTATCTTTTACAAAAAAAAGTCATTCAGTAGACCTGCGGCGCTATTTGTCTTTTTCTGTAGCCATCCCGCCATATTTTGAATTTTGTTGACTTTGCTGACATCAGCATCTGTGGACTTAGTCAAATTCAAACTCATTAGTATTGGCGTTGAGTGAACAAACTTCACATAATGCCAAAACACTTAGACAGATTTCTGTCTAACTCAGGCGTTGAGTGAACAAGCTTCACTCAACGCTTCTTGCCTTAGCCAAACATTCTGCATCTCAGGTGTTGAGAGTGTTGAGTGAAGAAGCTTCACTCAACGCTTTTTTCCTTACCAATCTTACTGCATCAGTAGGCATTGAGTGAACCTTCATCACTCAACGTCAAATTATTTGGACAATTTTTTATCACTAGGCATTGAGTGAGCCTTCATCACTCAATGCCAAAACATTTAGATAGATTTTCGATCCATTCTTTTCTTGAGCTTTGAGTGAACATGATGATTTCTTCTCTAGCATTGAGTGAGCCTTCATCACTCAACGCCATCTAGACTTTTGTATTCTTAACTGCTTAGGCGTCGAGTGAGCCTTCATCAATCAACGCCATCTAGACTTTTGTAGTCTTAACTGCTTAGGCGTCGAGTGAGCCTTCATCACTCGAAGCTTCTGGACTTAGCCAGATTTCTTTACTGTCAAAGACAAAGCTTTGACTATCTAAGCTTTACTCAACGCTTTTTGTAGTATGGCGTTGAGTGAAATGCCTTCACTCAATGCTTGTGGACTTAGCCACTTTTCTGCCTTACAAATAGTCAGGCTTTGATTGAATTGTCTTCTTTCAGCGCTTTTTAGCATCTGACATTGAGTGAGCTTGCTTCACTAAACGCCTGTGGACTTAAACCATTTCTTTTCCTCTGGCATTGAGTGAGCTTGCTTCACTCAATGCCTATGGATTTAACCACATCTCTTTGCATCTGGAGTTGAGTGATCTTGCTTCACTCAAAGCCTGAAGACTTAGACAGAATTTCTGTCTCACCACCTGCCTACCTTGTGACCACTTATCATCATCACTTAGACAACATGTCTAACCTTGTTCCAAAGAACATCTTGCACATGATGAGCTTAACAAACATCAAATACAACTATGCTCTTAGTGTTGATGGTGATGCCTCTTCAAATCAAGTCTAGGGAACATTGAGGGCAATATTCCCAACACTAATGAGGTACAAATCAAAACTCCTCTTTTAGATTCTGACTATGAAGCTAGTGTTGAGTTAGAGGCAGACGCATCATCTAATGATGAGGATGACTCTGAATTAGAGAACAAATTTGAAGAAATAGTTAAGAAGTATGGTTCTCTCCTTGAGGCATTGGGGAAGAGAAAGAAGCTTGCAAAGAAGCAGGCAGAAGAGCTTGAACTCCTTAAAGCTCTCAAAGCTCAAATTGTTGAGAAGTTAGACAAGATTTATCAGATGAACTCTAAAATAACTGAGTTCAAGAAAATCATAGATGATCAAACTGACTTGTTGATTCAAAAAGAGAAAATCATTAATAAATTGGGGAGGGAACTCCTCAATGAGAGGAAGCTGGTGGCTAATTTCTCTAAGCCATAGACAGCCCTTCCAATTATTGACAGCTTCTATACACCATATAAAAGTGGTGTAGGGTATGAGAGAAAGGGAGGATAGAAGAAGAATGCCAAAGGGAAGGCACCCGTACAACCTACTATTTTTCAAAATGTTCTTCTAGTATCAAACATCTATGACTAGGAAAGTGTCTTGTGATACTGTAAGAATGAGTGTTTCACTAGTGGAACTAAGAATGTGCATCATGGAAAGAGTGTTCTTAAGGGAGCCCATTAAGAAATTGAGATAAAGGATTATGGTCCTTTTTTGTTTGGTACCAACACCAGCACTAAAGGCAAAGAAAAGGCATTTAACTGGAGAACTGCCAGGAAAGGCAAGGTTTTGTCTGTGTTACCCAAGTCTCACCCAACACACCACCACATGCCCTAACAAAGATTCACATGTAGTATCCTTCAGAAGCCCTTCCGATCATAAGAAGAGCAAGCCAATATTTTTTGTGAGCCCCAAATGAAGATACAACAAGTATGAATATGGGTGTTATGAACAAATTGGCCACTTTGTCATTGACTATTGGTTCAACCCAACTATTTCAAGGGCAAACACTGGTAGACCAGCATACATACTTGGGTTATTCCATAATACACCTTTGCATGGTCAAAAGTTGAAGCAGGTTGCCAATGCTTAAAAAAATCTAGGAACCGACAAGATTTGGGTGCCTAAGAAGAAATAATTTCTTTTCGCAGGAATGTCTAAAAGCCAATCAAACTCCTATTTGGTACTTGGGCAGTGGATATTCCAAACACATGGCTGGAACAAGAAGCCTGTTGAAAGATTATTCCTTAGTGTAAGATGGACGAAAATTCATTTTTGGAGGATCTGACAGAGGAAATACTAAAGGATATAGTAATATCTTCAATGGCATAGTCAGCATCGCAAGGGTAGCCTATGTAGAAGGATTGCAACACAATTTGATCAGCATAAGTCAACTATGTGATCTTAGATATGTGATTGTTTTCCACAAGAATGAGTGCATTATTAAGAAATCTTAAGAGATCATATTAACTAGCACTATGAGTGGAAATATTTATTGTTTCAATTTACTTTGTGCAAATTTAGATCTTCTATCTGCCTTATAGCTGAGAATATAACATCTCTTTGTGTGCAATGGCATAATAGATTGGCTCGCATCAACTATAAGACCATCAATAAGCTCTTATCAGAAAATTTGATTAGAGTTGTTCCTAAGTGGAAATTTGTCTGGGAAGCCCTTGTCATGCATGCCAAATGGGCAAGCAAACAAAGGCCTCATTCAAATTTATTATAATTAAGGACTCCACTAGGTCTTTACACTTGTTGCACGTGGATTTGTTTGGTACTATGTCAATTCACAGCTTAAGAGGAAAATTCTACACTCTTGTGACTGTTGATAATTTCTCTATGTTCATATGAGTGTTCTTTCTTAAACAAAAGTCAGATACCCTAGAGATATTCACCCACTTTATCAGGCAAATCCAGAATGAAATGAGCAGTTCTATTGTCAAAAGTAAAAGTGATCATGGAACTGAATTTCAATCAAGAGCTATGAACAAGTTATGTGAAATCCTAAGTATCATTCAGGAGTTTTCCTCTCCTTGAAGTCAACAAAATGGAGGTGCAGAGAGAAGGAATACAACCATTATTAATTCTAGTAGAACCATGTTGAGTGACTTCTCACTATCAGAATATTTCTGGACTAAGGCTGTCAATATAGCCTGTCATGTGCAAAATATGGCTTCAATAAACAAGAATCACAACAAGACTCCCTATAAGCTTGTGAAATACAGAACAACAACCTTAGCCTACTTCAAAATCTTTGGAAGTGTTGTATTAAATAATGGGAAGCACTATCTGACCAAGTGTGATATGTGCATACAGATATTCAACAAAAAAACTCATGTAGTAAAAGAATCAATTAATGTTGTATTTGTTGAGACCAGCATGATCTATAAAGACTGGCCTAGTTCTTCTAGTATTAGGGGTACTGAGCAAAGGCTGGAAAAGTTGTCCATCAATGACCAGCAAGAAAGAAATGAAATAACATTACCAGATACACTAATCGGAGATGGAAGCTTTCCAACAAAAGATGTATAGAATGTTGATGAAGGGACACAGTTTCTTGAGACTCAAGTTTAACCTAAAGCACAAGAGAATGCAGGAAGATAGCCAATAGATTTAAGCCATCTAAGATATCACCCACAGAACCAGATTATTGGTGACTTGGGTCAAGGATTTAAAATAAGAAGAAGCACAATGAATGAAGCCTTACACCTGAGCTTTCTTTCTCAGGTAGAGCCAAAGAAGTTTGAATAATCCAACTCTAATCCATCTTGGATCTTGACTTTGAAAGAGAAATTGAATCAGTTCAAAAGATGTAAGGTCTGGAAGCTAGTCCCAAGGCCTCATGACCATAATGTCATTAGAACAAAGTGGGTGTTCATAAATAAGATGGATGAACAAGGAGTGATCATCAAGTATAAAGCATGACTGGTTGCAAAGGGATACAGATAGGAAGAAGGAATAGACTTTGATTAGACCTTTGCACCAGTAGCCAGATTGGAGGCAATAATGTTGTTTCTATCATATATAGCTCATAAAGGGTTCAAAGTATATCAAATAGATGTGAAGTCTTCCTTCCTCAATGGAGACTTAAAAGAGGAAGTATATGTAGAACAACCTCAAGGTTTTGTAAATTCTTCTCACCCTAGCCATATTTTTTATTTGAGGAAAACATTGTATGGTATCAAATAAGCACCTAGAGCCTGCTATTAGACCATGTCTAACTTTCTCATTTAAAATAAGTTTTCAAGGGGAAAGATAGATAAGATATTATTTCTAAGGGAAGCGAAAGACAAGATTTTGCTGGTACAAATCTTTGTAAATGACATTATCTTTGGCTCTACAGATGATAAACTTTATAAAAAAAGTTTGTTAACCTTATGCAAGGAAAATTTGAAATAAGCAGCATGGGAGAGCTGAAATAATTCTTAGATCTCCAAGTGAAATAATCTGAGAATGGAATCTTCATCTCTCAAACAAAGTTCACAAAAGATCTCATCAAGAAGTTTAGATTGGAGAGTGCAAACTCAATGAGGACTCCAATGGGCTCTAATGTATCACTAGACAAGGATGAAAAAGGGAAATCTTATAATAAAACCATATAAAGATGTATCATTAGGTCCCTGCTCTATCTAACTACTAGTATACCAGACATCATGTTCTTTATATATGTTTGTGCCAGGTATCAAGTGAATCCTAAGGAATCTCACTATTCCTCTGTTAAGAGAATCATAAGATACCTTAAGGGTACACCAAATCTTATCTTATGGTACCCTATGAGTAATGATTTTGAGCTGACAATTTTTTTAGATACTGACTTTACAGCGTGCAAGAAAGACAAGAAAAGTACCTCAGGAACATGTCAATTCTTAGGGAGAAGACTAATTTCCTGGAGAAGCAAAAAGGCAAACCAGTATTGCTATCTCAACATCTGAATTAGAATATATCTTTATTGGAAGTTGTTGTGCTCAAATACTTTGGATACAACATCAACTGCAAGATTTTAACATCTAGGTAAGTAAATCTCCCTTATTTTGTGATTCATCTAGGGTCATCTCAATTGCAAAAAATTCTGTGTCACAAAGTAGGACCAAGCATATTGAGATAAGGTATCACTTCATTAAAGAGCATATTGAGAAAGAAGATATCTGCCATGAATTTGTCTCACTGATAAAATAAGTGACAGACATCTTTACTAAGCTTCTAGATGAAGAAAAATTCAAATACTTAAAAATTGAATTGGTCATGTTAAATCAAGAGTTATTGTCATGCCTAGTGTCTTTTAAATTTTATGTCCTTGTAATTTATTTTATATTATGTTGCTAATAGAAGTTAGGCCCTAACAAAGATGCAGGAGATAAGCTATAAATGGTAAAATATCGGCTTGACAGGGAGACAAAGAAGAATTTGTCTTAAATCAGGAAGGAAATCAACACATAATTTTTATATATTTTTAAGATATCTTCCTTAATAAGATGCATGCCTCTTAATCTTCCTTCTTTATATATAAATAAAAATGGAACTTAAGAGGGCATTAGGTTAAATAGTCTTAAAACCCCAAAAATCAGCACCAAAGTCTTTCGCACTCTCCCTCATGTTCGTCTCAAAAGTTTTCTCTTCCCCAAACCCTCTTCATCTCCAATGGAGACCAAGAATAGCTTGTTCGACATGGTCAATAGAGGAAGTGAAGTTATGTGAGGCGATTTCAAAATTTTCCTTGATGAAATCAGAATGTAATATTTCTTCTCAGTACGGCTGGACTCGACGTAATCCTTTTAAAACCTACTCATATCATGCTAGAGGTAGCAAAGGAGTTCTTCAAGTATGCAGAAATCAGTGTGTTGCGAAACAACATCAAAACCCATGTCCTCAAGCAATATCTGTGAATTATCGTCAGGAACCTGAGTCGGCTACTAGAACATCCAACTCTCTCTGAAAGAGAAGAGGAAGAGGAAATTTCTAGTACAGTTCATGAAGCGTCCCTACAATGGTGTGGCTATTCAGCAGAGGAGTATGGATCACTGGAGAGGGGTAACATGAATCCCCCAAGAAAATTATTGGCTAACATAATAGGTATGGTTCTACTTTGCAACCCTAGTTCACATGACAGGATTTCTAAGGAAATGTTCAGTATCATGACTGCAATAATCCTAACCAAAAAGATAGATTGGAGCCAACACATTCTCAAAAGGTTGAGAGGATGCTTACATGCCCCCAATATGGGGAGGATTGTCTTTTGTACCCCTCCAAGTGACTAATTGAAAACCTGAATGAATCACTAGAGGCACCTCCGCATTATCTGAAGAAAATACATTACAGAACAATTGAGATGTGGGAAATAAGGTTGACAAGAAGAGGAGAATATAGAAGGGAGTGGTGGTTCTGGGAAAAAGTTCAAGAAGAACTGTCTACCCTTTCTACAGAAACTATGGAAGAAAGAGTGGTGGTTTTGGGAGGAGTTCAAGAAGAACTCTCTACCCTTTCTATCAAAATTATGGAAGGAGGTCACCATGACCTTGTCATCTTAGGTACAGTAACAGTTGAGGGAGAGTTGGTCCAAGAAGATTTTGTCCAAGAGACTGAGGTACTGGATGAGGATGATAGGACTATAACTAAAGAGAATGAGGGGGAGTCTGTTGGGAATATTGTCCTTAATATTCCAAGATTTGAAGAAGCAACACTTATCATGCTAAGTGCATGTTGTATTTGATGGCATGTCTATTTCATGATCATACAGGTTAAATTTTGTCGTCTCTAAAATATGTTTAGAGCAGAGATGAGATTAGTATGTATGATTCTCCACCATACAATTGAGATCGGTATATGGTTCTCCACAGTACCGTTGAAATCGTGGATCACCTCAAGTCGATATCGTGGAGAAGATGCAGAAAAGATCAGTTCTCAACGCCAAGGTCGATACCGTTGAGAATGAAAATTTTGCTCAACGATATCGTGAATACGGAAATAAATGTTACCATTGAGCCCGTATAGATTGGCGAGATTCAAAATTGGTAGTGGAAGAAAAAGTATGGATAGAGCATTCTATTCTCATTCATACCATTGACAAGACGCTTCCTGAGGTCATTGATGAAATTCAAGGGTATAAAAGGATAAGTTAAGGCAATGTAAAAAAAATCTGACAGTGTCGTTGAACAAAAATGAAAAAGGTGAAACCTAAAGTGATGCACTCTTAAAGCGAGCTAGTTCTCGCTGAAGATTTTCAGAAGAACAAAGAGGAGTTCATCTACTGGACTAAAAGCTAGGTCTTCTTTTAGCTGTAGAAGAAGATCAAGAAGGAAAGCCCAAACTCTGATTCAACCTGAAGACATATTTTGTTCAGGGGCTCCTTCCAGTTACTTTCTTTCATAGCAAGAGCAATAGAAGACTTAGAAGATTAAAGGAGATATATTATAGATATATACTTCAATTATTTTCTGTAGGATCTTTAGGGAGATCTGAGCTATAGGGCTATACTCTTAGCCTGAGTGTAGGGCTTAGTAATAAGCCCGAGTGGAGGACTTGGTGCAAGCATGTGGTAGGAAACCAGATGGGTTTCTGAGTTGTAGGAGTGGGAGAACTCTAACTAATAGTGTATGTGTTCCTGAATGTGGAACTTCTTGATAAGTTTGAGTTGTAGGGCATGTGTGCCTGAGGTAGGGTCTTAGAGGAGACCTAAGAGATCCTGAGGGATCTGTATTGTAAGCTCTAAGGAGTCGAGTTTTGGAGGAAGTTGCTGAATCTAGCACACTGTTAGATAAGCACTAAGGAACAGTGGATGTACTCATACCATGGGGAACCACTATTATTGAAACCGAAAATTCGGTCTCTATGGAGTTCACCCTTGGGGAAGGGGTGATCGCACACTTACTTCTCTCTCGCAAGCCAAATAACTAAGGAAAAAAGAATAGGGAACGGACCAAAGGGCTCGGCGTGGAGGACCCACCACACGCCCGAAAGATCTTTGATGCTTCCCCTCCCTAGCCAAATGTCGAGCTAAGGATACCTCAGAAAGAGCTAGAAGATTGGGGCATAATTATGCATGCCTTCTGAGGTACCCCTAGGGTCTTATTTATAGTTTTCTGAAAACAGCCTGCAAATAGCTAACCTCCGATGTTCCAAACAGCTATGTGCAGTCAAGTTTGGCCTGCCAACAGCATAAATTCGCTGTTTTGGAAGGCTATGGGCAGGCCAGCGGGGGCAAAATAGTAAAAAAAACATCATAGATCACTGGGCGAGTGGTTCATGAGACCTCCACTCTCCCAGGGCAGTGAGTATAGGCCTGGCTGGCCCTAATCGCATGCCGCTTGCCGAGCTCCCTTGGGGCGAGTGCGAGCCTGCCTGCTCCACTCGCCCCTCAAACACTCTACCCCTCCTGGGCGAGTCAGGGGAATGCCAAGCTCCTGCCCCCCTTGGGTGGACGCCCAGGACCTGGATGGCTGGATCTGGCCGACCTGGCTCCTATCGACCTCACTCGCCGGATACGGGGTTATACACAATCCCCGCTCTTTATGAGGTTGGAACAAGCTCGGAAAGAATCATCCAACCCCATAGGATTCGGCGAGTGCAGCAGGAGCTAGAGGGAATCTTTGGGTGGGGTCCACCTGTGGCTATATATATGTGCATGCGTACATGGGTGACTTTTACCATTCCCTTTGCTCTAACCTTGCCAAGATGTATATCCACAAAGAGATCCAAGAGAACCTTTCCCGAGCTCGTGAGGCTGCCTCTGCCTGCATTGCCGGCTTGACCGACGTTTCCCTTAGCATCCCATCGAGCGGCCTGGCGGAATCCGACCCCACTAAGAAGGCAAAACCACCCTCCAAGGTAGTTGAACCCATCTTAAATGATCTAAATTCCACCCTGGAAAAGGGGCTGGCTCCTTCACTTTACCTTCCACTGAGAAGAAGGGTAAAGACGTCGTCGACCTTTTCATCGACCCGGACAGCCGACGGAATGACGGCGAGGCCTCCTCTCCGGAGACTCGCCTGCGGGACCCGTCGTCTCCCTTTGAGACCCTGGGGCTGGACTCGCAGGATCCGAAGCCACTAGCTCGTTCCACCTCTCAGCAGCAACTTCCTGCTCCTAGAACTGTGGGGGGAGGCGTTGAAGTCATCCCTGTTCCAGGCTTCGACCTCCTCCACCAAAGACTCATCGCCTGGGTAATGGAAAGAACCTGAGCCTGCCCCCACTCCACACTTTCTTGGGGGCACCGATCTCGCAAGGCAAGTTTTGACTTCCACCGATTTGTCTCGCGTGATTCTCCTGGAGTACTCGTCTTTTGTGTTGATACTTGACTGAATGCCTTTGCAGCTCTTCCCAGTCAGTCTGAGGCTGATGAATCTTCGGAGCTAGTCCACTACTCGCCCCTCCCTTCCCCAAACTTGCTAGACTCTTTCTTGGGTTCCGACGTGGAGAACGGCGAGCTGACGGGGCGGGGGATTGGGATCTTTAATAAGCTGGTGTGAGGGATGTGTAAGGTTCAGGAGGAGAATGAGGTGTTGTAGCGTGACTACGTGCGACTTGCAGATGAGGTGAGGGGCAGCCCGGCAGGCGAGGCGATGTCTCCTTCTCCGCTTTTGGATGAGATCAACGAGAACCTCAAGATCATCCACAGGAACTTGGGGCAGATCCGCGAGCTCTATAACTCACGCTGACCCGCGGGGAAGGATACGTGAGGCCAGGGTAGGTAAAAATGGCTCCATTACTGAGCCTGGCGGCGCTCGCCTCCGGCCCCATCATCTCGCGCACATTGAATTTTTCCCTCTCTCTTCTCTTTTTTTTGAATTCGCTTCACGCACTTCCTGTTCTTGAACTGTATGCCCCTGATTGTAATAACTTAGAATATTCTTTAGATTTCAATGTTTGTTACTTTGAATAATAGACTGCTATTTGGACTCGGCTCGCCATAGGGTAGAACAGGTCGCGGGGGTCGGCGAGCTGGGGTTGGCGAGCTGGGGCAGGTGAGTCGAACTGATCGGTCGGCCCGGCCTCAGATTCCTTTTCTATAAATAGGCCCCCCCTACCAACCCCACTCCATCGCCTTTATTGCTTTCGAACCCCTTCTTGCTTCCTTTCTACTACCAGTACTCTCATCCCAATCATTATGCGAGCTTGGGCAATACGAACCCTGACGCTGACGGTCGCTCCAAGTGTGCTCGGCATTTTGTCGAGTACCGCTTTTTTTAGGGTAACACTACCGAGGGGGAACTCTTTGAGTTCTTAACCGACTACGTGCCCCCCCCCCCCCCGTTTTTGAGGCACACCGGCCTAGAGAGGGCGAATCCATCAATACCTTCTACCCCGACGAGCTCGCATTCCCCATCTCGCATTTCGAGGTGGGATTGCGCCTACCCCTCTGGCCAGAGATCCGCCAGATCCTCAAGTACTATGGCGCGGTGCCCGCGCAGCTAAACTCGAACGCCATCGCCATGATGGTCACATTCACGCGCTTCCTCTGCAAAGAGCGGATAGAGCTCAACTTGACCGTCTTTAGGAAGCTTTTCACCTACAAGGAGACTCTAGATGGTGTTGCCTACTTCGGGGGCTCGTTCATAGAGGTTAGCGAGATCGCGAACAAGAACCATAACTGGATATCCAATATCATCTTTATCAAGGGCGATCTCGGCAATGTGCCCTACTCGCCCCAACAGAAAGGCGAGGAAGTGTAACGGCCCCCTGCGGTATCTGGTAATGATGTTGAGCTCCACCTGTTATTCCACCATAAGGAATTTGAGGTCACCTTCCTCTGAAGGGGCATCGACTCTCTCCGCCCTGTCCTTCCCGGTGAAGGTATACGTCTCCCTTCTCTTTTTGTCAAACTCACCAGATCAACAGGATTTTCTAACCAAGTTTTTTCATGTAGGCGAGCGTTTGATTCCCGAGAACCCGCCCTTTGCAGAATTGGGACTCCACTCTGACCCGCTCATGCATGAGTGGGAAGCTGCGGAAGCTTGCCAAGCTGAGCTGGTGGCATCCAAACCCTCTTCTAGCAAGGGGAGACCCAACCTCGCGGGGTCCAGCTTGCCTCGGCACCCCCACCCCAAAACAAGATGAAGAAGGCGGTGGTGGTCTCAAAGGCAGGTCAACAATAAAAACAGTAGTACATGAGCTCGCCTGAGACCACCCCCGACAGATTGCCGGAGAGCTCGCTAAAGGAGACATCATAAAAAGGATAGGGGTGGTGAGTCCTCCGCTCCTACTGTAGAGAAGACCGTAGCATGCAAGTCGGGCCTACTGAAGAGCCATCACCTCTTCGGCTTCGTGGGAAGGTGGAAGGATTCGGCCGGCGAGCTGATGGTCCAATGGGACGAGCTGGCCCACCGGGTCTCCATCTCCTCCCTCCAGACCTCCTGGACAGATCGTCAACCCCCCACCGGGCATGCCTATGCGCTTGGCTTCATCCTCTATGGGCGTAAGGATGCTGAGGCCTGCAAGGGCATGACCCTATGCCAGCTCAGCCATGAGGGCTTGTAAGACCACATGCGGTCCCTGGAGCTTCACCACATGGTGGTCTGCCGTGGCTTCAACCTCAGCCATCTCCTGCAAAAAGCCGAGTAGGGGCACGATGAAGCGAAGGATATGGTCGTCGACCTGGCAAGACAACTCGGCATTGCCGAGGACCTACTTTCCAAAGCTGTCGGCGGGTTGGTAAGTACTGGTTGCCCCAACTTCTTTTACTTAGGATTTCCTGCATTTCCTGCAATATATTTGCTTACCCTTTTGTTTCACAGTATGCCGAGGCCTCTAGCAAGCTGCGGGCTCACGCCATCGGCCTGGAAGAGGAAACAACCAGCTGCGTGCTCGCTCCGCCAAGCTGGAGGCTCGTGTCAACGAGCTGGAGGTGGACAACGCAAAGGTGAAGGAGGAGAACAAGGGGATCCATGGCGATATCATCCTCCGGGCAGACGCCCTCCTCCCCCTGAGTGGCAGCGAGCCCTCCTTCATGTTCAAGAGGCCGAGGGTCTTTGGTGAGGCTAAGGTCGCAGAGCGGTTGCCGGTCAACTCGATCGAGTCCGCCGAATGCACTCTGCAAATCATGAAGGATACTGGGGTGCTGGTAGAGGGCTGCGAGGAGATCACAGCCCGGGACCTTATATCGAGCCTGTTCCCGTCCACTCTGCCCAGCGAGAAGGAGTATAGCTTTGACCTGTATTTTGGGAAGGATTACAAGGATGATCATCTGTCCGGAGGAGAGGGCGAAGACCGCCAGTCTTAGGGGAGGCTAGAGCTGACTCGCACCACCTTCCTTTTCTCTTTTTATTCTGTAATTCCCCCCCCCCCCCACTTTGTAACCTCGCCGAGGCGAGCTCCCCTTTTGTAACAATATCTTACCTAATGAAAAATTGTTTTGACATGGATTCTACTATCATTTTTTCAATCTTCTTTTTCCTAAACTTACTTACTGCGATGTACTCGCCTTCGAGCTTTCCTCTTCTCGCTAGGATAGAACTTGTCATTAGAATGCATGAGTTAGGATTCATACCCGTGAGTAGGCCTTGAGAGCTCGCCATCCCTAGGCAATCCGAAGGAAGACCACTCGCCGCACTGAGCTCGCCACCACCCAGCTTGCTCACGAGCCGCCTTCTTTCTTACCAGTGTAAAACTAAAATTGTTTAAAAATTCACGAGTAAAAGTTGAAGCGGGTGGAATGCACCGCTGGAGCTCGCCCTCTTTAGCGGATGTCGAGGACTCGACTCGCCACCCCTTTGTTATTCCTTGCTCTGGCTGCCCGAGATAATGGGCCCAGACTATTTGCCGAGCTAAGCCCGCAAGTTATCGAGAGCGGCCTTTGCTCGCCCCATTAACTGATCAGCTCGCCTACTGTTACTTTCTGTGGTCAACCTCCGGGTGCTACCACCGGCCCAATCAGCTAAGTGAAAGCCTGATGGCGGGTGTTGAACATCCTCCGGGCTCAGCCCTCTAGGGTCATAATGACATCACTCGAGGCTCGAGCCCTGCAAGCTAGGTGGGAGCCTGACAGCGGGAGCATCTCGGGACCTAACCCTAGAGCGAGAATACTTTCCTTTGCCCAACCCTCGGGTGCTACCACCGGCCCAATCAACTAAGTGAAAGCCTGATGGAAGATGTTTAACATTCTCCGGGCTTAGCCCTCTAGGGTCATAATGACGTCACTCGAGGCCCGGGCCCTGCCAGCTAGGTTTGAGCCTGATAGTGGGAGCATCTCGGGACCTAACCCCAGAGAAAGAATACTTTCATTTGCCCACCCCCCCCGGGTGCTACCATCGGCCCAATCAGCTATATAAAAGCCTGATGGCGGGTGTTGAACATCCTCCGGGCTCAGCCCTCCAGGGTCATAATGACGTCACTCGAGGCCCGGGCCCTGCAAGCTAGGTGGGAGCCTGATAGCGGGAGCATCTCGGGACCTAACCCTAGAACGAGAATACTTTCCTTTGCCAAACCCCTGGGTGCTACCACCGGCCCAATTAGTTAAGTGAAAGCCTGATGGTAGGTGTTGAACAACCCCCGTGCTCATCCCTCCAGAGTCATAATGACATCACTTTAGGACCGAGCTCTAACAGCTAGGTGGGAGCCTGATAGTGGGAGCATCTCGGGACCTAACCCCAGAGCGAGAATACTTTCCTTTGCCCAACCTCCGGGTGCTACCACCGGCCCAATCACCTAAGTGAAAGCCTGATGGCGAGTGTTGAACATCCTCCGGGCTCAACCCTCCAGGGTCATAACAACGTCACGCAAGGCTCGGGCCCTGCCAGCTAGGTGGGAGCCTGACAGCGGGAGAATCTCAGGACCTAACCCCAGAGCGAGAATACTTCCCTTTATCCAACCCCCGGGTGCTACCACCGGCCCAATCAGCTAAGTGAAATCCTGATGGCGGGTGTTGAACATCCTCCGGGCTAAGCCCTCTAGGGTCATAACGATGTCACTCGAGGCCCGAGGCCAGCTAGGTAGGAGCCTGACAGCGGGAGCGTCTCGGGACCTAACCCTAGAGCGAGAATACTTGCCATCACTCCCCGACCCTATCAGCTAGGGGAAATCCTGGCAGCGGGAGTGTCTCAGGATTAGCTTCACAAATAACAAACTTGATCTACAAAAAGGTTGGAGCATCAAAAGATTTCATATTTATTGAAGAAGTGGGCGTACATATTTTCACTGATAGAAATGCTTCAAGTCATCACCACTCCAGGTATGACTTAGGGTCTCGCCCTCCACATTTCGGAGGCGGTACCCCCTGAACTTAGAACTTCCTGGACAATATACGGGCCTTCCCAGTTGGGGTTGAGCTTCCCCACTGCCGTGAACCTCCCTACTATATCCATCTTATTCAGGACCAAGTCTCCTTCCACAAACTGTTTGACTCTTACGTGCTTGTCAAAATACATAGCCATTCTTTGCTTTACCTCTTCTTATCGGAAGGCGGAGAGGTCACGCAATTCTTCCACCATATCAAGGGAGAGTCGTAGACCCTCCTCATTTTCAGCTCGCCATTCTTCCCTTCCTGCCTCTGCCTCGATGACCCGAGGCGTTCGGAGCTCGAACTCTATTAGAAGCACAACCTTGTACCCATGGGAGAGCTTGAAGGGGGTCTCCCCGGTGGCCGTGTTGGGAGTGGTTCTAAGGGGCCCAAAGAACTGAAGGAAGCTGCTCCACCCATCTCCCCTTCAAGTTTTCAACTTTCTTCTTCAAGAGGTTCACAATGATCTTGTTCGCCGCCTCCACCTGCCCGTTTCTCCTGGGGTG
Organism: Platanthera zijinensis; assembly: GCA_039513925.1. Lineage (NCBI taxonomy): Eukaryota > Viridiplantae > Streptophyta > Magnoliopsida > Asparagales > Orchidaceae > Platanthera > Platanthera zijinensis. Next base: position 105,285,084 of record CM077078.1, on the reverse strand, counting down.
ATGGACCGACGCGAACCTAAAATACATCTCGAGCTGCCCATAGAAACTAATGAACTCGGCGCTGACAAATTGAGGCTCATTGTCCGTGACAATGCCCTGGGGTAACCCGTGCCTACAGATGATCTCCCCCCCCCCCCCCCACACACACATAGTTTTTGGTTACTTGGGAGGTCACCTTGGGCAACGCCTTCACTTCTAACCACTTAGAAAAATAGTCGATCATTACTAACAGGAACCTCTTCTGCCTGCTGGCCTGGGGGAAGGTTCCTACCAAATTCATTCCCCAGATGTCATAGCGCCAGGGGCTGTGATGCTTCTGAGGCGCTGGGCTGGTTGAGGTTGGAGGGGGCAAACAAATGGCACTTGTTGCACTTCCTCGTGAACTCTGCAGCATCGTGGACCAGGGTAGGCTAGAAGTACCCTTGCCTGACAATCCTTCCTTCTAGGGTCCGACTCCCGGAGTGACTCCCACACTCCCCGGAGTGGACCTCTTCCAAGATTCTCTGGACCTCCCTCTCATCCACACAATGGGCCAACAACCCCGAGAGAGTCTTCTGATACAACTGCCCATCACAGATGAGATAGTATGCTGACTTGTACTTGAACTTCTTTTTGTCCATCCCCTCCAGATACTCCCCTACAGAAAAAAAACGTTGTGAAAGGGTCCATCCACGAGGGGTGTTGATCCACCTCTATCATCTCTCCCTCTTCGATGGAAGGGCGGAATAATTCAATGATGGTATCCCCCACCCGGGGACCATACTTTTCTAGCTGATCAACCTGTTCATTTTCCTCCTTGTGCACGTGTCGGATGGAGATGGTCTGGAACATGCCGATGACCCCCTTCCCCTTTGTTAAGTATAACTAAAGGGTAGGCTCCCTTGCCTCAAACTCCATATTGATTTAAAAAGCCACCACCATGGAGTCAGTGAGGACCTCCACGTCAAGCACTCCCAATTTCCTGGCCAGACGCAGCCCTGCAATCACTGCCTCATACTCGGCCTGATTGTTAGTAATAGGAAAATGGAAAACTATTGTTTGCTCTATCTTTGTTCATTTGGGGCTTTCCAAGATCACCCCCCCCCCAAGGAATGCTTACCTGAAGCGTCGTCCACCATCACCTTCCAAGGAATCGGGCAAGTGAGTTCCGCCTCCGCCACCTCGACTACGTAATCGGCCAGAAAGTCAGTCATCACTTGGGCCTTGATTGAGAGGCGAGGGACAAAAGAAATATCGAACTCGCTCAACTCCACCGACCACTTTGCCAACCTACCTGAGTGTTGAACCCCTCAAAAATGTTATAGAGGGGATTGTCTGTCACCACTTTGATGGAGTGCGCCTGGAAGTAGGGTCGGAGCCTCTGGGCCGAGATTATCATAGCAAAGTTCAGCTTCTCCAAGATGGGATACCGAAGCTCTGCCTTCCTTAGGACCCGACTCACATAGTAGATGGGTAACTGCTTCTTCCCTTCTTCTGGAACCAGGACGGAGCTCAGGGCCTTGGCTCCTACCCCAAGGTATAGGGACAGGTCTTCCCCTTCTTTTGGCCCTTGGAGGAGCGGAGCCTGGGTCAACTGCCTCTTCAAGGCTTGGAATACTTCCTCGCACTCCTCGGTCCACTCGAACTTCTGGCCCCCTCTCAATGTTTTGAAGAAGGGGGCACTTCTCCCCTGCCCGGGAAAGGATCCTGCTCAACCCTGCTAGCTTGCTCGCCATTTGTTGCACCTCCTTTGCATTCTGAGGAAATCCCAACTCCATGATTGCTTTGACCTTGTTAGGATTTGGTTCCACCCCTGTGGGAGTGAGTAGATGGCCCAAGAACTTTCCCCTGCTTGCCCCGAAAATGCACTTCAAGGGGTTCAGCCTCATCTTGTACTCGAGTAAGGTTGTGAAGGTTTCCTCCAGGTCCTGGAGGTGAGAGTCCACGTCTCGACTCTTGATCATAAGATCATCTACATACACCTCCAGGTTTCTTCCCTTTTGTTCTCGGAAGACCCTGTCCATCATATTTTGGTACGTCGCCCATGCATTCTTCAGCCTAAAGGGCATCCTCTTGTAGCAGTAACATCCATCCCCTGTGATGAAGGATACATCTTTTATGTCGGGAGGGTGCATCCTGATTTGGTGGTAACCTGAAAACGCATCCAAAAAACCCATTACAAGAAAACCGACGGCTGAGTCAACCAGCGTATCAATCTGAGGCAAGGGATAACAATCCTTGAGTAAAGAATTTATTAAACAAAGAGAAATCAACACACATACCCCACCGGCCGTCTCCTTTTTTAATCATGACTACATTGGAGACCCAGCTGGGGTATTGAATTTCGAATACAAAGCTGTCCTTGAGGAGTTTGGCCACCTCATCCCTGATGGGCTCGGCCAGCTTTTCCGTAATGGACCTCTTCCTCTGCTAGATGGGGTGGGCTTCTGGATCCAGGTTGAGGCGATGGCAGGCAATGACCGCAACTATCCCTATCATCTCTGTCGCGCTCCATGTGAAAATGTCCACATTTTTCTGGATGCACTCCAGCATCCTTCCCTGGTCTTCCAGGGTCAGCCCCCCGCTGATGCAAACCATCTCCACCATGCCTCCCTGGGTGAGAACTTCCATATCCACGACCTCTTTTATAGCCTCCATCCTAGACTACTCTCCCCATTCACCAATGCCCCCCTCTCCTGGGACAAGGGCCTCCGCTTCTTCCACGGCCATTGCCTCGGTCGGCTCTTCCAGAACAGCTTCTGCCGCCACTACTTGGTCGCGGACTTCTTCCTCCACTTCCATCTCCACCTCTTCTCCAGCCTCTAGACTAGACATCTCCTCCATCTTCCTCTCCATCTCCTCAACCCCCTCCTGCCAAGAGATGGAGTTCACCGCTGTGACGTAGCACTCCCTCGCCACCTTTGGGTCTCCCCGGACCCAGACCTGGATCCTCTTAGCATTGAACTTCAAGCACTGATGGAAGGATGAGGGGACACAGCAAAAGGCGCTGATGAGGGGCCTCCCGAAGATAGCATTGGAGCTATTGGGGGCGTCCATGATGACGAACCTATTAGTACGGGACATCCCCCCCCCCCCCAAAGTAACATGGAGTCTCACTCCTCCTTCCACTTCCTTCCCCTCCCTGGAAAATCCGAACAGAGGCCCGTCCGAGGCTAGCACCCTCTTGGCCTCTACTTTCATCGCGTCGAATGCCTTCTTGAAGATGACGTTGACCGAACTCCCGTTATTGATGAGGATCCAGGAGATAGTGATATTTTCAATGGCTGTCTTGATGACCAGCGCATCGCAAAAGGGATCCTTATGATTTGGCATGTCCTTCCTTGAAAAGGTGATCTTCTCATCGGGGGTGGAGGTTTGGGATGTAGAGCCAACGCTCCGACGGTACATGGTGTGGAGGCTCGCCTTTTGGGAAGCCTCGACTCCCACCTCCACCCCCTCGTGGATCACTCTGATCCCTCCTCGGGCTCAAACATCAGTCCTATCCTCGCACCTGTCATCCTCTGCCTTATGCAGGACCTCTTCAATCCGCACTTCCCGTCGGCTTTGCTGTTGCTGCTACCCCATGGCTCCCCTCATTTCGAGAAACTCAGGGCATGTTGTAGTTGCGTGTCCCTCTTCTTGGTGGGACTCACAATAGGGGAGTTCCACCCTTGCTTCCTACCTTCTTCTCTGCCCGCCTCTCCTCCTCTCCCCCATGGCTATTGTCATAGCTTGATTTTGATCGGGGATAGGGGGTATTTTGCCTTTCCTCCCTCTTGGAGGGTGAAATTGACCCTGGCCCCCCTGGCGGTAGTGTCCTCTATGGAAACCTCTCTACAGCCCCTGGTCCTGCCACTCTGGCCTCCAACCTAACCGATGGTTCGGCTCCTGGTGCCCCCACCTGGGTCGTTGCTACTATTGTTGTTCCCTCTGCCGAGGTTCAGCTCTCCTCTCCTCCTGACCCCTGCCAGCTCTTGGCTCCTTCTCCTCCTCCGTGGCTCACCTGGCCAGCTTCCGGGAAAACTCCGAGTTCGACGCCTCCATGTCGAACTCCCTTTCCTTTCTTTCCATCAGCTCCCCAAAGGACACTGGAGGCACCCTCTTCAGCTCCATTACGAGAACCCCGGCTGAAGCCCGAGGGTGAAGGCCACCATCATGGTGTGTCCTGTCATCTCATGCACCTGGAGAACTTCCTCTTAGAACCTATCCAAGTAGCTCCCCAAGGTCTCGTTCATGCCCTGCTTGACATGGAACAGAGACTCGGACTCCCTCATCCTCTTCCTCGAGGTGGTAAATCTCAACATGACCTCCCGGCGCTAGTCCTCAAAACAGTAGATGGAGCCGGACGGGAGTTGGTGGAACCAATCTCTAACCTTCTCCTTAAGGGTGATGGCGAAGAGTCTGCACTTGAACCCATCTGACATCTGTCGGATCGAGACCACGTCCTCAAACCACTTGATGTGCTGGCCCGGGTCACCCTTCTCGGAGTAGTAGGATATCTCCGACTCCCAGAACCCCTCTAGAACTGGGGCTGATGAAGTAAACTCGCTGAAGGGGCTACCCCCCTCTACTGGGCGAGTAGGGTGATCTCGTGCCCCCATCTTGCCGAACCGGCCTTCAGATGCCGAGCTGAGAAAAGCAAGCGCCCCTGAAGCTCACGCTCGCCTCCCCCATCCGCTACCTCCTTCCAAGCTCTCCTGCCGGGTGCGTCCTTGCCCAGGGCTGAGGTGTCAACTACTGGAACCGCTGGTATCGAGCACTCAACGCGAGTGTCGAGTGCGAACATGATGAGACTTTGCATCTCCTGCCTGAACTCGTCCAATATGCTGACAGTGGCGAGAGGGGGTGGTGGGGGTGGCGAGTTGGCCCTGCATGAACCTTACCCTTCTCCTCCAGTCATCGAGCTTACTGATGATTTTCAGTACTGACCACGCTCCTAGCTCACCGCACCAAAATGTTGAAACAGAAAACTCGGTCTCTGTGGAGTTCACCCTTGGGTAAAGGGTGATCGCACACTTACTTCTCTCTCGCGAGCCAAACAACTAAGGAAAAAGAATAGGGAACATACCCAAGGGCTCGGCGTGGAGGATCCATCATATGCCCGGAAGATCTTAGAGCGCTTCCCCTCCCTCGCCAAATGTCGAGCTAAGGATACCTCAAAAAGGGCTAGAAGATCGGGACATAAGTATGCATGCCTTCTGAGGTACCCCTTGGGTCTTATTTATAGTTTTCTGAAAACAGCCTGCAAATAGCTAACCTCCGCTGTTCCTAACAGCTATGTGTAGTCTAGGTTGGCATGCCAACAACATAACTCCGCTGTTCTTGAAGGCTATGGGCAGGTCAACGGTGGCAAAATAGTAAAACAAAAACATCATAGATCGCTGGGAGAGTGGTCCCTTAGACCTCCACTCGCCCGGGGCGGCGAGTACGGGCCCGGCTGGCCCAACTCGTCTGCCGCTTGACAAGCTCCCCTGGGGCGAGTGCGAGCCCGCCTGCTCCACTCGCCTCTTAAACACTCCACCCCGCATGGGCGAGTTAGGGGCTGTTGAGCTCCTGCCAAGGGGTGCATGCCCTGGACCTGGACTGCTAGATCTGGCCGACCTGGCTCCTGTCAACCACAATCTCCGGATACAGGGTTGTACAACTATAAAATATGTGTGTGTTGTTCTGTGTTTTTGATTGAGTTTTAATATAACTTATAACTGCTGAAAGTAAAAAAAAAGAACAAATTAAGTACAAGCTTGCCTATTCACCACCCCCCCAGGTGATTAAGACTACCAACAACAAATTATCAAGTGGTGTCAGAGGAGGTTAGTCAAAAAGGACTTAACAGTCTGACCTAGATCCTATTAGGGTAGTCAAGCTTATCACCATGACCTCCAGTGAGTCTCATAAGGAGATGAGCTCAAATAAGTTGCCCATATATAAAAAAGAAAATTTTGGCATAAGGAAGCAAAGGGTGAAGCTATTCATGGAAGCTTTAGACCCTAGGATCTATATAACAGTTGAAAGGGGGTCATTCATTTCCATGAAGGCCTCCACCATTGATCCAAATCTGCTAGTCCCTAAGAAGTATGTTGATATGAATAAGGATGAGATTGTACTGACTACTATAGATAAGAGAGCCAAAAATATCATAGTCAGTGCAATTGATGACTCCACCTTTCAGAATTTTGCTCACTGCTAAACTGCCAAGAAGATGTAGGACAAACTTATTGTATATATGGAGGGAACTGAAGAAGTCAAGGATGACAAAAAATCTCTGCTCAACCAAGAGTATGAAGCCTTTCGGCAGAGCAGAAAGGACAGCATAGTTGAATGCTATGAAAAGTTTTTCAAAATTGTGAATGAGTTGAGAACCTATGGAAGAGTTTTCTCAGACTATAAGCTGAATAATAAGTTCCTCGGGTCTCTAACTAGAGACAAGGACAACAAGATATGTGTCATCAGGGAGATGGGGAACATGGCCAATATTCCTCCCCACACACTGTTTGGAAAGCTGCTCTCTTATGAGATGCTGCTAAATGCAAGGAAAGAGGAGGAGGTTGTTGTCAGGTCTCACCAGAGGGAGAAATATATGGCCCTCAAGACTAAAGGGTCAAAGAAGAACAAGGAGAGAATCCCCTCTCCTCCCAGAAGAATGGTTGACTCAGAATCTTCTGATCCCAGCAAATTTGATGCTGAAATGTTAGATGGAGAGTTTGATGTCTTCTCTATGTAGTTTATAAAGCTGATAACAAGGAAGAACAACTTGAAGAACAGGCCTTCTTCCTCCTCCAACTCCAAAAAGGAGTACAATAGATCTGACAAAGATCAGAAGAACCCTAAAGGGGACAGGTATGGCTCCAAATCCAATAAACATATTTCTTCTAACATTGTGTGTTACTGCTATAACAAGCCTGGGCATGTCATTGTTGACTGCCCAGTCAAAAGAAAAGAAAAAGGTACAGGTGGCAGGAAGAACCACAAGGGCAAGAAATATGAAAAGACTATCCTTGCCAAGAAGGAGGAGAATTAGAGTCAGAGTGACTCCGACTCTTTTGAATCAAAATAAGAAGCATATATTGGGTTGTTTGATGATGAAGAAGAAAAAGATGATGAATATCCTGCTGCAAGGATAGGCATCAAAGCTACCTTGTCATATTTAAACAGTGACATTGGGGAAGAATAAAGTTGTGGCTTGATGGCCAAAGCAGATAGAGATAATCAAGATGAATCTTATCCTGGTGAGGTAATTATTCTTAACATGTCTTCTTTATATTCAGATTATGAGACTGTCCCAGAATCTGAAGCATCCTCCTCATCTAATGATAAGGATGGCCCAGACTCGGGTGATGATGTCAATCAATTGATTGACAAATATGGTGCCCTCTTGGGAACTCTGAAAAAGAGTAAGATGTTTGTCAAGAGGCAAGCAAAGGAGATTGCTTCTCTTCAGCTAGCCAAATCTGAAAACACTGAGTTTGTTACCAAGCTAGCTCAAATGAGAAAAGAGATTAGCCAGGTGAAAGGAATAACAATCATCCAGAAGAGCAAGATCATTAAGGATCTTGAAGAGAAGCTCCTTCAAATGAACTATGAAATCAAATAAGCTCTAATAGATCATTAACAAGCATACTGAAATCAGAATTCAAAAAGAAAGAATGATTAAGAAGCTTGAGAATGATCTCCTCAAGGAGAGAAAGTTATTGGCTCAGTTTTCAAAGCCTAAAACTGTGTTGTCAATCATTGATTCCTTATCTTCCCAAACCAATAGAAGGGGATTGGGGTTCAATAGGAAGGAAGCAGCAGCAGCAGTTAGATTTTATAACAAAGGAAAGGTAGTTGCTTTAAAGAAGAGATGTAGTTGGGGTTCACGGCATCACCTTCAATAAACCGATTTGCTATTTCGATAAGATCTCCATAAGACTTGGGTTCATCTCGGCTAACTTTAAATTTTAAAAGGCTTTCTAACATTTCATTTATTAAGGCAAACTTGTACAAGTCTTGATCAACATTGACAACTTCAAGTATTTCCCTTTGGAATCTATCGATGAAGTGAGCAAGAGTTTCACTATCTCATTGTTTGATCTGGAAGATAGTTGATGGGCCTTTCTTTTGCTTTTTTAAGGTAGCGAACCTCAAGAGAAACTCTCTTCAAATATCTTAAAAATAAGCAATTGACTGAGATGACAACTAATAGAACCACTCCCTAGCTTTCCCATCAAAGGACATGATAAGAAACTTGCACTTGATGCCATCTGATAAGGATCTTAATGAAATAGCCGGCTCAGGGCTTGCAGATGAGAGACCGAGTCGTCCTCCCCTAAGTAGACTAGTAGACAAGGCTATCTAAATTCATTAGGAACAGTCTCCCCTCAAACTTGGTCAGAGAAGGGAGATGGGCCTATCCAACCATCAACTGAAGGATTATCATGATGTTTTTGGATGTTCCCCATTCCTTCTAAACCGTCATGTGTAGCTGATCTGAAAGAGTCTCGATGAATAGCTATGAATTCACAAACTTGGGGCCACGGAGGAACTAAGGGTTGAGGAGGTAAATAAGTAGTGGTTATTGCTTCTAAAGGATATGGAGGAACTAGTTGCTCGACGAGCATGCGTCTGATTGAGGATTTTGGACTACTGAGTGGCCTCCCAACGAGTCTGTTCAAGAGCTTCCCAAATGGATGCATCATTTAGTCTTGAAGGCGCAATAATAGATGTCACACCATTGGGCTGAGAACTAACTTGTCTTTTGAGGGGAGTGATCTCAGCTAATGGGGGGTTAATGTCACTGCTTTGGAGAAGTATTTTTGGAATATTGGAAGAGTATTTAGGTGTATCTGATGGAAAATCCATAAAAATAAGAATTGCTGAAAAAGAAAAACTGTGATGTCTTCCAAAAGGAGTTGAATTTGGGTAATCTGAGAGTGCTAAATAAACCTGAACTAGGTTTCCCGGTTCTGCATTGGATAGATCTTCTGAGCTCTTTTCAATGAGCTTTTTCAGGCTGAAAATGGACAATCAGATCAAAAATTATGGTTGTTTGAATATTGGGTGTAAATCCCACTTCTTCATCGTGACTGCTATTCATCGACTACTCAAGATCCACATTCACCGCATCAAAATGTTGAAATCAAAAATGTCATTAACAACTCTCTGCACACTACCATGAGATGGATCGGATGACAAAGGGAAAGAGTCTTGCTGTCAGGATAGAAGGAAGGTGGTCGTGACTCATGAGTAGTCAGTTACTTTGAATCACGAGGGAGAGGATTGCAGCTAACCAGAGGAGAACTCCAAGGTCGCTAAAAGAGGTCATGCATGTAAACAAGGAGAGGTGTACCAGGTTGCCCTAGTGGTCTCAAGGTCTGCGAGAAGAGATCATGTGGGTTGCTCAGGTCATGCGGTCTTAAGAAACTTATCTGCAGGTTTGCCTCGCGACTTCTGCGCATGAGCTACCCCTATAAAAGAAATGGTTTGTACCCCTATTTATAGGCTCGAGGGGGAGTATACCAAAAATCTATGCTTTTAAGACTAGGCGGCTAGGTGGTAAGAAAAATGTAGGCCGCGAATAGAGAAAGCTGACCGCACAACCTCACGGCCATTGTTGTCAGGAAAAGGCCAACTGTGCGACCTCGCAGTCACCGTAGTCAATAAAATGTTGTGTGACCTCGCAGTCACCGCGGTCAAGAAAAAGCTGATCGCGCGATCTCGCGATCACCGTGGTCAGTAAAAGGCTGACCGTGCAACCTCGCGGTCATTGAGGTTAGGAAAAGGCTGACCGCGCGACCTCGCAGTCGTAGCGGTCAGGAAAAGGATGACTGCGCGACCTCAGTGTCACCGCGGTTAGGAAAAGGCTAGCCACGAGCTCTCCTAAGGGGGAGACCTCGCGGTCACCACAGTCACCAAAACCAATCACCTTGGAGGGGATCGTCGATTTCTTGGTAAGCATGCATCAATCAATTAGGGTTTCTTGTTCATGTCTACTTGTTTTATGTGCATTAGATTCCAAACGTTTGAATCTCGGATAATCTTTTCTCAAAAATCTTTTTCCATAAAGGATGGAGTTGATTGGCCCTTTCGGCGACGGCATTAATTGACTTTGTGACAAAACAACACTTTAATTTGAATTCAAGCATGTCGTGTTGTTAGACTTGATATCTGGTTGAATTGTTCTTACTCAATCAAATTTCTCCTTTAGGACTTCTTTTGTTCGAATGATGGAATTCCAGTCGAAGTTGACTGTTCATTCTTCTTTATAGTGCGGTCTAGTTAAATCTTCTATGTATTTAGCCGAATTCCTTAACATTACGTCAAATTATTACTTTGTGCATATTCGTCCACACTCTTGCAGCCGAATTCCTCTTCAAGACTTCATTCGGTCAGATATGGACTTAGAATAGTTTTTCATGTAAATCTTCCTTCTTCAAGCCGAATAGAGAGCATCAGGACGAATCTAGACTTAGAACATTTTTATATGTAAGCCTTCCTTTCTCATTATCTGGTCGAAATAATCTAGTCAAGATACCAGATGCTCAGTTACCTTACCTAGAATATTCGTCCTTCTCAACTTCAATATAACTTTGATCTTCAAGAAACTTCTGATCGAATCACTTTGAGATATTTGTACGTTCGTGTAGATGATATATATGAATCTTTTCAACAGTTTTATGTGTACTTATTATCTATCTACACAAAACGTCTTGATTCTTCTACACAAATGATTTTATGTTAAGTCGAATCTTCACATACTTTGCATTATAAGTGCATCAGCACAAACCATCTTGATAGTTCTGCACGATCTTCCTGATCTCTCGTAGATTTATACTTAACAAAAATTTGATCTTCACGATGATTCTACATGAATGCACTCTTTTGAATGAACTATCAAATCTTCTGGTCGAATTTGTGCTTAATCATTTCTCTGAAATCTTTTACATGATTCTTCTAAATCTTTCTTTACATTCGATTTAACCATCTAGTTGAACCAGTGTCTTAATAGAACTTTTGTGCCCATGTATATATGAGCATGATTCTATATAATAGTTCTGCACATTCTTTTTGATCATCTACCGATTCGACTAGAAGTCCGGTCGAATTTTTAGTTAGTTAATTCCTATCTTTTAACACTTCACTTCTTTGCATTGTTGAACCTTTTTGACTTGTTTATTTGACTCTTTAAGAGTGTGTATCAAATCTAACCTAGTCTAAAGCTTAGGTCGACATGGTGTTTTGCATAATGAGGGATTATGTTGACAAGACTATATTTGAGGACACTAAGTATATCCCTATGTTGGGCTTGTACTATCATGTACCTATCACCAACACAACAAGAAGCGCACACCTCCAATACAAATATGTTCATTTATATTGTGAGGACTTCATCAAATCCATAACATTATGGGCACTGTTCCCAATAGCCCGCCATGTTCGGAAGAAGGCAAACACCGTGAACATTTCATCGGGAAGCGAAGAATCTGCGGGAGGAGCGCTCAGGGTTGTGATGGAATCCACAAATAGGGTTAATTACCCTTAACACTGCTGAAGAGGAAATAGTGATGAAGATGCCCTTCTTCTTCCGGGAAACTGTTAGCAGCCCTACGATCGGTGGCTTTTCATCAGTTATGGAGACGATACGGGTGTTCACCCTTGGCGTTTTAGAGAAGGTGACTGGCCGCAAGGCGAGGGAGAGAGTGGAAGTGATGAGGCAAGAAGAAGAGGCCACTGTAAAAGAGGAAAAACTCTGGATGTGACACTTGGAGGGGGAGGTTGCAAATTTACCTGTAGATAAGAAAAATACGGAGCATTTACCTGGTGGTAAACTGCCGTCGAAGTAAACAAGGCGGGAAAATTCTCCTTGTAGTCTGGTTGATGGAGAGCAGTCACGGGGAGTATGAGAAGACTTTGTCCAGACCCTTGGCATTATGAAAGATCTGGACCAGATGGACAGCTTTTTCGGGAACTTAGGTGGCATTTGGTTGGGCTTTTTGCCTGTGGTGCGGTGGAAACGTGTAACGACCCCATCCGTTAAATGACGTATAGTAGAAGGTCTGGCCAGGGCCCCACACTATATGCCACAAACAGACGGTGAGGTCACAGGATAATACCAAACCAACCACGAATCCTAACTCAGAGCATTCTAGCGGAAGCTTTAAGTAGTAATTTGAACTCTAACCAGGAATGTCCAATATATAAACCACCTTTATATATATCACGGAATGTACACAAATACATAGAGTTTGGCCTTAAGGCCTTACAGTTCCTCTTTTCACAACGTATGGTTTACAAATCTCGGCGCGCAGGCCGGCCATACATGAGTAAAAGCAAATAAGCAAAAACATTCGCTTAGCCTTCAAGGGCTAGCCGCAGCAGCAGCAGCAACAGCAGTAGGGCTTCAGCCCTTCACTTACCACTTGGCTCTCCAGCACCTGCAAGGGAACAATCCACCCAACCGGTGGCAAACAATGCAACGGTCAGCATTCAGCTGACCCAATTATAACAATCTTACCCCTTTCTCGGGGCATTAGCATTCTTTCCCTGCAAAGCATGGCATCATCATATAGCAATTATGTGCGCGCAGGCACATTCAAGCCATCACAACTATCGGCCACACGGCCCGACAGTCCGTGCACTCAGGGCACATTCTCGGTGTACCGGAATACCAGGGTCAACACCACCGTCTACACGGTATTTGAGCATTCTAGTCTTTCCGGCGCGCGGGCCTAAGACTCTCATTAGGCGCTCCAACAAAACCTATAACCAGGCTTCCAAGTCGGACGGACCTAACGCAGGTACGGATCAGCCACCCCCCGTTGCTCAAGTTGCCGTGCCACCTCGAATACGGAAGTATCCATGGCTATTTATAGGCGCAGGTCGGTTTCACATTTCCTGTTCGGCAATCTGCCTTTTCATCGAGTTGCAGCCCAATGGCTCAACCGCTCATAAAGTGGCAACGCACGGCCACAAGAGTTGCATCCAACCCTCTTCATTTCTTGGACATCATCCAGTACTTCCTGCTGCACCAAGCAACAGGTAGGCACAAGGCAACACAAGCCATAATCACGGAGCCTTCTCCGATATGCAAACAAGCATCACCAATCCAGACCAAATCCAGATGGGCTTCACACAGCATGCCTAGAGCCGTACTCCAATTCCGGCCTCTAACAAGGGGGACTTCATATATCTACCCCAAGGGACACCACAACCCACCGCACACTCGCGGGGAAGGGTTTTCCCTATGCAATGCAGAAAAGAAGGACTTCACATGTCCAAGAAGGGAGATCGTTACCCTTGTCGATCTCTTGGGAGCCATCGAAAACTAGCCGGTGAGAAAGAACCGCAGCAGCCTTGCCTTCACAACGCCGGCTTCGGATCACGAATCGGACCACGGGAACCCCGCCGGTGGCTTGATCTCCTCCTCCTTCTTCTTCCTCCTCTCTCTTTCTCTCTTCCTTAAGCACATGAAGAATGAATCTTCATCAGCCTTCACGGATTAAATCCAGCCAGGAAACCACCTGAGCCCTTGGATCAAAAGAGAGAAATCTGAACGGCCACGATTTGCACAAAAAACCCAATTTTTGGCTGACACGGCCTGTAACACGCCCGTGTCACAGGCCGTGTACCCTTAAGCGGCACACACGGTAATCGTACCGACTGAGATTTACCAGAACACGGGCATCGACATGCCCGTGTCGAACCTGACACGCCCGTGTCATTTCTGAGACACGCCCGTGTCACCCTTGCCTCATCGAGCTGCAAGCAGTACACGGGTCGGAACACGGCATCGGACACGCCCGTGTCCAACCTGACACGCCCGTGTTCAAGGCTTGGTTCAAGGCCGTGTAATCTTCTGACTCGGGCCACATTTTAATTTGCGTGACACGCCCTGGGACACGCCCGTGTCCAAGGCCGTGTACCCCCGACACGCCCTAGGATACGCCCGTGTCCCAGGCCGTGTAAAATGACCTGCACCTCAAACTTCATTTTGAGTCTTTTTGGGGTGTTACAACCCTCCCCCCCTTAACAAAATTTCGTCCCGAAATTTGCACGGTAAGGAAACAAGAACCAGCAATGCTATAACTTGATAACTATGTTATAACAAAAAGTACACGGTCTACAGTTTATACAAATAACTCGGGAAATTCAGCTCGCATGGTCTGCTCTCGCTCCCATGTTAGCTCTTCATGGCCACAATTGTCCCATCGGACCTTGACCATCCCGATCACTTTGTTCCGCAACTGTTTCTCGGCTCGATCCTCGATCTGAATGGGTCTAACCCTCGTCGTTAGCCCATACTCGACCGGTACCCGATCATTCTCCACGACTTGAGCTGGATCCTTCACCGCCTTACGAAGGACTGAGATGTGAAATACATCATGTAATCCACCCAAGTCTGCTGAAAGTGCTAGTCGATAAGCAGCTTCCCCAACTCGCTCCACCACCTCAAATGGACCAAGATACCTCGGACTTAGCTTTTTCAAACGCCGAATCCTGGACACGCCTTTGAAGGGTTTGATCTTCAAATATACCCAATCACCCACCGCGAACTCCACGTTCCGGTGTTTGGCATTGTAGTACTTTGCTTGACGATCTTGGGCTATCAATAGCCTCTCCCGAATAGAGCGTATGAGCGAGGTAGCTTCTTCGACTTCCTTTTTCCCACTCAGCTTAGATTCGCCTACTTCTGCCCAAGCTAACGGTGTACGGCATTTCCGACCATATAAAGCTTCAAATGGCGCCATACCAATACTCGCTTGGTAGCTATTATTATAGGCAAATTCGATAAGAAATATATAATCTTCCCATCTCTTACCAAAGTCTAGGGCGCACATGCGGAGCATATCCTCCATCGTCCTGTTGGTTCGTTTAGTCTGGCCATCCGCTTGGGGATGAAAGGCCGTACTAAACGCTAACTTTGTACCCAACATTTGATGAACGAGCCGCCAATCATTCGATGTGAACCGCCCATCACGGTCACTAACGATGCTCCGGGGAACACCGTGCAGTCGAACAACCTGCTCCACATAAAGCTTGGTCAAGGTTTCCACTGAATCGTCTCTTCTGTTTGGAAGGAAGTGCGCCACTTTTGTCAACCGGTCCACAATCACCCAGATTGAATCATGACCGCGTTGAGATCTCGGCAACCCATGCACGAAATCCATCGAAATATCATCGAACTTCCACTCCGGAATAGGTAACGACTTCAGGAAACCGCCAGGCTTCTGGCATTCTGCTTTCACCAACGCACAGGTATTACATTCAGCCACATAACGTGCGACATCTTTCTTTAATCCGGGCCACCAGAACAGCTTTTTCAGATCTCTGTACATCTTTGTGCTCCCTGGGTGAACTGAGTACTTTGCAAAGTGAGCTTCGTACATCAACTCTTCCCTCAATTTACCCACACTCGGGACGCACACTCGACCATTTCTTCTTAACAACCCGTTATCCCAAGAGAATTGGTCATCCGGCCCATCTTTTGCATAGCGCTAGAGGCTTTCATCAAGCTCCGTTGCTCGCCGAACTCTGTCCGTAAGGTCATATTGCACCTTTGTCCAGTTCAAGCATGCATCGGTTGACGAACCCTTGTCAACACAAGATATCTCCAACGCTTCCAATTCCTGAATTAAACGCTGATCATGCCTCTGCAACCAGCTTGCCCGTACCGGAGTCTTTCGACTCAAAGCATCAGTGACCACATTTCCCTTCCCGGGAGTATAGTGAATCTCGAAGGTGTAGTCCCCAAGGAACTCCATCCATCTTCGTTGTCGCATATTCAGATCCTTCTGATCCAACAAATACTTTAGGCTTTTATGATCTGTATAGATATCCACCTTCACGCCATATAGATAGTGCCGCCACAACTTGAGCGCAAAGATTACCGCCGCCAACTCCAAATCATGGACGGGGTAATTCCGCTCATGCACTCTCAACTGACGCGAGCCATAAGCAATCACTTTACCAAACTGCAGAAGAATGCAGCCTAAGCCGCTCCCGGAAGCATCACTATAGATCTCATACCCATCGGTACCACATGGCGATGTCAACACAGGCGCCGTGGTCAAACGACTCTTCAATTCTTCAAAAGCTCGCGCGCACTCCGGCGTCCAAATGAACTTTTGATCTTTTCTCGTCAGTGTGGTCAGAGGTAAAGCAACCCGTGAGAAGTTTTCCACAAACCGTCTATAGTAGCCCGCAAGTCCAAGGAAGCTCCTGACCTCGGCCACTGAAGACATTACTGGCCAATCTCGGATGGCACTTATCTTCAACGGATCCACCGCGATACCTTCTCCACTTACCACATGGCCTAAAAAGGCTACTGAAGAGAGCCAGAACTCGCACTTTGAGAACTTGGCAAAAAGCTTATTCCTCCGCAGGGTATGCAAGACCAACCGCAAATGGTTTGCGTGATCCTCTTCCGACTGAGAGTATACTAAGATGTCATCGATAAACACAATAACAAACAAATCCAAGTACTCTCGAAACGTTCAATGCATTAGGTCCATAAATACTGAAGGCGCATTATATAGGCCAAACGGCATTACCGTGAACTCATAATGACCGTAGCGTGTTCCAAACGCCGTCTTGGGAATGTCACCTTCCCTAATCCGCAGCTGATAATATCCCGATTTCAAATCCAATTTGGAATAGACCGTTGATCCTGCCAGCTGATCAAAGAGGTCATCAATCCGCGGGATCGGATATTTGTTTTTCTCCGTCAGCTTATTCAATTCGCGGTAGTCAATACACAACCGTAAGCTACCGTCTTTCTTTTTCACAAATAGAACAGGCGCGCTCCAAGGTGACATACTTGGGCGTATATATCCCTGCTCCAACAACTCTTGCAATTGGACTTTCGACTCAGCCATCTCTTTTGGTGCAATGCGATATGGAGAGCGGGCCACAGGTTTCGCACCTGGCACCAACTCAATAGAGAAGTCAATCTCCCGCTGGGGTGGTAACCCAGGAAGATCTTTAGGAAACACATCGGCAAACTCTAACACAACTAGTACTTCACCGACACTGGCCTTTGGCTCAACAGCCTAAATTAGCGTGAAGAATAACTCCGCGCCCTTCCGAACAGCATTGACGACTTGGAGTGCAGACAACAGGGTCCCGCCAACTCCTCGCATACCAGCGAACTTCGTCACAAGTCCGGTATTCTGGCCCAGTGTAATCTCCTTGGAGTTGCAATCAATAAAGGCACGCTGCTCCGAGAGCCAGTCCATACCAAAGATCACATCAAACTCCGATAACGGTAGCACAGCTGCACTCAAACCGAAATCCCGACTTCCTATTTGCACAACCACATCGCAAGCCCTATCCGCAAGCATCACACAGCCATTCGGCAATAGCACCCTTGTACTATCCACCGTCACATGACTTGGTGCCCCAATGCAAGATACGAAATCCTCAGACAGAAAAGAATGCGAAGCACCCGTATCAAACAGGGCTCTCGCCAAATTATTCCGAATCAGGACAAAGCCTGCAGCACACACACATGCACAAGCTATACATAACCAAAAACAATAGCACATAAGCAAGTAAGCTAACTCAACTCGTACCTGTGACGACGTCACTTTGCTTAATCGCTTCCTGTTGGCCAAGCTGATAGATTCGGGGCTGTGCCTGAGACGCAGAGGAATCAACCACCACTTTGCCCTTCTCAGCATACGACGCACCCGCCTTCTTATCCCCTTTGGGCTGAACAACCCGACAGTCACGAGCTATATGCCCCACCCGGCCACAGTTATAGCATGTACGAGAATCCGGCCTTGATGTCGCTCCCGACACAACGGTCGTAGTCACTTGCCCAGACGGCTTGGACCTCTTGCCCCCTTTCTTCTGGTAAAACGATTTGCTCGGGCGAGGTGCTTGTACCTCTGGCTTTGACACAACTAAGCCCTTGTTCCCTTGCACCCGCCGCATGTCCTTCTCCAACGCACACGCAGTATCAACCAACGCCTGAAACCCTTGGCTCACTGAACTCGAAAGCAGGAATCGCAACTCATCCCGCAATCCTTCATAGAACCGATTCGTTTTCCTTTGGTCATCCGCGAAGATTGTGCCCGCATACCGTCCCAACCTGGTAAACTCATGCAAGTAGATATCCACACTATCTTCCCCTTGCTTTAACCGTTGGAACTCATTTTCCATAGCAATGCGTTGCGCCGCTGGGACATGTTTCGCCAGAAATATTCGAGAGAACTCCTCAATCGACACTTGCGTTAATTGCCTGCCCGCCAAATGGTGTACCTCAACCTCGTCCCACCATAACCGCGCCTCTCCTTCAAGCATGAAGGTGGCTAAGGTGACCTTTAGAGTTTCCTCCGCCCTGATCGCTGTCATTATCCTCTTGACACGCGATAACCAATCTTCCGCCTGCGTTGGGGATCCCATTCCCGTAAACGTAGGAGGACTGAAGCTCATGAATTGCTTCAACTGTCGGTCAGCTGCTCGTGGATCTACAGCCTCAACCGGCTCGGGTCTTACAACAACACGAACTAGCTCGACTGCCGGCTGCGCTTGCCCGGTCGGCTGAATCATGGCAAATAGAGCCTCAGCAACTAAACGAACAGTTTCCGCAGATGGAGGAGGTGTGGGCACCTCAGCTGGTGCCGCACTCTCATCAGAACGCTGGGGCTCAGACTGCCCAGCACCACTACGCGTCACCTATAGGTGGACAAGACACACATTAGCGAACGTATGCAAGCAAAACAACACAAAAAGGAACGCGCAGATTCCTCAAACAAGATTTTGTACATTCCTTAGTGGACATTCCAGAGTTCATTAGCATTATAGCAGGGCGCATAAACACGCGCGCGCCACCCCATAAAAGAATTCGTCCACGAATTAGATAGAGGAAGACCGAACGAAGCTGATACCAAAATGTAACGACCCCATCCGTTAAATGACGTATAGTAGAAGGTCTGGTCGGGGCCCCACACTATATGCCACAAACAGACGGTGAGGTCACAGGATAATACCAAACCAACCACGAATCCTAACTCAGAGCATTCTAGCGGAAGCTTTAAGTAGTAATTTGAACTCTAACCAGGAATGTCCAATATATAAACCATATTTATATATATCACGGAATGTACACAAATACATAGAGTTTGGCCTTAAGGCCTTACAGTTCCTCTTTTCACAACGTATGGTTTACAAACCTCGGCGCACAGGCCGGCCATACATGAGTAAAAGCAAATAAGCAAAAACATTCGCTTAGCCTTCAAGGGCTAGCCGCAGCAGCAGCAGCAACAGCAGTAGGGCTTCAGCCCTTCACTTACCACTTGGCTCTCCAGCACCTGCAAGGGAACAATCCACCCAACCGGTGGCAAACAATGCAACGGTCAGCATTCAGCTGACCCAATTATAACAATCTTACCCCTTTCTCGGGGCATTAGCATTCTTTCCCTGCAAAGCATGGCATCATCATATAGCAACTATGTGCGCGCAGGCACATTCAAGCCATCACAACTATCGGCCACACGGCCCGACAGCCCGTGCACTCAGGGCACATTCTCGATGTACCGGAATACCAGGGTCAACACCACCGTCTACACGGTATTTGAGCATTCTAGTCTTTCCGGCGCGCGGGCCTAAGACTCTCATTAGGCGCTCCAACAAAACCTATAACCAGGCTTCCAAGTCGGACGGACCTAATGCAGGTACGGAGCAGCCACCCCCCGTTGCTCAAGTCGCCGTGCCACCTCGAATACGGAAGTATCCATGGCTATTTATAAGCGCGGGTCGATTTCACCTTTCCTGTTCGGCAATCTGCCTTTTCATCGAGTTGCATCCCAACGGCTCAACCGCTCATAAAGTGGCAACGCACGGCCACAAGAGTTGCATCCAACCCTCTTCATTTCTTGGACATCATCCAGTACTTCCTGCTGCACCAAGCAACAGGTAGGCACAAGGCAACACAAGCCATAATCACGGAGCCTTCTCCGATATGCAAACAAGCATCACCAATCTAGACCATATCCAGATGGGCTTCACACAGCATGCCTAGAGCCGTACTCCAATTCCGGCCTCTAACAAGGGGGACTTCACATATCTACCCCAAGGGACACCACAACCCACCGCACACTCGCGGGGAAGGGTTTTCCCTATGCAATGCAGAAAAGAAGGACTTCACATGTCCAAGAAGGGAGATCGTTACCCTTGTCGATCTCTTGGGAGCAATCGAAAACTAGCCGATGAGAAAGAACCGCAGCAGCCTTGCCTTCACAACGCCGGCTTCGGATCACGAATCGGACCACGGGAACTCCGCCGGTGGCTTGATCTCCTCCTCCTTCTTCTTCCTCCTATCTCTTTCTCTCTTCCTTAAGCACATGAAGAATGAATCTTCATCAGCCTTCACGGATTAAATCCAGCCAGGAAACCACCTGAGCCCTTGGATCAAAAGAGAGAAATCTGAACGGCCACGATTTGCCCAAAAAACCCAATTTTTGGCTGACACGGCCTGTGACACGCCCGTGTCACAGGCCGTGTACCCTTAAGCGGCACACACGGTAATCGTACTGACTGAGATTTACCAGAACACGGGCATCGACACGCCCGTGTCGAACCTGACACGCCCGTGTCATTTCTGAGACACGCCCGTGTCACCCTTGCCTCATCGAGCTGCAAGCAGTACACGGGTCGGAACACGGCATCGGACACGCCCGTGTCCAACCTGACACGCCCGTGTTCAAGGCTTGGTTCAAGGCCGTGTAATCTTCTGACTCGGGCCACATTTTAATTTGCGTGACACGCCCTGGGACACGCCCGTGTCCCAGGCCGTGTACCCCCGACACGCCCTGGGGCACGCCCGTGTCCCAGGCCGTGTAAAATGACCTGCACCTCAAACTTCATTTTGAGTCTTTTTGGGGTGTTACAAAACGCACTGCTGTTTTGCGAGTAAGCGGTTTTTGAGTCGGCTGACATTGAAAACTGCGTTTATTACATTCCGCGTTTTTTGTATAAACCCCAACCGCAACTTCTTTCTACATTCAGCCACAACCCCCGTTGTTTCATTCTATTTGGAACCCTATCACGAGCACCGAGCCTTCCTGATCCCCCTCACACGGATCCTTCCCGATCAGGATGTTGGATCTGCCTTTCTCCCCTATCTTTTTCACCTACTCCGGTCTTCTTCTCCAAGCACATGGGAGTGGCTAGCAATAGGTTCTGCTCCAGGGATGGGAGGTTCTGCTCCAGGGATGGGAGGTTCTGCTCCAGGGATGGGAGGAGCTGCTCCAGGTCTTTTATTTCCGGTGGATTCCGGCAAGCTGACGGCGAGAACAGAGAAGGTGGCGGTTGTCGACGAGGCATGCAGGATTCCGACAAGCTAACGGCGAGACTGCGAGGCTGAAGCCTTAGGCTCCAGGGATGGGTGGTTCTGCTGAGACTTGGAGTGGAAATACACCAAATCATTTGAAACATTTTTTCCACATTTTCTAGTCCGATTTCTGTTCATTTTTTTCTCAGATTTGTGATATGGTTTCTAATTTATCCTTATCTTTGTGTGTATTATGTTCAATGATGTTGGAAAGTTGCATAAGGGATTCAGATAGGGTTATTAGGTTCTTTGATGATGGAAAGTATGCTTATGGAAACAATGATCTATGGAAACAATGATCTGTGCCCTCTGAATCTAATTTCTCGCAACATCTCAGCTCTTACCCTTTGTTGTACTGAGCTCCAGCTTTGTTCATCCTAGCAGCAAGAGAAGCTCTTCCTTGTGCTTCTCATTTACAGATTTTTCCGGCTATTTCCAAAAAAAAATCAATATTTTTCCAGATTTTTTTTCAATTGTCTAGTTATATGTGTGTGTCTGTGTTTTTGTATGCTTGTCCATGATTTTAATATTATGAAAAAAAATTATGATATCAATGCTCATTTTTTGCATTTTTTAAATGTTATGTTTAGGGTTTGAAGTAAGTATGCATGTCTCTCCAACCAGGATATTTGAAACCTTATATTTTAAGGTTGGTAATTATTTTTGTTGATGTTATTTTAGGACTGAGCATATTATTCGAAACTCGAAAGTCGCTCGAAAATCATTCGAAAATTGAGCCGAATCGGAATCGGTTAAAATTGATTCGACTCAATTTGAGTCGATTCAATTTGACTCGAATCTGATTTCGAGTCAATTTCGAGTCAGCCCTGAATCGCTCGAAATGTGATTCGAATCAACTCGAATTCATTATAAAAAATTATGTATTTATTAATATATTCTTATTTTAAGATTAAAAATAATAAAATTTAAATCTAAATAAAAAGAATGAAGGCTTTAAGTGTTTCATTTGCTAAATTTATAGGTTGCCTAATTTAATTTTGAGCAAACTAGGAATAAAACAAAAAATTGCTCAATTTCGAGCTGACCCGATTCGATTTCGAGCCGACCCGATTTGATTTCGAGACCCGATTCGATTTCGAGTCGACTCGGAATCGAGTCATTTCGAGTCGAGCCGACTCGACTCGAAATCAATTTCGATTTCGAGCCGAGTTCGAGTCGAAAATTTCGATTTCGAGCTGAGACAGAATCGCTCGAACTCGGCTCGATATCAGCCCTATGCTATTTAATTAAAAAAATAGGGAAAAAAATTCACTCAAAACTCTGTTTGGTTTTCAAACAACTTTTTGAAAACTCCGTTTTGCAAACTTTATTTTACCCAAACAGTTTTTTAACAGAGCCTTAGTGGGAGGTCGCATAGGTTCGCATGTGCTTCTGTAGAAGACGCGAGAACAGTTTGTTGACCCAACCCGACGCGAGAACAGTTGATGGTGATTTTGCCGATCAAGAATCACGTGCACGATATCACGTGCAGCTACGGGCCATGCACTAGCGAGGAGAGGCCCTTCGGAGGGAGTTCCTTAAGCAGGCAAACACTAAGAGGGTCAAATGCTCAGTATTTATTCATGTGTGGTGTTACGCCACTAATTGATTTCAGCATTTTCGGCACCATAGATGGCGATGCTCCCGTGGTTGGTGCGATGGACCTGGCAACCACACTTTCTCACGTATTTGGAGACGACCCAGAATCTGAAGAGGGACCCGCTTCTAGGGTGCAAGGTATGCTTCTTTTTCCTGTATTTTTTAGCCAAAGAAGCTTGTCTGGGCTTACCATTTGCTCGTCGGTCGTCAATGCAGAGTGTCTGCAAGAGGAGCATGAGTTCGAGATGAATCTGAGTGCCATATGGGATGTAATGGAGCGAATGCAAGAATAAATCACCGTCTTGGAGGTGAAACTCGTAGAGCAGAGAGAGACAGTAGACCGTCTTGGAGGACTGTCATTTGGGCGTGCCCTATTTGCGTTGTGTGAATGGGTCATAATGATTCCTGTAATTACTTGTAATTACTTGTAACTGACATCTGTGTAATGATTCCTGCTTTTTGTGATTTATCGTGCTCTGGAGTGTCTTCATTTTTCCATTTGTCCTTGTGAATTCTTTCCTGGGAATGGGTCATAATGAGGTCATGAAGGAACTGTCCTATGGGTGCGATCTCGAGCGGGTGCTTGCCGGAGGATGCGTGCACAGGTGTTGCTTCACCTCCTGAGATAGCACTATAAATAGGGGGCCCATTAAGAGATATTACATATAAAATTATAACTATTTGTCACTAGAGATGGCGCGAGCTCCTCTTTCACTTTGCTCGAAATATGTGATCGCGTTCCTGAGCGACGAGCCACCTCCCCTCATGCTTACCAGCGTAGACTTGACCGACTTCCTGTCAAGATACCCATTTGATGGGTGCTTCTCTGTGCGATTGTCATTGGGGAGAGAAAGAGTGAACACCGTCTTTGAGAATGAACTCGCGGTCACCTTGGACCACTTTGAGGTGGGTGGATGTTCCCCATCTTCCCTGAGATGGCAAAATTACTAAACTTTTATGGGCTAGTGCCCGCGCAACTAATGCCGGACTTGATGGCTACCATTGTGGCTATCCTGACCTACCTGGGACACTACAAATCAGCTTCTCTCTGGAATTTTTTTGATTCCTCTTCTGAAGTTGGGTTCAAAACCATTATCAGCTGAGCTTTGGCTCGGAAAGAATGTGTGTCCTGAATCTTCCGGGTAAAGGAATAAGTTGGCAGACATGCTTTGCTCTCTTTAAAGACGATATCGGTGGGCTCAGTGTCATACCTGACCTACGCAATGAGGATATTTGTCTGCCTCTTATGATGTCTATTGTTGGTAGACATGCTTTGCTCTCTTTAAAGGCGATATCGGTGGGCTCCGGGTAAAGGAATAAGTTGGCAGACATGCTTTGCTCTCTTTAAAGGCGATTATTGGATCACTAGTTTGGATTTGTGCTAGATTCACTAATTAGGATGTGTTTGACCCACATTGTATAACTAGGGTCATGTTTGCTAGTCCTAGAGTCTAGGCTAGTCTTTAGGTTCAATCTTCATGGACCAGCCAGCAGAGGACTTCAGTAGACTCAGACTTAGAAGAATTCAGAGTACAGACCTTTAGTTCGAAATTCTTCGAACTCAGCTCAACGATCGTCGATCGCAGATCGACGAACTCAGAATTCATTCTCTGAGTTGAGCTCGACGATATTCGAGCTCAGGTCGATGATCTCTTCCTCAAGACAGATTCTTTGCTCGACGAACTTGGAGCACAGAATTGGCAAGTTATTTCCAGAATGAAGTTCGTTGAGCTCAGGTCGACGAACAGGAATTCTCAGCTCGACGAACTTGGAACTCCAGTCGACGAATTTTGTTCAGAGGTCGACGATTTCTGTCCCGAGCCAGATTGAGAAGTTTTCCTTATTTCTGTCCCCATTTTCTTATATTATTTAGCAGTAATTCTCTGAGTAATTAATGCTCATATTCTTCAGAATATAGCCGTTCTTGGCAGCATTAATTATGGATTTTATCAGAGTTAATTACTTGCTTATTTTAATGAGACAGTTGGGGAAACTCATTTAAGAAGATATTCCAGCCATTTCATTCTCCAAAATCAGTCAGCAATTAATGCTTGGATTTCAAAATTTCAAAGGAGAATTTTGAAAACAGAATATAAAAGAGATTTTCTTCAGACGGATATACAGTAAATTGAATACAGAGAAGATACACAGAATATACAGAAGAATAACTGCTTCTTCTCTGTGCAGAAAACATTTTGTTTTCCCTTGATCTTTCAGAAAGCTGAAGAACAACAACCATCACATATCAAAAGTCTTCTTCAACTCCTACTCCAGGAATCTTCAAGGACAACAACTCTTGATCAGTCTGCAAATTCCTAGATCTCTTCAAGACAAGGCTGAAGACTTATACCCTGAGCAAGGCTCCAGGCTTTCTGAACCATCTCAACATTTCAGAAGGAGCTTTGACAAAAACAATCCACTTGTCTTCTCTGTTGTATAGAGAAAAGAGAAGACACCATCAACTCTCTCAACCTCCTGTAAAAAGGGTTTATTAACTCCCTTCAAAAGTTTATTGTTGGTTTTTGGGCACCTGATCAAAAGTCTAAAGGGTTGTGAGATCTCCCTGTAAATAGATCTTGTGGTGGTAGTCACCTGATCAAAAACCTGACAGTGGATTCCTACCAGGGTGGTAGAAGAGTGGATGTACCCAGTTTGGGGAACCACTATAAAATTTCTTGTGTTGTCAGGTTGATCATTTTCTCTTTGTTTTTGGTGTATTGTGGTAGTGTAGTTAGCCTATTTCTATTTCATTCTTTATAACTACTAGTATCACTTATCTTCTCTGATAAATTTAAAAACAGTCAAATGTTTTAATTACTCTATTCCCCCCCCCCTCCCCCTCTAGAGTAAATCAGGTCTATCCCCTAACTTACAATTGGTAATTAAGGATTATCAATTGCATAAGTTATCTTTCAGCGATATCGGTGGGCTCAGCGTCATACCTGGCCTAGGAAATGAGGATATTTGTTTGTCGCTTATGATGTCTATTGTTGGCAGACATGCTTTGCTCTCTTTAAAGGCGATAACGGTGGGCTCCAGGTAAAGGAATAAGTTGGCAGACATGCTTTGCTCTCTTTAAAGGCGATATCGGTGGGCTCAGTGTCATACCTGACCTACGCAATGAGGATATTTTTCTGCCTCTTATGATGTCTATTGTTGGCCCGCGTATAACGCGCTTCTTAGAGCAGGAATGTCTGAACACCTGGTACTATAGTTGTCGTGTGAAGGAGGTGCGGGATTTGCCTGTTGGAAAAGGTGGGTAAAGGATCCACATATAATGCTTGTGAGTACCTGGACTAACCCACTCATTTGCAGTTGTTTTGATGGTGCCCTGCTACAAGTCATACACCCTACCGGGGGACGCCATAACCGTAGAATAGAAATGACGCGTCCAGTGTATCCAAAAGACTGACGCTGATGTATCCTCTCAAACCCCCTTGGAAGAGGATATCCTTGATGAAGCGGGTACCCCGCTGATTAACCAAGGGCCTGGATCTGTAATGCTTAGCTCAAGGCTCCCCTCCTAGAAAGAGTCTGCGCAAGTTCTTCCCCATGCCAAGGCAGTAGTTGCGGCCACTTGCAACTCAAAAGATTTTTGAGAGATAAAAGATAGTTCCAACGGGCAAACTTCCTTTGAGGGATGCAGCGACAACCCTCCAAGTGCTCACATTCAACAGCATTATATGGAGCCTTCTCAAATACACACTGGTGGCGAATGCCCTCCTGTGAGAGAATTTAAAGGTAAAAAATCTCTTGCTTGCAATACTTTACCTGTGCCGAAACTCACATTCTTGCAGGCATTTTTGGTGCAGGAAAAAAAGGCAGTGGAGGATCCGAGATTTCGTAAGAATTAGCCAAGCTTGGCATGCATTCAGCGAAGATGGCACTCCATCTTTTGAAGGAAAAAGATGCCCTAATGCCAGAGTATGTGGATGGACTACGCAACTCTAATTGTGGGCCATAGCAAAGTGGTGATCTCAAGCTCAGGGACCGGGATCCTCTCCATTTCATGCGAATTGGATAGGTCCAGTTTGCGGAGGAGATTAACTGTTCTATTCCCCGGCTCGGCAGGCGAGTATCATTTCGGCAAGATGGCAGGGGAGGAGTACCCAGCTCGCCCAGCTATGGGTGGAAGTCCCTTCAGCGAGCTTGTCTCTTCTTCCCCAGCTCTAAAAGGGTTTCGGGAGCAGGAGATGACCTACTACGCCGGGAAGGGAGATCCGGTCCAGCACGTCCAGTGATTCGAAGACGTAGTTTCGATCCGACAAATGTCAGATGGGTTTAAGTGTTGACTATTTGCCATCACCCTCAAGGAGAAGGCAAGAGAGTGGTTCCACCGGCTCCCGGCCAGCTCCATTTACTGTTTTGAGGACCTACGTCGGGGGTTCATGCTGAGGTTCACCACGTCGAGGAAGAGGAAGAAGGAGGCGGAGTCTTTGTCCCGCATTAAGCAGGGGGCAGGCGATACCCTGGGAAGCTACATGAATAGATTCCAGGAGGAACTGTCCCATGTGAAGGAGATGTCAGGGCACACCATGATGGTAGCCTTTACCCTGGGTCTCCAGCCCGGATTCTTCGTCATGGAGCTGAAGAGGATGCCTCCGGTATCTTTTGAGGCACTCATGGAGAGGACGGCCAGGGAGGCCGACATGGAGGCAGCACACCCGGAGTTCGCCCGGAGGTTGGCCCATTGGGCAACGGAGGAGAGGTCAAGGGGTGGCCGAGTTCAGAAGGAGAGGAGGGCTGAGCCCCAGCAGAGGGAGAAATTGCAGCAGCAGTAGCCCGGGTGGGGGCGTCAGGGGCAAACTAATCGGCTAGGGTGGAGGTCAGAGCGGCAGGACCAAGGGCCATAGAGGAGTTATCATGGAGGGGATAATCGCCAGGGTGGCCACAGTCCATTTTAACCCCAGGGCGGGAGGCAGGGTCAGAGACCCCCTCTCCCCGATCAGGAGGAGGCCATGGTGATTGCCCTGGGGGGAGGAGGAGAGGACAACCAAGAATGAGGAGAAAGGTAAGGGTGGACCTACCCTACTGCGACTTTTATCAAGAGGAGGGGCACATCACATCCATGTGCCCGGAGTTCCTCGAGATGAGGGAAAACAGGGAGCAACAGCAGCGGCAGGACCAACAAAGAGTGAGGATCGAGGAGGTCCAGCCTCGGGCGGAGGAAGATAGATGTGAAGACTGGGTCGATGTCGGAACCCAAGGAGGGATCAGAGTGATCCATGGGGGGGGGGGGATAGGAGTCGAGGCTTCCCGCAAGGCGAGCCTCCATGTCATGTATCGAAGGAGCATCGACTCGACATCCCAGACCCCGCTCCCGAACGAGAGGATCACCTTTTTTCAAGGGAGGATATGTCGAGCCATGAGGACCCTTTTTGTGATGCGCTGGTCATTCAGACAGCCATCGAGAACTTCACCGTCGCCCGGATTCTCGTCGACAACGGTAGCTCCGTAAACGTCATCTTCAAAAAACTGTTCGACGCAATGAAGGTGGAGGGCAAGAGGGTGCTGGCCTCAGATAGACCTCTCTTCGGATTCTCTGGAGAAAGGAAGGAAGTGGAAGGAGGAGTGGGAATCCATGTCAGCCTGGGGGGGCAGTCCAGAAACTACAGGTTCGTCATCGTGGATGCCCCCAGCAGCTACAACGCCATCTTCGGGCGACCCCTCATCAGTTCCTTCTGCTGCATCCCCTCGTCCTTCCACCAATGTCTCAAGTTCAACGCGGAGGGGGTCCAGGTCCGAGTCCGTGGAGATCCCAGGGAGGCAAGGGAGTGCTATGTGACGACCGTGAAATCCATCTCATGGTAGGAGGGAGTCGAGGAGATGGATAGGAGGATGGAGGAGTTGGTCGGGCATGAGTCTGAAGGAGTGGAGGAGGTAGAGGTAGTAGAGGGGGAGGCACCCATCCGGGCAATGGAGGCGGAGGAGGTTTTGGAAGAGCTGGCCGAGGTAATGGCCATGGATGAGGAGGAGGTTCCTGCCCATGGAGAGGGGGACGTCGCTGAGTGGGAGGAGAAGTCCATCCTGGAGGCAGCGGAGGAGGTAGTTGAGATGGAGGTTCTCACCAAGGGAGGCATGGTGGAGAAGATCCGCATCAGCGGGGGGCTGACCCCGGAGGACAAGGGAAGGATGTTGGAGTGCATCCAAAAGAATGTGGACGTCTTCGCCTAGAGTGCGACCGAGATACCCGGGATCGACGCGGACATCGCCTATCACCGTCTTAACTTAGACCCGGAAGCTCGCCCTGTCCAGCAAAAGAAGAGGTTCACCGCGGACAAGCTAGCCGAGCCGATCAGGGAGGAGGTCGTCAAGCTCCTCAAGGCCGGCTTTGTATCGAAATTCAATACCCCAGGTGGGTCTCTAATGTTGTTATGGTTAAAAAAGGGGATGGCCGGTGGCGTATGTGTGTAAATTTCTCTTTGCTTAATAAATAATGTCCCAAGGATTGTTACCCATTGCCTCGGATCGACGTGCTGGTTGACTCAGCCGTCGTTTTCCCTGTAATGAGTTTTTTAAATGCATTTTCAGGTTATCACCAAATCAGGATGCACCCCCCCCCCCCCGATGTAAAAAATGTCTCCTTCATCACGGGGGATGGATGTTACTGCTATAAGATGATGTCCTTTGGGCTGGAGAATGAAGGTGCGACCTACCAAAAAATAATAGAACGCGTCTTCCGGGAGCAGAGGGGGCGGAACTTGGAGGTCTACATAGATGATCTAATGATCAAGAGCCGAGAGGTCGACTCCCACATCCGAGATCTGGAGGATACATTCGGCACCCTGCGGGAATACAAAATGAGGTTGAACCCTTTGAAGTGTGTCTTCGGGGCCAGCAAGGGGAAGTTCTTGGGCCACCTCCTCACTCCCGCGGGGGTGGAGCCAAATC
Organism: Platanthera zijinensis; assembly: GCA_039513925.1. Classification (NCBI taxonomy): domain Eukaryota; kingdom Viridiplantae; phylum Streptophyta; class Magnoliopsida; order Asparagales; family Orchidaceae; genus Platanthera; species Platanthera zijinensis. The sequence continues at coordinate 105,255,305 of CM077078.1, read as the reverse complement.
TGGACAAGTTCATGGCGATCATGGAGCTCGGGTCGCCTCAGAATGCTAAGGAAGTCCAGCGGTTGACTGGAAGGTTGGCCGGGCTTAGTAGGTTCCTCTCCCAGGCAGGGGAAAATTGCTCCCCCTTCTTCAAGGAATTGAGGGGAGGAAAAAAGTTTTAATGGACTAAGGAGTCCGAGGAGGCATTCCAGGCCTTGAAGAGGCAGCTCACCCAAGCCCCACTCCTCCAAGGGCCGAAGGAAGGGGAAGACCTGTCCCTGTATCTAGGGGTTGGGGTAGAGGCCCAGAGTTCAGTGCTGGTCATGGAGGATGGTAAGAATTAACTACCCGTCTACTACATCAGCAGGGTCCTGAGGAAGGCGGAACTCTATTATCCCATCTTGGGAAAGCAGGCCTTCGCTCTGGTCGTCTCGGCCCGGAGACTCCGACCCTATTTCCAGGCACACTCTATCCGGGTGGTGACTGACCACCCCCTCCGCAACATCTTTGAAGGGGTTGAGCATTCGGGGAGGCTGGCCAAGTGGTCGGTGGAACTGAGCGAATTTGACATCTCTTTCGTTCCCCGATTCTCGATCAGGCGCAGGCAATGGACGACTTTCTAGCAGACTATGTGGTCGAGGTAGCGGAGGAGGAACTCACTCGCCCCGTTCCTTGGAAGTTCATGGTGGACGGTGCTTCGGTAAGACACTCCCTGGGGGTCGGGGTCATCTTGGAAAGCCCTCAGGGGACTAGGATCGAGCAGACGGTGGTAGTGCATTTTTCCATCACCAATAAACCGACCTGAAAGACTTGATTTCAAGAGCCCAAACATCTAGAGGGGGGTGAATATGTTCTAATTTTTTTTTAATAAATTTTAGGAAATTATCTTGTTCTAACTCAGCACAGAAAATACAATTCACAGCACAATAATCACAGCACAACACAGTACACCAAATTTATAGTGGTTCCCCAAGTTATGGGTACATCCACTTTCCCCTTTCGCCTATTCAGTAGAGAACTGGATTCAACCCAACCTCCTTCCACTAACTCAGATCCATAAATCTTATACCTAAGAACCTGATAGGTTCCTACAGCTCAGACTTATACAAGTCCTACATCAGATTCTTCCCAAGAACCCTACCTCGGGCAACAACCCTACCTCAGCCTTTATCACCAGGCTTACAACTCAGACTTTCACAAGTCCTACACCTCAAGCTCTCATCCCTACCTCAGCCTTTATAAACACAGGCTTACAACTCATATCTATGAAATATCTTACAAGGAAAAAGAAGATTTAGTTGTACAGAAATTTCACCCAGAAATAACTCTCAATTGGTGTGAGATTCTTGATCAGTTCTTGAATAAACTGTATACTTCAGATCCAACCTGACTTAGCTTTTTCAAAGCTTCTTGATTGAACAAAATGAGGTTGATCCTGACTTTGTGTAGAAGTTGATCTTCAGACAGCTCCCTTCTTAGATTGAGAATTAGATCTGAATCTTTCTTGCAGACTGTTCAGGATCTATCTTCTTAAGGGTTCCCCCCTTCTTGTTGTTGAGTTCTCTCTCTGGATCTGTGTTGGTTTGTTCCCCTATAATTGCTTAAATTACTTTCTTTGGTTGTTATGGATCAGTCCTTTATATAGAGTTTCTCAATGATTACCGGCTGATCCGGTTTGTAACAACCTTCTGATAGTTCTGACAAAGGTGTCAGACTTGTTGTTTATGTCAGTTGTCAAGTCTACAGCCGTGATAGTTGAGTCTGCAATGACTTTATATCTCAGCAGGAAACACTCAGCAAATTACTTCACATATGTCGACACAAATAGACTAAGTGTCGACACAAGCCTTGATGATGTCGACACAGCACTCAATGTGTCGACACAGTCATTCTTCTGCTTCTCGATACAGCTTCTGTTGTATATGTCGGCACAAGTCCTATATGTCGACACAAGTCTTCAGGTCTCGACATACCTGATGCAGATAGATGGCGTTAAGTGTATGTACAGACGTCATTGAGTGTGTGTTGACACAAGTCTTGTGTGTCGACACAAACCTTTCAGACTCAGTATAGTTGTTGCTGATAGATGGCGTTGAGTGTGTGTCGACACAAGTCATGTGTGTCGACACAAGCATTTCAGACTCAGTACAGCAGTTGATGATAGATGGCATTGAGTGTGTGTCGACACAAGTCCTATGTGTTGACAGAAGCCTTCTTTAGGTGTCGACACAATTCCTGGGTGCCGACACATGCCTTGCTTCTATGTCGACATAACTCTTGGGTGTCGACACAGCTCCTGCTTCAGGTGTCGACACAATTCCTTGGTGTCGACACAGCTCTTGCTTTAGGTGTCGACACAATTCCTTACAAGTGTCGACACTTTTACTTCGAAATTTTTCCTACATTTCTTAAACCTGCACACTGAAACTCAAACATCCCATCAAATAAAAACTGATGTATATCATTGAGTAAGTGGAGGCTTCTCCAAATCTGGTACATATTTTCCAGTGTACCCAACAATCTCCCTCTATTTGGAGAAGTCATAACCCTTAGTCAAAGATGTACACCACACATAATAAATCAAAGAAAAATAGATGTACATACATTACACTGCAGGGCAACATAGAAAATAGCTAAACTCAATACTGAAAATGATGTCATTCATTAATCAGAAAATTGTTTAGGTGTACATGTTTCTTTAAAGAACAAAAATCAAAAGATTACATTGTTCTGCATATTAGCCTATTTATCCTAAGATAGACTAGGCTCCTTGATTACTATTCCTTTCTCATATCTAATCTTAGCCTGCATATTAGGTTCAGTATCATCAACTGGTTTCTTTCCTTTTAGGTCTTTCTTCTTTCATTCTTCAGTCTTGATTCTTTGCCTTTCAAAATAGTGAAAAGGCTTTGGGAAGTACTTGCTAGGCTCCAGAGCATTAGCAGGTAACTTCTCAGCTTTAGCATTCCTCCTATACTGAAGTATAGCCTCTTGCCTTGCCTGATACTTGATCCACTCTTTCTCAGAGTACAATTTTCCTCTATCATGTGTCTTATCCTTCACAGCTTTCCAGACAGTTAAAATAATATTCCTAGAGGTAGGACTCCACTGCTCAAAATCAGGCTTCAGTTCTGCCTGTTCTCTAAACTTTTTCTTGGAAAGTTGTGCCTCCCTCTGAGCTTCCTGTGCAGCCTCTGACATTTCTACCTTTTCAATAATAATATTATGTGCCTCCTATGGAGGGCTATACATTTGCTGAACTTTTTGCTAGACTATATCAAAATCAGTTGGAGGATAAATGACATGTGCAACCTCTGGCTGATCCCCTTCAATGTAGGCAGGTTGAACACCAGACTCAGCTGTATTATCATCCTCACATAGGGGTGGAAATCAAAGTGTAGCTCTGATGGTGTTAGATACCCATTTTTCATGATCAGAGCTGGCTTTGACTAATATTCTCTCCCCCTTTATGACTTCTCTGGCTATATGATCTCTAAGATCATTCTTTTGAAACCTTATTTGATCAGCCAGATATTCTGTACCTTCTTTGTAGTAGGCTTTGAACTTAGTCAGGTGATCTGAAATAGTCTTCTGAGAGACTTCAATGGCTATTTGGACAGCAGCTAGATCTGCTTGTATATGCTTGGATACTTCTGTTTTCAAATCTGTAGAAATACTTTCTAGTTTTTTGAGAATTTTCTCATGTGAGTCCTTGAGATTTTTATTTGACCTGAAATGATTTTCTAAAATATATCATTGCTTGGTTGCAATGTCCTCAACTTCATTCTTTATCAGCTGTTGTTACTCAGCTAAATATACTACAACATTACCTCCCTTGTGGAAGCAATCTGGCATCTCTTTCTTATTCAGATTGACTTCAAATCTGATGGATTTAATGTCTTGAGCCAGGTGAAACTGCAGTTCTTTATTTGACTCATCCACATATTTCTCTAAGGACTGTCTTTGTTCATCAATTTTGACTTGCAGTTGGACCAGTAATGAACTGAAGTCCATGCTTGGAGCAGGTGATGGTGTGACTGTTTGCAAGGCTTTCTTGTAGCCTGAGCTCCTTTTCCTGATTGCAACCATCTTCCTCTTATTAGCCATAGAGGCTTCCTCATAATCAGAAGATTGTGATGAGCTTTCTATATCAACTATTTCCTTATTAGAAGGGGCATTCAGTAGCTCCTCCCCCTCAATTTCTGGCAGTTCCTTTTCTTCTATTTGCTTCTCCCCCTCAGTCCTTGATGCAGGTAAATCAGGAAATAGCTCTTCCATAGTTACCTCCTGCTGCATCTGAATAGGAGGAACAAGATTAGTTTGGGAAACAAAAGGTTCTCCCTGAATATCCAGATTTTTGTCCAGGGCCCTCTCTTTAAAGGAGATACTTACTTACTCATCTTGAGCTGTATCTTTCATCTGCACATCTTTTGCTTCCTTCTCAGTAATGATCAGTACTGCTTTGTTTATGTCTGATACAATGTCCATCACTGTATCAGCAGCATACGCACTCTCCAGAGTAGCTATAACAATGCCTCCCCCTTGGGCAGGCAGCTCAGATAGTTCAGTATCTCGTACTGTTGGTTTAGGGTGTTCTCCCCCTGGAGTGGAGGCTATCTGTTGCTTTGGGTGCTGACTGCTCTCTACTTGATTTTGAGCTTCTTTTTGTTGTTGGTTTTCATCTAAATTGAAGACTACCTCTTCTTTAGAATCACTGAAGGATTCTGTTTGTTGAACAATTTCTTTCTTTTTCTTATCCTTCTTGACCTGTTTCTGTGGAGTAGAAAGCTCTTTGGTCAATATTCTATCCCATCTTGATAGAATTCTCATGACCATCCTCCTCATATGGTTGATCTTGGATCCTGACAGTTTATTCATAACATCTGGTATGGTTAAAGCTAGACATAAGCTTAGTATCCTTCCCAGATTTAGCTTCTTTATTCCTTCTAGAATCTTGTCAAACACCATTGATGACCAGTATGTTTTTACAGTGAATATGACTCTGGTCATTAGGTTGAACATGTAAGCAGATATTCTGTCATGTCCACCAGTCTTGCACAGAATTACCTTGCCTACAATTTTAGAAAGAAACTTACCTTGGGAATTCATCCCCTTTTCTGGTAATTGATGATCCAACTTTGGTATTAGGGTTCAGCCCACACCAACTTAGTGCATCTTTTGTCATGGATAGAACTACTTAATCATCATCCTTAACTTTGGGAAGTTGGAGCGACTTCCTGATCGTCTTAAGTGAGAGTTTCACTCTTGAATTCTGGACTGTGGCTTTGATCTTCTTTCCTTCAGAATCCACCGTTGCAGACGAGTAGAATTCAGGAACTTCCTTCTTCCAAATTCTTGTAGGTTCAGAGACCAAAAACTCCAAGCCATTTTCCGAAATTAGGGTAATCACACCCTTGATGTCCTGTGAAGCTGTCTCGAATCTCCCGCGAACCAGCTCGTATCCTTCATTCACCTTGTCGTCCTGGTGTGGCGCCATTGATAAGAGAGAGAGAGAGAGAAAGAAGAGAAGAGAAGTGAATATCTATGTCGACACAAGGTCTAGAGTCGAGAGTTCTGAATGCATAGTCGACCAGATTTTGTCATCTTCTATTTATAGTGTACTGGTATAGGGTAGGTCAAAAGACACGCCTTACTTAGTAATAATACTAGTCAACAAAATTTTACATGTGTCGACATAAAAATCTTGGAGTCAGTGTCGACAAAACCTATTTTTAGTCGACACGTCTATGTGTCGACATACTAGTGTCAGTGTCGACACGGGCTAGGTAAGTCTTGACAAAGTGTGTTGACACCAATTCTTGTTGACACAACATACTGAGAGTGTCGACACAATTTGCTTGTGTCGACACAAACTTTCTTATAAATTTCCTGAGAAATTTAGTGCTTACATATTCTACTTAGGAAAGTTTGTGCTAACCTATTCTAGGTTCAACATACCTAATTCAATTTTAAAATAATTGAATTTAGTTTCATCCAGAGGTTTTGTAAAAATATCAGCAATTTGACTATTTGTGTTCACAAATTCTAGACTAATATCTTCCTTCTTCATATGTTCTCTGATGAAATGAAACTTAATTTCTATATGCTTAGTTCTACTTTGTGAAACATGGTTTTTAGCAATAGAAATAGCACTAGTAGAATCACAGAATAGTGGAATTCTACTTACTTTGATGTCATATTCTTCAAGTTGATGCTTTATCCACATCAACTGTGCACAGCAGCTGCCTGCAGCTATATATTCTAACTCAGCAGTTGAGATAGCTACACTTGTTTGCTTCTTGCTGCTCCATGACACCAACCTTCCACCTAGGAATTGACAAGTTCTTGTGGTACTCTTCCTGTCTTCTTTGCACCCTACAAAGTTTGCATCTGAAAAGCCTGTTAGTAAGAAATCTCTATTCTTAGGATACCAAAGACCTAGATAAGGTGTGCCCTTAAGATATCTCAAAATTCTCTTGACAGCAGTGTAATGAGATTCCTTTGGGCATGCTTGGTACCTAGCACAGACACATATTGCATACATGATGTCCGGTCTACTAACAGTCAAGTAGAGTAGAGAGTCAATTATTCCTCTATACAAAGACTCATCAATAGGTTTCCCTGTCTCATCTTTGCCTATAGGCATACTTGTTCCCATTAGAGTTTTCATGGTAGAGGCTGAGTCCATTCCATATTTATTAATCAAATCCTTAGTGAACTGAGACTGAGATATAGACAATCCATTATCAGTCTGTCTAACTTGAAGTCCCAAGAAGAACTTCAGCTCACCCATACTGCTCATTCCAAACTTCCCTTGCATAAGTTTGGCAAACTTTTTACAAAGGTTGTTTTCAGTAGATCCAAAGATAATTTCATCAACATATATCTAGACTAGGATGATCTTGGCTTTAGATTCCCTAAAGAATAGAGTTTTATCTATCTTTCCTCTTGAGAATTTATTCTCAATAAGAAAAGCAGATAAGGTTTCATACCAAGCCCTATGGGGCTTGTTTCAAACCATATAGGGCTTTCCTAAGCCTATATACATAGTTAGGATAGTGAGAGTCTACAAAACCTGAGGGTTGTTCAACATAGACTTCCTCTTTTAATTCACCATTTAGAAATACTGACTTTACATCCATCTGATATACCTTGAAACCTTGATAGGCAGCATAGGACAAGAACAACCTTATAGCTTCCAGCCTTGCCACTAGGGCAAAGGTTTGATCAAATTCAATCCCTTCTTCTTGCATATAGCCTTTTGCTACCAGCCTGGCCTTGTTCTTGATTATGGTTCCATTCTCATCAAGTTTATTTCTGTAGATCCACTTGGTTCCTATAACATTGTGATCATTTGGTTTAGGAACCAGTTCCCAGACTTTACATCTTTTGAATTGATTCAGCTCTTCCTGCATGGCATCAATCCAGTTTGTGTCTAGCATGCCTTCTTCAAACTTCTTAGGTTCTATCTGTGATAGAAAACTTGAACATAGAACTTTGTTCATGCTCTTGCTCCTGGTTAGAACACTTTGACTTGCATCGCCAATGATTTGGTGAGCTGGATGATCCTTCAAGTGTCTTCTTGCTGGAGGAAATCTGTCAGCCTCTTGACCTTCTTCATTTTCCTCATCCTGATGCACCTCACTATTTTCTTCTTCATCCAGTGAATCTTGTTCTCCCCCTGGACAGCATGCATCATTTTCTTCATCCAGCCTAGCAGGTGCTTCTTCATTAATAGTCAGCTTGTCCAGCCTGTCCTTTAAACATGTAGAACTACTTGAAGAGCTAGACAATTCACTGTTAATCAACTTAGACTCATCAAATACTACATGGATAGATTCTTCTACAACTTGTGTAGTCAAGTTGTAGATCCTGAATGCCCTACGATTATTGTTGTACCCAACAAATATCCTTTCTGGGGATTTGGCAGCAAACTTTGTTTGGTAGTGCTTACCATTCACAAGGACATAACACTTGCTACCAAATATTCTAAAGTAGGAAATGTTTGGTTTTCTGCCTTTCAAAATCTCATAGGGAGTCATCTTATGTTTCTTATTGATGGAAGCTCTATTGAGTACATGACAAGCAGTATTTACTGTCTCAGCCCAGTACTCAGGAAGAGAAATGTCACTAAGTAGTGTTCTACTTGCCTCAATTAGAGTCATATTCTATCTTTTAGCAACTCTATTTTGCTGGGGAGTTTTAGGTGAGGAGAACTCTTGATGAATCCCAAGTTCTTCACAGAACTTTGTCATACACACGGACTTAAATTCAGTTCCATGGTCACTTTTTTGACCACTGAATTGTTAAATTCATTCTGAATTTGTCTAACAAAAGTCTGGAAGACAGTAGGAGTTTCAGATTTCTACCTTAAGAAGAAAACCTATGTGAATCTAGAATAGTCATCCATAATAACTAATGTGTATACTTTCCTACCTAGACTATGAACTGGCATAGGACCAAACAAATCCATATGCAAGAGATATAGACATCTCATTGAATCTTTGGTGTCAATTACTTGGAAAGAGGACTTGGTCTGTTTGCCCTTTTGGCAAGTTGAACAAACACCCTCTTTAATGCACTTGACTTGAGGACCATTCCTCACTAACCCCATACTAAATAGCTATCCAATTGACTTATAGTTCAGATAAGTCAGCCTCTTGTGCCATTGGACACACTATGATGCTTTCTCACCTGCAACTAGACAAATGGGTGAGATGTTATACTCACAATCAAGGTTAAGACAATATACATTCCCTTTTCTAGTGCCTATCAAAATGATCTCTTAATCACTTGACCTCCTTATTTGGCACTCCCTTTTGAGGAAAGAGATGTCATAACCTAGATCACTAAGCTAACTTATGCTAATCAGGTTATGTTTCAGACCCTTCACATAAGCCACTTGAGTGATAGTAATAGAATTACTAGAAATATTACCAAATCCTTTGATGATTCCTTTTTCAGATCCACCAAAGATTACTTTGGGTCCATTCTCTATAGGTGCATAGTCCCTCAACATTCTTCTTGTCTCAGTCATGTGCCTGGAACATCCACTATCAAAGTATCATTTAGGGGTATGGCCACTTGGATTCACCTGCATCAAATAAGGATTTACCTATCCTCAAAACCCAAATTGTTATTGGGTCCTAGGTTCTTGTTAGTTTGAAATCTATCATGCTTTCCTGTAGCTTTTCTGACAGGTAAGCTGTTCTTGTTTTTAACACTTGTGTTGAACCAACATTCCATGGCAAAGTGGCCCACCTTGCCACAACACCAACACTCAAATCTGTTATACCTTCTCTTTGGTACAGACTTCACAACTTGGTTGTCAGCAGTCCTTTTAAGTGTAGGTGGTGGAGCAGCAAACCCCAAGGATTCCTTAAGAGCCTGATGAGTTTGCTTATAGAGTGGCCTATTGGCATATACACCCTTGCCAATGTGATCTCCATACTCACAGTGACCATGAGTAATATCATGATCATACCTGTTTGTAGGTTGCATCACTTTCCTGAAGAAGATAGGGGGCTTTGAGGATAATGGCTGAACAGGGGCTTTGCCTTTTCTATGAGAATTGGTGGCCCTTGTTCTTCCCTTAAAGCCTAGACCTGTCTTTCCTTTTTGAGAAATGAAATTGTCTATTAAGGGCAAGACAAACTTTGGCTTAGAGAATTTAGCCGCTAACTCCTTTTCTTTCAGAAGTTTTGCCTCCAGATTCTTGATGTGATTTTCCTTGAAGAAGATTGTGCTCATCTGAATAACAGTTATGTTTTCAGTTTGGCAACCTCATTCAATTTCAAATCCAACATCTTTGATGAATCTGAAATAGCCTGCTAAAGAGATTCAATTTCCTTGGCCTGCTTCTTGACAAGGAACTTTATCCTCTTCAGAGCTTGCAACAAACCACCATACTCATCAATGAGTTGATGTACATCCCCCTCAGATTCAGAACCATTCACACCTCTTGATGTAGATGCTTCTGATTTCAATCTAGTATAGTAATCAGAAGCTGAGGGAGAACTGTATACCTTACTTGGACCAGGCTGATCCTGGCACTGATCATCTTCTGCTAGAGCCATCAGCCCTTTACAGCAACAGTCTTCAACTCCATTTATGGAGTCCAGCATTTGTAAAAACTCTGATTCACTAGAATCCTCTTCTGTAGAGAACAGCCCAATATATGCTTCTACCTCATCTTCTTCTCCGGATTCTGAGGATGAAGAGTCTGTCCAACTCTTCTGTTTTGAGCAACAAAGGATTTCTCCTTCTTTCCTTTTACTTAATGCTTCTTCTTGTCCTTAGACTCCTTCCTCTTGTCAGGACAGTCAGCTATGACATGTCCAAGCCTATTGCAGCAATAACAAACAATCTTAGAATTAGTTTGTTTACTAGGATTTGGGGCATACCTATCCTCCTTGTAAGTCTTCTTTTTTTTGTAATAATCATCCTTGGAAAAGGATGTTGAAGGCTTGGTTCTCCATTTCTTCTTTTTCATAAACCTCTGAAACTGTCTTGTAAATGCAGCAAAGTCCTCATCAGAGGTGTGGCTATCTGATGTACTGATGTCAGGGTTCTCTGCTTCTGCCTCAGCACTTCTTCTGGGTGGAGAAAGAGACTTTCTCCTACCCTTTCTTGTGCCTTCAGCCTTGAAGGCTACTGACTTATCTTTATACTCAAACCTGCTGCTTTTCTCTTCCTCCTTTCTGGCTGTGAGCTGCATTTCATAAGATATCAGCTTTCCAAATAATGTGGGTGAAGGTGTATCAGCAAGCCTGGCCACCTCTCTGATGACATATATCTTTGTATCCCATTCCTTGGTTAGTGACATGAGAAACTTGTCATTCAATTCATATGTGCTGAAGACTCTTCCATAGGTCATCAGCTCATTTACTATTCTGAAGAACTTCTTGTAACATTCTATTATGCTGTCAGACTTGGCTTGTCTAAAGCTTTCATATTATTGATTAAACATAGATTTTCTATCCTCTCTAACTTCTTCAGTTCCCTCTATGTAGACAATCAAGGTGTCCCACATCTCCTTAGAGGTTTTGCAATGTACCAAGTTCTGAAATATGGCATCATCTATAGCACTCACAATAATGTTTTGTGCTCTCTTGTCTAATGTTGTCACGATGATCTCATCCTTAGTCATTTCAGAAAAGCTCTTTGGGGTTTGCAGATTTGCATCAAGAGCTGATACCTTCATTGGAATGAATGGACCTTCCTATACTGTAATGTAGATTCTTTGATCAGATGCTTGCATGAACAACCTGACCCTTTCCTTCCATACCCAAAAACTTTCTTTCCTGCAGAGGGGAAGTTTCATGGATCCAAATTCCTTCTAATTCTCATTTGAACCCATTCTTGCTATCTGTTAATTGCCTTGGAGATTCACTCAAACTATTAGGTCTATCTTTGAGCAATCTCCCTCTGATACCACTTGAAAGACTTGATTTCAAGAGGCTAGACACCTAGAGGGGGGTGAATAGGTTCTAATTTTCTTTAAAAAAATTTAGACAATTATCTTGTTCTAACTCAGCATAGAAAATACAATTCACAGCACAGCACAGTACACCAAATTTATAGTGGTTCCCCAAGTTATGGGTACATCCACTTTCCCCCTTTGCCTATTCAGTAGAGAACTAGATTCAGCCCAACTTCCTTCCACTAACTCAGATCAATAGATCTTACACCTCAGAACCTAATAGGTTCCTACAGCTCAGACTTATACAAGTCCTACCTCAGATTCTTCCCAAGAACCCTACCTCAGGCAACAGCCCTACCTCAGCCTTTATCACCAGGCTTACAACTCAGACTTTCATAAGTCCTACACCTCAGGCTCTCAGCCCTAACTCAGCCTTTATAAACACAGGCTTATAACTCAGATCTATAAAAGATCTTACAAGGAAAAAGAAGATTTAGTTGTACAGAAATTTCACCCAGAAATAACTCTCAATTAGTGTGAGCTTCTTGATCAGTTCTTGAATAAACTGTATACTTCCGATCCAACCTGACTTAGCTTTTTCAAAGCTTCTTGATTGAACAAAATGAGGTTGATCCTGACTTGGTGTAGAAGTTGATCTTCAGACAGCTTCCTTCTTAGATTCAGAATTAGATCTGAATCTTTCTTGCAGACTGTTCAGGATCTGCCTTCTTAAGGGTTCCCCTCTTTCTTGTTGTTGAGTTCTCTCTCTGGATCTGTGTTGGTTTATTCCCATGTAAATGCTTAAATTACTTTCTTTTGTTGTCATGGATCAGTCCTTTATATAGAGTTTCTCAATGATTACCGGCTGATCCGGTTTGTAACAACCTTCTGACAGTTCTGACAAAGGTGTCAGACTTGTTGTTTATGACAGCTGTCAAGTCTATAGCCATGGCAGTTGATTCTGCAATGACTTTATATCTCAGCAAGAAACACTCAGCAAATTACTTCACATGTGTCGATACAAATAGACTAAGTGTCGACACAAGCCTTGATGACGTCGACGCAGCACTCAATGTGTCGACACAGTCATTCTTCTACTTCTCGACACAGCTTCTGTTGTATGTGTCGACACAAGTCTTGTGTGTTGACACAAGTCTCCAGGTCTCGACATAGCTGATGCAGACAGATGACGTTGAGTGTATGTCCAGACGTCGTTGAGTGTGTGTTGACACAAGTCCTGTGTGTCGACACAAGTCTTTCAGACTCAGTATAGCTGTTTCTGATAGATGGCGTTGAGTGTGTGTCGACACAAGCCATGTGTATCGACACAAGCCTTTCAGACTCAGTACAGCAGTTGATGATAGATGGCGTTGAGTGTGTGTCAACACAAGTCCTGTGAGTCGACACAAGTCTTCTTCAAGTGTCGACACAATTCCTGGGTGTCGACGCATTCCTTGCTTCTGGTGTCGGCATAACTCCTGGGTGTCGACACAGCTCCTGCTTCAGGTGTCGACAAAATTCCTTGGTGTCGACACAGATCCTGCTTTAGGTGTCGACACAATTCCTTACAAGTGTCGACACTTGTACTTAGAAATTTTTCCTGCATTTCTTAAACCTGCACACTGAAACTCAAACATCTCATCAAATACAAACTGAAGTATACCATTGAGTAAGTGGAGGCTTCTCCAAATCTGGTACATATTTTCTAGTGTACCCAACAAGACCGAGTATGAGACTATGATCGCGGGTCTGTGCCTGGCCAGGGAGTTGGGGTGCATAATTTGGAGGTCCTCATTGACTCCATGGTGGTAGCTTCCCAAATCAACGAGAAGTTCGAAGTGAGGGAACCCACCCTGCAATTGTACTTAGCCAAAATCAAGGGGATCATCGGGGTGTTCCAAACCTTCGCCATCTGGAATGTACCCTGGGAATAAAACAAACGGGTGGATCAGTTAGCCAAGAATGGCCCCCGGGTGGGGGGTACGATTACTGACCTGTTCCGTCCGTCTGTCCAAGAGGGGGAGTTGATGGAGGTGGACCAACACCCCTCCTGGATGGATCCATTCACAACATTCATATCCATAGGGGAGTTCCCTGAGGGGATGGATAAGAAGAGACTCAAGCACAAATCAGCATACTATCTCATATGCGGCGGACAATTATACTAAAAGACTCTCTTAGGGTTGTTGGCTCGTTGTGTGGCTGAGAGGGAGGTACTGAGAATTTTGGAGGTGGTCCACTCCGGGGAGTGCGGTAGTCACTCAGGAGGTCGGACCTGGAAGGAAGGATCGTCAGGCAGGGATACATTTGGCCTACCCTGAGCCATGAAGCTGCCGACTTCGCAAAAAAGTGTCATAAATGTCAATTGTTCGCTCCCCTCCAACTGCAACAAGCTCAGCGATTCAGGAGTATCACAGCACCCTTGTCATTTGCAATATGGGGGGTTGGACCTGGTAGGGTCTTTTCCTTAGGCCAGCGGGCAGAGGAGGTTTTAGTTTGTAATGATCGACTATTTTTCCATGTGGTTGGAGGTGAAGGCACTGGCCAAGGTGACCTCCCAGGTGGTGAGGAATTTTGTTTGGGGGGAGATAATCTGCCAGCATGGACTACCCAAGGACATAGTTATGGACAACGAGCTTCAGTTCGCTAGCACCGAGTTCATCAACTTCTGCGAGCAACTCGGGATCGATCTCAGATTCGCCTCAATTCGCCACCACAGGAGCAACAGGCAGGTTGATGTAGCAAACAAGATCATCGTCAACCTCCTAAAAAAGAAGGTGGAAAACTTGAAAGGGAGCTGGGTCGAGCAACTCCCTTCAGTCCTCTGGGCCTTGCGAACTACCCCAAATACGGCCACGGGAGAGACTCCCTTCAAGCTTTCCCATGGTTGCGAGGTCGTGCTTCTGATAGAGTTCGAGGTCTGAACGCCTTGAGTGGCTGAAGCCCAGGAGGGCCGGGAAGAGTGGAGAGTTGGGAACGAGGAGGAGCTGTGTCTCTCCCTAGACCTGTTCGAGGAGCTGCACGATCTATCGGCTGTCCGGCAGGAAGAGGTCAAACGCAGGATGGCCAAGTACTTTGACAAACATGTTCGGGTCAAAAAATTTACCAAGGGATATCTGGTCCTGAAGAAGGTGGATGCGGCAGGGAGGTCGTCCGCCGTAGGAAAGCTTAACCCCAACTAGGAGGGGACTTATATTGTACAGGAAGCGCTAAGGTCTGGAGGCTACCGCCTCCAGAATATGGAGGGCGAGACCCTGAGCCATACTTGGAGTGGCGACGACCTGAAGCGTTTCTACCCCTGAGCCTTATAAATCTTTATTCTGTGAATATAAATAATCTCACTCTTTCAATCCCGTGCTTGGTTGTTACCTTTCTAACAGGTGAAATTCTGACGCCCGCTATCAATGAAAATTCTAAATATTCTCGCTCTGGGGTTAGGTCTCGATTCTCCCGCTGTCAGGCTCCCACCTAGTTGGTAGGGCTGGGGTCTCGATGGACGTCGTTATGACCCTGGGGCTGAGCCTGTAGGATGTTCAACACCTGTTGTAAGGCTCCCACCTAGCTGATTGGCCCGGTGGTAGCACCCTGGAGAGGCAAAAAAATTCTAAGTATTCTCGCTCTGGGGTTAGGTCTCGATTATCCCGCTGTCAGGCTCCCACCTAGCTAGCAGGGTTGGGGTCTCGATGGACATTGTTATGACCCTGTGGCTGAGCTCGGAGGATGTTCAACACCCGTCATTAGGCTCCCACCTAGCTTATTGGCCCGGTGGTAGCACCCGGGAGAGGCAGAAAATTCTAAGTATTCTCGTTCTGGGGTTAGGTCTCGATTCTTCCGCTGTTAGGCTCCCACCTAGCTGGAAGGGCTTGGGTCTTGATGGATGTCATTATGACCCTGGAGCTGAGCCCGGAGGATGTTCAACACCCGTCGTCAGGCTCCCACCTAGCTGATTGGCCCAGTGGTAGCACCCGGGAGAGTTAGAAAATTCTAAGTATTCTTGCTCTGGGGTTAGGTCTCGATTCTCCCGCTGTCAGACTCCTACCTAGCTGGCAGGGTTGGGGTCTCGAAGGACATTGTTATGACCCTGGGTCTGAGCCCGGAGGATTTTCAACACCAGCCGTCAGGCTCCCACCTAGCTGATTGGACCAGTGGTAGCACTCGGGAGGGGCAGAAAATTCTAAGTATTCTCGCTCGGGGGTTAGTCTCGATTCTCCCACTGTCAGACTCCCACCTAGCTGGCAGAGCTGGCGTCTCGATGGACGTCGTTATGACCCTGGGGCTGAGCCCGGAGGATGTTCAACACCCGCTGTCAGGCTCCCACCTAGCTGATTGGCCCAGTGGTAGCACCCAGGAGAAGCATAAAATTCTAAGTATTCTCGCTCTGGGGTTAGGTCTCGATTCTCCCGCTGTCAGGCTCCCACCTAGCTGGCAGGGTTGGTGTAACGCCCCTAATTTTTCTGCGTTTATTTTTATTCTCGTTGGGCGTTACGATGACGCGTTGCCGTGGCTTGTGCCATTTGTGGAGTGTGGTTTAGCTCCTTAGAACTGAGTGCCCTATTCTGTAGCCTGTTGGCAAGATCTCCCTAGCAAGCCGAGTCGTTTTGGGTGACCCGGTGTGGCCTCTCGGGGGGATGTTGGTGTTTGGCTTTATTTGGATATAACTCGAGTTCTGTTCGTCGAAAATTAATTTCGACTTCGCCGTTGTGTTCGTAGCGTGGGTATTTAGCTACGGTGCGAATTTCGTCGAATTCCGAGGTAGTTCGGTTTTCGCGTCGTTTTGGTGCTTTATGTAATTTTGTAATAAAATATATTATTATATAATTATATATATATATATAATAGAAAAAGGCCCGATCATCATCTTCTCCAAATAACCGCCGTCTGTACGAGAGGAAACAGAGAAACCGCCGAGCCTTGCCTTCCACCGCCGATTCCCGGAGCGTTTGTGGACGGAATTCGATTCCGAGAGTGGATTCGGATTGCTCTCGTCGAGACCTTCATTCCTACGGTAAGAAATTCGATTTTCGTGGAGCTTTATGGGGATTGGAATTTTTGGTTTTGAGGTTTCCGCCATTAAAGTTCGGATTTGCTTGTTAGGTGAGTTTTTGGTG
Organism: Platanthera zijinensis; assembly: GCA_039513925.1. Lineage (NCBI taxonomy): Eukaryota > Viridiplantae > Streptophyta > Magnoliopsida > Asparagales > Orchidaceae > Platanthera > Platanthera zijinensis. The sequence continues at coordinate 105,238,796 of CM077078.1, read as the reverse complement.
CTGCTCTTTCTAGTGCAGCGTGAAGAGGAGGGAAAGCCGACCAAGCTTCACCGGAAATCGAGGCAAGTGGTGTTCTTGCCCTTGCCAAGTTGTTTTCTTTTGTTTAAAGCCTATTGTTTCTATCGTTTTATCTCCTATTTTTTTTCCGTCTCGGATGATTAGTCATAGTTTGAATGGTAGTGGCGTGCGTCGTTAGTAGTTTCCTACTGCTACTGTAGTTGCGTGGGTCGTGTGCGCGTTTCGGTGTCGTCCGGGGAAATCCCAACGGTACAGGTTAACCACGCACAGTCATCAACCGTTAGGGCGCACGACCACTGGTCGTGTGCCTTTGTTCGTGCGCGGCTGTCTTTTTATTTTCCAAAGTTCTGTCTCGGCAATCGCGCGAGCGCTGGCAACAGTGCGCACGACCAGTGGTCGTGCGACACTGATCGTGCGCAGTTGCTAGGTTTTCTGTCAGGTTTCCCAGGTTCACTTCGCATGACCATCAATCAATGACCGCGCACGACCACCGATCGTGCGCCACCGATCGTGCGCTTTGAATATTTCCTTTCGCTCCGTATTTAGCTGGCGTCGATACGCGGGTTAGGTGGGCATGAGTGTTTTGTGTAGTATTAAGGTAGTAAGGTAAGAGTTATTGTTGTGATAGTTCGCCTTGCGTGGCACGTTGAGTGGGTGAAGCTCACTCAATGCGGTGTCGAGAGGACCCAGCGCCACGTCGTGTTGAGTCATTTCAACACTTTCTTTTTCTCTTTCCTCGATTTACGTTCCCGAGTGAATTTCTTGTTTATATCTATAATTTCCTTGTCGGTCATGTTTCTCTTTCCTAATGGCCGAATCGTGGGTCGTGGGTAGTAGTGGTGGTTTGTAGCTCTTTATGGGGGTGGAGTTGTGTAATTTATCCAAGGCCACTCGTGTTTTTCTTGCTCCAGATACGGGCTGGGCATGTGTGGGTGGAAGGTCCCTCGTGCTTTCACGTGTAGACCCTCGAGCTTGTTGACTTGGACATGGTGGATGGGGGAACTGAGTTTGCCTCCAATCCGGTTCCTCGTTGTTTGATTTTGCTACTACCACCTCCCACAGTTTAGGGTGTTAGAAGTTTCTTCCTTGGTAGTTTGCAGCACTTTGGGCTCTTGGTAGCCTAGTAGGCCCTGCAGGATGTTGTTCCTGGGCTGGGTTGTTGTTGTTTCCTCGCACGTAGTGCTTTTCTTGTTGTCCTGTTTTGGGCAGTTGTGACTCTTTCTACTGCATGTCTTACTGGTATTTTTTCCCCTTTTGGTTGACTCTTTCATGCAGTTTTACTTTGTTTAGCTTGCTGAGGTATTCTGTATTCTTTTGGAATACCCCAGGTTCTGAGCCGTAGCCAGTTGGGTGGCTAGTTTGCAGTGGTGGTATTGGTGGTCTCTTGGACCTTGGAGTTCCGTTTGCCGTGTTGGTGAGGTAGTTTTTTTCAGTACTTTCTTACAGACATACATATATGCCAGTGGGTTCGTGTCAGGTTGTTGGCGCTCACTGGTAGTTTTTACCTTTGTACTGGATATATTTACTTTTGCTGCTACCGTTTTCTGGAGATAGTCTACTTGCTCTGAGAAGGTTTTATGCTAGGTTGCTAGTTACTTTTAAACTATAATTATTATTATAAATAAAGCTCATGATCAGCATGTTATATAAAGCGTAATCACTATTTTTCCAAATCACGTATAAAGACCGTTTTCTTATATATTATATAAATTAAATGTAGGGTCTTGCATAGCATGAGTGGTTCTCTTGGGACTCTTATGTGCTCTTTAGGATGTCAAACCTAAATAAAGTATTTTTTTCCGCAACGTATAAATATAGTTTTTCTTTTGTGGACTAGGTGATCCACTGAGCCGAGGGATACGGTCTCTAAAATATAACTGATTTTCTAATCATTAATCACATGATTTTCTTTCATTAAGTGGGTAGTTGGTTTTGCCTGAGCGTCAGCAGTTATCCCCTGCCTGACGTGGCATCATGACGCGTGTTTTCTCTTACTCTGATAATTCTTAATTCGGAGAAAATGCGGGTTGTGACAGTTGGTATCAGAGGGAGGTTGCTTGATAAGTTAGTTGAGCAACCTTCCTTTGTTTGCTTTTTAGTAGTTCAGCATCATGTCATTCACACACCGATATGTCATCAGCACGTCTTGGCAAAAGCACGAACACTACACTCATAGCATAACATGAAGTATACGGGGCATATTATGTAGTATGGGATGCATAATATGTGTTCGTATATGGATCCACCATAGGGGCAATATGTGAGGGTTATGTAGTATGGGATGCATAACCTCACCACATAGCTGCGACTAGCACGTTTTCTTTTTTCGTTGCATGAGAATGTTATGTAGTATGGGATGCATAACATTTTCATGTGTACGCCGCTCATAACCTGCATTAGGGCCTTTTTAGAATGCATAACACCATCATGCATAACATATCATTGCATAAGCACAACGTGCCAAGCTAAAGATTTGCAGGATGACATATGTACACACATAAGTTTTCAAATTAATATAAAAGTCATGCATTCCCGATCTAGGCACAAGAGTTAGTAAGGTGGTGGTTAACCATCCTAGGTTAGGGCATAACATCTAACTTTTGTTAAAAAAAATAAATAAATAAACTCTCAGAGCAAGTTTAGCAGCTTTAAGTCTATATCTATATATGTATTGTCTGTACTTGTATTTGGTTCTAGACGATATAGTAGGGTCTAATTTGTGTTGTTATGATTTTAGAATGGCAAGGCGTCCTGCAACTCGATCGACTCCCCTGTCTCAGGGTGAGTCATCTGGGGCTCAGAACGATGCGGTGATCGAGAGTCTGCGTCTGAGTAGCGAAGCTATGGGCAGGCGGTTGGAGGAGGTGCAAGCCCAGATTCACTCTTTGGTGGCGGTCGTGGCAGGGCAGACTCAGGGTGTGCAAATCCCTGCGGGGGGGTTAGCTGTTCCTCCTCCTCCTGCACCCTTGAGACCTCCAGTGCTGGTGCCAGCAGAGATGGCCTTCATCTCGCAGTTTCAGAGGCTGAGCCCTCCCACTTATGATGGGAAGGCAGATTTCATGGTGATAGACAACTGGCTGATCTCCATGGAGGAGATTTTCTCGTACTCAGGGATAGCAAATGATCAGAGGGTGATGATAGCCGCCTATCAGCTTAAAGGTTTGGCTAAGAGTTGGTGGCTGAGAGAGAAGGAGAGCTTGGTAGCCGGAAGCTCTTGGGAGGTGTTCAAGGAGATGCTGTTGAGGAAGTTCTTACCCTCGGTCGAGCGTGACCGCCTCATGAACGACTTCCTCCATCTGAAGCAAAGGCAACTCACGGTGGGTGAGTATGAGATAGAGTTCAGCAATTTGAGCCGTTTTGCCCCGGGATTGGTCAGCGTTGAGGCTGATCGAGTTAAGCGATTTCTCGGTGGTTTGAGGAGCGAGGTGCAGCAGTTGACCAGTGCTTATGGGTCAGAGACTTATGCAGGTGTAGTAGAGGCTGCTCTGAAGGTGGAGGCTATTGAGACCGCGAAGAGCAGAGGCCAGCAAATGAGGTTGGACAAGAGAAAGTCGGTGGAGGAGAAGAAACCCCAGGTACCCGGTGCGGCTCCGGGAAAGAGGGGCAAGGTGGAGTGCAGCTTCTATGGCCGGTCAGGCCACCCTGCCGAGAAATGTTTCAAGAAGGCAGTAACTCAGAGGAAGGAGCAGGTTCATGCGATTCAGGGTGCTCCTAGGAGAGATGTCTCCTGTTCCGTTTGCAAGCGATCCGGCCATGATGCGGCCCAGTGTTGGACTAAGGATAAAGTCTGCTTTCAGTGTGGGCAGAAGGGTCACATCAAGTCGAGGTGCCCTCAGTTTCAGCCAGCTCTTCCTGCAGTTCCGTTACAGGCTTTACCTCCACCTCAGAGTGTGGACAAGGGAAAGGGGAAGCTGAACGTGATCTCTTCCGAGGAGGCTCAGGCTTCAACCCAGGTCATCTCAGGTTAGTTGTTTGTTGTTTTTCCAGCCTGGTAGTTCTATTTGCTAGAATGTTTGCAGTATTGTTGTGGTAGTTCCTTAGTTTTTTATGCTCCTATAGGGAAATTTAAGGTAAAGAACCGCTGGGCGCGGGTTCTGTTTGACTCCGGCGCTACCCACTCGTTCGTGGCTAGAGCCTTTGTGGAGCGACATCGGTTGACCTTAGATCGTGTTCGGGATTCCTTCCGTGTCAAGTTTCCCTCTGGTGAATCTGTGTTGTCAGATTTGGGCATTTTGGATTGCCCTGTTTTGTTGGGGAACTTTCTTGCGAAGGCGGACCTGAAGATGATTGATCTGGAGGACTTCGATGTTATTCTGGGCATGGACTGGCTCTCTAGGTATGATGCAGTCATTCAGTGCAAAGGAAAGCGCTTGGACTTCATCAGGGACGACGGTCAGCCCGGCAGCGTGTATGCTGATCCGTGTCAGGATTCCCCTGTCATCTCTGCGGTATGTGCTCAGAGGTTGTTTCTTTCTGGTTGTTGTGCTTGTTTAGTCTCGGCGGTTGAAACCGCTGTTAGCGTACCACGCTTGGAGGAGATTCCTATTGTTTGTGGTTTCGCCGATGTTTTTCCTGATGACCTTCCTGGTCTTCCTCCCGAGCGGGATGTTGAGTTTGTGATCGATTTGGAGCCGGGTACGCGTCCTATTGCTAAGGCGCCGTACCGGATGGCCCCTCGTGAGTTAGAGGAGTTGCGAGGTCAGTTGGATGAGCTGTTGGCTAAAGGTTTTATCAGGCAGAGTTCGTCGCCTTGGGGTGCTCCTGTTTTGTTTGTAAAGAAGAAAGATGGGTCTACGCGGCTTTGCATCGACTATAGAGAATTGAACAAGGTCACTATTAAGAACAGATACCCTCTGCCGAGGATCGATGATTTATTTGACCAGTTGCGCGGTAGCACGGTGTTCTCCAAGATCGATCTTCGTTCTGGTTATCATCAGCTCAGGATCCGTGAGGCGGATATTCCACGGACTGCGTTTAGATCGAGGCATGGACACTTTGAGTTTTTGGTGATGTCGTTTGGTCTGACCAACGCACCATCAGCCTTCATGGATATGATGAACAGGGTGTTCAAGGATTTCCTCGACAAGTTCGTTGTGGTCTTCATTGATGACGTGTTAGTTTATTCTCGTAGTGCTGAGGAGCATGAGCAGCATTTGCGTTTGGTCCTATCAGAGTTGAGGAACCATAAGTTATTCGCCAAGTTGAGCAAGTGCGAATTTTGGTTGCCTCAGGTTTCTTTTCTAGGCCACGTGGTGAGCAAGGAAGGGATCTCGGTCGATCCAGAAAATATTGCAGCAGTGATGGATTGGAGTAGGCCGAGTACGCCTAAGGAGATCAGGAGTTTCTTAGGGTTGGCTGGATATTACAGAAGATTTGTGGAGGGTTTCTCTTCCCTAGCTGCACCGTTGACCAAGCTGACTCAGAAGAATGTGGCATTTGTTTGGAGCGAAAAGTGCGAGGAGGCTTTTCTGGAGCTAAAGAAGAGATTGTGCACTGCCCCCATTCTGACCCTGCCTATTGAGGGTGTGGATTATGATGTATATGTGGATGCTTCGCTTGTAGGTCTGGGATGCGTATTAATGCAGGTTGGGAAGGTGATTGCCTATGGGTCAAGGCAGCTGAAGACTCATGAGAAGAATTATCCTACGCATGACCTTGAGTTCGCAGCGGTTATTTATGCGTTGAAGCTGTGGAGACACCTACTTTATGGGGCTCAGTGCAAGATCTTCACTGACCACAAGAGCCTGAAGTACCTGTTCACGCAGAAGGAGTTGAATCTGCGCCAGCGACGGTGGCTAGAGTATGTGGCTGATTATGATGTAGAAATCCAGTATCATCCGGGCAAGGCCAATGTGGTGGCCGACGCCCGGAGCCGAAAGACGAGAAAGATCTTTAACCTCTCCGCCGATCGGTTAGTTGAGGAGTTCCTCCTTATGGATATTTCAGTGGGATGCTGTGGTTTGTAGAGTAGTTTGTCAGTGGCAGAGCCGTCCTGGATTTCTTTGACCAGACTGCACCAGAAGGACGACCCGGATCTGTTGCACTTGTTCATCAGGACAGAGAAGGGAGAGTTGCCAGATTTTGCTATCGATGATGCAGGTACTTTGAAGTACCGCGGCAGGTTTTGCGTTCCCGCGGTTAAGGATATTAGGAGGATGATTTGCAGTGAGGCTCATGGATCTAGCGTTGCCTATCATCCAAGATCTACGAAGATGTACCGTGACTTAAGGCAAATTGCCTGGTGGTATGGCATGAAAGGTGATATAGCCCGATTTGTTGCTGAGTGCCACACTTGCAAGCGCGTGAAGGCCGATCATGGAAGGCCTGGTGGCAAGTTGACCCCATTAGAGATCCCGACTTGGAAGTGGGAGAGTATATCTATGGACTTCATTATGGGCTTACCAAGATCTCCGAGGGGATTTGATTCTGTTTGGGTTATAGTGGATAGATTGACGAAGTGTGCTCACTTCGTGCCTTATAAGATTGATTACCCGATGAAGAAGATAGCGGAGTTGTACTTGAATGAAGTCATCCGACTCCACGGTGTGCCGGTTAGCATCATTTCTGATCGAGACTCCCGGTTTACTTCTCGTTTTTGGCAGAGTCTGCAGGAGGGTTTGGGTACGGATCTGAGATATTCTACCGCGTACCACCCACAGACCAATGGGCAGACGGAGCGGGTGAATCAGATTGTTGAGGATATGATCCGATGTTATATTTTAGACCACGGCAGAGCGTGGGATGAGTGGCTGCGACTTATGGAATTTGCTTACAACAATAGTTATCAGGAAATTTTGCAGATGGCTCCGTTCGAAGCCTTGTATGGGAGGCACTGTAGGACTCCGTTGTTTTGGGCCGAGGCTGGTGAGAGGCCGTTGTTGGGTCCTGATGCGCTGGAGGATATGGAAGTCGCCGTGAAGCTTATTCGGGAGAAGCTTCGTATAGCTCAGGAGAGGTACGAAAAGAACGCCAATCGGCGTAGGTCTGCTTTGGAGTTCTCTGTAGGGGACCTTGTATTTCTTAAGGTTTCCCCAATGGTGGGTGTTAAGAGATTTGGTAAGAATCGGAAGTTGGACCCAAGGTATGTGGGCCCGTTCGAGATCTTGGAACGGGTTGGCGTGTCAGCTTATCGATTGGGTTTGCCAGCAAACTTCCCAGGAGTTCATAATGTTTTTCATGTTAGCCAATTGCGGAAGTGTGTGCGCAGTAGTGGGCAGGTCTTGGACGTTGTGCCCCAGTTGGAGCCCAACCTCTCTTTTGTTGAGGTGCCGGTTCGTATTTTGGATACTCAGGAGCGAGTGCTGCGAAAGAAGTCCATACCGATGGTGAAAGTTCTGTGGAAAAATCAGGATTTGGAGAGCGCGACTTGGGAGCTAGAGTCGGCCATGAGGAGGGCTTACCCTCACCTGTTTCCCTGATTTGATCGGTATGTTTCCCTTCTTGTAACTCCTATTGGTTACTTTTCCTTCTTTAGTAGGAGTGTTGTGCGTAAAGTTTCGGGACGAAACTTTCTTTTAGGGGGAGTGACTGTAACGCCCCCGATTTTTCTGCATTTATTTTTATTCTCGTTGGGCGTTACGATGACGTGTTGCCGTGGCTTGTGCCATTTGTGGAGTGTGGTTTAGCTCCTTAGAACTGAGTGTCCTATTCTGTAGCCTGTTGGCAAGATCTCCCTAGCAAGCCGAGTCGTTTTGGGTGACCCGGTGTGGCCTCTCGGGGGGGATGTTGGTGTTTGGCTTTATTTGGGTATAACTCAAGTTCTGTTCGTCGAAAATTAATTTCGACTTCGCCGTTGTGTTCGTAGCGTGGGTATTTAGCTACGGTGCAAATTTCGTCGAATTCCGAGGTAGTTCGGTTTTCGCGTCGTTTTGGTGCTTTATGTAATTTTGTAATAAAATATATTATTATATAATTATATATATATATATATATAGAATAGAAAAAGGCCCGATCATCATCTTCTCCAAATAACCGCCGCCTGTACGAGAGGAAACAGAGAAACCGCCGAGCCTTGCCTTCCACCGCCGATTCCCGGAGCGTTTGTGGACGGAATTCGATTCCGAGAGTGGATTCGGATTGCTCTCGTCGAGACCTTCATTCTTACAGTAAGAAATTCGATTTTCGTGGAGCTTTAGGGGGATTGGAATTTTTGGTTTTGAGGTTTCCGCCATTAAAGTTCGGATTTGCTTGTTAGGTGAGTTTTTGGTGCTGCTCTTTCTAGTGCAGCGTGAAGAGGAGGGAAAGCCGACCAAGCTTCACCGGAAATCGAGGCAAGTGGTGTTCTTGCCCTTGCCAAGTTGTTTTCTTTTGTTTAAAGCCTATTGTTTCTATCGTTTTATCTCCTATTTTTTTCCGTCTCAGATGATTAGTCATAGTTTGAATGGTAGTGGCGTGCGTCGTTGGTAGTTTCCTACTGCTACTGTAGTTGCGTGGGTCGTGTGCGCGTTCCGGTATCGTCCGGGGAAATCCCAATGGTACAGGTTAACCGCGAACGGTCATCAACCGTTAGGGCGCACGACCACTAGTCGTGTGCCTCTGTTCGTGCGCGGCTGTCTTTTTATATTCCAAAGTTCTGTCTCGGCAATCGCACGAGCGCTGGCAATAGTGCGCACGACCAGTGGTCGTGCGACACTGATCGTGCGCAGTTGCTAGGTTTTCTGTCAGGTTTCCCAGGTTCACTTCGCACGACCATCAATCAATGACCGCGCACGACCACCGATCGTGCGCCACCGATCGTGCGCTTTGAATATTTCCTTTCGCTCCGTATTTAGCTGGCGTCGATACGCGGGTTAGGTGGGCATGAGTGTTTTGTGTAGTATTAAGGTAGTAAGGTAAGAGTTATTGTTGTGATAGTTCGCCTTGCGTGGCACGTTGAGTGGGTGAAGCTCACTCAATGCGGTGTCGAGAGGACCCAGCGCCACGTCGTGTTGAGTCATTTCAACACTTTCTTTTTCTCTTTCCTCGATTTACGTTCCCGAGTGAATTTCTTGTTTATATCTGTAATTTCCTTGTCGGTCATGTTTTTCTTTCCTAATGGCCGAATCGTGGGTGATGGGTAGTAGTGGTGGTTTGTAGCTCTTTATGGGGGTGGAGTTGTGTAATTTAGCCAAGGCCACTCGTGTTTTTCTTGCTCCAGGTACGGGCTGGGCATGTGTGGGTGGAAGGTCCCTTGTGCTTTCACCTGTAGACCCTCGAGCTTGTTGACTTGGACATGGTGGATGGGGGAACTGAGTTTGCCTCCAATCCGGTTCCTCGTTGTTTGATTTTGCTACTAGCACCTCCCACAGTTTAGGGTGTTAGAAGTTTCTTCCTTGGTAGTTTGCAGCACTTTGGGCTCTTGGTAGCCTAGTAGGCCCTGCAGGATGTTGTTCCTGGGCTGGGTTGTTGTTGTTTCCTCGCACATAGTGCTTTTCTTGTTGTCCTGTTTTGGGCAGTTGTGACTCTTTCTACTGCATGTCTTACTGGTATTTTTTTCCCCTTTTGGTTGACTCTTTCATGCAGTTTTACTTTGTTTAGCTTGCTGAGGTATTCTGTTTTCTTTTGGAATACCCCAGGTTCTGAGCCGTAGCCAGTTGGGTGGCTAGTTTGCAGTGGTGGTGTCTGTGGTCTCTTGGACCTTGGAGTTCCGTTTGCCGTGTTGGTGAGGTAGTTTTTTTCAGTACTTTCTTACAGACATACATATATGCCAGTGGGTTCGTGTCAGGTTGTTGGCGCTCACTGGTAGTTTTTACCTTTGTACTGGATATATTTACTTATGCTGCTACCGTTTTCTGGAGATAGTCTACTTGCTCTGAGAAGGTTTTATGCTAGGTTGCTAGTTAATTTTAAACTATAATTATTATTATAAATAAAGCTCATGATCAGCATGTTATATAAAGCGTAATCACTATTTTTCCAAATCACGTATAAAGACCGTTTTCTTATATATTATATAAATTAAATGTAGGGTCTTGCATAGCATGAGTGGTTCTCTTGGGACCCTTATGTGCTCTTTAGGATGTCAAACCTAAATAAAGTATTTTTTTCCGCAGCGTATAAATATAGTTTTTCTTTTGTGGACTAGGTGATCCACTGAGCCGAGGGATACGGTCTCTAAAATACAACTGATTTTCTAATCATTAATCACATGATTTTCTTTCATTAAGTGGGTAGTTGGTTTTGCCTGAGCGTCAGCAGTTATCCCCTGCCTGACGTGGCATCATGACGCGTGTTTTCTCTTACTCTGATAATTCTTAATTCGGAGAAAATGCGGGTTGTGACAGTTGGGGTCTCGATGGGCATTGTTATGACCCTGGGGCTAAGCCCAGAGGATGTTCAACACCCGCCGTCCGACTCCCACCTAGCTGATTGGCCCGGTGGTAGCACCCGGGAGAGGCAGAAAATTCAAAGTATTCTCGCCCTGGGGTTAGGTCTCGATTCTCCCGCTATCAGGCTCCCACCTAGCTGGTAGGGTTGCGGTCTCGATGGACGTCGTTATTGTTAGGTATTGTATCCACAATGTACCTGATTTGAAGAAGCCCTTGTACAAGCTAAGTTGAATAGACAGTGTATTTGATGATTTTCTTCAAGATGTGCTTGCAGTTATTCCTCGCTAAGTACACACCAATATCAGGGTGCAGTGGGTCAATATACACGGGTCTGCGCAACGTAATCCCTCGTTGAGCAGATCAGTGTGTTGGCTTACGTGTACTCTCTCTATTGGAGTGTACTTATTTTCAAGTACAGGGCTTAGACAGATCAAGAGCAGACAAGGAGACAAGATGGGTCAAAATAACTCACGGGAAGAAAGACGAGAAACCGTCTAAGTTAGATTCGACGAGAATCACTCGTCGATTCCTGCCGACCGAATCCGGCTGACTCAACGCTTTCAACGCCTTCAAGGATTCTGCCAAGTCAGAATCGGCGAGAATCACCCGGCTGTCTCAGCGCAGTCCAGAATTCTGCTAAGGCAGAATCGGCGAGAATCACTAAAGTGATTCTTGCCGAATCGGGGAGAATGACTTTGCATTCTCGCCGATTCGTCGAGAATGAATAAATGATTCTCGCCGACCCTCTCCGGATGGCTTGCTCTCTGGCCAAATTGCTTCCAAGGAAAATTCGACGAGAATCATAAGTGATTCTCGCCGATTCGTCGAGAATCACAAATGATTCTCGCCGAATTTGCCTTAGGCGAATTTCTGCTGCACGCTGGACCGGACCATGTTATCAGGCGCTGTTTGAACCGGGCTTAGGGTTTCGTCTGGTGGGGCCCACAACGGTCATAATGTATGACCTACTGTATAAATACTGTTGTATTTTGAACTTCACGTACACCCTATACCGAGAACAAGAAACGAGCTGCCGTCATGACCTGAAGTATCGCGGATTTCTTTCCGCCGCCGTCGCCACTCGGAACACCGTCGCCGCTCGGGAGAAAGTCACCGCCGCTGATCTTGGATTCATCTTGATCTCCCGGTGACAGAAGCTTAGCCAAGCAACGTGTCTCACGTGTCTATCTTGAGAACCTTTGTCTCTTGATTTGTTGAACGGGAATACCTTCCCCTTCCGAATCGATTGAGACGATCGATCCAAGTAAGACCGTTGGTAGACCTTGCTAGCTTTGCTACGAAGTTTGAATCTCGAAAGCATCGTCGTTGCTCTCCTTTGCCGCCGCCGATCTTGATAGTATCGTTGCCACAAGCTTTGTCGCCGCCGATCTTGTGAGAAGTAGCGAACAAAAGACTAGAAAATAAGCCGAAAGTTTGAATAATTGAAATTTTATTATCCAAAAAGATATCATTTACAAAGGTATGGCCTCCCTTTTATAGAATGGAGGAGAGAGGATAGAATACAAACTAACAATGTGGGACTAAAGCTATACATCAGATCCGGGCGGCTAGAACAACAGACCGGAATAGGCCGCGCGGTTAGACAATGTTCTAACTGCTCGGCAATACAATAAGCAAGAGAGAGATGCGGTAGGAGACCGCTAGACTGCCCGGTTTCCAAGCCGCCGGAGATAAACTGACAGACCACCGGACACCACACAGCAACAGTCTGAATATCAACCCGCCGGACTCAAACCGCCAGACCGCCCGGTCTCATACTTCGACACTCCCCCTCAAGCTGGAGCATAGATATCAATCATGCCCAGGTTGTCACAGATGTGTAAGAAGGAAGTAGAAACCGGCTTGGTGAAGATATCTGCCAACTCTTTGTCGGAGGTGACGAACGGAGTGCAAATCTATCTCTTCAAGACCTCTTCTCGGATGAAATGGCAGTCGACCTCTATATGTTTCGTTCTCTCATGGAAGACCAGATTTTTGGATATGTATATAGCGGCCTTGTTGTCACAGAACATAGGCAGAGGATAGTCGTAGACCTCTTCTAGGTCAAGCATGAGAGCCCGCAACCATTTTAACTCACACGTGGTTGACGCCATACTCCGGTATTCGGCTTCTGCACTGGACCTTGAGACAACAGACTGCTTCTTGATCTTCCAGCTCACAAGATTACATCCAACAAATGTGCAAAAACCCGATGTAGATTTACGGTCACCTTTATCATCCGCATAGCTTGAGTCTGATTAGGCTTCAACTCTCAGATGACCATGCTTCTGAAAGAGTAGCCCTTTTCCTGGTGCTGCTTTGACATACTCTAGTATCTTTAAGGCAGACTGAAGATGACATTCCCTGGGAGCTTGCATGAACTGACTGACCTTGCCTACAGCATAGGCGATGTCGGGTCTGGTCACCGTGAGATAAATGAGTTTGCCCACCAGACGTCTATACCTCGTGGCATCGGATATAAGAGGTGAGTCATCTATCCATGTTTTGTCCTCTCCAGTGGCCATGGGATACCGGGCCGGTTTGGCACCGGTCAATCCTGCCTCTTGTAGAAGATCAAAAGCATACTTCTGTTGGGAGAGAACCAACGAGTCGGGCTTCCGAGAGATTTCTATCCCCAAAAAATATTTCGGGGAGCCCATATCCTTCGTGACTAGGTGTTGACGGAGGTGTTTCTTTGTCAAGTCCACCCCAGCCTGGTCATCGCCGGTAAGAAGAATATCATCCACATACACCGCCAAAACCACAAGGCCCGATGCGGTTTTGCGAATAAACAATGAGTGATCGGCTGAACTTCTTGTAAAGCCAATGGCAGTCACAATGCCACTAAACTTGTCAAACCATGCCCGAGGGCTCTGTTTTAGGCCGCAGATGACCTTCTTCAACTGGCATACTCGTGTCTCCCCCTGAGCAACATACCCAGGAGGTTGCTCCATATAGACGTCCTCCTGAAGATCCCCATACAGAAAAGCATTCTTGACATCAAGCTGCGAAATAGCCCACTCACTGTTGACGGCTACAGAAAGAAGAACCCGGATGTGCTGACGCGAGCAACCGGGGAGAAAGTATCAAAATAGTCAACTCCATAAGTCTGAGTAAAGCCTTTGGCCACCAGTCGGGCTTTATAACGATCCACAGTGCCGTCTGGGCGAAACTTCACAACGAACACCCAGCGGCAGCCAACCACATCAGTACCTACCGGTGGAGGAACAAGGGTCCAGGTACCCCTTTCAGTAAGAGTGGCGATTTCCTCATCCATAGCAGATTTCCAATGAGGAATAACAAGAGCCTCCTGGTAAGTGCGGGGAGTGGTAGTAGCCGAGATAGCCAAAGCAAAGCACCTGCGAGAGGGAGTAAGCCGATCATAGGAAACAACAGCCGCAAGCGCGTGTTGGGTACACGCCCGCACCCCTTTGCGAAGGGCAATGGGAAGATCCAGGTCGTCTTGTGCCTCAGGGACCGGAGCGTCCGTGGCGGAGAAAGCTGGCCCGGGACTAGAGAGAGACGGCTGCAGAGAAGAAGGAGGGGAGATAATAGGGAGAGGAGGAGACAGAGGAGGAGATGATATAGGAGGGGAGACGTCAATATGCGTGGAAGGATCACAGAGAGATGGTGGAGAGTCAGAGACAGCAGGAGGAATCGGGGATGGAGAAGAAAAGTAGGATGCATTTTCGAAGAAGGTGACGTCCGCGGAAACAAACTGTTTGCGTAGAACGGGGTCAAAGCAACAATAGCCTTTTTGAGTGGTCGAGTATCCCAAAAAGACACATTTTGTGGAACGGGGGGAAAGCTTGTCACGGGTAGTAGACGGAGCATGCACAAAAGCCGTACACCCAAAGATACGGAGAGGAAGAGGAAAGGGTTCCTTGCCCAGGTAGAGAATGGAGAAGGGGGTCTTGCCGTGAAGAACCAAAGAGGGAATGCAATTGATAAGATAGCAGGCAAGAAGAATAGCATAGCCCCAGTAGGAACGAGGTACCTACATCTGTGTCATTAGAGTGCGAGTGATATCGAGGAGATGACGGTTTTTATGCTCTGCCACCCCATTTTGCTGGGAGGTGTAAACACAGCTGGTCTGATGAATAAGACCATGTTGCATACAAAAAGACGAAAACACATTACTGAGATATTCTTTAGCATTATCAGAGCACAATACTTTAATAGAAATAGCAAACTGAGTTTTAATCATATTATAAAAAGATTGTCATACAGATAAGAGTTCAGAGCGATCTTTTAAAAGATACACCCAGGTACATCTAGAGAAATCATCAATAAAGTTACAAAATAAGAACTACCCCGACCAACGGTGAGAGTTGGAGCAGGACCCTAGACATCGGAATGAATTAGATCAAAAGGGCGGGAGGAACCACGGCCTTGCTTGGGCGGGAAGGAGGAGCGGTGATGTTTGCCAAGCTGACATGCATCACAGTTGAGCGGAGGACTGGTCTGAGCTAAGTGGGGAAGAAGCTGACGAAGAATCCGAGGAGGAGGATGTCCCAGGCGAAGATGCAATTGAAGCAGATTAGTAGACGAGGAAGAGAAGGCGGACAGAGCGGAAACATTGTCGAGGAAGTAGAGACCGCCGCTCTCAGTCTCAGTAGCAATCGTCCGTTGGGTCCTCGGGTCCTGAAAACAATAAGAAGTAAGAGTAAATAAGACAGAACACTGAAGTTGCTTGCATAAAGTAGTAACTGAGAGCAAATTGCAAGGGAACTTCGGGACATAGAGAGTGTCCGCTAAGCGAAGCGGCGGGGTGACTTGAACCATGCCTGTTCCATGAACTGGGGAAGGCGAACCATCCGCAATAAGAACCGGGGGTAACCGATCATGCGTCTCTAGGAGAGAGAAGCAGTGAGGGTTTACGGTCATGTGATTTGTAGCACCAGAGTCAACCAGCCATTTACCTTGGGTAACGACGTGTGCACTACCTGAGGTCGTGGCCACAGAAGCAGATGGCCGAGAGGAGGCGGAGGTTGAGGAAGAAGTATCATCGGAGGGACGAAGATGAGGATGTTTCTGCCAGCAGCGATCAACAGAGTGGCCGGTACAACCACAGTGAGAGCAGAGGAATCTTGACGAACCACGCGTGCTAGAGTGGCTGGGACCAATATTGCCACCCCGCTGAACTTGGTGAGCATAGGAGTCCTGTGGAGGAGGGGAGGACAATAGAGGACGGTGGAGTAGTGAAGTAACAGCGGCGATGCGAGCCGCAGTGGCATCCAAGGTGGGAGACTCGGCTTCGCCCAAGATCTGCTGGCGGATCATATCAAAAGACTCAGGGAACCGTAGAAGATAACAAACAACCAGTAGTTCCTGGAAGTGTTTGTGCTGCTCGTCCAAGTCCGCGGAGAAAGGGCGATTCTGGAGGATTTCAGCGCCAAGAGCCTGAACTTGCTGATAAGTCGCAGCAGGAGACATGGAAGGGCGAGCGAAGAGATCTGCGTAGAGAGTATAAATGCGGGATGTCTTAACCGTCTCATCATGGCATATGACAGGAAGACATTCATCAGAGAGGCTGTTAGCCAATCACGTGCGGACAAGCGCATCACTGGCATCCCAGTCATCAAATTCAGCAGAGTCTAGAGGAGGAGGGTCATCGGTGAGGTGATGACGTTTGCGCTGAGAGCGAAGAAGAAAGGTGAAAGAAATGCTCCAATCTGGATAGTTGGAGCCAATAAGTTTAGAAACCGTGCCAAGGTTGCCAGAGGGAATAGGAAGTAGCGTTGGAGTGGTGATAGAAGTGGTGGTAGTGGAGGTTTCAGAAAGGGCCATATGAGAAAATAGTGAGAAGCCACGCGGTTAGAATACAAGCCGTGCGGATAGAAAGAAAAAGAGCTGTGGCGGTCACGATGATAGACACCAGTGGCCAGATAAGCCACGACCAAGCCGTAGATCCAAGCAGGGAAAGAAATCGAGCGGCTAGAAGATAGACCGCGCGAACAGAAGGGATGAACGAACAAGGCAAAAAAGGCAGCAGGTCGCAGCGAGTAAAGATACAGATCGCTGCGACTAAAAGGCAGGAAAAAACGGTCGCGCGGACAGGGCGCAAGCAGGCGAAAGAGACAAACTGCGAGAACAGGTCGCGAGAAAAAAAGGAAAGCCGCGCGGACAGGGCGCACAGAGTCAGGAGGAGAAGATCGAGTCCTCTGATACCATGTGAGAAGTAGCGAACAAAAGACTAGAAAATAAGCCGGAAATTTGAATAATTGAAATTTTATTATCCAAAAAGATATCATTTACAAAGGTATGGCCTCCCTTTTATAGAATGGAGGAGAGATGATAGAATACAAACTAACAATGTAGGACTAAAGCTATACATAAGATCTGGGCGGCTAGAACAATAGACCGGAACAGGCCGCACGGTTATACAATGTTCTAACCGCTCGGCAATACCATAAGCAAGAGAGAGATGCGGTAGGAGACCGCTAGACTGCCCGGTTTCCAAGCCGCCGAAGATAAACTGATAGACCGTCGGACACCATACAGCAGCAGTCTGGATATCATCCCGCCGGACTCAAACTGCCAGACCGCCTGGTCTACAACCCGCCAGGCTCAAACTGCCAGACCGCCCGGTCTCATACTTCGACAGATCTTGAAAGAATAAGCCGCCACAATATTTGCAGCTGCCGATCTCGAGGAGATCCTTTCCAAGTGAGAGCTAAGGTCGTGGACTTTTCGTCGTCTTCAAGAATGCGTCATCGAACGAAGAGGGCACCTAGTGCTCCAAAAGTAGTTTGTATTTTATACATTCCATTTTTACTTGTGTTGTAAAGGAACGTTGGTTCCTCATTGTAAGGGTTGGGTGCAACCTGTGGTGGAGGAGTGGTGACTCCTTCGGGTGGAAGGGTTCCTTCCATTAGGGTGAGGATTGGATTTCAATCCTATTGGTGAAGTGACTGAGTCGTCCCTGGTTGGGAGATAGGTCGAAGGGGGAAAGTGGACGTACCCAAATCGGGGAACAACTATAACTGCCTGTGTCTTTCTGTGCTCTGTTTGTTTTCTTTTATTGTGCCGGTAAATTTTTAATTCCGCAAAAAGACTGCGCATCACCTATCTCCCCCCACCCCATAGGTGAAGATAGTTGACACTAGGTAGACTGTCAAGTGGTATCAGAGGGAGGTTGCTCATCAAAAAGGTTAATACCTTGAGTAAGTTCCTGCCACTAGTGTCAAGAAGAAGGCAGATATCTACTATGGACGGACTCAAGTACTCAGGCAAGATCCCAGTGTGCACCAGGCTAAACTTTCCTATCTAGAAGGAAAGGATTAGATTTTACATGGAAGCAGTCGACCATCGACTCTTCATGATCTTGGAGGAGGGACCTTATATTCCAACTAAGGCCTCCACCATTGATCCTACCAAAATGGTGCCAAAGAAGCTTTCTGAAATGGACAAGGACGAGATGGTGCTGGTCGGACTTGACAAGAAGGCACAGAACATACTAATCAGCGCAGTCGATGACTCCATGATGCAGAACTTCTACAACTACAGGACAGCCAAGGATATCTGGCACAGCCTGATTATCCTGATGGAGGGCACAGATGAAGTGAGGGATGATCGAAGATCCCTCCTGAACCAGAAATATGAGGCCTTCAGGCAGGGGCCCAAGGAAGAGATCGGAGTTACCTTCGAGAACTTCCTCAAGATCGTCAATGCTCTCAAGGGATATGGAAGAGTGTTCACTGATGGTGAACTTAATGATAAATTCCTTAGGTCCCTTACTAAGGAATGGGACACGAAGATCTGCGCCATCCGAGAGTTTGGCAGATTAGTAGAAACTGATCCTCAGATACTCTTTGGGAAGCTCATGTCCTTTGAGCTCCAGTTGAACACAAGGAAAGCTGAAGAAGAAGCAGAGAAGGCCGCAACCAAGGAAAGGCCTGTGGCCCTAAAAGCCATTCACTCCTGGAAGGGCAAGGGTGCGGCTTCATCCCGTGCGGGGAAAAAGGATGAGGAGGAAGACTCCGAGCCATGCTCCTCCGGCTCAGAGTTGTCTGAGGAAGATTTCTCCCTCATCACCCGAGAATTCAAGAAGTTCCTCAAGTTGAGGAATCAAAGAAAGAGAGACGGCTCCTCCTCAAGGCTTCAGAAGAAGTACTATTCTTCTGACAGGTATGCATCTAAACCAAACAAACATCGCTCTGCTGACATCATTTGTTTTGGATGCAATAAGCCAGGATACGTCGTGGCTGACTGCCAACAAGGCAGGAAAGATAAGGGGAAGGGCGAGGAGCACAGAACCTCGAGAGATAAAAAGAAGGAGAGAAGCTACATCGCCAAAAAGTCAAAGACACTGAGTGAGTCTGATTCCTCAGACTCCAGTGATGATGAGGAAGCCTACTTCGGGCTTGTGGGTCGCTCTGACTCAGAAGGAGAATGCCCCCATTCACTGGGAAGGTAAAAGCTCGTACCCCTCTCTCTGACTCTGACTATGAGTCTCCTGATGATGATCTCGAGGACAGCCCATCTGCCCGAAAAGCTTAGCTCCTCGAAAAATATGAGCTTCTGCTCAACACCTTCGAGGAATGCCGCAAGAGATTGAGGGCTCAGAAAAAGGAAGTCAAATTCCTTAAGGTCGAGGGTGTCTCCCTAAGGGAAGAGATCACTAGCTTGATTTCTCTTCGACAGGAGCACCTGGACCTGATCTCTAATCACTCAGAGTCTCTAAGTCTCCTTGACCTTAAATAGGAAGAAATCAATAAGTTGGAAGAACAATTTACGGCAGAAAATAAGATTGTCCAAAGCTTCTCTATGCCAAAGACTGTTCTTCCACTGGTTGATACCTTCTTTGCTCAGGCTAAGGGGGCTGGCTTGGGGCATGTGGGTGTGCCTGGTAAATCATCCAGGAGAAACAAAAAGCAGAGGAGAAATAAGGCTGCTAAGAAGGACTCTGCTACAGAAAAGGGAAAGGCCCCACTCAACCCTGTTGTATTCAGGAAGCCTGGCTTTCCCTGCAATGAACAGGACTTTGAGTCAACCTATGGCCACTTCTTCCGGCCCTCGGTTGAAAAGCCCAAGAGCCGGTATGAGGGGTGGGCTTTCCCCCGCAACTTTGGCGAGAGTGTCTTCAAGGCACCTTATGAGGAAGTTCAAATGGAGGATTATGACCACTTCTCTAGCGGCCATAATAGGAAGCAGGCACCAAAGGCCAAGCCTGTTACACTGAGAAACCAGGAGGTGAAGAAATCATGCGACTGTTGTCATCATGATGCCTCCACCTCCAGGTCCAAGGCCCCGGCTGGACCTTCCGTTCCAAGGGTGAAGCAGGTGCCTAGGAGAAAGTATAACAGATTTGACTATTAGTGATGTGGCAAAGTTGGTCACTTTGTCATGGATTACTTGTTTAATCCGAGGAATAATAAGACTCCTCATGTTGGCAATGCGAGACAGACCACTCGTAGGGCTAACCATCCGAGGGGGAGTATGCTAACGAGGAATCTAGGACCCAAGTTCGATTGGGTTCCTAAGGGAAATTAATTCTGTTTTGCAGGAATGTCCAAAGGCCACCAAAACTCCCATATGGTACTTGGACAGTGGATGCTCCTGACATATGACCGGGACAAGAAGCCTGCTGCGTGATTACTCTCCAGTCGAGAATGGACCCAAAGTCATATTTGGGGGATCAGATCGAGGAGTCACCAGGGATTACAGTATGATTTCCAACGGTATAATTTCTATCACTAGCGTGGCTTACGTTGAAGGGTTAAATCATAACCTGATCAGTGTAAGTCAGTTATGTGATAAAGGCTATGACGTTAAGTTCTGCAAGGATAAATACCTGATAATATCGTGTGCCTCTTCGGAGACGGTATTAACAGGCATTAGGAGCAGAAATATCTTCTGTTTAGATTTTCTTAGTTTTGATTCATCTACCCCCGTATGCCTAGTAGCAACAGGCAGTGCATCTCTTTGTGAACAATGGCATAAGAGATTGGCACATATTAATTTCAAGACTATTAGTATGCTGTTTTCTAAAAACTTAGTAAGGGATGCTCCCATCATTAAGTGCATCAAAGATAGCCCCTGTCCTGCATGCCAGAAGGGCAAAAAGACTCGGACTACCTTTAAGGGCATCGTTGACAAAGACTCCTCCAAATGTCTTTATCTTCTGCATATGGACTTATTTGGTCCAATGCAAGTTCATAGCTTTGGAGGCAAGTCTTATACGCTAGTGATTGTTGATGATCACTCTCGGTTTACTTGGGTGTTCTTCTTAAAATGCAAGTCTGATACGTTTGACATCTTCACCAGTTTTGTCAAGCAGATTCAGAACGAACTTAACTGCTCGGTGGTACAAATCAGAAGTGACCATGGAACATAGTTCGAGTCTGGTGCTATGACAGAGTTCTGTGAAGAACTTGGTATCTTTCATGAGTTTTCCTCCCCGCGCACTCCTCAGCGGAATGGAGTTGCGGAGAGGAGAAATAGAACGCTCATTGAAGCCTGCACGACAATGTTGAATGACGCTTCTCTCCCAGAATACTTCTGGGCAGAGGCTGTCAATACGGCTTGTCATGTACAAAACCGGGCCTTGATCAACAAGAGTCATCAAAAGACGCCTTATGAGCTACTGAAAGGCAGGAAACCAACCATGTCCTATTTTAGGATCTTTGGCTGCAGATGCTATGTACTAAATAATGGGAAGTACCCGCGTACTAAGTTTGGTGAAAAATGCTTCAAAGGCATATTTATGGGCTATAGTAGCCATAGCCGGGCATATAGGGTTTTCAATAAGAAAACCCTAGTGGTAGAGGAATCCATAAATGTGGTATTTGATGAAGGAAGTTTGCTTAACAGCAATTCTTCCAGTGGTCTTCTTGAAGATGCAGGTACAAGAATTGAACAGCTTAGTCTCGATGAGACCGCTAAAGATGCAACTCCCAAGTACGTCAAAGTCTCCACCACAACACCTACCGGAGATGATGACGGTCAGAATGGAGTTGTCCTCTCTAAAGAGGAAGGAGCCCCAGAAAATGTTAGAGCTCCAGATGCCAGACTGCTAGAGCTTCGTCACGTGAGGGATCATCCCAGAGATCAAATCATCGGAGATCCCCATGACGGTGTCAGAACTCGCCGAGGTACAATTAATAAGATTCTGCATTTTAGCTTTCTGTCACAGGTTGAGCCAAAGAAGTTCGACGAAGCGAACAAGGATGCAGCATGGATATTGGCCATGCAAGATAAACTGCATCAATTTGAAAGATGCAACGTCTGGACGCTGGTTCCCAGACCAAAGGGGCAGAACGTGATCGGCACCAAGTGGATCTTCAGAAACAAACTGGATGAACACGGTATCATCATAAAGAACAAGGCCAGGCTGGTGGCTCAAGGTTACAGACAGGAGGAGGGGATTGACTTCGACCAGACCTTTGCACAAGTGGCAAGGCTCGAGGCGATCAGATTGTTCCTGGCATATGCTTCGCACAAAGGATTCACTGTCTATCAGATGGACGTGAAATCTGCATTCTTAAATGGCAACCTGAAAGAGGAAGTATATGTCACACAACCCCTAGGTTTTGTTAATCCGACTTATCCTAATCATGTATATTTTCTTAATAAGGCTTTATATGGCTTAAAACAAGCTCCTTGAGCTTGGTATGAGACTCTGCCTAGTTTTTTTCTTAAAAACAAGTTCTCTAGAGGAAAAATAGATAAGACATTGTTTCTTAGGGAAGTCAAAGGCAAGATTTTGCTGGTGCAAATCTATGTCGATGACATAATATTCGGGTCAATGAATAACAACCTTTGCAAGAAGTTTTACAAACTTATGCAAGGGAAGTTTGAAATGAGTAGTATGGGAGAGCTGAAGTATTTCTTGGGACTTCAAGTGAAACAGTCTGAGGATGGGATTTTCATCTCTCAGACGAAGTTCACAAATGAACTCCTCAAGAAATTCGGAATGGAGAGTGCAACCTCTATGAGGACTCCAATGGGGTCCACTGTGTCTCTAGACAAGGATGAGAAAGGAAAACCTTTTGATGAAACCAAGTACAGAAGCATAATTAGATCCCTGCTCTATCTTACTGCTAGTAGACCGGATATTATGTTCTCCACATGCGTTTGTGCCAGATATCAGTTAAACACTAAGGAATCTCACTATGTCGCTGCAAATCGAATTCTTAGATACCTTAAGGGTACACCTAATCTTGGCTTGTGGTACCCGATAAACAATGATGTCGAGCTAATAGGCTTTTCAGATGCTGACTTTGCAGGAAGCAGGGATGATAGGAAAAGAACTTCCGGTACGTGTCAATTCCTCGGAAGAAGGCTTATTTCATGGAACAGTAAGAAGCAGAATTGTGTCGCAACCTCCACAGCTGAATCTGAGTACATCTCAGCAGGCAACTGTTGCGCACAACTTCTATGGATTAGAAATCAGCTCAAAGATTATGACTTGCAGTTCAGAGAAGTACCAATGTACTGCGACCCCTCAAGTGCTATAGCCATTACAAACAAACCCGTGTCGCACAGCAGGATGAAGCATATTGAAGTGCGCTACCACTTCATTCGGGAGCATGTGAAAAACAAGGACATCTCTCTCTGTTATGTCCCTACGGATAAGCAGATTGCAGATAATTTTATAAAGCCCCTAGACAAAGCCAAGTTCAGTCTCTTCAAAACTGAACTGGGTATGCTAAACCTTGAGGAATGAAGAATACAGAGGCTCCCGGCTCTTGGATCAAGGGGGAGCGTCTGCAAGAAACTCAAGAGAAAGAAAAGATGCATGAACTGAGGGGGAGCATTGTGGCAAGTGCTAAAGTCCAAGATTTGCAGAAGCCGAAAAGGGGGAGATTACCCTCTTGACTAAGGCTAAGGGGGATTACCCTCTCGGCTAAGGTGGCTCCAAGTATGCTCTCAGGAAAGTGGTAATGAATTTCAATCTCAACTGAATTCGTAGTTTATGATTTTTATATGCTCTATTCACCTTAGCTTGTAGGGTTTAGACTTCTTCAAATAGGGGGAGATTGTTGGGTATTGTATCCACAATGTACCTGATTTGAAGAAGCCCATATACAAGCTAAGTTGAATAGACAGTGTATTTGATGATTTTCTTCAAGATGTGCTTGCAGTTATTCCTCGCTAAGTACACACCAATGTCAGGGTGCAGTGGGTCAATATACACGGGTCTGCGCAACGTAATCCCTCGTTGAGTGGATCAGTGTGTTGGCTTACGTGTACTCTCTCTATTGGAGTGTACTTATTTTCAAGTACAGGGCTTAGACAGATCAAGAGCAGACAAGGAGCAAGGATGGGTCAAAGCAACTCACGGGAAGAAAGACGAGAAATCGTCTAAGTTAGATTCGACGAGAATCACTAAGTGATTCTCGCCGATTCGAAGTGATTCTCGCCGAATCGTCGAGAATCACTCGTCGATTCCCGCCGACCGCATCCGGCTGACTCAACGCTTTCAATGCCATCAAGGATTCTGCCAAGTTAGAATCGGTGAGAATCACCCGGCTGTCTCAGCGCCGTCCAGAATTCTGCTAAGGCAGAATCGGCGAGAATCACTAAAGTGATTCTCGCCGAATCGGCGAGAATGACTTTGCATTCTCGCCGATTCATCGAGAATGAATAAATGATTCTCGCCAACCCTCTCCGGATGGCTTGCTCTCTGGCTAAATTGCTTCCAAGGAAAATTCGACGAGAATCATAAGTGATTCTTGCCGATTCGTCGAGAATCACAAATGATTCTCTCCGAATTTGCCTTAGGCGCATTTCTGCTGCACGCTGGACCGGACCATGTTATCAGGCGCTGTTTGAACCGGGCTTAGGGTTTCATTTGGTGGGGCCCACAACGGTCATAATGTATGACCTACTGTATAAATACTGTTGTATTTTGAACTTCACGTACACCCGGTACCGAGAACAAGAAACGAGCCGCCGTCGTGACCTAAAGTATCGCGGATTTCTTTCCATCGCCGTCGCCGCTCGGAACACCGTCGCCGCTCGGGAGAAAGTCACCGCCGCTGATCTTGGATTCATCTTGATCTCCTGGTGACAGAAGCTTAGCCAAGCAACGCGTCTCACGTGTCTATCTTGAGAACCTTTGTCTCTTGATTTGTTGAACGGGAATACCTTCCCCTTCCGAATCGATTGAGACGATCGATCCAAGTAAGACCGTTGGTAGACCTTGCTAGCTTTGCTACGAAGTTTGGATCTCGAAAGCATCTCCGTCGCTCTCCTTTGTAGCCGCCGATCTTGATAGTATCGCTGCCACAAGCTTTGCCGCCGCCGATCTTAAAAGAATAGCCGCCACAATCTTTGCAGCCGCCGATCTCGAGGAGATCCTTTACAAGTGAGAGCTAAGGTCATGGACTCTTCGTCGTCTTCAAGAACGCGTCATTGAACGAAGAGGGACACCTAGCGCTCCAAAAGTAGTTTGTATTTTATACATTCAATTTTTACTTTTGTTGTAAAGGAACGTTGGTTCCTCATTGTAAGGGTTGGGTGCAACCCGTGGTGGAGGAGTGGTGACTCCTTCGGGTGGAAGGGTTCCTTCCATTAGTGTGAGGATTGGATTTCAATCCTGTTGGTGAAGTGACCGAGTCGTCCCTGGTTGGGAGATAGGTCGAAGGGGGAAAGTGGACGTACCCAAATCGGGAAACCACTATAACTGCCTGTGTCTTTCTATGCTCTGTTTGTTTTCTTTTATTATGAAGGTAAATTTTTAATTCCGCAAAAAGACTGCACATCACATATCCCGCCCCAGAGGTGAAGATAGTTGACACTTGGTGGATTGTCAGTTATGACCCTGGGGTTAAGCCCGAAGGATGTTCAACACCCGTCGTCAGGCTCCCACCTAGCTGATTGGCCCGGTGGTAGCACCCGGGAGAGGCAACAAATTCTAAGTATTCTCGCTCTGGGGTTAGGTCTCGGTTCTCCCGCTGTCAGGCTCCCACCTAGCTGGCAGGGCTGGGGTCTCTATGGACGTCGTTATGACCCTGGGTTTTAGCCCGGAGGATGTTCAACACCCGCCGTCAGGCTCCCACCTAGCTGATTGGCCCAGTGGTAGCACCCGGGATTGAAAACATCCAAAACCCAGAAGGCAGAAGGGGTGATCCAACTCGCAGGCGAGCTGGGAGTTTGCGGGCGAGCTGGATACTCATAGGCGGGTCAGGCGCTTGCGGGTAAGTTAAGTGCTCGCAGGCGAGTCGAGCGCTCACGAATCCAACGACTACGGGCGCTCCAGGTCCAACTAAAATACACGTCCTAACTCGACATTCTACCAAAAGGAATGAACTCGGCAAGGTCACCCAAGGCGGCGACTCACAGATGAAGGCATCGCAGCAAGCAAGTCCAAGAGAAAATAAGATAGAAATATTTCACAAATGTTTACAAATTTCTTTCATTCTTTAATATCTGATACAATGTCAAAACTCGCCTTCGCGAGGTTAAAAAAGAGGGTGGGGGAAAGAAAAAGAAATTACCAATCAAGCTCAGCTCTCGCCCTCCTCCCCTGACATGCGGCCCTCCTCGCCCCCGCATCCCTGGCCCTTGTCCATATCCCCGAATAACGAGGCGAAGCTGTCCTCCTTCTCGCCAGGAGGGCTCGGTGGGTACAGGCCCGGCATAAGGTCACGAACCACGACCTCTTCGCAGCCTTCTGCCAATATCCCTGTACCCCTCATGGCGTCCAGGAGGCACTCGACAGACTCGATCGAGTTGACTCGCAGCCTCTCCGCGACCTCCTTCTCGCCAAAGAGCCGCGGCCTCTGATAGAGGTAGGGGGACACGCCGCCACACTCTGGAAGAAGAAGTTCCGTCTGTCGGAGGAGCTCGTCGTGAAGCTCCTAGTTCTACACCTTCAGCCGCCCCACCTAAGCCTCCAGCTGGGTGGCCCGAGCCTCCTGCCCAGCGGCACGCATCTTCCGCTCGCTAGAGCCAGCTTCCTGCTCGGCAAGGCGAGCCTGCAGCCGGACAACCTCCTCCTCCAATCCGGTGGAGCGGTTCTGCAACTCGTGCGCGACCTCGGCATCTTGTAAATTGAAGACTGAGTGTCACTGCAAAAAGTATCAAGTAAAAACGACAAGAGGTGGCCGACACTTGCCAACCCGCTTGCAGCTCTTGCGAGTAGGTCCTCGGCAATGCCGCACCGCCTCTCCGCATCAGCGGCCTTGTCCTTCGCGATATCGCGCTCCTGCTCGGCCTTCAGCAGGAGCCGCCTTAGGTTGAAGCCGCGACGCACCATCATGTGGTGCAGCTCGAAAGACCGCAAGTGGGCCCGCAAGCCCTCACAACCCAGCTGGCGAGGGGTCATGTTCTTGTAGGCCTCGGCGCCATCATGACCATAAATGTTGAAGCTGAGTGCGTAGGCGTGGCCGGTGGGAGGTCGGCGAGCACCCCAGGAAGGGTGGCGAGTGAAAATGGAGACCTGGTTGGCCAACCCATACCGCTTGATCATTGGCTCGCCGGCCGAGTCCTTGCACCTCTACCCATGGCAAAAGGAGGTGTTCCTTGGGCAGGCCCAACTCCCGAGGCGCAAACCCCTCCGCGACCCTGGGGGCGGGAGACTCGCGCTCCCTTCGATCCTGTCCCGAGGTTTCTTTCAGCGGGCTCTCTAGCAAGGCGTCAGGAGGGGTCATAGGCAAGTCCATTTATTTGGGGGACTGCCTCTCCCCCCTGGAGATGACCTTGGCCCTCTTCATCTTATGATCCGGGGGCCGGCGAGACGAGTCCGGCCCCCCGGTGACCAACCGCCTCTTGTTTGAGGAGGGTCGGGACGTCGCCGGATCGTCTTGGCATGCCAGCGCGGCCGCCCGAGTGAGTTGGAGTGGGTCAGAGTAGAGCCCCGAGTCCGTAAAGGGCGGATTCTCGGGGATGAGCCGCTCCCCTGTCAGAAAAAATTAGTCAGATTCTTGAGTTGATTCCTGTCGAGCTCAACGAAAGCAGAGGGAAACCGAGGCATACCTTCACCAGGGGGAATGGGCAGGAGAGAGTCGAGGTCGCGGCGGAGTTAAGCGACCTCGAAGTCCTTGTGCAGGAAGAATTTGTGGAGCTCGGCGTCATTACCGGACACCGAGGGAGGGCGGTATACCTCCTCGGCCTTCTGTTGGGGAGAGAAGGGGATGTTGCCGAGATCGCCCTTGAGGAAGACGATCTTAGTCATCCAATTATGGTGCTTGTTCGCGACCTCTCGGACTTTTATGAGGGAGCCACCGTAGAAGTCGACCCCGTCGGGGGTGGCTTTGTAGGAGAACAACTTTTGGAAGACGGTCAAGTTGAACTCTATCTGCTCGTGGCAGAGGTAGCAGACGAACACGACCATCATAGCGATAGCATTCGGGTTCAGCTGCGTGTGCACCGCGCAGTAGTACTTCAGCATCTGGAGGATCTCCGACCAGGGAGGCAGGCGCAACCCCATCTCGAAATGTGAGATGGGGAAGGCGAGCTCGTCCGGGTAGAAGGAGTAGATGTCTTCATGCTCATCTAGGAGGCGAGCCGTGAAGCCGGAGGGGACGTAGTCGGCCACGCATTCGGCGAGCTCCTCCACGGTTGTGTTTCCCTCAAAGAAACAGTGTTCGGCGAAGTGCCGAGCACACTTGGCCCGCCCATCGGAATCATGGTTCCCCTTGCCCATGCCTGCCGAGAACGAGAACACGAGCACTAGAAGTAGCGTAAGCAAAGGGAAAAAAGTACGGAGGCAATAAAGGCGTGACAGGGGTTAGTGGGGAGACCTATTTATAAAGGGAGAAATTTGGGAACAAACCGGCTGGCCTACCCAGCTCGCCTACCCCAACTCGCCTACCCCAACTCGCCTACCCCAGCTCGCCTATCCCGGCTCGCCGCCTCCAGCTCGCTGATTGCCGCGAACTAACCATACACTATGGAGAGACGGGATTTATGGGACACTGATTTCTATGCTTTAACATATTAACAATAATGATAAAAAATTATTATCCAAGTTATTACAGATTCAAAAAGCTCAAAGTAGAAATAAAAACTCCTGACTCGCGCGGACCAGGGGAGAACAGGGGTGAGTACCGGTAGGCCCATCAGGGGGGCCATCTCTAGCTACCTCGGTCTCGCGACCCTATCACCGAGGGTCGCCGCACGTGGAGCTCGCGGAGTCATCCCAGATTCCGGTGGACGGTCTGTATACTCTCGTCAATCTCATCCAGAAGCATGGAAGAAGATGCCTCCTCAAATGCCGGGCTGACTCCCGCCATGTCCGCGATCCGTGTACACTCCAGCTGCAGCTTGAGGTTGTCCCTACGCACCTCGTGAAGCTCGTGCACCAGCTTCTTGAGGACCGGTTGCTCTCGCCTCGACCATTCAGGGCCCTCCAGCTCAGAATCTAGGAAGGCATCTAGAGTACGTGGAGAAGGGAGAGGCGAGTATCGAATTTGGCCCGCGGACTCGTCGGCCTCAGAATCCATGGTGAGGTCTGTGTGAACAGTTGCAGGGTTGAGTGAAAGAGGCGAGTGCCGCCGAAACAGGACAGGATTCAGGGAAGCTAGAAACTTACTGTGCACTCCCCGCTCCTCCAGTCCAACGCGAGGAGGAGGATTTCCTAGAACCTTGCCACGGCCATGTCGGGGAGCCTCTAGAGAGAGGCGGGTAAAGCCGGTGGTGGGGATGACCTCGGTACCTCCCCCCTCCCCCCCCCCCCCCCCGCAAATGTAGAGGTGAGGGGTTGCTGAGAAGAAAGGCGAGTCGGCGACCTCGGCTTTTGCGAGTCCAACCCCGTAGTCCCGAAGCTGGGGAGCGAGGCCCGCAGACGCGCGTCGGACACCTAGTTCTGTGGGCTGTCAAGAGGGTTCTTAGCCTGTGGCACGGATATCTCGCCGATGTGACCTCGGCTGGTCTGGTCGGCGGAAAGGACGATGACATCTTTATCCTGGGGTTTCAGAATCGGCTGAGTGGAGGAACCGGCCCCATTATTTAGGACTGTCTTGAATTCATTGTAGATGGGTTCGGCGTCTTTTGGAAGGGGCTTCACCTTTTTGGCCGAAC
Source organism: Platanthera zijinensis (assembly GCA_039513925.1). Classification (NCBI taxonomy): domain Eukaryota; kingdom Viridiplantae; phylum Streptophyta; class Magnoliopsida; order Asparagales; family Orchidaceae; genus Platanthera; species Platanthera zijinensis. The sequence continues at coordinate 105,209,499 of CM077078.1, read as the reverse complement.
TGAACTCAGCAAGGTCGCGAGGCGGGGCGCTGAGGTCGGTCAGGTCCGCGATGCGAGCTGCAGTCTCCGCCCGAGATCGCTCCACTCACTCCAGGACCTCCTTGGGAAGCAGCATCTTAACGAGGCTAAAAGTAAAGGGAAGGCAAAAGGTCAGCCAGGTATGCAGGTGCAAGTATATATATCTATTGGTGGACCCCACCGGAAGATTCCCTCAGAACCTTCCCCACTCGCCGAATCCTGTGGGGTTGGATGGTTCTTTTCGAGCTTGTCCCAACCTCGCAAAAAGTGGGGATTATGTACAACCCCGTATCCGGCGAGTGAGGTCAGGCGGGCCCAGCTCAAGCCCTGGGCGAACTGGGTCCTGGGCAGAGAGTTCACTCGACTCCCCCAACCCAAGCGACGAGTTCACTCGAAGCCCCTTCTCTGGCATCGCGAGCCCATATCGCCCTCGCGCCTCCACGAGATCAGACCGCCTCGGCGCCCAGTCCAACTCGCTTAGGCGACCAGAGGGACGAGTTCATCGAGCCTAGTTCGACGAACTTCGGGCCGTTCGTTGAGGCAGCGGCGGGTGAGTAGAGCATGCCGGGTCTGAGCTCGCCAAAGTGCCGAGCTGAGGCAGCGAGTGCCAGCTCCCTCGAGCACTCCCTGCCCTTGCCGAGTAGAGGAAGTGGGGGCTACTCGTCCTGTGTTGTGTGGGGTGTTTTTTACCATTTTTCCCCTGCGGGTAGGCCCATAGCCAGTTAAGACAGCAAAGTCTCGTTGTTGGCAGACCTGGGTGGCCTGCACATAGCAGTTCCAAACAATGGAGGTTGGCTATTTGCATACCGTTTTCAGAATCCTATAAATAGGGCCCAAGGGGTACCTTAGAAAGGCATGCTTACTTGTGCCCGGTCTTCTAGCGTTTTCTAAGGTACCTTAGCTTCAGCACTTGGCTAAGGAGGGGAAGCACTCTAAGATCTTCTGGGTGTGTTGAGGGACCTCCGTGTTGGAGCCTTGGGTCTTTCCCTAGTCCTTTTTCCTTAGTTTTCTGGGCTCGCAGAAGAGAAGTACGTGTACAATCACCCCTTCCCCAAGGGTGAACTCCTCGAGACCGAATTCTCGGTTTCAACAACCCCGCTCAAGATGCTGCTACTTGGAATGAAAACAAAAATGAAGTGTGTAAATGCCAACACTTATGGATGTGAGATCGAAAGAAAATGTTGCAGATGCCTTGACAAAAGGCTTAAATAGAATTCTCACAATAAAAATATCGGAGGAGATGAGATTAAAGTTCATATAAATATGAAACTTCCTCCAATATTTATGTTTTGATAGCAAGAATTTATAGTCGCAACATTCAAGCATTTAATAACAGACTAAAAATCCAAAAAAAAAATCTTGATGAAAGCCCAAGATGGTTAGATGCTAGTCATTCCACACCTGATGACTTAACATCTTTCTCATTGTAAGTTGATTTGAGAATTATTCAACTGGGAATAGAAAGTCATTGTATGAGTTAATCTAATATTAGTGATCATAACACATTATTTCACATTTGATAATATTGCAAATGACGATGTCCCAAATCATATGATGAGGTACATAGTGGTCACTAATGAGTAAGATAACAACATTTGATTTATTAAAATCAAAACTTGACTAGTCCTAACTAGACTAGATAGAGATGCTGACAGTGTTACTTCACTACAACTACAAGTACTAAGCTCATTTAGGTAGAGCTAGTTTACTTTGATACGTCACTGCATATATTTATGAATTCATAGAGTCTGACTCATGAAATTCTTTTCAGACACTGGTGAAGATGGAGAGAAAGTGGACTTTGACATGGATGATGATGATCTACTCTCTGAGTAGAATTGTTACACGTTTATCCATTGTCATTTTTTATTTTTCAGACTTATTTATTATTGAGTAACATATTTTTCTTTGGATGTATTATGTTATTGTTTTAAAAGTCGTGTTTATGTTTTTCTTTAAAAACTGTGCTAACTTTTATGGAAATGTGTAAAGTCAGAAACTTGTTTTGATACTCTCCACTTTCAGCACTCTGAAACGTATACGTTATTTGTCACAAATATAGGAGGAGAATGTTAGTATATATTTGAACAATTAACGGGTTCGGAGGCATAACGAGTCGTATCAGATACACGGATATCCAATACCCATAAAAACTCCTTGGGTTTGCCTATTTATACCCACCTAGGGGCAACGGGTAGGGGATTCCACCTAGATCCCCATCTTGATGCTTCGAGAAACATTCACAGAATCTCGTTGTAGGTTGTGGTAGAGGAAAGCTTCATGCTGCTGTAGTTAATGTCGCTGTAGGAATTTTAGGGGATTGATGCATGTTGTGACTTTGATATCTGCTGTTTATTATTTGATGAAGAACAGTAACTTGAATTTGTTGTTATGTTCTTTTTCTGTCGTGAGAATGTTGAAGATAGTGAACAGTGTTATCTCATGCTTTGAGTTTTGAAACCTATAGTTTCTGTGAAGTTTGAGAATTAATTCTCCTGCTGGAGGATTTGATACGTGGAGCCACTTTTGGATTAGCGTTAGCGAATAGTTGAGTTAGGAAATAGAGTTAATTCCTGATGCGTGAGATTTCGTGGTGTCACTGTGAGTGTTTGAGATTTCGTGGAACCACTTTGAGCGTGAAGTGCAAGTGAATTTAGATTGTTAGGTTTGTGACTTCTCTAGTGTGAGAAGTGAGTGATTTCGTGGAACCACTTTCGTGTGAGAGTGAGCAAAGTTTTTCCTAGGTGCTCGTGTGTGATAGCAGCCGACCTTGGAGCGGGAGATCGAAGGTGACGAGGAGTTGCTCGCGTGATCGCCATCGACTTCAAATACGGAAAACTCCTCTTCCGTGGGTAATTGTTTCTATCTCTTCCTTTGTGTGTGTCTATATATTTTCTCGTAGGATAATAGACTTATAGCTGAGTTTTCACCCGAGTTTTCTCAGTGAACGGTACGTCGAAAACTCCAAACGGAAACGTATTTGGAGTTCACGATTTCCATTGTGCTACTACAAAAGGAACGGAACGAAAGTTGCGAGCTTCTTTCCCGGATTTAAATTGAACCATTTTATTAAGAAAATTCATTTTTTCCTAACGGGGTGAATTTCGTGTTTTACAAAATTACGTTGCTTAATTTCATAAACTCTGTGCAACGTCCGCTCAAATCTTTTTAAAAAAAAACATATTTTATTGCATTCGGTTAGGGTTTCCTAGAAAAAAGCCAACAGACGCGCAAACCCTACGCGTCGTCCTGCATCACATGATAAGCCAAAACAATGTGTTATGAAATTTGAAAATAAAATCAAACATTGTAAGCACTCTTTTAATGTTAAATCTAGTCATTCTTTACTTGGGCAATGTAGCATAAGTAGTTTTTTTAGGTGATTGTTAACCGCAATTCGTTATTGGCTAGTCGTACCCAAAATTTCCTAATTTTTCGCGTTTTTTTCGAAATATGCCTTGTACATGAAATTTCAGGAAAATTGTTCAACACAAAAGTTGTAGATCTCGACGAGATCTACAACTTTCGTGTTGAACACTTTTCCTGAAATTGCATGTACAAGACGTATTTCTGAAAGGTGCAAAATCTGAGCATATTTCCAAAGTACGTCTTGTACATGCATTTTTAAGAAAAGTGCTCAACACGAAAGTTGTAGATCTCGTCGAGATCTACAACTTTCGTGTTGAGCACTTTTCATAAAATTGCATGTACAAGTAGTATTTCGAAAAAGTGCGAAAAATTATGAGATTTTAGGATACGACTAGCCAATAGCGGATTTGCGATTAACAATCACCTTTTTTATATATATATTTTGTGTTGAAAAGAAAGAAATAGCTTTAGTATTTTTAAGTATTTTTTTTTGAAAAACAAGAATTAAAACAAATACGAATCCGAAAATGAAATGTTTTTTAAGAAATTAAATGATTAATATGATGCCAGATAAAATGATTTAAATTTTAAAGGATTTCGATATCACAGGCGATATTGAGATATCAGAGAGAATATCGGTTTTATATAACATGTGATTTGATTTCAGATCTCATCTCCCCCTGTCTTAGGCTTTATTTGGGGGGACTTATTTTCACCGGTCAAGCGGTCACGACCGCATGAACCTGGCCTTAATTTAGATCCGGTTCATGCGGTCGTGACCGCTTGACCGGTGAAAATAAGTCCAGCCAAACGGAGCCTTATTCTCAAACCCTACGGCGGAAAAAAAATTTTATTTTGCCGGCAAAATCACCAAATCTAAGATATATACCTGGTTCTTTTGAAAAAAAAAAATTTAATTCTTCTCTTCTAAATCCGAAACTGAGTGGTCCTCTTTGCTTAGATGTCATTTTCATGGAGTTTTGTTGACTTTGGGAGAGAAGGAAGAGTAGATCTTGAAAATAGTTTTGTAAAAAGGAAATTTTAGGATACATTTTCCTAGATCTCATGTTGCTAGATAAATTATGGAATTTTATGTTATATCCAGTAGAAAGTTTTCAAAAATCAAATTGAGATGAGAAAGAAGATGAATAGTGAATTCATCTTTTGTTATAAATTTTAAAATCTCATAGTATTTAGTTAAATTTGTCAAGATCTAAATTTTTAGAGTGTTGGAACTTAGTTCAGGCGGTTAACCGAACTAGCCGCCGCGGCCTGTCCAGTCAGTCTTCTAGCGGGTAGTCTTAGCGGGCTGCTGGGATGATTCAGTATGTTGGAAATCAGTTCGGGCGGTTAGCCGAACTAGCTGCAGCGGCCTGTCCTGTCGGTCTTCTACTGGATGTCCTCAGCGGGCTGTTTGGATGATGTTTTAGTAGAAGCCGCAGTGTTCTGTACAGCGTGCGTCTCAGCGGTTTAGGTGACAAGCCGCAGCGGACTTGTGAAGTCGTGGTGGTCTGATCCAAGCCGCAGCTCTGGTCCAAGGCTAATCCTCTCAGCGGTCTGGTGACAACCCGCAGTATGCAGTTAGATGTCTTACAGCAGCTTCAGCGTAATGGTTAGCCGCACTGCGGATTGTTGGCTATCCGCAGGAGCGGCTTAGCGGCTTGTCTGGCTGCCTTTCTCTTGTGTCCGGAGATTGTAATGTTATGTCTTGTATAGTGAGTGGTTTGTGTATGTCAAACCGCTCAGTCCGCGTGACTTGTATTTAGTCCCACATCGTGTGTTATATTCTCTCACCTTCCCCATTTTCTATAAATAAAGGGGCACACATATGTATTACTTACTTTTTTGAAGCAATAAAATTTGCGGTTATTTACCTCTTGTTCGCATTTCTTCTCATATTTTCACTTGGTATTAGAGGAAAACCTGTCCTTTTGCTCCAAAATTGTTCCGCTCTTGTTGCGGTTTGTTTTTTGACACCGCGCGAGTTGCCCTTTTTCTGTCGCTCTCTTCTTCCGGTTTTGTCTGGCTTCTTCCCTCTCGTTCTTTCTTTTTGGTCGCGCGGTTTCCTCTTATTCGCGCGGTCTCTTGCTCTTCTTCCTTTTGTGCGGCTTCTCTGCCCTTGGGTCGCAGCTTTTCTCCTGCTGCTGGTGTGTTGTCACCGAGACAGGGCGGCTTGTTCTTTCTGTTCGCGCGGATTCTTTTCTGGTTGCCTGTTCGTTCGTTTTCTGTCTTGTCTGAGCGGCTCGCTTGCTTTCTTCATGGACACTCTGTCATCTTCTGCAACTTTCCTTGTTCCTTTCTTATTCTTCTCCCTTTGTTTATTCTTCGGGTAATTTGGGTACTTTGTCCAAGCTTACGGGCCAAAATTATCCTGACTGGAGTGTGTCTTTTGTCTTCCTTTTACGTTCTCACTGTAAGCGCTCTCACTTGACTGATGACCCTCCTCATGTTGGCTCTGCTGCTTACGATGATTGGGACGCTTCTGATGCCTTGGTCCGTACTTGGTTGGCCAATATTTTGTCTGATGAGTGTCTTCCTGTCATTCGACATGATCAAACAGTCAAAGCTGCGTGAACTCATCTGGCTTCTTTATATTCTAAAGGGGCTCAGACTTCGCAAATCTACACTCTGTATGTTGATCTCTTTGCTCGTCCTGTTATGACCCCTGCTGTAGCTTATCAGGAGGTGCAGAGTCTTGGGGCTGAATTTTTTCAACATCGTCCCTTTTCTGTTGATCTTGCTGAGCAACAAAAACATTTTCAGGAGCTCCTGGTGGTTTGCTACTTACTTCGTCTTCCTGACTCCTATGAACTGATTCGCCAACAGATTCTCGGAGAGGCGGACACTCCGACTCTTGATGCTACTACTGCTCGGATTTCCGCTGTTACTACTCTACTTCAGCGTCCTTTGCTCCCTTCTCCCTTCTCCCTTCTCCCTCTCCTGATATTGTTGCTCATTCTGCCCGTCATGATCATTCTGGTGGTCGAGGTGTCCGTACTGGCGGTCGTGGTTATTCAAAATATCTCTATTCTCATTGTGGCAAGACTGGCCACCTGATTGATCGTTGTTGGGTCAAACACCCTCATCTTCGTCCTGCTTCTACTGATTCTGCCAAGAAGTCAACTACATCCCTTGCCACTTCGGGTGCTGCTCAGTTAGCTACCACGGGTAGGTGTCTTATTGACTCTGGTGCTACCAATCATATGACCGGGAATTCTCGGCTTTTTATTCTCTTACTACGAGTAACCACTTACCTCATGTTCTTATTGTTGATGGTTCACCATCCCCAGTTCACGGGTCTGGCACTGTGCATGTTAATCCTTCTCTTCAGCTTCGAGACACTCTCTATGTTCCCAACTTTCCTTGCAATCTTCTTTCTGTTACTGCTCTTTGTAAGAAGTTGGGTTGTGAAGCAATTTTTACTGCTTCTACTTGTGCCTTTCAGGTTCCTCAGTCCAAGGAGATGATGTCTACTGGGACTGAGAGTGGCGGCTTGTTCTATCTTGATACTTCTTCTGCTTTCTCTGCCTCCTCTCCTCTCCTTCAGTGGTATCCTCGACTTGGACATCCTCCTCCTCGGATCCTCTATCAGCTTCTGCCTGATTTACCTCGAGGCGATTCTTCTCTTCATTGTGAAGTTTGTTAGTTTGGGAAACATCATCATTCTACTTTTCTTGCAAGCAAAGGACGCAGTTCTTCTCGTCCGTTTGTTATTGTCCATTCTGATATATGGGGCCCTGCTCCTACTCAAACTGTTGGTAGTGGTAGCTTATATTTTGTGACATTTATTGATGATTTTTCCCGATGTACATGGTTATATTTGCTGTGTGAACGTTCTTAACTTTATTTTATTTTCACTGATTTTTATAATGAGATTCATACATAGTTTGATACTTCTATTAAAATCTTTTGGTTTGATAATGCTAAGGAGTACCTTAGTCATCAGTTTACGTCGTTTTGTATTGATCATGGTATTGTTCATCAAACCACTTGCCCTTATACGTCGCAACAAAATGGTGTTGCTGAACGAAAGAATCGTTATCTGCTTGATGTGGCTCGGAGCCTTCTTACTCAGATGCATGTTCCCAAGTCTTATTGGGGGCATGCGGTTCTTCTCTCTTGCTTTATTATTAATCATGTTCTCTCCTCTGTTATCGGTGGGAAGACTCCCTTTTCTATCTTGCATCCTTGTTGGAACCCCTAGGTGATTTGGGCTAGGTTCACTTCTTATGGTGTGACCCATGTTGTATAATTGGGTCAAGTATTTTATCTTCCTAGTCATAGGTCAGTCCTACAGCTTGCAGCATCAAGGACCTGCCTGAAGACAGTATCAGATATCAGCCCTAGAAGTTATGTGTTGAAGTCATTTCTAAGCTCGACGTTCTTAGAGATCAGGTCGACGTACTCTAAGTGAAAGACAAGAGTTCTGTGGTCTGCGAACTTGGCAAAGAAGTTATCTATTTTAAGGTCGACGATCTTTCAGTGCAGTGCAGCTCTAAGCTCAACGATCTTCCAGCTCAGACTCAGCCAAAGTTTTGAAAAGTTTATTCGCAGAGCTAAGGTCGAAGAATGTGTTTTCTGAGGTCGACGATCTCTGATCTCTAGTCGACAAAAACTGTAAGATGTTTTTGACTTATTCTTTTCTTATCTATTCCGATTTATTTCTATTATAATTCATGATTTTACTGAGTAATTAATGCTCATTTTATAGCCATTATTTGGCAGCATTGATTATTGTTTTCATCAGTAATTGAAATTGACAAATATCCCAGGACAGTTGGGGAATGGAATATTTTAATTAACATTCTTGACGTTTTCTATTCCCAGATTTTCTGCTTAGCTTTAATGGCAGGAATTCAAATTGAAATTGTGGAATAGTTGTTAATATAGTATACTCTCGGCAGCACAGAGAATCAATCAGTCACATAAAGAGAACAGAGACAGGAGAAAGAATATTTTGTGCTTATAGCTCTCAAGAAGAAGAATGCAGTGACAGAAAAAGTGTTTAGAGAAAAAGCTTTCAGACTTTATAATACTCCTTCTGTGCAGGATCTCATTGCTCTCTTAAGAAGAAGAAGAAAAGAACACCAATCATATATCAAGAGTCTTTTTCTTCCTTCTATCTCTGATTCCAGGATCTTCAGTGACAAACCATTTCAATCAGTCAAGAGAATCTTGGATTTGATCTTATAGCAGAAGACCTACCATCCCTAACAAAGTTTCCCTGCCTGAACATATACTAATCTCAGGGGGAGCTTTGATACAATCAGTAGAATCCACAAGGCTTCTCTCAATTTGCTTTGAGAATAGAGAAGTCATCATCAACCTCTCTCTCCCCTCTCTGTACAGGGTTATCTCTCCCTTCAAAAGTGATTCCTGGTTGCAAGTCAACTAACCAAAAGACTTGAGGTTTGGTTTTTGAGCACCTGATCAAAAGCTCATTGGTGTCAGGCAGCTGATCAAAAAATCTGAGCTAATTCCTACCTAGGGTGGTAGAAAAGTGGATGTACCCAGTTGGGGAACCACTATAAAGTTCTTGTGTTGTCTGTGTGGCTGTATTTTCTTTTGTGCTTATGCTGTGATATTTGTGTTGTGTAGCTTAGATTTATCTCTTCTGTTAGTTTGCTGCACTTGTACACTTGTACACATATATCCTACTCACCTATTTTACAAAAGATATTTTAATTCTACAAAAGTTTAAAAAGATTGGATTGAACTCTATTCACCCCCCTAGAGTTAATCAAAGTCTAGTTCTCATTTCTTTCAATTGGTATCAGAGGGAAGTTTGTCACACTCACAGGCTTACACCTGGACAAACAAAGAACCTCCAGATAAACTCCTAATAACTCATTGTTTTATTTTGTTCTTTTGATATCATGACACAAAACAAGGATTATGCTAGCACAAGACTTCCGGTGTGCAACTTGTCTAAGTTCACAATCTAGAAGGCAAGAATCAAGTTATACATGAACTTTATTGATGAAGATATTTTTAACTCTATTTTAATAGGACCACCAACTCCAGTAGTTTCAACTCCATCTACATCAACTGACATGAGTGCAGTCTCATCCCCTGGATGGACAGATGCACAAAAAAAGGCAAAGATAGCTTATGCCAGAGCCATGAATATATTGGCTCAAACAATGTCTGATGAAATCTTTCAAAAGGTTGTTGAGTGCTCATCAGCTAAGGTCATTTGGGACTCCTTGAACCAAATGGTGGTTGGATCAGCAGATGAGAGGAAAGATAGAAGATCAAACCTCATTACTCAGTATGAAAATTTCAAGAAGGATGAAGCAGAGACAGTTGAAGCAATGTACAATAGGCTTAGCTCCATCATCAGTGAACTAAGAACCTTGGACAAGGAGATTACTCTGATAGAGGTCAATGACAAAATTCTGATGTGCTTCCCCAGCACATGGGACTCAAGAATATGGCCCATCAGAGAAGCAAGGAGAATGGCAGAGATATAAATTGAATCTCTGTTGGGTAAGCTCAAGTCCTATGAGCAGTTGGTGAAATCAAGAGAAGCAGCTGCAGAACCAAAAGATCCAACACCAACAAAAAAGGTGCATAGCCTAGCATTCAAAGCTGCAGAAGAATCACCAAGTCTGCTAGTGAATGATGAACTTATGAGTCTCTTTGCTAAGAGATTCTACAAGATTGCTAGAAAAGATTTCAGGAAAAGGCCATCTAGAAGTGAAGACAAACCCAGGTATGAAAAGACCCCCTACTAAAGAGGCTGTCTTCTTTGGTTGTAGGAAATCAGGACACTTCATCTCTGAATGTACAGAAGTCCAAAAGAAGGATAGGAGAAAAGAAAAGGACTCCAGAAGAATTCATCACAGCAAAGCCTCCTCCAGCAAATACAATTACAAGAAGAAGGAAAAGGGCTTTGTTACTGAAACATGGAGTGACACTGAAGAGGAATCAACTTCCTCCAGCTCCAGTGAAGATGAAGAGGAGAGGAAGGCAAAGGAAGTTTGCCTCATGTCTATAGAAGATGGAAGCAACAGATCTGATTCAGAAGAATAAGATGATGAAGAACTCCTCTCTGAAGAGGATCAGGTAATTGCTTCTTATGATTTTCAATCAGAAGAATTTAAAGTAGAATTCAAAATCTTGTGTTTAGACCTAATAGGATCTGAGAAGGAAATCAAACTTCTCAGGGAAAAGTTGTTAGAGCAAGATAAAATCATTGCTGAAAATGTCAAACTGTCTGAAGAACTAAAATCAGCTAACCAACAAATAACCTTTCTAAAATCTGAATTAAGTAAGGCTAAAAAATTAGAAGAAACTCTTAGAGGAAGAAGCTTAAAACTATTAGACATAACTAGCACTGTAAATGCCAGAATAAACAATAGTAAGCTAGGATTAGGTGCTTCCTCCAGTGAACTAATTCTAATTCAGAAGAATCACCTATCAAAACTAGTAAATTTTATATCTGATAAAGGCAAGAAAAATATTGAACAGTTAACATGGTTAATGAAATTCTTAAGCAACTAGAACTTAAGAAAACCAACCTAAACAAGGAGAGAAAAAGAAATCATAGAAATAACTATGTTCAGCAATTTTCGTCGAACTTAGAACGACGAAATGGGCACGGTTCGTCGAACTCCGAACAACAAACTCTGAACGCAAATAATAGCCCAAATTATTCTTCGAACTACGATCAATGAAATCAGTTTGGATCGTCCACTGGAGATCGACGTTTCAGAGGCTCTGAGAATGGATACTTCCATTCTTCGAGCAGAGATCGAAGAAATCAACCCAAATCGTCGAACTCAGCTCGACGAACTCACTTAACTTCGTCGAACCCAGTTCATAATCAGAGAAACATAAAAGCTGATAAAAATATTAATCCTTTTAGTCAGTGGATTATACTCCCTAGAAAGTATCATCCCCTAGGATATAAAGATCAGCTTGAATGTTCCTTTATTTCAAGTTATGGTTTTGTCAAACAACAAGGACCCAAGATATTCTGGGTCAGAAACCTCTAATCTTTTTCTTTACAGAAAGAAGAGAACTCTATCATTCAAATCAAGTGGTACCTGGACAGTGGTTGCTCTAAACATATGACAGGTTGCAAGGAATGTCTTATCAACTATAAAGCCAAGGCTGGCCCTAAATTAATTTTTGGGGACTCAGTCTTTGGATTGACAGAAGGCTATGGAGATTTCAGATGTGGAGATGTTACATTCAAGAAGGTGACCTATGTCAATGGTCTCAAGCATAACCTGATATCAGTAAGCCAATTGTGTGATACATGTTATCAAGTAAGCTTCACTAACTCCTTATGCACTATCTCCTTAAACAACAAAACTTTTTTAACAGGAATTAGACAAGGCAACATTTATTTAGTCAATTTTGCATCTGCTATTTCTGAAATTTGTTTATTTAATTTTGTTAGTAGTCAAACTAGCTTATGGCATAAAAGATTAGGTCATGTAAACCATAAGAATATAGCTAGGTTATCTAAGGACAACCTTGTTAGAGGTTTACCTTCTGGCCCCTACAAGAATGAAGGCCTCTGCAGGTCTTGTCAACTAGGCAAGCAAACTAAATCTAGTTTCAAATCTATTAATAAGAGTGATTCACCTAGGATATTGTATTTGCTACATATGGACCTTTTGGCCCCATTGTTGTACAAAGCCTAGGAGGGAAATCTTATACCTTAGTGGTTGTAGATGACTTCTCCAGATTCACTTGGGTATTCTTTCTGAGATCTAAGTCAGATACCTTTAAGTTTCTTACAGATTTTCTCAAGACTATACAGATTGAGTACTCTACTCAAGTTGCATTGATCAAAAGTGATCATGGCACTGAGTTTGAATCTCTTCTTATGCATGAGTTCTGTGAGAAGGATGGTATCAGACACTGTTTCTCAGCTCCTAGAACTCCTCAACAAAATGGGGTAGTTGAAAGGAAAAATAGAACACTCATTGAAGCTGCAGGTATATTGCTTGCAGATGCTTACATGTCTTTATCCTATTGGGCAGAGGCAGTAAGCACAACAAACTATGTCCTGAATAGGAGTTTAATACATAAACTAAAGCTTAAGACTCTATATGAACTACTCAAAGGGAAGAAACCAATAATCACCTATTTTAAAGTATTTGGATGTGTGTGCTATATTGATAACAATGATAAGAAGTATATTAGAAAATTTGAAGCAAATGCTGATATGGGAATTTTTCTAGGATATTCCCAAGTTAGCAAAGCTTATAGGGTGTTTAATAAATCATCTTTGAAGATTGAAGAGTCTATGCATGTAACTTTTGATGAGACTAACAATAATACTTTGCAGGTATCAAATTTGTGTGAGAATTTGGATGATCTAGACCTTACCCCAAAGGCTGAATCACATCCTCCTCCACAATCAGAAGCAGAAGCTGATAGTGATGAAGAAACTGTGGAAGCAGTTCAACTTCCTTCAACAGTTGATGCAATTCCATAATAGGAATTAAATCCAATAATTGTTGTTGAACCAACTCCACCTAATGATCTTGTCACACTTAGAGATCACCCTAGATCTCAAGTGATTGGAGACATATCAGTGGGTGTGCAGACAAGGCATCAACTCAACCCTGATGTGATGCTTGCCTACTTTCTCTCTCAAGTTGAGCCTCAATCCATAACTGATGCAGAGCAAGACCACACTGGATTATTACAATGCAAGAGGAGCTCAATCAATTTGAAAGTTGTAGAGTTTGGGACTTAGTTCCAAGGCTTAAGGGATATCCAGTAATTGGGACTAAGTGGGTGTTCAGGAATAAACTTGATGCCCAAGGTGTGATAGTGAGGAATAAGGCAAGGCTTGTTGCTCAAGGATATAGGCAAGAGGAAGGTATTGATTATGATCAAACCTTTGCTCCAGTTGTCAGGCTAGAGGACATAAGAATTTTCTTAGCTTATGCAACATATAAAAAGTTCAAAGTCTACCAGATGGATGTGAAGAGTGCTTTTCTAAATGGAGAACTCAAAGAAGAGGTTTATATAGAACAATCTCCAGGTTTTATTTCTCCAACTCATCCCTCTTTTGTTTTTAAATTGCATAAGGCTCTCTATGGTTTAAAGCAAGCTCCAAGAGCTTGGTATGAGACCTTAGCCAGCTTTCTCTTAGAGCATGGTTTTTCAAGAGGCATGGTAGATAAAACTCTTTTTACAAAACTGCATCATGATAAAATATTATTAGTACAAATATTTGTGGATGATATAATTTTTGGTTCTACGGATCATAAACTGTGCAAAAGATTTTCTGATCTAATGCATTCAAGGTTAGAGATGAGTAGCATGGGAGAACTATCTTATTTCCTTGGTCTCCAAGTGAAACAATATTCTGAAGGGATCTTCATCACTCAGTCTAAATATGCTAAAGAGCTTATTAAGAAGTTTGGGATGAATGATGCCTCTTCAATGAAGACTCCCATGGCTGCCAATGTTGTTGTAGATGTTGATGAACTTGGAAAACCAGTTGATCAAAATAGGTATAGGGCCATTGTTGGATCCCTACTATATCTAACAGCAAGCAGACCAGACATTATGTTTGCCACATGTCTTTGTGTTAGGTTCCAGGTGAACCCTAAAGAATCTCACCTTATTTTATAATAAAGGATTTTGAGATATATAAAAAGTTACCCAGATCTACGACTCTGGTATCCAAAAGAGTCGGCATTTGAGTTAACTGGATTTTCTGATGCTGACTATGCTGGATGTAGAGTGGATAGGAAAAGCACCTCTGGAACTTGCCAATTTCTGGGTGACAGACTTGTATCTTGGTTCTGTAAGAAACAAACATCTGTTTTAACATCCACTGCTGAAGCTGAATATATGGCTGCAGGCAGTTGCTGTTCACAGATCTTGTGGATACAAAACAAACTTCTAGATTATAGTGTCAACTTAAATAATTCAACCATACTATGTGATAATACTAGTGCTATTTCCATTGCACAAAATCCAGTATTGAATTCAAGAACAAAGCATATAGACATTAGACATCATTTAATTAGAGATTGTGTAGACAAGCAAAAGATTAAACTTGAGTTTATCTCTACTGATTTGCAAAGAGCAGACATCTTCACCAAGCCATTGGATCTAAAATCAGCTTGGAATGATAAATGGTCAGAATTTAATCTAATGCTCTGTCTGTGGTCAAAGAATTGTTTCTATTCGTCGAACTGAAATCGACGAACTGGTAACTGTTCTTGAGATTTTTCGTCGACCTAAAATCGATGAAATCTCTTGTTGAAGTAGTTTCGTCGACCGGAGAACGACGATTTCTGTTTCAGGAAATTTTTCAGTGAACGACGAAAACTTTCCATCTCTTCGTTCTGAGATCGACGAACATATTCCTTAAAGAAATCTTTGTTGACCTGTGATCGAAGAATTTTTATTCTTTCGCCGGGCTGAGAATGTCGTTTCGTATTCTAAAAACCCTTTATAGGCTTTTCTTCTTCGACTTCAATCTCGCGCTTTAAGAATTCCCCTCCCGCACTTGATCGTTTGTTTCCTTTTGCAGGTACTCTCGATTCACAAAAGTCGTCTGGTTCAGCAAGAATGAAGTTCGACACGGGCTTTGACATTGATTTTGATTCATTCCAGCAATCTGATTAAATATTTCAGGATATTCTGCAACTATGTGAAGATCAAAAGTGAAAGTGGGGATAGATACAACTCTAGAGGGGGGGTGAATAGAGTATTAAAAAATATGACAATCTACTTAACTCCCTTAGAGTTAATTTATGGAATAAGTATATAGATATATGAAACCCTAGAGCCTAACACAAAGTGAGGTGCATGAGAGAAAGCTAACTGTAATTACATTTTAAGCTTTAGTCCTAACACAGCAACTAGCAATCCTAGTTAATTCTACTCATAGCCACAGTGCAGTTATTAAAATAAGCAACACAGACAACACAAGAAGATTTATAGTGGTTCCCTCTCAATAGGTACATCCACTCTTCTACCACCCTGGTAGGAATCCACTACAGGTTTTTGTTCAGATGTCCTGCCACCAACTGATCTGATTCAGGTAGATCAAGTAAACCCTTTGAGCTTTTGATCAGGAGCTCAAAATCCAACACAGGTTTTTGCTAAGGTGCCCTGCCACCAAGGTTCACTTTTGAAGGGAGTAATAACCCTTTGTACAGGAGGTTGAGAGAGTTAGAATGTTTTCTCTATTGTTAAACAAAATTAGAGAAGCTAGTTGATTGCACTGAGCTATAGAAAGCTCTGAAGGAATCAAAGCTTCCCCTATCTTAGAGAATATCCAGGAAGAAGCCTTGCTTCAGGGTGTAGGATCTCTTCAGAACTCTTGACATAGAAGATCTGTTGTCTTGAAGTTTTTGAAGGAGCAGCTTGAAGAAGACTCTTGATGTGGAATGATTGTTCTTCTTCAACAGCTTTTCTTTCTTCTTCTTCTTCTTGAAGCTCTGAGTATGAATGTTCCTGTAAGCAGGAGGAACTCAGTATTGAAGAAAAGAGTTGTTCTACACTTGTTCTTGTTTTTGAAAACTGTGTATCTGAATATCTGTATATCTCTTTTAATTGTATATGTATATCTTTCAATAGCTCTTTTTATATAAGCCTTTGTAACGGCTTCTAACTTTCTCTTGATTTGAATCTTGTCTTCTTCTGAGATCTGCAATCCGGGCTGCAAATAACACAAAACAAATAGCCTGCAGAAAGGATATTCTATGAAGAGATAAAGCTTTCTTAGAAGCTGTTTATCCATTCTGCAAGTCCAAAAGATATTAGACAAAGTCACATCAAAAACAAACTCTTTACGGCCAGAGAAAGACATATGTGTCTAACAGCTATGAAGGACAGCATGGCAGATAAAGCACACAGATTTGTCAACTAATAGGACAAAAGACTTTGACTTATGCATAAAGAATGAGGCAAAGATTACCTTGATATGTAAGCATAAAATCAATGAAATAATCTTTAATAAAATAAGCAAGATATATAAGAAATAATTCACAGAAGAGAAAGAATACAATATCACTAAATGCATACAAAAAGATAGTCGAACGAATCACGACGATCGTCGAACTATCAAAGCAGATAGTCGAACTATCAGAACAGATAGTCGACCTACAAGAAATCTGTCGGGATAGAAAAAGTCGAGCAGGACTCGACGATCGACGATACTGAGACCACAGATCGTCGAGCTAACAGAGATGAACTAACTCAGAGATAGTCGATCTGTTGTCTGACGATAGTCGATCAACTGATAGACGATAGTCGAGCGGCGTTCGACCATAGTCGAACTAAAACACTTAACCAGATTTTTATCTGGATAAACAACAACTCTACACAATTGATGGAATCTAACCTAAATCTAACCTTTGACCATAGATAAATCTTGGGTCAAGAAACTAATTAAGAAGACTTAACTCAAATCCAAACTAGGGTACCAACAATCTCCCCCTATTTTGGTCAAGTCTCTCAAAACAAAAAGAATGTTAAAAATAGATATAAAAACAACAATAACCTATTAGGATCAAAGTGTATCATATCATATCAATAAGCAGCATTTCATATCAAACATAAAATCAAACAATCAAGCAAAACAGATTGTCAATACAAATAAATTTAAACAATATCAGAGTCTGGTTTAGAAGAGAAAGAAACAGGAAGGAAGGAAATTTTCCTTTTGGGATCAAGATCATCCTTCTTTGAAATCTTCAAGTCCTGTTCTCCAATAATCTTAGATTCACTTGCTCTGGGCAAAACAGCCTCTGGATGCTTTTCCATATATTTTGAGGCATCAAAAACTTCTGGTCTGACTTGATATCTGTCTAGTTCCTTTTCTCTGAATTTTAACATAGTTGTTAAGCCTATTATGTCTTTGCCTTCAGCTTTAGGTTTTCTAATTTGAGCTGATCCAACTAACTCAAGAAATCTGGCCATCCTGAACTCAGGATTAAGTTCTTGGCTTTTATAAGCATTTTCATCAGCTGGATCTAGAGGCTTTATAGTCTTGAACTTTGTAGAAAGGTCTAATAGACCTTCAGCTGGTTCTATGTCTTCTTGAATAACAAGAGTTGATGGTAGAGCAACCTCTGTAAATTTCTTGCTTGACTTGTAAGAGTAAATCACTCTTTTTCCTTTTGAATCTACTTGCTTTATCTGAGCTATGTTTCTGGAGGGAAGAATTTTGCTCTCCTTAGAAGATGAAACATTTCTTTTAGGTGAAGGAGGAGGAGAAAAAGTTGATTTCTGGTAAGTCATCTCTTTCACCTGCTCTTTAGGTCCAGCTACTTATCTTTGTTGGCCTGAATGGGATCTGCCCTGGAAACCTGGGTTTCCTCTTCTCTGATATGCCTGAGAAGGTGTAAATCTGGCTGGAGGAGCTGAGGGATTAGAAGATACATTCCCTGAAGCTTCTGCACTAGGAGGAGGAGGAGGAGGACCTCTAGGAGTCCACTTGGGAGATGGAGTATCATATCTTTCTTCTTCCTCTTCTTCTGCTGATTTCTAGACAATCTCATCCAATGTTGGAAGTTCTTAGACTTGGGGTCAATCCCTTTCAATATGTAATAAGGGATGTCATTCTCTGGATTTGGAGGAGGAGGAGCTTGAGCTTTCCTTTTCCTTTGAGCAATTTTCCTTTTCTTGATTCCTTCAGAATCCTCTGAATCTTCCTCATCATCAGAATGAGATGACCGAGGTTGGTCATATGGATCAATAATATCTTGAACAGCTTTTTCTTTGGCTTTTAAAGCAGCCTTTTCTTTTTCTTCTTCTATGGCATCCTGAGCCAATAGGAAATCAAGATCTAATCCTGGAGTATCATCCCATACAGTTGATTTCTCTTCTGAAACATCTGCAACTGTCTTGGAGACCAGTTCTTCTGTAGCAGGTTCTGGAGTAGGTTCTTGAACATCTTGAGCTTGATCTGTAGCCAAAGGGACACAAAAATTTTCTAAATGGTATAGAAACATCCCTTCAAGGTATTCACAAGTTAACATGTCAGTCAACAGGTCAGTGAATTGAGTAATTGTATTACCTGCAGAATTTCCTATCTCCCATAAGTCATTTAGGTAGGAGGTAATGACTCCTTCTAGGTATATGGCATCAATAGGAGTAGAAGATTCTTCAAGACAAACTCTGAAAGCAAATTCAGCCTCAGTTATAACTTGAGCTTTTGGAGCAACAGCTGTGTCTTGAATTTCAGCTATAACTTCAGCTGAATCTGGAACTGCAACTGCAACTGATGTTGTAATTTCTGAATCTGCAGCTGTATGAATTTCATCTTATGGTGTATCTTCTGGGACTTCAACTGGAAGAATGACCAGTGGAAGCCCTGAGACATCTTCCTAGAACATCTCCCCCTGCCTGACTTCAGTGGGTACTGAACTCAGGCCCCTAAGAGAAGAGAGCTCAGCAGAAATTGAGAGGGCTGCAATTGAGGATGTAAGAGATGAAATGGAGGAAATAAGAGGGGCAATTACTGCTTCAATCATTGATTTGATTGAAGGAGTAATTAGCTCGCTTATGCTTGCAATAAAAGCTAGTCTGATTTCAAAAAATATAGATGGGGGAATCACAATAGATGGATGAACATCAGGAATGATGTTCTCCTGATGAGATGCAGATGCATGAACTGGTGATGGAGATGTAGATGCATGAAGATCAATATGATCTTGATGTGAAATTGGTGATTAAGGTGGAGTTGGAAGTGTCTCAGTAACCAACAGATTAATGCTAAGATTTGAAATCCCAGTAAGGTGTGAAGGAGTTGGAGATGCTGGTGGTGATGCATGGAGAATAGCAGTTGATGGTACTGCAATAGAAGTGGATGGCAATGCAGATGTAGATGGAATGGGGGAAATGGAAGAGCCTTCTTCAATTAGGTGGGGGTGACTGTTACTATCCTTATGTTCTCAGATGGAACAGGAGCAACCCCAGCAGGTGAAGGCTTCTGGATATTCCTTCTCCACTTGATTAATAGAGTGGGATCCATCTTCTTGCTTGCATTGATTGATGTTGAAACTGTTCCCAACAGCTGAGGATACTTCTCTCTCAGAAATATTCCAATCACCCTACCCAGGGTTACCTCTTTCTTTGAATTCTTTTTTCTGATTAAATCAAAAACTATTCCAGCCCAATTTATTGCTTTCCTGTTAGCAATAGAACACATTAAGGCAAACTGCTACCTGGTAATGTTATCGTGCGCAGAGTGCTTTCCCAGCAGCACTTTCCCTACTTATTCTGCCAAGAACTTGATCTTCATCGGGAAGCTTACCTCCAGCAACTTGGAAGGAATGCCTTCAGCATGTCCTAGCTCTAATAGCATCCTGCTATACTCCTGAGTATCTTGATCATACTCTTTTTGACCATTGATCAAACCGAAAATCTAAGTTAAGACGGTAGGAGTCAAAATTACCTCCTCACCGCCGATAGTCCCTGTCATCGATTCGTCGCTGGAAGACGATGTATAGACCCATTCTTTGATTTCTGGAACATTTATCTTAATCCATGTAGACATAAGCTTCTCCAGTCCTTGATCTTTGCATAACTGTAGCATCTCGAGAATATCGGCATCGCAGGCACTGAAAGAATCAAAATCGACGCTAAAGCAAGCGTCAAACTTCATCACGGACAGCAAAGCTGGAGCAATCGCCATGGATTTGGTTGGGGAAGACGAGAGAAACGAAAGCAGAAAGCGCGGGGCAGAGCTCAAGTCAAACCTTTCAAGCAGGAATGGGGAATATGAAACGACGAGCTCTGTCGACTATAAAAAGCACGATCTATTAACCTAAGTCGACCATCGGTTTATATTTAAACAGTAATCGTCGACCTATTTCAACAGATACTAGAAACGATGGTCGATCGATCGTTCGACGATCGTTTCCTAAAGCAAAGTAGTCAAGCTATTGATCGACTATTTCTGTCTTTACAAACAATCGAGCCGTCATCAACCATAGGTCGACGATAGGCTCATCCTGTTCGACTATGGTCGAACGACATTCGACGATATTCGAGCAGATTTCAACATAGCTAGAAATCTATACTTAGTCTATTCCATTTATCATACCTAGTTGATTCAAAAAGAACAGATGCTTCTGTTTATCTAGGGGCTTGGTGAAAATAACACCTCTCTGAAGGTCAGTGGATATGAACTCAAGACTGATTTTGTTCTTTTTGACACAATCTCTTAGAAAATGGTGTCTAATCTCAATGTGCGTGGTCCTAGAGTGGTGCACAGGATTTTGTGTTATGGAAATAGCACTAGTACTGTCACACATTATTTTTGTGTTCTTGTGTGTGTACCCATAATCCAAAAGTTAGTTTTGAATCCACGGGATCTTTGAACAACAACTAGCAGCTGCTATATATTCAGCCTCTGCAGTTGAAGTTGAGACAGAAGCCTGTTTCTTGCAGAACCAAGAGACTAATCTCTCTCCTAGGAACTGACATGTCCCTGAGGTACTTTTCCTGTCAACTATACAACCAGCATAGTCAGAATCAGAGTATCCAATTAACTCAAATTCTGATTCAGCTGGATACCATAGTCCTAAATTTGGACATCCCTTCAGGTATCTCAAAATTCTCTTGAGAAGAATCAAATGAGATTCCCTGTGGTTGACCTGGAATCTAGCACATAGGCATGTGGCAAACATTATATCAGGTCTACTTGCAGTTAAATACAATAGGGAACCAACAATGGCCCTATAGTTTTTCTGATCAACTGGCTTATCCTTATCATCAGAATCTATAACTACATTTATAGCCATGGGTGTATGCATTGCTGAAGCATCTGCCATCCCAAATTTCTTTATCAATTCCTTGGCATATTTGGATTGGGAGATGAAGATGCCATCAGCATCTTGCTTTACTTGGAGACCAAGAAAGTAAGACAGCTCACCCATACTACTCATCTCAAACTTAGAGTGCATCAGGTCTGAGAACCTTTTGCATAGTTTGGGATCAGTGGAACCAAAGATAATGTCATCCACATAGACTTGAACTAACAGGATTGTGTCCTTGTGATGCTTAACAAACAGGGTTCTATCAACTACTCCCCTAACAAAGTTGTGCTCTAATAAGAAACTAGCTAGAGTCTCATACCAGGCTCTGGATGCTTGCTTAAGTTCATAAAGAGCTTTTTGCAACTTATAAACAAATGAGGGTTGAGTTGAAGAAACAAACTCAGGAGGTTGTTCAACAAACACCTCTTCCTTTAGCTCACCATTTAGGAATGCACTTTTAACATCTATTTGAAAAACCTTAAACTTCATATAGGCTGCATAGGCTAGAAAGATCCTTATTGCCTCTAGCCTTGCAACAGGGGCAAAGGTTTGGTCATAGTCTATACCTTCCTCCTGTCTGTAGCCCTGAGCTACAAGCCTAGCTTTGTTCCTTATAATAATCCCTTGGGCATCCAACTTGTTTCTGAACACCCACTTGGTGCCTATGATCAGTTGGCCTTTTGGTCTTGGAACCAAAGTCCATACTTTACATCTTTCAAATTAATTAAGCTCCTCTTGCATAGCAATGATCCAGTGGGGATCTAGCTCAGCATCTTTTATGGTGAGGGGCTCAATTTGTGAAAGGAAACAAGCATGCATCACATCCTGTCTTAATTGATGTCTTGTTTGCACCCCAGCTGATATGTCACCAATCACTTGAGATATAGGATGATCTCTAAGTGTGACAAGATCAGTAGGTGGGATGTGATCTTCAACAACAGTTTGGATTAATTCCTCTTGTGGAATAGGATTAACTGTTGGTGGTACAGCAACTGCTTCCACAGAGTCCTCATCACTGTCTGAATCAGTGATATGAAGAGTTAATAGAGGGGGAATCTCTTGAGTGAGAATTTTGCATAACTCTGGTACCTGCAATGAGTTTGAGGAATGAGAAGTTTCCTTCTCCTTGTAAACATTTTTGACTCATCAAAGGAAACATGCACAGATTCTTCTATTTTTAAAGTTGATTTGTTAAACACCCTATAAGCTTTGCTTACTTGGGAATATCCAATAAAAATTCTCATTAAAGCTTTTGCTTCAAACTTTTTAAGGTATTTTTTGTTGTTATTGTGAATGTACACTACACAACCAAAGACTCTAAAATAGTTAATTTTAGGTTTCTTTTCTTTAAGTAATTCATAAGGAGTTTTACCCTTAAGCTTATGTATTAGACTTCTGTTCAAAACATAATTAGCTATGCTAACATCTTCTGCCCAATAAGAGAGAGGCATGTTAGCATCTGTCAATAATGTTCCTGCAGCTTCAATTAGGGTTCTATTTTTCCTTTCCACTATCCCATTTTGTTGAGGAGTTCTAGGAGCAGAGAAGCTATGTTTGATACCTTCTTTCTCACAGAATTCTTGCATGAGAAGAGACTCAAACTCAGTACCATGATCACTTCTGATCAAGACAACATGAGTAGAATTCTCAGTCTGCACACAGTAGAAAGTCTATAAGAACTTTGAAGTTATCAGCCTTAGTTCTCAAGAAGAACACCCAAGTGAACCTAGAGAAATCATCTATAATCACTAAAGTGCAAATTTTCCCTCCTAAACTCTGTACTTTTATTGGGCCAAAAAGGTCCAAGTGCAATAAGTACAGGATTCTAGGTGAATCACTCTTATTTACAGATTTGAAAGAATTTTTGGTTTGCTTGCCTAATTAATAAGCCCTGCATAGACTTTCCTTCTTATAGGGTCAAGAAGATAAACCTCAAACAAGGTTATATTTAGATAACCTAGATATATTCTTGAGGTTAACATGGCTAAGCCTTTTATGCCATAAGGTGTTATTATTGATTACTTCATTAAATAGACAGATTTCAGATTGAGTTGAATTAAAATCTACTAAGTAAATGTTACCCTGTCTAATGCCTACTAACACTATATTACTATTTAAAGTAATATTGCAAAGAGTGTCAGTGAATGATACCTGATAACCTGCATCACATAACTGGCTTACTGAGATTAAGTTGTGTTTCAGCCCAGTTATATATGCAACCCTTTTGAATGACACTGCTCCAATGGTAAACTTACCATATCCTTTTGTTTGACCACAGCTGGAATCCCCAAAGATCACCTTTGGTCCAAGCTTGGCCTTGAAGCTTGACAGATTGTTTTTGTTTCCTGTCATATGTTTGGAACAACCACTATCCAAATACCATTTGTCTTTAGTAATTGGATAGGTCTTCACCTGCAAAATAAACAGTTAGACATTGTGGACCCAGACAATCTTGGGTCCATTATTCTTCACATAATTTAAACTTAAAATGAAAGAATAAGCATGCTGAGGTTTATATCCTAAGGGATAGGATCTCCTAGGTGGAATACTCCATGCAGTTGATGGGTCAATGAACCTAGTGTTTCTAAGGTTCTGATTATTATTTTGAAAATCATGTTCAGATCGTCGATCGACGTTCGATGATCGATGCCCAGATCGTCGAGTATTGATCGACCATTGGGCCTGCGATCATCGAGCATAGTTCGATGTTTTTTGTATTTCTTTACATTTCTGTTTTCTCTTTTCTCTCTTAGCCTTATTTAAAGCTTTGTTAACTTGATTTACTTGCTCAGTATTCTTTATTCCATCAGCTGAAATAAAGTTTACTGGGGTGGAAAGATGATTTTTCAAAACCATGGGGGGTTCACTTGGTGAAGCTCCTAAGCCTAGCTTATTGTTACCTGTCCTAGTGTTTGATATGCTAGTAATCCCTAGCAGCTTAAGACTTCTACCATTAAAAGATTCTTCTAATCTTTTGGATTTGGCTAGTTCAGTTTTAAGAAATTTGATTTCTTCAGCAGATCTAGTGAGTTTAGCTTCTAGCCTAGCATTTTCATTAGATAGGGATTCTGATTCAGCTATCCTATTTCTAAGCTCTTTAATTTCCTTCTCTGAGCTAATTAAATCTAAACAGAGAGATTTAAATTCAAATCTAAATTCAATAGAAGTAAAATCATAAGAAGACAATACATGATCTTCAGTAGACATTTCTTCTTCATCAGAACTCTCTACAGCTAAATGATTGCTGCAGGCATCAATTGCCATTAGGCAAATTTATTTTGCCTTCTTCTCTTTCTCATCTTCACTAGAGCTTGAGGAGGAAGATTCCTCATCAGTATCACTCCAAGTTTCAGCCACAAATCCTTTCTCCTTCTTCTTATTTTTGTAGGAGGAGGACTTGGAATGGTTCTTCTGATATTCTTTGTCTTTTCTCTTCTCCTTGTTCTTTTCCTCTGGATACTCAGGTAAAATGTTTCCAGGTTTCCTGCAGCCATAACATATAAGTTCTTTAGCTAGTGTTCTGTCATACCTTGGCTTGTCTTCATATCTAGAATACTTCTTTCTGAAGTCCTTTCTGCCCATTTTGAGAAACCTTTTGGCAAAGAGTGCCATTAGCTCCTCATTTGATTGGCTTCCTTCAGATGCATCAGCAGCCTTTAGAGCAAGAGTTTGCTCTTTCCTGGTAGGAGTGGGAGTCTTGTCTTATGCTTCAGCTTCCCTGGTCTTCAGTACTTGCTCAAATGATTTGAGCTTGCCAAGGAGAGCTTCAGTTGAGATCTCAGTTGTACTTCTGGACTCTTTGATGGGCCAGATCCTGAGATCCCATGTGCTGGGGAAGCACATCAATATTTTTTCATTGACTTCTGTCAATTTTATCTCTTTATCAAGGGTTCTCAGCTCATTAATGATGGAGCTGAGCCTGGTGTACATTGCATCAACTGATTCTGCTTCAGTCTTCTTGAAATTCTCATATTGGGATGTGAGGTTGGACCTTCTGTCCTTCCTCTCATTAGCTGAACCAGCTACAATCTGGTTAAGTGAGTCCCACATGGCTTTTGCTGAAGTGCAATCAGCCACTTTCTGGAAAGTTTCATCAGACATGGTCTGAGCCAAGATGTTCATAGCTTTTGCATCAGCTATCTTTGCTTTCTTGTAAGCATCATAAAAGTCAGGAGGCACTGCACTCAGATTTGTTGAAGTTATAGCAGTAGTTGCAGCAGGTGGTGTTGGTGGTCCTGTCAAAATAGAAGAAAAGATATTTTCATCAATAGAATTCATATACAGTTTGATTCTTGCCTTACAGATGCTGAACTTAGCTAAGTTGCATACTGGAGGTCTGGTGCTAGAGTAATCCTTGTACTTGGCCATGAAGTGAATATCTATAAACTTGGTATCTATCTAGATCTTGTGACTCAGGTGTTAGCATGTACAGTCAATCAACCTCGCTCTGATACCAATTGAAAGTGAGGACAGATACAACTCTAGAGGGGGGTGAATAGAGTATTCAAAAATATGACAATCTACTCAAATCCCTTAGAGTTAATTTACGGAATAAGTATATAGATATATGAAACCCTAGAGCCTAACACAAAGTGAGGTGCACGAGAGAAAGCTAACTGTAATTACAATTTAAGCTTTAGTCCTAACACAATAACTAGCAATCCTAGTTAATTCTACTCACAGCCATAATGCAGTAATTAAAATAAGCAACACAGACAACACAAGAAGATTTATAGTGGTTCCCTCTCAATAGGTACATCCACTCTTCTACCACCCTGGTAGGAATCCACTACAGGTTTTTGTTCAGGTGCTCTGCCACCAACTGATCTGATTCAGGTAGATCAAGTAAACCTTTTGAGCTTTTGATCAGGAGCTCAAAATTCAACACAGGTTTTTGCTAAGGTGCCCTGCCACTAAGGTTCACTTTTGAAGGGAGTAATAACCCTTTGTACAGTAGTTTGAGAGAGTTAGAATGTCTTCTCTATTGTTAAACAAAATTAGAGAAGCTAGTGGATTGCACTGAGCTATAGAAAGCTCTGAAGGAATCAAAGCTCCCCCTGGCTTAGAGAATATCAGGGAAGAAGCCTTGCTTCAGGGTACAGGATCTCTTCAGAACTCTTGATAGAGAAGATCTGTTGTCTTGAAGTTCTTGAAGGAGAAGCTTGAAGAAGACTCTTGATGTGAAATGATTGTTCTTCTTCAACCGCTTTTCTTTCTTCTTCTTCTTCTTCTTGAAGCTCTGAGTATGAATGTTCCTGTAAGCAGGAGGAACTCAGGATTGAAGAAAAGAGTTGTTCTACACTTGTTCTTGTTTTTGAAAACTGTGTATCTGAATATCTGTATATCTCTTTTAACTGTATATGTATATCTTTCAATAGCTCTTTTTATATCAGCCTTTGTAACGGCTTCTAACTTTCTCTTGATTTGAATCTTGTCTTCTTCTGAGATCTGCAATCTGGGCTGCAAATAACACAAAACAAATAGCCTGCAGAAAGAATATTCTATAAAGAGAAAGCTTTCTTAGAAATTGCTTATCCATTCTGCAAGTCTAAAAGATATTATAGAAAGTCACATCAAAAACAAACTCTTTACGGCCAGAGAAAGACATCTGTGTCAAACGGTTATGAAGGATAGCATGGCAGATAAAGCACACAGATTTTTCAACTAATAGGACAAAATACTTTGTCAGATAGAACTTGACTTATGCATAAAGAATAAGGCAAAGATTGCCTTGATATGTAAGCATAAAATCAATGAAATAATCTTTAATAAAATAAGCCAAATATATAAGAAATAATTCACAGAAGAGAAAGAATACAATATCACTAAATGCAGACAAAAAGATAGTCGAACGAATCACGACGATCGTCGAACTATCAAAGCAGATAGTCGAACTATCAGAACAGATAGTCGACCTACAAGAAATCTGTCGGGACAGAAAAAGTCGAGCAGGACTCGATGATCGACGATATTGAGACCACAGATCGTCGAGCTAACAGAGATGAACTAACTCAGAGATAGTCGATCTGCTGTCTGACGATAGTCGATCAACTGATAGACGATAGTCGAGCGGCGTTCGACTATAGTCGAACTAAAACACTTAATCAGATTTTTATCTGGATAAACAACAACTCTACACAACTGATGGAATCTAACCTAAATCTAACCTTTGACCATAGATAAATCTTGGGTCAAGAAACTAATTGAGAAGACTTAACTCAAATCCAAACTAGGGTACAAACAAAAAGCTGAAATCATTTATGACCAACTGCATCAAGCTGCCAGCTGTCGCAATCAAGGAATGGGTATTCTCATCGTCCTCTACTGATGAAGAGATGACAAGATTCATCAGCGGGACTCAGGTTACTCTCTCTCCCGCAGTTCTTACAGAAATTTTCGAACTTAAGAATGGTATAAAAGAGTTGGATATGGATGATGATGAGTTTGAGAATGTGTTAGTTGTTATGGGTCACTCCGGTGAAAACTCTAACAAGTTATGGAAAAACAACTTGTCTCCTGCGTACAAGTTTCTTGCAGATGTAGTGGGGAAAGTGTTGTTTGCAAAGCACACTGCCCACGACTATATCTCCAGGCAGCAGTTTTTGGTGATGGCTGTGCTGGTGAATAAGAGGAAAGTCAATTGGGGACAGATTTTGTTTGATTTGATCAGGAAGAGGAACAGCAAGAAATAAGTGTGTTTTGCCAGGGTTTTGGGCATGTTCTTGAAGGCAAAGGCCGATAAACTGTTAGTTCCCCAGACTACGTTCATCAATGCCTCCAAGAGGCTAACCTCTGCCCTATTTGGCAGGTGGGAGAGGACAATTCCTAAGCCCTCTAAGGAAAAGCCCTCTGCAGGTGCTTCAGAGAACACAATGGTGGTAACAACCACTCCTCTCTTGGCTGAAGGAACCCCTCCCCTTACCCCTCCTGCCTCTCCTACTCCAGATCATCAGCCCTCCCCTGCTCATAACCTCACACCTCCTGACTCACCTTTTCCCTCTCACCTTACAACCATTCCCTCAACCACCCTCCTCTTTCCAAACTTTGAGTTGATAACAGCTGAAATTTCTTCTCAAGATTCTCCCCTCCAATCCCCTATTCATACTCCCTCTCCTCAGACCCCATCCTCACCTACTAACCAAGATGATATCATGCTTGATACCATCCCCCCAGTTATTCCTCCTCTAACCCCTGACAATGCTTTCATTGCTACCCTCATATCTCAGTTGACTCCCATCCTCAAGGAGCTTATTGCAGCTGAGATATCCCCCCTTTTAACATCAATAAATTCCCTTACATCTCTCTTTGTTGCCTCCTCCTTCCCTTCCCCTTCTTCAGCCAAGGGCATGGCTTCAGAACCTTCTGAAACCATGTAGGGGGAGATGTTCTGTGAAGAAGCCCTTGCAACAGCAACAGATGATGAGATGGTTGTAGCTATGCCAGAAGTTCTGACTGGTGGAAATTATTTTTATTTTATACCTCCATCAGTAGATATGGAAAGTATATTCTATCAACTTTCATCCTTTAATCCTTTACTTTCTGTTGAATCATCATCTAAGTCCATTGTGTGTTATACTCCACCTGCTTCCTCAGAGGTGATAGCCACAATAAGGGCTAGTTTTGAAGAAAGCTCTAAGACTGAAGTTATGATTACTGAGAAAGCTTCAGTAGTTGATACCAAAGAGGCAGTTGAAGAGTCTGTTGAATCAGAGTCTGAGTACATGACTGACCCCATCCCTCCAGTCCATGATCCTACTCATATCCCAGCTCGCAAGGCTCCTTCTCCTCCTCCCAAGGTAAGTCCCGAGTATATAAAAGCAATTGATGCTTTGTACAACTTTGACAGTGAAAGTAGTGAAGAAATCTACAGTGATGATTCCCCCAAGACAAAGAAAAGGAAATTGAGAAAGAAGACTCCAGCTCAAGCTCCAAATCCCCATAATGACACTCCCTACTATATTAGGCACAATATTTATCCATATCCTAACATGCCTCATTGGATGAAGTTATCAAAGAATGAGCTTAAAGCAAGGAAGAAAAGGAAGTACTCCCCTCCCTCTTCTCCAAGGATGAATAGAAGAGATCCTCCTCCTCTCAGTGGTACCTCTTCAGGTAGTGGTCATCAGAGATTTTCAAACACTACTCAGACTTACCAAAGGCATGGTAGATCCTCTGAAGCTTCAAGAGTTAATCAGTATCAAAAGCAATATCACTCATTCTCCGGAAGCTCTCTCAGTTCTCAGCAATATCCTTCCAAGCCAACATTCTCTCCTTCCCCTTCCAGTGAAGTTAGTCCTAAAGTTAGATATGAAGGACTTCCAATTCAAGCATATGATCCTGAGATAGATCCTAATACCAGAATGGCTAGATTTACAGTATCTATTGCTCTATCTCAGATCAGAAAAGTAAGAGAATAGGGTCAGGACACCTCCCAGTATTTTATAATGTCATCCTACAGGAAGAAAGAGCTAGAAAGATATCAAGTTAGAAATCTGTTTAATGCTGAAGAATACATAAATTGCATCATGAAGCCATAGTTCCCAGAGCCACATCTCAAAAGACTTTGGGAGATGCAGAGATGACCATGAATCTCAGACAAGCACTGGATCCAAACAGAGTAATAAAATTTGCTAAATCTTCTGATTCTCCCAAGGACAAATAGCATATTTATTTTCTGTTTGTTTTGCTTATGAACAATTTATGCATAGCTTTATAAAGATGCCGATAGCTTATTTATTCTATCAGTTATCTATTTCTTTCTTGCTATGATTTTTTTTGCTTACTTGTCTTCTGAAGTAACCTCACCCAAATAGGGGGAGATTGTTGGAACCCATAGGTGATTTGGGCTAGGTTCACTTCTTAGGGTGTGACCCATGTTGTATAGTTGGGTCAAGTATTTTATCTTCCTAGTCTTAGGTCATTCCTACAGCTTACAGCATCAAGGACCTGCCTGAAGACAATATCAGACATCAGCCCTAGAAGTTATGTGTTGAAGTCATTTCTGAGCTCGACGTTCTTAGAGCTCAGGTCGACGTACTCTAAGTGAAAGACAAGAGTTCTGTGGTCTGCGAACTTGGCAAAGAAGTTATCTGTTCTAAGGTCGACGATCTTTCAGTGCAGTGCAGCTCTAAGCTCAACGATCTTCCAACTCAGACTCAGCCAAAGTTTTGAAAAGTTTATTCACAGAGCCAAGGTCGAAGAATTTATTTTCTGAGGTCGACGATCTCTGATCTCTGGTCGACGAAAACTGTAAGATGTTTTTGACTTATTCTTTCCTTATCTGTTCCGATTTATTTCTATTATAAGTCATGATTTTACTGAGTAATTAATGCTCATTTTATAGCTGTTATTTGGCAGCATTGATTATGGTTTTCATCAGTAAATGAAATTGACAAATATCCCGGGACAGTTGGGGAATGGAATATTTTAATTAACATTCTTGACGTTTTTTATTCCCAGATTTTCTGTTTAGCTTTAATGGCAGGAATTCAAATTGGAATTGTGGAATAGTTGTTAATATAGTATACTATCGGCAGCACAGAGAATCAATTAGTCACACAAAGAGAACAGAGACACGAGAAAGAATATTTTGTGCTTACAGCTCTCAAGAAGAACAACACAGTGACAAAAAATGTTTAGAGAAAAAGCTTTCAGACTTTCTAATACTCCTTCTGTGCAAGATCTCATTGTTCTCTTTAGAAGAAGAAGAAAAGAACACCAATCATATATCAAGAGTCTTTTTCTTCCTTCTATCTCTGATTCCAAGATCTTCAGTGACAAACCATTCCAATCAGTCAAGAGAATCGTGGATTTGATCA
Organism: Platanthera zijinensis; assembly: GCA_039513925.1. Lineage (NCBI taxonomy): Eukaryota > Viridiplantae > Streptophyta > Magnoliopsida > Asparagales > Orchidaceae > Platanthera > Platanthera zijinensis. Next base: position 105,178,535 of record CM077078.1, on the reverse strand, counting down.
TGCAGTAGAAGACCTACCATCCCTAACAAAGTTTCCCTGCCTGAATATATGCTAATCTAAGGGGGAGCTTTGATACAATCAGTAGAATACAAAAGGCTTCTCTCAATTTGCTTTGAGAATAGCGAAGTCATCATCAACCTCTCTCTCCCCTCTCTGTACAGGGTTATCTCTCCCTTCAAAAGTGATTCCTGGTTGCAAGTCACCTAACCAAAAGACTTGAGGTTTGGTTTTTGAGCACCTGATCAAAAGCTCATTGGTGTCAGGCACCTGATTAAAAATCTGAGTGGATTTCTACCTAGGGTGGTAGAAGAGTGGATGTACCCAGTTGGGGAACCACTATAAAGTTCTTATGTTGTCTGTGTGGTTGTATTTTCTTTTGTGCTTATGCTATGATATTTGTGTTGTGTAGCTTAGATTTATCTCTTCTGTTAGTTTGTTGCACTTGTACACTTGTACACATATATCCTACTCACCTATTTTACAAAAGATATTTTAATTCAGCAAAAGTTTAAAAAGATTGGATTGAACTCTATTCACCCCCCCCTAGAGTTAATCAGAGTCTAGTCCCCATTTCTTTCAATCCTGATGCGAACCCTTTTCCTTTGCCTCCTCGTGTCTTTATATGCACTGCTTTTGTTCATTCTCCTTCTTCTGCTCGTGACAAATTGTCACCTCGCTCGATTAAATGTATCTTTCTGGGCTATTGTCCGACTCAGAAAGGATATAGGTGTTATGATCTTGTTCTCTGCCGGCAGTATGTTTCTGCCGATGTCACTTTCTTTGAGACTGTTCCATTATTTTCTCCATCCTCCTCCATTCTTCCTTATTATGATATTTTAGTTCCTTCTCCTCTTATTTTTGCACCTTGTCCTGAGCCTACTATTTCTTCTTCTTCTTATGACTCTCCTGCTCTTCCTGATTTCGATGTTGAGCCGCTGCCCATGGTTCCTAGTTTGCCTACCTCTCCTTCGGATGGATCTAAGCAAGTAGACAGGACTGACCTTGATCTTCCAATTACTCTCAAGAAAGGTGTTCGATCGTGCACTCAACATCCTCTTGCTGGTGTGGTGTCTTACACCAGACTGTCTCCTCGGGCGCAAAGTTTTGCTTTTTCCCTCTCGGCCAATGTTCCTCTAGCGTCTTATCATGATGCTCTTATTATTCCACATTGGAAAGCTATTATGGATGAGGAGATGAAAACTCTGACTGAACGGGGTACTTGGTCTCTTGTTCCTACTCCTCCTGTTGTTGATGTGGTTGGCTGTCGTTGGGTCTTTGTTATCAAGTATCTTCCTAATGGTACTGTTGATCGTTATAAAGCCCGTCTTGTATCCAAAGGATTTACGCAGACTTATAGTGTGGATTTCTTTGATACATTCTCTCCTGTTGCCCGGATTATTACGATCTGTGTTCTCTTTTCAGTGGTTGTGAACAGAGATTGGGAAATGTCTCAATTAGATGTCAAGAATGTCTTTCTTTATGGGGATTTGAACGAGACAGTTTATATGGAGCAACCTCTCAGGTAGGTTGCTCAGGGGGAGTCTCAGGTGTGTAAGTTGAAGAAAAACCATCTATGGTCTTAAATAGAGTCCGAGAGCCTGGTTTGAAAAGTTTAATGAGGTTATTTCTGTTGTTGGATTTGTTCGCAGCGCTGCAGATCACTCTTTGTTTATTCGGAAAATCTTGTCTGGGCTAGTTATTCTTGCGATGTATGTGGATGATATACTTCTTACTGGGGATGATAAGAATGGTGTTGATATGACGAAGAAGCATCTGCTCCGGCATTTTGTTATAAAGGATATGAGGTCTCCTAAGTACTTTCTGGGGATTGAGATATCTCGAAAACCTGTTTCTATCATTCTTTCACAGAGGAAGTATGCTCTTGATCTTTTACAAGAGACATGTCTTCTTGGAAGTTGGAACTAAACCTGCTCGGTCTCCTATGGCTGTTGGAGATGACAAATGCTGGAGTGAGTCTTCTCCTCTCCTTGAAGATGTCATGAGGTGCACACATCTTATTGGTAAACTCATCTATCTGACAGTTACAAGACCAGACATCTGCTATGCGGTTATAAAAGGAAGTCAGTTTATGCAAGCTCCTAGAGAGTGTCATATGCAGTCAGCTCTAAAGATTCTTGAATACGTGAAGGGTGCATCAGGTAAAGGGCTCTTGTTCCTGAAAAGGGGATATTTAAAAGTAGAGGCTTATTCTAACGCGAGCTACGCAGATGATAAGGGTGACAGGAAGTCAACATCAAGTTTTTGCACCTTTGTTGGAGGAAATCTAGTTAGTTGGAAGAGCAAGAAGCAGGCTGTGGTTGCCAGATCGAGTGCAGAAGCCGAATATAGAAGCATGACTTTGATTGTTTGTGAGTTGAAGTGGCTTCGAACTCTCTTACTGGATTTGGGAGAGTTTTATGATCACCCCCTACCGATGTTCTGTGATAATAAAGCAGTTATATACATTTCGAAGAATCCAGTCTTTCATGAGAGAACGAAGCATATCGAGGTTGATTGCCACTTTATTAGAGAAGAGATTCTGAAGAATCAGGTATGCACTCCTTTCATTACTTCTGATAAAGAGCTAGCAGATTACTTCACGAAACCAGTTACTTCGTTCACAGAGGTTTGTGGCAAGCTGGGCATGGTTGACATATATGCTCTAGCTTGATGGGGAGTGTTAGAACTCAGTTCGGGCGGTTAGCCGAACTAGCCGTCGTGGCCTGTCCAGCCAGTCTTCTAGCGGGTAGCCTCAGCGAGCTGCTGGGATGATTCAGTATGTTTGAAATCAGTTCGGGCGGTTAGCCGAACTAGCCGCAGCGGCCTGTCCTGTCGGTCTTCTAGTGGATGTTCTCATCGGGTTGTTTGGATGATGTTGTAGTAGAATACGTAGTGTTCTGTCCAGTGTGCGCCTCAGCGATTTAGGTGACAAGCCGCAGCGGTTTTATGAAGTCGTGGTGGTCTGATCCAAGTCGCAGCTGTGGTCCAAGGCTTATCCTCTCTGCGATCTGGTGGTAACCCACAGTATGCAGTCAGATGTCTTGCAGCAACTTCAGCGTAATGGTTAGCCGCACTGCGGATTGTTGGTTATCCGCAGGAGCGGCTTACCGGCTTGTCTGGCGGCCTTTCTCTTGTGTCCGGAGGTTGTAATGTTATGGCTTGTATAGTAAGCGGTTTGTGTATGTCAAACTGCTCAGTTTGCGCGACTTGTATTTAGTCTCACATCGTGTGTTGTATTCTCTCACCTCCCCCGTTTTCTATAAATAAGGGGGCACACTTATGTATTACTTACTATTTGGAGCAATAAAATTTACGGTTATTTACCTTTTGTTCGCATTTCTTCTCATATTTTCACGTAAAGTGATTTTCTATTTTGAAGTATAATATTTAAGGATCTATAAGGGTCCGTTCGTTTGTACGGAATTGGAATTCGATATTGAAATTGAATATTGTGGAATTAAATATTTGTGACTAATTCCAATTCCAGTGTTCGCCTAATAAAGAATATTGTTGAATATTGTGTAATTGATCAATTCTTTCGTTCGTTTGTTAAATAAAATCCAGTATAAGAATTGAAAAATATTATGAAAAAATTATTATAAACAAATGTGCGTTATAACCGCGACTTTTTCGCACGGGAGCGGTATTTTTTCCCGGACATGATTTTTTTTGCCCGACCGTTATTTTTTCTCACGGGCGCGATTTTACACATGTCCGCGATTTTTTCGCCCGGTTGCATTTTTTCGCCCAGTTGCATTTTTTCGCCCGGGCGCGATTTTGTCGTCCGGGCCAGTTTTTGCCTCCCGAGCGTGATTTTTTCGCCTGGGGAAAAAAATCGCACCCTGGGGTAAAAATCGAGCACAAGCGAAAAAATCTCGCCCGGGCGAAAAAATATCGTGCGGGCAAAAAAAACGCGCACGATCGAAAAATCGCGCCCGCGGGGAAAAATTGCGCCCAAGAGGAAAAATAGTGTCCGGGCGAAGAAAAAAAACGCGATCGGGTAAAAAATTTCGCAGTCCGGCGAAAAAATCGCGCCCGAACGAAAAAATCGTGCCTGAGAGAAAAATCGCGTTCGAGCGAAAAAATTGTGCTTTGGCAAAAAAATTCGTGCCTGAGCGAAAAAATCATGCACCGGCGTAAAAACGCGGTCGGGTAAAAAATTCGCGTCCGTGCGAAAAAATCGCGTCCACACGAAAAAAGGGCGATCGACCAAAAATTTGCGTCAGGGAGAAAAAAATAGCGCCCGGGCGAAAAAATTGGGCTCGGACGAAAAAATCGCGACAGGGCGAAAAATTCGCGCCCGGGCGACATAATCGCGCTCGGGCGAAATAATCGTGCCCGAGCCAAAAAAACGCGTCCGGGCAAAAAAATCGGGCTCGGGCGAAAATAGCACGGGCGGGTGAAAAAATTTGCCCTCGAGCAAAAAAATCGCGTCCGGCGAAAAAACGAGCGCCAATGTGAAATACGCCGCCTTGACGAAAAATGCGTGCATCGACGAAAAATTCGCGAATAGGAAAAAAAATAGATGTCGAGCGAAAATAGCGCGATCGGGCGAAAAAATTGCTCCCGGCCGAAAAAAATCTCGCCAAAGCGAAAAATCGTGCTCGGTCGAAAAATCGCGCCCAAGCGAAAAAACCGCGCTCGGCCAAAAAAAATCACGTCCGGGCGAAAAAGATTGCGTCCGGACGAAAAATCTCGTCAGGGCGAAAAAATTCGCGTCATAGCGAAAAATCGTGGTCAGGCGAAAAATTCGGGTCCAGGCGAAAAATTCGTGCTCGAGCGAAAAAATTTGCGCCCGGGCGAAAAAATTCACGTTTGGGCGTCCGGGCGAAAAACTCGCGCCTGGGCCAAAAACTTGCGCCCGGGCGAAAAAATCACGCCCGACTGTAAAAAAAACTCCCGACAGTGCGAAATGCGCCGCCCTGACGAAAAATGCGCGCCTCCGCGAAAAATTCGCTCACGAGCGAAAAACGTGTGTTTGTGCGACAACATGCGCTCCCGGGCGAAAATCGTCCGCTTAGCTTAAAAATGTGTCTCGGCCGGAATTGTCTAATTCTTATATAGATTGGAAAGAATTGTCTTTAGTTCAAATTGAATTCCACGAAATTCATTAAAATTTAAATTCCAACGTCAAGCGAGCAAACGAACGATGGAATTGGAATTAGATCTTAAATTTCAATTTCAGGAACTCAATTCCGTGCAAACGAACGGACCCAGATTTGAGAGAAAGATTAACAATCGGCTTCGTCAGGACATTGCCCAAGGATAAGCATATCACTTGCGATATTGAATGTTCAATTGTTGGTGCAGGAAATGGCTTTTGGAACAAAACAACGAAAGAGAACGTCTAGCATTTCTCAATCATCGTATCAGACCTATACTAGTATAGAAAAACAACAATTGGCATAGCGAACATGATGGAGTTCCATCTGGCTGAACATGCTCACATATATAATATTCGTGTAATCATTACCGACATGTTTTCAATCGGACTAATGAGAGTGTTCTAGAGCCACTTCGAAAATCCATCAGATTTAGAATAAAATGTAGGTGTGAAATGAAAAGTGCAAGGAGTGATATTTGAAATACGCACGAGGTTTTAAGAAATGAATTTGGTCGGGTCGAAAGAGGATACTATTTGGATGTGGTTGAAAACTATCAAAAAGAGAGATTGGACAATATTGAATCTATTGTTGCATGGAAAGAACTCAAAAACTTTGATTCAAAATACTTTCACGTTGATGTCAGATGCAAACATTATATAGGATATCTTGAAACATACTATTATGCTCAAGTTAGGTGACACAAAGACAATCACTACACAATTAAATTAGTGACTTATCATATATTATATCATGAGGAATTTGATGTGGCAAACTTGATATTACTATTTGTTGCGGACTAACCCGACGCCCCGGTCGGACCGGATAATCTTGGACCGCCTTAGCTCGCGGGGCGGTCGAGCGCGCACACAGTCAGTTGGAAAAGGGGGAGTGAACACAGGGAGTTTTAGCGTGGAAAACCCTTCAACCGGGTGAAAAACCACGTGACCGGGTCTCTGCCGGTCAAAATCCACTAGATTGTTTGAGGTTACAATTTGATGGGGGAATCGGGGCGACAGACCGCTCCCGTTACAATCTTGGAGAGGGAGAGAGTGTATGCAGCCGTTGGTGGGCAACAAACTGCCTCACCAACGGGACTGGGGCGGTGGAATGCGCGGGACGCTTTAGGCGCGTGCGCTCAGAGGCGGTGTGTATTCCAGGGTTGTCGCTGCTTCCCTTGCTCGTCTTTCTCTGTTCTTGGGGTGCTTCCTTTGCGATTGAGCGCTGGTGGGGTGCCAATAGCCGATGACGGGGCCGACGGCCTAGGACAAGTGCTGATAGCTGCTGGTGGGTGCTGATAGCCACTGGGGGCCGCTGGAGGTCACGGGCGGCGGCCGGTGGTTGGCGGCGAGAGGCGGCCGCCGGCTGTTGGCGACGAGGGGTGGCCGCCGGCGGAGAAGAACGGGAGAGCTCCCACCTGAGGAAGAAGAAGGGGGGGAAGTGTAGGAGAAGAAGATGATCAAATGAGGAGCCCCTGGGGTCCTTTTATAGGCTCTAGGGGGAAGTTATGGCGGGCCCCACCACTAACATAGTGGGTTAGTGGGTGATTTTGCCCCGATCGGACGGCCGGCGGGGCCTCCCCCTTGATCGGACGGCCGGGGGGGCTTCCCATGATGGCGGGCCGTCATGACGGCGGCGGCAGCCGGGCGGCCGGCGAGGGAGGTCGGCGGCGGCCAAGGTCACGGCCGGCCATGGCCACGGCCGGCCATGGCCACGGGCGGCCATGGCCGGGGCGGCCATGGCCTCGGTCGGCCAAGGCCGGGGCGGCCATGGCCACGGACGGCCATGGCCGGGCGGCCATGGCCGGGGCGGCCATGGCCGGGGCGGCCATGGCCGGGGCGGCCATAGCCACGGCCGGCCATGGCCGGGCGGCCATGGCCGGGGCGGCCATGGCCCCGGTCGGCCATGGCTGGGGTGGCCATGGCCGAGGCCGGCCACGGTCGTGGTGGCCGTGGGAGGGCCGGCCACCGGTGGTGGCTCGGCCTCTTGCCGGCGGCGGTTCCTATGGCGGCGGTTTCCCCATGAGGGGAGGGAGTGGGGGTCCGCCCTCATCATCTCCATGAGAGATCATGGGAGGGTGGGGCCCACCCATGACTTTCCATAAAAAGGGGGAACCCATCAAATGCCCCCCAAATCTCTCCTTGGCCGGGAACGAAGCGAGCGTGAGGAGAGATTTCTGGAATTCCTTGTTGTCATGGTGGGTGCTGGCGAGAGATCCGAGGCGGCGGCGATGGATTGCGGTATTATGTCGCGTGGAGGCTTGGCGAACGGGCGCCTGGATGCCTGCGGACGGGTGCCGGTGCGGTACACGAGTGTCAAAACAGCGCACGCGAGGATTGGCTGAAGGGGCAGGTGTTGGCCGCGCGCGCAGGCAGCGCGTGGGCTGGTCGCGCTCGTAGGACTTGCGTGCGCGTAGGCAGGCCGCGCGTGCAGGCCTTACGTGCGCGCAAACTGCTTGTGTGTGCGCAGGTCGCGCGCGCGCAGGGCGCGCGCGCAGGCCGCGCGCGCGCAGGCCGTGCGCGTAGGTAGGCCGCGCGCGCAGGCCGGTCGCATGCGCTGCCCGCGCGCGCAGGCCGCGCGCGCGGGATGGCCGTGCGTGCGCGGGCCGGTCGCATGCTCTGGCCGTGCGGGCAGGCCGCGCGCGCGCAGGCCGGTCGCATGCGCTGGCCGCACGGGCAGGTCGCGCGCGCAGGCCGCGCGTGTGGGCAAGCCGCGGGCACGCAGGCCGCGCACGTTCGTGCTGGCCGCACACGCAAGCTTTGCGCGCATCTTGTGCGTGATATGCGCAAGGTGTGCGGCGTGTTCACGAGGTACGATGCGCATTGCATGTGTACGATGGATAGTGAGTGACGCGTGCGTGATGCATACTGCATACGCGATGCGCGCAAGGTGTAACATGCCTAGCGAACTAAGCACCCAAGGGAAGAGATTAATGAGGCGGAGTTTCACTTGCCCCCGAGTATACCATCGAGTACTTCTTATACAAGGTTGGGCGGGGAAACTTGCTCCGACGAGGTTCCCGGATGTGAAGATGGTGCTTTCAGAATGGAACCTCAGTTGGCAAAGTTCATGTTGTTTCGCGTGAGTTTGACGCGTAACGTTGCTTTGCGCGAGACCGATTTGCGACTATTGCTTGCACGTGCTTGGCTCGTGATTTTTGCTTGCACAAGACTTGCTTGTGAATTTGCCTTGCGCGGTTTGGGACCGCGTCTTAGTTTGCACGAGGCTGGCTCGCGGCTTCGCTTGTACGGGGCTGGCTTCCGACTTTATTTGCGCGGTTTGAGACCGCGGATTAGTTTGCGTGAGAATTATACGCGGCTTAGATTGTGTGAGGGTTGTAAAGAGCGCGCTGCACGGAGACAGTTGTTGTAAGGAGCGCGCTGCACGGAGGCAGTTGCTGTAAGGAGCGCGCTGCACGGAGGCAGTTGCTGTAAGGAGCGCGCTGCACGGAGGTAGTTGCTGTAAGGAGCGCGCTGCACGGAGGCAGTTGCTGTAAGGAGCGCGCTGCACGGAGGCAGTTGCGGTAAGGAGCGCGCTGCACGGAGGCAGTTGCTGTAAGGAGCGCGCTGCACTGAGGCAGTTGCTGTAAGGAGCGCGTTGCACGGAGGCAGTTGCTGTAAGGAGCGCGCTGCACGGAGGCAGTTGCTGTGAGGAGCGTGCTGCACGGAGGCAGTTGATGTGAGGAGCGCGCTGCACGGAGGCAGTTGCTGTGAGGAGTGCGCTGCACGGAGACAGTTGCTATCAGGAGCGCGCTGCACGGAGGCAGTTGCTGTGAGGATCGTGCTGCACGGAGGCAGTTGCTGTCAGGAGCGCGCTGCACGGAGGCAGTTGCTGTGAGGAGCGCGTTGCACGGAGGCAGTTGCTGTGAGGAGCGCGCTGCACGGAGGCAGTTGCTGTAAGGAGCGCGATGCACGGAGGCAACTGCTGTAAGGAGCGCGCTCCACGGAGGCAGTTGCTGTAAGGAGCGCGCTGCACGGAAGCAGTTGCTGTAAGGAGCGCGCTGCACGGAGGCAGTTGCTGTAAGGAGCGCGATGCACGGAGGCAACTGCTGTAAGGAGCGCGCTCCACGGAGGCAGTTGCTGTAAGGAGCGCGCTGCACGGAGGCAGTTGCTGTAAGGAGCGCGCTGCACGGAGGCAGTTGCTGTAAGGAGCGCGCTGCACGGAGGCAGTTGCTGTAAGGAGCGCGCTGCACGGAGGCAGTTGTTGTAAGGAGCGCGGTGCACGGAGGCAATTGCTGTAAGGAGCGCGCTGCACGGAGGCAGTTGCTGTAAGGAGCGCGCTGCACGGAGGCAGTTGCTGTAAGGAGCGCGCTGCACGGAGGCAGTTGCTGTAAGGAGCAGTTGCTGTAAGGAGCGCGCTACACGAAGGCAGTTGCTGTAAGGAGCGCGTTGCACGGAGGCAATTGCTGTAAGGAGCGCGCTGCATGGAGGCAGTTGTTGTAAGGAGCGAGCTGCACGGAGGCAGTTGCTGTAAGGAGCACGCTGCACGGAGGCAGTTGCTGTAAGGAGCGCGCTGCACGGAGGCAGTTGCTGTAAGGAGCGCGCTGTACGGAGGCAGTTGCTGTAAGGGTAAATGGACGTCTTTGCGCATGGGCGAGGTGAGTACGCATTTCAAACTTCATGGATGATGCTCGCCACCAACATGCGCCATAATAGATAGAGCCCTTGCGAGGTGCAAATCCATCTCTTGGGTTGGTCATCTAAGGGGTTGCCCCCCAGTCCGGTCTAGCAAATGGTTGGCCGATTTCCTTTCAGCGGACTTGTGTGCCTATCCTTGTAAGAATCTCCCCAGGAGGCCTTGTTTGACGAGATACTCAATCTCCTCCTTGAGCTTTGAGCAATCTTCTGTGTCGTGTCCTTGTCCACGGTGAAACTCGCAGTACTTTGTCTGGTCCCCGGTATTTTTAGCGAGAGGTCTGGGCCTGCGGAGCGCCTCGTTGCCTTGGATCGCATGAAACACATTTGTCATGGAGGTGTTTAGGGGTGTGTAATCCCGGGGCGGCTGATTTCTCTGATGGTCACGTCGGTGTTTTTCGTTCTGATGTTCTTGTCGGGATCTTCCTTCTTGGTGTTGAGAGGACGGTTCTTTTTCCCTTTTTCGCTTCTGGTTGTCGCCAAACTGTTGACGATGAGCTTCAATAGCTTCGTCGGCTGTGATCTGTGCCTCTATGCGGTACATGAGGTCGGGGTAGCTAGCGACAGTTTCCCTCATTAATGCTGAATAGAAACCACCAGGACGGAGACCCCCAAGGAACACTCCTCTTAACAGTTCTTGGTCGACCCCTGGGATTTGGCGGGCTTCTGCGGAGAACCTGCGGAAGAAGTCCTTCAAAGACTCCCCTTCATTCTGGCGGATTCCTGAAAGGTGGGAAGGGTCGCGGACGATCCTTTGATTTGCTATGAACTGATCGACAAACTGCCTTGCTAGCTCTGCAAAGCTAGCGATGGTACTAGCTCTTAGCGAATGGAACCATGTTCGAGCTTGTCCTTTAAGAGTAGTTGGGAACACCTGATAGAGGAGTTGGTCTGGAGCATTGTAAATTCTCATGATGGTAGTGAAATGGTTGACATGCTCCAGCAGATCATCGGTTCCATCAAATGTTTCGATGCTTGGGAGTTTAAATCCGTTTGGAATCGGATGTTCCAGAATCTGCGGTATCAGAGGGGAACCTTGGCATAACGGTCGGAGGGCACGAACTTCTCTTGCTCCAGCCTGGCGGTATTCTTCGGCGATAACTTCTCGAATTTCTTCTCGAGTAAACCTTTCTGGCGGGGGTAGGCGTACTTCATTTGCGGGCTCATGCTGATGATCAGCCCTTGCCCTCCTTGGAATGGGATGAGCAGAACTTGCAGCCTCGGAATATTCCTCGGACATTTCATGTCTTGGAGGAACCTCTCGGGCTCCGCCCTGATTTGGTTGTGGTAATGGATCCACACGAGCTGGTTGCAGCGGGGGAGCTGGAGGCGCTCCAAGGTTCCACAGCAAGGTAAGCATTTCAGTTTGTTGTTCTTCCATTTGGCGAACACGTTCCTTCATGGCGGCGACAGGGGCAAATACGGCTTCAGCGGTCAGTGGTACGTCCACCAGAGAGTGTGAACGTGCGGGCTCGGGGTGTCCGCCAAGGGCGGAACCTTCAGCGGTACGAGTGCTCCTCTTTGTCATTAAGGCAGTACTTGGAGGGGCGATGCTGGTGATCTTATGCTTCAATGGATGTTGGGAAATCGATTCCCACAGTCGGCGCCAAACTGTTGCGGACTAACCCGATGCCCCGGTCGGACCGGATAATCTTGGACCGCCTTAGCTCGCGGGGCGGTCGAGCGTGCACACAGCCAGTTGGAAAAGGGGGAGTGAACACAGGGAGTTTTAGCGTGGAAAACCCTTCAACCGGGTGAAAAACCACGTGACCGGGTCTCTGTCGGTCAAAATCCACTAGATTGCTTGAGGTTACAATTTGATGGGGGAATCGGGGCGATAGGCCGCTCCCGTTACAATCTTGGAGAGGGAGAGAGTGTATGCAGCCGTTGGTGGGCAACAGACTGCCTCACCAACGGGACTGGGAAGGTGGAATGCGCGGGACGCTTTAGGCGCGTGCGCTCAGAGGCGGTGTGTATTCCAGGGTTGCCGCTGCTTCCCTTGCTCGTCTTTCTCTGTTCTTGGGGTGCTTCCTTTGCGATTGAGCGCTGGTGGGGTGCCAATAGTCGATGACGGGGCCGACGGCCTAGGACAAGTGCTGATAGCTGCTGGTGGGTGCTGATAGCCACTGGGGGCCGCTGGAGGTCACGGGCGGCGGCCGGTGGTTGGCGGCGAGAGGCGGCCGCCGGCTGTTGGCGACGAGGGGTGGCCGCCGGCGGAGAAGAACGGGAGAGCTCCCACCTGAGGAAGAAGAAGGGGGGGAAGCGTAGGAGAAGAAGATGATCAAATGAGGAGCCCCTGGGGTCCTTTTATAGGCTCCAGGGGAAGTTATGGCGGGCCCCACCACTAACATAATGGGTTAGCGGGTGGTTTTGCCCCGATCGGACGGTCGGCGGGGCCTCCCCCTTGATCGGACGGCCGGGGGGGCTTCCCATGATGGCGGGCCGTCATGACGGCGGCGGCAGCCGGGCGGCCGGCGAGGGAGGCCGGCGGCCAAGGTCACGGCCGGCCATGGCCACGGCCGGCCATGGCCACGACCGGCCATGGCCGGGGCGGCCATGGCCTCGGTCGGCCATGGCCGGGGAGGCCATGGCCGGGGCAGCCATGGCCACGGCCGGCCATGGCCGGGCGGCCATGGCCGGGCGGCCATGGCCGGGGCGGCCATGGCCGGGCGGCCATGGCTCCGGCCGGCCATGGCCGGGCGGCCATGGCCCCGGTCGGCCATGGCCGGGGCGGCCATGGCCCCGGTCGGCCATGGCTGGGGTGGCCATGGCCGAGGCCGGCCACGGTCGTGGTGGCCGTGGGAGGGTCGGCCACCGGTGGTGGCTCGGCCTCTTGCCGGCGGCGGTTCCTATGGCGGCGGTTTCCCCATGAGGGGAGGGAGTGGGGGTCCGCCCCCATCATCTCCATGAGAGATCATGGGGGGGTGGGGCCCACCCATGACTTTCCATAAAAAAGGGGGAACCCATCACTATTAATACGATATACTGATAAGATGAAGGATCTTTTGCGAAAAATATTTAATACACTCTCATTGGGAGGTATCATACAACAAATCCTTTATCGGAAGTATCATGGGATTTTTTTTAGAATTTCTATATGAATGGTAATATGATACGATTACGATTAATTCTTGGGAGGAATCCGGCAAGAGGAAGAGCCGGCGGGGGCGAGTGAGAAGGAAGGAGGAAGAAAAGAGACGAAATTTGGGAGCAATCCTAAAAAATACCTTCATACATTCAAAGATGATTTCACGCATAAACTCATCCTCATTATATAGATGAGGGGGGACAACTAAACAAAGAAATACAAAAGGCACCCAAACAAGAAAATACAAAAGACAACCCAACAAGAAAATACAAAATAATTAAGTTAATTGATTGTTATTACTTAGTGTGAATTAATTAATTCATACAAATTAATTTAAAGAAGGTCGATCAGGGCGGCTTCCATATGCGCGCTTCATAAATTATGATGAGGGGGGTCCACTTGAGTGAATGTGCCAGCGACCATGGCGACTTCCATTTGTGTGCTCCATACATTTTGACGAGGGGGGTCCACTTAAGTGAGTGTGCCCGCATAACACTACACCGCCCTTGAAAATTGACCTTGTCCACAAGGTTGAAGCCCCAACCCTTGTCTGGATCTTGAAGAATTTTGATGGTGTGCGGTGAGCAGTGGGAAGTCCTCCGCTCCGTCCCCGTAAGGTCTTTGTCACTGAGAGAACGGCAAAGGATCGGCAAGGTTGGTGCGAGTTTGATGGGAGGATCATCTGGTACCTTGACCTCCCGCCAGAATAAGGCCTGAAAGAGCAATGGCGGCGGTGTTGGCAAGTAGCGGCGGCACCACGGGAACGACGGGCAGCAGAAGTAATGGCTTCCGCAAGGTCAGTGGAGCGGTAGTGAGCTATAGCCATAAGGATGACGGAGATGCAATGGTCGGCAGCAGGAACAGAATCTTCGGGCTCATTAGAGCACGGGGCGGCAGAAGAGGCGACAATGCGGACGATGGAAGCGTCAAGGCAGGGGCCGGCAGAGCATGATTCAGGAGAGGAGGAGGTGGAAAGGTCGGAGAGGGAGGAAAGATCGGGGTTGGCGGAGTAAGAGACGGTAGAGGAGGCGGCGGGTTTACTGGAGGCGACGGAGAGGGGGTGACCAGATAGGTGGCAGAAGAAGTGGAGGGACGGCGATCGTGGAGAAAGGTGGTACATCAGCGGTCGATGCCCTTTCGACGAGAGGATTGACTACGGAGCGTAGGAGCAAGTTGGTGTAATAGAGGAATGTTGGGGGCGCCATGGCAGGATATCTCTCGCATGGTACAAGAGGCAGCCGTGGAGGAGGCGACCTAGGGTAGGGAGCCTCGTAAGAGGTTGTGATAGTCAGTCCGTTGAGAGTGAGGAGACGATCAACTTTGGCGTGGATAGAGGCGTGTGTGGGTAGGATTTTTGCAACAAGGGCAGAAAAATCCAGGCGCGGGCTGGTGTCCGGCGACGACAAGAACAGCGACCCGGGAGCGGCTGATTGGACGGTGACCATGCTGCCAAGGAAAGGGCAGATCTAGCGGGGAGCGGCTGGTAGGGAGCTAATTTGATGAAGACAGCGGTGGAACCCAAGCTTTTGCAGACGATTGGTGTGTAAAAAGGGCAGAGCACAAGTCGGTGAGGGCGGGCATTGTAAGCAGCGGACCGGCGGATCAGGGCTGAGATGTTGTCGAACCTACGGATCTAGGCTGGAATGCGGCAGAATCAGCGAAGGTTGCGGAGCTGGGCTGGATACGTTGAACGGTGATTGCCGCTCTGGCCGAAATTTGCAGAGAACAACTTATAGCTTCTTGTGTGCAAACGGTGACGATCGGCGCTTGCGACGGCGGTTGGTCGCGAACGACAGAAGATAGTCCGCTACCGGAATCTGCGGAGAAGAACCCGGCTCTAGCCGAAATCTGGAAAGAAGGGCTTGCGACTTCTTGTGTGTGAATGGAGTCGTTCGGTGCTTGCGGCGACGAGTTGGTCACGAACGGTGGAAGACAAGTCGCTGCCTGTAAGAGCGCCTGGTAGCAGGCGAATCTGGACGATGGCGAACAACCCGTGAACAGGGAGAATGAACCGAAGTTGTGCTCAGTCGAAAAGCCCTAAAATCGGCGAATGGCGTAATCTGGGCGGGTGTCGCGCTGCGGAGGACACGTATAGCCCGACTGGAAGAAGAGCTCGAAACCATGACTAGGGCGAATGACGCGGACGATCGTGATATGCGATTTCTAGAAAAACACGAGATTGGATATTCGACTACCGGTGGCTTTCCAGCGGGCGGTACGACGGGTCGGATCAATTGATACTATTATGATTAATTCCCGGGAGGAATCCAGCAAGGGGAAGGGTTGGAGGGGGTGAGCGAGAAGGAAGGAGGAAGAAAAGAGATGAAATTAAAGACCAATTCTAAAAAATACCTTCATACATTCCAAGATGATTTCACACATAATCCCCATCCCCTTATATAGATGAGGGTGGGAACTAAAAAGGAAATACAGAAGGCACCCAAACAAGGAAATACAAAAGGCAACCCAACAATGAAATACAAAATAATTAAGTTAATTGATTGATATTACTTAGTATGAATCAATTAATATC
This sequence comes from Platanthera zijinensis, assembly GCA_039513925.1. Classification (NCBI taxonomy): domain Eukaryota; kingdom Viridiplantae; phylum Streptophyta; class Magnoliopsida; order Asparagales; family Orchidaceae; genus Platanthera; species Platanthera zijinensis. The sequence continues at coordinate 105,163,178 of CM077078.1, read as the reverse complement.
AATTAATTAATTCATATAAATTAATTTTAAGAAGGTCAATCATGGCAGTTTCCATATGTTCGTCCATAAATTATGACGAGGGATGTCTACTTGAGTGAATGTGCTCGCGACCATGGCGAGTTTCATATGCACGCTCCATACATTTTGACGAGGGGATCCACTTGAGTGAATGTGCTAATGTCATTGTCATACACCTCATGGGTTCGATACAACTGCCACCAGCTCAGAATGTACCATCTACTTCTACAAGACCGCCACTTCCATGAGGAGGATCTCTTCGTGAGGAAATCCATAACCTACAAGGGCCGTTGAAGAGCATAAAGTGGAAGTCACAAAGAAGTAGACTGGGATACAGAACATGCTTAAGTACCTCATTGGAGGTTCTAAGAAAAATCCTACACCAACAAAGTAAAAGGAGTGGGAGAATTCAGTGGTGGATCTGCCTCGACACTTAATGTGACGCACTCAGCAACAAAGAGATAGAGAACAAAGTTCGAGTGAAGAAAAGCCAAAGACCAGTGATGAAAGTATGAATTTCTAATTCTATGTAGAATGCATGTGATTTAAGTGTATGTGGACTTATGTTTAGTATCGCTGGACGATATCTCACTATCGTCTACGATATTTGTTATCCTCTATTTCTATGTTTTATATTCCAGGAATTTTATATGTATTTGTGTCCTAAGATTTATGTGATTTGCATTATTTTATCCGTCTTAGATCTCTTCTTTGATGGATTTGTTTTTGGTTTTATTAATTAATTTTTCTTGAATAGATAGAAATATTTTTGTAATTTTTTTAACATAAGTTTAACGATTTTAGCTTGAAATATCAAAGATACCTAATTCTAATCTAAGCATTGTGAAACGTGAATTAGGAAGTGTTTTGTGAAAATATCTACAAGTTGAGTTAGTTCAAATAAAATTAATTTTCACATGATCCTTTTTAATATGATCTCTTATAAAGTAATGGCAGACATCTATTTATTTTGATCTAGAATGATGTACATGATTGTTTGTAAGGTCATTAGCACCTTTGTTGTCACATTTTAATTCTATATTATGTTGATGTATTCCAAAGTCTTTTAAAGTTTGTGAAATTCATATAGCTTGTGACATTCTATACTATTTTGTCCTTTTATTATAAATTATATATACTTTGCTAGTTAAAGAATATCCAATACAAAAATTCTTCATCATATTTTTATCAAATTTACCTAATGTATCTTTAGTATTTAAAATAAAACATTTACAATCAAAATTCAAAATTAAGATACATTTGATTTCTTTTGAAAATAAAGCTTATAAGGAGTTAATTTTAAGAATGGGTGTAGCATAACACGATTAATTACATAACAAGAAGTATATACAGCTTCGGCCCAAAATGATCTAGGCAACCCATATTCGGAGAGCATAGTATGTGCTAGCTCTTGAAGGGTTCTATTTTTTCTCTCCACTACACAAATTTTTTTGGTGTGTGAGGAGAAAAAAATTCATGTTTAATTCCTAAATCAATGCAAAAAAATAAAAAATCTATCATTTTCAAATTCACCTTCATGGTCTGAGCGTATGAATTTAATTTTTAAATCTAGTTCATTTTATATATGAATGAATAATTTAGTGAATTCAAATAATATATCGGATTTGGAGAATAAAAATATCGTCTAGTAAAATCTAGAAGAATCATCAATTAAAACAAATATATATTTTACCTCCTAGATTTGGCGTACTAACTGGTCCAAATAAATCTATATAAATCAACTGAAGTGGTCTAGTAGTAGAAATAAAATTCTTACTTTTAAATGAAGATTTTAAAAAATTTCCCTTTTGGCATGGCGTATAAAGAAAAGATAACTTTCCATTTAACATTGGCAAACTTATTATTAATTTATCTTTTGAAAAATTTAAAATTAGCTTGGTACTAGATTAACCAAGACGTCTATGCCACAATTTTAATTCTTTATTTTTAGAAAAAAAATATTTAGAAGATGAATGAGAAAGATTGTGAAAGGCAATCATATAAATATTGTGAAATCTAGGTGCAATGAGAACAACATTATTTGTTTTAGAATTTATAATTTTGCAAAGATTTGTTGATAATTAAAATAGAACATTTAATCATTTATCACATAATTTACTAATAGAAAATAAATTGTCTTAAACCATCAATATATAAAATATTTGAAATAGTAAAAGATTCATTACCTATAACGTTGATGTCCATGATCCCTCCTTTTCCATTATCACTAAACGTCACCATCCCTCTTTTTTTCAATTGAAGGCTAAGGAACTTTGATTTATTGCTTGTCTTTTGTTTAGAACAACCCGAGTCCAAGTACCACACATCTTCTTTATCCTTAGTCTACCAACATACCTAGAAGGTAGATGCGAGTAAATATCCGGCTACCCAAGAGATTCCTCCCATAGAATAGGTGGGAACCTTAGGAACCCATACTTATTTCAAAGTACTTGTCCTTTCTTCCTGCAAGAGTCTGTGGTGTATCCAAATCTATAATATTGGGTATACGCAATAAAGGGAGATGAAACCCTTTTCAACAATGATCTTTGAGAACTCTTATGGGAAGATGAGGTAACAGCAAAATAATGATTAAAACTTTGATTATTATTTTTAAATTATCTGGAATTTTTGTTATCGCCAGCGGTAGTAGTCATTGTTGGATAGCTTCCAGAAACATAACCTAGCCTGAATTTTGCAGACCACACTGGTTGGCCAAAATCGTGTCAAGGGATTTTTGGCCAATTCCAAGTTTTTTACTTGCCATATTTAAATCATGGGCTTGGGATTTTAATGTGGTATTTTTTGTAATTAGCATAACATAACGATTTGCACAGGTTTTTTTTCTTTCTTCAATTTTAGATTGAGAAGATTTAAGAGCTCTTTCTAAGTCCATTTTTCCTTAGTAAGAGTTTCACTGGAATAATGGGACATAACAAGAGTTTCTTCTAATTCTTTCACCCTTGTCAAAGAGTGATCGCACTCTTGGCAAGTCATGTTCTCTTTCCATAATATTTTTACTTCATTAGATAGTTTTTTATTTTCCTTCAATAAAGTTTGTTTTCAGATTTTAATAAGTCAATATCTTTTAAACTTTTATCAAAAAAATTGCAAGTATGTAAAACATTAGAATACAAATCTTCATAAGATAGAGGAAATACCTCAGTGTCTCTTTGGACACTACATTCATCGTCGAGTTGGTGTGTTGTTTTTTCCCATCAAGCACATGTTGGCCTCTTCTTCGTACTTGAGCTCGATCCAATTGAATCCTCGGAAGAGGAATCATCCCACGTTTCAGCCTTTAACACCTTCGTCTACTCCTTTTTCTTGTGCCTCTTTTCCTTTTGCTCTTTCAGATATCTAGGGCGCTTACTCTGGATGTGTCCAACCTTTCTGCAATGATAGTACTCCGGTGGTGATCATTTCTCATCTTCGTCGTCACTAACTTTCACTTTTCTTTTCCTTAATGATGACTCCTTGTTAAAGAATTTCCTAAAAGTGTTTCTTCTTTTCGGGTTCTGCATAAACCTTTTAAATAACAAACAGACTCTCCTCATCCTCTTCATCATCCTCATCAGTGTCACTATCATCATCCTTCTTTGACTTCAACATTGAGACCTTCTTCTTTGGCTCCACATTGAACTCTTATTGTTGGATTCTCAGCTCCACCTCATGGGTTTTAAGATTCCCAATAAGGCTCTCCATTTAAAGTTTCTTTAGATCGCGTGACTATGAGATGGTCATCACTTTAGGATTAAACTTTGGGGGAGCGATCTAAGAATCTTTCTCACCAAATCACCGTTGGATAAATTCTTTCCTAGCACTTTGGAATCGTTGATGATTTTGGTGAACCTTGTATACATTGAATAAATGTCTTCATCAACTTCCATTCTGAACTTCTCAAATTTTGATTCCAGTTGGAATAGATTTGAATCTTTTACCTGTGAAGTAGCTTCATGAGTAATTTCAAGTAAATTCCTGATATCGTAAGCAGTCTCACAAGCGTAAGTCCTATTAAATTCAGTTTGGTCTAACTCACAAAATAATGCATTCATAGCTTTTGTGTTATTCTTGCATCTTAATTTGTCTATGTCATCCCACTTATCCTTAGGTTTTTCCATATTAGTACTTCCAACTACAATTGTAGGTAGAGTGTAGCACTGTTCTACTATATTCCAGACATTTATGTCTAAAGCGATTAAAAAACATTTCATTCTAGTTTTCTAATAATTATAATCAGTCCACTGAAAAAAGGTGGTCTACTAATTCATTTCTCTTGGAAAAATGCGTGATCATGGTGCGCCATTATTCTCGGTGGTAAAACCATTTTGGAATAACATGGCTCTGATACCAACTGTTGGATCGTATGACGCCTTTAGAGGGGGATGAATAAGGGCTTTTTCAATTTAAAGAAACACTTAGGAATTTTACACAAATAGTTAAAATGTCAAAAACAGTTTTGCTTACAAACACTTATTTGATATAAGGACTTAGAAATTCAGAGATGACAAAATAATGATTTTATTCCACAAAGATGAATACATAAAATGTTGATTTCGATAAATCTTGAAATCGAGGCTATGAGTAAAATTCTTTTTGTGACTTCACCGGTCCTTCTCTGAAAGACCAACCGACTATAGCCTATCACTCCCTAGATACAACATTTAGCATCCCCTAGATCTCACCTAGACCAAGTCGATTCACACAAGGAGACAAATTACTTTTAGGCCGCACAAGGACCTAGTCGCCACTCACAAGACGGCAAATTCTCTACCGTTACAAAAATAAAGAAAGAATATAAGATGAAATCTGAAATTAAAAACACCCACTAGTATAGAACTATGTAGGAGATGATAAAACGTCGTGAAGATCGCCGAAGTTGATGCACACGAAAGTGTCCTCTTCACACTTGAACTTTGAAGAATGAAAGCTCCAGGATGTGTAAATTTGATCCCACGAATTAACAACTTTTTATAGAACTCTGTCGCTGCCGACGACGATAATGATATTGTTGACGTTACCTTCAAATGTTGCCACGTGTCCCACGTCGAAGAGATTGTGGCCGGTTAAAATGGCGATCGTGCCCAAACCGTGGGGAGGTCATTGGCGATAGGTATATCACCTAGCGATATCGCAGAAATATGTGTGTCATGACTAGTTCATACAGGACATGCTTGGTTCGTGCATGATATGGCTGCCGCAAGGCTGATGTCGCCTGAGCTATCGATGGCGGTAGTGTTATCACGCGCGATATCGCCAAATCCAAAGAACGTCTTCAATTATCTGAATCGCACTCATAGGGTAATTAAACCTATTATTTTTGCACACTACAAAACAATAATGATCAAATACAATAGAGATTTTTTATTCTCAAACTAATGAATGTGGAACGCGTGCTCCAACATCCTCTACTTTAGTGTCCCGACTAGCACAGTCATCTGGCTTGATGTTATTGCATCTTGGGGTGCTTATCCCTGCGTTTACCATCTCTTTGCCTTTTGAAGAGGGGGCTCCTCTGCCTCTTCCTGCTAACAAGTATTCCAGCAGTCCTCTTAGCAACTTATCCACAAAGTCATAGAGGACCTGATAGTTCTTGGTGTCATGACCGACATCGTGATGGGATTTGCGATACATGTTGGAATTTTTGCTGCCAACCCCCCCCCCCCCCCTCCCTCCTTCATGGATCCGGGGGAATAGAATCTGGTTGACATTGGAGGATCTCAATGACCTCTTCCATAGGAACTCTTATATATGTATACTCCTCTATCTCACTTCCCTTTTCTTTTGATGAAGCTACCAATAGGAGAGTGGGGTTATTATTACTAACTGACTGCTACTGGAGGTGCTCCAGCTTCATCTATTGGAAGTGTCGAGGACTTCGCTGGTGAAAGTTTCACCCTCGTGGGTTCGGAACTGGAATTCCTGTCAGACGTTATTATTTCTTTGGGGGAAGACAAGAGGACTATTGGAAGCATTATATCGACGCCTAGCTCCCTTGTCAGAAAAGTTTATGGTGAACTCTTCGTTATTGAACTCGCTCTCTATAAACTAATTGGTTCGCTCTATCAACTCACTTTAGGATCTCGGCTACCTCTCGTTTATCGAAAACTTGAATAGATCGAGCCTCGGGCCATTAGTGAATGGGACTCGATAAACTTGGGGGGTCCATGTCCAGGACTTCCATGATAAAACTTTGGAAATGATCCACGTATTGTCCCAATGTTGCTTTCGGCCCTTGCCGACTCAAGAACAAGCATCGACATCTGCCTTATGCCGCTTGGATGTGGCGAATCTTTGAAAAACTCATTCAGCTCTCTGAAGGAGGTTATTGACTCGGGGAGAGAGGCTATAAAACCATTCCCTCGCCTTACCGTTAAAGGTAGTAGTGAGTAACTTGCATTGCAGTCACTCGGAGAGATCAGATACTGCAGTCGACTGTTTACTGGCTCAATGAAGGCTTAGAAAGCAGACGAAAGAGAATGAGAAAGGAGGGGATGTTTATAGCGGTGAACACCAGATTTACTGGTCATAACGAATACCACTTGCGGCGGGCAATGTTATTGCTCAGAGTAAAAGGTTACAAAGGTGGCAGCGAGTACAAAAAGGGGGAGAAGAGAGCAAATAAGAGAAACTGGGAAACGAACTCAGTGTCAGCACCAACAACAGGATAGATTTTGGGCTGAGTTCTCTCCCCTCATTCGAGTACAACTGGCCCCCTATTTATCGCAAGGGTAGGTTGCCTGAACAGTTGGGGGCATTTAATATCTTATTAAATACGGTATTAAATGTGTGTCTGTCCATGCTACACAAATAGTCGGGCAGAGGGGGAGTGAGAGAATGGACTGTTCTTGTTGCTGTTACGCAGAAGAGTCCGTATGATCTCCTGATGAGTGCTTGTCACGGCTTCCTTGATGGATTGCTGGAGGAATGCCTGAAGAGTGCCTGACCTATTGTCGTACATTGGTTGTGAGTGCGCGGTCACTTGTAAAGTGCACACGAACATCCAGGGTGTCCACCCGATAACTTTATGACCGATGTCATGTAATGGTGTCCTCCGTCACAGGATTCAGATTAATATCAAGCCTCTGGGGCTCAATCGGCAAGTCCTGCTCCTAGTGTTCTGGATGCATCGCCGCCTAGATCTCCGCCTAAAACGTTTCAATATGAGAGCGTCACTCAAGCCAGACTGAGTGGATATCCTGCTCCCCACAAGCCCTAATGCTCAAAGGAGGGGAAATAACACGCTGTAGAAAGTGATTAGAATTATGTATGCAATAATAACAGACAGTTATATTAATAAGTATAGTAGCAAAAGGAAAGTAAAACTATCAGAGTATCTATATATATGCATAATAGATTAAGCAGTATGTACAAACTACTTGTTTCAAACTTAACGATGCCCACACTCACGCACCCAACGATGCTAAGTTAATATACTAATGAAATGCTACCAAATAAGAGACAACACTAGTAATAAGTTAATGCTCAACCAAACCCAACAATGCTAAGTTAATATAATAATGAAATGCTATCAAATAAGAGACAACACTAGTAATAAGTTAACGTACAACCAAACCAACACAGCATCATCACAAATGCACTTGATTTCTATGTTGATATAGACTTAACAACACAGTATCGAAACAAGCACTTGATTGAAATAAAGTACAAATTAATGACTGAAAAACTTATTCTTGGGGTAGCTAAGCCCACAAGCACCACCGTCATGACCAAATGGTGGCAGTGGCATGTTTTGGCCACTTCTAGGATATTTAAGTGTAATCACCCATAGACCATACGTACAGCTGTCTAAGCATGTAGTCGGTCTTTTCCCATACTAGCGGAATAAAAAAGGAACAAAGGCATAGCTCAGGTCGAACTCTAGGTGGATAAAACCTACACAAACAACAAACTAGGCTAGGGCGCATGCTATCGTTCGACCATGAAACAATTCTAAAGTCGATGTCCTAACCCTTCAGAGTGTGCCACTAGAAGAGCCAGACGACCCGCCACATACATACACGCATGTCAACATCTCAACAGGCAGGGATACCTACCATATGGTGTGCACAAAGGGGAGGCAAACTACCTGCTACTCTACCCAAAATCAACCCTAAATAACGCTCGCCCAAACCACAACTCCCTCTAAAAGTATTATTATTTAATACATGTTTTTATGTTAGAGAGCACATCCAGTAGGGGACCTAAACTCATCCCTGGCCCTAAATAGGAATTGGGTTATTCGACACACAAGGTCGGCAGTGTGACCCTAGTACGTCAGTCATTTTGGTGCTAACCAATTATATCGAATCGGGCAGCGCTAGCGGTGTTGGTTTTGCATATCCTTCCTAGATCGACTGAGCATTCCACAAACCAGAATCTCCACCATCGAGGGTATCCACCACATATATCTTGCTTTATCCTAATGTGTGGTTGTTGTCGCATTCGTCCTACGTCTTCCAGCGGTTTTGTCGTACGTATATCAATTCTACTGTGCAATTCGATATCGTTTAGTGTGCATTGTCTCGTATTTTGACTGCGCGCATTATTATTAATTTTATCGGCGTGCGGCTGTAGTTATTTCGATCGTATGCACTAATATATCGTGACGATAGTATCTTATCTCGAGACTCGTGGAGAAGGGTAGTAAGTATCCCACTCTACGTGATCTGCGACCTCCCCGAGCACGACTATGCTCGGGTGTCCGTAGTTCGCTGGAAAATGAGAAAATGCCGTAATATATTCTAAAAAGAGAATCCCTTGGATTTAGGTTCGGGGAAGTCAAGGAAGAACTCACCAGGTGTCTGTGCATGCTACACAATAGTTATGCATGCGGCATTTGACCTCATTCCCTGTCATAGTCGGATCTCGTCGATCCGGATCTCATCGGACGCCGCCGAAAAGAAGTCTACCTTTCCGATATTTTGGCCTTCAGAAAGAGTTCTCGATTTGAATATTGGTGTTGGAGCTTCCTTAAATATGAAAGATTCCTAGGTGAAGTTTTGGAAAGAGGCGGCTTGTCGGAACTAGAAAAAGACCTGGAGAACTCTTCTCAGATCTGAAATCAAAAGGGGGAGAGTTAATTATTTCTGGAAATCTTGCTGATAACAGAAGAGATCGTCGTAATATGCAGAGAGAGGAGGTGGCTTGGAGTAGTCTCATCAGAGAAGAGCCGGAAGCTCGCTGGAAGACTATGATCTGAACGGATGGAGTCCTGCAGCCGGAAAAGGGGGTTGGAATGAGGGAAGGCCGCCGTTTTAGCTGGAGGTCTCGCCGAAAGTGAGAGAAAGAAGGTAGAAGGTGGAGTGATGGCCCTAAAAGGAGGGCGGCGTTGGAGTTGTAGGGGGTGTTCTTGAACTTTCCGTGAGGATTAGGGTTAGACATTAAGGAGGCTCATGACGAATTTCTGCTAAACATGCGTAGGTTTTTCTATGGGTATCGTAATTTGTCCTGGATGGGATCATCATAATTAGAGCTGTCACTTAAAACCGAAAACCGAAAACCGAACCGGAACCGAACCGGAACCGCAAAGAACCGGATCGAACCGTTTGCAAATTATTCGGGTTCTGGTTTGAATTTTGGAACCGTGAACAACTTTGGTTCGGGTGTGGTTCTTACATTTTATTATCCGGACCGGAACCGGAACCGGAACCGGAACATACAAGCCTCAAGCGATTTCAAGATTTTTGGACCCGATCTGAACCGGACCGAAGTAGAACCGAACCGCAACCCGTTTATTATTATTAATTTTATTATAATTTTATTATAATTTTATAATCTATCTATAATATTTATGTTAGAAAAATTAAGGTTCGTCGCTACGCAATTGTATTATCAAAAAATTAGGATAATTACAAAACGCTGAATGTAGCGATGACGGATGAAAGATCGTCTTATTTAAAATATAATAATCTCTATTGGAGTAATATATAAGATTAACTTTTTTGATTATTCAAATTAATTTAAGAACACACAAATGAAATAGAGCTCGAATAAATGGTAACTGAAGTGCCGAAAATTTATACTGTCGTTTGTTCTGAGATTATGATTCGTGATAGCGGATGTTCGCAACAGTTGACATGTATTTTCTTTATGAACTCTACGGCGCTAGCATATCCCGTTAGAATACAAAATTATATGCTGTTTAGATTACTATAACAAGAGATAATTAGTATAATGTATGCATATAAAATAATCTCTCCACCCGAATCAGTAATTTATGAATATGCTAATACAACTCTTGATCAAACATTAATGGTTACAATTTAATGAATGATAGTATTCAGAGCCTGCACACCCTTAGGAATCTATTACCAAAAACTAAATAACAGTGAACATAATGTCTGGAATTTCGGATCATTGTGATCTGTAGTTTTCTGCTACTGTGTATGTATATCAATATCAATTCAAAGCCTAGATTTTGGTCAAAATTGAAGACCTGTATAGGTATAGGTGTGCATACCTTTTCATGGTCAAAAACCTCCACCAATGAAAAAGAGACATATACTAGCCCACCAATCGTGAAAGAGATCGTCGAGGAGTGTGCAATTTAATTATTTCTATTTTGAAGGTGTTTTGAGTTTTTTGCAGACCGCTATTATTTCATTCTGTCAAATTTGGTTTTAGTTTTAGTTGGAACCGATTGGAACCGGACCGAACCGCATAGAACCGGACCGAACCGCATAGAACCGGACCGAACCGTTAGTTAACGGTTTGGTTTTGGTTCTCGTTAAACCGGAACCAGAACCGTTGACACGACGGTTCCAAAAATTATGATGGAACCGGAACCGGTCAAACCAAATAAGGTTTTGGTTCTAGCTTGAAGAACCGTTACCTTAGCGGTTTGGTTCATGGTTTTAATAGAACCGGAACCGAATCGGAACCGTGACAGCTCTAATCATGATCGGCTCCCTGAAAAGCACTCAACAAAACAATATATCAATTACGAGTTTGTTTGCTCAAATTATGCTTTTTGAAACTTTCAAGGCCAAGTTTCAAGAGCATTAAAAACTCTCCAAAAAACATCAAAATTTCAAATGGACGACAATGTTGAACTCATATTATCATTATGATTCTAAAGAAACTGACTGAGGTCCATCATGAAGTTGTTTTCTCATTTGCACCTTTTTGGATTATTTGCGTCATTTTATTTAGTGGTCACGTAATAATTTCGATGATTCTCATCGAAACCGAGTGCAGACAGGTTTGTTGAACTTGTATAGACTTCATGAGTCTAACAAAACTAACTGGGGTGATTTTTGATATTGTTTGCTATTAAACCGTATTGGATGATTTTGTTACTTAAACTCGTGTTCGCATCATAATTTTGTTGATACTCATCATAATTGAGCGCGAACTGTTTTGTTAAACTCGTATTGACTACATGAGTGTAATAAAACTGGTTGAGTTTTATTTTGAGACCATTTGCTCAGTTTGTGAGAAACTCATTAATTTTGGCCACAATCAATTAATGAAACACCCGAACATGATTGGACCGCACACGTGGGTCAATTGAAACGTCCAGAATCCTAGTTGGTTCAATTGAAAAGTGGGATGTTACATCTTTGAACTCTGAAGGAGATTTTGAGGAATCTTTCAAGGGATCTTTATTCTCTGAAGGATGTCTTCGAATGTTGAAGGAGATCTTCAAAGAGATCTTCAAGTTTTGAAGGAGAACTCTAGAAAATCTTCAAAGAAAGAATCGGGAGCTCTCTTATGCGTAGAAGGTAAGGTCCTTTCAAATGAGGGCACTGTGTCCCTTTTATAGCTTATGAATGGTGTGTTTTGTTAATTGTGTTGCAAGGGGTGTGGCTATTCGAACCCCCATGAAGGGGTATTTTACTATCTGTACCCCCATGATGGGGGATTCTACGGTGCACACACCCATGATGGGGGATTCTACTATGTGCACCCCCATGATGGAGGATTTGAATATACACACCCTCATGATGGGAGATTTTATTATGGGCACCCGCATGATGGGAGATTTGACTATCTGTTACCCCATGATTGAGGATTTTACTATCTGCACCTCCATGATGGGAATTTTACTATGCGCACCCCCATGATAAGAGATTTGACTATGCATACCCTCATGATGAGAGATTTGACTATACACACCTCCATGATGAGAGATTTGACTATGCACACCCCCATGATGAGAGATTTGACTATGCACACCACCATGATGAGATATTTGACTATGTGCACACCCATGATGATGGATTTGACTATGCGCACTGTCATGATATGGGGTTTTACTATTCGCACTCCCATGATGGGGGATAATTTGAAGAATGCAATTGCATGTGTGCAAAAGGAACATTGCGCGCTTGTGCGAGGAGGAAAGGTCTCCTGCCCGGGCCGCATGGGTAGGGCATCGTGCAGTCGCACGTCTATACGGCAGACTTGCGGGACAGCCGCAAAGCTGGACGGGTCATGCGGTGGTGGTTGCATGTCCTGAGGCGGTCGTGCATTGGCAACCGCACGGTCGGGGAGGTCGTACGGCAACGGTCGCATGGCCGACGATTCTCGCTCAGCCTGCAACGGCGCCCACATGGTTGTAGCAACCGTACGGCAACGCCCGCATTGTTGAAGCAACCGTGCGTCGGCAACCGCACGATTGGAAGCACTTTGCGGACGTAGCCAAACGGCCAGGGGTGGCAATCGGTGGCTGAAGGCGGTCATGCGGCGGTGGCCGCACAATCAGAGGTGGTGTACAGCAGTGCCCACTCGGCATGCGGCTCCTATATAACCGAAGGTGTCGTATGGTGGCGGCTGCACAGTCGAAATTACTGTGCGGCGAGAGTAGCATGGCCAGAGTTGTCGTGCAGCGGTGGTCACACAGTCAGTGGTAGTGATGCGATCTGGACCACACGTCTCGAGAAGGTTGCGGTCGGGGTGTGTGCATGGTCTCGATGCCATGGTAGTGGGCAATTTGGAGCGGGTTTTTTATCCCCTGCAAATGACACTACTCAAAATGGGGGAAATGCGGCTATTTGACCTCCAATTATGACGGAGAATTGACTACTCGCAATCTGATTTCTCGTATTTATCTAGGGAGTACATATGAAAAGTTAAAGATAAATAGTTAGGGTAACATTTGTGAATATTCACAATCTTATGCCTCAAACTAGTTTCTTTTTTGTAACATTTGTGATATCAAACACACATTCTATGACAATGACAATTTTGTCCAACCTCATCGGAGCAAATAAGCTGTGATAAGCCGCTCCAAACACAGCCTTACTCTATTTCTTAAACCCACCCTTCACTTTATATCTCTCTTTTCCGCAATATCTTTCTCCTCTCCCCACTCCAACTCTTCCTCCGTCAAGAAGAGCATCTGTTGCCAAAAGGGGGAGTTGCCGGCCGTGGAAGAAGGGCGGCCTGAATTGTGGGAGAATCGTGAAAACCCTAGCGCGAGAGGGAGTGAGGGCGAATGACGTGCGTGTGTGAGGAGGGCGAACGGCGTGCGTGCTGATAGAGGAAATAAAACTCCTAAAATTTACAAATTTTGAGTATGAATAGCCTAAATTGCAGTGCGGATATCAGGGCCCAAAAAACGCCTAAACGAAAAGATCCTTGGTCGTATGAAAATCAAATATGAATGACTTTGAGGCTCTGTTTGGCACGAAAAAATTTTAGGTGGGTTACTTTCACCTAGAAAAAGGTGCAACATTAAATACTGACTGTTGATCTAATATCATACGGTCTATACGGTATTAAATACTGACCATTGATCAGTATTTCGATCAATCATATTATTTCTGCAGGAAATCAACGGTCAGTATTTAATAATGCACTTATTTCTAGGTGAGAGTAACTCACCTAAAATTTTGGTGGCAGTCATGAACAAGGGGGTTAAATTGTCATTTGGTAAAGCCCACCTAAGAAATTTCATCCACTTTTATGTTCAAACGGATGATGTTTGCTAAGTGATCCTTAACGAATGACACTTTTAACTCGTGCGTTTACGACCGCCACCACCTTGCCAAACGGAGCCTAAGTCGATCTTGAACCAAGATCAAATTGCCTTTTGAGATAATCAATCGCAGACCTAGAAGCCCAAAAATGGATGATCTCCTGGCTTACACCTTGCAGACAAATGAAAATTTAATAAAGATTAAGGGCTTGTTTGAGAGAGCTTTTTAGCTCCTTTCTGTTTTCTGGAAAACGCTGTCGCACTTAACAGATCGTTTGGATTGTCTATCAGTAGAAAAAGCTACTGCCCAAAACTCTTTTTTCTCCTCATTTTGAAAAGTCACGAACATTCTACTTTTCAACATTTCAAAAAATATTTCAACATCCCGATACGTAGTTGACGCTATGAAAACGTTTTCTTTCAACCGATTCAGTTCAACAACACTGCGGAAACATTAGACTTTCTCCCGACGATCCAATTCTCCTGACGATCCATTTTTTTTCGGCCCATGCATTTTTCCGCCCGGACGCGCATTTTTTGCTCGGGCGCACAAGGCATGCATTTTCCACCCGGGCGTGCATTGACGCGTATTTTCATTCTAGGCACGCATTTATCGCTTGGCGCGCATTTATCGCACGTACGCGCATGTTGAGACCGAGCGGTCTGTCGGTTGAGACCGGGCGGTCTGGCGGTCTGGCGGCTTGTCCCAGCAGTTTGGTAGCCGGGTTGGAGACCGGGCGGTCTGGCGGTTTGTCTGGCGGTTTGTCTGGCGGTCTGGGGATATTGGCCGGCTGTCTTCCTCTTTGTAGTGGCCGTGCGGTTAGTCTAACTGTGCGGCTTATGCGGCATGTATAGTTTCTTGTTCTTGTAATTATTAGTACCACATTGCTTATTTGTAATCTCTTTTCTCTCCTCCATTTTATAAAAGGGAGGTCATACCTTTGTAATAGTTATCTTTTTGGATAATAAAAGTTTCAATTATTCAAAATTCCGGCTTGTTTTTTAGTCGTTTGCTCGCTACTTTCACATGGTATCAGAGGACTCGATTTTCTCCTCGTGATTCTGTGTGCCATTTCTGACCGCGCGACCTGTCCTCGCGGCTTGCTTCTTCTTCTCGCGACCTGTCCTCGCGGCTTGTTTCTTCCGCCTGCTTGCGCCCTGTTCGCGCGGCTTCTTTCTCTTCTTGTCGTTGCCCTTTGTGTGCGCGACCTCTTTGTTTTTCCCGTCTTCTCGCTGCGACCTGTGCTTAGTCTCCTCGCCCTCCTTTCTAGCTGCTCCTTTTCTTTAGTTGCCTCGGCCTGTTTGCCTTGTGTGCCTTGTTTGCCTCCCAGCGGACTTTTCTCTGTTCGCGAGGTCTTCGCCATCTTCTGTTCTCGCGGGCTGATTTCTAGCCGCTCGACTTATTTCCCTCTGCTTGGTTCTGCGACTTGGTCGTGGCTTTTCTGGCCACTGGTGTCTATCATCGTGACCGTTGTAGATCTCTTTCTCCTCACAGCTGCGATTTCTCCCTGTTCGTGCGGTTTCTTCCTTGTATAGGCGGCCCCTCTACCCTTCTTCCTTTGCCGCTCTATCTCTCTTCGTCCCCGCGACCTATCTCTAAGTCGCAGCGGCCTGTCCTCCTCTGTGCGACCCCTCCTTTAGCCGCTCCTGCTTGATTAGTCGATGCGACCTCCTATTTAGTCGTGCGGCTTGTTCTTCTCTCTTCTTCCCCTTTGCTTTGCTCTGCACCTTGGTCGTGGCCCTTCTTGCTGCTGGTGTGCTGTCACCGTGACCGCTGCAGATTTTCTCCCTTCATGGCTTTCACATCCTCCTCAAAGTCGTTCGCCTCGGTGGTCACGTCTTCTGGTCGTGCCCACGTTGTTACTCAAGGAAAATGGTTGATCGACACCGGTGCTACCAATCATATGACCGGCAATCTCCAATGTTTTTCTCTCCTAGAAACTCATGATCGGTTGCCCCCGGTTATTCTCGCTGACGGCTCTTCATCATCGGTCAATGGGACGGGAATGGTTCATGTAACTCCGTCTCTTCGCTTGGCGGATACTCTCTACGTGCCCAAGTTCCCTTGCAACTTATTATCTACTACCTCTCTATGCAGGCAATTACAGTGTTCCGTCACATTTACTTCTACTTCTTGTTCTTTTCAGGATCCGGACTCCCAACAGACGATTGCTACTGGGACTGAGAGTGGCGGCCTATACTTCCTTGACAATGTTTCCGCTTTGTCCACCTTCTCCTCCACCTCCACAGATCTTCTGCAATGGCATCTCCGCCTTGGTCATGCTCCTCTACGTCTTCTTCGTCAACTTCTTCCCCAACTTCCTCCACAAAGTCCTCCCCTCAACTGTGAGGCCTGTCAGCTTGGAAAGCATCACCGCTCCTCCTTCCCTCCAAAGCACGTTCGTGGATCTACCCGTCCATTTGATCTCATCCACTCCGATATTTGGGGTCCTTCTCCTACCCTTACCATTGGTCGGGGTAGTTCATATTTTGTCACGTTTATTGATGATTTCTCTCGCTGTACATGGGTGTATCTGTTAAAAGATCGCTCTGAATTATTCTCTGTATGGACGTCCTTCTATCTCATGATCAAAACTCAGTTTAATGTTTCTATTAAGGTTTTTCGATCTGATAATGCCAAAGAATATATCAGTCATGACTTTTCTACCTTCTGCATGCAAAATGGGATTATTCATCAAACTAGTGTCTATACTTCACAATAAAATGGTGTGGCAGAACGAGAAAACCGTCACCTTCTTGATGTCGCTTGCTCCTTGATGACCCAGATGCATGTTCCTCGCTCCTATTGGGGCTATGATGTTCTCCTTGCCTGCTACCTTATCAATCGTATTCCGTCCACGGTTCTCCACGGAAAAACCCCATTCTCTATTCTGTATCCGGGCAAGGAGCCTTTTCCTCTCCCTCTCCAAATCTTTGGGTGCACTGCCTTTGTGCATGCTCCATCTGCCACCCGTGATAAGCTCTCCCCTCGCTCCACTAAATGTGTCTTTCTAGGGTACTCCACCACTTAGAAAAGTTATTGTTGCTTTGATCCCGTTCTTCGTAAGCAGTTCGTCTCTGCTGACGTCACCTTCTTCAAGAATACCTCCTACTTCTCGGATGACTCCTCTCCTCTTCCCCCAGCTTCTGATTCTCCTGTTGTTCCCTTCGTTCCCTCGTCTCCTACTACGATCTCCACCCCTACACCGTCTCCGCCTCTCTCTCCCTCTTCTCCTCCACTGTCTCCCTCATCTCCGCCACCATCGCTCTCTACTCCCAGGCCAGCTCTCTCTGTAACAGATGCTCCGGATGCCGAGGGACTCGCTGACCTGGATCTTCCTATCGCTCTTCGCAAAGTGGTGCGGACGTATACCATACACCCCTTGTTGTTGTTGTTTCATATGATCGTCTTACCCCTTCTCGCAGGGCCTTTGCACTGGCTATCTCTGCCACTGCCACACCCCGCTCCTACCAGGAGGCCCTTGTTATTCCTCATTGGAAGATGACCATGGATGAGGAAATGGCGACCCTAACTGAGCGGGGTACCTGGACTCTTGTTCCTCCCCTTTTGGGCACTGATGTGGTTGGCTGTCGCTGGGTATTCGTTGTGAAGTTCCATCCGGAAGGCAGTGTGGATCGATACAAGGCCCGCTTAGTCGACAAAGGCTTCACTCACACTTATGGGGTTGATTACTTCGACACATTCTCTCCAGTTTCTCGTCTCAGCACCATTCGGGTTCTTCTCTCTGTGGCTGTCAACAGGGATTGGCCCATTTCTCAACTGGATGTCAAGAATGCCTTTCTCTATGGTGACCTTCAGGAAGCGGTTTACATGGAGCAACCTCCTGGGTATGTTGCTTAGGGGGAGACACGAGTATGTCATCTGAAGAAGGCCATCTATGGCCTAAAGCAAAGCCCTCGGGCTTGGTTTGACAAGTTCAGTGGCATTGTTGCAGCCATTGGTTTTGCACGAAGTTCAGCCGATCACTCCTTATTTATTCGCAAAACCTCCTCTGGTATGGTGGTTCTTGCTGTATATGTGGATGATATTCTTCTGACTGGCGACGACCAGGCTGGGGTTGCTTTGACAAAGAAACACCTCCGGCAACACCTGGTCACTAAGGATATGGGCTCTCCCAAATACTTTCTGGGGATTGAGATTTCTCGGAAACCCAACTCTTTAGTTCTTTCCCAACGGAAGTATGCTCTTGATTTGCTAAAAGAGGCAGGGTTGACTGGTGCTAAACCTGCCAGATGTCTCATGGCAATTGGGGAAGACAAAACTTGGACAGATGACTCGCCTCCTCTATCTGATTCTTCGAGGTACCGACGTTTGGTGGGCAAACTCATTTATCTCACAGTGACCAGACCTGATATCTCCTATGCTGTAGACAAGGTTAGCCAATTCATGCAAGCTCCTAGGGAGTGTCATCTACAGTCTGCCCTGAGGATATTGGAGTATGTTAAAGCAGCTCCAGGGAAAGGACTGCTTTTTCAGAAGAATGGTCATTTGAGGGTTGAAGCGTACTCAGATTCAAGCTATGCTGATGATAAAGGAGACCGCAAGTCAACACTGGGTTTTTGCACATTTGTTGGAGGAAATCTTGTGAGCTGGAAGAGCAAGAAACAGTCTGTGGTCTCCAGGTCTAGTACAGAAGCGGAATATCATAGTATGACATCAACCACATGTGAGTTAAAATGGTTACGGGCTCTCATGCTTGACCTAGGAGAGGTCTACAACTATCATCTTCCTATGTTCTGCGACAACAAGGCTGTGATATACATTTCCAAAAATCCAGTCTTTCATGAGAGAACAAAACACATAGAGGTCGACTGCCACTTTATTCGAGAAGAGATTTTGAAGAAACAGATTTGTACTCCGTTCGTCACTTCTGACAACGAGTTGGCAGATGTCTTCACCAAGCCGATGTCCGCTTCTTTATTTCATATTTGTGACAAGCTGGGCATGATTGATATCTATGCTCCAGCTTGAGGGGGAGTGTTGAGACTGAGCGGTCTGTCAGTTGAGACCGGGCGGTTTGGCGGTCTGGCGGCTTGTCACAGTAGTTTGGTAGCCGGGTTGGAGACCGGGCGGTCTGAGCGGTCTGGGGATATTGGGCGGCTGTCTTCCTCTTTGTAGTGGTCGTGCGGTTAGTCTAACCGTGCGGCTTGTGCGGCTTATGCGGCTTGTATAGTTTCTTGTTCTTGTAATTATTAGTCCCACATTGCTTATTTGTATTCTCCTTTCTCTCCTCCATTCTATAAAAGGGAGGTCATACCTTTGTAATAGTTATCTTTTTGGATAATAAAACTTTCAATTATTCAAAGTTCCGACTTGTTTTTTAGTCGTTTGCTCGCTACTTTCACAGCGCATATTCGACACGAGCGCACATTTTCCGCCCATGCACGCATTTTTTGGCCCGGACGTGCTTTTTTCCGCCCGGGAGCGCTTTTTCCCGCCCGACCGCGCTTTTTTCGCCTTGGCGCGCTTTTTTTGCCCGGGCACGCTTTTCGCCCGGGCACGCTTTTCGCCCGGGCACGCTTTTCGCCCGGGCACGCTTTTCGCTCGGGCGCGCTTTTTTCACCCGGGTGTGTGTTTTTTTGCACGTGCGCACATTTTTCGCCCGGGCTCACATTTTCTGCCCGGGCGCGCATTTTCGCCTGGTCTTTTTCAATATAAACATGAAGCGTAAGTAGTTTCCCAAGAACTAGCAATTGGATGATGAAATCTCCTCCAAGTTGAATAAATTTGAGGTAACGTACATCCGTCTTTCATTCGGAGGCCAACAAAATGATTATTATTTATAAATCCGATGAAAATGAGCCTATGAATTGAAGGAACCGTAGAATCCAATGGGAAAAAGTTATGTTTTGACCTTTTGAAACATGAACCACCTCAACATTGTAGCATGACGAGATTACCAATACCATGTCCGGCATGGACATCCACTTCTCCAAAGGTGCTGGAATGATAAGACAATATAATGAATCTATCAATTCCTTGCATCTTGGAACTCCCAAAATGTGACTGTACATGCCTTCCTTTGTACTCAACTCAGTGGAGAGATCACTTCTAACTTTAATCAGGTCATCAGATATATTCAAAGCTTCTGCAATAACATGGTAACCACAATGTCCGTCAGATGTTGCATAATAAACATCTACCAAATTTTCAGCAAATTGTAGTGGAAGTTGTCGATGTACCCGATCAAAACAATTGTTTTTCTGAGCTATTTGACTTCTAGATGATTTCTTCAAATTTCGCAAAGAGAGTGGAGCATCCATCAGAACATGCTCAAAAAATGATGGCTTGCGCTTTGTATTTCTTATGTTTTCTTTAAATTTTTTTGTACTTCCTTTCGGTCGTCCCTTCAACTTGATAGGTAAATATGGCTCAATTGTAAGGCTTGAACCCGGATCCATGATTTCCCGTAATTTCTCTTCATTTTGGATTGTTGATTTTGAGAAGTGTTCTGAACCTTTTTTTGATCCATTCAATCTCAATGTCTATGTCATACTTTCCATTTTTTCATCTTCATTTGTTTGACTTTTGGATTCAGGTTTGATGTCGTGTATATTCAACTATTTCCAATGCTTATGTATAAATCATAACGGGTAAGATTTCCTGTGTGATATGGAAGATCAACTCATGAGCACATGGTAGTCCCAATATAGACCGAGAAAGATGGGTGCATTTCTCTTCGCAAGCATACTCGTTGCGGTAATATTTTTTTCTTCTTCCTTTATGATGGACAATGTCTGCAGTGAAACGACCCACTAGATCGGAATATAGTATACTATGAAACTCTTTGCTTCATTGCATTGTACTATGACCAAATGATCTTTTAATTTCCATGTGTTGTAGATCAATCATTTGATCAAATGCCCTCCAAACAGTTGTCAAGTTGTCAATAGAGACTTCAAGAAACTTTTTCAACTGATCATGTCCACTTTCGACACGATTTATTGTTGAGTTTCCTAAGTGTAGATACTTATCAATCTACCAAGAAACAAAGTATTATTTATATGATTCCACCTATGTAGAGCTAACATATGCAACGACATTAGGATATGAAGAGGAATATGTTGAGATAATGTCATTATACCGCATTTGAAATTCATTCTCAGTCCTAGCATCAACCAACTGCTGCCACACACCAAGAAACTTTTCACATTCTTTCCTGTCCTTAAAATACTTCTTACAATTTGCCAAAATGTTCCTATGAATGTGTACTTGACATAAGATATGCTTTGAATTTGGGAAGCAGAACTTGATTGCGTTCAACAATGTCAACTCCATGTCAGTCACAAGCATTAAAGGTAATGTTTTCTGATCTAAAATGCTTTTGAAATGATCAAGTGTCCACCTATAACTGCTCTCAGTTTCATCTGATAAAAATACAAATGCAGAGAAAAATGTTTGTTGAGTTGATGTCATTCCAACGATGAATAACAAAGGGAGCTGAAACATATTCGTCTTGTATGTGCAATCAAGCAAAAATACATTTGAAAACATTTTGCTAAGATGAATTGCAGTAGGATGGGCAAAATATAAGCTCTCTAAATTGTGTGTCCCTTCATTCACCTTGCTAAAACTGACATAACATGTTTCACTTATACAGTTGTAGAGAAACTGTATTAGTGCACCTCCTTTCAATTCCTTGTTATGCAGTCTAAGTCTCTCATTGTATATAGTTCTCATGACTAAACTATTACTTGGATTGCTCTTTTTAAGAGTGGAAAGTATTTTTCTGGGTTTTACATTAGATGCGTACATATCTTGCACAATTTTTTGTTCCTCCGTATTTAATCTTCCAGCAATAGCATATGCTTCTATATGTACCAACTTGTGATTATGTGAGTCACACTTAACTTCAAGTTTCCACTCCTCACACAAAGCTTCCTTTTGTCCGATCAACAAAAAAGGGCAACCACATCGTTTAGATGTTGTTTTGCTCACATTTGTTTTGACTCACCCTATCTTACATTGATTAGTACGATAAAATCCACTTCTATCACAACCCAGTAATACACGTGGTCTAGTTCTAACACCAGATAATTTATCTGATCCTTTAATAGAAATAGCAAAACTAAGAGATTTAACGACCATACGAATCCAATCAACTAGCTCTTCACGTGACGAAAATGTGATATCAGTTTGAAAGTGAGACCCAACATTCACTTGTAAGCTGAAACAAAACATGAATTTTTAAGAGACAAGCTATAACAACCTTGCAAAATCTTACAAAAAAATATGAACAAAACATGATTACCTAAACCCAAGAGAACTTTGACATTCCTCCTCAATAAGCATTATGATAAAACACTCCTACAATGGACCAAAAAAAAAATTTAATCCTCATTCACGTGAAGGAAATAATACCAAACCAGGCTTTAATTAGGTTTTGGGCATGGAAAAACAAACAAAAAGTGTCTCTATTGACTTGTCATAACTACAATAATATTGACAATGTTCAGACAATGAGAAGGTTCATTCAATACATGGTTCAAGAGTGATTGCATGAGATAAATAATTTTTTAAGAGATGCATTTTGGGAACAAAATGGATTGTCACTGCCGAAAATCCTGACCCACGTATACACCTAATCTCTATTGAACAACATTCAGCCTAGATGTTTTGTCCAGCGCTAGTGTGGAAGGTGAGGGTCTGACCATTGATAGCAAAATAAATAAATATGCTTGAAATCCAGAAAATTCAGAACGCAGAACAAATATGCTTGAAATCAAGCGTGAGTAAACTGAAATCAACCGTGAGTAAACTGAAATCAGGAATAATCTAGCAAACCGCAGAATCCTAAACTGAAATAATCAAGAACTGAACTTGAGATTCCGGAATAATCTAGCAAAAAGCTTACTGTAACCGCCGAATCGAGCGTTCAGGAAGAAGATCCACAAGCCAAAGACAGGAGGAATCCGTCGGCCGCTAATCGCCGGTCGCAGCTAGTCGCCGGTCCAGCTTGTCGTCGGTCACCGCGATGCGGCTATGCGGAAAACTGTGAACCCTAAAATCGCGATTGAAGGAGGTAAACCCTGGTTTGCGCTCAGCATGCGAAAAGAATAAAAAAGAAGTTTAAGGGAGAAAAAACCAAATTTTTTTAGGTGCTAGTAGTCAAATATGACTTGCTTATAACAACGCCCTAAAAAAACAGAATATTGAGTTGGCCATCTTAAGTCACCTACCAGCGCACAACCATGAGCAATTCTTTATCTTAATAAAATTTTATAAAATAAATTATTTCATATAAAAGGGCAGTCTAGTGGCATTCCTGCACAACAAGATTCTAGGACGACTCTTACCATAAGGTGAATATATAGGCAAATTTTACCTGCATTTTTCCAAATAAACATGTAAAAATATTTTTTGAATATTTTACGCGCATTTAAATTTGAAGGCATAGGATGGGTATAAAAAGACATACTCGAGTATACATGAGCAAAAATAATTTTCCAATTGAAACATTTTTATGCAAAATGCACACAATATTTCATACATAAAAAAATTTAATTTTAATAATTCTAGTACGGAAAAAAGGCTCCTGTATACTAATAACTAAGGCAAAACTACCATGGTGGGACTACTCGGGCAATAATCTCTCATAAAAAATATCCAGAATAACTGAGATTACAAATTTGCTCTAGGGTTTGATTTATAAATATGCAGTAAACCCAAGGGCGAAATGATAATTTTGCCTAGCTCGGGGGGTATCACTCTCATCCAGTTTCGTAAACAGTTCTCTTGCTAAGACCATGGAAGAAACGATGCTTCCTTCTTCTCGAATGCTTCTGAAATACTCTAGAGGCCACAAAAGGAAGAAAATGAACCTGCAGAGAGTAGTGAGAGCCGGGCTGTTAGGATGTTCCCCCGTTAGCTAGCACACAGGAAAATACATTGGCTCACAAATATATAGTAATAATGTCATCTATTTGATACAGTTCTATATATTTAAATGAATTTGCCACGTAAAGTAGCGATATCGATCAAATCAAAAGATCCGTAGATGAAATCGCAAATTTATATTGCCTAGCGAACCACATGATCTTTTGAAATATAACAAATTGTTGTGATGGCTTGCATGCATTTCAAAGTGCCTAGAATGGCGCAAATCCTAGCTAAGCATGTTAAATAAGAGAGATCTGACCTTTTTAGAATTCAGGCATCCTACCTAAATCAATTGGTTGAATGTGGAGACGCTAGGGATCTATATGTTATTTTCAAGATGTGGGTCTATTATCAACAGGTATGACATGTTCGTGAAGAAAAGTGGATTTCATCAGAACCCCTCAACACAGGTGCCACCTCCTTGCAGGCACTCTCGTGGACCCATCTACAGCCGCTGCCAACTCCTCCAAATCCCCTCCCCCTCTCCAAAGGACCAAAACTAATCCCAACCACTTCCCCATACCCAACAACTCAGTACCTCCTTCCATATCTAGCCATCTATTTCCTTCTCCGCCACCCATCTCCGCCTATGACCTATGATTGTGCATTATTATCATGTTAATGTCGTCATTTTTCAAAGCATATCACCCCTAGGCCACCCATACTACGCCTTTATCCTCAGGGTTCTCTATGCACAGGTGAATTTTTTTGGGTGTCTTGTATTTTCTTCATTGTGTAGTTTGAACTTATATTTTAGTCATACTTGTTTGGAGGTCGTTGCTTTCTCAAAATCTGTAACTTCCAGGGCATAGATCGACATGCACTTAATTAAAGCACTCTCACTACACAAACTATTTTCTTGCAGGTCATCTCTTAGCTATTAATCGCAACCCAAGGACCAGATAAGTCTACACCAAAAAATGTGACAAGAAAAATTGGCTTGATCTATACGAGTCAACATGAAAAAATAGTATATTGTAGAGGCCGCTGTTTCCAATGCCGGGAAAAATGAGGACTACTCCAAGCACCGAGTCAAAGTAGTATTGAAGCATATATTAAACGCTGAAACATACAAGAGCTCTACATATTGAGAATTTCACTGAATAAGAAATAATTCATGTATTCTGAAAATCAAAACTGACCTTGGAGTTGTTTTGAAGGCCGCAATCAGAAAGTAAAGAATTGTCATCCAGAAGCTTCTCGTTATGGAGACATAAGCAATAGTTAGCCCATACATGCCTCCTGCACATTGTATAAAGTGGTTAACTTGTATTACTAACAAAAAAAACTTAGGACTGCGACATATATGAAGAGCATTTAAAAATGCTATTGTTGGGAAAATCCGTAAATTATAGCCAACTGATCGTGTAAACAAGAAAATGTGACGGTTCAGTGACTACTGGATTAGCCGTGATATCAACGATTTGGACTTGATCGGGTAGGATCATCGGCCGCGTAATGAGTTGTTGTTTACTTTTATGTGCATTCAGAAGGCATTGATTTTGGCGAAGATGGTGGCATAAAATGCCAGTGTCACCTTGTGAGCAACTTCCATAATCATCGTCTATTTCGATTTTGTCATGGACTCCAAATTTTTTGGTCCCACCTCATGGTGATTAATTAATTGGTGTAAAAACAATCTGCCTCATAATGAATGAAGGTTGTTGGGAAAGGATTAATTAGGTATCCTGCAGGCATTGGGCTCGATGTTGGCAAGTGAGCTTGAGGAAATGAATAGAAAAGGTTTTTCGGGTTTGAGAGGTGGTATTACAGTCTTCCGCACTGGGCTCGAGAGAAGGGGAAGATGAATTACGGTCTTCTCCTCGATCGCAAATGCGTGTGATGGGAATGGTGATAGATGCTCAATGACTGCGGAAGTGGGTTTTGCTTCTGCGTGAAGGTCTAAGTCCGGTGATTGTTATGACGAGAATTACGATGCTTCTGGCACTGCCCTTATTCTCCTGATCTTGTCAGGACTAAGTGTTGTGATTCGCTTGACGGCGGTGTCAGTGATGTGCTTGGTCGGAACATCAATGTTGTTGATAATTGAGGTCCAACAAACGTCAAGAGACCCGATCTCTGGAGGGGTAATCGTGTGAATTGTACGAGTGGGATGAGTCCATGAACATCCCATTTCGGGAAGAGGGCAATCGTGCTGCTATTGTGCCCTGAACGAACCCAATGTTGGTTCCAACCGTCGGCTTCACCCAATTCGGGAAGAGGGCAATCATGCTGCTATCGTGCCCTGAACGAACCCAATGTTGGTTCCAACTGTCGGCTTCACCCGAGAGCAACTATATTGAAGAAGCGGTGAGCCCCCTTGCAACTTGTTAGAAAATATTAGGAAAAATGGTGTATTGGCTCATGTAGGAGTTAGTGTTTAGTCCCACATTGTTTGTATAGCTAGATCTTACTCTCTTCTCTCCTATATATTTGTACTCATATTTGTTTTTCTGTATTCAAGAAGTATATACAAGGTTTGAATCTTTCTCTACATGGTATCAGAGGGAATCGGTCTCTCCTTGCGGCTAGCATTCTGCTAACCGTCCGGCCTACCTTTCTCGCGCAGGGCGCGACCTGGTTTCTATCCGCTTGCGTCTTCCCGTGCGGTTAACTCTCTTTCTAACCGTGGCTTCCCGCGCGGTTAAGTATTTTTCTAGCCGCTCCTCCCTCTCTCTCTCGTGGCCTCCACCTCTTCTTCTTCCCCTCTCTTGCCCCCCCCCCCTCCCCGCGCTCCCTTTTATAAATCTCTCGGACACGTGGGGCACTCTCCCTCTACTCGTCGCGGTCTGTTTCTCTACACGTCTTATCACCTCTCCCCTCTCTTCTCGCGCGGCTTCCTCTCTTAGTCGCTCTGACTTCTCTTTTTCTCTGCGGCTTTCCCATCCGCTGCTTGTACCGCATCTTGGTCGCGACATATTCTTCTTGTCGCTGGTGTGCTCACCGTGACCGTGCGGTCTTCGTTGTTTAGTCGATGTGGTGTCCTTACCCGTCGCGGCTTCCCTACCCGTTGCAGTTCCCCTATCGTTGCATGCTTCTCGCGCGGACTTCGCTTAACCGTTGCGGCTTCTCTACCCAATGCGGGCTCCGTATCTTGGTCGCGGCCTCTTGGCGCTGGTGTGTTGACACCGCGACCGTGCGGCTTCTCCTATTCTCTCTCCAGGTGGCCTCTCTTCTCTAACCGTTTCGGGTTGTTGGTTGCGGTATGTCTCTACCCACCCGATCAAGTTCCTGTTCTTCTGGCCTCTTCGGCCTTCTGACCGTTGCGGCTAGGACTTCTCTCCTTCCGGCTACTTCCCGCTGCGGCCTCTGTCTTCCCGCTGCGGCTAGGCTCTTCCTGCGACTAGACCTTGTTTTTGATCTTGGTGTGGTCTGCCTCTATCCGCCCGGTCTAGTACCTGTTCGCCGGCTTGTGCTCCTGTTGCAGTCTGCCTCTACCCGCCCGGTCGACTGCCTGTTCGCCGGCCTCTGTTTCTTCTAGTTGCTACCCGCCCATGTGTCTTACCATCTCGACTTGGCTGTTCGCGCGGTCTGCCTGCGTCTTCTCGTTTTTTCCGCTATTCTTGTTGCGGTCTTCTCCTAACCGCGCTGCCAGCTCAGGATTCTTACCTTCGCGGGCTCGCGGCTTGTTTCTATCTGCTGCGGGCTCTTTTCTTACCGCGCTAGTCGTGGCCCTTCCTTGCCGCTGGTGCGTTGTCACCGTGACCGCTGCGGACTGTTCCTTGCAAAATGATCAGCTGTCCTCCGGGCTCTGTGGTGTCTATTTCCGATGGTGGTACCTCCTGCCTTGCTCATAGCTCATCCTGGATTTTGGATTCAGGGGCCTCTCACCACATTACCTCACGGAAACCACCACAATATTTGAACTCCGTGCATCCCAAGTTCATTACTATTGCTAGTGGGGACGCAATTCCCGTTTCTGGCGCGGCAGATATTCACCTCACTCCCTTCATTGCTCTTCGCTCTGCCCTTCATGTTCCGGGCTCTCCTTTCAACCTTCTCTTTGTTGGTCGACTCACTACTGACCTCGATTGTGATGTAATTTTTTCTTCCAACTTGTGTGTTGTGCAGGATCGCAAGACGCAGACTATCATCGGAAGAGGGCATCTGTCGAATGGTCTATATATCCTTGACCCCTCTCTTCCAACGGTGTTGTCCTCCCTTATCTCTATTGATTGGCATCGACGTCTTGGTCACGCTCCTCTAAACATACTCAAAAAATCTCTCCCCGACGTGTCCCTCCAAGAGTTCACGTGTGAGTCTTGTATTTATGGGAAACATCATCAGTCTACGTTCTCACCACATCCTACTCGGAGTCCTGCTCCCTTCGATCTAGTACACTCAGATATTTGTGGACCCTACAAAATTGCGAGTGTTTTTGGATATCGTTACTTTGTCACATTTATAGATGACTACTCTCGGGTGACCTTGTTGTATCTCCTTCGTGACCACTCTGAATTTCCCGGTGTATTCTGTATCTTTTTCATTGAAACTCGCAGCCAGTTTTCCACTACAATTAAAACCCTTTGCACCGATAATGCCCGTGAATACACTAGTCATGTCTTTGCACACCTCTGTGCTGAGTTTAGGATCATCCATCAAACCTCATGTGTCTATACCCCCCCAGCAAAATAGCGTTGCTGAACGCAAGAATCGACACCTGCTTGAGGTCACCCGCTCTCTTATGATTCAAATGAATGTTCCCAAACAATATTGGAATTTTGTGGTTTCTACCGTCTGCACTCTTATTAACCGCATGCCTTCCTCTATTCTCAATTTTGCAGTTCCCTTCAATCTTCTTTTTCCCTCCAAACCTCATTTCTCCATCATCCCTTGCGTGTTTGGTTGTGTGTGCTTTGTTCATCATCTTGGCCTGTCCACTGACAAACTTGCTCCCCGTACCACTAAATATATATTTGTGGATTATTCTCGGACTCAGAAGGGTTACATTTGCTTTTCTCCCAAGGATCGCAAGGTTGTTACTTCTGCTGATGTCACCTTCCTCGAAGACCGGCCATATTACTCTCAACCAGCTGATTCTCCTCTTCCTCCACCTCTACCGCGGTCTGCTATCCCTGTTCAATCAAACCTTCCACCTCTTCTTCACACACCAATCTCACCTAAACCACCTACACCACCTATCATTTGTGTGTACACTCGATGTCCTTCTTCGTCTACTACCCTACGGGAGCTGCCCTGCTCTAATGATGTTTTGAAGCCTACGGATCCGGCAACAGCTTCCACTACCCACCCGCTGGCCAACTATGTCTCTTTTCACCGCCTCTCTCCGGAACTCCGACAAAATGCTCTTTCTTTATCCTCTATCTCCACCCCTAATTCTGTACATGAGGCTCTCCAACATCCCGAGTGGCGGGCGGCTATGGACGAATGTCTGCTCTTTGGGCAAACCAACTTGGGATGTCTCACTTCCTCTGCTCTGTGTGGGATTAAGTGGGTGTTTGCCGTCAAAAAGGGTCCGGATGGGACAGTTCACCATTTGAAAGCTCGTTTTGTAGCTCGCGGCTTTACTCAACAACAAGGCCTGGATTATGATGAGACTTTTTCTCCAATCGCTAAACTCAATATTGTTCGTGTAATGATCTCCCTCGCTGTTCAACGTCACTGGCCCTTGCACTAACTAGATGTCAAAAATGTTATTCTTAATGGCGATTTATAGGAGACCGTTTATATGCAGCAACCTCCCAGGTTTGAGACCACAGGGGAGTCTCTTGTCTGTTGTCTGAAGAAGTCTCTTTATAATCTCAAACAGTCTCCTCGGGCATGGTTTGACAAATTTAGTAAGACTGTTAGTGATGTTGGGTTCACTCGGAGTTCGGCCGACTTCTCTCTGTTCACTCGTCATCGTCCAACGGGCAAAGTAATTCTTTTGGCTAATGTGGATAATATTCTGATTACAGGAGATGATCTTTCAGGAATACAGATGATCAAACAGCATCTAGCAATTGTGTTTCAAACAAAGGACTTGGGAAGCCTTCGATATTTTCTTGGTCTCGAAGTGGCTTGGAGACCTGATGGGGTTGTATTATCTCAGAGAAAGTACTGTCTTGACCTACTTCATGATGCGGGTTATTCTGGATGCAAGCCTACTGACACTCCCATGGATATCAATCACAAACTTTGTGCTCATGCCTCGGAGTCCGATGTGCTCCTTCCGAATCCAGATATTATCGTCGTCTTGTGGGAAATTTGATATACCTCACTGTTACTAGACCTGATATATCATTCGCTGTTGGAGTTGTCAGTCGATTCATGCATGAGCCACGTATCTCTCATCTTCAGGCAGTCGAGCGTATTCTTCAATACTTGAAGATTGCTCCTAGACAAGGGCTTTATACAAACCTTCTTCGTCTCCCTTATCTCTGATTGCATACTCTGATGTTGATTATGTTGGCTCTTTGGATGACCGTCGTTCCACAAGTGGAAACTGCACTTACTTTGGAGGACATCTTATTACATGGCGCATCAAGAAACAGTTCGTGGTTGCTCGCTCATCTGCTGAGGCTGAGTATCGATCTATGGCAACTGTTGTGTCTGAGCTCACGTGGCTTGAGGGTCTTCTTGATGATCTAGGAGTCGAGCTCTCCTCACCTGTAACTTTATTGTGCGACAGTCAAGCTGCTATACACCTTGCCAAGAATCCGGTCTTCCATGAACGGACAAAACATATTGAAGTTGACTGTCACTTCATTCGGGAGAAGGTTCAGTTGAAGAAGATAGAGTTAACACATGTTCCTGTTGCTCAGCAAGTTGCTGATATCCACACCAAGGCCTTACCACGGCATCCCTACTATCAGTTCTTGTCCAAGCTTGGTACCTAAGATTTGTACGCTCCAGCTTGTGGGGGTGTGTTAGAAAATACTAGGAAAAATGATGTATTGGCTCATGTAGGAGTTAGTGTTTAGTCTCACATTGTTTGTATAGCTAGATCTTACTCTCTTCTCTCATATATATTTGTACTCATACTTGTTTTTCTGTATTCAAGAAGCATATACAAGGTTTGGATCTTTCTCTACACAACTGATTGCGAAAGAGGAAGGAGCCTAGTTCCGGACAATGAATAGAGGGGGGGAAGACGATGTTGGTGGAGGTGAGTGAAGATGGGCTCCGAGACAAAGTTGATGTGGGCTCGTCGCGGGGTGTGCTTGGGAGAGAGAGCTACCACGATCTCATGACTCGGGACAAGAGAATATACTTCAATTCATACATGTCATTATTCATGATCCTAAAGTTCTTTCAGTAGAACTACAAAGTGTATAAGAGTAACTAAGTACAAACACTTGACTTGTGTACAAAAGAACCTAAACTAGACTACACATATAACACGGTGAGTAAAGATGAGATATACATTAAATAAAGGAGTGACATAACATTAATAAAAATATATAATTTATGTCATAAAAGGGAAACTAGCCGATGCCCATAACAGAACGTTACCTGACATGATCAGTTGGCTATTTAGGCTCCGTTGGTGAGGCAGATATGCCACAACTCGAATCAAGCGAAACCCCTGCAGTGGCTCAACGGCGGTTTGGCAGCGCCATGGTCAAACTTTCAACCAACCGTGCTCGAATGGAATGCAGCAAGGACTGAGCAATGGATCGAATGTATTCCATGGGATTATCCTTTATAAAAGTGTTAAAACTTCAATAGCATGGACTACTAATCATATTGTTTCAATAATTACTATGTGCAGTCCTATGTATCTCTAAGTAATTTGGATAAGGATAATGATAATGATGCTAATGTAGTACTATATATATAGAGATGTGTGTATGTATGTGTATATGTATACACATATATGTATAGAGGCCAACGGGCACTAAGCTTAATATATCTACAAATATACCATACACAAGTGTAACTATATAATGAGAAGAGTTACAAAAGGTCATGTAGATATTTTCTCATTAGGGCAAAGGGCTATATATAGCCTACAACCAAATAAATTAATATTACAACACTTCTCATTAAAATTGGCCAAAAATATTCACTAAACTCATCTTGTCATAACCCTTGAACATATCTTCTGAATCGAGTCCCTTGGTCAATCAATCTGCTACCTGACCCTTGGTCGAGACGTGACTCAACTCCAGTAGCCCACTATCAAGCTTTTTCTTTATGAAAAAACCTGTAAATCTCTATATGATTGGTTCGATCGTGTTGGACGGGATTATTTGCAATCTTGATGGTTGATTGACTGTCACACCACAGCTTCATCTTATCTCCTTGATCCAACTTCAGCTCCACAAGCATCTCATTCAACCATAGAAGCTCTGCAACCCCTAATGTCATGGCTCTATACTCTGCCCATCTTGTCACAACCCTTGATCATATCTTCTGAATCGAGTCTCTTGGTCAAGCAATCTGCTACCTGACCCTTGGTCGAGACGTGACTCAACTCCAGTAGTCGACTATTGAGCTTTTACTTTATGAAAAAGTTATAAATCTCTATATATTTGGTTCGATCGTGTTGGACAAGATTATTTGCAACATTGATGGTTGACTGACGGTCACACCACAACTCTATCTTATCATCTTGATCCAACTTCAGCTCCACAAGTATCTCATTCAGCCATACAAGTTCTGCAACCCCAAATTTCATGGCTCTATACTATGCCTCCGTCGTCGATCTAGCCAATACTGACTGTTTCTTCCTCCTCCAAGAGACCAGGTTGTCTCCCACAAATATTCAATAGCCTGAAGTAGATCTCCTGTAATCCGCACAGCTTGCTCAGTCAGAGTCGCAGTATCCCTCAATCTTCGCGTTCCCGTTCCTTCTAAACGCCAGCCCCTTTCCAGGTGCATTCTTCAAATACCGTAAAATCTAGTACACAACATACATATGACCCTTCCTTGGGTCATGCATGTAGTGACTCACTACGCTCACAGCAAAGGAGATGTTCGGGCGAGTGTGGTTCAAGTAAATCAACTTCCCAACTAGCCTTTGGTACATCTCACGATCCACTGGTTCCCCGACCTCAGCACCCAGTTTGCACATTTGATCGATTGGTGACGCAGCAGGCTTGCACCCCAACATCCCGATTTCAGTGAGGATATCTAAAGCGTATTTCCTTTGGGAGGAAAGAACTATCCTCTCTGCCTTATAAGCAATCTCAATCCCAAGGAAATACCTAAGAAGTCTCAAATCCTTCACCTCAGACTCCTTGCCCAGAGCCCCCTTGAGACAACCAATCTCATGCTCATCATCTCCTGTGATGATCATGTTGTTCATATACACCGCAAACATGGTGATGTGGCTTTCATTCTGCCTGAAAAACACAGTGTGATCAGCATTTATCTTGTGATATCTCATCCCAATCATCGCCTTCCAGAACCTGTCGAACCACGCGCAAGGTGACTTGACGCAGGACGAATCTATAGGCAGTAAACGGCGACCTAACCCTACATG
Source organism: Platanthera zijinensis (assembly GCA_039513925.1). Taxonomy (NCBI): domain Eukaryota; kingdom Viridiplantae; phylum Streptophyta; class Magnoliopsida; order Asparagales; family Orchidaceae; genus Platanthera; species Platanthera zijinensis. The sequence goes on along the minus strand of CM077078.1, from coordinate 105,129,908 downwards.
TTATGCAAAAATCCGACCGTTAGATCACAATTAGATAATAAATTACGACATCCCACGCAGATAAATTCACAGCAAGACACAATAATTAATTAGAGCGAAACAAGTGTAGGCTTTCCTTCGCGTGGAGGGCCAAAGTAAGAGTGTGCGGCAAATAAACCCTGCAAATCAAAATAATAATCTAACAAACAAATACCATACAAGATATTCAAAACAAGTACAAGATCCAATCCAATATAAATATGATGAAAATAATAATCCGATACAACAAGGACTCACCAAAGTAGTGGGCTGACCAAGGAACTGAAGAATCCGGAGTCGGGGATGCGTGTACGACGATCCGAGGTGGAACCGGCGACGTAGAAATGATGGCGGTGGCTGTCCTCGGCGGTGGAAGGGAATCGGACCATAAATAGATAGATCTGGCCATGTATGGATAAATCCGAGTGGGGAAGGGATAGATCTGATGTTTTGAGGGCGGATTCGGGCTAGGGAATGACGAACGGGTAGAGGAAATAATGGATCGGGGATGGACAGTCCGGATCGGGACTATTTGGGAAGGGGCGGCGGTGGGGAAGTGGATCCACGGAAGAGGAATGATTGGGGTGGTTGGGTTAGGGCTGTGGAGGGTTGGAAAGGCTGCGGTGGTGGCTATGGGACTGGGCAGCTGTTGTAGGAGGGTCGCCGGGCTGGAGCAGGGCCGTAAATAGTGGAGCGGGTGGGGAAAACCTAGGAGAAAGGAGGTCCGACTGGGTTGCTGGAAGAGGGAACAACCGGCGGCGGATCTCAGGTTGGGGAAAAACTATATTAATGAACAGTTAATTCCATTTTGAAACAGAAAAAGTGAATAGACATAAGAATTGTTTCTGGACAGCAGTATGTGGCTGGTTTTGGAGGTTGTAGGGGGGTTGCGAGAGGGTTTTGGAGGGAGGAGTCTAGGGTTAGAGGATTCCATGGAGAGGGAGATACAAGCATAGGAGTCGTCACTTAGGGTTCCACGGAGTCGGCACTGTGGCGGGATCGCGGGATTCTGAGAATTCTTTCACTAAAATCTGCAATGACTTCAAAACCAGCCCCTGCTCATTTATTTATAAGAAAACAAAGACAAGGGCATCACACCTTCAACGGCTATGATTAGCCGAAGGAGGGGCCACTCAAAATACACTAAAATAAACCAAAAGTAATAAAGTAGCATATGATTTTGACTCACGACATCAATCCGGACACATCCGCGAAGTATGATCGTCGATCCGGGCACGCCATACATGGAAAATCGTCAATTGGCCCCGAACGGGCCCAAAACTCGTCCTCCACAGCAAGTCCATGTCTGTGATCCGCATCAATCTCCCCGGCTTGAAAGAATTCATTTCCCGATGAATTGGGATCGGAATTCTCTCTACGAATGTCAGGTAAGAGTCGAAGAGGTCCACCAAAGGTTGTCCAAGTGTCGTCGATGGAAGAGTGTCCTCGCCAATCAACTCCCCTCGACGGAAAAGTTGTCCAATGAATGGAAACGGTCGTACTGAAGTCGAAGTCCAGGGGCGAATCGATCAAGCTCTGCTCCAACTACCCAGGTGTCATCAATGTCTGTAGTAGGAATGTACTGGCAGAGTCTGGTCTCTGTAATGCTCTCAACGCTCAACTCACGAGTGGTGGATCCCGGTGCGATCGGCGGTGTCGTAGGTAGAACCAAAGAAGACGAGTCCCCAGGTGGGTGAGTGTCAGAAGTGGGTGAGTAGTGGTGGTCATCAGACGTGTGTGGGCTATGAAAGTGGCAAGGCAACGAAAATGGAGGTGTGGGCGGCTAGAAGACAACAGTGATTGGATCCACATACTCGTGAGGCTCGTAGTACGCCGTCATATCTTCAATACTAAATATCAGATGAATGCCTATACTTGTAGGGGTATCGAGATCCTAAGTATTTTCTTTGATCCGTCTCATGATTATATGGAGATTCATTCGCCTAAATATGGGGATTCATTCGTCTTATGCTCAAGCTTTTATCAAGCCTTAGGCGGAGCCTCACAACGCAGAATCTCACCATCACCTGCTCGCCTTCATGAAGTACATGCTCTTGTCAGTGAACATCCGCATGTGACTAACAAAATTTATTATTATTATGGATTCTCCGTCGGACCGACCCATGCCATATATGCAAACGACGAACAAAAAACTCAACAGACACAAGAAAATGATGAAGAAACGACTCAACAGACTCATGCAAATGATGCAAATGATGCAAATGAAACATGACCGACACAACATGCACTCTATGGGAAAATCTAATAATGACCTGAAAATCTATCAAGGGATGTGTCCTATCAGGAGGCTCTCTCGGTGGAGTGTAGAAAAACTCATCCCGTGTGAGACGAGTGCTCAGATGACCATGAGAGACATCTATACTCAAATACAAGCTCGTAAAGAGCCAAATAATTCTCGGGGAATGTAGCACATCAGGGGGCTCACCAGAAGGTGTGTACGAAAAGTCATCACGGATAAGACGACCACCTGATTGAAAGTCGTGTACACTGACTAGAAGACGTGTCTCTCGAGTGTGATCCATGTTCCGGAAAAGAAAGAGCTCATCTGGTGGGACAGCGGGTGTTAGGTGGTGCATCCCAAAACTCATCGAGGGTGCGATGCGTCATAAGGTAGGCCCTCAAAATATGAATATGCTCAAGCGTACTCAAGGAAGACCCTACATATGTTATGCTTCACGCAAGATCAATTCTCTAGGGAAAGGCTATATATGATAACGAAAGAGACACTAATAACTCAAAGCTCATAAACAAGCGTCTCACAACCTGAATCGCATCCTCACCAGGATGTGGCGACTCATCAGGAGGCTCAAAAGGGGGGTCATCGTAAAACTAGTCACTAGGGTCATGATCCTCCATGTGAGTACCATCATAAGGGGTCGTGTCTCCGTGAATGGGTGACATAGTCACTACGAGATCAACACCAGGCTCTGGGCTCTCAGTCGTGATGTGAATCTGGGTAATGACAATGGGAGAGCGACACTGACCTACACTCAAGAATGGATCCGTGGGTGCGGTGTCAGGAAATGAGTTTGTGGTTGGGTGTTAACTAACCCGGTGTATCGCAGAGGAGGAGGTGTGGGTGAGGGGCACAACACTACAAACTCAGTAGGTCGCTCAAGCTCTCTCTTAGTCGAGGTCATAAGATACGGGTCAGAAACAAAAGATAGGTCACTCACTGGGTTAAGCACCTCACTGGGGTAAGAGTAATCCGCATCAGGTATCACTTCGGTCATGTCTGACGGAACAATGATAGGTCAAGTGGTGTCCTCGGTGTGGGAGGGGCTCGTACTGCGGAGATCAAGGTGAGAACCTCATCGACCAGCTCTTGCGGATCTCAAAGACTATTCATAATGAAGGACGAGTTAATATGTCTGCTCGAGGGACTTCGAGTTATGGTAAACTATCTTAGTACGTATGTCAGACCGAAGGCCAGCTCGAAATCGGGGAGTGGTAATGGTCGGGTCCTCACGGATATCACTCCTCACAAATAACTCATCAAAACGGTCTTTGTACTCAGTGACAGACATGGATCCTTGCTGAGGGGAAAATAATTGGTCGAGCAAGCGACTTCAATATGACGAAAGCAGATACCTCTGACACAATATACGCTTCATGTCCACCCAAATAATGACGCGACGAAGACAGTCTCGCTCACGGGTCCTCTCAACACTAGACCAATAAGCCTTGCTTGATCTAAAAGTCTAAGTTTCGCAAACTTGACACGACGCTCACTGAATACCTCAAAATAATCGAGATAATACTTCATATCCACGAGCCAATAACTAAAAAACTCGGGACTCGATGAGCCGTCAAAGGAAGGGTCAACAGAGTACGAAACTGACTCTCAAGATCTCTCTCGGAACAACGATCCTCATAATAATCATCCCTAAGGTAATCGAGTCGTGTCGATGGGTCAATATGATCCGCTCACGTGCAAGGATATAAACGACGACAATCATCATATTGATCGTCTCTAACATAGTGGAGTCGTGTCGGTGGGTCAACACAATCTCTAAAAGTGGTGTGCTGTGATCGAGGATAATCGTTGTAGTAACGTGAGGATCTCCCTGATAGGGCTCTATGGGAGCGTGTGTTAATGGACTCGAAACCTCCAAAGTGAGGATAGAAATAATTGTGACACCTAAATATAATGAAAAACCTATAAACTCTACGAATGCATATCAAAAAGTGTGCGCAACTTGGAACCTATGTCTCTGATACCAATTGACACAAGGCGAATCTATAGGCGGTAAATGACGACCTAACCCTACATGTTATGCAAAAGTCTGATAGTTAGATCACAATTACAAAATAAATTACAACATCCCGCGCAGATAAATTCACAGCAAGGCACAATAATTAATTAGAGTGAAACAAGCTTAGGTTTTCCTTCGCATGAAGGGTCAAAGCAAGAGCGCGCGACGAATAAACCCTACAAATCACAATAATAATCTAACAAACAACTATCATGCAAGATATTCAAAACAAGTACAAGATCCAATCAAATATAAATATGCTGAAAATAATAATCCGATATAATAAGGACTCACCAAAGTAGTGGGTTGACCAATGCATTAAAGAATCCTGAGCCGGAGATGCGTGTACGACGATCTGAGGTGGAACCGATGACGTGGAAATGATGGCGGTGGTTGTCCTCGGCGGTGGAAGGTGGAATCGAACCGGAAATAGATAGATCCGGACACGTATGGGTAAATCTGAGTGGGGAAGGGATAGATCCGATGTTTTGAGGACGGATGTGGGCTAGGGAATGACAAACGGAAGAGGAAATAATGGATTAGGGCTGGGCAGTCCAGATCGGGACTGTTTTGGGAAGGGGCGGCGGTGGGTAAGTGGATTCATGGAAGAGGAATGATTGGGGGTAGGGTTAGGGCTGTGGAGGATTGGAAAGGCTGTTGTGGTGGCTATGGGACTGGGCGGCTGTTGTAGTAGGGGTCGTCGGGCTGGAGCAGGGCCGCAAACAGTGGAGCGGGTGGGGAAAACCTGGGAGAAAGGAGGGACGACTGGGTTGCTAGAAGAGGGAACAATCGGCGGCGGATCTCAGGCTGGGAAAAACTATATTAAAGAACAGTTAATTTCATTTTGAAACAGTAAAAGTGAATAGGCATAGGAATTGTTTTTGGATAGTATGTGGCTGGTTTTGGAGGCTGTAGAGCTGATATCGAGTCGAGTTCGAGCAATTTTGGCTCGGCTTGAAATCGAAATTTTTGACTTAAACTCGGCTCGAAATCAACTCGAAATCGAAATTGATTTCGAGTCGAGTCAGCTTGACTCGAAATGACTCGATTCCGAGCCGACTCAAAATCAAATCGAGTCGGCTCAAAATTGAGTAATTTTCCTCTGTATTCCTTGTTGGCTCAAAATTAAATTGTACAACCTATAAATTTAGCAAACAAAACACTTAAAACACTCATTCTTTTTATTTAGGTTTAAATTTTATTATTTTTTATTATAAAATAATAATATATTAATAAATACATAATATTATTAATTAATTCGAGTTGATTCGAATCATATTTCGAGTGATTCAAGGCTGGCTCGAAATTGAATCAAAATCAGATTCGAGTCAAATTGAATCAACTCAAATAGAATCAATTTTAACAGATTCTGAATCAACTCAATTTTCGAGCGATTTTTGAGCAACTTTCGAGTTTCGAATAATATGCTCAGACCTAAGAGGTTGTAGGGGGTTGCGGGAGAGTTTCGGAGGGGGGAGGGAGGGAGATACAACCCCTACTCATCTATTTATAAGAAAACAAAGACTAAGGCATCCCACCTTCAACGGTCATGATTGGTCGGAGGCGGGGCCACTCAAAATACACTAAAATAAACCAAAAGTAATAAAGTAACATATGATTTTAACTCGCACATCAATCCGGACACATTCATGGAGTCCGATCGTCGATCTGGGAACGCCGCATATGGAAAGTCGCCAATTGGCCCCGAACGGGCCTAAAACTCGTCCTCCATTGCAGGTTCTCATCTATGCTCCGCATCATAACTACTTCAGCACATAGAGAGACTTCTTCAATCTGCAGACTCTGTCTTCTATCTTGGTCGTGTCAAACCCTGATGGTATCTCCATATACACAGCATCTGTTAGGTCTCCATGAAGAAATGCATTCTTCACATTTAGTTGGTGCAACATCCATCCACCATTCATCGTCAAGTTGATCAGAGTCCTGACGGTGCTCATCTTCGCAACAGGTGCACATGTCTCGTAGTAATTAATACCATAAGTTCGGTTGTATCCCTTGACAACCAATCGAGCCTTGTAGTGCTCGACGTGTCTATCTGGGTTCTACTATACAGTGAACACTTGCACCTGATGGCCTTCTTATCCAGTGGCAGTTGTGTCAGCTCCCAAGTCTTGTTCTTCTCAAGAACCCTCATCTCCTCCTTCATCGTTGTCTTCCACTTCGAATCGTTTTTGGCAATCTGTTAATTGTTATGCACAATAATACTATCTAATAATGCAATGAATGCTCCGTGATAAGAAGAGATATGATCATAAGAGACAGAGGAAGCAAGATCCTAACCATATCTACAGGGAGGATTTCCAGCATTGCTGCGAGTAGTCTTCTGTAATGTCACTGTTTACAAAGGAAAAGTAGGAGAAAGGATATAACCTGAGGGTAGCAATGATGTAGGTGCTCCAGGAGTAGGGATCGACGTAGTCAAGGGACTGAGAGCTGGACTGGGCATAGGCACTGGATCTGGTACTACTGCAGCTTCCCTCTCCTACTGTATGTACGTAGCTCCCCCTGAGTCATAGGTCTAACATGTCGCCTCTCTTCCTCAATCTCCTCCTCCTGCTCCTCATCACTCTCCTGTTCCTCCTCGAATACTTCATGTTATACTCCTAGATCTGCCACTAACCTCTCCCTCTCTCACCTCATATTTTTTGTATATGATAAGTCTAGTGTGGGTAGGGCTCCCATCTGCCGGTAGTACTGCTCCAGCTCTCTAAAGTGAACATTCATGCTCACAAAGCTTCTTTTCTCCACTGAACTCCAGCACACGTATCCCTTCTGAGTACGAGATTATCCCATAAAGAAATACTTGACTGCCCTCGCATCAAGCTTACCAACACCCGTCATGATGTCCTTCACGAAACACACTCAAATACCTCCAAAGGAAGGATCCTCTCGTTATGTTCCTGCAACTATTGACATGGACACTTCCACCCCAAAATGTGATGGCATCATGTTGATCAGTTGTGCCATTATTAACACCGCATATTCCCACAGACTCTGAGGAACCTTCATGTTGAGAATCATACTCTTTGCCACCTCCAGAAGATCCCGACAGACTCTGAGGAACCTTCATGTTGAGAATCATACTCTTTGCCACCTCCAAAAGGTATTTGTTCTTCCTTTCTGTCACTCCATTATGTATTTGTGTGTAAGCACAGATGGTCTGGTGGAATATCCAATGAGATGATAAGTACTCCTCCATTGCCCTATTAGTGTATTTTGTCACATTATCCGACCTTAGTACATTAATCACTGCAGTGTATTGTGTCTGAACATGCTTATGGAAATCTCAGAAGTAGGTAAGTACATCATTCATATTTTTCTTCAAATATAACCAAGTAACACGAATGCACTATAAATAAAGGATACAAAGTACTTATAATCATTTAAAAACAAACAGCACAAAGCTCATATACATCGGAATGAACTACATCAAAAACGAAAGAGTTTCTCTGATTCGTACTAACATACGAACTCTAGTAAGTTTGTCTAAATCACAAGTATCACACACTAATTTGGCTTTATTTGTTCTTTCAAAAATAATATGAAATAACCTAGCTACAGTGCCAAAAGAAAGGTGCCTCAACCGCCTGTGATGGAGCATCAACATATCGTCTGCACTCATCTTTTCTATCCACTAACTTATGCCTTCTCAACCACAAATATAAGAGTCGCGTCCTATCCTTCTTGATCTAGATACCACTGTCCGTCATGTCAAGTCTTAGTCCCAAGTATCTGCCTCGTCCCTTTCTTCTGGACAGTCACCCTGGGAATATAAAAGAACAAACACATCTCAACTGAATGATTATAGAACTAATGGATAAGAGATTAACTGGAAAAGAAGCATGAAAAACATTGGATAGTTTTGTCGAACCTAAACAATTAATAGTACTCTTACCGACCACTGGTTGGAATGTACCGTCCGCCGTCTGGATGTTATCTGCAGTAGCTAGGTGAGTGTAGGAGGAGAACTAGCTTGCATTTCCTATCGCGTGACGTGATGTCCCTGAGTCAATGATTAATCTGATGCCCTGGAGCAAGATATGGATACAAGAGCAAGAGATCTATCAGTTAAGTGGGAATACATAGCGACCCCCCCCCCCCCGCCACATTCCTCCTCCCCTCACACATCTGTTTCTTCTTGATGCCCTTCATAATGCTCAGTAGGATCTGCTCCTCCGTTGTATAGATAATGCTGACTTCCTCCGCATTGTCAGTCATGCCCAAATATGCTTGATAGCCTTCTCAACCACCACGAGCCCGACCGCGTCCCCGTTCACCACCCAAATCTTTCTCTTTTGGTGGTTTGGGGTAGGCTTTCCTCAGATGGCACACCTTCGCACAGTTGTAGCACTAACGGGTTTCTTCCCTCTGTCCTATAACCCCAAGGCCAGCAACTACTAATGTTGACTTCACAGTAGTGGACCCTCATGTCCCTGCCTAAAGCTTGAGACGTGTTTCCTCCTAGATCATGGCATAAATAGCCTAAGTATGTGTAGGAATCATTGTACCAGATAGAATTAGGGCTCTCCTCTGATCAAACTTGTCATATAATACCATCAGGAACTTCATCGTCCTCTCCTCCACGATGATCTTGGAGACCCAACACTGTGAATTCATTGCAACACATCTTGCAGGAGGCGTGATCGTAATCCACTCATAGGTGTTTCAACTCGGAGACATATACTTGCACCTAGGGCTGTTAACAAATAGTATAGTTCGTGAATAATTCGGGATTCGATTCGTGAAGATTCGATAAATATTTGTAATTTTCAAATTCGAATCCAAATTCGAATTCGAATAATTTTCGAATCCGAATAAGTTTATTCCTATTAGAAGTATTCATGAATAGTTCACGAACAGAAAAATTACTTAAATAAAATTATATACATTTAATAAAATATATTTAATTATTCCTAAAAGAAAAATTCGAATTCGAATCCGTGTTCGAATTCAAATCTTAATTCGAACCCGAATTCGAATTCAACATTTCAAGTCGAATTTGAATCCGAATCCGAATATTCGAACGAATCTGAATCTCTGCATTCTATGTGAAAATTTGGATTCGATTTAAGAGATATTCGATTCGATTCGGTTCGTGAACAGCCCTACTTGCACCGTCTTCTCTCCCTAGACGGTGTCATCAATTTCTCCCTTTACCTGGAAGACACGTAAATTGTTCCCCGCGCCATAATATGCATTCTTCATCTTATCGCAAACCTCCGCGACCATCTTTAAACTATCTATCGTGGCGACAATCAGTGGGACAATCGAGCTATAAAGCCACATAAACACTGTCATGTGAGCCGACTCCCACTCAGCTAGTCAGCTTCTCCAGTTAAGGTCTCTGGTTTCTTCAACGCCCCTGTCAGGAAGCCCTCAACCTGTTTCATTGCAAGGATTTTCTTTACACGTTGTGACCAACTCAGGCAGGTGGTCGGTCCATCAAGCTTTAGATCAATCGACCGAAGTTCCAACTTCATCGGTCGGTGCAATGAACCCAACAATCTCAACAACGTGGCCAACTCACCCGGGCCCAACATCTTGAAGGCATCCTCCATTGTTCCTTCCTTCGGCGCCATGTATCCACTTCCTCACCAATCACCACATCCTGTATGTATCAAGCAATGCCTCCTCTTGCCCTAGAACTGATGATCACCGCATTCTGAGATTGGGGTATGCGGGATGTGCTCACATGTAAGTGGCGTACAGTCGCTACACTGCGTGCGGCAGAGGGAAGGAGATGGGGAGTTCCGCTAGGGCGTCATTCGTGCGGCGCCCAAGTTGCAGACCAGACGCGTCGTTGGCGAGAGATCGTTGCTAGTGTTGCAGCACGCGACGGTAGATCGCCGCTAGCGTCACAGCACGCGACGGGAGATCTCGACTAAAATCGCAACTGGGAGACGTGTTGTTCGCCCGATCGCTGAAGTCGTAGGAGAGCGCCACTAGCGTCATAAAGATAAATATGTCATCTCTCCACAATGGAATAATAGAGCAGTTAAAGTAGCTAATTAATATAGGGCCATGGAGCCAACCTGGCGTAGGGTAGGTTGTGTGATGTGTTTGTGCCGACGCTAATGCAATCCTAGGTGAGTGATGCAAGACAAACTAGACAACCTCAACCAAAATAATGTGAGGTGTGAGCATTTTTAATTTAATCCGGAAATGAAAACTTAGCAATGATAATTATATAAGCGTAGCAAATTAACGGCTTTTTGGCGGATTGCACCCCAGAAATACTGGGTTTTGGCAAAGTGCACCCTAAAAAGTTAAATATGGCAAAATGCACCCACAAATATCACTTTCTTGGCAATCTGCACCCCAGCCTTTATTTTCAAGGGTATTATTGTCTTCTCACTATCCAAAAAGTTATAATTTTATCTTCACTAGGTTTTCTTCCCGTTTTTCTTCATTTTCACTAGGGTTTCACGCGGCTGCCGTTTCACGCTCCAGGTTTTCCGGCGATCCATCGTCGTCCCCCCCCCCCCCTTCAGCGACAGCTCACGCTTCCTGGCGATCCATCGTCGTTCCCCCGTTCAACAACGGCTCACGCTTCCTGCCGATCGTCGTTCCCCCCTTCAGCGACGGCTCACGCACTAGCTTTTCCAACTCCAGGTTTTGCGACTCCAGGAGTGGATTTCTCGCTTGATTCAGGCGTCGACATTCCCGTTCGAGCGCAGTAGGTAATCTTTTTCTGGATTTCTCTCTTGATTCATGCGTCGTTCCCCCCTTCAATGGATTTCACTCTTGATTTCTCTCTTGACTCACGCTCCTGGTTTTCTGGATTTTTCTGGATTTTTTGATTCAGGCCCGATTTATAAGGCTGCAACGTTCTTCAGGCGTTTTCAACAGGGATTTCTTGCTTGTTTCAGGCGTCGGCAACGTTCTTCACTCAGATTTCAAGTGACAGGTATATCTTTTTCCCTATTTTTGTTCACAGTCCTAAGTTTATAGATTTTGTCATATATGGTTTAATATTTTTAGGAATAATTTGTGTTTTTGGTAGGAAATGGATTTCCCTGTTGGGGTTGAATGAGAGAATTTGTTGGTTGATGGAAATTGTCCTGAAGAGGGGGTTGATGATGACAGTAGTAGTGACTCACAATTTGAGGATGAGGAATTTGATGATGAAAATTCATCGTTAGATGAATGTTCACTTGATGAAATATTAGAGGGCGAGATTGAAATTGTTGGTGAAAAAGTTGAACCAAATCATCCATTCAGTACAAAAGTTGGAATTCATTTCAAACTGTTTATTAATAAAGTCGTGTTTATATGCAGGTAAGAAGGGCCATGTGATCGTGAACAAGCTTAAATGCTGGAAGTTATGTTGATCATGATGATCAAGACCGTCAAAGCATGCTATGTGAACTGTAGCTATGTTTTTTTTGGTGTATCGGCCGCTCTGTGAACAAGCTTAAAAGCTGGATGTTATGTAGTTAATGTTTGTAATTTTAATGTATGGCGTTATAAATCATATGTTAATGTTTGGAATTTTAATGTGTGAAGTGAACAATTATGTTAATGTTTGTACGATCTGTTGTAGGTTACTTTTTAAAGCATATATTTGGACGATTTGGCGGTTTAAAGCATATATTTGGACTGGATGGTTACTGTTTTACAATTACCTGTAGGTTTAAATCATATATTTGGCGGTTCAAAGCATATATTTGGACTGGATGGTTACAGTTTTACAATTCCTTGTAGGTTTAAATCCTTTATTATTTCTTGTTTACAAAAGATTTGCACGATTTGCTAAGTGGGGATGGTTCGGCCATCAAACACTTTAAAACAGAGGGTATGTTATTATTTCTGGGTACGCTCTATCAAATACTGCAAGAGCATTAAAAGATGCAAGTAATGATTAATAGGGTATTCTGGGTATGTTTAATAGCAAGAGCATTAAAAGATGCAAGAAATCAAGATGCATTATTTCTGGATACGCTCTATTTCTGGGTTCGGCCATCAAACACTGCAAGAGCATTATAAAAATACGCTCTATCCATACACAGAGGAATGTTATTATTTCTGGGTACAGATTCCGGGTACATCCTGTTTACATTTAAAATTCCGGGTGCAGATTGGAAATTGCAAAGTTATTTATAAAAAAATTGGTGTACAAGTAATGATTTTGGAGATTCAGGGTGTAAAATGCCAAAAAATAGACTTTTGGTTGTGCCAGGACAATAATACCCTTGAAAATAAAGGCTGGGGTGCAGATTGCCAAGAAAGTGATATTTGGGGGTGCATTTTGCCATATTTAACTTTTTAGGGTGCACTTTGCCAAAACCCAGTATTTCTGGGGTGCAATCCGACAAAAAGCCCAAATTAACCGCAATGTAAATTTCAACTTCAAATACTCGAGAAAAATCACGCTCACTTTCACTAATAGTACTTTTCACTACAACTTAACAAATGATAACTTATAAGAAATAGGAAAATAAAAATAGCACAAGTTTCAATGCCCAAGAAATTATAGCATGTCCATCCAATATTCAATACAGAAAAAGTAACACAATACAAAATACTCATAAGTACGAGGATCCAGTGACGGTTGTAGGTGAGAATCCAAGCGGCAGAGACGACAAGAGTGGCTATCTTAGGAGAATTGGCGGGCTGTTGGCGGACTGTTGGGTGGAAGGGAAGTGAGGATGAGAGGGGGAGTTGCGTGAATTGTGATAGGCTGAATGGATGGGGAAAATAGGACTTGTTGGCCAGAGAAAATTAGGAGGGTTGCGTCTTTGCTGGTGGGATATGCAAGGGGGTTGTTGTTGGGTGATCGGATGAGAAGGGGATGGGTTTGCCGCATGATGGTAGGGAAAGGTTGGACAGCCGGCAGAAGTGGAGAAGGAAACGAGAGCGTGTGGCTGAAATTCGACCAGCACCAAAGCTGCAGGTGCGGGAATGTTACTGGATTCTGGTTCGACAGGGGAAGAGGCAATAACGAGAGTTGCGGCTAGGGTTGGGGCTGTCGGAGACAGGAACTAGGGTTGTTGTCGACCACCAATCGGAGAGAGGAAGAAGCACTGTGAAATGGTTTGCGGTTTGTAGCCGCCTTCGTGGAAGGGGCGGTGAAAACCGTCGGACTTCAGCGGGATCGTGGATGGCGTGAGGGAATCGTGGGGACAAACTGACGGGTAAGGGTGGGTACGAGAAAATATGGGGAAAACGAAAATTAACGGAGACATCGCACCCTGGGGTCTCGCGGCGTCGCACCACGATAAGATTGTCGGTTCTGGAATCCTCACAAACAAACAATGACTGAAAATGAAAGCCTCTGCCCCTATTTATAACAGAGGAGTGGTTGGCACATGGCGTGAACGGTTATGATCGATCGTTACGTCTGGTGTCCTAGTAATGCTAAATAATGTTCAATAAAATAAAATACATAGAAAAAGTAAAATGACGCTCTGAACGCACTCGCGGACTTGGCTCGCCGATCCGATCAACGTATCCAATGCAAGTAGGCAAATGCGGGTCCCGCTGAGTGGTGTCCCAATCTTCTCTATCGATCACGATCGTGTGGCTGCTCCCCATCGCAACCTAACCAAAGTTACTTGCAATACATAGACTAAAAACTCATTTTAGCACCTTATTATTTGAGCTAGAACCATGGTCATAAAAAACATATAAGTTGAATCTATCAAGCGGAATAGTGAACAAAAATGATATGGGCCAAAAACAGTAGGAAAATGAGTACTTATTCAATGTTCAATGTCGGCAAATGATATAAATATAAAACAATGTATAATATTACCATGATATATGCCTGTGGCCCAACCGCCCTTGCTCGATCTCATTTGTTCTCCTTTCAAAAGACATTTTCAAGTCCTTAACTGTAGAAGAATTCAGAACTACAATATCTGCAAACAAAATAGTACATACATGACATAACTGTAAAGACAAAAAAAACATGTTCAAATAAACAAGATAATTTACCAAAATAGGTGGTATCCATCTTAACAATGGTTATCTTCATAGCACTTCCTTGTTCCAAGTTGATCAAAGTTTCCACGTCTGTAATTGTGGGTTTCTTAGGAACATCAGACAGTATTGGATCATCAAGTAGAGCTGACAGTGTTGATTGCAGGCGGGCTTTCTTGGTGGCAGCGTTACTATAAACAAGGGATTCTTCTTTTCTTGATTCTGACTCCATTCTAGTGAAGAAGGATGAAAGGCGTGTGTGTCAGCGCCAAGGCTGGAGAATGAAGCAATAAGAAGACAAAGGGTTCTCCAGTTTAGGATCATTCCAAACACCAAACTATGAGTTCACTAGTCTCTATAATTGCTTACATTTTATTAAAAAAAGTTTGTAAAATGTTTATAAATTTGCATATAAAATGTCATAAAAATAAAACACAACTTTTAAAACCACGAAATTTGGCATCACTAATTCCAAATTAATCATTTTCAACTAAATTCCAACTTTACCCGAGTTTTTTAAAAAATATATCAAAAATTTAAATTTCTGTTAAGGAAAACTAGCTTGAACCAGACTTGATGGCCATTAGTGTGGATGATAGAAGGTTAGGTATGTATTGCTTAGCTGGAAATAGATTTCATGGGTGTTATATGCTTCTTTTGCCGAGGATTGATGGAGGTAGGGATACAAGGGCAAGCCTTATATTGGAGGTAGAGGGGAGGGAATTAGAAGAAGCTTGGAGAAGAGGGAGAGGGAACCCTAGAGGGAAAAGAAGGCTTAGAGAGAGAGGGAGAGGAATTTAGAAAGATGAAGAAACTATTTCATTCATTGATTGATTCTCATACAAAACAATGGGTCTATATATAGGAACCCATAATGGCACAACTGCAAATACATGTTGTAGACGCTAAATTATAAAATACGACGATGCTAATAACGATGATTACGACTTAATACAAGCTCAACACAAATTGACTCGACAATATAAAATAATAATAAGATAATTAATAGAGGACCCATAACACTCCACCCATCCCTAAAATCGAGTCCGGCCTCAAGCTAGAACTCCGGAAAGATGAATTGTTCCTCTGGCTCCTTGATTTCACGCCAGAACAACATCTGGTAGCGTGTCGCGGCGGCGTTGGCGACGAGTAGTAGCGGTGGCACCGTGGAAAGACGAGCATTGGAAGGAACGGGGCCGACTGGTGCAACAAAGCGGTGAGAGGTAGGAGTAGCAGGGCGGCCGAGGGAACAACCGGCGAAAGGAAGGGGTACGGCAAAACCAGTGTTTTAAATGTCGATCGACATGTCCGACATGTCAACCGGCATGTCCTGTTTGGAGGCAAAACGACTTGCATAATGAAAATTTAAAGGTTTTCTTAAAATATGTCGGCCGTTATAACGGATTTAATCCGTTATAACGACCGACAGCGTATAGGTTAAATGTCGCGACTTTTTTGTGCGCCGGAGGATTATACATATGTTTTTTTTTCGTGACCTAAACTCAAACTCGCGTCTTTCTTCAAGAGTAAAGAATTCCAGCGGTCGCGACAGAAGTTCTTCGCAACTTTATCGCTTCTGCAGTCGCAACTCTCATCGTCGTGGGCTCTTCGTGGTAAGCTCTTTTTACTCTCGTCTCCAGTTCCTCTCTTCTCGCCTGTATCCTCTCCTCTGACCTCTCTCATAGCGACTTGTTCTACTCTAGAGATTCTGGAGCCGTCGAGGCCACAACTTCTCGCCGCATCATTTGCTCCCACCTCCGGAACAGTTACTCATCCAGAACAGGAGTGCCCTAGCTTTCACTCACTGTAAGTTCAAGCTCCTCTTGCCATAAATCTTTTACATTCTTCCTTTTTTTAGATCCAGGTATCTTATTTTATTTATCTAGTTATCTTGATATTTCTCTCAATTTCTGCTCGTTCACTAGGGCACGATCTAAAATGCTATTTACTAATGTTATTTTGCTTGTGTTGTGCTTGCATTTGATCTTATACAGGTCCTGCTACCACTGCACATAGGGAAATTGGGACATACAAAGAGCTGACTTCGATCTCAAGTATATTCTCTTGTCCATCATTCTGTTATTATGATTTATGAACCATGAGCTAGTTGAACTACTGAAGTTCATGAGTATTACTTTTGCATTAGGAGTTTAAAAACCTATCAGTTTCAAATTTGTTTGCTGCATAGCCTGCATTTGGTAGATTTCAGATTAAGACACTTATTTCAGGCTTTATATGAGTTGGTTTTTTGTTTTCTGGTTCCAGCTATATATTTTCTTGAATGACGAGTTTTTGCCATTTATTCCAGACTTGTATGGTTGTTTGAGTTATATTTATGTTTCCTGGCTCTTTATGACTATATGAGTATATGTTTACTGCCTTGGATAGATTTGAAATTAACACACTTAT
This sequence comes from Platanthera zijinensis, assembly GCA_039513925.1. NCBI lineage: Eukaryota > Viridiplantae > Streptophyta > Magnoliopsida > Asparagales > Orchidaceae > Platanthera > Platanthera zijinensis. The sequence goes on along the minus strand of CM077078.1, from coordinate 105,113,262 downwards.
CTCAAGCTTTATAAGAGTTGGTTCACTTGGCCATTTATAACACACGCTTCACTTGAGTAAATTTTGTTTTCCTAATTTTATCTGTGCCTTGGATGGATTTGAGTTATGTGCATTTATTTTTGGCTTACATGAGTTGGTTTTTCATATTTCATTTTGGCTGAGAACTATTACGATTAACCTTTGAGTTTGTTAGTTGGTTGAAGATTTCATATAACTACTATGGATCATATTGTAGATGAATTGACTCTACTGAATATTATGATGCTTAGTTTTTAATATTATGATGCATTATTGCTTCTTTATTGCAATCAATCATAGTTGATTGACTTGATTCTCAATGCCTAAAAACTTAATTTCATATTTGCCGTAATTAAGATTCAATGTTTTCTCAAAGCTCGAATAAAGTAGTATCGACAAAGGGCGGCAGAGATCCGCTTTGGGCGGATGGGGAGAAAGTAGAAGAGAAAGATACCAATCGGATCCGATGTCGCTATTGTGCCGAGATTGTAAGCGGAGGCATTAGCAGGTTGAAAAATCATCTAGCCTGACATAGTAGCAATGTTAAATTGTGCTCCAAAGTGTCGGACGATGTGAAATCTCAAGCCATATCTTGTTTGAGTTCATCACTGTCAACAAGAAGCAGAGAAATTATCGCGTAAGATAAAAGGAGGACAAACCACAATTGGGGATAAGTGGAAGAAGTGATGCAGGACCGGAGTCCACCGGCCCCGTCACCTTGGCATCACCACCAAGGGGCCCACCTGGAGTCAGCACCAGGCGGCTTTATCAGGCCCGCGGGCCATACACCCCAACCAGCTCTCCGCCACAGCATCAGCACCGCGCGGTAGGTTGTTGAGGGCCTCTTATCTAGGAGGTAAGGGGATCGAGCCCTGGCCTCAACAACCTACCGCGCGGTGCTGATGCTGTGGCGGAGAGCTGGTTGGGGTGTATGGCCCGCGGGCCTGATAAAGCCGCCTGGTGCTGACTCCAGGTGGGCCCCTTGGTGGTGATGCCAAGGTGGCGGGGCCGGTGGACTCCGGTCCCGCATCAAAAAAGTGCACTTTTTTGATGCAGTGACCCAGAGCCGACCCGCTCTGTCGGCATCGCACCGAGCCAGAGGAGCACGTCTAGACAGCCCACTGCCGGGCTGCAGCCCAAGCACCCCACCCATGACCGCACCTATTCTCAGCGCGGCGGGATGTTGAGGCGAGGTCTCGAACCCAGCCCCCTTGATAAAGAGCTCAGTTGGTGCGGTCATGGGCGAGGTCTCGAACCCAGCCTCAACATCCCGCCGCGCTGAGAATAGGTGCGGTCATGGGTGGGGTGCTTGGGCTGCAGCCCGGCAGTGGGCTGTCTAGACGTGCTCCTCTGGCTCGGTGCGATGCCGACAGAGCGGGTCGGCTCTGGGTCACTGCATCAAGAAGCAAGCTAGAAAAGACGCTAACACACATATTGTGAGATGGGTATATGAGGATGGTGTTCCATTTAATGTATGTGTCTTACTGTCTTTTGATCATATGTTGCAAGCTACTAGAAAGGTTGGCCCCGGGTTGAGAGGCCTCAGCATATACGATTTAAGAGAGAAACATCTCCAAAAAGAAGTGTCGCATACGAAAGAGACACTGAGCACATTCACCTCTAGATGCAGAGTCAATGGATGTAGCATACTTACTGATGCTTGGACGGATCGAATGGGACGAAGCATAATGAATATTGTGGTGCATTGTGACATCGGTGTCGCCTTTTGGATGTCCAAGAATGTTTCATTGGATGTACATGATGGGAAGTTTATTTTCGAGTTTGCGGATGAGGCAATCGGATCTGAGTCGGGCCCAGAAAAGGAGAATGCGGTGCAAGTAGTTATCGATAATGCATCAAATAATATGGCAGCAGCAAAGATGCTAATGATGAAAAGGCCTCATATATTTTGGACCTCCTACGCCTCATATATTTTGGACCTCCTGCACATACTATAAATTTATTACTTGCGGATATAGCAAGAATTAAGCAGATAAAAAATTACATCACTTTGGCAAGGACACTACCGTATTTATCTATGGACATACATTTTCCCTTGATCTTTTAAGACAATTTACGAAGGATTTGAATTCTTATGATATAATTCGTCCTACAGTGACAAGATTTGCTACAACCTTTCTTTCCCTACAGAGCATACTTGAGCAGATGAAAGAATTGAGGGCAATGTTTTAATCTCAACAGTGGGATGAATCCAAGTTATCACGAACTCCAGTAGCAAAGAAGGTAAAAGTACTTGTATTATAATTTGTTATTTATTTTTTTACTAATTCTAATTTACCTATTTAATTGACTTATTGCATTAATCCAAATCATTTTTAAATTACAGGTGTATTCCATAATATTTAATGCTAAATTATGGGCTGATGTTGAATTGGCTATTAGCATATTTGCTCCATTGGTGATGGTGTTAAGAAGAGTTGATGACGATGAGCCTTTGATGGGATGGTTATATAGAGATATGCTAAAAGCTAAAGAGGAGATTGCTCTTGCTCTAGAGAATAAGGAGGCCACATATCTTCCTATATGGAAGCGTATTGATGCAAGATGGCAGAGCAAGTTAAGTACTCCATTACATCTTGTTGGATATTTTTTAAATCCTTTTTTACTATTCTACTTGGAAAAGTATTAAAAGAGATGGAAGATTTATGGATAGTGTTATTGAATGCATATAAAAAATGTATGCAAAAAACACATCAATCCAAGATCGCATCTCAGATCAATTTTGTGTGTACCGAAATCAAGAAGGAACTTTTGGTAGAGAGGCAACTAAAAGACAATGAAGTAGCAATTCCCTCATTCTTGGTATAAAAACATTTTTTTTGTACTTTTATTTATTAAAGCTCCAAATTTTCATTTACACAACTCTTTATTTTTTTAGTTAATTGGTGGAAGCTTTATTCCAACAAAGCTCCTAAATTAAGAGATATGGCCATAAGGGTACTTAGCTTAACTACCAGTTCATCAGAGTGTGAAAGAAATTGGAGCACCTTTGAGATGGTAAATTGTTTTACTTTTTTATGTTTGCAATGTTTACAAACGTAAAACTATATTAATAATTTAGGGTTTTCATATTTTGTGACGCAGGACGAATCTATAGGCAGTGGATAAACGGTGACCTAACCCTACATGTCATGCAAATCTGATGGTTAAAACACAATTAGATAATAAATAATAACATCTCACGTAGTTAATTCACAGTAAGGCAAAACAATTTACTAGGGCAAAGCAAGTTTAGGCTTTCCTCCACGTGAAGGATCAAAGCAAGAGCCCGCGGCAAATAAATCCTGCAAATCACGATGATTATCTAAACAAACCAGTATAATACAAACTAATATAAATATGCTGAAAATGACAAACCAATACAACGAGATCTCACCAACTAGTGGGCTGACCAAGGCACTGAAGAATCCGGAGCCGAAAATGCGTGTACGACGATCCGAGATGGAACCGACGACGTGGAAATGATGGAGATGTTTATCCCAGCGTAAGTACTGTATTGACCTTCTGCAAGATGTTGGCCTCTCGGGTTGTAAACCTGCGGAAACTCCAATGAAAGTTAACCACATGTTGTGTGCTCAGGGATCTGAGAATGACTTTCTTCTTCCAAACCCGGAATATTATCGTCGTCTTGTGGGAAAACTGATATATCTAACAGTAACAAGACCTGACATATCATTTGCGGTTGGTGTGGTCAGCCGGTTTATGCATACCCCACGGGTCTCTCACCTTCAGGCAGTGGAACGCATCCTTAAGTATCTGAAGACTTCCCCTGAGCAAGGATTTGTGTACAAGCCGTCTTCCTCTCTTTCTCTTATCGCATACTCGGATGCAGATTATGCGGGCTCATTGGATGATAGGCGTTCAACTACTGGGTTCTGTACATACTTTGGAGGAAATTTTATCACATGGCGGAGTAAGAAGCATACGGTGGTCGCCCGCTCGTCTGCTGAGGCCGAGTACCGTGCGATGGCGGCTGTTACATCTGAAATAACCTGACTTGAAAGTCTTTTAATGGACTTGGGGGGTAAATTGTCCTCACCTTCAACACTATTCTGTGACAGTCAAGCTGTGATACACATTGCAAAGAATCCTGTGTTCCATGAGAGGACTAAACATATTGAGGTTGATTGTCATTTTGTTCGAGAAAAGGTTCAAACAAAGGAGTTAAAGCTTGAACATGTTCCTGCCTCTAGACAAGTTGTTGATATCCTTACCAAGGCGCTGCCTCGCAATTTGTACTACCAGTTCTTGTCCAAGCTTGGCGCATATGACTTACACATTCCAGCTTGCGGGGGAGTGTTAAATAATGTAGAAGAAAATAATGTAAAGGCCCATTTATAGGCCCATTTCTCCTTTCTCTTTTAGTCCCACATCTCCTGTATAGGATTATTTCTCCCTCTCTTCTCCTATATATTTGTATTCTTTCTTGTATTTCACACATGAAGAAGTATATATAAGGTTGAGCCTCTGTTTTCTACAATTGAAAATGAAAAGAAGCAAAAAAATGAAATAAGTTAAAGGATGTGAAGACCTAGCAGATACCTGGACGAGACAATGCCGAGCCCTAACAGCGACCTGGAAGAGAAAACGCCAAGTCCTAGCAGCGAAACCTGAAGAGAGGATGTGCAATGCGACCTGCAGGAAACGTCGTAGCAAGCGGCATCCGCGAAATTTGGAGGAGAAGGAGGAGATGCCGATGAGATATTCAGGGCGTTACCTGGAGGATTCGTGGAGCGCAATTCGTAGCAGCGAGAGCTATCAGGAGGAGGAGATGATCGGGAGGAAGAGATCGGGCGCTGGTCCGGAGGAAGAGATTGGGAGCCGAGTCGTGAGGAAGAAATGGTGCTGGTCGGAGGAAGAAATTGTGCTGCTCGGGAGGATGATCGGGCACTCGTTGGGAAGAAGAAATTGGGCTGCTCCGCGCTTGGGAGGAGGAGGAAATCGCTCTGCTCGGTTTACGGTTGAATGCGCGGATGTATCCGCTCGACCTCAATCTACTGTCATGGGCGGAAAATGCGTAATATCGGCTGATAAGTTAAGCCCGGCAATATCACGGGCGTGATTAAACTAACTCTACGGGAAAAAAAGTCCCAACCCCTAAATAACATGATTGATTTTCTGGATATCGAAATACTCATTAGCGGTCAGTATTTAAGATTATAAGGGTCTTAGAATATCAGATTAACGATCAGTATTTAATATTGTATTTATTTATAGGTGAGAGTAATCCACTTAAATTTATTTCCAACACAAGCTTTAAGATAATAAGCGCGGCAATATCAAAATTTAAGTGTCTTCAATTATTTTTTTGCCCTATAAGTAGCCATGGGCAAAAGCCTTGCCCGGTCGGGCCCGGGCTTTTCCCAACCGGGCTCGGTCCTGGCCCAGTTTGAACCGGGCTGGGCCGGGCTCGGGCTCCCTCTCAAAAGGGGAGCCCGATTAGGCCCTTCAGGCCGGCCCGGACCGTGTCTGGGCCGGCCTGAATTCAAAAGGCACAGGCAGGATTAAAATCCCGCATGCCCGCCTATGATTAGGCGGGATTTTAATCCCGCCTATGATCAGGCGGGATTTTAATCCCGCCTATGATCAGGCGAGATTTTAATCCCGTCTATTTAATCCCGCATGATCAGGCGGGATTTTTCCTTAGCCCGGTGCCAGACTCAGGCATGGTTCGATTCGGTTCGGTTTTAGTAGCCCACGGTTCGGTCATGATTCCAATTTTTGAAAAACCGTGTGGTTCGGTTCAGTTCACTGTTCGGAGTGTCAAACCGAACCGAGTCAAACCAAATCATATTAACTATTTATAATTTTATATTAATTAAGGCTTGCCACTTGGCACTTTGGCAGCACAACTATTTGTCTATTTTCTTTTTTAATATGCTCGGTTGCCCATTTTCCCGCACTCAGCATTCCACAACCCACTAGGTCACGCACTCTGCATTTTTAAGGAACAACCGTTCCGCCTATTCCGGACCGCGAGAGTCAAGAGAGCAGCGATTGCGAGCGGCTAGCGGCGATTCGCGACTGGGTAGTGGCAACTGAATTAGGTATTTTGAATTTTTGATAACAAGTTGTATTATTTTGAAGAAGTATATGATTTAATTTTTGATATCCATATATCTCAGATCATCATCTTCTTCAAGTTGTTATTTCTGTCATATTATTCTTCTTATTTGTTTGACATTAAAAAATGTAATTAATTACTTTATTTCTGTCAAATTTTTTCTTTTTAAGTATTGAACCACTAAAACCGAACCGAACCAAACCGAGCGGTTCGGTTCGGTTCAGTTCTGATGGATACCCCTTAATTTATAAATAATTATCGTAACTCTCGCGCACCGGATCGTAACTCTCGTGCACCGGATCGTAACTCCCGCGCACCGGATCGTAACTCCCGCGCACCGGATCGTAACTCCCGTGCACCGGATCGTAACTCCCCCGCACCAAATCGCAACTCCCCCGCACCAAATCGCAACCGCCGCCCCCGCCATCTTTACGGGCGGGCGGTGGCCGGTGGCCAGCCTCCCACGGCCGGCCGCCCCCCTTAGCGGTCGGCCGCCCCCATGCGGCCGGCGACCGCGGCCGACCGACCGGGGTCGGCCGCCCCCTTGTGGCCGGCCGGCCGCGGCCGACCGCCCCCTTGCGGCCAGCGGCCGACCGCCCCCTTGCGGCCAGAGGCCGACCGCCTCCTTGCGGGTCGTCCGCCCCCTTGCGGCCGACGGCCGCGGCCGGCCGGCCGGGGCCGGCCGCCCCCTTGGGACCGGCAGCCGCGGCCGACCGTCCATGGCCTCCCGCCCCCCTTGCGGCCGGCCGGCGCGGCCGATCAGTCGTGGCCAGCCGCCTCCTCGCGGCCGGCCGCCTCCTCGCGGCCGGTCGCCTCCTCCCTCGGCCGGCCATCGGCCGGCGCGCCTCCTCCGACCACCGTCGTGGGTCGGCCTTTTCTCCACCGTCCGATCATGGCGGGCCATCACAGCCCTCTGATCGCCACAAGTGATTGTGGCCCTCCGATCTGCGATTAACAACCTTAACCACCGTAACCACCGTAACCACCCTAATCACATCGGAAACCCTATATAAGCACCCCTGATAGTTCATTTCAAGGGATCCGGCTTCATTCTCTCCTTCGCTTTCTCTCTCTTCATTTCTACTTTTCCCCAAAGCTTCTCTCTCTACTCGCCTCTTTCTCTCCTCTTTCACTCACTAACTTGGCAGGTTCTCCCGCGAACGCCGCCCAGAGAAGGAAGGAAGCGAAGTGTCAGTGAAGGCAGCCCTCCTCAGTCCGAGGCATAGAGCTCAGGCATCCTGCGGCGCGCGAGCCAGAAGAGCAAGTGCTCAAGAAAGACGCACGTCCAAGTGCACGGACTCCTAAGCGGTGGCCTATCACCCAAGGAGAGATCTCTCAACTCCCCAGTATTTATAACGAGGCGCGACCTGTCGCCCTCGCTTTCTCTTTACAAGAGCACTATAATAGAGGCAGATAGTGGAGTTTGGCTGGCGTAGACCCGGCCACGTGGTTTTTTCCCCTTTCCGGGGTTTTCTACATCAAAGTTGTGTGTGTACATTTTCTCTATTTCTACTGTGACTGTGTGCATACTCAATCGCCCGGGGCTAAGACGGACCGATCTGGAACCGGTCTACCGAGGGCATTGAGCGAACCGCAACAGTTTGGCGTCGTCTGTGGGAAGCATTCACAGCAAGCGAGAGAATACTCAGAAATTTGTCAGAGCGAGATAGAATGGCCGGAAAGAGCACCCGAACGACTAGGGGGTCGATCCGGCGTGAGCAAGAGGATCAAGCCGTGTCGCAGTCTTTAGCGAACGCTCCACCGCAAGAGGACGTCGTAGCACCTGGGGTGGCGCTGCCCGAGAGCGTGGCGCCCCCGCCAGACATTCGGGTCGAGATGCTCGCCCTCTTGAGACAACTCGCAGGCCCCCACGTGCCCGCAGGGGTCCCAATTCATGAAAATCTACCAGTACCACCAGCAGAAGGTCAAAAGGTCGTAGAAGAAGAATCCGAGTCGTCAAGGCACGATAGCGTCGAGCATCCTGTTCACCACATCAGGGCGGCGGGAATCTCCCCTCTCCTAAGAAATCAGCAGCAGCCGGTCCCAGCAGAGCCAGGTGCAGGAATGACTCGGGAAGCATTCCGCGAAATGTTCGAAGAAGAGTTTGGACCAGTCGGCCGACGAGCGATGGCGACGCGGCGCCCCGCTCGGGGGGCATCACCCTTGGCTCCTGAAGTACTGGGCTATCCCGTCCCTCAGGGATTCAAGATCCCCCACGTCGAAACGTACGATGGAGTGGACGATCTTTGGGAGCACATCAACCACTTCTACACGATCCTCCACCTCTATAACGCTCTCGATGAACTGCTTTGTCAGGTCTTCCCTACCACCCTCAAGGGGCAGGCCCGCACTTGGTTCCATTCCCTCCGAGAGGGGTCAATTAGAAACTTTCCCCAACTGAGCCAACAATTCCTTGATCAGTTCGTGGTCAATCGCAGGATCGCAAAGGATCCATCCCACCTCTCCGGCATCCGACAGAGTGAAACTGAGACCTTGAAAGAGTTTTTCCGCCAATTTACTACAGAAGCTAGACAGATCCCTGGGGTAGACCCATAAATCCTTCGAGGAGTTTTCCTCGGGGGACTCCGACCAGGCGGATTCTATTCCTCTCTAATGCGGGATACGGTCCCCAGTTATGCAGATCTGGTACACCGGGTGGAAGCTCAGCTAGCCGCAGACGAGGTCATTGAGGCCCACCGTCGACAGTTTGAAGGAGGCCAAAAGAGGCAGAAGCAGCAGGAGCAACCCTCCGGAAGACGAGCAGAGAGGCGCGACAAGAACCATCGCATCGAGCATCGCAATAAGGAGCCCCGGAGAGGCCAGGATAACGGGCCTCCCCGGACTTACACCCCTCTCAACACCACTCGCGCTAACGTCCTATATGTCATTCAGGGCGATCCGGCGCTCCAGAGGCCAAGGGCGCTCCCGCCCAATCCAAGGGCTGATCCGTCAAAGTACTGCGACTTCCATCGAGGAACCGGGCACACTACTGAAGAGTGTGTAAAGTTGAAAGATAAGATAGAGCGCCTTGTTCAGCAGGGAATACTCGGGCGTTTTCTGCAAGGATGTGTGCGAGAGCAGCATGGGGGCCCGCCTGCGTAGAGAGAACCGCCACCTGCGCACCGAGAAGCGTAGGGGGGCAGGCAGGTCGTCGGGATTGTGGAAGTCATCTCCGGCTTTCCCTTTCCCACGGTCAACTCCATCGCCGCTCCCCAAGAGGACAAGGCGGTTGGAATCATTCCCACCATAAGCTTCGGCGAGGAGGACCTCCAGGGCCTCCGCACACAACATCAGGATCCGCTAGTTATTGTAGCAAAAATCGGCAACCCCAGCTTTCGCGTAAAGTGAATTCTAGTGGATAACGGCAACTCAGTAAATGTTATATTCATGACTGCGTTAACCATTATGGGAATCCAAAGGCAGAATCTTCATCCAGCATCAGGCCCCATCTACGGCTTCAGCGGGGCGCCCGTGTCCGTGGCAGGCACCCTCACCCTTCTAGTGACACTAAGAGAATTTCCAAGGTAGGTCTTGTTGGAGTTACCATGGTGATCCAGAAGTGGTCAAACATGTAATCTCACTGCCAACGCGATATGAGCCTGCAGGGTCGCACATAAGAGCATGTGGAGAAATTGGAAGATTAACTGTGTTGGTAAGGGTTACCAATCACCCTACTGTATGGGGAGTCAGGCAAATGTTGCAAAGGGAAAATCGTCGAGAATCGACGGGAGTCGTCGAGTATGACTCGTCGACTATGGCAAAATCGACGAGAATCGACGGGAGTCGTCGTGTATGTCTCGCCGACTAAGGCATAATCGTCGAGAATCGAACTGTTCGATTCTCGCGGATTCTGCGTCTGATTCTCGCCGATTCTGCGACCGATTCTCGCCGACTGATTCTCGCCGGATCTGGAGGTGATTCTCGACGACTGATTCTCGCCGAATCTGGAGGTGATTCTCGCCGAACGGTCCAGAAACCCTATCTTTGGTGGCCTACGGATAGCGATTCCTATGAACTGTTTATGCCTTTGGTATAAATAGGACACTTAGGGTTTTGGGAAAATAGAGATCATCATTCATCGGGATTTTTCCTGTTGACGGATCGAGCCGACGGAAAGTGTTCCGCTAAATCTCCAGATCCACCGATCTCCCGATTCCGCCGGACGGAAACGTTCCGCCGCCGGTTGTTCGCTCCGCCGACCACCTCCTCTCCGGCGACCTATCCTGCGGCCGATCGGAAACCGACGGAAGTGTTCCGCTGCTGTTCCGACCTGCCGAATCCCGAACACCGCCGACGGAAGTGTTCCGCCGCCGCGTCTGCTACGCTGACCTTCCCATTTCCGACGATCATCGTCGGTATTGCCTCTCCTGGCGCGGACCTAGCAGTCCGTGGAGTTGCAAGGTGCGGTCGACTTTCCTCCCGATCCTTCGTGCGACGAAGCTCGGGGTTCTCCCGCTCGTGTGGATTTCTGCAGTGACGTGGACGCTATTCCACGTAAAACTCGCCACCGACAAGGAATCACACTTGGATCATCTTTGTTGAGTTGTGACTCAACACCCAAAAGGTAATTTTTGTCTTATTGTATTAACTTCTTGATTCAACATGCATGGCCCGATCCAATCTCTTTGGGTTATTCTAGATTTTATTACTTCCGCTACGTGCACAAGCGTTGTGCCAACCTCATAGAGAAACCCAACAGTGGTATCAGAGGCAGGTTGCGGCCATGTTTGTTGTTTTGGAAGTTAGGTTATTCCAGTACGTGTAAACTTAGGGATTTAGAAGTGTTCTAAATGTCTAGATTTAATCTTGGTTCCCCGCCAGGAACGTCTGGGATTTCGTGGAAATTTCTAATTGTTAGAAACTGTTGTCTCCTTAGCATTAACCATCCCTCGATTTTGTTTTGGATTTTGAATCCAACAAGGAGAGATGAGCTTGTCTACTGCTTTAAGTTGAGTTGTCTTTGCCTTGTCCAATGCATGTAAACCTGAAGATTTGGAAGTGTCCAGATGTTCAGATTTATCCCTTTTCCTCTATCAAATGTTGATAGTGTTCTGTTGTGCACATAAGGGATGCATGAGGATTTTAGTGAAGTGTTTTTCTTTGGATGTGCACATTGATCAAATGTTGGTCATGGTTAATTGTTAACCTATTATCAAAAATCCCTTCATCAAATATTAAGTGTTCGGATGCCTTCCGATGGATGACACTCTTCCTGCCTCGATCGATGAAGTGTGGGCTTGCCAAAGCAAGGTGCATTAATCTATCTTGGTAAGGGTGCGAGCGGATAATTGTGATATCCAACTGTCGACATCGGGTCTAGCTTAACTAGGTGACCTCAAAGGTTGAGTGCCTAGAGGCATGGGGTTGGCATGCACCATGTGATGGATGCGAATAAGGAGTTATTCACCAACCATACAAGAATTGCATGATGATGCAATTGGCAAGCGTTGCCTACCTAAATAACCACATCGTGAGAGGAAAGCCAAAGCTGACTCATTGTGTTGGTGAAATACGGATCTTGTCCACTAAGAGAGTAGCCCGCATGAACTCTCCGAATTGATAGTGAGGGCTATTATTTCGAATAAAATAGTTGGAGTTTTAGTTGAAGTCCAAATTAAGAAAAATAATTGTATTTTGAAATTTTGGTACTGATTTATTCTGCATGAATTCTTGTAGAATTCCGTGGCAAGTGGTTCGCACTCCACGTTGTCTCTGAGAGCCATCCTTGAGAAGGATAAGCTCAGTGGGACTAATTATATGGACTGGTACAGGAACCTGAGAATTGTTCTCAGGCAAGAGCGAAAGCTCTATGTCTTGGAAGAAGAAGCCCCCGAGGTGCCGACCGGGAATTCTTCCCGTGCTGATAAGGATGCTTACAAGAAGTATACTGATGATGTCTTAGACGTCGAATGCCTTATGCTTGCCACCATGAACTCTGAGCTTCAGAAGCAACATGAGAACATGGGGTGCAAGGAGATTGACGAGCATCTCTTCAAGGGCAAGCTCGTCAAGAGAGGTTTGATGTCACAAAAGCGTTATTTCAGTGCAAGATGGGAGCTTGAGACTCAGTAGGGACTCACATACTCAAGATGATTGGGTATATAGAGAACCTTGAAAGGCTGGGTTTTCCTCTGGGTCAAGAGTTGGCCACAGATCTGATCCTGCAATCGTTGCCGGACAGTTACGAGCAGTTTGTCTTGAACTACAATATGAATGAGATAGACAAGACACTGCCCGAGCTCATAGGCATGTTGAGAACTGCCGAGATCAATATGAAGAAGGCCAAGCCTGCCAGCCCCATACTGATGGTGCATAAGGGCAAGGGCAAGGCCAAGGGCTTCAAGAAGACGAAGGTGGGACCTAAGTCACATCTTGAGCCCAAGTCTTCTACACTGATGAAGAAGAAGAGCACGGTGAAGGAGGGGAAATGCCACCACTGTGGCAAGGCTGGTCATTGGAGGAGGAACTGTCCTTCGTACATTGAGGGTCTGCAGAAAATGAAGGGAGGTATGACTTCCGCTTCAAGTATTTACGTTATAGAGATAAACCTTTCTGCTCCTTCATCTTGGGTATTGGATACCGGATGTTGTTCTCACATTTGTACAAATGTGCAGGAACTGGGAAGGAGAAGATTGCTGAGTAAAGGGGAGATGGACCTTCGTGTCGGCAATGGAGCAAGAGTTGCTGCTGTAGCCGTAGGGGTTTACCGTCTTTCTTTGCCAAGTGGGCTTGTAATAGAACTTGATAATTGTTATTTTGTTCCGGCCATAACTAGAAACATTATATCCATTTCATGTTTGGACATGATTGGTTTTTTTTTATAATTAAGAATAATTGTTGTTCGATATTTAAGAATGATGTTTGTTATGCTGTAGCCCAATTGTTTAATGGTGTTTATGTTTTGAACTTGGACCATCTGATCTATAATGTAGAAAATAATAAAAGACTAAGAACAAATGACTCAAACCCTACATTTCTCTGGCATTGTCGTTTGGGCCATATAAACGAGAAGCGCATATCCAAGCTCCATAGAGATGGACTTTTGGATTCATTTGATTATGAATCATTTGAGTGATGCGAATCTTGTTTGTTAGGCAAGATGACTAAAGCTCCTTTCACGGGCTATACTGAGAGGGCTGAGGATCTCTTGGGTGTTGTACATAGTGATGTATGCGGACCCATGAGTTCCATGGCTAGAGGTGGGTATTTCTACTTTGTTACATTTACTGATGATTTCAGTAGATACGGATATGTGTATCTTATGAAGTGCAAATCCAAGACCTTTGAAAAATTCAAAGAGTTCAAGAATGAGGTAGAAAACCAGTTGGGTAAAAGGGTTAAAGCACTCCGGTCTGATCGAGGTGGCGAATACCTGAGTCATGAGATCCGTGATCATCTGAAAGAGTGTGGTATTGTATCACAGCTCACTCCACCTAGAACACCACAACATAATGGTGTATCTGAGAGGAGAAATCGTACTCTGTTAGACATCGTTCGATGATGAGTCATGCAGATTTGCCTGTTTTCTTTTGGGGTTTTGCTTTAGAGACTGCTGCAATGACACTGAATCGCGCTCCAACGAAAAACGGTTCTGAAGACACCATATGAGATATGGACTGGGAAGCGTCCTAGTATGTCGTTCATTAAAATTTGGGGCTGTGAGACATACGTGCGACGTCAAACGCCTGACAAGCTGGAACCCAAATCGGATAAATGTTATCTGGTGGGATATCTTAAGGAAACGAAAGGGTATTACTTTTACCTACCGTCCGAGGGCAAAATGTTTGTCGCAAGGACTGACGTCTTCTTGGAGAAAGAGTTCTTATCAAGAAAGACTGAAAAGGTAGAACTTGAAGAAGTTCAAGAACCACAGGTAGTGAATGAACCGGAATTGGATTCTGAGATAGGACTACAAGATATTGTAGCTAGAGAACCTACTCAAGAAGCACAAGTCCTACGTAGATCTGGTAGACCAAGATTTGAGCCTCAGAGATATGGATTTCTCGTGTCTCAAATAGGTAATGTGTTGCTTATGGATCATGATGATGAGCCAGCAACCTACCAAGAGGCTATAAAAGGACCGGACTCCGACAAATGGCTTGAGGCTATGAAATCCGAAATGGACTCCATGTATGCAAACCAAGTTTGGAACTTGGTAGAACCACCTGAAGGGGTACGACCCATAGGGTGCAAGTGGGTCTTCAAGAAGAAGACCGACATGGATGGGAATGTACAGACATTCAAAGGGCGACTGGTGGCTAAGGGTTTCAAGCAAATTCATGGTATTGACTATGATGAGACCTTTTCCCCTATTGCCATGGTTAAGTCCATAAGGATATTGCTTGCTATTGCTGCGTATTATGACTATGAGATCTGGCAGATGGATGTCAAAACGGCTTTCCTTAATGGAAACCTCCTTGAGGAAGTGTACATGACACAACCCGAGGGTTTTGTATCCCCAAATGAAGCCACTAAAATATGCAAGCTGAATAGGTCCATCTATGGACTGAAACAGGCCTCTCGAAGTTGGAATCTTCGTTTTGATGAGAAAATCAAAGAGTTTGGTTTCATCAAGAATGAAGATGAGCATTGTGTTTACAAGCGAATCAGTGGGAGCATTGTTGTCTTCCTGATATTGTATGTAGATGACATACTTTTGATTGGGAATGACATTCCTACCCTGAAAGTTGTTAAGAACAACCTAGGGAATTGCTTTTCTATGAAGGACTTGGGTGAAGCGACTTACATACTCGGTATTAAGATCTATAGAGATAGGTCGAAGAAGTTGCTGGGTTTGACCCAGAGTACGTATATCGAAAAGGTGTTGAAGCAGTTCAACATGCTTGAGTCCAAGAAAGGATTTTTGCCCATGTCTCATGGTGTGAATCTCTCTAAGGACCAGTGTCCAAAATCTTGTGAAGATAAGGACCGCATGAAGTTGATTCCATATGCTTCGGCAATTGGATCAATCATGTACGCGATGTTGTGTACTCGACCCGATGTTTCCTTTGCTTTGAGCATGACTAGCAGGTATCAGTCAGACCCCGGTGAGTGTCACTGGATTGCAGTCAAGAATATCCTGAAGTACTTGAGAAGGACTAAGGATGTGTTCTTGGTGTATGGTGGAGAGGAAGAGCTCGTTGTAAGTGGTTACACGGATGCTAGCTTCCAAACTGATAGGGACGACTCCAAGTCTCAGTCAAGTTTTGTGTTTTGTCTTAATGGAGGAGCTGTGAGCTGGAAGAGTTCCAAGCAAGAGACAGTTGCTGATTCTACAACAGAGGCCGAGTATATCGCTGCGGCTAACGCAGCGAAGGAGGCTGTATGGATTAGGAAATTCATCGGCGAGCTTGATGTAGTTCCTAGCATTGTTGGTCCCGTAGTTCTCTACTGTGATAACAATGGTGCAATTGCACAATCTAAGGAACCTAGATCCCATCAGCGCTCCAAGCACATACTTCGGCGGTTCCATCTTATTCGTGAGATTGTCGAACGAGGAGATGTGAACATTTGCAGAGTGTCGACTGAGAAGAATATTGCAGATCCACTGACAAAGCCTCTCGCGCAGAGAAAGCATGATGGTCATACTAGATCAATGAGTATACGATACCTGAATGATCAACTCTAGTGAGAGTCTTGTGGGTTGCATGTAAACATATGTTCTGTTGGCTGTTTATTGTTTATTCATTTGATGAATTTTGTACCTAAATGTTTCTTTTTACAATTAATGGCAAGTTCTTTTATTGTGATTTTTCTATGTGATAGTTAAATTGTAACATAATAAATACCCTTAGAGTGTTCGCTTTCATAGGACATCATGTACGTGACTTGAATGTGAGAGCCTATGATTTATTTGAAGCTTCATTCTTAAAAGGTCCCTGGTCGTTGTATCATCATAGAAACTAAGGGTGATGATGATACCTTAAGACTAGCACGTGTGTTGACTGATGACTAGTTCTCACAGGTCATGATATTGTGATATCAAGTCATCACGTGGGTACTTGTTAGTGAACAAGTTGTACTGGACAGACCCAACCTGAGACTACTCTGTGGATTGTCATTCAATCGTGTCACGAGTAGGTCTCAATTGACAATGGTGTTGTGGTCCTTTGACCTGAAGTCACAGCATTCATCAAGTGAGGAAGAGCGTGCTTTGATGTCATCTAAAGTCTTCCTTGAGAAAGGTTGATGATAAGGGTGGTTGTTGGGCATGTTACGAATCATTTGGGTGTTTGTGTGTGAGCTGATATGGAATTTGTCCTCCTGTATGACAGGAGTTGCATCCATGGGCCCCTTGATGGAACTGGACTGAGAAATGCATGGTCATGCTTGGTTGAGTCAATATGTGATATTGGACTCACAATTCTCTGGAAGTCCGTCCTGAATCAAGAAACTTGGATTGAGCTATTACGAGGGTGACACGGTCCATGCCTCTAGTTCTTTCCGGATGTAAGGGACAAAGGGACAAAGACAACGCTGATACATTGGTCATGAAGGCTTATGAGTTATGAACTCTTATTGCTTGGGGAGCAATGATGCATTGCTAGATGCCGCTCATTGTTTGTGAAGTTTTTGGTTTGATACTTTCAAGATCAAGTGGGAGACTGTTGGAGTTACCATGGTGATCCAGAAGTGGTCAAACATGTAATCTCACTGCCAACGCGATATGAGCCTGCAGGGTCGCACATAAGAGCATGTGGAGAAATTGGAAGATTAACTGTGTTGGTAAGGGTTACCAATCACCCCACTGTATGGGGAGTCAGGCAAATGTTGCAAAGGGAAAATCGTCGAGAGTCGACGGGAGTCGTCGAGTATGACTCATCGACTATGGCAAAATCGACGAGAATCGACGAGAGTCGTCGTGTATGTCTCGCCGACTAAGGCATAATCGTCGAGGATCGAACTGTTCGATTCTCGCCGATTCTGCGTCTGATTCTCGCCGATTCTGCGACCGATTCTCGCCGATTCTGCGATCGATTCTCGCCGACTGATTCTCGCCGTATCTGGAGGTGATTCTCGCCGACTGATTCTCGCCGAATCTGGAGGTGATTCTCGCCGAACGGTCCAAAAACCCTATCTTTGGTGGCCTGCGGATAGCGATTCCTATGAACTGTTTATGCCTTTGGTATAAATAGGACACTTAGGGTTTCGGGAAAATAGAGATCATCATTCATCGGGATTTTTCTTGTTGACGGATCGAGCCGACGGAAAGTGTTCCGCCGAATCTCCAGATCCACCGATCTCCTGATTCCACCGGACGGAAACGTTCCGCCGCCGGTTGTTCGTTCCGCCGACCACCTCCTCTCCGGCGACCTATCCTGCGGCCGATCGGAAACCGACGGAAGTGTTTCACTGCTGTTCCGACCTGCCGAATCCCGAACACCGCCGACGGAAGTGTTCCGCCGTCGCGTCTGCTAAGCTGACCTTCCCATTTCCGACGATCGTCGTCGGTATTGCCTCTCCTAGCACGGACCTAGCAGTCCGTGGAGTTGCAAGGTGCGGTCGACTTTCCTCCCGATCCTTCGTGCGACGAAGCTCGGGGTTCTCCCGCTTGTGTGGATTTCTGCAGAGACGTGGACGCTATTCCACATAAAACTCGCCACCGACAAGGAATCACACTTGGAGCATCTTTGTTGAGTTGTGACTCAACACCCAAAAGGTAATTTTTGCCTTATTGTATTAACTTCTTGATTCAACATGCATGGCCCGATCCAATCTCTTTGGGTTATTCTAGATTTTATTACTTCCGCTGCGTGCACAAACGTTGTGCCAACCTCATAGAGAAACCCAACAGGTCTCCCACGACGTGCAATTCGTGGCGGTTGATACAGAATCGCCCTACAACGCGATTTTTGGTCGGCCCCTCCAGACAGCTTTCCAGGTAGTCCCGTCAATTCCGCACCTCGCAATGAATTTTGTCACCCCTGCGGGGGTTGGGGTCGTCAGGGGCAGCCAGGACATGGCACGCTCATGCTATCTGCACAAATCACGGCAAGAGGTTGTCTCAGGAACCAGCATCTACCGCATCTAGCATGTCGCTCTGGAGAAGGGCCAGAACCGAGGTGAACGTGCCTCCTAAAAACTTTTCTTTATATCAAACTAACCAAAGACAACTATAAAGTCGCGAGGAAAACCCTCGTGCACGAACTATCCTGATTACTGCTTTTTCTGCTTTCATTCTAACTCTTGCCATGCAGCAAACACGTCAGAAGGACATCTCGTCCCTCAGACCCCCCTGAGGCCAGGATTGTTAGTTCCACAAAGTGGTCCGGGACCCATCGACATGCGACCCACTTGGCGGTTTGGAATTCGTCACCGTACAATGGCGCGACCAGGCTAAAGAAAAAACTAAACAACTCATCTCTTTACCTTTATATACTGTGATTATGATATCACTAACCCCTAAAACTTGCAGGACCGATTTGGAATCCGTCCCCTGGGGTTCGGCGAGCAACTGTAGCACGATTATCTCGATCCCCCTGGCACGGCTCAAAGGTTCGCCCTTCACCCGTCCAGTGGATTGTGACGTCGTCGGGAATGAGCACCACCGGTTGACCGCGGCCCATAGCGCGACAGCCTCGGCCTGGCAATAGGTCGCGATGTCGCCTGGGGACCGAATACCAAGTCCCACGCAGACTGTAGCACGGTGGCCTCGACCTTTCTCCTATGGCAGAAATGCTCACTCTTCTCCTAAGGAGCGGGTTGCAACATCGTCAGGGACCAGCTCCCTCAGTTGTACGCAGCCCATTATGCGATAGCCTCGACCTCAATCCACCAGCGCAAGGACCCGGCCTTCGCTGCGTATTAGGTTGCGATCTCGTCCGGGTCTTCGGGGCCACGCCTCGCAAATTCTAGGGTCCATCAGCTACTCACGGGGGTTCGAATCGACCATGTTCTCCTGCCGACAAGAGGCCAAGGATTATGACTCATCACCTGCATCCGAAGCTCGACGCCCCGCCATCCCTGGAAAGCCACCACGATCGGTGTAATTACAACCTCAGGGTCCATCAGCTGCTCGCGGGGGTTCGAATCGACCATGTCCTCCTGCCGACAATAGGCCGAGGATTATGACTCTTCACCTGCATCCGAAGTCTGACGCCCCACCCTCGCAGGGCCTGCCCCCCTCGCGACTGGTGCCTAACTAAGCTACAATCGCAACTAAATCGGGTTCCGGCCCCGCTAAATCCACATCTTAACCAACCACAGCCACACTGTGGCGCGATGGCTTCACTCTCTCTGGCGCGGTTCAGGGGGGCACCCTTCGTCCGCCCAGCGGTTTGCGACATCGCCGGGGACCAGTTCCCCCAATTGTGCGCTGCCAACAGCGCGATGTCCTCAGCCTAGCAACAGGTTGCGGAGTCTCCAAAGGGACCAAAACGTTGAGTCCCCCGCATACTGTAGCACGGCGGCTTCGACCTCGCTCTCACGGTGGCAAGGCTCGCCCTTCTCCTACGAAGCAGGTCGCGACGTCGTCAGGAGCTAGCTCCATCAGTTATGCGTTGCCCGCAGCGCGATGGTCTCAGCTTCTCTACCCTGGAACTAGGGGATGCCCTCCGCCTCGTAGTAAGTTGCGACGTCGTCAGGGTCTTCGGGGCCATGCCCCTCCAATGCCACCGGGTTCACCGCAACTCGCAGGGGTTCGAACGAACATAAACTCCCACCGACAATAGGTCGGAGCTCTCATAACTCTTCACCCCCATCCAGAGCAAATACTCATCCACCGCTCAGGGCCTTCCCCTCGCAGTTGGTGCTTGACTAAGACAACAATTGGTCATAACAGTCAGAAGCAAAAGCAGTGACAACCATTCAACAAACATATAAAGTACAAAGGTACAAATCGACGGAGACAAGTCCATCAACACAAAGAAGTACATGTATACAAATCAACAAAGAGCATCAAAGAGATGTTGCTGTCACTCAGCGGCCACGCCCTCCTCAGTATCGGAGCCCTCCTCCTCTGACAAATCCTCAAGACCGAGGCCGGCAGCATCGCATCCCTGCTTCCGGGACACCATCCGAAGGGTCTTCGCCATCCCCTGGCAGAATGTGACTTCCCGCAAGTCTTCCATCTGTGGCTCTACCTCTTGAGTCCACACATCCTCACGGACCTCCTCCGAGATCAGACACCGGTCTCGCATGTAATCCACAGAGTCCCGGTACTCTGCCTGACCAGCCGTCTTCAGCTCAACCTCCCGCTCCATGGAGGAAAGACGCATCACCTCCACCCTGGATAGCTCCAACTCTGCCCGAGCTTCGTCTAGAATATGCAAAGTCTCCTCCGCAGCCGTCTTCTCAGCCCTGTGCACAGCTTTGGCGTCCTCTAGTTCGCATCGCAGCTCGGACCCAATCTGCCTAAGTCGCGAAATATCGCGCTCTCGTCGCCCCTTCAGATCTGAAAGGGCACTCTTCACCTCCCCGAGCTCACCCTGAAGGGCCATGTAGCCGCCCTTCAGGCTCACGTAGTGGTCATTCAACGTAAGCGCAATGTTCGCCTGAGTCTCCATCTGCAAAAGAAAAGGGACAAGTCATAATAACTTTCCTCAAAAGCCGCCACTGAAAAGTTGAGATCGCACATACCGCATGGTTCATCGCCTCCAAAGAAGAGGAGACCCTCTTTCCTTTCACCACCTTCCGCACCGCAACTCGTGCTGGGGAGGCCTGGGGGGCAGAGGACCCAAGGACCTCAAGATCCGCATCATCCGACTCGCCTCTGACTCCAGAGCCGCAAGGGGCAGCCCCCTCCAAAAGAACATCCTGTCGTGACAGGAGTCTAGAACCCGCCTCCTCAGCTCGGCGGCCTCCAAACACTAGCTTCCTCTTCCTGTCATGGGAGAGAGGGATGGCGGCAGCACGTCCCGAATCAACAGACAACCCGCATAATAGTAGGCGCTTCTCATCAACGAAAGTAGAGATGTTGTACAAGATGTTCTCCAGCACTCGGGGCTCTGCAAAACCAAGGACGGGAGTAAACTCCCGCTCGTGTCCCCTAGAACGTCGGCAACAGTCCGGAAGCGCGTTCCACACCTCTGGCAATCCACTTGGGTTCCTGACATATCCGAACAAGGTATTCCCGTGGCGAAGGTCCGCCCGGGTCTCAAACTCCAGCCACTGCTTGTTGCTGAGGACGTCCACGCGGCCCCCGCCGTCGGTGCGCACCTCACACCAATCCTTGAAAATATTCAAGGAAAACCTCGATCCACGCTCGCGAAAGAATGCGATTAACCCCATGATCTGCGTCGTCCCAAGAGGGGTAAACTACGACACAGGAACGCCAAAGAACTTCAGAATGTCGGCAACTTCCTCGCAAGACGGAAGGCGAAAACCGCACCGAAGTGACGATTCACAAAGAGTCATCCAGCCTCGCAGAGGGTTTTGCACCCGCTCTTCAGGACTAGGGATCTGCACCTCCAAATCGGGGGGCAGGTTGAAGCGCCTCCTCCATATATCCACATGCTCGAGGGAGAGACTCGAACGCAGCCGCATAGGACGGCTCTGTACACCCCGCTTGGAAACCTGAAAGAACAGAAAAGTAAGGTCAGAAAAGCGAGTCCGAGCGCACGTTACGCCCACACATACGAGCCATGCATGCACGCCAAGAGCGCACGAGATCATCCCACGCATGCCGCCGAGCCACTCGTGAGAAGAGCGACCGCCCCGCGCGCGCCTCGCGCGCGGTTTCAGCCCCGCGCGCAAGCGTGCGCGGATGCAGCCCCGCGCGCACCCACGCGCGGGGCCAGCCGCGTGCGCACCCGCGCGCGGGTGCAGCCCCGCGCGTGGGGTCAGCCCCTCCGGCCTCGCCCGATGCCCGGACCTTCTCTTCGATCAGATTCTTACCTTAACACTGTCGCCGTCGCCGCCCATTTCGGTGTTAGCACCCGTTCCGGCCATCGCCGCGTAGCCCCGTTGCAAAGAAAAATTCCCGAGCTTGCCGTTCGCTCCAAGACGACGGGATTTTGGGGGGAAAATGATGGGTACCCCTTAATTTATAAATAATTATCGTAACTCCCGCGCACCGGATCGTAACTCCCGCGCACCGGATCGTAACTCTCGCGCACCGGTTCGTAACTCCCGCGCAACGGATCGTAACTCCCGTGCACCGGATCGTAACTCCACCGCACCAAATCGCAACCGCCGCCGCCGCCGCCATCTTTACGGGCGGGCGGTGGCCGGTGGCCGCCCTCCCACGGCTAGCCACCCCCATGCGGCCGGCGGTCGCGGCCGACCGCCCGGGACCGGCCGCCCCCTTGCGGCCGGCGGTCGCGGCCGGCCGTCCGGGGCCGGCCGCCCCCTTGCGGCCGGCGGCCTCGGCCGGCCGCCTCCTTACGGCCGTCGGCCAACCGCCTCCTTGCGGGCCGGCCGCCCCCTTGCGGTCGGCGGCCGTGGCCGGCCGGCCGTCCATGGCCGGCCGCCCCCCTTGCGGCCGCCCGCCGCGTCCGATCAGTCGTGGTCGGCCGCCTCCTCCCTCGGGCGGCCATCGGCCGGCGCGCCTCCTCCGACCACCGTCGTGGGTCGGCCTTTTCTCCACCGTCCGATCATGACAGGACATCACAGCCCTCCGATCGCCACAAGTGATCGTGACCCTCCGATCTGCGATTAACCACCGTAACCACCGTAACCACCCAAACCACCTCGGAAACCCTATATAAGCACCCCTGATAGTTCATTTCAAGGGATCCGGCTTCATTCTATCCTTTGCTTTCTCTCTCTTCGTTCCTACTTTTCCCCAGAGCTTCTCTCTCTACTCGCCTCCTCCTCTCCTCTTTCACTCACTAACTTGGCAGGTTCTCCCGCGAACGCCGCCCAAAGAAGGAAGGAAGCGAAGTGTCAGTAAAGGCAACCCTCCTCAGTCCGAGGCGTAGAGCGCAGGCATCCTGCGGCGCGCGAGCCAGAAGAGCAAGCGCTCAAGAAAGACGCGCATCCAAGTGCACGGACTCCTAAGCGGTGGCCTGTCACCCAAGGAGAGCTCTCTCAACTCCCCAGTATTTATAACAAGGCGCGACCTGTCGCCCTCACTTTCTCTTTACAAGAGCACTGTAACAGAGGCAAATAGTGGAGTTTGGCTGGCACAGACCCAGCTACGTGGTTTTTTTCCCTTTCCGGGGTTTTCCACGTCAAAGTTGTGTGTGTACATTTTCTCTGTTTCTACTGTGACTGTGTGCGTACTCAATCGCCCGGGGCTAAGACGGACCGATCTGGAACCGGTCTACCGAGGGCATTGAGCGAACCGCAACAAGTTCCAATGGTGTACACGGTTTGGTTTGGTTTTAGATTTTTGGAACAACGCGTGGATGATTTAATTAGCGGTTTTGATCAAAAATCGAACCAAACCGAACTGTTACAGCCCTACCTATAAGAGCACTTCTTAAAAAACCTTTGCAAAATCTTGAATCTATTGCGGCTTCTTCAAAACTCAGCAAAACATTATAGTTATAGATGATTTTTTTGCAGTTAATTAAGAAGAATGAATATTATAATCAATTAATTTAAATCACAACCTCCCGAAATGAATTAATTGGGAATCCTATGTGGAAAAAGTAAGGTATTATTATCTTATATTCAAGTCCAAGTAACATGATTTTGAATTAAAATGAGCAAAAAATCTTCAAATATTATGGAATTATGAAATTATGTGTATCTTATATTCAAGTCCAAGTAATGTATACTTCTCGTTCCAATTTTTTGGGTTTCGAATAAAATTAAATAGCAATAAGGATTGAATTATTTGAGCAACAACCCCATCAGAAAGGCAGACATGAGTCGAAGATGATGGAGGCAAGTCGGAGTTCACAGAGATGAGTTGGAGTTCATAGTATTGGAGAGAAGTGGATCATTGTGGCAAGGAACTACCCAAAGGATGTCGATGGGGACTGACTTGAAGTAATCTTGCTATAAGTGACTTGAGATACTGCCAAAAAGAGACTTGTAGGAGACAGGACCATCAAAATTCAAATGGGAAGTCCGGGGTTGTGGTTTTCAAGAAAAGGAACGTGGGGATTAGGGAGGTAACCTAGTCGAAAATTGCCCTTAATTATAATAGTGTAATAGAATGATTTTCATTTATTAAAGAAGTTATGACATATTTTCATTTAGTATGGAAGGTTCATTTTTGGTGAATCTTAATTAAAATTTTCAAATATTTTTATTAGTGCATGATATTTTTGTCACTAAATAATTTTCATGTATTTTTATTTATGACCAAAATTACTTCAGTCGCTAAATAGAATTATGTAGTGACAAAAAACTTGGTCACTAAATATTAAGCTTCAATGACGAAAAAAGTTTTTGTCACTAAATAATATGTAGTGATCACAAAAATAATTTAGTCACTAAAAGTTTATTTTATGTGACTAAATAATTAATTTTGTCACTAATTATGTAAAACTCATTATTTATTGACCAACGTATATTTTTGTCACAAAAAGTACAGGCAAAATAATTTTTTCGCCGCTCCATCGTCGCCCACCTCCGTGAGGCCCTCCGGTCATATTCCTCTTGAAGATCAAAGGCTAGGAAATCCTCTTGGCCTCCTCCATCTTCCGCAAGCTTCCAATCCTCATTTCGAGGGATTTCTCACAGCACTCAGAGAGTTCTCCGGTGAAGGATGTGATCGTAGATTATTGACAGAGAAGACAGGTAAAGTGGAAGAAGGTGACATCTCTTCTGAACCCAGGACGGCAGTCGAAGTCCGAGCTCGGACGAGTCTTGACAACCCTCGATTCCGGCTGTGAAACTTGGAAGAGTTTTCATGCTTCAGTTGTATTCTTCCCTCTTCTTTGATTTTAGTAAACTTCTCTTTGATTTGTTGGTTGTTTGATGGATGATTGTATAAATTCTAATTTCAATTTAATGTTAGTTTTCATATCCATGTGATTGCCTTGTGTTTATGCTTGTGAGGAGTGCCTCCGTCTCGTCATTTTTGTTTCCCCCCGTCGTGAGCGTGGCCACACTAGCAATTACTAGTGTCGTGCTTTGTGAGGAGGTGCTTACGACCCCATTCCACCTATTTGAGTCATTTCCACTGCTAGCCTTTTCGTGCATCCGCCTACCGAAGCAGTGCATCGCGGCCTGCATAACTTCCATCCATCATGCGAAGCGGTGCTTGCGACCCTCATTATTGTTGTTAATTTTTCTTTTGATTTCGCTAAACCAAATTCATGCCCTCGTTTTAGTTTAATCTTTAGAATTAGTTTGCTGAACAATAGAATTGCACGCCCCAACCTGTGTTCCTTGCGAGATCGATATTTGGGGAGTTACTCCCATATTTTGTATTACTTGAGCGACTGGTGCACTTGTCATTAGCGCATCAGTGTCCTCCAGCTTAGGGGCATGACTCAGCCTGACCCAACATTGAAGAAGTCAGTTTCCACCGCCGAGCCGTTTCAGCAGACACACCCTTGGTCACGGGCGTGACCAAGGAGCTTGGCCTTTTCCGCAACCGCCAGTTTAACTCCAGATCATGTTGTTACCCGTTGTTTGCTGACCTAGTCAAGGCACATCCTAGGTCACGGGCGTGACCTAGGGCGTGTGCCACCGATTTATAGATTTTGACATTTTTCTCCCAACGTTCCCGGACTTTCAAGACGGCGGTTCCATAGTTTACACGCCCTAGGTCACGGGCATAACCTTGGGAGGTGACTTTGCAACAAATTCGACTATAAGTTCCAACAAAGATTAGAAGCTTGGGAGTTTGATTTTGGAGTTTATTTTCTGTAATTTTGCACTATTTTGTTATTTTTCTCAATCCTAATGTAAACACTTACTTTGTGTAATTTCAATTCAAGTACTTATTTTGCAATCATGTCTCTCTCTTCTCTTATATGTAATTCCCTTATCATAATGAGTAGCTAAATTTTAATTAGCATTTGATCATGATAACTTTGAAATGAAATAAACTTGTTTTATGTTACAATCCGGTTTTGATTTTTGTTATAAGTAGTAGTAATATTATTATTATTATTATTATTAGTAAACCTAATTCCTCTTATAATCTAACTCGAGCTGCCCCCCCCCCCCCCCCCCCGTTTATTTTCCTGTATCCCGCTCCCAGTGTTTCTCCCAATCCCGCTCTTCCCGTTCCCGCAAAGCCGATGCATCGACTCCCGATCCCGCTCCCTTGTCCCAAGCCGCAGGCGCCACTTTCGTCGCCTCCTCCTGCTCCCGCCGACTACTTCTTCTCCTGCCTCCCCCCAAGCCGACAACCACGACTTCCCCTTCTCCTCTGCTAGGGCCGGCAGCTTCCTGCGGCTTCTCCTTCTCAGGCTGTCGACAATAACTCCCCAGGCTGCCGATTTCTTCTTCTCCCTTCCTCCAAAGCCCTGCAGCAGCCCCTTTCCCTCTAGCAGCCCTCTTTCCTCTTGGTTTTGGTCAGCTTTTGGCTAGAAGAGCGGCTAGGGTTTTCCTCTTCCTTGGGCTTCATTTTTCTGCCTAGGGTTTGGTTCCCTCTCCTCCTTGAGCCCAGATTTAACTCCCTAATGGTAAGAATCTTCCTCCTTCACCCTTAATCAGAATTTTCTTGATTCCTAAATAATTTCTGCTCTCTAAATTAGGGTTTTCGTAACCCAAGCGCCGTCAAGCCTACGTTTCAGCGTGGTAGTCTCTTCTCCCCTCACTCATGAGGGAGGTAAATTTCTAACCCCGCTCTTGTTTGATTCTTGCGATATATAAATTATTGTGTTAGCATTTGGTTCTCCGTCATATCAAATTATCAAGCTTTGTCTGTGATTGTTCTTAAACAGGTTCGCTTGAGGAATGTCAATTTTGCTAGCGCCGCTTAGCCGCCACTAATTTCAACTTCTTTAAGGCAAGAAGAGATTCCTCTCTCTTGTAAACATTGCGTTTAATCTATTGTATCTGTCCTTTGATTATATGTTTGTATCCATGTATATAGTTGATCTGTCAAATGATTTTAATTCATGAGTGTCGAACTGGATAAATTAATAGTGCTGGGTTTAGACTATTGGAATTGACATTCGTTAGTGTAAGGAGGTAATTTTAATTGGATTCTCACCTTGATGGATTTCGTCTCTTTTGATGAATAATTTGAGGACAGTAGGTTTGAACTTTACGAACATTAATAGATTTAAATGATCATTGTTAAGGCTCCTAGCTAGTGATTTTAAAGATTGTTGGGTTATGTCACGCTCGTACCGTACACACATTTGAATTGGAAGATCACACTTGTAACGAACTATGAATAACAAATATATGTTTGGTGTTTCTATATCATGCTCGGTAGTGAACGCATGTTTTTTCTTGGAAGATAACTGTGCCCTAGAATTTGTTTAACCTAGGCGAGTTCTCGATATCTCTGATCTGACACCTGTCAACTTACCTCTGCAATTTACTCAATAAATCTTCTTGATATTATGACCTTGACCTCTCTAACCCGCAAGGCTTAAACTCACTGTTTGGTTCCTTCTGTGTCGTCGAATATGGTTTCGCATGTCTGTCTGAGTAAAACTTATCTTGGTCTGATCGTTCACTTTAAGTATTTTCGTTTCCATTAAAAATCACTACAGTGTGAATCATGTAACTCATAATATCATAAGCAAACATTGAAATGTGTTGGGGTCACTTGAGTTGCAGCCTTCACGACGCTAGTTGGGACCCACTAAGACTCCTTAAGCCGGGCTTGGGCCGTGACGAGGGTCGCGACAAGCAAGAAGTTTCCTGATAAGACTTGTATCCGGACTGAGTGTGAACCATATGCACCACTCAAAACACCTACATATTTCATTGATTGTTGCTTATGGTATTACTTGTTTCTATTACGTGTTATACTCTGGAGTAGTCTAATAAACTAATTTGTTCTGTTTAGCTCTTTTATTTACTTGTCTCGAATAGTTTTGCTTCATGAGAAACTGGTACACTCACCCATTTCTGTTTTTATTATTATTCTATACTTTATTTTACTCACTCTGTTCATTTCAATGTTCTGAGGCTTTTCCTTTCTGTTTTGGAATTGCCTTAGCGTTCGTGCAGCGCCGCTAGGTACTTGAGTCCGATCAGCATTAAGTTCCAAGTTCTATGTTTACATTTCTTTTAATATCAAATATTTTTTTTATGTAATAATTGCAATCAGACATTTTCTCTGGTATCATGGACAACTGCTAGGCTATTTAAATACTTTATGTACTAGAATTTGAAAGTAATGCATGTGCATCCTCTTGTGAATCATAATCGCATGAAAACTGTAGTAGTACCCGTAAAATATGATTTTTTTTTTAAAAATGCATGTGCACTTAAAACTCTCACTATTTTTAAACTATAAAAGCTTTCGCAAAAAAATCAAACTGTTTTTCTCGAAATTAACTATTTTAAAATTATTTTCAGCATTCTCTACATCCGCCTTAGCAGACATGACTTTCTTTTCGTCCATGTTGTGGCATCACGACCCGCCCGAAGCGCACTCTAACTGTTTTCGAGACGGGTCGTGACATTTTATTGATAAGAAAAATTAAAGGATTAGATATTTCTCCAAACATTATCTACGATGAAGGCAAGCATACCTATCGTGTATAACATAGGATATGAAAAGACGTATCAAAGTCGTATAATTCACAGGTCTTTCGAGTGTTTCTACTTCAATAAAACAAATTATTATATATTTTATCGGAGAAAACGCTGAAATCAAATTAAGCTAAATTAAAAATTAAAAGTGGAAAAAAAAACTAAAACTAAGGCTTGAATAATCATAAATAGATATATGAAAATCGCGTTAAAGAAAAGAAAATTAAACTCACCTTGAAATGAAAATGAAAGATAATTTTATAATCGTTCTAAACCAAACCTTGACCTTGAAGATTCCCAAATTATGAACGCACCTCTCTCGAGAATTACGCTCAACTAAGATTAGGTTGATCGACTGAACTCTTGTTCTCAAATCGAAACACCTAAAAATCACCTTAATGAGGTGAATCTCGCTATATGATTTGACTCCTATACATATGTACAACCCAGTGTTCGTTAAGTGGGTCCAACAAGGAAGAATAGTGGCCCTCTATATAACCCGACCCGCATTCGCCAGGCAGGCGGGCGAGCGAGCCCAGGCGGGCGAGCCAACCCGCATCCGCCAAGCGGGCGAGCTAGACCATGGGGTAGCCAACTCGCATTCACCAGGAAGGCGGGCAAGCCAGCCCGCATCCGCCAAGCGGGCAACCAAGTCGAGGAAGCTGGCCCACCTCCATATAACAGGCGAGCGAGCCGCAGGAATCAGGATTCGCCTAAAAGGCAGGCGAGCCGCGGGAGGCGAGCCGCACCCGTCCGGATGACTGGTGAGCTTGATCTCATTCTCCCCAAGAGTGGGGTGCAGATATCCTATGATTAATGTGATTTGGTCTGCCAATATCCCCATTGAACAACAGAGTTTCGCTATTGGCAGACCTCTTTTGGGTTGCATATAGTCGTTTAGAACAACATAGTTGTGTTATTTGCAGGCCAGACCTTAAAATATATAAATAGACCCAAGAGGGTACCTCATGTAACGTCTCGTTTCTCGTTAAGCCCCTCGCACGCATTTTGAGTCAAGAGAATTGACTCAGGCTCGGGAAGCTTCGAGTGAGTTGACTGGACTCAATGAATAGAGCATATTTTACTTAGAATATTTTTAGAAACTGAAGGCGTCGAGTACGTTGAGTGCACTCGACGTCATTCGACGAATTATAACTTAGAAGATCTCAAGGTGTTG
This sequence comes from Platanthera zijinensis, assembly GCA_039513925.1. NCBI lineage: Eukaryota > Viridiplantae > Streptophyta > Magnoliopsida > Asparagales > Orchidaceae > Platanthera > Platanthera zijinensis. Next base: position 105,083,473 of record CM077078.1, on the reverse strand, counting down.
TGGAGTTGATTGGACTCAGCACCACTCGACGAAATTGTACGTAAAAGATTTTCTGGACTCATGGCGTTGAGTGAACTCAATGTCAGTCGACGCATAAGCCGAGGCGTTGAGTGGATTCAACACCACTCAACGTCATTCAATGAAAAAGCCGAGGCATTGAGTGGATTCAACGCCATTCGACGAATTATGCTGAGGTGTTGAGTTGGCTCAACACCACTCAACGTATTTTACTTAGAAAAGTTTCTGGAAGTTGCGGCGTTGAGTGAAGTCAAAGCGGCGTTGAGTGAAGTCAAAGCGACGTTGAGTGGACTCAACACCACTCAACGCCATTTGACGAATTAAGTTGTGGCATTGAGTAAAGTCAAAGCGACATTGAGTGGACTTAACACCACTCAACACTTTTACTTAGAATCATTCTGAGAACTGTAGGCATCAAGTGCGTTGAATGCACTCGACGATTTGTCGAGTAAAGGTAAGTAAACTCAGCGCTTTGCTCTTAGTGTTATTCTGAGGTTGTAAGCGTCAAGTGTGTTGAGTGCACTTGATGCCACTAGACGATTTGCCAAGTAAAGAAGGTATACTCGACGATTTTAACTTAGAATTGTTGTACTTATATATGAAGTTGAGTGGTCACGATGAATCTCGACGATTCGTCGAGTAAGTGTATGATACTCGACGAATTTGACTTGAACACATTTTAGATGTTACAGGCGCTGAGTGGACTCAACACCACTCGATGAGGCGTCGAGTGATCATGACGAATCTCGACGATTCGTCGAGTGTGTATGGTATACACGATGATTTTGACTTAGAGCATTTTCGATAGATTGGGTTGCGGGTTCATGTGTACGGGCTGAACCAGATTTTCGGGAGATGCGCTGATTGACTTATTAGACCCGGTTCTTTTCGATTGTACTTATTTTAGGTATTAATAGGCGGTCCAATGTTAGACCTACACGTGGCGGAATGGTTTAACCCTTATTCCTAGTATAAAAGGAGTTTCACGGGAAACCCTATCCGTCACTTCACCCTTTTTGTCGAGTTGTTACCTGTGCCGAAGCCATCGATGTGATGACGATTGCCGGAGTCATTTTCTAGAAGAAGGGCTAATCTACCTTTACGTGAAGAACAACGCTAACACGAAGAAGATGCCGCCAAGAAGAGTGACAAGATCCATGGTCGGAACCACCGGAAACGAGGTGTGTTTTATACCCTCTCCCTTGGTGCTAGATCTATAGTTATTATTTAGGAGAGATGTCGACTCAAAAGAGTTTGACTTGTGAGATGAAGATCTCTTAGGTATAGACCATGTTAGGGTTTGTGCCCTAGAGATGTGATGTCTTCAACCTCTCCTCACTTCTTGGTGAAGATGTTGGACTTGGTTTCATGAAGAGAAATAGTCTATTGAGGGTGAATAAGGGAGGAAGAAGTTATGTAAATAACTTTGACTAAATGTCTAAAGAAAGAAGATGAACCGATGTCGTTCATCTTGCTTTAAGATGCGTGCAGAAATCAGTTTTATGTGCGCAGTGAAATTCAAGGTCATTTTCGGGTATGATACGGCCACATCTAGGCTTTCAACTAAACATGAAAGTCATAGACCTTGGAAAGACCTTTCCAACGGGTGGTTACCCATTTTCATACGAGTCATGTAGACTCGGGAATGTCCAATCTAAGTTGTTGTACAGTCAAGTCTTGTGTACATATTATTCTCGGGTTAGTGTAGAACTGGGTTTGAACTTGATAGAGAAGCCATGGGAGATTAATGTTGAGGTTTGCATGTGACTTGCTGAACTTAAAACTATTGGAGATTGTGCTAAACAAAAGATTGATGGGATTTAATTGATAGTGTAACACCCCTATCCGTCAAACAGCATATAACAGTAGGTCTGGTCGGGGCCCGATGCCATATACAACGGACAGACCGGCGGGTTACTCATTGAAACCATTCAACCAAAACACACATCCTACACAGAGCATCTAGCAGAAGCAATTTATTAATTTGCAAAAGCAAGAACCCAGCCACAAGCACGAATGTCCACTAACAAAACCAACAGGAATGAAATACAAAGTCCCACAAAGTACCGACCTTATGGCCTTAAATGAGTTCACGATATATAAAGCAGTGTCTTACAAACTTTGGCTCGCAGGCCAGCCACACATGATTTAAACAAGAAAACAAACAAGGCCTTCGAGGGCCGGCTCAGCAACTTGAGCTTTTGCCCGCTATTCGCCGCTCGGCTCCGCAGCACCTGCACACATAATTCACTGCAACGGTGGCAAACAAGAATAACGGTCAGCTAAAGCTGACCAAATTATAACGATTCCGCCCCTAAAACTCAGGGCGGCAAAGCTCCTTCCCTGCACTTGTTAGCGTAGCAAGCAATATAATGAATAAACACAACATCACAGGTGCAGGCTCACACGGCCACACACCCCGTGCTCTCAGGGCACTAACTCGGTGAACCCGATCAAAACCGCGGTCACACCACCATCCCTTGGATGGCAAATCTCGTGAACATTTAGTCTTTCCGACCTAAGCCTAAGACTCGCACGACTATGCCAATGGTCAGTCCCCTTTTCAGGTATCTGTCACCAAACTACATAGCCCGGGTCTGGTTCCACAAGCCCGTTGCTCACACTGCATTGTCAACTTAAGACAAATGCGCGGGTCAAGCTTCGTCGTATCCCAAAACTGATCATACAAGCACATAACCTAATTATGTTCAAGGTTGGCTCCCATGCCACCAAGATGGCAGAAATGTGTTTCTGCCCAGTTTTCCAGGTGCACCTTGGGGTTTATCCCCAAGATTCCCTGCTGCAATCTGCCACGTAGAAACCCGAAAACAACCAAAGGCACAGAGTCTTCTCCGGCTAATCATGCATAGTAACACATCACCGATCCAGACCAACTTGTCTGAGTAGGCTTCACACACCATGCCTATGTCTGTTTCTCGATTTCGGACTCTACATGCAAACAAGGGGGACTTTACATATCTACCCCAAGGAACACCGCATACTCGCCGTACACTCGCGGGAGCTGGTTTTCCCTATGCAAAAGAAGAAGAGCTTCACATGCTCAAGTAGAGAATCGTTACCCTAGCATTCCTTTTCGGCGCCAAGGAAATCTACACGGATGAAAAGCACCGTGATTATCTCGCATCCATAGATTTTGACTCAGTTTGTGATTTGGCGCTCTGAATCTCCTCCGGCGACCGGATCTTTCTTCCTTCTTACTCTCCCCTCTCAATAGAAGTTAGAAAGAGATAGAACTCAAGAGAATGAGAGCTTTCCACCCCAAAACCGGCCTTAACCCTAAGATGGGAAAAGCCTGAACCATCGGATCCCAAAATAAGGAAACAAACGGCAACGATTCGCCCTGAAAATAAACTTCCTGGGCCGAACACGGCTTGCGACACGCCCGTGTCCAAGGCCGTGTAACTCATTCGCCGTCATTCGGTAAAATCCCAACCAGGACATGGCCTGTGACACGGCTTGGAACACGCCCGTATCCCAAGTGACACGCCTGTGTCACGGGCTGTGTGCCTCAAACGACACGGGACCAAACACGTCCCGAGCACGACACGGCCATGTGACACGCCTGTGTTGTAACATCCCATTTTCAACTAGACCCCCCCTAGGAGTAGTTTTTGTCCTGACTAGGTCAGGACAGACCCTTAGAGAACCAAAATGGGCCAAATGAGCTTGGCCATGAAAGTGAAAGGCACATTGGTCTGCAAATAGTAATTTCTAATTACTAGCTTAAGGGTGTCCATAGGGCTTCACCATGACCACATGGCCCCACCACATCACTCCTAACCCATTAAAGGATCCATTAGAGCCATAGGGATCCATTGGAGTCAGCCCAAAGTGGTCGAATTGACCAAGGACCACCAAAGGCCTAAATTGGGCAAGGTGTCCTAACTAAGGGCAATTGACCTCTAATGTGTCCATCTAACCCTATTTAGGTCTTCCTAGACCTTGAGTGAGGCAATTGGGTCACCAAGGGCCCATTGGGGTCAACCTTAGTGGCTAATTTGACTCAAGTCAACCCTAAGCCACTTGGAGTCAAACCTAGCCAAATGGGCTAACTTGTGCTCAAGCCCAACCCACTTGGGCTAACCATGTTTTAATAAATGAAATATACGTGTGGGCTGCCTTTGGGTTAGGTAGGAGCCAAAATTCAGCATGAAGTGTAGAGAGAGAAAATTCACCCATGGAGGAGAGAGAAAGTAGAATAAAATATAAGAGGAGACTTTGGGCTCACCCTCCCCCTTCCCCAACCTCCCCAATTTATTACTCTAGGAAAATACAAGCTAACCCAACTCAACCAGCCACCTTTTGACTGGTTTGGACCAAGCCTCACCCCCACCTACCCTAGCCACCATTGTTGACTTTAGCCAATATTGGCCATGAAGCCTACCAGCCACCTAACACCCCTAATCTCCCCTTTAAAAGCTTCACAGGACTCCCCTCACTCACTTCCACCACCTACTTGAAGGAGCCAAGCAGCCACCAAGAAGCTTCAAAAATTCGGCCACCACCACCACCATGGTCTCCCGCCGCTCCTCTCGCATCCAAGCCCGTGTGCAGGTCCTCCCTCACCTCTCTCTTCATGCTGTAGATCTTAGGATTGTTAGGGATAGGGTTTGGGCTCGAATGAGCCCGAACCGAGCTCAGTTTTTCCTCCATTAATGGAGATCGGGAAGCTCACGGGTTGGGTGGCGCCGCCGCCTCCCGCCGCCCTAGTCGCCGGAAAAGGGAGCCCCCACCATCGTGAGGTGGGAGATGAAGTTTCCCGGTGGTGTCGCCGCCGGCAACCGCCGGGAAACTCCCCGAGAAATCTCAAGAAGCCGGCTGGTTCCTGCATGCTGGATTGGAGAAGAAAAGCAGCAGCCATCAGATGGCTTTAAGATTCGTGCCATGCAAATATATAAATCCAGTATTTATATAATTTATGAATAGTGTTATTCTGCCTTGTAAAACAGCCTCCTTTGCATGTCAAATTTAGAGCCCTTCTGGACATTTTCATAAAACATGTTCAACATAAAAATTATAGGTCTTGAAGTTAGCTTTAATTTGATATGTTACACAAAAAATTTGGTTAAGTATACTGCCGTGTAGAGCCACTTTTCTAGGGCTGGTCCTAGGGTAGGTCAGAAATTTAAATGAGTGCCCTGCCCAAACCCTAAGTCCAAATGGGCTGAAATTTTGGGCATGTGGTTTATTTAGGTATATCTAGACCCTCCCCAAAAATGGGAATTTTTGGGAAAAATAATCCTATAGTTTTAGTCAAAATTTGATAAATCAATTAATGTTGATTTTTGGAGCATATCAACCCCAATTGGCCCCAAATTTTGGTGGCCTGCCCTTGGGGGTATATTAAACCTATGGTAAAAATATTAGCCAATTTAGATTTGTGCATGTTGATATATCTCACTTGTAAGGGTTGAAAGAGGGATGGTCTTGGGCTGCAAATAACAAAAATATAGAAAATTAAAGGAGATGCCCAAGTCCATCCAGAGGCCCAAATGTCCTGGGATTTTGGACAGCAACAAGTTTAGGGCATATTTAGGCCCTGCCCAAAAATGGGATTAGTTGGAATTAAAATTAGGGGGAAAATTACTTAGATACCCCTAGGCTTGTTTAGGTGATTCATGGAGTATTTCAACTCCAAAAGGCCCCAATTTTTGGTGGCATGTCTATGAGGACAATATTAGGGCATGGTTAAATTTTCAGCCCATATGGATCACTGCATGTTGGGTTAACCCACTTGCATGTGTAGGCTATACTTAACCTTGGTGTGCAAATAGCAAAAGTTGCTATGATGTGTATTTATCCATTTTGGGACTTCTAAAAAGCTTGAAACTAATTCCAAAGGATCTTTAGGACAAATTTGACCCCTCAAATTAATTGTGGGATTTTTGGGATCAAAAATCCCATTATTTGGTATTTTCAAAATAAAGGCCTTTTTGGAAAATAAATTGTAGAAATAGGTATTAATCAAGGAAAAATCCCCAAAATCAGTCAAGTCAAAAATGAAGTTTTTATTTGACTTAGGAAAATTCTATACCTCTGTTTGACAACTTTTAGAGCAAAATTCATGGAAATGACTATTTTACCCTTTTTATATTTGTTCATGAATTGGTAGAAATACATGTTGGAAAATTGTAGAAATAATTCTGGAGTTGTATAATTGTTATATTAGTCTTGTAGAATTATTTCAGAATTTTTTGGATACACTGTAAATTATTAAATAAGCATAATGGCATTTTGGTAAATATTTAAGAATGGATTTTGATAGGCCATTACACTGTATATGTTAATGAAACTCTGCCATTAGTCATAAAGTAGTGATATAAATGCTCAGTAATTTTCCTGGAATTTTGGGTTGTATATTTCTTATACTTCATTTGGAAAATGATAAATATGTAGACATTGTATTAATTATGGAATAAATAGAAATATAAAAAGGAAAATTATGACATCTTGTAGACAGCAATAGTTTACTCACATGCAACTCATGAAAATTCCCTTAGGTCAGTAGAATTTAATTGATACCACTTCATGTGTAAAATGGCCTAGGGAATAATTTAAATGATTTAATTAGAGGCCTTAATGACCTAGGAAAATTATGAAAATCAACACATTCATTTCATTAGTCCATACCATCCTAGGATAAATATTTGGGGTCAGTTGGACCAAAGATTTAGAAGTTCGATTTCGGGGTGGTATTAGGTCATGGGCTGCGCATAGTAAAAGTACGTTATGCCTTAAGGCCCACCGGGGGATAAATCGACGATTGAACTAGAGAATAAGTTTGGAGGTATAACCCTGGTGGGTAGAGTCGTCTTAGTGACGAGAGTAAAAGTGCAAGTCACCGGGTAACACTTAGAGTGGAGGACGGCGGAAGGTCGTCGCCCTCCCAATAACAACTTAAGTCATTAGGTTGCTAAGTAATAACAAGTGAAGTATGGGTAATGGGTAAACACCGACTTAAATTAATTATCCTTGTGAAAGGGAACTTTAGGCTTCATCCCATCTTGGTTTCTAGTGCCTTCGAGACCCCTTCATTGGGCATACCTTGGGCAGTCCTGGGATTAACCCTAAAATACTAAGTGTAACAACCGGTAGACAAGAGTAGTCTAATAGGCTAGGTAAACTGTATCTGTTCTCACTCGTGACGAGTTGGAGGGAAAGGGTTAAGTCGTCCCGAGGTGTTCAAAGGGGCGTCATCCCGCGGTGTTCAAAGGGATGAGGTTTGGAATTTAAGCCGGACGGGTTAGTCCGGGGAGCTTTGGCTCGGTTGTTGACTATTACGGACGGGTTTGTCCGGGGAGCATCGGCTCGGAGGTTGATACATCAAGTTTGCATGTGCATAAGAAATACCTAAGGTGGTGGGTCTTCGGTGTTGGAGGGTCGTTGCACCGACGCCAATACGATGACTCGGCAAGTGTGGTTTTACACTTCGCCAAACTAAGTCCGGCGGTCTTGTCGGCAAAGAGTACGCGTAGTCCGCTTAGTGCACCAAGCGTTGAGGCGTACGATAGGTCAGACCGGTAGTGCTATACTGGTTTTGAGGTGGGCGAGGCCCAACCCACCGCTTTCGTCTTCCACTACGGAGGTATCCTGGGAGGTAACGGCTCTGAAAGGGGGAACTAAAGGTTTGTGTACATAAAGTCGGGTGTGTGAGTTGCACTGCTTGAACATCATTAACCCACCATATAGATGCATATCATAATCATTCATAATAATCTATGACACCTAATGTATAAGTTTAATGGGACGCTTATACATTAGGACTTGCAAAACGACCCCTTGGTCTATAAGCTTGTGTGGGGCAGGTTTATAAGTCAAGGTCAACTTACTATATTTATAATTGATGTTTGATAACCGACACCCCAACGTATAAGTTTAATGGGACACTTATACGATGGGAGCCTTGCAGAAGATCCCTTGGCTTATGTGCCTTCGCATAAGTTAAGGTTACTTTACTTATATTAATTGTCTTTTATGCTCAGTTATTACTGTCACTTATATTCATAGAATTGCTAGACTAGGTCCACCGTCACCTGCTTTTGTTGTACTCTCCACTTCATGTCCTTCCCTTTCTTCCTCCCCGCCCGGTGCCTTAGAGCATGGGGGAAAGGGGTGGGGGATGATAGGACTTGGTCTTTTTGACTGACGGGCGACCAAACATCATATTAGGGAATCGTGGAGCCCAGCATGGAGGAGCAGCCCAGGAGGCCGATGCGCTTAGAGATGGGGCAGTCTAGTACGGGTCTTCAGACTGCCGGGACCGTGAGTTCAGCTTACTAGTAGATGTTCTATTTTACTTCCGCATGAGTGATTCTGTAGTGAGGACTTTGATGTACCGGGCATAAGCCCTTATTCAGTACTCTTTTCTTATTAGATCTGTGGACACTCCCTTCGTGGAGATTTTCTAATATATGTGATTTGATGTGGACTGCATTTCTTTCTACTTGCTACTAAATTATGATCGAACAAGGCCGGCAGAATCGGCGTTTTGTGGGGACGACCTTCCCGGGTGCGAAGTCGTCACCGCAAAGCGGCGGTTCTGGGCATAAGACCCCGAGTTTTAAAAAGAAAAAAAAGGGGGTCTTACAAGTGGTATCAGAGGCAAACATCGATCAGAAAAGTAGCAGTCCACAAATCCCTGGGTCACCCCCGCGCGAGTTTAGTTTGTGGACAAACTAAGCAGCGGAAGCGTGGTGTGCCCATAAAGGAAATCACATATAATTATCCACTTTTAGTTAATATCGAGCGATTTCTCATAGTGAAAACTTTGTTGCGCAGCCCCCAGTACAGACTACACCACAGGGTGGAGCCCAGCAGATCCCAGGAGTTGCCCCACCACAACCGGTCCCCGCTCATTTCCTGCAGACAGACATTGGACAGACCTTGACAGCAATCTTAGAGGCATTCAGGGCCCAGCAGGTTCCGGCTCCGCAGCCGAACCTGGGGACCAACTGGCTTAGCGTCTTCCGAGGACTCTCTCCTCCGTCCTACTTGGGAACGGAGGCGGCAGTACGGACCGAGGAGTGGCTGGACATTATGGAGGAGATGCTGACAGGGATACGATGCCCTTGGGAGGAGAGGGTACCACTGGTGGTCTCCTGCTTGGAGTCTCACGCCAAGCGGTGGTGGAAGACAGTTCTGGACACGACTTTTGCGGACAGGGTGGCTGCTGAGGTTACATGGGTGGAGTTCAGGGCTCTACTGCTGGAGCACTTCGTTCCATAGTCAGCCAGAGATAAGCTGGAGGATCGTTTCTTACAGTTGAAGCAAGGGACCAGGACCGTGGTAGAGTACCATCGGGAGTTCGACCATTTGGCCCGTTATGCAGACTCGTATCAGCTAGACGAGGCAGGGTATACCAAGAGGTTATACAAGGGGTTGAAGGAGGATCTGAGGGAGGCCTTATTGTTCGTGTCCGACGGGCCTATTACTCGGATTCTGGAGATGGCCAAGAGGATCGAGGCAGACTGGCATACTACCCGGGGCCGGAAGCGGCCGACAGAGGACCAGAGCAGGGGAAGCAGGAATGAGCAGCGTCGATTCCATGCAGCAGATGGCAGGAAGATAGAGGTTCAGCCTCGTCAAGAGGTGAGGCATGAGCCAAGGGAACAGGTAACACTGGCTCCTCAGCCTCTCCAGATGCGGGAGATGCCCAGACCTCAGATGCAGGAAGTGCAGAGACCTGGAGGTGGGGCTTACCCTCCACCAGAGTGTTACCACTGCCGTCAGGTGGGGCACATCAAGAGGAACTGCCCTATGAGAAGGGGGCCCGCTCTAGTGCCACAGATTGCCCCACCTGCTCAGCACTATGGAGGCCGAGGACGCGGCCAAGGATGTGGATTCCAGGGCGGAGATCGCCGGCAGGATAGGGAACAAGTATATGCATTGGATCTGGCTCAACCTCGACATCCTGAGGAAGTGATCACAAGTATGCCAGAATTTGTTTAAAATATTTATTTATGGTTCCTTTGATTGATAGTTAGACACTTGACTTAGAAAAATGTCAAACTAGAAAAGAAAACCTTAGTTAGATTCTAAGACATTTTATTACCCCAGGCATAGTCCTCATCAGTGGCAAGCCCGCATATACACTGTTCGACACGGGTGCCTCGCGCTCGTTCGTATCAGAGGCCTTCATTGATGGCTTAGCAGGCGTGAAGCGATTCATGGGCTCGATGTTGAGGATACGACTAGCAGACGGATCCGAGCTACACACTGATGCGCACTGCAACATGGAGGCAGAGATTGGTGGGAAAGCGTTCGAAGCACCAGCCGCGATCCTGAGGCTTCCATCATATGATCTGATATTGGGCATGTCATGGTTATATTGGAACCATGCCCTAATTGACTGCGTGGCCAAGAAGATTACCCTGAAGCATGGAGATTCATTAGTCGCAGTAGAAGGTATAAGGCCTGCCTCCCACATATTTTTGTCATCTATTCAGGCTGTCAAGGCCCATATACAGGGCGATGAGATCTATCAGATACTCTTCGAGATGGCGGAAGCCAAGGATTCTATATCCGGCATACCAGTAGTACGAGATTTTTCGGACGTCTTCCCAGAGAAACTACCAGGGCTACCCCCGCACCGGGGGCAAGATTTCCAGATAGTACTTATGCCAGGGGCTAAGCCGGCATCCAGAGCTCCCTACCGCATGGCCCCAAAGGAGCTGACAGAGTTTCGAAGCCAGTTGCAGGAGCTAGTAGAGGCCGGGTTTGTCCGGCCAAGCACTTCACCATGGGGAGCCCCGGTGTTGTTTGTTAAGAAGAAGGACGGGAGTCTCCGCTTGTGTATTGACTACCGAGCCTTGAACCGGCTAACCGTCCGGAATACCTATCCACTACCAAGGATAGATGAGCTGTTTGACCAGCTGGAAGGGGCACACTTCTTCTCGAAGTTGGACCTAAGGTCGGGCTACTACCAGTTGCGGATCCGAGAGGAGGATATACAGAAGACTGCTTTTAGTAGCAGGTACGGACTCTACGAGTTTACCGTGATGCCCTTCGGGCTCACGAATGCACCGTCAGCATTCATGACTCTCATGAACGGGGTCTTCGAGCCATATTTAGATGTGTTTGTCATCGTCTTCATCGATGACATCCTCATTTACTCGAGGACCGAGGAGGAGCACACGAGGCATCTGACGCTGACCTTGGAGAAGCTACGGGAACATCATCTATATGCTAAGTTCAGCAAGTGTCAATTCTGGCTGAAGGAGGTGGCCTTCTTGGTACACGTGATCAGTGGAGTTGGGTTGGCGGTAGATCCGGCCAAGATTCAGGCCGTCCGGGACTGGCCATAGTTGAAGACAGCTACGGACGTACGGAGATTCCTAGGACTTGCTGGCTATTACCGGAAGTTCGTAGAAGGATTTTCTAGACTTGCTCTCCCACTCACATCCCTGACGAGGAAGGAGATACCTTTTATCTGGACACCGCAGTGCGAGGCAGCATTTCAGGAGCTGAAAGGTCGGCTCACATCCGCACCGATACTCGCTCTCCCCTCGGGGAAAGAGGGATTTCAGGTTTATGCGGATGCCTCCTATCAGGGTATGGGAGCTGTATTGATGCAAAGGGGTCACGTCATCGCCTACGCCTCCCGCCAGCTGAAACAACATGAGCAGAACTATCCGGTCCACGACCTAGAGATGGGTGCAGTTATATTTGCGCTGAAGGTCTGGCGGCATTACCTTTATGGAGTCCACTGCGACATATTTTCATATCACAAGAATCTGAAATATGTGGATACGCAGAAGGAACTAAATATCCGGCAGCGGCGATGGATGGAGTTTCTAGCAGACTACCAGTACGAGATGCATTACCATCCGGGTAAGGCAAACGTGGTAGCTGATGCCTTGAGCCGGAGAGCGACTACTACAGGAGCAGGACCCCAGGCCATGACTTTAGAGCTATTACAGAGCCTTGAAGACATGCGCATCACCTTAGTATCGTCTGATGACACTGAGCTTTACGAGGAGTATTTAGCTGCGACGAGCGTCAACGACGATATACATGATAGAGTCCGGGATTGGCAGAGGCAGGATGCCAAGCTGGAGCCGATATTATGGGCTTTGGAGGCAGGCTCAGCAGGAGATTATACGATGCGGGGTGATCTGGTGTGCTTCAGAGGTCGGACATACATACCGGATGGAGGGCAGATACGGGAGGACATCATGACTGAGGCTCATCATAGCTGATACTCTATACATCCCGGGATTACGAAGATGACGGCAGATTTGAAGAGGACTCTCTACTGGCCGGGGATGAAGAAGGACATCACTCGTTTTGTGACCCACTGTGAGGCGTGTCAGTTGGTGAAGGCCGAGTGCAAGAACCCAGCAGGACTACTAGAACCACTTCCAGTGCCGGAGTGGAAATTTGAGGACATCGCCATGGACTTCATCCATGGCCTACCTCGATCACGGACGGGAAACGATTCGATCTGGGTGATCGTGGACCGTCTGACGAAGGTAGCTAGATTCATCCCGATCAGGAAGGACGACTCCGTTGGAGGGTTGGTGCGGAAGTTTGTGGAGCAGTTTGTCCGTTATCACGGCGTGCCGAAGACGATCGTATCCGATCGAGATGGCCGGTTTACATCCAGAGAGTGGAGATCGGTGCAGGCTTACCTTGGCTCCCGACTGACCTTCAGTACGGCTTTCCACCCCCAGACTGGCGGGCAGACGGAGCGTACCAATCGGACGCTAGAAGACCTCCTAAGATTATGTATTGTAGACCGTGGAGAGCCCTGGGAGAAGATGCTGCCATTGGTGGAGTTCTCGTACAACAACAGCTACCAGTCCAGCATACGGATGGCTCCTTACGAGGCTTTATATGGGAGGAGGTGTAGGACACTGTTATCTTGGCTACAAGACGTGGATCCGCAGACTCTAGACTCGGAGTTTGTGGAAGACACCGAGGCTCAGGTGAGATTGATCCGGGACCGGATGCTAGAGGCGCAGAGCAGACAGGCCAAGTATTATGACGCTCGGCATCGTCAGGTGGAGTTTCAGATCGGGGACCGGGTGTTCTTGAAGATCCGGCCAATGCATGGAGTTTTACGGGTGCGAGGTCAGTGGAAGAAGCTCAGCCCGAGATACATGGGGCCTTTCAGGATCCTGGAGCGGATCGGTCCCCTAGCTTACCGGCTGGAGCTGTCACCGAAGCTGGCAGGTTTGCACGATGTGTTCCATGTATCCTCCCTCAGAAGGGCTCTACTACCCCGGAGCTGCAGATTATGACCCCGGATGGGCCGGTAGCTTCAGATCGATCAGTTCACTTGGAGCCAGTTCGGATTGATGATAGAGGGATACGGGTCTTGCGCCGCAAGAAGATCCCGTTAGTCAAGGTCCTGTGGAGGAACCACGGCCAGGAGGAGCATACTTGGGAGCCGCAAGATCTGATGCAACAAAAGTACCCTGAACTATTCAGTCAGGTATACCTCATTACCCTTCAAGATGTTACAACTTACATTCCTACTTTATGTCAGTAGCACCGCTTTAGGAAGGATATGAGCTAATCTTTTGTTTATTGGGAACTTACCCTCTATTTAATAAACAAAGTAATCACTCCAACTCCATATGGGATGTTACAAGTTTAACTTATTCCGGTAAGACACCCGTAGGCTTAACCTTAATTTCAGGGACGAAATTTTTGTTTTGTTTATTGGGATTTGTAACATCCCATTTTCAACTAGACCCCCCTAGGAGTAGTTTTTGTCCTGACTAGGTCAGGACAGACCCTTAGAGAACCAAAATGGGCCAAATGAGCTTGGCCATGAAAGTGAAAGGCACATTGGTCTGCAAATAGTAATTTCTAATTACTAGCTTAAGGGTGTCCATAGGGCTTCACCATGACCCCATGGCCCCACCACAACACTCCTAACCCATTAAAGGATCCATTAGAGCCATAGGGATCCATTGGAGTCAGCCCAAAGTGGTCGAATTGACCAAGGACCACCAAAGGCCTAAATTGGGCAAGGTGTCCTAACTAAGGGCAATTGACCTCTAATGTGTCCATCCAACCCTATTTATGTCTTCCTAGACCTTGAGTGAGGCAATTGGGTCACCAAGGGCCCATTGGGGTCAACCTTAGTGGCTAATTTGACTCAAGTCAACCCTAAGCCACTTGGAGTCAAACCTAGCCAAATGGGCTAACTTGTGCTCAAGCCCAACCCACTTGGGCTAACCTTGTTTTAATAAATGAAATAGACTTGTGGGATGCCTTTGGGTTAGGTAGGAGCCAAAATTCAGCATGAAGTGTAGAGAGAGAAAATTCACCCATGGAGGAGAGAGAAAGTAGAATAAAATATAAGAGGAGACTTTGGGCTCACCCTCCCCCTTCCCGAACCTCCCCAATTTATTACTCTAGGAAAAGACAAGCTAACCCAACTCAACCAGCCACCTTTTGACTGGTTTGGACCAAGCCTCACCCCCACCTACCCTAGCCACCATTGTTGACTTTAGCCAATATTGGCCATGAAGCCTACCAGCCACCTAACACCCCCAATCTCCCCTTTAAAAGCTTCACAGGACTCCCCTCACTCACTTCCACCACCTACCTGAAGGAGCCAAGCAGCCACCAAGAAGCTTCAAAAATTCGGCCACCACCACCACCATGGTCTTCCGCCGCTCCTCTCGCATCCAAGCCCGTGTGCAGGTCCTCCCTCACCTCTCTCTTCATGTTGTAGATCTTAGGATTGTTAGGGATAGGGTTTGGGCTCGAATGAGCCCGAACCGAGCTCAGTTTTTCCTCCATTAATGGAGATCAGGAAGCTCACGGGTTGGGAGGCGCCGCCGCCTCCCGCCGCCCTAGTCGCCGGAAAAGGGAGCCCCCACCATCGTGAGGTGGGAGATGAAGTTTCCCGGTGGTGTCGCCGCCGGCAACCGCCGGGAAACTCCCCGAGAAATCTCAAGAAGCCGGCTGGTTCCTGCATGCTGGATTGGAGAAGAAAAGCAGCAGCCATCAGATGGCTTTAAGATTTGTGCCATGCAAATATATAAATCCTGTATTTATATAATTTATGAATAGTGTTATTCTGCCTTGTAAAACAGCCTCCTTTGCATGTCAAATTTAGAGCCCTTCTGGACATGTTCATAAAACATGTTCAACATAAAAATTATAGGTCTTGAAGTTAGCTTTAATTTGATATGTTACACAAAAAATTTGGTTAAGTATACTGCCGTGTAGAGCCACTTTTCTAGGGCTGGTCCTAGGGTAGGTCAGAAATTTAAATGAGTGCCCTGCCCAAACCCTAAGTCCAAATGGGCTGAAATTTTGGGCATGTGGCTTATTTAGGTATATCTAGACCCTCCCCAAAAATGGGAATTTTTGGGGAAAATAATCCTATAGTTTTTGTCAAAATTTGATAAATCAATTAATGTTGATTTTTGGAGCATATCAACCCCAATTGGCCCCAAATTTTGGTGGCCTGCCCTTGGGGGTATATTAGACCTATGGTAAAAATATTAGCCAATTTAGATTTGTGCATGCTGATATATCTCACTTGTAAGGGTTGAAAGAGGGATGGTCTTGGGCTGCAAATAGCAAAAATGTAGAAAATTAAAGGAGATGCCCAAGTCCATCCAGAGGCCCAAATGTCCTGGGATTTTGGCCAGCAACAAGTTTAGGGCATATTTAGGCCCTGCCCAAAAATGGGATTAGTTGGAATTAAAATTAGGGGGAAAATTACTTAGATACCCCTAGGCTTATTTAGGTGATTCATGGAGTATTTCAACTCCAAAAGGCCCCAATTTTTGGTGGCATGTCTATGAGGACAATATTAGGGCATGGTTAAATTTTCAGCCCATATGGATCACTGCATGTTGGGTTAACCCACTTGCATGTGTAGGCTAGACTTAACCTTGGTGTGCAAATAACAAAAGTTGCTATGATGTGTATTTATCCATTTTGGGACTTCTAAAAAGCTTGAAACTAATTCCAGAGGATCTTTAGGACAAATTTGACCCCTCAAATTAATTGTGGGATTTTTGGGATCAAAAATCCCATTATTTGGTATTTTCAAAATAAAGGCCTTTTTGGAAAATAAATTGTAGAAATAGGTCTTAATCAAGGAAAGATCCCCAAAATCAGTCAAGTCAAAAATGAAGTTTTTATTTGACTTAGGAAAATTCTATACCTCTGTTTGACAACTTTTAGAGCAAAATTCATGGAAATGACTATTTTACCCTTTTTATATTTGTTCATGAATTGGTAGAAATACATGTTGGAAAATTGTAGAAATAATTCTAGAGTTGCATAATTGTTATATTAGTCTTATAGAATTATTTCAGAATTTTTTGGATACACTGTAAATTATTAAATAAGCATAATGGCATTTTGGTAAATAATTAAGAATGGATTTTGATAGGACATTACACTGTATATGTTAATGAAACTCTGCCATTAGTCATAAAGTAGTGATATAAATGCTCAGTAATTTTCCTGGAATTTTGGGTTGTATATTTCTTATACTTCATTTGGAAAATGATAAATATGTAGACATTGTATTAATTATGGAATAAATAGAAATATAAAAAGGAAAATTATGACATCTTGTAGACAGCAATATTTTACTCACATGCAACTCAAGAAAATTCCCTTAGGTCAGTAGAATTTAATTGATACCACTTCATGTGTAAAATGGCCTAGGGAATAATTTAAATGATTTAATTAGAGGCCTTAATGACCTAGGAAAATTATGAAAATCAACACATTCATTTCATTAGTCCATACCACACTAGGATAAATATTTGGGGTCAGTTGGACCAAGGATTTAGAAGTTCGATTTCGGGGTGGTATTAGGTCATGGGCTGCGCATAGTAAAAGTACGTTATGCCTTAAGGCCCACCGGGGGATAAATCGACGATTGAACTAGAGAATAAGTTTGGAGGTATAACCCTGGTGGGTAGAGTCGTCTTAGTGACGAGTAAAAGTGCAAGTCACCGGGTAACACTTAGAGTGGAGGACGGCGGAAGGCCGTCGCCCTGCCGATAACAACTTAAGTCATTAGGTTGCTAAGTAATAACAAGTGAAGTATGGGTAATGGGTAAACAGTGACTTAAATTAATTATCTTTGTGAAAGGGAACTTTGGGCTTCATCCCATCTTGGTTTCTAGTGCCTTCGAGACCCCTTCATTGGGCATACCTTGGGCAGTCCTGGGATTAACCCTAAAATAGTAAGTGTAACAACCGGTAGACAAGAGTAGTCTAATAGGCTAGGTAAACTGTATCTGTTCTCACTCGTGACGAGTTGGAGGGAAAGGGTTAATTCGTCCCGAAGTGTTCAAAGGGGCTTCATCCCGCGGTATTCAAAGGGATGAGGTTTGGAATTTAAGCCGGACGGGTTAGTCCGGGGAGCTTTAGCTCGGTTGTTGACTATTACGGAAGGGTTTGTCTGGGGAGCGTCGGCTCGGAGGTTGATACATCAAGTTTGCATGTGCATAAGAAATACCTAAGGTGGCGGGTCTTCGGTGTTGGAGGGTCGTTGCACCGACGCCAATACGATGACTCGGCAAGTGTGGTTTTACACTTCGCCAAACTAAGTCCGGCGGTCTTGTCGGCAAAGAGTACGCGTAGTCCGCTTAGTGCACCAAGCGTTGAGGCGTACGATAGGTCAGACCGGTAGTGCTATACTGGTTTTGAGGTGGGCGAGGCCCAACCCACCGCTTCCGTCTGCCACTACGGAGGTATCCTGGGAGGTAATGGCTCTAAAAGGGGGAACTAAAGGTTTGTGTACACAAAGTCGGGTGTGTGATTTGCACTGCTTGAACATCATTAACCCACCATATAGATGCATATCGTAATCATTCATAATAATCTATGACACCTAATGTATAAGTTTAATGGGACGCTTATACATTAGGACATGCAAAACGACCCCTTGGTCTATAAGCTTGTGTGGGGCAGGTTTATAAGTCAAGGTCAACTTACTATATTTATAATTGATGTTTGATAACCGACACCCCAACGTATAAGTTTAATGGGACACTTATACGATGGGAGCCTTGCAGAAGATCCCTTGGCTTATGTGCCTTCGCATAAGTTAAGGTTACTTTTCTTATATTAATTGTCTTTTATGCTCAGTTATTACTGTCACTTATATTCAAAGAATTGCTAGACTAGGTCCACCGTCACCTGCTTTTGTTGTACTCTCCACTTCATATCCTTCCCTTTCTTCCTCCCCGCCCGGTGCCTTAGAGCATGGGGGAAAGGGGTGGGGGATGATAGGACTTGGTCTTTTTGACTGACGGGCGACCAAACATCATATTAGGGAATCGTGGAGCCCAGCATGGAGGAGCAGCCCAGGAGGCCGATGCGCTTAGAGATGGGGCAGTCTAGTACGGGTCTTCAGACTGCCGGGACCGTGAGTTCAGCTTACTAGTAGATGTTCTATTTTACTTCCGCATGAGTGATTCTATAGTGAGGACTTTGATGTACCGGGCATAAGCCCTTATTCAGTACTCTTTTCTTATTAGATCTGTGGACACTCCCTTCGTGGAGATTTTCTAATATATGTGATTTGATGTGGACTGCATTTCTTTCTACTTGCTACTAAATTATGATCGAACAAGGCCGGCAGAATCGGCGTTTTGTGGGGACGACCTTCCCGGGTGCGAAGTCGTCACCGCAAAGCGGCGGTTCTGGGCATAAGACCCCGGGTTTTAAAAAGAAAAAAAAAGGGGGTCTTACATGTGTCACATGCCGTGTGCTAGACACGCCCTGGGACATGCCCGTGTCCCAGGCCGTGTAACTCCCTCAGCATAAACCAGCAAACTGCCCGAGTAGGACACGGCCTATGACACGCCCGTGTCTCAGGCCGTGTTCCCTGTCTCGACACTCGACGCCTGCATTTTCATTAACCACTCAGTGAGTCGTCGATCCCGAGCACGATACGACCCTGGGACATTGGACACGCCCGTGTCCCAGGCCGTGTGACCCTTACCAAGGTCCAAACTCGCCTCAAAGCGTTGCTCGTTGCTCTTTTGAGTTTCGGGGCATTACAGATAGATCCTTAAGTAAACAATGGTTGATGGAACACGATTGTAACAACGGTTTGAAGGAGGTTAACAAACAAATGATTTGGGTAAGTTTGTAAACAAACAGATTGATAGGTTTGATTGTACAAATGATATTCCCATGGAAGCATAATTGATTGTGAATGCTTGACTTTAAAAAGGGATTTGATAAGGTTAATGCATGGCCATGTGATATGATGATTAGATGAATGTGTATAATAATTCTCTGCTTATAGTTGAGTCTCCCTATGGGTATTAGTGTGGTATTGATATGTTGTGTAAGGTTGCTTGCCACCTGTGTAAATAAAGAACCCTTGTGTGGTATGAAAATGTGGAATGGTTGGAAGTGCGTGTGTGTTCACCGCACTGGAATGATGTGTTGATAAGGGACTTGGTGTGGAGCCCTTGCATAATATTGAGCACGGGTTGTGAATAAATAAAAGGGACTCAAAGTGGAGCTCTTATATGTGAAATTGCATGTGGTGTGAGTTGACACGCGGTGTCATAATCCTGGGTTAAGGATAGTGTGGCAGGTCTACGGGCATGCCAGTCGTCACGCCGACAGGAGCTGACAGATAGACTTGCACGGTTGGGCCTTGGTACTCGGTGTTTACTTCCCGGGGCACCCTCTGTGCTAGTGGACGGTCAGCCTTGGTACTTTGGTGTTGTATTCACAGAGGCACCTTCCGTGCCACAATGATAGGCCAGTTTGGGATGTGTTCTTGGTGCACATCAACCCGAGACCCCTCTGAGCCGTAATACGCATGTGAGCTCCGCTGTTGTGTTCTTAGCATTGAGGCGTACGGAGGCCTAGGCTTGGTAGTGTGGATGCCCGCCTAGTAGTGGAAAGCTCGTTCCACTGTCACCGTCTGACCACGACGGATGACGCCTGATAGGTTAACTACCTGCTCGAAAAGTGGGAACTATAAGTCTGTGTCGACATAGCAATTGCATGTGTATGAGCATGGGTGAGTCATCATAAATCATTCATAATATAGCATTGCACTTCATAAGATCCTTATTATATAAGTTTGTATGGGGCACTCTTATATGATGAGTTATTTTTCTGTTAAGCCGACCCTTAACTTATATGTCTGTTTGGGCATTCATATAAGTTAAGTTACTTCCTGTTGTAGATTCATACTTGTACACTATTGTTGATTGTAGAACTGCTAGTATAGACTTTTGTAGTTACATGTTATATATACTGTTGATTACCCTGACATTACTTAGCTCATTACCACCTGCTTTGTACTATAGCTCTTATATATATATTGTACCCTATTCCTTTCTCCGCTCGGTGTCTAAGAGTCGTCGAGGGAAGCGGATGTGATAGCCACTTAGTATTTATGACTAACGGTTGCTACGTATTCCTTTTTAGGAGGAAACCCCGCAAACAGAGCAGCAGCAGGTTATGCAGGAGGGAAGCCAGGCTAGGACAATAGGGCCTAAAGTGACGACACCATCGCTGCCATCAGTGACTGATGTGAGTTTTTGAAATACTCATTTTGTAGCCTTTTTGGCATGTTGTACTATGATATTATAGAAGCTTTGGTTACTTCTTTTTATTTGATGCATTTGTACTATATACTTTTGTGGATTTTGACTTCTGCTTATATTCTTATGTTGGGTTGGGAATGATGATATTGGTTTTAGCCGGCAGGATAGGCGTCTTGTGGTATAGGTCGACCCATGTGCTGGCGCTACCATAAGGCAGCTGTTCTAGGCATAAGACTCCCCTCGGCCGTGTCTTGTGTTCCGGGAGGGGGGTCTTACAAATGGTATCAGCTTGCTACGATCCAAAACTAAAGAAGTCATTGAACAATGGTGTCAACCCCATTTGATTAATTGGTTTGGGGACAAACTGACTTAGCGGAAGCAGTGGTGTGACCATATATAATTCACACTAAGTATGTCCAATTTTGACCCTACGATTAGCCAACCTGACCTTAGGTTTGCAACTTATGTGTAGATCCCAGCGCATGTAAAGCCAGTAGGGGGTACTCTCGCCCCTCCCGTACCCACACAGTTTCAGCAATTGGAGTTAGGGCAAACACTCACGGCTATTTTGGATGCCTTTAGGTCCCAACAGGCTCCGATGTAACAAAAAGCTATGAGCTCTAATTGGTTGAGCACTTTCCAAGCTCTCTCTCCACCTGCTTACCTTGGGACAGAGTCGGTCGTGCGTACAGAAGAATGGCTCGAAACAGTGCAAGAATTGATAGCAGGGATCCGATGTCCAGCCAACATGGCTGTGGCATTAGCTGTGTCAGTATTGGAGTTCCACGCCAAGAGGTGGTGGAAGTCCCTCATGGGCTCCACCTTTCAAGGTAGGGTGTACACGAAGATTTGTTGGAGTGAGTTTATTGAAGCCTTCTTAGAACACTTCATCCCTTCTACCGCTCGGGATGAACTTGAAGAAAGATTCTTGCAGTTGAAACATGGATCCAAGACGGTTACGGAATATCAGCGAGAGTTTCAGCATCTCGCTAGGTTTGCTGACGCATACGAGTTGAATGACAGGGGGTATACTAAGCAATTCTACAAAGGCTTGCGGGATACCCTTGTAACACCCCCATCCGTCGCATGGAATATAACAGAAGGTCCGATCGGAGCCCCACGCCATATACCACGGACAGTTAATGGAGTTACGTATTAATACCAAATTACCAGTAATAGGAACACGCGTCCTAACTCAGAGCATTCTAACAAAAGCTTTTAAAATAGTTATAAGAACCAAATTACAGAAGCACGAATGTCCACTACAACCAAAGGTGGGAATGACAGCAATATACACAAAAGTCTTGGTCTTAGGGCCTTACAAGTGTTTACTTGAACATTACATGAATTCCAAACTTCGGCACGCAGGCTGGCCACACATGAACATAATAAGTAAACATTCGATTTGGCCTTCAAGGGCCAGCACAACATCAAGGGCTTCAGCCCGCTACTTATCACTAGGCTCACCTGTTCCTGCATAAGAACAAACCGCCCAAAGGCGGTAAAACAAGGCCACAGTTAGCTAAAGCTTACCAAATTATAACGACCCCGCCCCTCACTCGGGGCGGCGGTGCTCCTTCCCTGCAGACAATAACATTAATGTATATAGGCAATATAACGTGTAAACTAAGCATTATTCGCCACAGACGTTGGCACTGCTATGTCGACACATTCTATAGAAACTGTTTCGAGAAGATAAAGAAGAGTTGTGTCGTCATTCTATGATTTATGTCGACATCATCAAGAATTGTGTCGACACATATTCCATTTGTGTAGACACATATGAAGTTTTGTCTCGACACTTTCTGCTGAGATAAAAGTGACAAAGTATCAGATGTAAAGAGTGAAGACTTGACAACTATCATAACTGACAAAGTCGTCACATCTGTCAGAGCTGTCAGAAGGCAGTTATGAATCGAATTAGCTGGTAACCTCGGATGGGTTCTATATAAATACCTGCTCTATCAAAAAAAGAAGAGAGGTACTGGGTAGCTGGTTCATCCTGAAATCAACAAGTCATTGTTAAAGAGAAGATAGATCCTGAATAAGTATGCAAAAAGAATTCAGAATCACATCTGAAAGAAGAGAAGAGCTGGATTGTGGATCGACTCCAACTTTTCAAGAAGATCAACCTTACTTTGTTCAGATTCAAGAAGCTTTGAAGAAGCTGAGACAGGTTGGATCTCAAGTAGTCAGTTCATTCCAGATCTGATCAAGAAGTCTTCATCCATTTATCTTTCTTTTTGAGTGAAGAAATAAACATTCTCTCAATCAATTCTGTAAGATCTTTTATAGATCTGAGGTAGGATCTTTGTGATCTGAGTTGTAGGTCTGGTAATAAGGGCTTAGGTAGGGCTTTCTAGCCTAAGTGTAGGAGTGTGGACTCACTCTGAGGTAGGATTCTCTGAAAGAATCTGAGTTGTAGGACTTGCTGAAGCCTGAGCTGTACAAACCATTTAGGGTTCTGAGTTGTAAGATCTGAGGATCTGAGAAGAAAGAAGGGAGTTAGGTCGATTCTAGTATACTGCTAGATAGGAGAAGGGGGAAAGTGGATGTACCCATCTCTTGGGGAACCACTATAAATCTGTGTGTATGCTGTGTTGGCTGTGTTTGTATTGATCTGTGCAGTGATAGTTGTAGTATAGTTTGTCTAACTGTGATATATTTTATCTGCCTAATTAAAATTGGAATTGAACCTATTCACCCTCCCCCCGTAGGTATTTAGGGTATCTTGAAACTAATTCTTTCAAGTGATATCAGAGGGAGGTTCCTCAAGAATAAACTCAACAGTCTGAGTTGATCTCCAAGGTAGTTACCAGTTAGCCAAAATGGGTTCAAGTGAAAATAACAAGGAACTTGGATCCATGAAGATTCCCTTATGTAGAAAGGAAATCTTTGGCATATGGAAAGAGAGAGTCAGATTATTCATGGAAGCATCTGACCCAAGAATCTACATCACAATTTAAGAAGGGACATTCATTCCTATGAACATTTCAGTTCTTGATGCCAACCTCAAGACTCCAAAAAGTTACTCTGAAATGACTAAGAATGAGATCATCTTAGCCAATATGGACAAGAGAGCACAGAACATAATAGTTAGTGTTATAGATGACTCAACTTTCCAAAACTTGGTTCATTGCAAAACCTCCAAGGAGATGTGGGACACTTTGATTGTCTATATGGAGGGAACAGAAGAAGTAAGAGAGGATAGAAAGTCTATGCTAAATCAAGAATATGAAAGTTTTAGACGAACCAAAATAGATAGCATAACTGAGTGCTATAAGAAGTTTTTCAGAATAGTTAATGAGTTGATGACCTATGAAAGAGTCTTCAACACATATGAGCTCAATGATAAGTTTCTCAGATCACTAACCAATGACTGAGATACCAAGATATGTGCCATCAAGGAAGTGGCCAAACTTGCAGATACATCTCCTCCAACCCTATTTGGAAAATTGCTATTATATAAGATGCAGCTTATGGCTAGAAAGGAGGAGGAGAAAAGCAATAGGTCTGAGTACAAAGAGAAATATGTGGCTTTCAAGGTTGAATCCACAAAGAAGGACAGGAGAAAGTCTCCATCTCCTCTTAGGAAAGCTACTGAAGTTAACATAGATAATTCTGACAACAACACATCAGACAGTCCCAATTCTGATGAAGACTTTGCTGCCTTCACAAGGCAATTCCAAAGATTCATGAGAAAAAAACAGTGGAGAACAAAGCCATCCTCCTCTCATTCCAAGGATGACTATTACTAGAAGAAGAAATATTCTAAGGATGATAGGTATGAAACTAAACCAAGCAAACTAACTTATTCTAAGATTGTTTGCTATTATTGCAACAGGCCTGGACATGTCATAGTTGACTGCCCTGATAAAAGAAAGGAATCTAATGACAAGAAGAAGCATCAAAATAAGGGAAGGAAGGAGAGATCCTTTGTTGCCAAAAAGCAGAAGAGTTGGACTGACTTCTCATCATCAGAATCTGGAGAAGAGGCTGAAGCTGAAGCCTATATTAGACTGTTCACAACTAAAGAGGATTCTGTAGAGACTGAATTCTTGCAAATGCCAGACTCTATAAATGGGATTGAAGATCATCATTGTAGAGGGTTGATGGCTCTGTCTGAGAAAGATCAGTGCCAGGATCAGCCTGGTCCTAGTAAGGTATACAATCTATCTTCAGTTTCTGATTATTATACTGGACCAGAATCAGAAGCATCATCATCAATAGTTGAGGATGATTCTGAATCTGAAGGGGATGTGGATCAACTAATTGATAAGTATGGCGATCTGTTGCAAGCTTTTAAGAAAAGCAGAATCCTTGCCAAAAAGCGGGCTAAGGAAATTGCCTCTTTCAAGTTAGCTGCTTCAGAATCAGCAAAAGTGTTGGATCTGAAATTGAAGGAAGTAAGCCAATTGAAAAAAATCACGATCATTCAGATGGAAACAATTACCTTCAAAAATGATCACATCAAGAGTCTTGAAGTCAGACTTCAACGAGAGAGGGATCTTGTGGCTAAATTCTCAAAGCCAAAGTCAGTCTTACCCTTAATTGATAACTTCATTGCCTAAAAGGGTAAGAAAGGATTAGGCTTCAAGGGAAGAACACGGACAGCTAATTCCAAAAGGAAAGGCAAAGCCCCAGTTCAGCCACTAGCCTCCAAATCCCATTCCTTTCAGGAAAGTGATGCAACCTACTAACAGGTATGACCATGACATCACACATGGTCACTATAAGTATGGTGATCAGGATGGCAAGGGTGCAAATGCCAATAGGGCAGCCCATGAGCAAACACGCCATGTTCTTCAGTAATCATCAGTATTTAATGCACCAGCCCCAACACTTAATAAAAAGACCACTGTTTCTACAAAATTGAGGACTGCTGATAGCAATGTTGTTAAGCCTATACTTAAAAGAAGATACAACAGATATGAGTGCTGGTGTTATGGTAAAGTGGGTCACTATGCCATTGATTGTTGGCACAATACTAGTGTCCAGAAAAATACTAGCTTACCTGTCAGAAAGGCTGCAGGCAAGCATATCAAATTTTAATCTAACCTGAACCTAGGACCCAATAACTATTGGGGCTCTAAGGGTAGGTTATTTTATTTGATGCAAGTGAGACCAATTGACCATAACCCAATATGGTACTTTGACAAAGGATGTTCCAGGCATATGACTGGAATTAGAAGTATGCTAAATGACTTTACTCCCACATTGGATGGACCCAAAGTTATCTTTGGTGGATCAGAAAAGGGAGTAATCAAAGGTTTTGATAAAATTTCTAATAGCTTAATCACTATCACTCAAATGGCCTATGTGAAAGGATTAAAACATAACCTAATAAGCATAAGTCAACTAAGTGATCTTGGTTATGACACTTCTTTTATTAATAATGGGTGTAAAATTAGAAGGTCAAGTGACCAAGAGGTTATCTTGACAGGCTATAGAAAAGGAAATGTCTATTGTCTAAATTTTGTGTGTGAGAATAAATATTCTCTTGTTTGCCTAGTTATAGATGAGAAAGATTTTCATTGTGTCAAATGGCACAAGAGGCTAGCTCACCTTAACTACAAGACTATAGGTTAACTCTTTAGTAAAGAGTTTGTGAGGAATGGTCCTCAGGTCAAGTGAATCAAAGAGGGTGTATGTTCAGCTTGTCAAAAGGGCAAACATACCAAGAACTTCTTCCAAAATCCTGATACCAAAGATTCAGTGAGGTGTTTATACCTCCTGCATATGGATCTATTTGGTCCTGTTGGGTACATTGGAAAATGTGTACCTGATTTGGAGAAGCCTCACTTAGCTCAATGATATACATCAAGGTGTATTTGATGTTATTTTGAGTTTATATGTGCAGGTTAAGTATGGGCTAAAATGCAGGAAAAATTTTCTAAGTCCATGTGTCGACACTTAAGCAAGCCTGTGTCGACACTTGGGGAAGAAGTGTCGACACCAGAAGAAACTGTGTCGACACACAGAGGATTATAGTCGACATCAAATGTGTCGACACCGGGAGGCAGTGTCGACACACAGAAGCAGAGTCGACATCAACTGTGTTGACACCTGAAGGCAGTATCGACATACAGAATTCTTAGTCTACATAAACTGTGTCGACACACGGGACTTGTGTCGACACTCAGCAGAGTTTCAACAATGTCGAGTGCTGAAAAGTGAAGAAGTGATTGTGTCGACACAAATAATCAGTGTCGACACATTCTCAAAATGCAGTGTCAAGAAGCTGTGTCGACATCAAGAAACCTATGTCGACAACACCAATGTCTGTGTCGACACTTAAGTCACTTGTGTCGACACATATTGACAGATTGTCTCGACACTTTATGACAGTCAGTCTCGACGCTTTGCTGACAGAGTCAAAGGCTCAAGAACTTTTTGAGGACTTGACAGTTGTGAGTTACAACAGGTTTGCTGAAGCTGTCAGACTTGTCAGAAGTTAGTTAGAAACCGGATCAGCCGGTTACCATGGATGAAGTCTATATATAGATGGATTCAGAAGAAGAAATATAGAGATCATACATACAACTAACACAACTATTGAGATATTGATCTCTGATCAAGAAAGTGCAAGTCACAGAAGAAGATCTTCGTGAGAAGATCTAAGAAGACATTCTGTAGTGTTCATCCACTCAGATTTTGTCTAAGGGGAATTCATTCCAGAATTCAGAAGAAACTTCAGAAGGTTTGGGGAGAGAGAGCTCCAGCTGTTTTGAGGTCAAGAAGGAGACAATCACAAGTCTCTTAAGAAGTAAATCCTGAACTAATCTACTAAGAAGATCCAGATCCATATCTGGAATCCAAGAAGGAAGCTGGCAGTCAGTCAACTTCAAAGGAGATCAACCCAACTAAGTTCAGATTCAAGAAGCTTTGAAGAAAGCTAAGCACAGGTTGATTTCAGTCTTCAGTTTCATCAAGAAGCTGATCAAGAATCCGCTTATCCTTTCTCTCTCAACAAGGGTAAGAGACCATCAAATTACTTATCTAATTCTGTAGGATCTTTTCAAAGATCTGAGTTGTAAGCCTATGTTATAAAGGCTGAGTGTAGGAGATTTTGATCTCTGAGTTGTAGGCCTTGTGGCAAGGATGAGGTAAGGCTGATTGAGCCAGAGTGTAGGAGAATTGGTTCTCTGAGTTGTAGGCCTTGTGGCAAGGCTGAGGTAGGGCTGTTAGCCTGAGTTGTAGGAACCTTATAGGGTTCTGAGTTGTAGGAACCTTTCAGGTTCTGAGCTGTAAGATCTGTGGATCTGAGAAGAAGGAAGAAGTTATGCCGAATCTAGCACACTACTAGATAGGTGAAGGGGGAAAGTGGATGTACCCAGACCGTGGGGAACCACTATAAACCTATGTGCAATCTGTGATGCTTGTGTTATTCTAGATTCTGTGATTGTATATGTTGTGGTAGTTGTAGAGATTTGAGCTTTATATTAAAGATCTGTAGTTAATTCTGCCTTAAGTTAAAACAAGGATAAGAACCTATTCACCCCCCTCTAGGTGTTTATGTTGTCTTGAAGTTAAAACTATCAAGTGGTATCAGAGGGAGTTTGCTCAAAGAAGGACTTAACAGTCTTAGTTAGATCCCTATGGCAGAATCAAGAATCAAGAAAATGGGTTCTGGAGAAAATCACAAGGAACTAGGTTCTATGAAATTACCCATCTAAAGGAAGGAGATATTTGGTATATGGAAAGAAAGAGTCAGATTGTTTATGCAGGCTTCTGACCCAAGGATCTATATTACAGTAAAAGAAGGTCCTTATATCCCAATGAATGTGTCTGTTCTAGATGCAAATCAAAGAACTCCTAAAGATTTTTCTAAGATGACTAAGGATGAGATCATCCTGGCAACTATAGATAAAAGAGCTTAGAATATCATAGTAAGTGTCATAAATGATTCAACCTTTCAGAATTTGATTCACTACAAGACCTCCAAGGAAATGTGGGATACTTTGATAGTCTACATGGAGGGTTCTGAAGAAGTTAGACAAGATAAAAAGTCTATGCTAAATCAGGAGTATGAAAGCTTCAGACAAGGGAAGTCAGATAGCATATCTGAGTGCTATAAGAAGTTCTATAAAATAGTAAATGAGTTGATGTCTTATGGAAGGGTCTTAAGTACATATGAATTGAATGACAAATTCCTAAGATCCTTGACAAAGGATTGGGACACCAAGATTTGTGCCATTAGGGAAGTGGCCAAGCTTACAGATATTTCACCTCCAACTCTATTTGGAAAGTTGTTGTCTTATGAAATGCAAATAATGACTAGAAAAGAGGAAGAAAGAAATGCAAAAGGGGAGCATAGAGAAAGTCTGTGGCCTTCAAGGATGAAGCCACTAGAAAGAATAGGAGGATGTCTCCATCACCTCCTAGGGAAGTTGCTGAAATTACCTCAGATAATTCAGACAACCAAAATTCAGATAGCAGTGATTCAGATACAGATTTTGCTGCCTTTACAAGACAGTTTCAGAGATTTTTGAAGAAGAAGCAGTGGAAATCTAGGCCCTTCACATCTCAGCTAGTTGATGATTATTATCAGAAGAGAAAGTCATCAAGGAAGGACAGGAGCAGGTCAAAGCCTATCAAATCTACAACATCAAAGATAGTTTGTTATTGCTGTAATAAGCCTGGACATGTTGTGGCTGAATGTCCTGACAAAAGAAAGGAGTCTGCTGATAAAAGAAAGAATCAACAAAAGAGCAAGAAGGAGAAATCCTTTGTTGCTAAGAAGGAGAAGAGCTTGACAGACCAATCAACTTCAGATTCTGAATCTGAAGATGAGGCATACATTGGTCTTTATGCAGTTGATGAAGAAGATGAGTTTATGCAATTGCTGGACTCCATCTATGAACAAGAAGACCATTAGTGTATTGGACTGATGGCTGTATCAGAAGAAGACAAATGGCAGGATGAGCCTGGTCCTAGTAAGGTACAATGTAATTCTAGAAATTCTGATTGTAGCACTGGTACAAAGTCAGCTACATCTACATCAAGTGATGTTGATTGGTCTGAATCTGAAGGAGATATTCATCAGTTGATAGATGAATATGGGGACTTGTTGCAAGCACTAAAGAAAAGCAAGAACCTGGCCAAAACTCAGGCTAAGGAAATTACAAATCTTAAGGTGGCTGCATCTGGTTTAGAGAAAGAGTTGGATCAAAAATTGAATGAGATTGCCAAGCTGAAAACTATAAATATTATTCAGATAGGCACAATCACATACAAAAATGATCTAATTAAAAGTCTGGAAGTCAAACTTCAAAAGGAGAAAGATTTGGTGGCTAGTTATTCCAAGCCAAAATCAGTTTTACCCTTAATAGATGAGTTTGTGGCTCAAAAGGGTAAGGCTGGAATAGGCTTTAAGGGTAACACCAGGGCTGCCTATTTCAAGAGAAAGGGCAAAGCCTCAGTCCAGCCACTGAATTTTAAAGTCCCTGTAGTTTTTAGAAAGGTGCATGAGCCTTCTAACAAGTATGATTTTGAGAATACTCAAGGTCATGGTAAGACTGATGTTTTGAATGACAAAGGTGCTTATGTCAATAAGGCAGCCTATGTTCATAAACCCCTTATTTTAAAGAAAACTATGGGTGTAGTTGCAGCAGTACCAGCACAATATAAGAGATTTGCTGTCAATCAGACATTCAAGAGTGTATCTAAAAATAGATACAATAAGTATGAATGCTGGTGCTGTGGCAAGACAGGTCATTATGTTATAAATTGCTGGCACAACACTAGTGTCAGGAAGGACAACAGTCTACCTGTTAGAAGAGCTGCAGGTAGATTTAGAAAGTATGAAGCTAACTTGAACCAAGGACCCAAGACTTACTTGGGTTCTAAGGGAAAGTAATTCTTTGTTGCAGGTGAGTCCAAGTCACCATACCTATATGGTACTTGGACAGTGGATGTTCCAGGCACATGACTGGAACAAAGAGATTGCTGAAGGAGTACTTGTCTATCATAAATGAGCCTAAAGTGATCTTTGGTGGCTCTGAAAAAGGCATCATCAAAGGATTTGGTAACATTTCTAGTAATTAGATTACTATCACTCAAGTGTCCTATGTGAAGGGTTTGAAACACAACCTCATAAGCATAAGTCAGCTGAGTGATTTAGGATATGATATTTCATTTGTTAAGAATGGATGTCATATCAAAAGGTCAAGTGATCAAAAGATCATTTTGACAGGATATAGAAAGAAGAATGTGTACTGTCTCAATTTTGAGTGTGAGAACAAAGGTTCTCCTATTTGTCTTGTAGCTGATGAGAGAGCTTCTCATTGTGTCAAATGGCACAAGAGGCTGTCCCATCTTAACTACAAAACAATTGGCTAACTCTTTAACAAAGAGTTAGTGAGGAATGGTCCTCAAGTTAAGTGTATAAAGGAAGGGATATGTTCAGCTTGTCAAAAGGGCAAGCAGACAAAATCCTCCTTTCATAGCCTTGAAAACAAGGATTCAGTGAGGTGTCTATACCTCTTACATATGGATCTTTTTGGTCCTATGCTAGTTCATAGTCTAGGTAGGAAGGTCTACACTTTTGTGATAGTAGATGACTATTCTAGATATTCCTGGGTGTTCTTTCTGAGACATAAATCAGAAACCCCAAGTGTTTTACATAGTTTTGTCAAACAAATTCAAAATGAACTGGACAGTATAGTGGTCAAAATCAGAAGTGACTATGACACTGAATTTCAATCTGAAAGTATGACAAGACTGTGTGAAGAATTTGGGATTTTCCAAGAGTTCTCCTCACCTAGAACACCACAACAAAATGGTATTGCTGAAAGGAAGAATAGAACATTGATTGAGGCTGGTAGAACTCTATTGATTGACACTTCTCTCTCAGAATATTTCTGGGCTGAGGTAGTAAATACTGCATGTCAGTGATCAACAGGGCTTCTATCACCAAATGCCACAAAAAGACTCCCTATGAGATCATGAAAGGTAGAAAACCAAATTTATCCTATTTTAGGATCTTTGGTTGCAAGTGCTATATCCTTAACAATGACAAGTCTTATTTAACTAAGTTTGCTGCCAAATCCCAAGATGGGATATTTGTTGGGTACAGCAACAATAGTAAGGCTTATAGAGTCTACAACTTGATTACTCAAGTTGTAGAAGAATCTGTACATATTGTATTTGATGAAACAAGATTGATCAACAGTGAGTTGCCTTGTAGTTCATGCAGTCCAACAGGTATAAAAGAGAGAATGGACAAGCTTTCCATTGCATAAGATTCAACTGTAGATCAACAAATGGAAAATGGTGGCTACTGTCCAGGGGGAGTACAGGACTCTCTAGATACTGAAGTACATCAAGAGGTACAACATATTGAAGAGACTGGAGATGTTCAACCAGAAGAAAGTCTACCTCTAGCTGTTAGACACTTAAAGGATCATCCAACAAATCAGATAATTGGTGATCTAAGACATGGAGTGCAAACCAGAAGCAGGAAGTTGAATACAGTGCTATGCTCAAGCTTCCTATCTCAACTGGAGCCAAAGAAATTTGAAGAAGTTATCCTAGACCCGCATTGGATTAATGTTATGCAAGAGGAGCTGAATCAGTTCAAAAGATGCAAGGTCTGGGAGTTAGTTCCTAAACCAAGAGACCACAACATCATTGGAACAAAGTGGATCTTTAGGAACAAAATGGATGAGAATGGAATCATTGTGAAGAACAAAGCAAGACTTATTGCAAAAGGATACAAGCAAGAATAGGGTATTGACTTTGATCAAACCTTTGTCCCAGTAGCAAGACTGGAAGCCATCAGAATGTTCCTTGCCTATGCAACATATCAAGGATTCAAAGTATTCTAAATGGATGTAAAATCAGCATTCCTGAATGGAAATCTAAAAGAAGAAGTCTATGTAGAGCAGCCTACAGGTTTTGTAGATTCTCTTAAACCAGATTATGTTTATAGAATTAAGAAAGCTTTGTATGGGTTAAAGCAAGCCCCAAGGGCTTAATATGAAACCCTGTCTATTTTCCTTATTGATAAAAATTCTCAAGAGGGAAAATAGACAAAACTCTATTCCTAAGAGAATCCAAAGGTAAGATAATCTTAGTCAGGATTTATGTAGATGACATAATATTTGGGTCTACAGAAAACAACCTTTGCAAGAAGTTTGCTAAACTTATGCAAGAGAAGTTTGAAATGAGCAGTATGGGGGAACTTAAGTTCTTCTTGGGACTCCAAGTAAGACAGACTGATGATGGGTTGACCATATCCCAGTCTAAGTTCACCAAAGAGTTAATTAAGAAGTATGGTATGGAATAATCCTCCACCATGAGAACTCTTATGGGAACAAGTATGTCTTTATGTAAAGATGATGCAGGTAAACCTGTAGATGAGTCTTTGTATAGAGAAATAATTGGCTCTCTACTATATCTCACTGCTAGTAGACCAGACATTATGTATGCAACATGTGTCTGTACTAGGTACCAATCATGCCCAAGAGAATCTCATTACACTGCTGTAAAGAGAATTTTGAGATATCTTAAGGGCACACCTAATCTAGGCTTTTGGTATCCTAGGAATGAAGATTTTCTACTCACAGGATATTCAAATGCAGACTTTGCAGGTTGAAAAGAAGATAGAAAAAGTACTACAGGTACATGTCAATTTCTAGGAGGAAGATTGATATCTTGGAGCAGTAAGAAGCAGACTAGTGTGGCAATTTCCACAGCTGAGTCTGAATATATGGCAGCAGGAAGTTGTTGTGCACAGCTGTTGTGGATTCAACACCAGCTAGAAGACTATGGTATTCAGGTAAGTAGAACACCTTTGTTTTGTGATTCTACTAGTGCTATTTTTATTGCTAATAATCCTGTTTCACATAGTAGGACTAAGTATATAGAAATAAGATACCATTTTCTTAGAGAACATGTAGAGAAAGAGGACATCTCACTAGAGTTTGTTAAGATAGATTATCAAATTGCAGATGTATTTACTAAGCCTCTAGATGAAACTAAATTCAATAGATTTAAAATTGAATTAGGAATGTTGACCATATGTTAGATTAACATAAGTGGCTAAGTAAAATTGTGTTGACACATTCAGTAATAATGTGTCGACACAGAGGAGTAGTGCCGACAATTCAGGGAAATTGTGTCGACACAGAGTCGATAGTGTCGACACCTAAGGGACAATGTGTCGACACATCCAGAGAAGTAGTGTCGACACAACCAGAGTAATGGTTCGATACTTCCAGAAATTATGTCGACACTTGCAATAAGAGTCGACACAGAATTTCTGATGGTCTACTAAGTATGTCCAGTGTCGACATATCATCAATTGATGTCGACACATAGTAGTCAGCGCCGTGGTCGAGACAACAGAAGTATGTGTCGACACTTTCCAATAGTGTCGACACATTTAGACAGTTTTTGCCCGCCTTTTGACCTTCATTGTTTAAAAGGGTATAAATAGGTCGAGAACATATTCTGTCGACACGCTCACCAGATTTTCGAGCCTAAACCCTTGTGTCGACAAACTCTCTTCTCTCAATTCAAGATTTCTCTCCTTTCCAATGGTGCCAAAGATTGAAGATAACATCAACGAAGGCTACGAGCTGGTGCGCAATGCTTTTGATGATGCGACGACAGAGATTAAAGGGGTCATTCCCCTAGTTACTGATTCTGGGTTAGAGTTTCTTGTTTCTGAACCTACAAAAATCTGGAAGAAAGAAGTATTTGAATTCTATACTGCTGCAACAGTGGACTCCACTGGCCTTAAGATCAAATCAACAGTTCATGGTAATAAAGTCAAACTTACTCTGAAGAGTTTAAGAAAGATTCTTCACCTTCCAAGAATCAAGGATGAAGAAGAGGTCCCAACCTCAAAGACAAGAGAGGCACTTCAGTGGTGTGGATTGGATCCAGCCATGAAGATTGGCACAGCAATCAACAGAAAAGGGATGAATCAACAAGGAAAGTTTCTATCTGAAGTAGTAGGGAAAGTAATTTTGTGTAAACCAGGAGGACATGATAGGCTATCTGCCTTTATGTTTAGTCTGATGACAAGGATAATCTATAAGATTAATACAGACTGGTCTCCAATTCTGTTTGAAAAGATAAAAGAAGGAATCAAAAAGCCTAATTTGGCTATATTAATGAGCTTATACCTGGCTGGAGCAATTCCAGAGGTAATGCATCAGCTTCCAAGAACTAAGATAAATCACATGAGAAGGATGGATATCAGGATAATATCCAGATGGGATAAGGTCCTCTCTAAGGACACACCTGATTTGGATACCCAAGAGACTGCAGCTAAATCACCAGTCCATGACAGTACTGATATTGATCATGTGCAGGAGGACACAATGAATGCACAAGTGTAGGGGGAGCAAGTTAGAGAACAGGTCCAGGACCTGACTGAAAATGCCCAAGTCCTTGAGGAGACAGTTACTGCACAGTTGCAGGGGGAGCCATAGTCCGCACAGGTGCAGGAGGAAGACAGAATAAACTTATCAGAAGAAATAGTTATACAAACAGATCTTGATACTTCTGGACTTGTAGATGTTGCTGAAAAAGAACTTTCACTAGTTTATAACCAACAAGAGTTCACTATGGAAGAGTTGTTTCCAGACATAGAGGGAGCAGTAGTTGAGGGGGAGCAGGCTAATATTGAGGAAGTACAGGATAGGACTGACAAGGAGCTGCCTCCTAGTCCTAAAGAAAGAGTTGATATTGTCAGTTCTTCTGATTCAGAGGATGAGGAGATAGCAAGTGTTAAGAAAAGAAAACTAATGGTTTTTAAAAGGAGAAGCCATACCTATAAGAAGGCTTTGCAAGCAACTACATCACAACCAATCCCTGAGATTGATTACAGTAAATTGTTAGTTGATTTACAAGTAAAATTTGATGAGCAGAGATTGACTCTTGAAAAATATGTGGATGAAAGTCATAAGGCTCTTCAATTTGATCTAGCCCAAGAAATAAAATCCAGCAGATTTGAGGTAAACCAAAATAAGAAAGAAATGACAGATTGCTTCCACAAGGGGGGCAATGCTGTAGTCTTTCTAGCAAACCAACAAGCTGAAATCAAGAAACAAGTGGATGATATTGTTGTCAAACAAGGCTATGTCCTTGAAAATCAAATAAGAATGAATGAAAATCTGACTGAATCTCACAATGAGATAGTCACTGAAGTAAGGAAAACAGTTATTGAAATGACTGAGGCAAGAAATAAAGAGAAAGAAGAATTTGATAAGAAACTACAGGAAGCATTGGATTCCTTTAAGACAGTTATTACAACTTCTCAAAAAACAATTTCTAATCAGCTTAAAAAGTTAAAGCCATTTTTTAAAGATGGTGTCAATTACTTGGATGGGCAAATCAGATTTCAAAAAGAGGATTTGAGAGATCTTGTGACCAGAGAAGTCATAAAGGGGGAGAGGGTGATAGTATATGCTGGCTTTGATCATGCCAAATGGGTAACCAACAGCATTAGAGACACTCTAGGATATCAACCCTTATGTGATTATGATAATGTGGCTGAGTCAGGTGTGCAACCAGCTCAACTTGAAGGTGATCAACCTGAGGTTACCCAAGTCATTTACCCCCCTGCAGATCTTGAAATGATACATCAACAAGTTCAGTCTATGTACAGCCCTCCACAACCAGTTACTAATGTTATTATTGAAAAGGTAGATATGCCAGAAGCTGGTCTGAAAGCTCAGCAAGATGCTCAATTATCAAAGAAAAGATTTAGAGAGCAGGTAGAGTTAAAACCTGATTTTGAGCAATGGAGCTCCACTTCTAGAAATATCATATTAACTGCCTGGAAAGCTGTAAAAGACCAAGTTCATGAAAGGGGTAAATGGTATAATGAGCAAGAGTGGCAGAAGTATGAGGCTAGGCAAGAAGCCATAGTTCAATACAGAAGGAAGGCCAAGATTGGGAAGCTACCTCCTGATGTACAGGAGACTAGCAAGTATTTCCCTAAGCCTTTACTTTGAAAAGCAAAGGATTAAGGCTGAAGCTCAAAAGAAGGCTGATTTGAAAGGCAAGAAGCACATTGAAGATACAGAACCTTCTATACAGGCTCAGATTAAATCAGGAAAAGGAATAGTCATCAAGGAGCAAGCCCAGACTTAGTTTAGTTTTACTAGATGTTTCTAGAACTATGTAATTCTTAGTTTTAAAGAAGTCTATATAATCAAGTGTTAAGAAACTTTTTGATATGATAAACAAAACATTGTTCCATGTTCATTCAATTTGCATCTTTATTATGTGATGTGATTTTGATATATGTTTTGTTTATAAGTTGTCCTGACATATAATATTTGTATACATCATCATGTTTATTTATCATAAGTGGTGTATATCATTGACAAAAGGGTTATGACTTCTCCAAATAGGGGGAGATTGTTGGGTACATTGGAAAATATGTACCTGATTTGTAGAAGCCTCACTTAGCTCAATGATATACATCAAGGTGTATTTGATGTTATTTTGAGTTTATATGTGCAGGTTAAGTATTGGCTAAAATGCAGGAACAAGTTTCTAAGTCCATGTGTCGACACTTAAGCAAGCATGTGTCGACACTTGGGGAAGCAGTGTCGACACCAGAAAAAACTGTGTCGACACACAGAAGATTATAGTCGACATCAAATGTGTCGACACCGGGAGGCAGTGTCGACACACAGAAGCAGAGTCGACATCAACTGTGTCGACACCTGAAGGCAGTGTCGACACATAGAATTCTTAGTCTACATCAACTGTATCGATACACAGGACTTGTGTCGACACTCAGTAGAGTTTCAACAATGTCGAGTGCTGAAAAGTGAAGAAGTGATTTTGTCGACACAAATAATCAGTGTCGACACATTCTCAAGATGCAGTGTCAAGAAGCTGTGTCGACATCAAGGCAGCTATGTCGACAACACCAAAGTCTGTGTCGACACTTAAGTCACTTGTATCGACACATATTGACAGATTGTCTCGACACTTTATGACAGTTAGTCTCGACGCTTTGCTGACAGAGTCAAAGGCTCAAGAACTGTTTGAGGACTTGATAGCTGTGAGTTACAACAGGTTTATTGAAGCTATCATACTTGTCAGAAGTTAGTTAGAAACCAGATCAGCCAGTTACCATGGATGAAGTCTATATACAGATGGATTCAGAAGAAGAAATATAAAGATCATACATACAACTAACACAACTATTGAGATATTGATCTCTGATCAAGAAAGTGCAAGTCACAGAAGAAGATCTTCGTGAGAAGATCTAAGAAGACATTCTGTAGTGTTCATCCACTCAGATTTTGTCTAAGGGGAATTCATTCCAGAATTCAGACAAAACTTCAGAAGGTTTGGGGAGAGAGAGCTCCAGCTATTTTGAGGTCAAGAAGGAGACAATCACAAGTCTCTTAAGAAGTAGATCCTGAACTAATCTACTAAGAAGATCCAGATCCATATCTGGAATCCAAGAAGGAAGCTAGCAGTCAGTCAACTTCAAAGGAGATCAACCCAACTAAGTTCAGATTCAAGAAGCTTTGAAGAAAGCTAAGCACAGGTTGATTTCAGTCTTCAGTTTCATCAAGAAGCTGATCAAGAATCCTCTTATCCTTTCTCTCTCAACAAGGGTAAGAGACCATCAAATTACTTATCTAATTCTGTAGGATCTTTTCAAAGATCTGAGTTGTAAGCCTATGTTATAAAGGCTGAGTGTATGAGATTTTGATCTCTGAATTGTAGGCCTTGTGGCAAGGCTGAGGTAAGGCTGATTGAGCCTGAGTGTAGGAGAATTTGTTCTCTGAGTTGTAGGCCTTGTGGCAAGGCTGAGGTAGGGCTGTTAGCCTGAGTTGTAGGAACCTTATAGGGTTCTGAGTTATAGGAACCTTTTAGGTTCTGAGCTGTAAGATCTGTGGATCTGAGAAGAAGGAAGAAGTTAGGCCGAATCTAGCACACTGCTAGATAGGTGAAGGGGGAAAGTGGATGTACCCAGACCTTGGGGAACCACTATAAACCTTTGTGCAATCTATTATGCTTGTGTTATTCTAGATTCTGTGATTGTATATGTTGTGGTAGCTGTAGAGATTTGAGCTTTATATTAAAGATCTGTAGCTAATTCTGCCTTAAGTTAAAACAAGGATAAGAACCTATTCACCCCCCCCCTCCTCTAGGTGTTTAGGTTGTCTTGAAGTTAAAACTATCAGGTCCTATGCCAGTTCATAGTATAGGTAGGAAAGTCTATACCTTTATGGTTGTTGATGACTTTTCCAAATTTTCATGGGTATTCTTTTTGAGTAAGAAATCTGAAACCCCAACTCTCTTTCAAACATTTGTTAAGCAAATACACAATGAACTCAACAGTTCTATGGTTTAGATTAGAAGTGACCATGCGATTGAGTTCCAATCTGAATGTATGACAAAGTTCTGTGAAGAACTTGGGATTTATCAAGAATTCTCATCACCAAAAACTCTCCAGCAAAATGGAATTGGTTAAAGGAAAAATAGAACACTCATTGAGGCTGGTAGAACACTACTATATGACACATCTCTCCTAGAATATTTCTGGGTTGAGGTAGTAAACACTGATTGTCATGTTCTCAATAGAGCTTCCATCATCAAAAGCCACAAGAAGACTCCCTATGAGATTCTAAAGGGCAGAAAACCAAACTTATCCTACTTTAGGATCTTTGGTAGCAAGTGTTATGTACTTAATAATGGCAAGTCTTATTTAACTAAGTTTGCTGTCAAGTCTCAAGAAGTGATATTTGTTGGGTACAATAATAATAGTAAGGCATACAAGATCTACAACTTGACTACTCAAGCTATAGAAGAATCTGTCCATATAGTCTTTAATGAATCTAAGCTAATCAACTGTGAGCTATCTAGCACTTCTTTTAGGTCTACAGGTTTGAAGGAAAAGATGGATAAGATAACCATCAGTGAAGACCAACCTGCAAGACAGGATGAGGAAAATGATGAATGCTGTCCAGGGGGAGTACAAGACCCACAAGCTGATGATGAAAACAATGAATTATAGCTTGGTGGGGAGAATGAAGAAAATCAAGATGGGGACAGATTGCCTCCAGTAATTAGACATCTAAGGGATGATCCAGCACACCAAATCATTGGTGATGTAAGACACAGTGTTTTGATTATAAGCAAGAGCATGAACACAGTTCTATGTTCAAGCTTCCTGTCCCAGATGGAACCCAAGAAATTTGAAGAGGCCAAACAAGACCCAAATTGGATTTTTGTCATGCAGGAAGAGCTGAGTCAATTCAAAAGATGTAAAGTCTGGAAGTTGAATCCTAAACCAAAGAATCACAATGTCATAGGGACTAAGTGGATCTACATGAACAAGTTAGATGAAAATGACATTATAGTCAAGAACAAAACCAGACTGGTAACAAAAGGTTAGAGGCAGGAAGAAGGAATAGACTTTGACCAGACATTTTCCCCAGTGGCAAGGATGGAAGCAATAAGGCAGTTCCTTGCCTATGCAGCTTACCAAGGGTTCAAGGTATTCCAGATGGATGTAAAGTCAGCATTTCTAAATGGTGACTTAAAAGAGAAAGTTTATGTTGAACAACCTTCAGGTTTTGTAGATCCTCTTTATTCTAACTATGTTTATAGGCTTAAGAAAGCTCTATATGGATTAAAACAAGCCCCTAGGGCTTGGTATGAAACTCTGTCTACTTTCCTCATTGAGAACAAATTCTCAAGGGGGAAAATAGACAAAACTCTATTCCTAAGGGAATTAAAAGGCAAGATCATCCTAGTCTAAATATATGTTGATGACATTATCTTTGGATCAACTGAAAACAACCTTTGTAGAAAGTTTGCCAAACTTATGTAAGGGAAGATTGAGATGAGCAGCATGGGTGAGCTGAAATTTTTCTTGGGACTTCAGTAAGACAGACTGATGATGGCTTGTCCATATCCTAGTCTAAGTTCACCAAGGAGCTAATTAAGAAATATGGCATGGAGTCAGCCTCCACCATGAGAACTCAAATGGGGTCAAGTATGCCTATAGGCAAAGATGAGGCAGGAAAACCTGTAGATGAATCTTTGTATAGAGGGATAATTGGATCCCTTCTTTTCTTGACTGCTAGTAGACCAGACATCATGTATGCTACATGTGTCTGTGCTAGGTATCAAGCTTGACCAAAAGAATCTCATTATTCTGTTGTCAAGAGAATTTTGAGATATCTTAAGGGCACACCAAATCTTGGCATTTGGTACCCTAAGAATAGAGATTTTCTGCTAACAGGTTATTCAGATGAAGACTTTACATGCTGCAAAGAAGATAGGAAAAGCACCACTATCACATGTCAGTTCCTAGGTGGAAGATTGGTGTCATGGAGCAGCAAAAAGCAGACAAGTGTGGTTATATCCACTGCTGAGTCAGAATATGTAGTTGCAGGCAGTTATTGTGCTCAGCTGTTATGGATACAACATACTCTTGAAGACTATGACATCAAGGTAAGTAGAACTCCATTATATTGTGATTCTACTAGTGTCATATCTATTGCTAGAAATCCTGTTTCACATAGCATAACTAAGCACATAGAAATCAGGTTTCATTTCATTAGAGATAATGTTAAAAAAGAAGACACAATTTTAGAATTTGTCAACACTGATAATCAAATTGCTGACATATTCACCAAACCTCTGGAAGAAACTAAATTCAATTGCTTTAAAATTGAATTAGGTATGTTGAACCTGGAATAATCTGATAGATCAAGAAAATCAAAAGGTATATAGAATTTCTAGGTTTCTAAAAAATCTGTAAATTTTGGCTAAGGTATAAAATCTGTGTCGACACAACAAGGCGTGTGTCAACACTATCAACTAGTTGTGTCGACAAAAGAAAACTCTGTGTCGACACAGCTATAAAACTTTGTGTCGACACAAAAAGTCAGTGTCGACATAGCGCTGTCGAGACTTTAGATTCTCCGTCGCAACCTAAGTAGTCTATGTCGACACAAGCAACTAAGTGTCAACACATAAGATTCTATGTTTAGGCGCGTCTTTTGGTCTTCCTTTTCCTAGAATCCTATAAATAGGAGAGAGCAAAATCCTGTCGACTGTGTGATTCACAAAGAACAACAATGACGCCAAAGATGGAAGAGAACATCAATGAGGGTTATGATCTGGTTCGACAAGCTTTTGATTATGAGAATCAGGAAATCAAGGAGGTAATTAATCTAATCACAATGGCTGGATTAGAATATCTGGTGTCTGAACCAACCAGAATATGGAAGAAAGAAGTTCTTGAGTTCTACTTGAATGCTTCACTATATTCAACTGGCACAAAAATCAAATCCACTGTTCAAGGACGGAAGGTCAAGGTCACAATCAAACGTCTGAGTAAGATCCGACATCTTCCCAAAATCAAACAAGAAGATGAACTAGATTCATCGATGACAGCTAGTGCACAAAAATAGTGTGGATTATCTCCATCCACCAAGATTGGAGCAGCAATGATACAGAATGGAATGAACTCCCAAGGGAAATTCCTTTCAGAAATTCTGGGAAAGGTAATATTATGTAAACTGGAGGACATGATAGGATCTCAGCTTACATGTTCAGTCTCATGACCAGAATTATATTCAAAGTAAAGACTGACTGGGTTGTAGTTATGTTTGAGAAAATTAAGGAAGGTATTAAGAAGCCCAATCTGGGTAGAATACTTAGCCTCTATCTGGCTACTTGTATTCCAGAAACACTGACCCAGAAGTCTGGTACTAAGATAAATCATATGAGGAGAATGGACTTAAGAATACTGTCCAGGTGGGACAGAGTGTTGTCCAAGGATGTCTCTACACCTCAGAAACACATGAAGACGGTTCAGAAGAAGAAATCTCCAGCCAAGATAGCTGAATCACCAAGTGATTCAGAAGAGGCAGTTGTATTCAACTAAGATGAAGAAGAACCAGAAAGGACAAGGAAATCTCCTCCTCAAGAACCTGGCACTGATGATAAGTTGTAGGGGGAGAATATTCCTGAAAGCAACATCTCTGTGAATCAGTTCCAGGGGGAGACAATTCAAATTCCATATCAACAAGTTCTATCAACTCCAGGGGGATATAATGATAAAAATACAAATGTCCAAATAGTTGAATTGGACAGTGAAACAACCAATCTATCTATAATAGAGGTAGTACATGATATCAATCAAGCTGCCAAAGGCACTGAGAATGAAGCACAGGATGTGCTCATGAATGTCATTGATCAACATGAGCAACACAAAGTTCCTGAGAATGAAATACCCATGGAAGAAAACTTTGAATTCTAGGGGGATCCACTAGTTAAGAATAAGAAAGTTATACCTCTAGTTCAGATGCAACAAGCGATAACACTGGAAGAACTATTTCCTGAATTATAAGGAGCAAGAACAGAGGGGGAGATGTCAATCATTGACCCTAGACAACAAGAAATAGTGGACATAGATAGTTCATCTGATTCCTCTGAAGAAGAAGAAGCCTCCAGGGCAAAGAAAAGAAAACTTGTGGAGCTCAGGAAGAGGAGCTCAGGCTATAAGAAATCCTTGAAGACTGCCCCACAAACACCAGCTCATGTAGTAGACTTCAGTTCACTTTTAGTGCAACTGCAATTAAAGTTGGATGAGCAGAGAATTGCTCTTGAAAAATATGTGGATGAGAACAACAAATATCTACAATTCCACTTGGCCCAGGATATCAAATCCATTAGGTTTGAAGTAAACTTAGACAAGAAGGAAATGATAGATTGCTTCCAAAAGAGAGGTAATATTGTAGTCTACTTGGACAAGCAACAACAGGAGGCCAAGACTAATATAGTGGACATTGCATTAAAACAAGGTTATGTCCTGGAAAATCAAATCAGAATGAATCAAAATCTAGAAGACTCCCATAATATTATTCTAACAGATCTAGGGAGTAAAGCAACTGCTATTAAGGATCAAATGGTTACAGTAAAGTCTGAGTTTGACAAACAAATCAAAGAGGATTTAGCGGCGGTCCAAACTGCTATACAGGCATCTCAAAAGGCAATCTCTGATCAAATGAAGAAGTTCAAGACCTACTATAAAGAAGGGACAAATTATCTTGCTGATCATATAAGATTTCACAAGGATGATCTGAGAGACCATGTGGAAAGAGAAGTCATAAAGGGGGAGGGAGTATTAGTCAAAGCAAGCTCAGATCATGCTAAATGGATAACCAATAACATCAGAGAAACTCTTGGTTATCCATTACTTTTTGATGAAGACAACAATGCTGAATCTGGAATTGAACCTGATTATATTGAAGGGGTTCAGCAGGAAGTAGCCCAAGTCATAAATCCACCTCTAGACTTTGAAGAAATCCAGCATGCAGTACAACAAATGTATAGTCCTCCAATAGAGGCACAAAATGTTATTTTTGGAAATATAGAAATGTTTGCAGATGCATTACAAAGAGAAATGGATGCTCAGAGAGAAGCTCAGCTGTCTAAGAAGAGGTTCAAAGAACAGGCAGAATTAAAGCCTGATTTTGAACAATGGAGTTCAACCTCCGGGAATATTATTCTGACTTCTTAGAATGCTGTTAATGAGAAAATGCATGATAGAGGAAAATGGTATTCTGAATAGGAATGGAGCAAATATCAGGAGCGACAAGATACTATATACCAGTTAAGAAAAGACCTCAGAGCTGGGAAGATACCTGCAAACTCTGTGGAGCCTAGCAAGTATTTACCAAAGCCTTTTCATTACCTTGAAAGTCAAAAGATCAAGGCTGAAGAGCTCAAGAAGAAGGTTCTTAAAGGAAAGAAGCCGGCTGATGACACAGAAGCTAAAGTACAAGCTAGGATTCAGTCTGACAAAGGGATTGTCATTAAGGAACCTGATCAATCCTAGGGTTAGATTGACTAGGTTAAAAACTATGTAATAATTTTTGTCCTAAATACTTGTTATTCTGAATTACTAAATATGTATAAAAATGAATTCCTTGTTTCAGCCATGATTTGATATTGAATACTTATGTTTATGTGATGCATGATTACTGTTTTGTAACATATTTTGTGATAATTTTGTTACATGTTATTTTTGCTAATGGTTAACCCTGTC
Source organism: Platanthera zijinensis (assembly GCA_039513925.1). Classification (NCBI taxonomy): domain Eukaryota; kingdom Viridiplantae; phylum Streptophyta; class Magnoliopsida; order Asparagales; family Orchidaceae; genus Platanthera; species Platanthera zijinensis. The sequence continues at coordinate 105,038,860 of CM077078.1, read as the reverse complement.
TTTGTAATGACTTTTTACATCATAATCCTTGTTTTATTATAAGTGGTGTATATCATTGACTAAGGGTTATGACTTCTCCAAATAGGGGGAGATTGTTGGGTACATTGAAAACTATGTACCTAATTTGGAGAAGCCTCACTTAACTCAATGATATACATCATTGTGTATTTGATGGGATGTTGAATTTCAATGTGCAGGTTAAAGAAATGCAAAAAATATATTCTAAGTACAAGTGTCGACACTTGTGAAGGAAATGTGTCGACACCAGGAGCCAGATTGTGTCAACACACAGAAATTCAGTCTACAGCAATTGTGTCGACACACAGGACTTTTGTCGACACACTCAAGAATTCTGTCGACACCAACTATGTCGAGACTGGAAGCAGATTGTGTCGACACATAGGACTTATGTCGACACATTCTACAGAAGCTGTGTCGAGAAGATAAATAAGAGTTTTGTCAACATTCTATGAGCTGTGTCGACATCATCAAGAATTCTGTCGACACATGTTCCATTTGTGTAGACACATATGAAGTTTTGTCTCGACACTTTCTGCTGAGATAAAAGTGACAAAGTGTTGAAGTATCAGACCGAGCGGTCTGGCGGTCTGAGTCTGGCAGGTTGTAGACCGCGCGGTCTAGCGGTTACTCTCCAGCAGTTTGTCATCCAGACTGTTGCTGTTTGTGGACCGAGCGGTCTGGCGGTTTACCTCCGGCATCTTGGAGACCGGGCGGTCTAGCGGTCTCCTACTGTGGCTTGGTCTCTTCCTTCTGGTGTTGTCGAACAGTTAGCCCATCTGTCTAACCGTTCGGCCTGTTCAGTCTCTTTATTTTCTAGCCGCTCAACACTATAATTTTTTAGTCCCACATTGTCTATTTGTACTCTCTCCTCTCTCCTCCATTCTATAAAAGGGAGGCCATACCTTTGTAAAGTTTACCTTTTTCAGATAATAAAATTTCTGTTATACCACTTCCGGTTTGTTTTTTGTTCGTTTCTTACATGGTATCAGAGGTCTCGATCTACTCCTCCTTATTCTGTGTGCCTTCTCTGAACGCGCGACCTGTCCGCGCGGCTTACTTCTTCTTCTCGTGACCTGGCCTCGTGACTTTTTTTTTCCGCCTGCTTGCACCCTGTTCACGCGGCTTCTTCCTCTCCTTGTCGTTTCACTTTGAGTGCGCGACCTCTTCTCGCCGCGACCTATGCTTAGTTGTCGATACCTCTTCTTTAGTCGTCGCGACCTGTTAGCCTTGTTCGCCTTGTTTGTCTTCCCGCGGACTTTTCTCTAATCACGCGGTCTTCTCTTTCTTCTGTTTGCACGGGATGCTTTCTAGCCGCTCAACTTCTTCCCTTCTGCTTCTCTAGTCATGCAATTTGGTCGTGGCTTCTCTGGCCGCTGGTGTGTTGACACATTGACCGCCGCGTTCTCCTCTTTTGTCCGCGCGGCCTTCTCGCTTTCTATCAACGCTACTTTGCTTCTACTTGCGCGGTTTAGTGTGTTTCTCTATGGACAATTCCGATGTATCTACCTCTGCCTCCTCTCGGTCGTCTGCTTCTGTGACCACCACTTCAGGTAGTGCCCATGTCATTATCCAAGGTAAGTGGTTGATTGACTCCGGTGCTACAAATCACATGACCGACAATCCTCAATGGTTCTCTCTCCTAGAAACGCATGATTGGTTGCCTCTAGTTCTTATTGCGGATGGTTCACCTTCCCCAGTTCTTGGGATGGGCATGGTTCAAGTCACCCCGTCGCTTCACTTGCTGGACACCCTCTATGTCCCGAAGTTCCCATGCAACTTATTATCTGTTACTACTTTATGCAAGCAACTTCAGTGCTCTGTCTTATTCACTCCAACTTCTTTCTTTTTTTAGGACCCGAGGACCCAACGGATGATTGCTACTGGGACTGAGAGCGGCGGCCTCTACTTCCTTGATAACGTTTCCGCTCTGTCTGCCTTATCCTCCTCTTCTACAGATCTGCTTCAATGGCATCTTCGCCTTGGACATCCTCCTCCTCAGATTCTTCATCACCTTCTGCCCCACTTACCTCCTATCAGTCCTCCGCTCAACTGTGATGCATGTCAGCTTGGCAAACATCACCGCTCCTCCTTCCCGCCGAAGCAAGGTCATGGCTCTTCTAGCACGTTTGATCTCATTCATTCTGATGTCTAGGGTCTTGCTCTTACTCTCACCGTTGGTCGGGATAGTTTTTACTTTGTAACCTTTATTGATGATTTCTGTAGATGTACCTGAGTATATCTCTTAAAAGATCGCTCTGAACTCCTTTCTGTATGACAATCCTTTTATTGTATGATTAAAACTCAGTTTTATTTCTATTAAAATCTTACGCTCTGATAATGCTAAGGAATATCTTAGTCATGAGTTTTCCTACTTTTGTATGCAACATGGTCTTATCCATCAGACCACCTGTGTTTACATCTCCCAACAAAATGGGGTGGCGGAGCGTAAAAACCGCCATCTCCTCGATGTCACTCGCACTCTTAAGATGCAAATGCAGGTACCTCGCTCCTACTAGGGCTATGTTGTTCTCCTCGCCTGTTATCTCATCAATCATCTTCCCTCTACGATTCTCCACGGCCAGACCCCCTTCTCCATTCTCTACCCGGGCAAGGAACCATTTCCTCTCCCTCTCCGCATTTTTTGGGTTCATAACTTTTGTGCATGCTCCGTCTGCTACCCGTGACAAGCTTTTCCCCCGTTCCACCAAGTGTGTCTTTTTGGGTTACTCGACCACTCAAAAAGGCTATTGTTGCTTTGACCCCGTTCTACGCAAGCAGTTTGTCTCCGCAGACGTGACCTTCTTCAAAAATGCGTCCTACTTATCTCCTCAATCCCCTCTTCCTCCTGATGTCTCTAACTCTCCACCATCTCTCTATGCTCCTTCCACGCATATCGACGTCTCCACTCCTATCTCATCTCCTCCTCTGTCTCCTTCTCTTTCCGTTATACCCCCTCCACCTCCCCCCTCATCTCCGCAGCCGTCTCTCTCCAGTCTCGGGCCAGCTTTCTCCGCCACAGAAGCTCTGGTCACTAAGGCACGAGTTGACCTGGATCTTCCCATTGCTCTTTGCAAAGGGGTGCGGGCGTGTAACCCAACACCCGCTTGCGGCAGTTGTTTCCTATGATCGGCTTACTCCCTCTCGCAGGTGTTTTGCTTTGGCTATCTCGGCCACTACAACTCCCCGCACCTACCAGGAGGCTCTTGTTATTCCTCATTGGAAATCTGCCATGGATGAGTAAATCGCCACTCTTACTGAACGAGGTACCTGGACCCTTGTTTCTCCACCAGTGGGTACTGATGTGGTTGGCTGTCGCTGGGTGTTTGTTGTGAAGTTTCGTCCAGACAACACTGTGGAGCGCTACAAGACCCGGCTGGTGGCCAAAGGCTTTACTCAGACTTATGGGGTTGAATACTTTGATACTTTCTCTCTGGTTGCTCGCCTTAGCACCATCTGGGTTCTTTTCTCTGTGGCCGTCAACAGGGATTGGGCTATTTCCCAGCTTGATGTCAAGAATGCCTTTCTCTATGGGGATCTTCAAGAGGACGTTTATATGGAGCAACCTCCTGGGTATGTTGCTCAGGGGGAGACACGAGTATGTCAGTTGAAGAAGGCCATCTATGGCCTAAAATAGAGCCCTCGGGCATGGTTCGACAAGTTCAGTGGCATTGTGGCTGTAATCGGCTTTGCAAGAAGCTCGACCGATCACTCCTTGTTTATTTGCAAAACCGCATCGGGACTGGTGGTTTTGGCGGTGTATGTGGATGATATTATTCTTACCAATGATGATCAGGCTGGGGTAGACTTGACGAAGAAACACCTTCATCAACACCTGGTCACGAAGGATATGGGCTCCCCGAAATACTTTTTGGGGATAGAAATCTCTCGGAAGCCCGGCTCGTTGGTTCTCTCCCAACGGAAGTATGCTCTTGATCTTCTACGAGAGGCAGGATTGACTGGTGCCAAACCGGCCCGGTATCCCATGGCTACTGGAGAAGACAAAACATGGACAGATGAATCGCCCCTTCTATCCGATGCCACGAAGTACAGTCGTCTGGTAGGCAAACTTATTTATCTCACTATGACCAGACCCAACATTGCCTATGTTGAAAGCAAGGTTAGTCATTTCATGCAAGCTCTTAGGGAATGTCATCTTCTGTCTGCCTTGAAGATATTAGAGTATGTTAAAGCAGCACTAGGAAAAGGGCTACTCTTTCAGAATAATGGTCATTTAAGGGTTGAAGCCTACTAAGATTCAAGCTATGCGGATGATAAAGGTGACCGTAAATCTACATCTGGCTTTTGCACATTTGTTGGAGGAAATCTTGTGAGCTGAAAGAGCAAGAAATAGTCTGTTGTCTCCAGGTCCAGTGTAGAAGTCGAATATCGAAGTATGACATCAACCACGTGTGAGTTAAAATGGTTGCGTGCTCTCATGCTTGACCTAGGAGAGGTCTACGACTATCCTCTTCCTATATTTTGTGCCAACAATGCCGCTATATACATATCCAAAAATTCGGTCTTCCATGAGAGAACGAAACATATAGAAGTCGACTGCCATTTCATTAGGGAAGAGGTCTTGAAGAGACAGATTTGCACTCCGTTCATCACCTCCAACAAAGAGTTGGCGGATATCTTCACCAAGCCGGTTTCTACTTCCTTCTTCCACATTTGTGATAAGCTGGGCATGATGGATATCTATGCTCCAGCTTGAGGGGGAGTGTTGAAGTATGAGACCGAGCGGTCTGGCGGTCTGAGTCTGTCGGGTTGTAGACCGCGCGGTCTAGCGGTTACTCTCCAGCGGTTTGTCATCCAGACTGTTGTTGTTTGTGGATCGAGCGGTCTGACGGTTTACCTTCGGCATCTTGGAGACCGGGCGGTCTGGCGGTCTCCTACTGTAGCTTGTTCTCTTCCTTCTGGTGTTGCCGAACGGTTAGCCCATCTGTCTAACCGTTCGTCCTGTTCGGTCTCCTTATTTTCTAGTCGCTCAATACTGTAATTTTTTAGTCCCACGTTGTCTATTTGTACTCTCTCCTCTCTCCTCCATTCTATAAAAGGGAGAACATACCTTTGTAAAGTTTACCTTTTTCAGATAATAAAATTTCTGTTATACCACTTCCGGTTTGTTTTTTGTTCGTTTCTTACACAAAGTATCAGATGTCAAGAGTTAAGACTTGACAGCTGTCATAACTGACAAAGCTGTCACATCTGTCAGAGCTGTCAGAGGCAGTTATGAACAGGATCAGCCGGTAACCTCAGATGGGTTCTATATAAAGATCTGTTCTATCAAAAAAAGAAGAGAGGTATTGGGTAGCTAGTTCATCTTGAAATCAACAAGTCATTGTTAAAGAGAAGCCAGATCCTGAAAAAGTCTGCAAAAAGAATTCAGAATAACATCTGAAAGAAGAGAAGAGCTGGATTGTGGATCAACTCCAACTTTTCAAGAAGATCAACCTTTCTTTGTTCAGATTCAAGAAGCTTTGAAGAAGCTAAGACAGGTTGTATCTCAAGTAGTCAGTTCATTCCAGATCTGATAAAGAAGTCTTCATCCATTTATCTTTATTTTTGGGTGAAGAAATAATCATTCTCTCAATCAATTCTGTAAGATCTTGTATAGATATGAGGTAGGATCTTTGTGATCTGAGTTGTAGGCCAGGTTCTAAGGGCTAATGTAGGGCTTGCTGGCCTGAGTGTAGGAGTGTGGACTCACTCTGAGGTAGGATTCTATGAAAGAATTTGAGTTGTAGGACTTGCTGAAGTCTGAGCTGTAGGAACCATTCATGGTTCTGAGTGGTAAGATCTGAGGATCTGAGAAGAAAGAAGGGAGTTGGGCCGATTATAGTATACTGCTAGATAGGCAAAGGGGGAAGTGGATGCACCCATCTCTTGGGGAACCACTATAAATCTGTGTGTATGTTGTGTTGGCTGTATTTGTATTGATCTGTGCTATGATAGTTGTAACATAGTTTGTCTAACTGTGATATATTTTATCTACCTAATTAAAATTGGAATTGAACCTATTCACCCCCCTCCCGCCCTCTAGGTTTTTAGGGTATCTTGAAACCAATTCTTTCAACATCCTTCCGTACAGATCCTCAAAAGGCATCATCTGAATGCTTACTTGGTAGCTATTATCGTTTGCGAACTCAATCATGTAAAGATGGTCTTCTCACCTTTTACTAAAATCCAATGCACGTATACGAAGCATGTCTTCCATATCCTGTTCACACTTTCAGTTTGCTCATCTGTTTGTGGGTGAAAGGCAGTGCTAAAGTTCAACTTGGTGCCCAACAACTGATGAATAAGTATCCAATCATTAGACGTGAACCGACCATCTCGGTCACTGATTATGCTTCGGGGTACACCATTCAAACGGACTATGCGGTCCACATAAAGCTTCGCCAGCATCTCCAATGAATCAGTCTTCCTATTGGGTATAAAATATGACACGTTCGCTAAATGATCAACGACCACCTAGATGGCATCGTTCCCCTTGTGCGATCTCGGCAAAGCGTGCACGAGGTCCATAGAGATGTCACCAAACTTCCACCATGGTAGGCAGGGACTTTAGAAATCTACCTGACTTCATGCATTCGCCTTCACTAAGGTGCACACTTGACACTTTGCCACATAAAGTGTTATCATCCCCCCTCTAGGTGACTTAGCTATCCTTGAATTAAAGACTTTCAAGTGGTATCAGAGGGAGGTTACTCAAAGAAGGACCTAACGGTCTGAGTAGACCTCTAAGGATAGCTAAAAGGTTTGTATTGGTGGGTTCAAAAGAGAACCATATGGAGTGTAGCTCAATGGAGCTTCAAGTCTGCAGCAAGGAGAACTTTGGGACATGGAAAGAAAGGATCAGGCAGATCATGGAAGCCAGTGATCCTAGAGTCTTAGCTTCAATTCAAGAAGGACCCTTCACTCCCATGAAGGTCTCTACATCAGAGGCAAGTATCCAGACCCCAAAGAGTTATGCAGAGATGTCTGAAGATGAAATCCACTTGGCATCTATGGACAAGAGGGCACAATACATCATGGTAAGTGCCATGGATGACTCCACCTTCCAGATGTTTGTCCACTGCAAGACAGCCAAAGAGATGTGGGATTCTCTCACTAGCTATATGGAAGGGACAGAGAAAGTCAATCTTTTTGACAGTGATTCAAAGATGGATGAAGAAGAAGATGATGATTGCAGTTGTTATGGGTTAATTGCCATGATAGAAGAAGAAGAGTCCTGCCAAGATCAGCCTGGTCTATATCAGGTACAATATCTATCAAGTTCTTCTTATTGCTCAGGTCATGTGACAAGTCCAGATTCTGATGCATCCTCATCCAGGGATGAAGATGACTCTGAATATAAGGTAGATGTCAATCAATTGATTGACAAGCATAGTAAAATATTAGATGCTTTGAGAAGAAGTAAGAAGTTGGCCAAAATATAGGCTGAGGAGATTATCTCTCTGCAGCTAGTTACTGCCCAACAGTCTGAGACAGCATCCTTGCTGGATCAAAAAGTGAGGGAATTTAGCCAACTGAAGTCCATCTCAATCATCCAAATTGAGACCATAAGCCAGAAGGACAAGATCATTTTGGATCTTGAAGAGAAACTCTTAAAAGAGAGAATGGTTGTGGCTGAATTCAACAAGCCTAAAGCTGTATTGCCCTTGATAGAGTCCTTCTCCTCCCAAAAGGGTAAGAAGGAGTTAACAGTCAAGGGAAGGACGAGAGTTGACCTTTCCAAATGGAAAGACAAAGCTCCTGTAGTGCCACAGTCAACCTTTCACAAGATAATCCTCCCTTCTAATAGGTATGACTAAGGCTGCATGCATGGTCACTGGGAGAATGAGAATCTTTCTTATAAGAATCTAAATGTTTCTTACAATGAAAGAAGAAAGGGTAGGGGAATGAGTTCCTGTAAGGCTCCCCATGAAGAAATTCAATTGGCCCATCCTGGACCATTTGTATTTAGTGCACCATCCCCCACACTCATGAGTAAGGTAGTGTCCTTTTCTCAAGTTCTCCTAGCACACTCTCAGACCAAGGACAAGTCTGTCAGCAAGTCAGACTTGGGCATTTATAGAGCCATCAATAGTGTGTCTTCCACAAAGAAGACCACTGTTGGTAGACTTCAAGAAAATCCAAGTTCTTCTACTGCCAAACTTACCTTCAGTCAGACTGTGGCTGAGAGAAATAAGAACAAGGAAGCTGCTCTTCCTTCTGTTCAGTCTGCAATCAACCATACTGCCAAACCTGCTCAGAAGAGAAGGTATTATATCCATGAGTGTTGGTGTTGTGTAAAGTGGCCCACTTTGTCATAGATTGTTGGCACAACCCTAGTGTGCCAAGGGCAAGGGTGAGTCATCCTAACAGGCCTACGTAGTTAAACATGTGCATGTTTATGCTAACAGGAACCTAAGACCCAATACCTATTGGGATCCTAAGGTAAGATGAACTCTGTTTTGCAGGTTAGTCCAAGTGCACATACCCCCACGTGGTACTTGGACAGTAGATGTTCCAGAACCTGGACTGGAATAAGGAAGTTATCCTATGGATCATACCCCAAAGATAAGGATGGTGTGTGCATTCCTAAAGAAGGATAAAGTGCACAAGTCTTGGGAAAAGACAAGCAGGATCCATCCAGCAGGACTGTCTCGTCGAACAAAGCTTTGCTGCCACACCAGCAAACTAGGAGAAGAACAAGTAGGGTGTACACATCACTGAGGAAAATCACTAGGAGTAGCTCCTCTTTGAGCAACAAGGAAGTGGCACACTGTGCTTAGCTGATAAGACTCACTATACAGAAGAGACAACCTGTCAAGTGATACATATAAGAGACTTTCAAGTCAAGTGATATCATCAGCTGAAATGATGATTGATAGTCATAAGGATAGGATCTGTGCAAATGTTGAGGGAGAGACTGTCAAGCTAAGATACTCCTGCTGATGGGGAGCATGCTCAGTCAAGGTTGCTAGACAATCTTGAATCTTACCCAAAGTTCCCCATCACAGAATAAATCAGCATTACTACTGAGGATCAACTTATCCCTATGGACATTGTAGAGGCTGAGAGGGAAACAACCCAGGTGATGGGACCTGCTGTAAGATGGCAAGCCAATCAGTTTACAAGAACAGCTGGATTGCTCCTGCTATTGTTGATACAAGTCAGCACATTCCTATGGAATAACAGTGTACATAAATACTTGGTATCAGAATGAAAGGATGGTTCAAGGAAAGATCATTCAAGGTTCAAATGGTCTCAAAGTCCAGCAGTTGTAGGAGAAAATTCAGCCTCATGAGAAGAGAAAGCTGGCAGCTGCACCATTAGTATCATTTGCAATCAGCTAGAGGGAGAAAAGAATCAAAGCAGACCAGACCCTCCCTGTCTATTCAGAAACCAAGAAGGGATTGATCAAGTGGTGATCAAGTGTGCAGATCAATGTAATGATAAAGATAGTACTCAGTGGGATGAACACTCTTGTGTTGCTGATCAGAAAGTTGAAGCCAAAGGTAAGTCTATTGCTAAAGAAGGGGAGAAGATCTGGCTCAGCAAAAATAGACTATGCAAGGTGCAAGGGAGTTGCTGTGCACAATGGCTGTAAATCTAGTATCAACTCCATGGAAGATTAGTTTTGATGTAATATCAAGACTATAAAAAGACTTTCAAGTGCAAGGGAGTTGCTAAGCATCAACATGAATGGAGCTCGACGAAATCACCATCATTCATCGAACGAAGCTTGACGAAATCAGAATAATTCGTCGAACGGATCTCAACGAAATTTGAATAATTCATCGAACTCAAAATTGTCAAACAGAAATTTTACTGCTTTTCAAAAGATTCTCATGAGGTATCAGGACTTAAATGGACTTATGTGTCCATTAGAGATGATAATAACGATGCTCCTGCTGAGGGGGAGCAAGTCTAGCACTTGCTGGAACTGGATCAGCCTCCTATTGAGAAGGAGCAAGCAACTACTGTAGAGGATCAGAGATCTTCACTACTGATCAGTTTATCCTAAGGACATTGGACAGACTAAGGGGGAGATTGCTTATGATATAGTCATAATCTTATCTGAGTCTAAGGAGGACTGCTACTGAGAAAACAATGTTGTTGCAGGAGAAGAATAGCTAGCAGTCAGCTCAAGTGGATTCATGGTTCACTCAAGTGCCAAGGGGCTGCAGTGATGTGGTGTATCAAAGATATCACCACAAGTGGATGCTGATTCTGTAGATACAATATCAGCAAGTGGAACTATGTGTGCAGCAAGTTCAAGTGATGCAGTATTGTGTTGTTTCAATGTATCAACACAAAAGGTATGACTCCTAATCTAGTAGATTGATCACTAAGAAAATTTCCTTAGTGTTATCAATATAGGACTTTGATTAGGATCAAGAGATAATCTCTCCCATAATCCTTTCTCCTCCCTCAATAGATATACCTATTGAATAGGACAGAAAGGGGGAGATGTGTGACAATACATAAGGGGGAGATATAGAAGCAATACTTGACATGACTCGGTCATGTTGAGTCAGTTCATATTACTGGAAAAGATTCTAGTAGTATGAGAAATGCAATGACTGACTACATGTTGAGTCATGATTGTGTCAGTGCATATTTTGAGGTAAGTGCTTCTAGTGGTGCTTCATTCAAATATTAAGTGGTATAAAGGAGAGTGCATACTATTTGAGTAATTGCTCAAGTAGTATGAGGATGCATTGACTTAACTTATTGATTCAATATAATCAAATAGAGCAAATTATAATATAGCATAAGCTAGCAGTTGTAGCAAATTATAATCTACATCTGCACACTAAGAGCATAGTTGTATTTGATGTTATTTAAGCTCATCATGTGCAGGATGTTCCATAGAACAAGTCTAGACAGATTGTCTAAGTGATGTGACAGGTGGTCACAAAGTGAAGATGCTGGAAAGACAGGAATTTTCCTAAATCCACAAGCATTGAGTGAGGTAAGCTCACTCAACGCCAGAAGTCAAGGAGCAATTGAAAATGCAGCCAAGTCCACAGGCATTGAGTGGAGCAAACTCACTCAATGCCAGAGGTAAGGAAGAATGTTGGCAAGCTAGAAATGTGGCTATGTCCACAAGCGTTGAGTGAAGGTCATTCACTCAAAGCCATATAACTATAGGCATAAATATGGTTAAGTAGTTTGGTGGTTAGTGATGAAGACACACTCAACGCCATACAACAAAATGTTGTGAGTTAAACTGAGTTAAGAGTTCATCGAACTCAGTTTTGAGTTCGCCGAATTGAGCTCACCATTCGTCGAACTCAGTTCACGATTCGTCAAACTCAGTTCAGAGTGAGGCAGGCTGAGTCAGTCAAAGCCTAAAGTTAAGAGTAAGAAAAGTGGCTAAGTCCACAGGCGTTGAGTTAAGGTCATTCACTCAACGCCATAACCTCATAAGTGTTGAGTAACACTCACAATCAAAGCCACTATTTTTAAACACGGAAAATTTGGCTAAGGAAAAAACATTGAGTGATGAAGACACACTCAACGCTCTCAACGCCTAAGATGCTACAGAGGCAGAAATTTGACTAAGGCAAAAAGCATTGAGTGATGAAGACACACTCAACGCTCTCAACGCCTAAGATGCAGAAAGATTTTCCAAGGCAAAAAGCGTTGAGTGATGAAGACACACTCAACGCTCTCAACGCCAGAGAAGCAGGAAGATTTTGGCTTAGGCAAATGGCGCAGAGTGATGCTTGTTCACTCAACGCTCTCAACGCCTAGATAGATAGAAATCTGTCTAAGTGTTTTGGCGTTGAGTGATGCTTACTCACTCAATGCCTATGCTAATGTTGCTTGATTTTTGGTTAAGTCCATAGCTGGTGACGACAGTAAGTCAACAAGTCAACATATTTCAAATTAGTGGTGGGATGGTTACAGTACGCGACAAATATTGTCACAGACCTACTGTATGACAGTTAGTGTTAAAGTAAGGTTGTTTCTGGCCATTAAAGTTGTGGGGCCCACTGCTCAAGTGCCGTTGGGTCATATTCAATAAAAGGGAAATGCTTTACAGAAGAAAGAGAGCTTTTTGGAGAAAAGCAATCAGACAGTTCTTCTTCACCTCCATTATTGCTGTGCTGAAGAACAGGAAGCTCAATTCAGCAAGACGAAGAGCAAGTTCAGTGTTGGTATCGACATCTTCAACAACAAGATAGCTAGTGTGATCTTCATCTGCACCAGCAAGTTAGCTCAGAGGGATTCTCTGAGAAAAAGGTAGCAGCTTGGGCCGACCCTTGCTGATGGTGCTTCACAGACCCAACCAACAAATCTTAAAGAACATTCTCTTGGGGAGCTGTGAAGAAGGAGATAGTGCTGAGCAGTTGGCTCAGTTCAGAAAGGAGCAGAGAAGCTGATCTGCAAGCTACTTCCAGCATAGGCCAAAGCAAGATCTTCATCCTTGTTGCTGTGAAGAAAGGAGTAGGGCTGGGATTCTCTCAACTCAAGCTGTAACAAGATCTGCTGCAGTAACTTCACAGTTCCAGCAGGAAAAATCCCTGGTACTGTGAAGTAGTTGTTAGGGCTAACCTTCAGGCTCAGTTCAGAAAGAGGTAGAACATTATTCTTCAAGTCACTTCCAGCACAAGTAAAATATATACGTGTTGTTGTAGAAGTAGTTAGGACTGAGTATATCTCAGTTCAAGTAAGGTAGACTCAGGAAATACATTCTGGAGTCAAAGATGGGCTGAGTCTAACTCAGTCAAGGTAGATTGGCACAGAGAAATTTCTCATGTGTCCAATCAAGACTCACCAACTCACTTCCACCTTGTAGGATCCTTTTTGGATTTGAGTGGTAGGAGAAAAGTTGCTCTGAGGTAGGATCCAAGTGTGGATCTGAGTTGTAGGGCTATTTAGCCTGATTTGTAGGTGCCTAGAAGGGCAATGAGGTAGGTACCTGCTGGGTACTAAGTGTAGGAGTGCTGCAGCACTCTGAGAGTAAGGCCTTGTGCCTGAAACTGTAGGGCTGAGAAGCCTGAGCTATAGGCCTTTGTGTAAGGCTAAGGTAGGTGGCTTTAGGGTCACTGAGTGTAGGAGCATTGCAGAGCTCTGAGTTAGGATCCCTAGTGGATCTGAGGTAGGGTTGTCTTCCCAGCCTGAGTGTAGGGCTTAACAACCTGAGAAAGGTGGTCTGCTAAATACTGGGTTGTAGGCCCTTGTGGTTGAAAAGTAATTCTTAGAGGAGACTTAGAGATCCTGAGGGATCTGAGGTGTAAGCTCTTTGGAGCAAGTTTTGGAGAAGTGCCTAGTCCAACAAGATTGTTTGATAGGTGGGAGGGAAAGTGGATGTACCCTAGTTAGGGGAACGACTATAAATCACTGTGTGCTTTTCTGTGTTGTTTTCTTTGTGCAGGTTGCGTACATCTTGAAAGTATAAAACAACTTAAAGCCAAAGCTCTTAAAGAAGAAACATAAAAGAACTCAAAAAGAGACCAATAACCTATTCACCCCCTCCCCTTAGATGACTTAGCTATCCTTGAATTAAAGACTTTCAGGAAGAGCAATCCCGGCTGGAAGCAGCAGAGGAGGTAGTGGAGATGATAGTTCTCACCCGGGGATGAAGGGTGGAGAAAGTGCGGGTCAGCGGGGAGTTGAGCCCGGAAGATCAGAAGAGGATGTTGGAGTGCATCCGGAAGAACATGGACATCTTCGCGTGGGGCGTGGCCGACATGCCAGGAATTGATGTGGATGTCGCTTTCCACCGCCTCAACCTTGATGCTGACATCTGTCCCATCCGTCAGAAGAAGAGGTCCACCACTAACAAGCTGGTCGAGCCATCCATGAAGAGGTGAAAAAGCTCATAAAGGCGGGGTTTGTATCGGAGATCCAGTATCCAGGCTAGGTATCCAATGTGGTGATGGTCAAAAAGGGGACGATTGTTGGAGGATGTGTATTAATTTTTCTCTTTTGAATAAAGCATGTCCCAAAGATTGTTACCCCCTGCCTCGAATTGACACACTGGTTGACTCAGCCATCAGTTTTTCTCTAATGAGCTTTCTAGATGCATTTTCAGGTTATCACCAGATAAGGATGCACCCGCCCGACATGAAAGATGCTTCCTTCATTAAAGGGGTTGGGTGCTACTACTATAAAATGATGCCTTTTGGGCTTAAAAATGCAGGGGCTACGTACCAGAGGATGATGGATCGGGTCTTTCGAGAGCAGAAGGGAAGAAACTTGGAGGTGTATGTGGACGACCTCATGATCAAGAGTCGAGACGTGGACTCTAACCTCCGAGATTTGGAGGAGACCTTCATCACCCTGAGAAAATATAAGATGAGGTCGAACCCCTTGAAGTGTGTCTTTGGGGTAAGCATGGAAAAGTTCCTAGGTCATCTCTTTACTCCAGCGGGGGTGGAACCCAACCCTAATAAGGTGAGGGAGATCATGGAGTTAAGTTTGCCTCAGAATGCCAAGGAAGTCCAGCGCCTGATAGGGAAGCTGGCAAGGATGAGCAGGTTCCTCTCTCGGGTGAGAGATAAATGCTCGCCTTTCTTCGAAGCGCTGATAGGGGGTCAGAAATTCGAGTAGTCCGAGGAGTGCGAGAAGGCCTTCCAAGCCTTGAAGAGGCAGCTGACCCAGGCTCCGCTTCTCCAGGGACCCAAAGAAAGGGACGATCTATCCTTATACCTTGGGGTCGGGACCGAGGCCGTGAGCTCCGTCCTAGTCCGGGAGGAAGGAAAGAAGTAACTACCAATTTACTATGTAAGCAGGGTCCTGAGAAAGGTGGAGCTTCGATACCCAATTTTGGAGAAATTGGCTTTCGCTTTGATCATCTCAGCTCGGAGGCTCCAACCATAATTCCAAGCACATTCAATCTGGGTGGTGACTGACCACCCCCATCATAACATATTTGAGGGGGTGGAGCTTTCAAGAAGACTTGAAAAATACTCGGTAGAGCTGTGCGAGTTTGACATTTCTTTTATTCCTCGCCTCTCGATCAAGGACCAGGCAATGGCCGACTTCCTGGACGACTATATGGTTGAGGTGGCGGAGACTGAGCTCACTCGTCTGATCCCTTGGAAGGTGATGGTGGATGGCGCTTCAGGAAGGCACTCTTTGGGAGTAGGAGTGATTCTGGAAAGTCCTCAAGGGATGAGGATAAAACAGACAGTGGTCATCCATTTTCCCATTACCAACAACCAAGCAGAGTATGAGGCGGTGATCGCAGGGCTGTGTATGGCCAAGGAGCTGTGGGTGCACGATGTGGAAGTGCTAACAGACTCCATGGTGGTGTCCTCTCAAATCAATGGCGAGTTCGAAGCGAGGGAGCCTATTCTCCACTTGTACCTGACAAAGGTAAAGGGAGTCATCAGCACATTCCAAACGTTCTCCATCTGACACGTACCGCGGGAAGAAAATGAACAAGTGGATCAGCTAGCTAAGTTTGGACTCCGTGTGGGTGGAACCCTGACAGACCTATTCCACCCTTCCATCGAAGAAGGAGAGCTGATGAAAGTGGATCGGCGCCCCTCCTGGATAGATCCATTCATAACCTTCTTATCCATAGGGGAGTTCCCGGAAGGCATGGACAAAAAGCACTTCAAGCATAAGTTGGCGTATTACCTCATGCATGATGGGAAGCTTTACAGGAAGACTCTCTCAGCCATGCTAGCGCGTTGCGTGGCTGAGGAGGAGGTCCCAAGAATTTTGGAAGAAGTCCATTTTGAGGAGTGCAGGAGTCACTCAGGGAGCAGGACCATAGAGGGAAGGATATTAAGGCAAGGGTACTTTTGGCTGACCCTAGGCCAGGATGCCACCGAGTTCGCAAAGAAATGTCAGAAGTGCCAGCTATTTTCCCCTCTCCAACTACTACCATCCCAGAGGCTCAGAAGCATCATTGCCCCTGGCCCTTCGTCATTTGGAGAATGGATCTTATAGGGCTCTTCCCCTAGGCCAGGGGGTAGAGAAGGTTCCCGCTTGTCATGATCAACTATTTTTATAAGTGGTTGTAAGTTAAGGCACTGGCCAAGGTGACCTCCCAGGTGATTCGAAACTTTGTGTGGGGGGAAATCATTTGTCAACACAGGTTTCCCCAGGCCATTGTAACGGAAAATGGGCCACAGTTTGTCAGCACAGAGTTCATCAGTTTTTGTGGTCAGCTCGGGATTGATCTTTAGTTCACGTCAGTCCACCACCCCAGGAGTAATGGGCAGGTGGAGGCAGCGAACAAGATAATTGTAAACTTGTTAAAAAAGAATGTGGAAAATCTGAAGGGGAGCTGGGTGGAGCAACTCCCTTCAGTCATTTGGGCCTTGAGAACCACTCCCAAAATGGTCACGGGGGAGACCCCCATCAATCTTACCCACGGCTGTGAAGCTGTGCTCCCAATAGAGTTCGAGGTCCAGACACCACGAATAGTAGAGGTAGAGGAAGGAAGAGAAGAGTGGAGGGTTGAGAACGAAGACAAGTTGTGACTCTCCCTAGATATGGTGGAGGATCTACGTGACTTGTCAGCCATCCGACAGAAAGAGATCAAGCGGAGGATGGACAAATACTTCGACAAACACGTCAAGATCAAGCAGTTCGTAAAGGGTGATCTGGTCTTGAAGAAGGTCGACTTTGCCGGAATATCGACAGTCGTCGGCAAGTTGAATCCTAATTGGGAGGGTCCTTATGTTATTAAAGAAACCTTGAAATCTGGGGGATATCACCTCCAAGATGTGGAGGGGGGCTGTCACAACCCGCATTTTCTCCGAATTAAGAATTATCAGAGTCTGAGAGAACACGCGTCGTGATGCCACGTCGAGCAGGGGATAACTGCTAACGCTCAGGCAAAACACTATCTACTTTACTTTATGAAAAATCATAAGTTAAATTACTAGAAATTCAGTTATATTTTTTAAGGCCGTATCCCTCGGCTCTGTGGATCATCTAGTCAACACTTCAAAATTATACTTATACGCAGCGGAAAATACTTTATTTACATTTATGCATCCTAAGAGAGAACGCATAAGTGTCCCCAGGGGACATCTTATACTATGCAGGACCCTAAATTTAATATATATATATATATATATAAGAAAAACGATCTTTTTACGTCGCCTTGAAAGTAGTGTATGAGTTTGTAAAACATGCATATCATGACTTATATATACCTAATAGTGATTTTTAGGTTTTAAAAGTAACTAGCATCCTAACATAAATCCTCCCAAGAGCAAGTTTAATATAACCAAAAGCAGTAAAGCTAACAGTGTAAGCAAGTGCAAAGTATCTAAAAGAGAAACCACCAGTGAGCGTCAACAACTGACACGAACCCACTGGTGAGTAGGTATGTCTGTACTATAAGTCTAAAGAAAACTACCTCCCAAACAAGAGGAACAGAGAACCACAGTAGCAGCTGAAATACTAGAAAATCTCTAGGAGCAAACAAGCCGCACAGTCGGCTAAATACCTGTACCTGAGGTATTCAGAAAAAGAACACCTCAGCAAAGCAACTATCAAAAGGAAAAGCAAAGACACAATAGATTCGAACAGGAATTAAAATCAGGTAAGGACAAGTAGAAATGAAGTAAACAAGAGCAGGAAAAGTAAGGTAAGAAAAACATGTAAGAAAAATACTCATCAAAAGTGAGTAAAAATGGGTGCACCAGGTACACGAATGAAGCCAATCTCCAAGAATCTCTGCAAGAAGGATTAGCGCAATAACAATAACATCCTAACATAGAGCCAGAGCGGAAAGAGTCACCTAGTACTATAGATGGACAAAAATCAGTAACCAGGGCCTAGACTGGTGACCACATGTCAAACCAAGTCTTGCAGGCCTAAATATTTTCGAGGGTTGTGGCGGCGGCACCAATCCAACTCAACCAAACAGCCCATGCTGCCTTAATAAGACAAGAAGAAAACAGGGGTGGCGGCATCGGTCCAACTCTCCCCTAAATCACATCCTTCTCCAGCACTAAGTGACTCGGGAAAACCCTTACCAGTGGTTGCATGAACCACCAATAAGTCAACACAACCCTATTCCAACTAGAGCAACCCATCTAAGATCCCTAAGTACAAACCAACGGTCTAGACGTCGAGTTTATCCCATCTAGTGGTTTGACATAAAGTAACTAGACAGAGATTTGATACTAAACATATGTCTGTAGCTTAATACTAACACTTACCTATAACTTAACCTTAAACCTACACAAGTCATCTGATCTCAAACTAAACATATACAGATAGTCTAAGAACCAAGCGTATACAATTACATTAATGTCGAAACCTACATAACCGATTTCTTTTTGATCCCAAAACACACTTAACTAATTTGATATTAAAACATAAACGATGAACTTGATACAAACATGTACCGATAGCTTCAAAATAAATCGAGTTGGTCTTGGTTTACGCCCAAGGAAAATAACAAGCTATATAATAAATCTTGAAATGAACACGATTTTGAATATTGGAGTGAGCTATAATTTAATCAAGGAAACGCTTGTAACCAGGCTAAAAAAAGGCGTTACATTATAGGAAAAACCGCAAGTTAATACCTAAGCCTTGAAATGAACAAAGTTCTAGTAATAGAGCATTCGATTTATACCCAGTTTAAGCAAGATCCAAAGCCCAAACAACAAACGAACAAAACGAACAAAACAAACAAAACGAGTTAGCAATTATTGGGGACAACCAATGAAAGTCAAGGGGTGACAAGTAACTGAAATGGAGATACGGTAAGCCCTACAATCAGAAATTAGTAACCCTAAACTCCGAAATAAAAATCTGAATGGAAACTACACGGACATGGATGGAATTACTTCGGCAAGGTGAAGGACACACTTGCCTTGGGTTTTGTTTTTTTTTGCTAAAGGGAGAAATTCGGCCAAACCCCCTCTTCTCAAACCGCCGGCCACCAAAAAAATTCGGCAGCACCTCCTTCCGATCGGCCGGAAATCACAAGGAACACAAAAATCCTGGACATACAAATCGGGAAGAACAACACCATCAAAACCAAAAAAAAAGAAAACCTAACCTACCGATCGGACAAAATCATGGACGAAAACGCACAAGGTTTACCTCGGAACGAAGATATCTCCTATGGGGAGTTCGGATCCGGCCTCAAATCAAGTTTTCGAGCGGATCTGGGCGGTGAACGGGCGGTCGGAGCGGTCACCAGGCTTCCGCCTCTTTTCTTTCGCACGAAGGAACAGGCGCCGTTTCTTTTTTTTTTTTCTTTTTTTTTTGGTTGGCTGGTCGGCTAAATGGGGGGGAAGAAGCCTAAATTCATATTATATAATTTAAGGTATATTATATAATTAAGTTATGATGAGTATTTTTCTTACCTGTTTTTCTTACCTTACTTTTCCTGCTCTTGTTTACTTCATTTCTACTTGTCCTTACCTGATTTTAATTCCTGTTCGAATCTATTGTGTCTTGGCTTTTCCTTTTGATAGTTGCTTTGCTGAGGTGTTCTTTTTCTGAATACCTCAGGTACAGGTATTTAGCCGACTGTGCGGCTAGTTTGCTCCTGGAGATTTTCTAGCATTTCAGCTGCTACTGTGGTTCCCTGTTCCTCTTATTTGGGAGGTAGTTTTCTTTAGACTTATAGTACAGACATACCTACTCACCAGTGGGTTCGTGTCAGTTGTTGACGCCCACTGGTGGTTTCTCTTTTAGATACTTTGCACTTGCTTACACTGTTAGCTTTACTGCTTTTGGTTATATTAAACTTGCTCTTGGGATGATTTATGTTAGGATGCTAGTTACTTTTAAAACCTAAAAAGCACTATTAGGTATATATATAAGTCATGATATGCATGTTTTACAAACTCATACACTACTTTCAAGGCGACGTAAAAAGATCAATTTTCTTAGATATATATAAATTAAATTTAGGGTCCTGCATAGTATAAGATGTCCCCTGGGGACACTAATGCGTTCTCTCTTAGGATGCATAAATGTAAATAAAGTATTTTCCGCTGCGTATAAGTATAATTTTGAAGTGTGGACTAGATGATCCACAGAGCCGAAGGATATGGCCTTAAAAAATATAACTGAATTTCTAGTAATTTAACTTATGATTTTTCATAAAGTAAAGTAGATAGTGTTTTGCCTGAGCGTCAGCAGTTATCCCCTGCTCGACGTGGCATCACGACGCGTGTTCTCTCAGACTCTGATAATTCTTAATTCGGAGAAAATGCGGGTTGTGACAGGAGCCCCTCAGTCATGCCTACAGAGGCGATGACTTGAAGTGTTTTTACCCATGAAGGTAATAAATCAATCCCTTATCATATTCTTGGTTGTTATTGGTAGTTCGTTGCTCAACATTTGGAATATGGGATGCGGTTGGCCAAAGGGAAGGCCCAGTTGATGCTCAACACCCGCCGTCAAGCTCCTACTAGCTGATCGGGCCGGTGGTAGTGCCCGGTGGTTGGCCAAAAGGAAAGTCTAGTTAATGCTTAACACCCGCCAATAGGCTCCTACCAGCTGATCGGGCCACCCGACTCCTACTAGCTGATCGGGCCGGTGGTAGCATCCGGTGGTTGGCCAAAAGGAAAGCCCGGTTGATGCTCAACACCCGCCGTCAGGCTCCTACTAGCTGATCGGGCCGGTGGTAGCGCCCGGTGGTTAGCCAAAATGAAATTCTGGTTGATGCTCAACACCCGCCATCAGGCTCCTACTAGCTGATCGAGCTGGTGGTAGCACCTGGTGGTTGGCCAAAAGAAAAGTTTGGTTGATGCTCAACAATCGCTGTCAGGCTCCTACTTGCTGATCGGGCCGGTGGTAGCGCCCGGTGGTTGGCTAAAAGGAAAGTCCGGTTGATGTTCAACACCCGCCATCAGGCTCCTACTAGCTGATCGGGCCGGTGGTAGCGCCCGATAGTTGGCCAAAAGGAAAGCCTGGTTGATGCTTAACACCAGCTATCAGGCTCCTATTAGCTGATCGGGCCGGCGGTAGCGCCCAGTGGTTTGCCAAAAGGAAAGTCCGGTTGATGCTCAACACCCGCCATTAGGCTCCTACTATCTGATAGGGCCAGTGGTAGTGCCCGGTGGTTGGACAAAAGGAAAGCTTGGTTGATGCTGATCTCCCACCGTCAGGCTCCTACCAGCTGACAGAAAGAAAGAAAGGATGAAAGTGGAAATTCCTAACAGCTCGCTAGAGAAAGAATTGAAAGAGCAAATATCGCCAAGGGATGAGAATTGCAAGAGGGTTGGATCTCACCTCTCAGGTGCCCGCTCGTCACGTATCCGGTCTGACACCCGTGAGGCGACCCAGGTCGCGAGGACTTAGTAGTGTGAGGCGCTCGAATACCCTCAAGCTACGTCACAACCCAATGAAGCTTGGCTCACGTGAAGCCGAACACCCTGGGCGCGAGTCGAAGCGGGCCTTTTCCTTAACCTTACGGGCGGCGTAGGAGAAGCTCTCTGAGTAAAGAGGGCAGATTGCCACTCGCGGTTCGCCTATATAAGGTCTTATCATTTTTCTAAACTAAGTGCTCGAGATTCGTGCGATCTCACTAGCAGGCGTGGGTTCATAGGCAGCGAGCGGGAAGACTGAGTCAGGTCGCGAGTACACAAAAAAAAGAAGGGGAAAAAGTTACCAAAAGCAATAGACATTGTTTCAGAAAAGAGCATATGTATTAATCATAAAAGGTTACAAGGTATGGGACTCATCCCGCATATACATTACAGCGGGATAACAAAAAGGAAATACATATATTGCAAAAGTAAAAACATTATGCAAGTTCTTCAAGGCGAGTTCCCGAGCGGCGAGCCCTCCCAAATGGGAAGGAAGGAGTCATCGCCCGGCTTCGGGACTGGAAGGAATAGCTTTGGGACCACGTCGCTTGCCGAGAGCCTCATGCCTTCGCTCGTCTCCAGGCCGGCTCGTTGCATAGTCTAGAGACTGAACTTCGTGGCCTTCGCAGCATTCTTCTGCATCAGCGCCTCTAGCTCGTACTCGGAGTGTTGAACGAGCTTGTTGCTACTGCTAGGGGCAGCAGGAGAGCAGCAGACTCGAGGTCGCGCACCCGCTCCTCATTCTCTTTTTAAAGAGTGTGATTCGGAAACCGAGGCGCTCAGCCGTCGCCGCATCCAGCAAAAGGAAGCAAATGAATTATGGCAAGGCAGACCTAAAAGAGAGAACCTTCTTTTAAGTTTTGGGACTTACCACCCCCCAAATACCGAACGAGAGTAACATCGGATGTGTCCGCTCGCTTCTTGTGTTAGCTACACCTCCTAGAGAGCGAGGCGGTGAGCTTCTTCCTTGTAGGAGCCGAGCTTCTGAAGTGAGGAAGAATTCCTCTAAACCTGCATGCACCAGCGGCCCACCATGTGAGCCAGCACTAGGCCACGAAGCTGGGCCTACGAGCTTGTAATGCCCCAAAAATCCTAAAAAGGAAGGATTGGAAGTTAACGCGCAATGGTAGAGTTAACGCCGACGTTAGCTATTGAATTAATTCGTATGGCATCTCGGGTATTTACCGCACGGCGGTATAAAGGTCCCGCCTCACGTTATCACTCAATGCACTCGACGCACTCAACGCTTTCGATGAATCGTCGAGAGTCCTACCTCGCGGCGGTAGAAAGTTATCACGCGGCGATATCACTTAACGCACTCGACGCACTCAACGCTTTCGATGAAGCATTGAGTGACTATCGTGCGTCGATAGTGAGCTAACACGCGACGATAGCTCGAGGTAAAGTACCGCTTGGCGGAAGTAACTTAACGCGTGGCGGTAGCTGGCCATGTGGTAGTAAGATGGAGGATGCTTTTGTAACACCTCCCCTATAATGACCGTATATATAATATGAGTCCGGCCGAGGCCCCACAACATATAGACGTCACAGCTTAAGCATTAAAAGATGATATAAGTCTACCCAACTCAAAACTCAGCATAAAACATCGGAAACATACAACCAAAAACTAGAAGTTATCCACCACAAATCAGGAGTATCGAGATGGCCTTAAGGCCTTACACAAAACAAGTCCAAGACTGAACAACAATCCTATTAATGTGTAAAAGCACTCCTAGGCTACCTCGGCGTACAAGCCGGATTACATCTCATGGATCATAACATAACATCAAAACATAAACAAGTAAAGATCACTTCATGAGGCTTAGGCCTTTTTGGCCGGCGAGCTTGCTCCTGCTTGTGATCCTTGCCCTATAAAAATTTGTGGTAACTTGGGTCAGCAAAGGCTGACCTCAACTGTATAACCAACAAATCTCCTCCCAGCCATCCTTAGCAGACCCTGGGGTACACCACCACCCTGCAAGTCAACACTTGGTATGCAATATACATAAACATATAAAGCTGGAAAATAGGTTTGGATGTCTCATACAACAAACACGTTTTCTATGGTGAACATATAATCTAAAGGGGCCTACAATGCAGCATGTATGCAAACTCGGGTTTCACCCAAAGCACCCTAAAGCGTATGATTCTAACACAACATCTGGGCACTTACAATTTCCCCATCGACGTTCAAGCCGCACACACAGAACTCTTGCCAAGGCCCCACCCGCTCGTGGGTCTCAAACTCGGGCTTGCCTACAAGCTCTGACTTCTCATGTCAGGATTTCGTCTCACACGCAAACCGATTCTAAGAACCCTTGCTGGACCCCACTCGCTCGTGGGCTTCATCGCCCGGGCTTGTCCTAATCTTGGCATTCTCGTCAATTTCATAGAAGGGACTAGTCCCGTCAGGACACTCTCCCCACATGACTTGCACGTCACATGATAGCCAGCCGACCATGGAGACAAGACCACACCTTAGCACATCACAAATAACATCTTGCGGCAACGGATTTCTACCAAAATCCTTAAGTTCGCCATGCAACATCACCGAGTCGGACTAACGATCGCGACTATGGCTTCATCAATAATGCCTAATCCACTAGTGGAGCGGATCTCTAATGCAATATCATGTCGGGGACGGACACAATCGACCCGGTGGTTTCTCTTGAACCATGACAACCTGAACCCCTCTCATTTGTGAGATCTGGTGCCTATATGCTTGAAATAAAATCAAGAAAAAGAAAAGATGCCATGCACACATCCTATAACCGAGAGGAGAAATGTTGTTACCTTACGACCCCTCTTCCTTGCCATGGAAACCTGATCTTCATGGATGAAAAGATGCGCATCCACATCCTTTCCACGGATCTGGCCTCAGAACAACGATCGGAGCTCTGAAGCTTCATCAATGGCCGAAGAAAGCTTTATTCTTCTTTTGAACTCTCTCTCTCTCTCTCTCAAACCCTAAGTCAACTCCAAAATGAGCACAAATGAGGGAGAGAACCGCTCATCCCTACTAAAACCCGTCAGGAAAAAGATCCTGGGGTCCAGGATAAACTTTGAAATTAAATCAAACGTCTAAGAAAACGCTCTACGAAACACCGAAATTCAGAAATTTAGTCGAACGGTTCAAGTTTCGTCGATCGGCATGTGCTCGACGAACATCCAAGAGTTCGACATTCGTCGAACAGTTCGAGTTCAATTTTTCGTGGAACAGCTTGAGTTCGACGAAAAATTGTTGAGCTCGACAAAAAGGCATGAGCTAGACGAACCACTCAGATTTCTTCAAACGGCCAAGCTCGACAAAACGCCTTGAGCTCGACAACCATGAGCTCGACGAACTTGAGCTTGACGAAAACCTTGAGTTCGACGAACCGCTCAGATTTCGTCAAATTGCCAAGCTCAACGAAATGCCTTGAGCTCAACGACCTTGAGCTCAACGAACTTGAGCTCGACGAACCGCTCAGATTTCGTCAAACGGCCAAGCTCGACGAAACGCCTTGAGCTCGACGACATTGAGCTCGACGAACTTGAGCTCGATAAGATCCTTGAGCTCGACGAATCGCTTAGATTTCGTCAAATGGCCAAGCTCGACGAAATGCCTTGAGCTCGACGACCTTGAGCTCGACGAACTTGAGCTCGTCGAAATCCTTGAGCTCGACGAACCGCTCAGATTTCGTCAAACGACCAAGCTCCTACCACTACAACCTGACAACTAGCTCTGGAAGAAAAGAATCGGGGTGTTACAACTCCCCCCTCTTACAAGAAATTTCGTCCCTGAAATTAAACCTCCTCCATGAAAACAACAGCAAAATTGTTGCAACAAATTAAAGTATTGTTACAACAACCTACCCAAACCAATATCATTCGGGCAACCAACAAGAATAAAGTTGCTACAAGGCAAATCATTGTTACAATAATGTTATATGAATGACTCCATTCATAAAGACAACAAAAAGATTGTTGCAACATATCAAAACACTGTTCCAACAATACTATGCAAACAATTCCGGATAGTCCTCGCGCATTGCTTGCTCATGCTCCCAAGAGAACTCATCTCGCCCGCAGTTGTCCCAACGCACCTTTACGAGCTTCACCTCTTTGTTCCGCAACTGCCAAACTTTTGAATTCTCTATGCCCACCGGACGAACTTTCGTTCTAAAGTCCTCTTCTATCGACACTGTCGTCGGTTCGATCACCACACTAGCCTCCACCAAGGCTTTCCTCAAGACGGAGACATGGAAACATCGTGTAATCCACTCAGCTCTATGGACAATGCCAACCGGTAAGCTGCTTCTCCAATACGTTCTATAACCTCAAACGGTCCCAAAAACCTCGGACTCAACTTCTTGAGTCGACGAATCCGCGAAACGCCTTTGAACGGCTTGATCTTGAGATAGACCCAGTCGCCTACCGCAAACTCCACATTCCTATGGCGAGCATTATAATGCTTTGCTTGCCGGTCCTGGGCAACCTTCATGCGCTATTGAATGGTTCGTACCATATCGCATGCATCATCCACCACTTATTTTCCAAAAATTTTGGTGTCTTCCGCCTCTATCCAAGACATTAGAGTTAGACACTGCCTTCCATACAAAGTTTCGTATGACACCATCTTTATACTCTCCCGGTAACTGTTGTTATAGGCAAACTCCACCATGAAGATATGGTCTTCCCACTTTTTACCAAAAACGAGGGTATACATTCTCAGCATATCCTATATTGTACGATTCGTTCTTTCAGTTTCTCCGTCAGTTTGAGGATGGAACGTCATACTGAACTTGAGCTTCGTGCCCAGACTCTTCTGAACCAGCCTCCAATCTTTGGACGTGAATCCTCCATCACGATCACTAACTATACTCTTAGGGATCCCATATGGTCGCACAATGTTGCGAACATACAACTTTACGAGCTTCTCCACGCTGTCCTCTTTCTGATTTGGGATGAAATGAGCCACTTTGGTCAAGCGATCCACGATCACCCAAATCCTGTCATTACCCTGCTGCGATCGAGGTAAGCCATGCACAAAGTCCATGGAGATGTCATCAAATTTCCACTCGGGAATAGGAAGAGGCTTCAGGAACCTGCCCGGCTTCTGATACTTGACTTTCACTAAGGCACAAGTTTGGCACGAACATACGTACAAAGCTACGTCCCGCTTCAAACCAGGCCACCAAAAGAATTTCTTCATATCCAAGTACATCTTTGTACTGCTCGAGTGAATGGAGTACTTCATAAAATGAGCCGCAAACCTCAACTCCTCGCGGAGCTTGCCGAACTGCGGTACATATATCCTTCCGTCCTTCCTCAAGATCCCATCAATCATCTCCCAGGCGCTACCTTCACCCTTTTGAGCTTCCACCATGAATGGCTTGAACTCTACATCCAAATTAGTCACTTCCCAAACACGATCGGTTAAGTCATTTTGCAACTCAATCCAGTTCAACTGAGCCGTACTCGACTCGCCTCTGGCTACACACTCAATTCCAAGGGACTCCCAGTCCCGCACCAACCGCTAATCATGAGCTTCGATCCAACCCCCTTGTCCAGAGTATTTTCTACTCAAGTAATCTGCCACCATGTTGGATTTGCCTAGCGTATACTGAATCGCCACTTCGTAGTCTCCAAGGAACTCGACCCATCTGCGCTGCCGCATATTCAAGTCCTTATGATCTAGTAGATACTTTAGGCTTTTATGATCCGTGAAGATCTCCACCTTCGAACCATACACATTGTGCCGCCACAACTTCAACGCAAAAATTACCGCCTCCAATTCCAAGTTATGGACAGGTTAATTCCACTCGTAAGGCTTCAACTGCCTGGACCCAAAGGCTATCACACTCCCATGTTGCACCAACACGCAACCCAACCCGCATCCTGATGAGTCACTGAAAATCTGAAATCCTCCAGTCCCTGTAGGCAGACTTAGGATTGGAGCTGTCATCAGCCTTTCCTTTAGGGTGTAAAACGCCTGATTGCACTCCTGAGTCCACACAAACTTCTAGTCCTTACAAGTTAGAGAAGTGAAGGGTAGAACAATCCGCAAAAGGTTTTCCACAAACCTTCTATAGTACCCGGCTAGTCCAAGGAAACTTCGGAATTTCGCCACGGTTCTCAAAATCGGCCAATCCCTGGTGGCTTAAAATTTTGCCGGATCTACCGCCACCCCATCATCACTAATCACATATCCCAAAAACGCCACCTTATCCAACCAGAATTCACATTTCGAGAACTTTACATACATCTGGTTCTCTCTCAACACTTGCAAGACTACTCTCAAGTAAGTTTCATGCTCCATCTCTGATTTAGAGTAAACCAGAATGTCGTCAATAAATACAACTACAAAAGAGTCCAAGTATTCCCGAAATACTCGATTCATTAGATCCATGAATACTGATGGTGCGTTCGTCAACCCGAACGACATCACCGAGAACTCAAAATGACCATACCTCATACCGAAAGTTGTCTTAGGTATGTCCTAATCTTGAATCCGCAATTGATAGTAACCTGACTTCAAGTCCAACTTAGAATACACCACTGACCACACCAACTGGTCGAACAGGTCATCTATCCGAGGAATCGGATACTTATTCTTGACAGTCAGTTTATTCAACTCTTGGTAGTCTATGCACAACCACATACTACCGTCTTTCTTCTTCACAAACAACACCGGCGCGCTCCATGGTGAAGAACTGGGTCTAATAACCCCTGCTCCAACAGTTCCTACAACTGTACTTTGAGTTCGGCCAACTCTTTTGGTGACATCCTAAAAAGAGGACGTGACACCGGCCTAGCCTCTGGCACTAACTCAATCGAGAAATCAATCTCCCATCTAGGAGGCGCTCTAGGAAGCTCATCAGGAAACACATCCTCGAACTCTTCCACTACTAGCACTTCCCCTAGTGATAACCTGGAAAGGCGAACCTCCAACAATGCTACAAGAGCTACTCCTCCCTCGTTAACTGCTCACACCAACTGAATGGACGAAATCAGGGAATAAGCCACTCCACTAAGGCCCTCAAACTTAACTTCTGCCTGCCCTTCACTCCTCAGGGTCACCACCTTTAATAGACAGTCAATACTAGCACGCTGCTCTGCAAGCCAGTCCATTCCCACTATTATATCGAACTCAACCAATGGTAGAACTGCCTCTACCAACGTGAAGTTAACTCTGTCCAGACTCCAACAATGAGCCCCTTTGCCCTGGTAGTCATGGATGACCCATTGGGCATGCGCACCTTCAGCTCTGCCTCCACCGAGAATGACTCAACTCAAATTCTCCAGATAAAGCTTTCCGCAAGAAAAGTGTGTGATGCTCCCGTATCAAACAATACCCTAGCAGGGTATCCAGAAACTAACACAAATCCTAAAATATAGGCGACAAACATAAACAGCTTTGAAAGTCTAAAGCAGCAAATAAATATACTTAAACTTTTTCATACCTGTCACCACGTCGGATTGGCAGATCGCTTCCTGTTGCCCAAGGTTATAAGCCCTTTGCTGCATAGGTTGGAAACGAGAAGCTCTAAACTCTGCCATCTTTCCTTTTTTCGCGGTGCTGGGGCCGGACCGCATAGACTGCTCTTGTTTTGGCTCCTTCTCAGCACCACCCTCATTATAAAAACAAGTTATATGGCCTGGCTTGCCACACTTGTAGCACGATGGTGACCCCTTGAAACGAGACCCTCCATACGTCATGTTACTTTTCTCACCTGACTTGAAAGGATGAGGTTTCTTCTTCCACTTATTCCCTTCAGACCTCCCTTGCGATTGAGAAGGCTTCCCTTCTCCCTGCTTGGCTGCAAACCCCTTACGACATTGGGTTCACTCCATATCACTTTCCAACATTCTAGCAGCCTCAACAAGCTCATTGAAACCAGCATTCTTCATAGATATGAGGGGTTGTCTCAGATTCTCCCTCAACCCATGATAGAAGAGGTTGTCCCTCTCCTCATCGTTAGCCATGGTCGTCCCAACATAATGGCCCAAACAAGTGAACTCCTAAACATATTCATCAACTGTCTTGTCCCGCTGCACCAAGTGCAGAAATTGCCTCTAAAGGGCCAGCCTTGTCGACGCAGGAATGTACTTCTTCAAGAAAGCATTCTCGAACTCTTCAATAGACGGGGTGCATCCAGGAAACTGGCGACCGTTATGGCTCACCCACCACAACTTATCGTCTCCTTCCAACATGAAGGTCGCAAACTCAGATTTCTTTTCCTCTGGCGTCTTTGCCGCCCTCAAAAGTTCTTGAATCCTTGCCCACCAAACCTCCGCATTGGTCGGCGTGCCGACTCCCTTAAACGTTGGAGGATGGAAGCTTAAGAAATACTTCATTTGCCGGTCTCCGTGCCCAACAACCACTCTTTCAGCCAAAGGCTCTGCTTGCCTGACACCTCCACTCGGCACGGCTGTTGCCATATCCGAGGTAGCATGAGTTTCTACCTGTGCAACAGGGGTCACAACCTGCGCTACCGCTGCAGCTTGGGCCGCTACCATTGATTCTGCAAGCATGCAGAAGAAATCGGCCAGGGTTACCCCCATGCCCAACGGACTTGGAGCAGTAGCACTACTCGTCGAAGGCTATTCTCGTGGCCTTGACGTCCCCGCCTCGTTGCTTGCACCCTTAACAAAAGTAAGGTAAAAACGAATCAGTATCTATTTGCAAGACTCAAACACAAGGACACTCATGGTCCCGCAATACTCCTATGTGGATAACTTCTCTACGCGATCCGATTACATTAAATCGACCGCTAAACTTGACCTTGGACAAAACCTGGCTCTAATACCAAATTGTAATACCTTCCCAGTAATAACCGTATAATATGGGTCCGATCGGGGCCCCACAATATACAGACGCCACATTAAAAGATGATATAAGTCTACCCAACTCAAAACTCAGCATAAAACAACGGAAACATACAACCAAAAACTAGAAGTTATCCACCACAAATCAGGAGTATCGAGATGGCTTAAGGCCTTACAAAAAACAAGTCCAAGACTGAACAACAATCCTATCAACGTGCAAAAGCACTCCTAATCTACCTCATCCTGCAAGCCGGATTACTTCTCATGGATCATATCATAGCATCAAAACATAAACAAGTAAAGATCACTTCATGAGGCTTATGCCTTTTTGGCCGGCGAGCTTGCTCCTGCTTGCGATCCTTGTCCTGTAAAAATTTGTGATAACTTGGGTCAGCAAAGGCTGACCTCAACTGTGTAACCAAAACATCTCCTCCCAGCCGTCCATAGCGGACTCCGGGTTACACCACCATCCTGCAAGTCAGCACTTTGTATGCAATATACATAAACATGTAAAGCTGGAACACAGGTTTGAATGTCTCATACAACAAACACGTTTTCTATGGTTAACATATAATCTAAAGGGGCCTACAATGCAGCATGTATACAAACTCGGGTTTCACCCAAAGCACCCTAAAGCGTATGATTCTAACACTTCATCATAACACAGCATCTGGGCACTTCCAATTTCCCCATCGGCGTTCAAGCCGCACATACAGAACTCTTACCAAGGCCCCACCCGCTCGTGGGTCTCAAAACTTGGCTTGCTTGCAAGATCTAGTATAAGATCCTGTCTCCTCATTCCGAGGCTAACCCGGATCTTATGCCCAGAACCGCCGCCTTACGGTGACACTAACGTACGGGTTAGTCGTCACCGCAAGACGCTGATTCTGCCGGCTAGTACGATCATAACCTGTCGGCCAATATGAGAATAAAATCATAATATCAGAGTAAACGCAGAAAAAGTCCACAGCCACAGCACATATATATATATCAAAAGAGAATGAAATATAAGTCCGCAATGAGTACAACAAATATAAGTAAATAGGGCTTATGCCCAGTACATCATGATCACTCTCACTCTCACATACAGCAGCGGAAAAACTAAAACTCTCTCACATCACACCTGTAGACGTGCTCCGGTAGTAGTAGCTGGTATCTGCTCCTCAAGTCCTGCCTCCTCGACGTGCTGGTCCACCTCCTCGAGCTCCTAAAATAGTAAGGTCAACGACCATTAGTCAAACAGACTAAGTCGTATCCTCAACACCTCCTCCTGCAACTCCTAGGCACCGTGCGGGAGGACGAAGCGGAGGACAACAAGGGGTGGCAAAAGAGAGCAGGTGACAGGAATCTAACAGGGTATATAATCAAGAAAATAATGAAATGTAACCTCCACTTATGCGGGTACGCATAAGCAAGGGATCTTTTGCAAGGCTCCCATTGTATAGAATGTCCCATACCATTTATACAATGGGGTGTCAGAGTCACAAGCATATATATAAAGGAAAAATAACCTTAACCTATAAACATGCCCACTCAGGCTTATAGGCTAAGGGTTCGTATAGCAGGTCCTAATGTATAAGCGTCCCATACCACTTATACATTAGGTGTCTTAGGTTGTTATGCAGATTAATGTTATGCAACTATATGGTGGGTATGATATGAACATGCAGTGCAACACACACACGACTCTGTGATCACAGACCTTTAGTTCCCACTTTTCGAGAGATAGCATCACTCTCAGGTACCACCGTTGTGGCTACGGCAGCAGCGGAACGGGCGCTTCCGCCTTCTAGGCGGGTATCACACTACCAGGCCTAGACCTCTCTTGTACGCCTCTGTACACCGACAAGTGCACTCTAGAGCCTCTGCGTACCACTTTGCTGACTACCTGTCAGTCTTGTTGGGCCGGGTGCGCGTTATTAGGAAAAGTCCTCCAGACTCCAGTGAAAACAACCTACTGGCCCATCTAACCCTCGCACCCGCCTGGTCCATCATACTGCCGTCGGTGTGACGACCGGCCAGTACCGCATGGCCCGCCACTAGTATATGCACATGCAAGTATTATATATAAATCGAGCCTCCAGCTCCAAGGACTATCCAGTCCCAAAACTCTCCAACCCGTCACGGGTGAGAATGTGCTACAAAACCCCCAACCCTGCCTGGGTGAGTATATATGAAACCAATCTCATCCTCCAACTCTGCACGGGTGAGCAAGTAGTCAAAGACTCCAAGTCCCTCCAACCCGGCACGAGTGAGCACATGTCCAGTTCACCTAACCTAATAGACTACTCTTGTCTACAGTTTATCATACTTAGAATCTTAAGGTTAATCCCAGGACTGCCCAAGGTATTCCCGGTGAAGGGCTCTCAGGGGCACTAGGAGCTACGATGGGCTGAATCCCAAAGCTCCCTTTCTCAAGGATATTTAGTTTAGTTGTTGCCTACCCCGAACTCCCTTTTCTCTCTCCTGTTACATAGAGTGACCTAGTGATTTAAGGTATGGGTTAAGGAGTGACGGTCTTCCGTCAACTCTACCTAGGCATGACTAATGTTGCACTATTACTCTTGTCTCTAGAATGCATCTGCCACCCAGGGTTATACTTCTGAACTTAAACTCTAACTCAGTTGTTGATTCATCTCCTGGCGGCGTGTAGTCCAGCCTACTCTTCCTATGCGCACCCCAAAACCTAACACCACCCTGAAATCGAACTTCTAGATTCTTGGTCCAACTGACTCCGAATATTTATCCTAGGGTGGTATGGACTACTAAAATGAATACGTGGATTTTCATGATTTTCCTAGGTTATTAAGGCCTTCAATTAAATCTTTTAAAATTATTCCCTAGGTCATTTTACACATGAAGTATCATCAATTAAAATCTTCTGACCTATGGGAATTTTCCTGAGTTGCATATGGGTAAAATATTACTGTCTACAAGAATTCATAATTTTCCTTTTAATATGTCTATTTATCCCATAGTTAATAAAGTTTCTACATAAATGCCATTTTCCAAATGAAGTAGGAGAGATACATAAATCAAAATTCCAGGAAAATTACTGAGCAATTGTAACATTAATTCATGACTTATGGCAGAGTTTCATTAACTTCTATAGTGTAATAGCCTATAAATTTCCATTCTTAATTATTTACCAAAATGCCATTTTGTGTACAAAAATTCTGAAACAATTCTACAATATTAATATTACTATTATACAACTATAGAAATATTTCTGCAATTCTCCAACATGTAATTCCACCAACTCATAAATAAATAAGAAAAGGGTAAAATAGTAATTTCAAGATATTTGCTCCAGTAGTTCTCAAACAGAGGTATAAAATTTTCCTAAGTCAAATAAGACACCATACTTTGACTTGGCTGAATTTGAAAGTTTTCTATAGCCAAATTCTATTTTTCCCATTTATTTTCCAAAAAGGCCTATAATTTGAAAAATTCCAATAAGTGGTATTTTTGATTCCAAAAGTCCCAAAAATAATTCTAGGGGTGAAACATGCCCTAATGAATCACTGGAATTTATTGCATGGTTTTTGGGTGCCTCAGCTAGGCTAAATACACAATATACAATTTCTTGCTAATTGCACACCAAGGCCTAAATTAGCCAACACATGTACATGGATTAACCCATCATGCAGGGGTCCAATTGCTCTGAAATTTCTACCAGGCACCAATGATGCCCCTAAGGATGAGCCACCAGAATTTGGGGCCATTTGGAGTTGGAGAACTCCAAAAATCACATTTATTTACTTTTGGGTATTTTTGTAAAAACTATAGCAAAATGTTCCCCAAAAATTCTGATTTTTGGGAAGGACCTAGATTTGACTAAATAAGCCACATGCCCAAAATCTCAGTCCATTTGGACTTAGGGTTTGAGCAGGGCATCAATTTTAGTTTCTGTCCTAGTTTAGGGGCAGTCCTAGCAAAATGGACCTACATGGCAGAATACTCAACCAAATTTAATGAGTAACATGTCAAATCAAAGCTAACACATAGATATACAATATTCGTGTTGGGCAAAAATTCATCAAGTGGCTATAAGGGCCTCAAAATCAACATGCAAGGTGTCTGATATATTGTGACAGTTAATCATACTGTTCATATATGAATTTAATGTTAAGGAATTAATATCAGCCAGCACAGATCTTGAAGTAGATCTGACGGCTGCTGAATCTTCTTCCCCATGCATTGCATGCAGGCCAACCCGACACAGGCGGGTTTTGCGGGGCCGTTCCCGGCCATCGCCGGCGGCGGGACCTCCGACCAAGTGCTCCCCCGGCCTCACGGTGGTCGGGGCTTGAGCTGGCCGGCGGCTGGGCGGCGGAGAGCGGCGGACGGCGGCGGTGCAACCAAGCCGAGAGCTCCCTAACTCGCCATTTTTTTACAAATTTTCGAGCTTTTGATTTCTACTGTCGTGCTCGTTTGAGCTCGACGTCTAGCCTAGAGGATCTAGGATACTAGCACAGTAAAAGAGGAAGGGATACAGACCCTTGGTGGCGGCTGTGGCTGAGGGTGGCGGCGGCTCTCCATTGCATGCACTCTCCGGCGATCTCCTCTATTAGCCATGGCAGCTGATGGTCTCTGGCCTTCTCTCTCTGTCTCAGGGGTAGGAGTGAGTGGAATGAAAGGGAGAGTAGGCGGTTTGGGCTGAGTTAAGGATGGGGGGGCGATTTCACCAAGGTGGGGGCGGATTCACCAAGGCTAGGGCTCGGGTTGGGGGGGGCCGGCTAGGTTGCTTGGGAGTGGGCCCCACTGGTCCAAGTGGGCTGACTAAGCCTTAATGGGTCGGGTTGCCCAGATTAGGGCTGAGTTAGGTGAGTGGAGAGAGAGAATTTCTCATACAAGTGGAATAGGCTATATTGGGCTTGGGTTGGGTTTAGGCTTGACCCAAGACTGCATGGTGGGGGTCCTACACCTCCTAATACCCATGCATGGTCAGCCAACCCATCATGGGTTGGTGAGATGAGCCCAAGTGGCCCAAAATAACTCCTAGGCACTTTCTCTCTCCTATTCCTCCTCTTTTCTCTCTCCTAGATAATTTTCCAAATTTACTATTGCTTGCCCCTATTTTTCTCTCCCCTAGGGTTTATAGGGTCACTTTAGACCCACATGATGAATTTGGGTTGATTTGGGTGGACCCAACCCAATGAATTGGGCTAGGGCACCATTTTCACTATTTAGGTCAAAGGTGTTGACTTGACCCATCATGGTTCAACTGGTTGACCCCATGGCCTACCTTAGGGTCCACTTAGATTGTATTTAGGGTTAGGGCATCATGGTGGGGTCATGGTGTGGCTAGGGTTCTTGTTTAGGCTAGTTTGACCTAGTTTGACTCTGGCCCCATGGTGGGCCCCACATGGCTACAATCCACTACCTAGGGTCAAACCTAGCTTATAACCCTAACACCCACCCCATGCCTAACCCAATCTAAGTTAAGGGGTCTAGAAGTAACATTGGGATGTTACAAATCCTATAAACAAAAGAAATAATTTCGTCCCCGAAATTTAAGTTTGGGTCTACGGGTTCCAATTGCCGAAACTTTAAGGAACTTTTAAAAAGATATCATAGAGAGTACCTGATGTAAATAGTTCCGGATGGCGCTCCAGCATCAGATCCCTAGGTTCCCAGGTGTGCTCCTCCTTTCCATGGTTGGACCACAACACCTTCACGAGCGGAACCTTCTTTTTCCTCAACACTCGGACGGCTGAATCGTCGATCCGGATCGGCTCCAATCTAACTGAACGGTCAGGCTCTACCGGTCCAGCTGCAGTAGGGACATGCTGCTCAGGGCGAAGGAGAGCTCTTCGCAAAGAAGAGACATGGAACACGTCGTGTAGGCTACTCAGCTCCGGAGGTAGCTGCAGCCGATAAGCCAAGGGGCCCACACGCTCCAGAATCAGGTATGGTCCCATGTACCGGGGGCTGAGCTTCTTATGTCTTCGAATCCGAGAAATACCGTGTACCGGTCGGATCTTCAGGAAAACCCTGTCCCCAACTTGGAACTCCACTTTCCGGTGTCATGCATCATAATATTTTGCCTGTCTGCTCTGAGCCTCCAAAAGTCGATCCCTGATCAAGCGAATTTGGGCCTCCGTATCTTCCACAAAATCTGACCCGAGGGCTCGAGTATCCACATCCTGAACCCAAGACAACGGAGTCCGGCATTTCCTCCCATAAAGTGCCTCGTAAGGAGCCATCCCAATGCTGGCCTGGTGGCTGTTGTTGTATGAGAATTCGATCAGTGGCAGTAGCCTCTCCCAGGGCTTCCCTGTATCCAGAATACATAACCTGAGTAGGTCCTCCATAGTCCGTATCGTCCGCTCTGTCTGACCGTCGGTCTGCGGGTGGAAGGCAGTGCTAAAAGAAAGCCTGGACCCCAAGTAAGCATGCACTGCCCTCCATTCCCTGGAGGTGAAGCGACCGTCTCTATCTGAAACAATAGACCTGGGTACTCCGTGATACCGGATGAACTGCTCTACAAACAACCTCACCAACACAGCAACTGGGGCATCTTTTCTGACCGGGATAAACCGTGCTACCTTGGTCAACCTGTCCACAATGACCCAAACAGAATCGTGCCCAGAATGGGAGCGAGGGAGTCCGTGTACAAAATCCATGGAAATATCCTCGAACTTCCATTCTGGGACTGGCAGTGGCTGTAATACACCGCCTGGGCTCTTGCATTCGGCCTTCACTTGCTGGCAAGTCTCGCAGTGTGTCACAAGATATATGATCTCCCTCTTCATTCCTGGCCAATACATGGTCCGTCGTAAGTCAGCCCACATCTTGGTGATGCCAGGATGCACTGAATATCTGGAGTAGTGTGCCTCTCTGAGGATGTCATCCCGGATCCCACCTCCTGCTGGAATGTACACCCGACCACGAAATCGAAGAAGATCGTCCTCCAGCGTGTAGTCCTCATACTTGCCTCCTTCCAAAGCGCCAAAAATAGGCTCTAGATCAGTATCCAACCTCTGATGTGTAAGAATGCGCTTCTGTATATCATCATCGCTGACCAAAGAGTTCAGGTACTCTCGATAGATCACTGGCTCGGCTTCCGAAACCATGGTAATTTGCATATCCTCCATCATGCATAGCAGCTCCATAGACATCACCCGGGGCTCCGGTCCAGAAGTGCCGGCTCTCCTGCTCAAAGCATCTGCTACAGTATTCGCCTTCCCCGGGTGATAGTGCATCTTATAGTCGTAATCGCAAAGGAACTCAAGCCACCTCCTCTGTCGCAGGTTTAGAACCTTCTGCGTGTCGATGTACTTGAGATTCTTATGGTCGGAGTATATATCACAATGAATCCCGTAGAGGTAATGTCTCCATGTCTTGAGGGCAAAGACTACGGCCCCGAGCTCGAGATCATGTACTGGATAGTTATGCTCATGCTTCTTCAGCTGTCGCGAAGCATAAGCGATAACATGTCCATGTTGCATCAGGACTGCACCCATCCCCTGATAGGAGGCATCTGTATATATCTGGAATCCTTCGCTCCCAGAGGGAAGTGCAAGGATGGGGGATGAAGTGAGCCGGTCCTTGAGCTCTTGAAATGCTGACTCACACTGCTCTGTCCAGTCAAATGCGGCATCCTTTTTCGTCAAGGACGTGAGGGGGAGGGCTATCCTCGAGAACCCCTCCACGAACATGCGATAATAACCTGCTAGACCCAAGAAGCTACGGATGTCCGACGCTGTCTTTGGTTGTGGCCAATCCCGCACCGCCTCTATCTTAGCCGGATCCACTGCTAATCCAGCTCCACTGATCGTGTGTCCTAGGAAAGCCACTTCCTGAAGCCAGAACTGGCACTTAGAGAACTTCGCATACATCTGGAATTCTCTTAACTTCTGCAATACCAGCGCTAGGTGCTCTGCGTGCACCTCTCGAGACCGTGAGTAAATCAAAATATCATCAATAAAAACTATGACAAACCGATCTAGATAAGGCTCGAATACACGGTTCATGAGCGTCATGAACGCCGAGGGGGCATTCGTGAGCCCAAATGGCATCACCGTGAATTCATATAGCCCGTAGCGTGAGCTGAAAGCCGTCTTCGGTATATCTTCTTCCCTGATGTGGAGCTGATAATAACCCGAGCGCAAATCCAATTTTGAAAACCAACAAGCTCCTTGAAGCTGATCGAAGAGCTCATCTATCCGTGGCAGTGGATATGTATTCCGAACCGTCAATCGGTTCAGTTCTCTATAATCTATACATAGTCTCAGCGAACCGTCCTTCTTCTTCACAAATAAAATGGGTGCTCCCCAAGGCGAAGAACTTGGTCGTACAAAACCCGATTCCACCAGTTCTTGTAACTGTGTCCTGAATTCTGCCAATTCTCTAGGTGCCATCCTGTAGGGAGCCCGGGACACTGGTCTCGCCCCTGGCACCAACTGAATCCTGAAGTCCAAGTCTCGTGATGGTGGTAGTCCAGGTAACTTTTCCGGAAAGACATCAGCATAATCTCGTGCCATTGGAATATCGGCTAGGGAACTCTCTACTACTGCCATCTCGAAGCAAATGAGATATACCTCTTCCCCCTGTTCATAGGCCTTGACCGCCTGTACTGAAGATAAAGAAAGGCGGGGGATGGAACGGATACCTTCAATGGTGACGTAGGAGTCTCCGTGTCTGAGTGTGATCCTCTTCGAGGGGCAATCTATCTGCGCGTAGTTCCAATGAAGCCAGTTCATGCCTAGGATCAGATCAAAATCCGGTAGCCTCAAAACTGTTGCCGGAGCTTCAAACGCTTTGCCTCCTATCTCGACATCCATATTGCAGCAGTCTGTGGTTCGAAGTTCCGTACCATCAGGGAGTCGCACTCTCTTTTCCAAACCGGAAAACTTCTCCACTCCTTCTAATCCTTCAATAAACGAGTCCGACACGAAGGAGTGTGACGCACCCGTGTCGAAGAGGGTATGAGCGGGCTTGCCGCTAATCATCACTATGCCTGGGTTCGTTTGAGTTCAAAGAATAGTATTACTTTTAATGTCCAAGGTACTCTTAAAATTTACAATTTATAAATCCTACAAAATTTTAAGTACCTGTAATCACCTCCTCTGGGTCCCTCTGCTCCGTGAGGTCCAGCGCGTATACCTGCTCCCGGTCTCGGCCTCGGCCGTGATATCCTCGGCCTTGGCCTCGGCCTCGTCCTCGTCCTCGTCCTCGGCCTTGGTGAACTGGAGGGGCCACTGGAGGTGGAGGAGGAGGAAGAGGGTGGACCTGAAGCGGGCACTGCGTCCTGATGTGCCCAGGTTGGCCGCAACCAAAGCAGGTGATCTGCCTCTGACCTCGATCATCCTGTCTCATCGGTCCGGGAATCTGTATAGGTGGGGGAGCCAATGGTGGAGGGGGCCCTGATCCTGCCTGTAGTTGGGACGACGACGTCCCCCACCTCTCCTGTATCCAATAGTCTTGCCTCTCTGAGATGATCTGCTGCTTTCCCCAAAAGACTGCCCATCCAGCGATCTCTTCCCTCTGCCTTGCACCATCAGCTGGTCAGCCTCCAGCTTCTTTGCCATCTCGATGATCTGCGCCATGGTACCGTGAGCAATGAACAGCAAGGGCTGCCTCAAAGAATCGCGGAGTCCGTGATAGAATCTCTTCGCATACTTCTGGTCGTCCCAGTCATGGAAGCCTGCAAACCTAGCCAGGTGGGAGAATTCTCTCTGGTACTCGATGACTGATCGGCTCCCCTGCTGGAGGTTCAGAAACCTCGACTCCAAAGCATCTCGGTCTGTGGAGGATACAAAGTGCTCCAAGAATACGTCACTGAACTCCTCCCAAGATATGTCCATCAGCTCCCTGTCGGCGAATGTAGAGTCTCGCACCGACTTCCACCACCTCTTTGCATGAGCATCTAGTGCCGAGGTGGCAAGAGGAACTGCCTGTCTAACGGGGCAGCTGATGCCAGCTAGCAGCTCCTGGATGGTCTCCAACCACTCCTCTGTCTTCACAGCATCTTCTGTCCCGCGATATAATGGCGGAGACAGACTTTTAAACGCACTCAGCCAGTTCGACCCTGGGTTGGGTAGCTGTACCGGGGCTTGCTGATCTCTGAATGCGTCCAGGATCGCCGTCAGTGTTTGTCCCATCTCTGTCTGCATGAACGGAATAGCAGCCGGAGGGGGAGGAACTGCATCCTGTGGAGGCTGCATAAAGGTAAGATAATGTCAAAATTGGCCTAACTCATTGTTTAATGGACTGTTTTATGTGGCTTTTACACATGGGCACACCATTGCTTCCGCTGCATAGTTTGTCCGCAAACTAATGCTCGCGCGGGGTGTTCCAGTATGGTGGACTGTATTCTCATATGATCGTGTGTTCAAGTGATACCAGTTTGTAAGATCCTGTCTCCTCATTCCGAGGCTAACCCGGATCTTATGCCCAGAACCGCCGCCTTACGGTGACACTAACGTACGGGTTAGTCGTCACCGCAAGACGCCGATTCTGCCGGCTAGTACGATCATAACCTGTCGGCCAATATGAGAATAAAATCATAATATCAGAGTAAACGCAGAAAAAGTCCACAGCCACAGCACATATATATATCAAAAGAGAATGAAATATCAGTCCGCAATGAGTACAACAAATATAAGTAAATAGGGCTTATGCCCAGTACATCATGATCACTCTCACTCTCACATACAGCAGCGGAAAAACTAAAACTCTCTCACATCACACCTGTAGACGTGCTCCGGTAGTAGTAGCTGGTATCTGCTCCTCAAGTCCTGCCTCCTCGACGTGCTGGTCCACCTCCTCGAGCTCCTAAAATAGTAAGGTCAACGACCATTAGTCAAACAGACTAAGTCGTATCCTCAGCACCTCCTCCTGCAACTCCTAGGCACAGTGCGGGAGGACGAAGCGGAGGACAACAAGGGGTGGCAAAAGAGAGCAGGTGACAGGAATCTAACAGGGTATATAATCAAGAAAATAATGAAATGTAACCTCCACTTATGCGGGTACGCATAAGCAAGGGATCTTTTGCAAGGCTCCCATTGTATAGAATGTCCCATACCATTTATACAATGGGGTGTCAGAGTCACAAGCATATATATAAAGGAAAAATAACCTTAACCTATAAACATGCCCACTCAGGCTTATAGGCTAAGGGTTCGTATAGCAGGTCCTAATGTATAAGCGTCCCATACCACTTATACATTAGGTGTCTTAGGTTGTTATGCAGATTAATGTTATGCAACTATATGGTGGGTATGATATGAACATGCAGTGCAACACACACACACGACTCCGTGATCACAGACCTTTAGTTCCCACTTTTTGAGAGCTAGCATCACTCTCAGGTACCACCGTTGTGGCTACGGCAGCAGCGGAACGGGCGCTTCCGCCTTCTAGGCGGGTATCACACTACCAGGCCTAGACCTCTCTTGTACGCCTCTGTACACCGACAAGTGCACTCTAGAGCCTCTGCGTACCACTTTGCTGACTACCTGTCAGTCTTGTTGGGCCGGGTGCGCGTTATTAGGAAAAGTCCTCCAGACTCCAGTGAAAACAACCTACTGGCCCATCTAACCCTCGCACCCGCCTGGTCCATCGTACTGCCGTCGGTGTGACGACCGGCCAGTACCGCATGGCCCGCCACTAGTATATGCACATGCAAGTATTATATATAAATCGAGCCTCCATCTCCAAGGACTATCCAGTCCCAAAACTCTCCAACCCGTCACTGGTGAGAATGTGCTACAAAACCCCCAACCCTGCCTGGGTGAGTATATATGAAACCAATCTCATCCTCCAACTCTGCACGGGTGAGCAAGTAGTCAAAGACTCCAAGTCCCTCCAACCCGGCACGAGTGAGCACATGTCCAGTTCACCTAACCTAATAGACTACTCTTGTCTACAGTTTATCATACTTAGAATCTTAAGGTTAATCCCAGGACTGCCCAAGGTATTCCCGGTGAAGGGCTCTCAGGGGCACTAGGAGCTACGATGGGCTGAATCCCAAAGCTCCCTTTCTCAAGGATATTTAGTTTAGTTGTTGCATACCCCGAACTCCCTTTTCTCTCTCCTGTTACATAGAGTGACCTAGTGATTTAAGGTATGGGTTAAGGAGTGACGGTCTTCCGTCAACTCTACCTAGGCATGACTAATGTTGCACTATTACTCTCGTCTCTAGAATGCATCTGCCACCCAGGGTTATACTTCCGAACTTAAACTCTAACTCAGTTGTTGATTCATCTCCTGGCGGCCTGTAGTCCAGCCTACTCTTCCTATGCGCACCCCAAAACCTAACACCACCCTGAAATCGAACTTCTAGATTCTTGGTCCAACTGACTCCGAATATTTATCCTAGGGTGGTATGGACTACTAAAATGAATACGTGGATTTTCATGATTTTCCTAGGTTATTAAGGCCTTCAATTAAATCTTTTAAAATTATTCCCTAGGTCATTTTACACATGAAGTATCATCAATTAAAATCTTCTGACCTATGGGAATTTTCCTGAGTTGCATATGGGTAAAATATTACTGTCTACAAGAATTCATAATTTTCCTTTTAATATGTCTATTTATCCCATAGTTAATAAAGTTTCTACATAAATGCCATTTTCCAAATGAAGTAGGAGAGATACATAAATCAAAATTCCAGGAAAATTACTGAGCAATTGTAACATTAATTCATGACTTATGGCAGAGTTTCATTAACTTCTATAGTGTAATAGCCTATAAATTTCCATTCTTAATTATTTACCAAAATGCCATTTTTCTACCTTAATAATTATCAGTGTGTACAAAAATTCTGAAACAATTCTACAATATTAATATTACTATTATACAACTATAGAAATATTTCTGCAATTTTCCAACATGTAATTCCACCAACTCATAAATAAATAAGAAAAGGGTAAAATAGTAATTTCAAGATATTTGCTCCAGTAGTTCTCAAACAGAGGTATAAAATTTTCCTAAGTCAAATAAGACACCATACTTTGACTTGGCTGAATTTGAAAGTTTTCTATAGCCAAATTCTATTTTTCCCATTTATTTTCCAAAAAGGCCTATAATTTGAAAAATTCCAATAAGTGGTATTTTTGATTCCAAAAGTCCCAAAAATAATTCTAGGGGTGAAACATGCCCTAATGAATCACTGGAATTTATTGCATGGTTTTTGGGTGCCTCAGCTAGGCTAAATACACAATATACAATTTCTTGCTAATTGCACACCAAGGCCTAAATTAGCCAACACATGTACATGGATTAACCCATCATGCAGGGGTCCAATTGCTCTGAAATTTCTACCAGGCACCAATGATGCCCCTAAGGATGAGCCACCAGAATTTGGGGCCATTTGGAGTTGGAGAACTCCAAAAATCACATTTATTTACTTTTGAGTATTTTTGTAAAAACTATAGCAAAATGTTCCCCAAAAATTCTGATTTTTGGGAAGGACCTAGATTTGACTAAATAAGCCACATGCCCAAAATCTCAG
The DNA here is from genome assembly GCA_039513925.1 of Platanthera zijinensis. Classification (NCBI taxonomy): domain Eukaryota; kingdom Viridiplantae; phylum Streptophyta; class Magnoliopsida; order Asparagales; family Orchidaceae; genus Platanthera; species Platanthera zijinensis. The sequence continues at coordinate 104,995,310 of CM077078.1, read as the reverse complement.
TCCATTTGGACTTAGGGTTTGAGCAGGGCATCAATTTTAGTTTCTGTCCTAGTTTAGGGACAGTCCTAGCAAAATGGACCTACAGGGCAGAATACTCAACCAAATTTAATGAGTAACATGTCAAATCAAAGCTAACACAGAGATCTACAATATTCGTGTTGGGCAAAAATTCATCAAGTGGCTATAAGGGCCTCAAAATCAACATGCAAGGTGTCTGATATATTGTGACAGTTAATCATACTGTTCATATATGAATTTAATGTTAAGGAATTAATATCAGCCAGCACAGATCTTGAAGTAGATCTGACGGCTGCTGAATCTTCTTCCCCATGCATTGCATGCAGGCCAACCCGACACAGGCGGGTTTTGCGGGGCCGTTCCCGGCCATCGCCGGCGGCGGGACCTCCGGCCAAGTGCTCCCCCGGCCTCACGGTGGTCGGGGCTTGAGCTGGCCGGCGGCTGGGCGGCGGAGAGCGGCGGACGGCGGCGGAGCAACCAAGCCGAGAGCTCCCTAACTCGCCATTTTTTTACAAATTTTCGAGCTTTTGATTTCTACTGTCGAGCTCGTTTGAGCTCGACGTCTAGCCTAGAGGATCTATGATACTAGCACAGTAAGAGAGGAAGGGATACGGACCCTTGGTGGCGGCTGTGGCTGAGGGTGGCGGCGGCTCTCCATTGCATGCACTCTCCGGCGATCTCCTCTATTAGCCATGGCAGCTGATGGTCTCTGGCCTTCTCTCTCTGTCTCAGGGGTAGGAGTGAGTGGAATGAAAGGGAGAGTAGGCGGTTTGGGCTGAGTTAAGGATGGGGGGGGGGCGATTTCACCAAGGTGGGGGCGGATTCACCAAGGCTAGGGCTCGGGTTGGGGGGGGGGTTTGGCCGGCTAGGTTGCTTGGGAGTGGGCCCCACTGGTCCAAGTGGCTGACTAAGCCTTAATGGGTCGGGTTGCCCAGATTAGGGCTGAGTTAGGTGAGTGGAGAGAGAGAATTTCTCATACAAGTGGAATAGGCTATATTGGGCTTGGGTTGGGTTTAGGCTTGACCCAAGACTGCATGGTGGGGGTCCTACACCTCCTAATACCCATGCATGGTCAGCCAACCCATCATGGGTTGGTGGGATGAGCCCAAGTGGCCCAAAATAACTCCTAGGCACTTTCTCTCTCCTATTCCTCCTCTTTTCTCTCTCCTAGATAATTTTCCAAATTTACTATTGCTTGCCCCTATTTTTCTCTCCCCTAGGGTTTATAGGGTCACTTTAGACCCACATGATGAATTTGGGTTGATTTGGGTGGACCCAACCCAGTGAATTGGGGTAGGGCACCATTTTCACTATTTAGGTCAAAGGTGTTGACTTGACCCATCATGGTTCAACTGGTTGACCCCATGGCCTACCTTAGGGTCCACTTAGATTGTATTTAGGGTTAGGGCATCATGGTGGGGTCATGGTGTGGCTAGGGTTCTTGTTTAGGCTAGTTTGACCTAGTTTGACTCTGGCCCCATGGTGGGCCCCACATGGCTATAATCCACTACCTAGGGTCAAACCTAGCTTATAACCCTAACACCCACCCCATGCCTAACCCAATCTAAGTTAAGGGGTCTAGAAGTAACATTGGGATGTTACATCTGGCTTCTCATGTCAGGATTCTGTCGCACTTGCAAACCGATTCTAAGAACCCTTATTGGACCCCCACCCGCTCGTGGGCTTCATCGTCCGGGCTTGTCCTAAGCTTGGCATTCTCGTCAGTTTCATAGAAGAGGACTAGTCTCGCCGGGACACTCTCCCCACATGACTTGCACGTCACGGGATAGCCAGCCGATCATGGAGAAAAGACCACGCCTTAGCACATCACAAACAGCATCTTGACGCAACAGATTTCTACCAAAATCCTTAAGTTCTCCATGAAACATCACCGAGTCGTAATGGTCACGACTACGGTTTCATCCATAATGCCTAGTCCACTAGCGGAGCAGATCTTTAATGCAATATCATGTCGGGGACAGACACAATCGACCCGGTGGTTCCTCTTGAACCATGGCAACCCCCTCTCATTTGAGAGATCTGGTGCCTATATGCTTGAAATAAAATCAAGAAAAGGAAAAGATGTCATGCACGCATCCTATAACCGAGAGGAGAAATGTCGTTACCTTACGACCCATCTTCCTTGTCATGGAAACCTGATCTTCATGGATAAAAAGATGCGCCTCCACATCCTCTCAACGGATCTGGCCTCGGAACGACGATTGGAACTCCGAAGCTTCGTCAATGGCTGAAGAAAGCTTTCTTCTTCTTCCGAACTCTCTCTCTCTCTCTTAAACCCTAAGTAACCTCCAAAATGAGCACAAATGAGGGAGAGAACCGCTCAGCCCTACTAAAACCCGTCGGGCAGAAGATCCTGGGGTCCAGGATCAACTATGAAATTAAATCAAACAGCTAAGAAAACGCTCTACGAAACCCCAAAATTCGGCAATTTAGTCGAACGGTTCAAGTTTCGTCGATCGGACTGTGCTCGACGAACAGCCAAGAGTTCGACGTTCGTCGAACAACTTGAGTTTGATTTTTCGTCGAACAGCTTGAGTTCGATGAAAAATTGTCGAGCTCGATGAAAAGGCATGAGCTCGACGAACCGCTCAGATTTCGTCAAATGGCCAAGCTCGACGAAACGACTTGAGCTCGACGACCTTGAGCTCGACGAAAACCTTGAGCTCGACGAACCGCTCAGATTTCGTCAAACGGCCAAGCTCGACGAAACTCCTTGAGCTCAACGACCTTGAGCTCGACGAATTTGAACTCGACGAAATCCTTGAGCTCGACGAACCGCTCAGATTTCATCAAATGAACAAGCTTGACGAAACGCCTTGAGCTCGATGACCTTGAGCTCGACGAACTTGAGCTCGACGAAATCCTTGAGCTCGACGAACCGCTCAGATTTCGTCAAATGACCAAGCTCGACGAAACGCCTTGAGCTCGACGACCTTGAGCTCGACGAACTTGAGCTCGACGAAATCCTTGAGCTCGACGAACCGCTCAAATTTCGTCAAACTTCCAAGCTCCTACCTGTTGGAGTTACCATAGTGATCTAGAAGTGGTCAAACATATAATCTCACTGCCAACGCGGTATGAGCCTGCAAGGTCGCACATAAGAGCATGTGGAGAAATTGGTAGATTGACTATGTTGGTAAGGGTTACCAATCACCTCGCAGGAAGGAGTCGGGCAAACATTGCCAAAGGAATTTCGTCGAGAGTCATCGAGTTTGACTCGACGACTAAGGCAAATTCGTAGAGAATCGTCGAGTATGACTCGACGACTCTCGACAAGTTCGTCGAGAATGATTCGTCGAGAATCGTCGAGTATGACTCGACGACTCTCGACGAGTTCGTCGAGAATCATTCATCGCGAATGATTCGTCGAGAATCGTCGAGTGATACTCGACGAATTCTTCGAGAATCAAAAGTGTTTGATTCCTGACGATTGGTGATGCTCGACGAATCTATCCCCGATTCTCGACGAATCAGCAGATGATTCTCGCCGAATCTGTCTGCTGATTCTCGCCGAATCTGGATTTGATTCTCGTCGGACCTGTGCTGATTCTCGCCGAATGACTCTGAAACCCTAACTTGGGTGGTCTGCGGATAGCGGTGTTCTTTGGACTGTTTATGCCTTTGGTATAAATAGGGGGCTTAGGGTTTTTGGATTACATCCATCATCGGGATTTTCCTGTAGCCGGATCGTAGCCGACGGAAGAGTTGTGCCATCCTTATAGAGAAACCCAACAGTGGTATCAGAGCCAGGTTCCGATCATGATTGTTGTTTTGGAAGTTAGGTTATTCCAGTGCGTGTAAACCTAGGGATTTAGAAGTGTTCTAAATGTCTAGATTTATTCCTGGTACATCAATTGTTGATGGTTTTTCCAAGGGAAATCGGTGGGCTCATAACCCACAGGTTAGGGGCTCTGCACCTTGGAACCCGACCAGGAACGTCTGGGATTTCGTGGTAATTTCTAATTGTTAGAAATTTTTGTCTCCTTAGCAGTAACCGTCCCTCGAATTGTTAGTGAACCAGTGTATTGTTTTGGATTTTGCATCCAAATATGAGAGACGAGCTTGTCTACTGCTTTAAGTTGAGTTGTCTTTGCTTTTGTTCAATGCATGTAAATCTGAAGATTTGGAAGAGTCTGGATGTTAAGATTTAGCCCTTCCTTTCTATCTAATGTTGATAGTGTCAGGTTGTGCATATAAGGGATGCATGTGGATTTTAGAAATTATTTTTCTGTGGATGTGCACAATGATCAAATGTTGATCATGGTTAATTGTTAACCCATAATCAAAATCCCTTCCTCTAATATTAAGTGTTCGGATGCCTTCCGATGGATGACACTCTTCCTGCCTCGATCGATGAAGTGTGGGCTTGCCAAAGCAAGGTGCATTAATCTATCTTGGTAAGGGTGCGAGCGGATAATTGTGATATCCCACTGTCGACATCGGGTCTAGCTTAACTAGGTGACCTCAAAGGTTGAGTGCCTAGAGGCATAGGGTTGGCATGGACCATATGATGGATGCGAATAAGGAGTTATTCACCAACCATACAAGAATTGCATGAGGATGCAATTGGCAAGCGTTGCCTACCTAAATAATCGCATTGTGAGAGGAAAGCCAAAGCTGACTCATTGTATTGGTGAAATACGGATCTTGTCCACTAAGAGAGTAGCTCGCATGAACTCTCCGAATTGATAGTGAGGGCTATTATTTCGAATAAAATAGTGGGAGTTTTAATTGAAGTCCAAATTAAAATAAATTGTATTTTGAAATTTTGGTACTGATATTATTCTGCATGAATTCTTGTAGAATTCCATGGCAAGTGGTTCACACTCCACTCTGTCTCTGAGAGCCATCCTTGAGAAGGATAAGCTCAGTGGGACTAACTACATGGACTGGTACAGGAACCTGAGAATTGTTCTCAGGCAAGAGCGAAAGCTCTATGTCTTGGAAGAAGAACCCCCCGTGGTGCCGACCGAGAATTCTTCCCGTGCTGATAAAGATACTTATAAGAAGTATACTGATGGCGCCTTAGACGTCGAATGCCTTATGCTTGCCACCATGAACTCTGAGCTTCAGAAGCAACATGAGAACATGGGGTGCAAGGAGATTGACGAGCATCTCAAGAAAATGTTTCAAGGGCAAGCTCGTCAAGAGAGGTTTGACGTCACAAAAGCGTTGTTTCAGTGCAAGATGGGAGTTCGAGACTCAGTAGGGACTCACGTACTCAAGATGATTGGGTATATAGAGAACCTTGAAAGACTGGGTTTTCCTCTGGGTCAAGAATTGGCCACAGATCTGATCTTGCAATCGTTGCCGGATAGTTACGAGCAGTTTGTCTTGAACTACAACATGAATGAAATAGACAAGACACTGCCCGAGCTCTTAGGTATGTTGAGAACTGCCGAGATCAATATGAAGAAGGCCAAGCCTGCCAGCCACATACTGATGGTGCATAAGGGCAAGGGCAAGGCCAAGGGCTCTAAGAAGACGAATGTGGGACCTAAGTCACATCTCGAGCCCAAGTCTTCTGCACTGATGAAAAAGAAGAGCACGGTGAAGGAAGGGAAATGCCACCACTGTGGCAAGGCTGGTCATTGGAAAAGAAATTGTCCTTCTTACATTGAGGGTCTGCAGAAAATGAAGGGATGTATTACTTCCGCTTTGAATATTTACGTTATAGAGATAAACTTTTCGGCTCCATCATCTTGGGTATTGGATACCGGATGTGGTTCACACATTTGTACAAATGTGCAGGAACTGGAAAGGAGAAGATTGCTGAGTAAAGGGGAGGTGGACATGCATGTCGACAATGGAGCAAGAGTTGATGTTGTGGCCGTAGGGGTTTACCGTCTTTCTTTGCCCAGTAGGCTTGTAATAGAACTAGATAACTGTTATTTTATTCCGGCCATAACAAGAAACATTATATCCATTTCATGCTTGGACATGATTGGATTTTATTTTATAATTAAGAACAACTGTTGTTCTATATTTAAGAATGATGTTTGTTATGTTGTAGCCCAATTGTTTAATGGTCTTTATGTTTTGAACTTGGACCATCAGATCTATAATGTAGAAAATAATAAAAGACTAAGAACGAATGACTCAAACCCTACATATCTCTGGCATTGTCGTTTGGGCCATATAAACGAGAAGCGCATATCCAAGCTCCATAAAGATGGACTTTTGGACTCATTTGATTATGAATCATTTGAGCGATGCGAATCTTGTTTGTTAGGAAAGATGACTAAAGCCCCTTTCACTGGTTATACTGAGAGGGCTGAGGATCTCTTGGGTGTTGTACATAGTGATGTATGCGGACCCATGAGCTCCATGGCTAGAGATAGATATTTCTAATTCGTTACATTTACTGATGATTTCAGTAGATACAGATATGTGTATCTTATGAAGTGCAAATCCGAGACCTTTGAAAAGTTCAAAGAGTTCAAGAATGAAGTAGAAAACCAGTTGGGTAAAAAGGTTAAAGCACTCCGATCTGATCGAGATGGCGAATACCTGAGTCATGAGTTCCGTGATCATCTGAAAGAGTGTGGTATTGTATCACAGCTCACTCCACCTAGAACACCACAACATAATGGTGTGTCTGAGAGGAGAAATCGTACTTTGTTAGACATGGTACGTTCGATGATTAGTCATGCATACTTGCCTATTTCCTTTTGGGGTTTTGCTTTAGAGACTGCTGCAATGACACTGAATCGCGCTCCAACGAAAACGGTTCTGAAGACACCATATGAGATATGGACTGGGAAGCATCATAGTATGTCATTCATTAAAATTTGGGGCTGTGAGGCATACGTGCGACGTCAAATGCCTGACAAGCTGGAACCCAAATTGGATAAATGTTATCTGGTGGGATATCCTAAGGAAACGAAAGATTATTACTTTTACCTACCGTCCGAGGGCAAAGTGTTTATCGCAAGGACTGACGTCTTCTTGGAGAAAGAGTTCTTATCAAGAAAGACTGAAAAGGTAGAACTTGAAGAAGTTCAAGAACCACAAATAATGAATGAACCGGAATTAGATTCTGAGACAGGACTACAAGATGTTGTAGCTAGAGAACCTGCTCAAGAAACACATGTTCTACGTAGATCTGGTAGACCGAGGTTTAAGCCTGAGAGATATGGATTTCTCATGTCTCAAATAGGTAATGTGTTGCTTATGGATCATGATGATGATCCAGCAACCTACCAAGAGGCTATGAATGGACCGGACTCCGACAAGTGGCTTGAGGCTATGAAATCCGAAATGGACTCCATGTATGCAAACCAAGTTTGGAAATTGGTGGAACCACCTGAAGGGGTACGACCCATAGGGTGCAAGTGGGTCTTCAAGAAGAAGACCGACATGGATGGGAATGTACAGACATTCAAAGGGCGACTGGTGGCTACGAGTTTCAAGCAAATTCATGGTATTGACTATGATGAGACCTTTTCCCCTGTTGCCATGGTAAAGTCCATAAGGATACTGCTTGTTATTGCTGCGTATTATGACTACGAGATCTAGCAGATGGATGTCAAAACGGCTTTCCTTAATGGAAACCTCCTTGAGGAAGTGTACATGACACAACCCGAGGGTTTTGTATCCCCAAATGAAGCCACTAAAGTATGTAAGCTGAACAGGTCCATTTATGGACTGAAGCAGGCCTCTCGAAGTTGGAATCTTCATTTTGATGAGAAAATCAAAGAGTTTGGTTTCATCAAGAATGAAGATGAGCCTTGTGTTTACAAGCGAATCAGTAGGAGCATTGTTGTCTTCCTGATATTGTTTGTAGATGACATACTGTTGATTGGGAATGACATTCCTACCCTTAAAGTTGTTAAGAACAACCTAGGGAACTGCTTTTCTATGAAGGATTTGGGTGAAGTGACTTATATACTCGGTATTAAGATCTATAGAGATAGATCGAAGAAGTTGCTGGGTTTGACCCAGAGTACATACATTGAGAAGGTGTTGAAGCGGTTCAACATGCTTGAGTCCAAGAAAGGATTTTTAACCATGTCTCATGGTGTGAATCTCTCTAAGGACCAGTGTCCAAAATCTTGTGAAGATAAGGACCGCATAAAGTTGATTCCATATGCTTCGGCAATTGGATCAATCATGTATGCAATGTTATGTACTCGACCTGATGTCTCCTTTGCTTTGAGCATGACTAGCAGGTATCAGTCAGATCCCGGTGAGTGTCACTGGATTGCAGTCAAGAATATCCTGAAGTACTTGAGAAGGACAAAGGATGTGTTCTTGGTGTATGGTGGAGAGGAAGAGCTCGTTGTAAGTGGTTACACGGATGTTAGTTTCCAAACTGATAGGGACGACTCAAAGTCTCAGTCAGGTTTTGTGTTTTGCCTTAATGGATGAGCTGTGAGCTGGAAGAGTTCCAAGCAAGAGACAGTTGCTGATTCTACAACAGAGGCCGAGTATATCGCTGCAGCTAACGCAGCGAAGGAGGCTGTATGGATTAGAAAATTCATCGGCGAGCTTGATGTAATTCCTAACATTGTTGGTCCCGTAGTTCTCTACTGTGATAACAATGGTGCAATTGCACAATCTAAGGAACCTAGATCTCATCAGCGCTCCAAGCACATACTTCAGCGGTTCCATCTTATTCGTGAGATTGTCGAACGAGGAGATGTGAACATTTGGAGAGTGCCGACTGAGAAAAATATTGCGGATCCACTGACAAAGCCTCTCGCGCAGAGAAAGCATGATGGTCATACTAGATCAATGGGTATACGATACCTAAATGATCAACTCTAGTGAGAGCCTTGTGGGTTGCATGTAAACATATATTCTGTTGGCTGTTTATTGTTTATTCATATGATGAATTGTGTACCAATGTTTTTCTTTTACAATTAATGACAAGTTCTTTTATTATGATTTCTCTATGCGATAGTTAAATGTTAACATAATAAATACCCTTAGAATATTTGATTCCATAGGACATCAAGTACGAGACTTGAATGTGAGAGCCTATGATTTATTTGAAGCTTCATTCTTAAAAGGTCCATGGTCGTTGTATCATCATAGAAGCTAAGGGTGATGATGATACATTAAGACTAGCACGTGTGTTGACTGATGACCAGTTCTCACAGGTCATGATATTGTGATATCAAGTCATCACGTGGGTACTTGTTAATGAACAAATTGTATTGGACAGACCCAACCTGAGACTACGTTGTGGATTGTTATCTAAATGTGTCATGAGTAGGTCTCAATTAACAATGGTGTTGTGGTCCTTTGACCTGAAGTCACAGCATTCATCAAGTGAGGAAGAGCGTGTTTTGATGCCATCTAAAGTCTTCCTTGAGAAAGGTTGATGATAAGGGTTGTTGTTGGGCACGTTACGAATCATTTGGGTGTTTGTGTGTGAGCAGATATGGGATTTGTCCTCCTATATGGCAGGAGTTGCATCCATGGGCCCCTTGATGGAACTGGACTGAGAAATGCATGACCATGCTTGGTTGAGTCAATATGTGATATTGGACTCGCCATTCTCTGGAAGTCCGTTCTAGATCAAGAAACTTGGATTGAGCTATTATGAGGGTGACACGGTCCATGCCTCTAGTTCTTTCCAGATGTAAGGGACAAAGGGACAAAGACAACGCTGGGACATTGTTCATAAAGGCTTATGAGTTATGAACTCTTATTGCTTGGGGAGCAATGATGCATTGCGAGATGCCGCTCATTGTTTGTGAGGTTTTTGGTTTGATACTTTCAAGATCAAGTGGGAGACTGTTGGAGTTACCATGGTGATCTAGAAGTGGTCAAACATGTAATCTCACTGCCAACACGGTATGAGCCTGCAGGGTCGCACATAAGAGCATGTGGAGAAATTGGTAGATTGACTGTTTTGGTAAGGGTTACCAATCACCTCGCAGGAAGGAGTCGGGCAAACGTTGCCAAAGGAATTTCGTCGAGAGTCGTTGAGTTTGACTCGTCGACTAAGGCAAATTCGTCGAGAATCGTCGAGTATGACTCGACGACTCTCGACAAGTTCGTCGAGAATGATTCGTCGAGAATCGTCGAGTATGACTCGACGAATCTCGACGAGTTCATCGAGAATCATTCATCGCGAATGATTCATCGAGAATCGTCGAGTGATACTCGACGACTCTCGACGAATTCGTCGAGAATCAAAAGTGTTTGATTCCCGGCGATTGGTGATACTCGACGAATCTATCCCCGATTCTCGACGAATCAGCAGATGATTCTCGCCGAATCTGTCTGCTGATTCTCGCCGAATCTGGATCTGATTCTCGTCGGACCTGTGCTGATTCTCGCCGAATGACTCTGAAACCCTAACTTGGGTGGTCTGCGGATAGCGGTGTTCTTTGGACTGTTTATGCCTTTGGTATAAATAGGGGGCTTAGGGTTTTTGGATTACATCCATCATCGGGATTTTCCTGTAGCCGGATCGTAGCCGACGGAAGAGTTCCGCCAATCTCCCGATCCACCGAATCCCGAACCCCGCCGGACGGAATCGTTCCACCGCCGCCTGTTCGCTCCGCCGACGACCTCATCTACGGCGACCGTCGCCGATCTTGCTTTCCCTAGCACGGACCTAGCAGTCCGTGGGAAGTGCAAAGGTGCGGTTGATCTTCCTCCCGACCCTTCGTGCGACGAAGCTCGGAGTTCTCCCGCTCGTGTGGATTTCTGCAGAGACGTGGACGTTATTCCACGTAGAACTCGTCACTGACGAGGATACGAAGCTTGGAGCATCTCCGTTGAGTTGTGACTCAACGCCGCTAAGGTAATTTTTGCCTAGTTATTTGTTAACTTCTTGATTCAACTTTCATGGCCCGATCCCATCTCTTTGGGTTGTCTTGATGTTTTATTCCTTCCACTGCGTGCACAAGCGTTGTGTCATCCTCACAAAAAAACCCAACACTACCACTATAATCCGACAGCTAGCTCTGGAAGAAAAGAATCGGGGTGTTACAGCTTTGGGCGACAGAGCGATGTCCATTTGGCCAAACGAAAATCGCCTCAGATACCATGCGGTAGTAGCAAATACCGTGCGGTGGAAGCTTGCTTTTAAGGGTTGGACTTGAGATTGCTTTCTCATTTTCCTCTCTCACACTTTCACTCTTAGTTCTTGAGTTTCTTGAGAGAAGAGGAGGAAGAAAGTCCAGGAGGCTAAGGGGAGAAGCGATCCAAGGTGTACTTGTGATCGGAATTATAAGTCAATGTTAGATCCGTGGAGAGGAAACTGTGACGCTCAGTTCCATCCGGATCAAAGAACAAGTACATGGCTCCTGAGCGATCGATAAGGGTAACGAATTTCTCTTTGGACAAGTGAAGTCCTCAATTTGTATACGTGCATGGAACCCCTCACCAAAAGGTGAAGAAAAGGGTGGTTTCTAGGCCTGCAAGCGGTTCGGTTTGGGTCGGTTTGGACCCAAACCGAAACCGAACCGACATGCCTCGGTTTTTGGCTTGTCCAAACCGACCCGAACCGAGTTCGGTCGGTTCGGTTCAATGTCGGTTCGGTTTTCAATCGGTTTTTTTCGGTTCGGTGTCGGTTTTTTGTGAACAACCATATCTAGATTGATATCTCTTAAAGTGTAGAAACTTATCCAAAAAGTTTTTCAATTCAAGAATCTTGGGGTGGGGGGGGGGGCATGGTTGAGAAGTTACTCAACACAGTAAATGTGCAAGATTGTTAATAGCTATTGAAACTAATTAACAAATACATCACACAAAACTTCACTAAAAGTGCAGTAGTTCATCTGCAGTTATAAAAAATTTTAGGAGCTCACATTCTACAAAACTAGCTTACTGAGATAAACACATAAAGATTTCTTTAGCAATAATCAATTTTATTAGTAAAAGCATACGTCACCACCACAATCTATTTAGGCTCCGTTTGGCGGGGCGTTTTTGCTCCGGTGAGTTTGGACAAAAAACGCCACTGTCAAAGAATGTATGATTGGCATGACAACGGTTATGACGGCCACCAAAAAAAGAAAATTAGTTTTGAACATAAAAGTGGATGGAATTCCTTAGGTGAGGTCAGGCGTTCACGATCCACAGTTCATAAACACTGTCAATCGCCACCACCGTGCCGAACAAACCCATTAGTGTGTGTGACAACATGAAAATGGAAAAATTTAACAAATAGTATATTGAAAATGTTATAACTCTCTCTTACGAAAATATAGACTGATAATTCCTATTTTTCCTGAAACTTTGCTGGATAAAGAGGAGGGTGACTATAAAGTCTGAATTAGAATTAAGAGTTCATATGAAGGTGTGATAAAAGGAAAAAAATAAATTGAACCACTTCAAGAGAATCATCCACGCAACCATTTCTTTTTAAAATCATTCCATCCATGATATTCAATGATATGTTTTGCTTTCACTCACTGTCTTATCTAATCATTTCCCTAAATTTCTCAATTTTTAATGAGGCAAGTCTCACAAATTCAAAAGCAACTGTTAATATTGACTTCCTTTATACTTGACTGCATATATTATCACAGATGGCAATGCATACGCAAGATCTAGATAATAGTATAATTCATAGCCATGATTGCTTGGTGATGATAAAGAATTCTTGAGATGTTGAAATAAACATCTTCACTTCAGTCATCCCACTAATACAAAGTTGCAATAAGACAATTAATTTCCTCATAATAAGACAATATGCTTAAGTATAATATGTTAAACAAAAAACTCGGTTCGGTTCGGTTTGATCGGTTTTCACAACCTGAAAACCGACCCGAACCGATAGTCCTTCGGTTTTCAAAAGCTCTAGACCGAACCGACACCGGACCGGGCGGTTCGGTTTCAAAATCGGTGCGGTTTGGTCGGTTTGATCGGTTTAGTCGGTTTTCGGTTTTCACTCCTCACCCCTAGTGGTTTCCAGCGGGTAGATCGTAGTGATCCCCGATAAAACTTGCATATAGATTCGGAATCGAAGTATGGAATAAGCATGCTGTGTAAAGTCCATCTGGACAGATTGGTCTGGATTGGTGATGAATTATTTTGCGTGCTGAAGAAGGCTCCGTGGATAAAATGTGTGGTTAAACGTGTAGAATCTAGGGTCTGGGGGTGTGCAGTATGCTACAGTGATAGTACTAGAGGTGATCTCTAGGAAAACACCCAAAAATGGGGAAGAAGTGACTTCTGTCCCTGCCGCACGGCGGTTTTTATACCATCGACGATAGTTTCCAGTGAGCTATGAGGCCTGTCTCTGGGATACCTGGGGCCATTGTTTGAAGTTGAGAGCCTTGTGAGCCCAGCTAAGGTGGTCATGCGATCCAGCCTGAATGTTGTTGTAAAGCCTGTGTCCGTGAGATAAGGTGCGTAACATGAGAAGTTGTGAGCTTGGAGAGCCCAGCTATTGACCAAGAGATCCATGATGATCATTGCAGGCTCAAGTCCTGGGGACATGTGAGCAGCAATTGATGCTGAGAGCCTAGAGTGCCCAGCAAAAAGGCTAGAGAGCAGAACGGGAAAGGGGAAGCTGACCTGCGTCTTGTCATGGGGCTTGATTGCTTCGGCTTTCGTCAATGACATGGTGATTTGAGCAATGGGAAGAGTGTTGAATTGTACCCGCATTATGTCGTTCGGGATAGATTACCAAAAGTAAATGGCTTTTGCCGTTGGCATAATGAGAGTCTTAGGCCATGTGCCAGAAAAGACTAGAGTGCACCAACAAAATCTTGCCTTTAATTTCCCTAAGAAATAATGTCTTATCTATCTTTCCCCTTGTGAACTTGTTCTCGAGGAGAAAGGTAGATAGCGTTTCGTACCAAGCTCGAGGAGCTTGTTTCAAACCGTACAACACTTTTGATAATAAATAAACATACTTAGGAAAATTAGGATCAACGAAACCTTGGGGCTGTTCCACGTACACCTCTTCCTTTATGTCACCATTTAGGAAGGCGGACTACACGTCCATTTGATAGACAGTGAACCCCTTCAGTGCAACATAAGCTAGGAACAATCTGATGGCCTCCAGTCTTGCCACTGGAGCGTATGTCTGGTAGAAGTCGATCCCTTCTTCTTGACGATATCCTTTGGCGACGAGTCTGGCCTTGTTCTTTATGATCGTCCCATCCTCGTCCATCTTGTTCCTATAGACCCACTTCGTTCCGATGACATTCTTACCTTTGGGTCTTGGAACAAGCGTCCAAACTTTACAGCGCTTGAACTGATTCAATTCTTCTTCCATGGCCAAGATCAATGATGCGTCTGAGTTTGCTTCCTCAAACTTCTTTGGTTCAACCTGTGAGAGAAAACTTAAATATAAATTCTCGTTAGTTGTACGTCGATGAGTTATGACACCATCCTGGGGATCTCCTATGATCTGGTCCATTGGGTGATCCTTCAGATGTCAGAGCTCTAGATTCCTCGCATCTGGGACTTCTTCAGCCACTGGAGTGACTTCATCAACTTGGAAAATATTTTCATCTTGATCCTCTGCCTCTCCAATAGGGGTTGGAGAGGTGATCTTGATGAACTTTTCATCTTTACCTTCGGTCGATTCATCCAAGCTGATCTCTTTAAGCCTCGTACCTGTAGCTTCAACAAGCACACTAGACGATTTGCTTTGCAGCAAGCTCGTCTCATTAAATACAACATGTATGAATTTCTCTACAACCAGAGTTTTTCTATTGAAAATCTTGTATGCCTTACTATGGCTACTATATCCTACAAAAATACCTTCAAAACTTTTCTTACTAAACTTGGTAGTATAATACTTACCATTGTTAAGCACAAAACATTTACAGCCAAAAATTCTAAAATATGAAACTGTAGGTTTCCTGCCTTTTAGAAGTTCATAAAGTGTCTTATCATGATTCTTATTTATGAGGGCTCGATTTTACACGTGGCATGTAGTGTTGACGGCTTCAGCCCAGAAGTATTCTGGTAGTGAAGCGTCACTAAACATGGTCCTGCAGGCCTCTATGAGTGTTTTATTCCTTCTCTCAGCTACTCCATTTTGCTGTAGTGTACGAGAAGAGGAAAACTCATGACAGATACCTAGGTTTTCACAAAATTCTGTCATGGACCCAGATTTGAACTCCGTTCCATTGTCACTTCTGATTTTGACTATGGAATAATTGTATTCATTCTGGACCTGCCTGACAAAATTTGTAAAGATATCGAAGGTATCTGACTTGTGTTTCAAAAAGAACACCCACGCAAAACGCGAGTAGTCATCAACAATTACTAACGTATAATCCTTACCTCCTAAGCTTCTAATTTGCAGTGGATCGAACAAGTCCATATGAAGTAGGTGTAAACATCTATTAGAGTTTTTGCCTATGATGCTTTTAAAGATAGCCCTTGTTTGCTTGCCTTTTACGCATGCATGACAAGGTCTCTCTTTGACGTGCTTGATATTTGGGGCATCACGTACTAAGTTCTGGGAGAATAATTTATTAATAGTTTTAAAATTAATATGTACTAGCCTCTTGTGTCATTGGTCACCAAGAGACGCACTATCTTTTGCCAAAAGACACACTAGTGTAGAAGAGTCTATAAAAATGAAATTTAAGAAAAATACATTCCTGCTTCGAGTGCCAAATAGAATCGTTTCCATATTGTCAACAGACTTTATCAAGAACTTGTCTGCGTGGAATTCAACTATGTATCCTTTGTATCATAGTTGACTTATGCTTATGAGATTGTGTTCCAATCCCTCCACATAAGCTACATCCGAAAAAGATACACTACCGTTAGTGATCATACCGTAGCCTTTAGTTATCCCTCGGTCTGAACCTCCAAAGATGACCTTTGGTCCGTTGCAGACTGGAGTGAAATTCTGGAGTAGGCTTCTTGTCTCGGTCATGTGCCGAGAGCATCCACTGTCCAAGTACCAGATTGACATTTTGGTGGCCTTTGGACATACCTACATTCATGATCACTTTGCCTTAGGAACCCAAACATGTTTGGGTCCTTGGTCTCGGGTTAGAACACCCCCCCTACGAAGATTAGCATTCTGAGTGGTCAATCTCATGTTGCCAACTTGAGGAGTAGTAACCTTCCTGGTATTAAACCAACAATCGATGGCAAAATGACCAATTTTGCCACAGCACCAACAGTCAAACCTGTTATATCTTTGCCTTATGTACTCCTGCTTGACCTTTTGAGATGGTGGTCTAGCAGAGGTAGCATTCTTGGAGGAGGAAGCTTCATGGTGATGACAGTCACATGATTTCTTCTCCTTCGGAGGCCTTTCCCCAACGGGCTTTACTTTAGGTGCTTTCTTGAAGTTGTGGCCATGATTATAAGGACCATAACCCTGAAGAATCACTTCTTCATAAGGTGCATTAAAGACACTCTCACCAATGTTTCGAGGGCGAGTCCATCCTTGGTACCGAGACTTTGGCTCTACATAAGTAGGCCTGGTTAAGTGACCATAGGACGAGTCCAGATCAAATTTATTTGTTGGAAAGATAACTTTCTTAAATACAATCTGATCCAGAGGGGCTTTCCATTTTTCTTTGGCCAAGGCTTTCTTGGCGGCCTTATTCTTCCGTTGAGCCTTGTTTCTCCTAGAAGATTTACTAGGAGCGGCAACATGGCCTAGTCCAGCTCCTTGGGCCTTAGCTGAGAATTCAACAACGAGTGGAAGAACTGTCTTAGGCTTAGAGAAACTTTCAACAAGTTTCTTCTCAGCCTCGAGTTGTTTTTCCAACTCTTTGATGATTTCCTCTTTAAGGTAGAGGTGCTTAAGAGCTTGATTTTATTCTCCAATAAAAAAATTGAAGTTCTCTTGAAGAGAGTCAGTCTTAGCGACTTCTTCTCTCAAGCTGCTCTCAATAGCCTTTAGAGACTTAATCTCTTTAGCCCGAGTTTTCACGACTCGACGACATTTGTCGTAAGTCATGATCAACTCCTTGTACTGGGCCATAAGTTCCGACTCATCGTCAGAAGAGCTGTCCTCATGATCATGCTCAGAACTTTCAGATTCAGAGAGAGGAGTGTGAGATTTTACCTCCCTAGTGAACTGGGGCTCTTGTTCGTCATCTGATTGAGCCATGAGACCAAAGTAGGCTTCCTCTTTTTCACTCGACTCAGATGAGTCGGAGTCGCTGAAAGTCTTGCCCTTCTTGGCCAACAGGCTCTTCTCTGTCCTCTTCTTGTGGTACGAGGACTTCTTTTCCTCTCTTCTGTCACCCCCTCCTTCTTGTGGGGGCAGTCAACTATGACATGACCTGGTTTGTTACAACAGTAGCAAACAATGTCAATAGAAATCTGTTTGTTCTGTTTAGAGGTATACCTGTCATGGCTACTCGAGTCTTTCTTTCGCTGATCATCGTCATGTCGTGATCATCTGTATGAGGCATACTTGCCTCTCCACTGCTTCTTCTTGTTCAAGAATTTCTTGAACTGCCGTGAGAGCAAAGAGAACTCTCCTTCATATAGTTCTGACCCCGAGGTGGTTGGCTCAGAGTTTTCTTCTTCACTCACTTCTTGAGCCGGTGCTGGTGAGGCAGCTTTTCCCTTCCTTGAACTGTCAGCCTTTAATGCAACAGACTTCTCTTTTGAAGAGAAACGACTTTTCTCTTCTTCTGCTTTTCTGGAATTGATTTGTAGTTCATAGGACATCAGCTTGCCAAATAGATTCTGTGGGTCTGTTTCAGCTAGTCTGCCAAACTCTCGGATGACACAAACTTTGTTGTCCCATTCCTTTGTGAGAGACCTCAAAAACTTATCATTCAGCTCCCCATTGGTGAAGACGTGACCATACACTCTTAGGTCATTTACTATCTTGAAGAAATTCTCAAAGGTATCTGCAATGGTCTCCTTTGATCCTTGCCTGAAGGCTTCATATTTCTGGTTTAGTAGGGATCTTCTATCATCCCTCACTTCTTCAGTACCTTCCATCAGAGTTACTAGAGACTGCCACATCTCCTTAGCCGATTGGCAGTGAATCAGATTCTGCAGCATCGAGTCATCGATTGCACTTGCTATAATATTTTTAGCTTTCTTGTCCAAAGAGACAAGTGCAATCCCGTCCTTATCTAGATCCATCAATTTCTTAGGAACCTTCTTGGTTGGATCTATAGTGGAGGTAGTCATGGGGACGTAAGGACCTTCTTCAACAATCATGAAGATCCGGGGGTCCACAGCTTCCATGAAAAATTTGATTCTCTTTCCACATGGGAAAGTTATTCTTTGTGCACAGAGGAAGCTTGGCAAAATCCTTGACCTTGTCCATTGTTTGAATAACCAAATGACAACTTTCGAGAGGAAATTGATCAAGGTGTTAACCTTTTAACGACCAACCTCCCTCTGATACCAATTGCAAGTGTAAAGTTGTCAACCTAAATCACCTAGAGGGGGGTGAATAGGTGAATCGTGTGTCTAATTGCGGAATAAAAATTTTAATGAACTTGCACACGTAATCAAGCAATCATAGAAAGACAAGAAGATTTATAGTGGTTCCCCAATCTTGGGTACGTCCATTTTACCTCACCGATCTAGCAAATCACTAGACTCGGCTACTCCATTATCTCGGATTGAAAACAATCCTACGTCTCGGAACCAAGTTCCTACAAACTCGATCCAAATGGATCTACACTCGGAAGATAAACAAAACTTCCTACAACTCGGAGAACAACGCTTCTACACTCGTAGAATAATCTCCTACAAGATAACAAAAAGATTTGGAAAAAATACAAACAGAGATTTCTCAGATCTGGAAAAATTCAGCCCTAGGTCTTCTTCTTGAATTGGCGGCTCTTTCAGAAACGGTTGAAGAAGACTTGATGATCTGACCTGAGAAAGCTTTGACCTACTCGATCAAAGAGAAGATGATGATCCCTTGAACAGCAGGTCTTCTTGGATCGAAAGCAAAAAAGATCGATCTACTCGTGAGCGGCGGCGGCGGCTTCAGAACGTGTTCTTTTGGAAAGAGAAGGCCGATCCCGAAATTTAGAATGTACGGAAATCCACTCCTTGTAATTGTTAGGGTTTTGTCTTGACGATAAGACTTGATATAGGATTACCCTTAACGGCTAGAAAAGACATTAATGACGACACGTGGACCAATCACGTCAAGTCATTTGAAAATTTCGGTCGATCTGGACTTAACATAATTTTCTAAAAAATTTGACTTACAGTTCTCGAGAAGTAACTTTAGTTCTCGAGAACTAGAAACTGAGTTCTTGAGAGCTATCAGGACTTCTCGAGAACTATACTACTTAGAAGAATTCTGGACTTCTAGAGAACAAAAGGCTGAGTTCTCGAGAATTAACTGACTTCTCGAGAACTATGAAGGCTTCTCGAAAACTAACACTTAAGAAAGATTTTTGAGGCAACTTTGACTATTCGAGAAATAGGGCTGTCAATTCTCGAGAACTTAAGCCAAGCTTCTCGAGAACAAGATGGACTTCTCGAGAATTATAGTTGAGACTTCCCGAGAACTGACCAAGACTTCTCGAGAACAAAATGGACTTCTTGAGAACTAAGAAGACTTCTCGAGAACTACATCAGACTTATCGAGAACTCTGACTTAGAAAAATTCTTGAACCTGTTTGGACTTCTCGAGAACTTTGAAGCTAAGCTTCTCGAGAACTCTAAGCACTTCTCGAGAACTTTGAAGCAAAGCTTCTCGAGAATTCTAAGGACTTCTCGAGAACAAAGAGGACTTCTCGAGAAGTGGACTTAGAGAATTTTCTGAACTTTAGAAGAAATCTTTCTCTTCTCTTCAAGAGTCCAATCTTCATTCTATGATCCAAGATTTGAATATGAAGTGTATCCCAATTGAGAGGCTATACATGAGTCAACACCTTGGGTCACACAGTGAGGGATTATACTGTATGGTCATGTGTTCATGACCCACTGTAGACTGACATTGGTCTACACTTTGCAATAGTAATCTGCAAACACAGCTAAAACAAGGATATCAAATACAACTTAATTCATCTTAATTCAAGGTTGATTTCATGCAAATCTGGATTATTGTGGATGTAATATACAACAAAGAAGAACAAAAATAAAAGAGAAGAATAATTTGTTTCAAGGTTTGTAAAAATCAAGAACTAAAAAACTAAACACTAGACATAAAAGAAAAGTGCTAACATGAGAAGAGAGAAGGGGAAGAGATTGCATAATTGAAATAAGGTCTAAGTTATATTGCAAGAAATAAGATTTAGAGTAACATGAAAGAGAATGAGAGATAGAATTTTAATAATAAGAGGAAGAATTTTTTTATTAAGATAATTAAAAGAGGTACAAAATGACATTCACATGAAATAAAAATTACAAGAACTAAAATCTTAAGCAAATGAAAGAATTTGTAAGAACACTCATTAAAGCAAAATTACATAAAAATAAAACCTAAACCTAAAATGCAGAAAAACTATGCATGGAGTGCCGGGGGGGGGGGCTAGGAGGGGGAATTGTTGTGGGGTCGGCCTCTATTTATAGGGAAGAAAATTTGGGATACACGCCCCTGCCACACCCGTGACTAGGGGACACGTAATAATAAATGATGTGGCGGAACAGATTCTAGCACGACGACGGGATGAAGGCTCGGGCTCAATATTGAAGGAACACCCCCCAGGGTCACGCCCGTGACCTGGGGGTGTGTAGGGTACGAAAGGCTGAAATCGGCGGCTCTGATTATGGTGGAAGCAAAAAACGAGGGACACCCCCCAGGATCACACCCGTGACTTGGGGGCATGACATGCATGGCTGAAGGCGGCATGATCGAGGCGTGTAATATTTGCTAAATAGTTTTTGGCCTCGGGATCAACATCTGCATTGGGATTGGTTTACACGCCCCAGGTCACACCCATCACTAGGAGGTCACGTCCGTGACTGTGGGATGTGTATTTGAAAATTTTTGCATAAATTTCCGAAAGCTTGCAAAATAGAAATAATACATATTTAGAACATAAAATATAAAAAGAAGAGTTTCATTAAAGGAAACACAAGAAAATACTAGTAATTAAAACTAATTTAATACTAAAACGATGTACAAAATATACTCTTCATTTATCTTTCTTAAAATTAGCAAATTCTATGCTTTGTTTTGCTTCGATTTATTTTTGAATTTAATTGTGTCAAATTCATATGTCGCAAGTATCTTTTTCGTTCAGAGATTCATATGCTAGTTGATCGATATCCGTGCAAACGAGGAGATCACTCAAAAAAGAGTTGCATGCACTCATCGAAAGAGAACGACATAAATCTTTCGGGTTAAAGTCAAATCCAATAGTGGGGTTCACCTCCTAAAGCAATCTTTGGGGTTTCGATTGCCCGAATAGTCTTAATCGATCAACCTAAGATTAGTTGACAGTTCTCTCGAGCGAGGCTCTATCATATTTTGGGAATCTTCACGGTCGAAGTAAATAACTTAGAAGCTTGCAGTTTTAATCTTTTGTGAAGTTTATTTTAATGCAAAAGAGTTCCAGATCAAGTGCTAGTCTTTAAATCATCGTATTTTTTTAGTAAAATCGCACTTTTTCTTAGTTTTCCGAAATCATAAACCAACTTTTGTTCGATAAAATAATAGCTCTTCTTGTGAGCACAAGTACTCGACATGTTGAAGCCAAAAATGACCGAAGTCAAAATTGACTTCCGTGGAGTTCGACCCTTGGGGAAAGGGGTGACCTCACACCTACTACACTCAGAAGAACGTCACGGACCGAAGACTTAGGAAGCTATAAACTGACCCTCAGCTCTAGCGTGGAGGTCCCACCTCACACCCGGAAGACCTTTGAGGTCTCCCCCTCCCTAGCCAATGCTTGAGCTAGGTGCCTTGGAGGAAGAAAGCCAAAGAGATTTGTGGCTAAGGAAAGAATGACAAGTCCTTCTTCAAGGCACCCCTAAGGGTCTATTTATAGTTTTTCCAAGTCTTAGGGGTAAAATGACCAAAACGCCCCTGGGGCCAAAATGCCTCCAGCCAATAGGAAACCTCCACACCGGGGGGCAAAGAGGGAAAAACCACCTCGAGGGTAAAATGGTCCAAGGACGAGACCACGCCAAACCACACCCCCCCGGCGGTCTCGCCCGGGGCTGGCCGCGAGGCCGCGAGGCAGGGGCGAGAACCCGGCCCTGGGCCGGTCTCGCCCCGCCTGCTCTCGCCTAGCCGCGAGGCAGGGGCGAGAACCCGGCCCCGGGCCGGTCTTGCCCCGCCTGCCCTTGCCCAGCCGCGAGGCAGGGGCGAGAACCCGGCCCCGGGCCGGTCTCTCCCCGCCTGCCCTCGCCTAGCCGCGAGGCAGGGGCGAGAACCCGGCCCCGGGCCGGTCTCGCCCCGCCTGCCCTCGCCTAGCCGCGAGGCAGGGGCGAGAACCCGGCCCCGGGCCGGTCTCGCCCCGCCTGCCCTCGCCTAGCCGCGAGGCAGGGGCGAGAACCCGGCCCCGGGCCGGTCTCGCCCCGCCTGCCCTCGCCTAGCCGCGAGGTAGGGGCGAGAACCCGGCCCCGGGCCGGTCTCGCCCCGCCTGCCCTCGCCTAGCCGCGAGGCAGGGGGTGCGCCTCGGACTCCGACCGGTCCCGCAGCTTCCCCTCACGCCTACCCTGCTGGGACGGGTGCCTGCCTACTCGCCGCACCCGCCCCTCGAAAAAGGGGGCAAGGGGGGAGGCCAATTTTTCCTCCCCCTACTAGTATATTTCCATGCTAGAGCCAAAATTGGCCACCAAGAGTCCAAAATATCCAAAAAAGCTTAAAAGCTTAAAACTGGCTCTGCGCCTGCCGAAGGGACCTTACCCGCGAATACGGGGTTGTACACAATCCCCGCTCTTTTAGAGGTTGGCACAAGCTCGGAAAGAAACGTCCAACCCAACGTATTCGCTGAGTGTAGCGGGGTCTCGCGGTGTCGAAAGATTATGAGGCCTCTTCCGAGGGGCCAACCTGCCATGCCAGCTGATGAGAGCCTGGGTGGCGAGACCTCCTCAGGGTAAAAGGATCTAGCCTCCTGGGGGGTCAACCTGCCATGCCAGCTGATGAGAGCCTGGGTGGCGAGACCCCCTCAGGGTAAAAGGATCTGACCTGGCAGCGGAGCTAGAGGACTTAGCTCCCACGAGAGATCAACCTGAATCCACCAGCTAGTGAGAGCCTGGCAGCGGAATCATCTCGGAGCTAAGGGACTTGGCTCCCACGAGAGATCAACCTGAACCCACCAGCTAGTGAGAGCCTGGCAGCGGAATCATCTCGGAGCTAAGGGACTTGGCTCCCACGAGAGATCAACCTGAACCCACCAGCTAGTGAGAGCCTGGCAGCGGAATCATCTCGGAGCTAAGGGACTTGGCTCCCACGAGAGATCAACCTGAACCCGCCAGCTAGTGAGAGCCTGGCAGCGGAATCATCTCGGAGCCAAGGGACTTGGCTCCCACGAGAGATCAACCTGAACCCGCCAGCTAGTGAGAGCCTGGCAGCGGAATCATCTCGGAGCTAAGGGACTTGGCTCCCACGAGAGATCAACCTGAACCAACCAGCTAGTGAGAGCCTGGCAGCGGAATCATCTCGGAGCTAAGGGACTTGGCTCCCACGAGAGATCAACCTGAACCCACCAGCTAGTGAGAGCCTGGCAGCGGAATCATCTCGGAGCTAAGGGACTTGGCTCCCACGAGAGATCAACCTGAACCCGCCAGCTAGTGAGAGCCTGACAGCGGAATCATCTCGGAGCTAAGGGACTTGGCCCCCACGAGAGATCAACCTGAACCCACCAGCTAGTGAGAGCCTGGCAGCGGAATCATCTCGGAGCTAAGGGACTTGGCTCCCACGAGAGATCAACCTGAACCCACCAGCTAGTGAGAGCCTGGCAGCGGAATCATCTCGGAGCTAAGGGACTTGGCTCCCACGAGAGATCAACCTGAACCCACCAGCTAGTGAGAGCCTGGCAGCGGAATCATCTCGGAGCTAAGGGACTTGGCTCCCACGAGAGATCAACCTGAACCCACCAGCTAGTGAGAGCCTGGCAGCGGAATCATCTCGGAGCTAAGGGACTTGGCTCCCACGAGAGATCAACCTGAACCCGCCAGCTAGTGAGAGCCTGGCAGCGGAATCATCTCGGAGCTAAGGGACTTGGCTCCCACGAGAGATCAACCTGAACCCGCCAGCTAGTGAGAGCCTGGCAGTGGAATCATCTCGGAGCTAAGGGACTTGGCTCCCACGAGAGATCAACCTGAACCCACCAGCTAGTGAGAGCCTGGCAGCGGAATCATCTCGGAGCTAAGGGACTTGGCTCCCACGAGAGATCAACCTGAACCCACCAGCTAGTGAGAGCCTGGCAGCGGAATCATCTCGGAGCTAAGGGACTTGGCTCCCACGAGAGATCAACCTGAACCCGCCAGCTAGTGAGAGCCTGACAGCGGAATCATCTCGGAGCTAAGGGACTTGGCTCCCACGAGAGATCAACCTGAACCCGCCAGCTAGTGAGAGCCTGGCAGCGGAATCATCTCGGAGCTAAGGAAAAATGAGCCACCCCCTTAACACTCTCGACCCTGCCAGCTAGTGTGAGCCTGGTATGAGGAGATCCTCTCGGGGGTTGGGAGCTGGGCATGTCACCTAAGCTTTTTCAATTCCAACATCCTCTAACGGGGGAAAGAAAATGGGTTACATGACCCCCTCGACTCTACTGGTCGGGGGCTAGACTCCTTACAATAACATAAACATAAAAAAGATACATGACTCCGCCGAGGCGAGGCTTCTTCAGGGGGCCTGGGCCTAGTGGTTGTCATCAGGTTCCATCCCACTGGCCACCTCAACCCTGCTCAGGCTCTCCATGATCTTCTCCATCTCCTCTGCCTTAGCCAACCAAGAGATGGTGTTGACTGCCGTGACGTAGCACTGCCTCGCCATCCTGGAGTCTCCCTTGATCCTGACCTGGATCCCATCTGAGTTGAACTTGAGACATTGGTGGAAGGATGAGGGCACGCACCGGAAGGCGCTGATGAGGGGCCTTCCGAAGATGGCGTTGTAGCTGCTTGGAGCGTCAACAATGACGAACCTGCAGTTCCTTGAGGTCCCTCCCAACTTCACCTGGAGTCCGACTCCACCTTCCACCTCCTTTCTCTCCCCTGAGAATCCGAACAGAGGTCCATCCGACGCCACTATCCTCCTTGGCTCCACCTTCATCCCCTCGAACGCCTTCTTGAAAATGACGTTGACCGAGCTTCCGTTATCAATCAAAATCCGGGAGACGGTGAAGCCTTCGACGGCTGCTTGGATGACCAGGGCGTCGCAGAAGGGATCCTCATGCTCTGGCATATCCTTTGATGAGAAGGTGACCCTTTCCTCCGGGGGAGGGGTCTGGGATGTCGAGGCAACACTCCGCCGATACATCACATGAAGACTTGCCTTCCGAGCGGCTTCGATCCCCCCCCCCCGTGGATCACAGCTATACCACCTCGGGGTCCTACATCGACCCGGTCCTCACACACATCATCACCCCCTCCTTGGGGTAGAGCTTCAATCCGCTCCGGCTGCTGCTGGGCTGGAGCTCTCGCCCCTCTCACTTCCAGGAACTCAGGGCAGGTAGCTGTTGCGTGCCCCTCCACCTGGTGGAAGTCGCAGTACGGCAACTCTACCCTACCTCCCCCTCTCCCCTTGCGATTCCTCCTATCCCTTCGGCCAATCACCATCGCTTGCTGGGGTGGGGGCAGGAGTTGTCTTGGGGCTTGCCTCTGGAAGTTGAACCTCCCTTGGCCCCCATGATGGTTCCCTCCATCCTGAATGAGAGCCCTTCCTGGACCATGGGCAAGTCCTCCCTGCTGCCTCCAGCCTGGCTCCGGACCCTCCTGTCTCTGGAACCCTTGAGCTCTATGCTCCTCTCTCCTTCTCCCTTCATGATGCCTTGAGCCACCCTGCTCCTTCGACTCCACCTCTGTCAACTTTGCCAACTTCTTTACAAAGGCCGGGTTGGCTGCCTCCATGGCTATCTCCTCTGCCGCCCTTTCCATCAGCTCCTCGAAGGAAAGGGGGGCCTTCCGAGTCAAGCTCATCTTGAAGAACCCTTCGCGCAATCCTACCGTGAACGCCATCTGGAGGGCATACCCTGGCACCTCTTGGATGTCAAGGACCTCCTCCTGGAACCTGTCAACGTAGTGGGCCAGCGACTCCTCGGCCCTTTGCTTTAACAGGAAGAGGGACTCAGGACCCTTCTTCCTCTTCTTGGAGGTGGAGAAGCGAAGCTGAAAGCTCCGGCTCAAGTCTTCGAACCCGAAGATGGACCTCGGAGGGAGTTGATGGAACCAGTCCCTCGCCTTCTCCTTCAACGTGATCGCAAAGAGGCGACACTTGAAGGCATCCGTCATCGGCCTGATGGAAACGGCGTCCTCGAACCATTGCAGATGTTGGACGGGGTCATCCTTCCCGGTATAGTAAACCATGTCTGGCTCTCTGAACCCCTCGGGAACGGGAGCTGAGATGATCAACTCACTAAAGGGTGACCCCCTAAGGGGGGCTCTCGCCACCTCTACTCGCGCGACCTGCTCGCCTGGGGGGTTAGCCCTCGCCGGGCTTGGGAACAGCTCCCGGACTGAGAGGTCTCGCTCAACCCCTTCTACCATCCGCTCCTTCCCAGGCCTTCTATCCGGCACACTTGCTTCTCCCCCCGTTGGGGTGATCTCGCCTTGCTCCCTGGGAGCCAGCTCGCCGAGACCACTCTGGGTTAGCTCGCCGAGACCCCTGGGAGCTAGTCCCTAGGGGGTGGGGGTTAAGCTGTCAGCCCGAGGGGCAATGCTTCTAAGCATCCCCATGATGCCTTCGATGGAAGCCATGAACTCCTCCCTTCCTACAAAGGGTCCTGGGTTGGGGGAACCACCGAGGTCATCACTACCTCCTTGATCTCCAGCCATGACACTCTCCCGAGATCTTCTGTGCTGGTCACTCTCCATGCTCACCGCACCAAAACTGTTGAAGCCAAAAATGACCGAAGCCAAAATTGACTTCCGTGGAGTTCGACCCTTGGGGAAAGGGGTGACCTCACACCTACTACACTCAGAAGAACGTCACGGACCGAAGACTTAGGAAGCTATAAACTGACCCTCAGCTCTAGCGTGGAGGTCCCACCTCACACCCGGAAGACCTTTGAGGTCTCCCCCTCCCTAGCCAATGCTTGAGCTAGGTGCCTTGGAGGAAGAAAGCCAAAGAGATTTGTGGCTAAGGAAAGAATGACAAGTCCTTCTTCAAGGCACCCCTAAGGGTCTATTTATAGTTTTTCCAAGTCTTAGGGGTAAAATGACCAAAACGCCCCTGAGGCCAAAATGCCTCCAGCCAATAGGAAACCTCCACACCGGGGGGCAAAGAGGGAAAAACCACCTCGAGGGTAAAATGGTCCAAGGACGAGACCACGCCAAACCACACCCCCCCGACGGTCTCGCCCGGGGCTGGCCGCGAGGCCGCGAGGCAGGGGCGAGAACCCGGCCCTGGGCCGGTCTCGCCCCGCCTGCTCTCGCCTAGCCGCGAGGCAGGGGCGAGAACCCGGCCCCGGGCCGGTCTCGCCCCGCCTGCCCTCGCCTAGCCGCGAGGCAGGGGCGAGAACCCGGCCCCGGGCCGGTCTCGCCCCGCCTGCCCTCTCCTAGCCGCGAGGCAGGGGCGAGAACCCGGCCCCGGGCCGGTCTCGCCCCGCCTGCCCTCGCCTAGCCGCGAGGCAGGGGCGAGAACCCGACCCCGGGCCGGTCTCGCCCCGCCTGCCCTCGCCTAGCCGCGAGGCAGGGGCGAGAACCCGGCCCTGGGCCGGTCTCGCCCCGCCTGCCCTCGCCTAGCCGCGAGGCAGGGGGTGCGCCTCCGGACTCCGACCGGTCCCGCAGCTTCCCCTCACGCCTACCCTGCTGGGACGGGTGCCTGCCTACTCGCCGCACCCGCCCCTCGAAAAAGGGGGCAAGGGGGAGGCCAATTTTTCCTCCCCCTACTAGTATATTTCCATGCTAGAGCCAAAATTGGCCACCAAGAGTCCAAAATATCCAAAAAGCTTAAAAGCTTAAAACTGGCTCTGCGCCTGCCGAAGGGACCTTACCCCGCGAATACGGGGTTGTACACGACAGGCTTCGAGTCTAAATACGACACTTGATCTTATACTTTAAAACGATAAGTATACTTGATTGATTTATTGTTGAAATTGTGCTTCAGCAAAATTCAATCATCTGGGGATCTTACAATTCGTACCCTCATGATGAGGGATTTTATTATCCACACCTTCATGGTCGGGAGGCGATGAAAGATGCTAGGAGTGAGGGTGGCGGGTGCCGAGAGGTGAAAAAATGCCAGGGGGGTGAGTATGACAGGCGCCGGGAGGTGAAAAAAGTACCGGGAGTGAGAGCGACGAGGGTCGGGAGTGAGAGCGACGAGGGTCGGGAGTGAGAGCGACGAGCGCCGGGAGTGAGTGTGGCGGGAGTTGGGAGGCGACGATAATCATCTGGAGTGATCGTGGAGGGCGTCCGGAGGCGATGCGAGCGCCATGAGTGAGCATGACGACGAGAGTCGAGCGCAATGTGGGCAATGAGCACGAGCTTGCGATCACATACATGCGGAGGGGCATGCACACTCCACACATTGGGCCACGAGATGGGCCTCGATTTCGCCGCCCATCTTGGGCGTTGACCAAGTCAACTCCTAATTGGGTGCTGACTTAGTGAGCGCCCATTGGAGTTGCCGCGCGACCTGCACTCATTGGGGTTGTCGGGTCGCCTACGCCCATTAGGGTTGCCACGCGGCCTGCACTGCAATGCAGGCCGTGCGCCCTGCGCCGCACTGTCGGCCGCGCGACAGTGCCGCATGGTCGGGGCGGGTAGTTGGCGCGGCCGTGCGACATTTTCTGCCGCGTGACATTCTTTGCCACGTACGCTAATAGGGCCGCGTGCGGCGATAGGGCCACACGCGATGGTAGGGCTGCAAGCGGATATAGGGTGTGCACAATGCTTGCATGCCGCGTAAGGGGCGATGTTTGCGTGCTACATGCGTGATGCTTGTGCACATGATGAGCAAAGCGTGGTGCAAAACGGCTTGCGAGCCAGGCACACTTCACCCGCATGTGTGCTTCAGTGTCTGTTTTGGAGACCAAACAAGCTCTAATTTCAGCGAGAATGAGCTCGCTGGAATTGTATTGGTGAGCCGGTCGAGATTGCGACAAAAAATCTCTAGTTTGACCTAACAATTTTTAAGGAGCCCCATCAAAGTTTAAACTAAAAGAAATATTCAAAGTATCGAAGTAGTTAACTCAAGAGAATGTTATCCATACCTCGTGTGTCTTGACATCAACAATATCCCCTCGGCTCGCTATTATCCACGCTCATTGTGACAAGTGTATCTCTGACCATCACTCGATGTCCCATCACATAAAACAACGTAAAATGTTGGGGCAGTTAACTCAGGAGTCCGCTCGCTATTTCCATGCAGATTGTGCCTCAGACCATCGCTCGATGTCTCATCACATAAAAACATGTGAAATATGGGGAAATTTTTTTGGTCAGATACTCGGACCTAGAGGAAGATAGGGCATCGTATCAAATTTTGATTTTTAGCCAATCAATAATCATGATTTTTATTTCTGCTTATTTTAAAATCTTATTTTTCTATAAATTTTTATTTTAAAAATTCGGCCGGATATCGCGCATTTGAAGATCCGGCCGGATATCAGATTTTTTTTATCTGGAATTTTTCTGACTGTCAGATTCACGATCGAATGACTAGGTGGCTTGTGGACCTTCCGCTAGGTCCGATTAACAGACCTAATTTTTGTTCAAAATATGGGGGCTATACTTGTTTTCGATCTCTTTTGTTTGCCATTTTCAACTCATACATCAAATGATCGTGATGTATACAGTTGTAGCGGCAAACTGCACATGGATGAGAAGCTACCATTGCCACTTGAGCAGAGGAGAATCCTTATCATACCGCTCTTATGAATTAATGGGCGGTTTTATTCTCCCCATTTATTTTATTCAGGGTATTATCGAATGCTATTTTTCCATTTAGTACTCATTTTCTCTAAAATTTCTCCATATGTCCCACATTAGGAGGAATTTAGCGGAATCAAATCTTTTTTATTAGCTGTCATTTTGGTTACACGCAAAAACAATGCCCTTCATCTAACCCAGCTGCTATTCATCAGAAATGTGCCAAATTACAAATAAAATACGCCCAATTGTATCATCATTCGGGGTTCGTAGACCGCTTCAACCGCGCCCTCGAAGGTGCGCCCCATCTCATTCCCGGTTCTTCCTCCGAGAAAATCCAGATCGCGGGAAAAAGGGTGGAAGAAGACGAAACAGAGCGGCTCCATCTGCAGATCCGGCAATATCTCCCTAAGGGTTTACACTTTCCTGCAGGAGATTCGATCGGGGAGAGGCAGCGATGCTGGTTTTAGTGCGAATTTTTGCGAAGGGAGGTGTTTAACTCACGGGTTCCGGATTTCATTCTAGAGTGCAGGAGGGCGATTTAACGAGGGGGAGGAGATGAGTGCGTCGAGATTTATAAAGTGCGTCACGGTTGGGGACGGTGCCGTCGGAAAGACTTGTATGCTTATATCCTACACCAGCAACACATTTCCCACGGTGAGTTTGGTGAATTTCGTTTGTTTTTGATGCGATTGATTTGATGTTTAATGTTCTCTGTGGTTGCTGCGATTCGTATGGATTTCGGTCGATTTTTAATTTAGGATCCGAGTCATGGTGCATTTCGTAATTCATGTTTTTCTTGTTCAGATGGGAAGTTATGTTAGACTTTTGCTGCTGGTGATTTAGGAAATAAGTTTCCTTGATTTGAGTTGAGAATTGTGAAGCTAATTGTTATGGGCTTTGACATCTTTGTTATCGTCGTTTCTAAACGTATTTTTAATGGAAGGTTTCTACATTTTAAAATTTTTAACTGGAGCTGTACGTAATTGTAAGCCTAGAAATCTGGTTATTGTCTTATGATTGCTGCCTTGCTGGGACGTGAACTATGTTTGTTGTAGGTGTTTTTTTTAAAAATTATCCTGGGTGTTGTCTTATGATTATCTAGTATGGAAAAGAATACATCCATCGTGAAACTGCATATTCGCAATTTTCTTGCCAATTTTTTAAAATATTTTTCTGCATTTCCGAATCTCCGGATAGTTCTTACTTTGATCGTATAAATAAATTGACCTTACGCTTTTGATTTGTTGGTGCTCTCTTCCTTCTATACTTTGCTTTCCGTCTTTTTTTGAAAACAGGTACTTGCAAATGTTTATCTTTTCTGCTTTCCCTTCAAATGGTGTATTGAAATGAACCATAGATTCTATTTGCAATACTGAATTGCCTGTTTATGAGAAAAATATTGATGTGAATTTCTTCGTTTTGTACTCGGCTCTCTTTCATTTCTTAGGAAACAAGTGTATATGTAGTTTTTCAGTTGTTAGATTCTATTGTCAACTTTTATCATCCATGAAGTCAATCTTCTTTTGATGTTTTACATATCGTAACTTAATTGGGCTTCATTCAATTTATAGAAAGTTTGTCCATAAATTTCTTACCAACCATACCTCTTGGAAACTAGGATTATGTGCCTACAGTGTTTGACAATTTCAGTGCAAATGTTGTTGTTGATGGAAACACTGTTAATCTCGGGTTATGGGATACTGCAGGTAAAATTGATGTATTTTGCCTTATTTATTACAGATGTATGAGAACAAAGTAACATGATTATGTAATTTGTCTTTGGGTATAGGCCAGGAGGACTATAATAGATTACGACCTTTGAGCTACCGTGGGGCTGATGTTTTTATCCTGGCCTTCTCTCTCATCAGCAAGGCTAGCTACGAGAATGTTGCCAAAAAGGTCTAAAATCAACAAAGATAATTATTTTACTTCAAAGTTTTTATTGTCTTTTTTAAATTTTAGGGAGCGTGTTGTTAATGTTTTTACTCATGTGACATTTGTGAATTTTTATTCTATTTGCAGTGGATTCCAGAACTGAGACATTATGCTCCTGGTGTTCCTATAATACTTGTTGGAACAAAGCTAGGTAAAAAAAATCATGTACAATTTTATTGTGTAGTTATTATTTCTGTTTTTGAAGCTTAACCTTTAACTTTTCCCCTTAGATTATTGAACTTCTTCATATTTTTCTTGTGATTATCGTGACTGCAATTTTTTTTTTTTTTTTTTTTTTTGCATTTTTATCATTGTGATTACAATTATTCCATTTTCCTTATTTTTGATATTCTTAATATTTTCATGCTGCACTGTATCTTGATCATTGTGCTTTCAAGCCAAAAAGTGTGGTAAATATTTATTTTAGGTATTTTCATTTGGTAGGAACTAAGTGATTCATTTATCTATTGCTCTGAGAGCAGAAATTGACTTTGTTCTTAATCATTAAGCATAAAATTGTGTTTCCAATACTGAGAATTACAATGTTTATAGTTGGTAGAAATTTCCTTATTTTCTCATACCATTACTTAACTAGCTGAATTGCACTGGATTCCATTCTCAGCTAAATCAATTCATCGATTCCTTTCAATGGGAATGTTCATGTTTTACCAGTTTACCTATTGTTTTCATTTGTCTCATGAAAATTTAGAGTAAATTCTGAACACTTTATTAATGAAACCATTCAGTTTAGAATTATTGTAGAATTGAATGATGTACTTGATTAACTTCCTTTAATTGACATTCTTTTTGTATTCTTTAGAGCTTTCTCCATATTCTTATGTTCTAGTAGTGTCGATGGTATTTTATGTATATCCAGTACTTGATTAACTCTAAATTTGATGTTTTCAAGTCTTTTTCTAAGTTGTTCTGCACACATATCTGAGTGTGTTGGATATAGTGTCTAGCAGGATCAGTCCTAAAATATTTCTGAATTTTCCTTCATTTCATAGTCCCTACATTTCACGCTTATGGCGGGACCCTTCCCCGGACTCTTGCTGCGCGGGATGCTTTATGCACCGGGCTGCCCTTTTTCCTTCATTTAAAAGTATATATTTATGTGCATCAAGCAGGATAATATATCCAAGATAGATGTAAAGCTTACTATTAAAATCTATGGTCCGTTTTATCAATTATGTTGTGTTTTTAATCGTCTTGAAATAACAAGAAATTTATCTGTTACTTAGTATAATCTTAATTGCGATCAAACTTGTGCTGGACATTATGGATGATTCGTATTGATTGATTGACACAGCGTGAGATTTGTAGGTTAACTTTTAATGCCTTTACTTAGGAAGATCTTTTGATCTTCCATCCCTGTCATTCAAAACATTCCTTCATATTCTTGGTGCAAGTAATGTTTTGGCTACTATAATATGTTTGCTACATTTTTATTGGTTCCATTTTGTTTTTACAAATAACTGGGGATGCAAACTTATGCTATGCCTAGTAAAAAATTGTCAAATGCATTTGCTGTGCAACAATTTTGTGAAAATTAGTAATATGAAGGCATTTAGTTCATCAATTGTTGTACAAAACAACTTTAAAATACTGTACACAACAACAACAACACTCAAGCCTTTTTCCCACTATAGTGGGGTCGGCTATATGCATCCTTTGTCGCCATTGGGCCCTATCTTGTGTCATAATCTCACTAATGCCTAAGTACATCATGTCTTTCCTTACAGTTTCATTCCATGTCTTTATTGGTCTACTCCTCCCTCGTAACATGCCTAGTGACTAGAATCTCACAATGCCTAACAGGTGCCTCTAATGGTCTCCTTTGTACGTGTCCAAACCATCTTAGTCGAGCATCTTGCATCTTCTCTGCAATTGGTGCTACTCCTGTCTTATCCTTGATACATTCATTCCTAATTCTATCCAGTCTCGTGTGTACACACATCCACCTAAGCATTCTCATCTTCGCAACTCCTATTTTTTGCTCATGTACACAATTCACCGCCCAACACTCAGAACCATAGAGCATCGCTGGTCTAATCGCAGTATGGTAGAACTTGCCCTTAAGTTTTAATGATACTTTACGATCACACAAGATCTCTGGCGCGCCTCTCCACTTCAACCAACCCGCTTGGATTCTATGTGTCACATCTTTAAAATACTGTACAATGCAAATACATTTTGTTTCTCACCATCAAGAAGCCTGCGGTACTATTGCATTAGTTTGATGATAAGAATGTTTCATAATGTTGCTGCTGCTGGAAAGTGATTGGTCCTGAGCTTGGGCTCTTCAAGTGGAATTGTTCTTAGCTTGGGTCGTATTCATGCGCAGACCAATAACATAAGACATAAATGCCAATGTCCAATTAAAAGTTTACTCCTTGGAGAGACTCAAATTAATAAATGTCAACTTCTTAAATTGATAGCTTGGGAGACTACAGGTATCGGTACTGAAAATCCTCATGTTCAAACTTTTGAATAATCAGCCTCAATTATTGAGGACTATTGAGTTCTAGGATTGAATCTCCAGATGGTGAAAAGAACTTTGAAGCTAGTTTCTTAAGGTCTTAGAGACTCTTTTATGTTAGATGTGGTCTAGGATTTATAATGCATATCTACTATGAGATGCAATAAAAACTCATGCAACAAGTGCATAAAATTTGCTAGTTTTAAACTTTGAATCTTTAAATATTCTGTTCACTAATGATGATAATAAAAAATCTTATAAAATGGAAAATAAAAAATTCAGCTTTTATTCAGTATCTTTTTTTTTGGAAAGAATGAATATAAATTCAGAATCAAGGAAGACATAGAACTAGTTAAAGTTCTCGTACTTTTTGAAAAATATTATATTGAATTAGACTAAAATAAATCACATAGCCAATCAATAACCAGTTTAGAACTTCCAAAAAGTAGAATGAATTGGTTAAAAGAAATCCTGATGGTTGTATAGGGATATATTTTTTCCGCTGTCAATTAGACAAACTCATTTGATTGAGTTGATTCATGGAAGTAGAAGAAATAGCAAATCCAAATAGATTAATAGCTAAATTGGTTGACTTTTGTACATGTTTTACGAGGAATGTGTAATGGAGTATATTTTCCATTCTTATTTCTTTTTCTTTTAGGTTTGTTGATAGTTGATGCTATAAGTAACCTATAATACCACAAACCTGAAAGTTCAGTATAAGGAAACCGCTTAACAAAAATCAAAATTGCACCAACGAGTTCTTTGAAAAGGTAACCATAAGGATGATGTATACATGTCCTATTACATTTATTATTATTATTGAGGATGGCGATTGAATGGTTCATGCTCAGTGATGCGACATATATATGATCTGTCTTTTATTTAAGTAGATTAATTTTTTTTCTGCTCCTTGTTTGTCCAATTATAGCTAGATATTGTAGAATTGACAAGTAAAACATTTACCTTTTGTTGTACTTTTCTCAGCTTGAGGAGATTATTTCCTATGGAGATATTTCTTTATTTCATATGATCTTATGGCTGGCGGTTACCTTTTTTGGAGTATTGATTTCCATCTCTTCAGGAAATTTAGCCAGTCAATTTATCTTCTTATGTTCATCCAATTGAGAGGCATAACTTTCTTTAGCCGTTGTAAAGGAGCGGCAGAGAAAGTTGGGGCAGTTCTTTGACGTAAAAAAGGCTCTTGGATACTAATAGCCTGTACTTTATATCCATAAATGACCTACGGTAGCCACATCAGTTCTGAGTGCCAATAACTAAGAAGATAACATGACATATCAATCCAACTCAACATAAATAGAACAAAAATCAATCCTACTTTGGATATTCCATAATGTTTATCCAACATGAGTCTTTAGACTCCATGAATACTGATATACAGAGGTGTAACTCATGTTGTTTTGGATTGGTTCCACCAAATACTAAGAAACGATCTGACGGCGCGCCTCGATCGACTCGCGTGTATTCCCGCAGGAGGCGGTGAACTGCTGTCCGGACGAAAGATCGGAGTCCGTAGTCACGTCTGGAAGTTCGAGTCAAGTCAATTTCATGTTTGGTGTTTTTTATTCTGAGGTGTATAACCCCCCCGATCGGTCCAAACAATCCTAACCTCCGATCGGGATGGTTTTATTTCTTGTTGTACTGTGCAGTTAGTAGGCGGTTTTCATTTAGGGTTATATATAACCCGGCGGTTTGGGGAATAAGGCATCGATTGTTTTGGAACTTTTCCTGGAACCGCTCGGTCATTCGGTGCGACGCCGACGTTCCTCTTCCTTCCGCTGTTGCGACGCCGACCTCCGTCCCTTCTCTTCTTCCCAGTCCAGCCCAGCCCGCCGCCCCTTTAGCCGCAGTTTCCTGTTTCCCTGCCGCAACCCTTGTCGCCGCTCATCTCAGTTAAGCCCTCCTCCTCCCTCATCTTTCCCGATCAACCCACCGCTGCCCAAGGTCTCATCCCCTCCCGTCGGTCCTGTTCCTGTCGCCATTTCCCTACCCTGTTTCTCTCATTCGAAACCTTCTCTCCGGCCTAACTACTGCACCAACTTCCCCACCACCTGATGCTCTTCTTCCCCACCCACTCCAGTCACCATTACCTCATAACTTTATAATTTTAATTAACCCCCCCTCCCTGTAGCCGGTTAAACATTTCCACTCCATTCCTTCGCACTCCGAGGAAGCTCGATTCCATTTTTGTTGTAGTGGATCATTTCTCTAAGATGACACATTTCATTCCTTGCCGAAAGACCGCTGACGCCTCCCACGTGGCGACTTTATTCTTTAGAGAAGTGTTTAAATATCATGGTCTCCCCACTTCCATAGTCTCTGATCGTGACGTACGATTTATGAGCTATTTCAGGAAGACTTTATGGAAGAAGACGGGTACGACCCTGAAGTTTTCCTCTGCCTACCACCCGCAGACGAATGGACAAACCGAAGTGGTTAATCGTAGTCTTGGGACACTTATTCGATGCCTCGTTGGGGATAGTTCGGCTAGTTGGGATTCTGTTCTCCCTATAGCCGAGTTTGCGTATAATAGTTCTGTCAATAGGACTACGGGTTTGAGTCCGTTTCATTAGGATACGAGCCTAGGAAACCCATTGACTTAGTGGATATTCCCATAGGGGCGAGGCCCAGTGAATCAACCGAGTCCTTCATACAACATGTGCATGCACTACACGAGTCGGTCCGTAAGAAGATTGCAACTAGTAATGATTATTATAATGATCAAGCAGATCAGCACAGGCGGGAACAAATCTTTGAGGCGGGAGAACAAGTATTAATTCACATTCGATCTGAGAGGGTCCCACAAGAACCAGTAAAGAAATTAAGCGCACGCAGAATGAGCCCCCTATACAGTCGTACAACGGATTGATACGAACGCATATGAGGTAGATATTCCGCATAGTATGGACATCAACCGAGTATTCAACGTAGAGGATTTGACTCCTTACTATGAGGAGCACGTGTATGTGGACCCATTTACCACACCTCTACCCGAGCCTTCATCTCCCATAGCCCCTCTATCTGAGCCTTCACCTCCTATTGCCTCCACCAGTCTCTCTTTGTTGCCACCAACGGCGTCGCGCCATGCAGATCACATTGCACCATCAACGGTTCCACCGACACAGCTTTCGGCCGGAGATACATCATTACCAGACAGAGATACATCATCGCTAGAGGGAGATACATCAGTGTCAGACGGAGATACATTTGTACCACCTGCTTCTACAGATGACGTCCTTTAGATCACCGGTCACGACTTCTACGCTGCGGACGACGAGATATTGTGCATTATCTTGTCCGTTGGAGCTGTCGATCCCTGCATGACGCTACTTGGATTTCTTCAGAGGAGTTGGAGAGACCCGCCCCGCGGCTTTACAGCGAGTATGTCCACCTTCACTCATCGGAGTTGAGTGCCTTTAAGCCAGGGGGAGTTGACGGCGTGCCTCGATCGACTCGCGTGTATTCCCGCAGGAGGCGGTGAACTGCTGTCCGGACGAAAGATCGGAGTCCGTAGTCACGTCCGGAAGTTCGAGTCAAGTCAATTTCATGTTTGGTGTTTTTTATTCTGAGGTGTATTTAATCCCCCCGATCGGTCCAAACAATCCTAGCCGTCCGATCAGGATGGTTTTATTTCTTGTTGTACTGTGCAGTTAGTAGGCGGTTTTCATTTAGGGTTATATATAACCCGGCGGTTTGGGGAAGAAGGCATCGATGGTTTTGGAACTTTTCCTGGAACCGCTCGGTCATTCGGTGCGACGCCGACGTTCCTCTTCCTTCCGCTGTTGCGACGCCGACCTCCGTCCCTCCTCTTCTTCCCA
Organism: Platanthera zijinensis; assembly: GCA_039513925.1. Taxonomy (NCBI): domain Eukaryota; kingdom Viridiplantae; phylum Streptophyta; class Magnoliopsida; order Asparagales; family Orchidaceae; genus Platanthera; species Platanthera zijinensis. The sequence continues at coordinate 104,957,195 of CM077078.1, read as the reverse complement.
GTCCAGCCCAGCCCGCCGCCCCTTTAGCCGCAGTTTCCTGTTTCCCTGCCGCAACCCCTGTCGCAGCTCATCTCAGTTAAGCCCTCCTCCTCCCTCATCTTTCCTGATCAGCCCACCTCTTCCCAAGGTCTCAGCCCCTCCCGTCGGCCCTGTTCCTGTCGCCATTTCCTCACCCTGTTTCTCTCATTCGAAACCTTCTCTCTGGCCTAACTACTAGGCCAACTTCCCCACCACCTGCTGCTTCTTCCCCACCCACTCCAGTCACCATTACCTCCTAACTTAATAATTTTAATTAACCCCACCACCTACCTGTAGCCTGTTAAGCATTTCCACTGCATTCCTTCAGCAAGATTATTTTTGGAGACCCCATCTTCAACCCTAGTCAAGTTAACATTTTGTCCAAACCTCTTCTTCTTAACCGCGACATTACAGCGGCCTTGGATGCCAGCAACGGCGCAACCACCGCCATCGGCGCCTCCTGCACGTGTAAGTTGTAGTTTGTAGTTTTATTCTCCTCTGTTGTTTATTTCGGCACTCATATTGTGGTGGATGTGTTTTCATGTGCTATTAGTTCATTTGTCGTAAAATTTGCGGGACTTATTCTGCTTGTGCTTAAATTTGTTGCGCCTCAGCCAAGTTAGAATCAATATTCGTTTTCCTTAAATTAATTATTTGCAATCACACGAGTCTCTGTCGTTTTGTTATAATAATTAATTACATGTTGCAATTTTAAGTGGACCACTCTTGCACAACACTACACGACATTTGCATTTGAGATTACATTTAGAAAAGCCCTTCTCGAGTCGACCTATCACTGCATCACGATCCATATAGTTGTTTCTAATCTTTGAAACCGGAACCAACTTTGTTCTATCCCACAAATAATTGTCTCAAAATATTTATAAAAATGATCAAAAATCTTATTTTCCTACTTGGTTCTTAACACATTTCTCATTTCCTATATGCTCTTATATTTAACAATAAATTTATAGCATATTGGTACAAGTTAATTCTTTTTTGCATTATATAGGGAAAAATAAAGTAGATTACCATTGTTGACTTAAATATTTATACGATAACTATTAGGCATTTGTTTCTCAGATTAGTTCTCGAGTATCCAACCCCAAGGAGATTAGTTCTCGAGTATTCAACCCCAAGGACTGAGAACTGACTCAAAAGTCCGTTTTATTGATTGTTTTGGAACCATACCCGAACTAAGAACTATCATAACCGACCAAAATTTATCTATTTGTGTCCTGGCCGGTTCTTGATTCTCTGGTTCTTTTTGCACATTCTTAACTATTCGACTTGTCCCCTAATTCCACAGAGGCAATTCAACTGTGCGAACTTGTCCAACCTACTCGGTCTAGTAGTCGCTCAAGAAAGCCAATGGGCAATTTTAGTGGCAAAACACTAAGAAATGAACAACAACAATTAAGACCATTTATCATAATGATTATTGTTCCCGCCATTTCGTGTTAAGCAACATATTTAATAAAAACTTTTCTGGACTTTGTAATTGTTAGAGAATACTAGGAAAAATAATGTGTTTACCCATTAACTTGACCCATGTAGGATTTTGTGTTTAGCCCCACATTGTTTGTATAACTAGATCTTACTCACCTATTTCCTATATATTTGTACTCATACTTGTTTTTTGGTATTCAAGAAGTATATACAAAGTTTGGATCTTATTCTACATGGTATCAGAGCCAAACGGTCCGACCTGTTTTTTCTCTAACCGCCCAGTCCTCCTGTTAACCGGACGACCTGTTTTACTGCTTAACCGCACTCCTTTGCGGCTTCCTTCTTTTCTAATTGCCTCCTTCTCTCCCGTGGATCCACCTCCTCTTTCTCTTCTATGCTCTTTTATAGCCTTCATCCCTCTAGCACGTGGACCCCACTCCCGTGCGGTTAGATTTTCTTAACCGCCACGGGCTGCTCTTTACCCGCTGCGGCTTCCCCCTTCCCCCGGTTAGATCTAACCGTCTGGCCTCTAGTTTTACTCGCCGCGACCTGTCTCTTCCCGCTGCGACCTCCTTTCTCTTCTTATCGCTCGACCTCTTCTCGGTCTTATCGCTGCGGCCTGTTTCCTTGCCGCGCGGTTTCCTTGTCGCAAGGAATCCTTTTGCTCTTGTCGCAAGGAGTTCTTTCTTGCCTTGACGCTCTTCTCTTGCCGCTGCCTTGTTGCTTCCTACTTCTCGGCTCGACTTGGTTGTTTGCGCCGACTGCTTCTACCGATCTTGTTGCTGTTGGCTTCTAACCGCACGGTCTGGTGCCTGTTCGTCGTTTTTGATCTTGATGCGGTCTGCCTCTAACCGCCGCGGCTTGTTTCGATCCGCTGCGGGCTCTCTTCCATCCGCTGGTCGTGGCTTTTCTTGCCGCTGGTCGTGGCTTTTCTTGCCGTTGGTACGTTATCGCCGTGACCGCCGCGGACTGTCTCGCGGACTGCTTCTACTGATCTTGTTGCGGTTTGCTTCTAAACACACGGTCTGGTGCCTGGTCGTCGGTTTTTGGTCTTGGTGCGGTCTGCCTCTAACCGCCGCGTCTTGTTTCTATCCGCCGCAGACTCTCTTCTATCCGCTGGTCGTGGCCTTTCTTGCCCCTGGTGCGTTGTCACCGTGACCGCTGAAGACTATTTTTTACCGATCTTATTGCGGTTTGCTTCTAACCGCACGGTCTGGTGCCTGTTCGCCGTTTTTGATCTTGGCGCGGTCTGCCTCCGCCGCGACTTGTTTCTATCCGCTGCGGGTTCTCTTCTATCCGCTGCGGGTTCTCTTCTATCCGCTGGTCGTGGTCTTTCTTGCCGCTGGTGCGTTGTCACCGTGACCGCTGAAGACTGTTTTTTACCGTGCTGGTCGTGGCCTTTATTGCCGCTGGTGCGTTGTCACCGTGACTGCTGCGAACTGTTTCTTGCAAGATGTTCAGCTGTCCTCCGGGATCCGTGGTGTCAATTTCCGATGGTGGTACCTCCTGCCTTGCTCATAGCTCATCCTGAATTTTGGATTCCGGGGCCTCTCACCACATTACCTCACGGAAATCACCACAATATTTGAACTCTGTGCATCCCAAGTTCATCACTGTTGCTAGTGGGAACACCATTCCCGTTTCTGGCGCGACAGATATTCGCCTTACTCCCTCCATTACTCTTCGCTCTTCCCTTCATGTTTCGGGCTGTCCTTTCAACCTTCTCTCTATTGGTCGTCTCACTACTGATCTTGATTGTGATGTAATTTTTTCTTCCAACTTGTGTGTTGTGCAGGATCGCAAGACGCAGACTATCATCAGAAAAGGGCATCTGTCGAATGGTCTCTATATCCTTGACCCCTCTCCCCCAACGGTGTTGTCCTCTATTAGCTCTGTTGGTTGGCATCGACGTCTTGGTCACACTACTCTGAACATACTCAGAAAATCTCTCCCTGAAGTGTCCCTCCAAGAGTTCACGTGTGAGTCTTGTATCTATGAGAAACATCATCGGTCTACGTTCTCACCACATACTACTCGGAGCCTGCTCTCTTTGATCTAGTACACTCAGATATTTGGGGACCCTACAAAATTGCGAGTATTTTTGGATATCGTTACTTTGTCACATTTGTAGATGACTACTCTCGGGTGACCTGACTGTATCTCCTTCGTGACCGCTCTGAATTACCTGGTGTATTCCGTATTTTTTTTATTGAAACTCGCAAGCAGTTTTCAACTACAATTAAAACCCTTCGCACCGATAATGCCCGTGAATTCATTTGTCATGCCTTTACACACCTATGTGCTGAGTTTTGGATCATCCATCAAACCTCCCGTGCCTATACCCCCTAACAAAATGACGTTGAACGCAAGAATCGTCACCTACTTGAGGTCACCCGCTCTCTTATGATTCAAATGAATGTTCCCAAACAGTATTGGAATTTTGCGGTTTCTACCGCCTGCACTCTTATTAACCTCATGTCTTCTTTTATTCTCAATTTTGCGGTTCCCTTCAATCTTCTTTTTCCCTCCAAACCTTCTTTCTCCATCACCCCTCGCGTGTTTGGCTACGTTTGCTTTTCTCCCAAAAATCGCAAGGTTGTTACTTCTGCTGATGTCACCTTCCTCGAAGATCAGCCATATTACTCTCAACCAGCTGATTCTCCACTTCCGCCACCTCTTCCGCGGCCTGCTATCCCTGTTCATTCAAACCTTCCACCTCTCCTTCCCACACCAATCCCACCTAAACTACCTATCATCTGTGTGTACACTCGACGTCCTTCTTCGTCTACTACCCTACGAGAGATGCCTTGCTCTAATGATGTTTTGCAGCCTGCGGATCCGGCAACAGGTTCTATTGCCCACCTGCTGGCCAACTATGTCTCTTTTCACCGCCTCTCTCCGGAACTCCGACAAAATGCTCTTTCTTTATCCTCTATTTCCACCCTAATTCTGTGCAAGAGGCTCTCCAACATCCGGGGTTGCGGGTGGATATGGACGTGGAAATGTCAGCTTTTTGCGCAAACCACACATGAGATTTAGTCCCGCTTCCTCCTGGACAATCTTGTGTGGGATGTAGTGGGTGTTTTCCTTCAAACAGGGTACGGATGGGACAGTTCACCGTTTGAAAGCTCATCTAGTAGCTCGCGGTTTTACTCAACAACAAGGTCTGGATTATGATGAGACTTTTTCTCAAGTCGTCAAACTCAATACTGTTCGTGTTGATCTCCCTCGCGGTTCACCGCCACTGGGCATTGCACTAACTGGATGCCAAAAATGTTCTTCTTAATGACGATTTACAGGAACCGTTTATATGTAGCAACCTCTCGGGTTTGAGACCACGGGGGAGTCTTTTGTCTGAAGAAGTCTCCTTATGGTCTCAAACAATCTCCTCGGGCATGTTTTGATAAATTTAGTAAGACCGTTAGTGCTGTTGGGTTCACTCGGAGCTCGGCCGACTTCTCTCTGTTCACTCGTCATTGTTCAACAGGCACAGTGATTCTGTTAGTATATGTGGATGATATTTTGATTACAGGAGACGATCTTCCAGGAATAAGGATGATCAAACAGCATCTGACGACTGTGTTTCAAACAAAGGACCTGGGATGCCTTCGATATTTTCTTGGTCTCGAAGTGGCTTGAAGACCTGATTGACTTGTGTTATCTTAGAGAAAGTATTGTCTTGACTTACTTCATGATGCGGGCTATTCTGGATGCAAGCCTGTTGATACTCTTATGAATATCAATCTTAAGCTTTGTGCTCATGCCTCGGACTCTGATTTGCTCCTTCCAAATCCAGAGTATTATCGTCATCTTGTGGGAAAGCTGATATATCTCACCGTTACGAGACCTGATATATCATTTGCTGTTGGTGTTGTCAGTCGATTCATGCATGTGCCACGTATCTCTCATTTTCAGGCAGTCGAGCGTATTCTTCGATACTTGAAGACTACTCATGGACAAGGACTTGTATACAAACCCTCTTCGTCTCACTTATATCTGATTGCATACTCTGATGCTGATTATGCTGGCTCGTTGGATGACCGTTGTTCCACAAGTAAATACTGCACTTACTTTGGAGGACATCTTATTACATGGCGCAGCAAGAAACAGTCTGTGGTTGCTCGCTCATCTGCTGAGGCCGAGTATCGATCAATGACAACAATTGTATCTGAGCTCACATGACTTGAGGGTCTCCTTGATGATCTAGGAGTTAAGCTCTCATCACCTGCCACTTTATCTTGCGACAGTCAAACTGCTATACACATTGCCAAGAATCCGGTCTTCCATGAACGGACAAAACATATTGAAGTTGAATGTCATTTCATTCGGGAGAAGGTTCAGTTGAAGAAGATAGAGTTAACACATGTTCCTGCTGCTCAACAAGTTGCTGATATCCTCACCAAGGCCTTACCACGACATCTCTACTATCAGTTCTTGTCCAAGCTTGGTGCCTACGACTTGTACGCTCCAACTTGCGGGAAGTGTTAGAGAATATTAGGAAAAATAATGTATTGACCCATTAACTTTGCCCATGTAGGATTTTGTGTTTAGTCCCATATTGTTTGTATAGCTAGATCTTACTCTCCTCTCTCCTATATATTTGTACTCATACTTATTTTTTGGTATTCAAGAAGTATATACAAGGTTGGATCTTACTCTACAGTAATAAACACTTCTCATTAAAAATAGGCCGAACAAGACATATATTTTATAAATATATATAATCACAAAGGAACAGCGATTCAAAACTCAGTTTCTTAGCCTGAACTCCTTTACACACTTATGTAATCACTTAAATTTTGGTGGGAAAGATATTCACGTCCCGTGGTTAGACAATAAATCTCCAACACAAAATAACATTTCATTCTTGGTTCTTTATCCGCTAGTCTCTACTCTCTACAGTTTACTTCTCTGTCATTTATGATAACATATGGTGATAAATAATATTTTATCAATAGTCATGATGCGCAATTCAAGTTTCAACATGCAGGATCCTTCCTTTTTTCCTTGGGCTCCTTTCGTTTTGTGCTCCTTATCCTCCTTCGTTTTGTGCACACTTCCTTTCACAAAATAGTTCTTCTTCCATTACCTATGTAGGTTGTTGTTTGATGCTGGTTCGACTATTGTTTGGGGGTAGTTTGATGTTATGGGCCCACAATATTCCTCATTTATAAATATATTATTAATTGTCATCGTAGTGTCACATTATTAAGTGTCGGTTCGTAGAATTATTATGATTTTTCTAGTCTTCTATTTCATGTAGGGTCTTTTACTCTTTTTGATAATTAGTCAGAGTCATGCAATCTCTATTTAAGGACCTCTTGAGTATGGATTATTATGAATGAATTTATGAAAAGTTCTCTTATTCTCTCTGGTTCTCTTCCTCTATTTCCTTCCTCCTCATCCCCATTATAGGGTTTGGGTTGAGCAAGGATCCCTCTTCCTCCTCGCATTCTCCGTGGGTTGAGCTCCACTCCCTTATATCTCCGCCTTCACCACCACCTCTAACGAGATCCTGATGATGAAATTGGTGGCGGTGGAGAGAATTTGTGCGTGGTAGGTTGAATGTGAGTTTGTGGGTGTTGGTGGCTTTTAACAAAATTGAGGTGATATGGGGGAAATGTTGGGGGATGGAATTAGGGTGAGAGGAACAAAAAAATTTGTGGAAAGGTGGGGTGCACACACTGTTGGATCTTGTGGCGCCCTTAGAGGGGGGGGGGGGATGAATAGGGACAAATAATAATTTTTCCTCAACTTTTTCACTTAGCAAAATATGAATGAAAACTTAAGCAGATTTTTCGTACAATCAAAAATACATAACAATCACTTAGAAATTTATAAGACAAATGAAATGAACTTTTATTTCATAAGTGATGAAAATCATGAACAACATGAACAAGTGATTCCAATAAAGCTTGAAATCGAGGTTATGCTGAAAATCTTCTTTTTATGATTTCACCGTTCATTCTCCCAAGGACCGACCGACTATAGCCTATCTCTCCCTAGATACAACTCCTAACCTCCCCTAGATCTCTCCACGACCTAGTCGCTGCACACAAGACGACGATTTCTCCCTAAACCACACAAGGGCCTAGTCGCCACTCACAAGACGGCAATTTCTCTGTCGTTTACGAAATGTAATGAAAAGAATACAAGTAAGAAATCTGAAATGAAAAACTGCCTATAGTCTTGAACGCTGAAGAAGACAGTGAATCCTTGCAAAAGTCGCTGAAGTTGAAAAAGACGAACAGTCTCTTCTTCGCTCTTGAACTTGCTTGGGCACTTAGGAGTTTTTCTGGTTCCACAGAGTTAACAGGCTGGGGATGCACGGGATGAAGGCTCCTGGAGGTGTGTAACATCAATTTTTGGAAGTCCAACCCTTTTATATTTTACGCGCTATTGCCCGACGATAGGTAAATATCGCCCGCGATATCTCCGTCTGCTGCCACGTATCCCACTCTGCAATAACCGTGTCGGGAGGATGGAGAACGTGCACGATCGTGGGCCTATCGCGCTGCGATATATGGATATCGCCCAACGACATCGTTGAATTATGCGTATAATGCATATTGTTGAGAACATGGCCTACGTCGTGGCTGACGTCATCATGCTATCGCCTGACGATAGATAAATATCGCCAGCGATATCTTTGCTTTGAAATTTTTGCTGCTCGACGCCAATTCATAATCAGCAAAGTATTGTACTTGTGATATCTGCACACCATAAACACATTATGATCAAATACATTCGAGATTTGTTATTTTCAAATCAAGAAATGAGGAACGCATGCTCCAACAATCTCCCCATTTTGATAATAACAAATCCACCAAAAAGAAATCCTCTAGGACCTATAATGATGTTTATAAAATTATGATAAGCAAAATATGAACATTAATGTGCATAGACTCCCCCTGTACAACAACTTTTCGTCAAGGGTCAACGATCAGCAGTCAACAAGTCAACAGTCAACGAGCAGCACCAGTACATGAAGATCCGATTAGTATTCAATGGCCATCAGAGGAGGCAAGAGGACCTTTAAACACTAGCAAAGATCATACTTGGTAGGTCGCACGACCACCTAGCAACGCGAGCGAGCTTCAAAGACCTTTTAGTACAAGCGAGCTCCGAGCAGTACTAGTGGCGAACAACAGTAATACTCGCCTAGCCGGCGACTTCCGACCAACATCACAGATGATCGCCAACCAATACTCGCCGGTAGTCGAGCTAGGTCGCCAGAAGGCAGCAACCGATGATCGCAGGATTGAGTCTTCTCGCCTAGAGATCCCCCCAGTCTTTTGCCTATAAATAGGATCCCATGGGTACAAGAATATGGACTTCAAAATCTTGAAAAAGATCTTGACCACTTCATTCTCTGGTCTTCTAGCTGAGCCTTTGGATCCTTTCTCCGAAGAGTCAAGTTCTCAGCTAGCATCCCCCTTGTACCCTACTCGACCATCTTTGGCTGTGGAGGTAAAGCTTCTTCTAAGTATCCGGGTACGTGGTGGGACCTCCCTGCCTTAGCACCCGTGATCTTTTTTGTTGTCCCTATTTTTACGTTCTAGCCGTCGAGCCCGACCGCTGGACTAGTAACCATAGGCTGCATTGATCCGAATTTTGGTGTTGATATTTTCCCGGCTTCAACACTTTGGTGCGGTGGGCGTGGATCGTAGACGAGGAGGAAAGTTTCGCGAGTAGGCGAGATGGTGAGTGGAGGCGAGAATGAGGAGATAGTTGGCAACTCGGCAGGAGTCAACAACCCGGTGAGAGGAACCGGCTTTGTAACTGTGGCAGTGTTTGAAGAGTTCGCGAGGAGGATCGAAAGGTGCAGCCTAGTGGGGTTCCCTTCTCGCCCCGATGTCACAACGACCTCGCCTCGTCGTGTGACACCATCGGAGGAAGGAGCGCCACCTAGGCAACCAGGGAAGGAGCGAGCAAGAGGGGAGCAGGAGCGACCAATGCAGTCACAGTACTGTCCGGCGAGCGGCCAGGGAATCAGGTTCAGAGACGCGAAACAGTCGGTGAGGTTCCATGATACTCGGCCTGGTAGCGAGTATGAGGAAGATACTCGCGAGTTCGAAGCCCATCATCGCCAAGGAGGGAGGAGCCCCTTCTGTGTCAAAGTCCTAACCGCCCCAGTTCCCGAAGGCTTCAGAGAGCCTGTCCTGAACTACTACTCCGACAGAGATGATCCGATCAAGCATCTCCAATGGTTCGAGGACGTGGTGTCAATCCGCAACATGACCGATGCGTTCAAGTGCATGTTTTTCTCCATCACCTTCAAGGGGAAGGCAAGAGAATGGTTCCACCAGTTACCTGAAGGTTCCATCTACTGCTTCGAGGACCTGCGTCGGGGCCTGATGGAAAAGTTCGCGACGTCCAAGAAGCGGAAGAAGAAAGCAACCGCTCTCTTCAAGATCGTGCTAGGGCAGCACGAGAGCCTTAACCACTACATCGACCGCTTCCAGGAGGAGGTTTTGGAAGTCGAGGAAGTGGATGGCTTCACCCTGATGCTGGCCCTGAAGTTCGGCCTGAAGCAGGGTCTCTTCAGCCTAGAAATCGGCTCAAAGCCCCCGAGATCTTTTGAGGAGATGATCGAAAGGGCGAACAAGTTTGTGCAAGGGGAAGAGAAGAATCCCTTCTTCTTGAAAAGGCTAGATGGGGATAACTTGAGAGGCAGGGAAAGAGGAGGACCATCAGAAGTGAGGGCCAGAGTGGCGCCGAGGAGGGAAGAGCCTAGGAGAAGAGAAGAGCCCAGGAGGGTGGAGGAGCAGAGGAGGCAGGAGAGGCCTCACAAGCAAGAGGAGAGGAGACCCGTATCGGCTCCAAAGAGAAGGGAGGAGGCACAACGATTCCAATATCCCGTGAACCGGCCCCAGTGGAGACCACCAGGAAGACCTCAGTACCAAAACCAGGAGAGAAGGAATGACAATCAGCTGGAGAGGAGGCAGAGAAGATCTTAGAAGGAGGCGATGACCATTGCCCAACAAGGGAACAGGCGTCGCAGGAGGATCTAGTCGGTGAGGAATCAGGCGGAGGAGTTTCCCCTTTACTGCGTTCTGCATCTAGTAGATGGGCACAAGACCATGGCTTGCCCCGATTTTTGGGAAGCAAGGAGGAGGCTAGAAGCAGGAGCGGTAGAGTGGGAACAGCTGAGGCAAGAGGCCCCCGTAGGACCGATTAGTGTTCCAATCTCCAGGGAGGAGGAACGAGGATCGGGTCGACCATGACAGTCGCGGGGAGGTGTTCCAAGGTCAAGGAGGAGGGCAAGTATGAGTGATCAACGAAGGAGCCGGGCTTGGAGCTTCCCGCATGGGAAGTCTCCATCAGATCTATCGCAAGAGCGTCACCTCAACCTCTTAAGCACCGCCGCTGTTGGAGATCACTTTTTCGGATGAGGACATGTTAGGGAATGAGAACCCCTTTCATGATTTCCTCGTCATCCAAGCCCCCATCGAGGACTTCACCGTCGACCGAATCTTGGCGGACAACGGGAGCTCGGTGAATGACATCTTCAAAAGGACCTTCGTCGGGCTGCAGGTGGAGGCGCCCAGAGTCCTGACTGCTGACGGACCCCTCTTTGGCTTCTCCGGAGAGAAGAAGAAGGTGGAGGGAGGAGCGGACCTTTTGGTGACCTTTGGCGGCACCTCGATCCGATGCGGGTTCGTCATCGTGGATGCGCCAAGCTGCTATAGCGCGATCTTCAGAAGACCCCTCATTAACTACTTCAAGGCTATTCCATCATCATACCATCTGTTCCTGAACTGAAGTACTGCTGGGGTGATGTCCAAGTGAGGGTCAGAGGAGATCCTAAAGCTGCCCGGGAGTGATATCTTAGTGCCGTCAGTACCATCAGCTGGATGGAGGACGCATAGAGACTGGAGAAGATCTTGGAAAAGGGAAGATGGGCTGAGAGTTGCGGAGGAGCTAGAGGAAGTGGAGGTGATCTCTGTGGAAGGAGAGCCTGGATTGCTGAAGATTGGAGAATCCCCGACGTTGGAGGGAAAGGTATAGATGATGGTCCGTCTGTATGAAAAATATAGACATCTTTGCCTTGAGTGCCGCAGAGATGTTGGGAATCGATACAGAGATTGTCTGCCATCGCCTCAACTTGGATCCGAAGGTTGACCCCGTTCCGTCAGAAGCCGAGGAATAGCGCCGCTATGCTGGCTGAACCAATCTGGGAGGAGGTGAAGAAGCTACTGGAGGTTGGTTTTGTTTCGGAGATCCAGTACCCAGGCTGAGTCTCTAATGTTGTAATGGTTAAGAAAGCCGGAGGGGCTGAAAACTTTGGCTCTGTTTGGGACAAGCTCTGGCGGATGGAAAAGCTATATTCCAACCGCCAGAGCTGTTTTTTAACTGTTTGAGAGAGCTTTTCATGTCCAGTTTTTTGAAAATCAATTTTGATAGAGCTGCTTTTTGAGAAGCTATGAGGGGTCAGCTTTAGCGGTTCGTAAATAGAGTTTTTATTGGCGTAGACGTGATTTTTCGGCTCGTATGCGATTTTAACGCTAATACGCGGTTTTTTTGCCTAGACACGATTTTTTTGCACAAACGCAATTTTTTTGCACAAACACAATTTTTTTGTCCTGACATATTTTTTTTGCCCAGACGTGATTATGTTGGCCTGCCGTGATTTTTCGCTCATATGCGATTTTTTCTCCCAAACGCAATTTTTTCGCCCGGACGCAATTTTTTTCCTGGCCGTGATTTTGATTTTTTTGCTCAAATGCGATTTTTCGCCCGGTCACGATTTTATCGTTTGAATGCAAAAAAATTCCGTCCGGGAGAAAAAATTTATTGAACTTTTCTGAGAGCACTTTTTAAAAGCTCTCAGAGTTTTTTCTACCAAACAGTCTGCAGCTCTGTTTGTAGAGATTTTTTAAGAGCTCTACTCCATCAACTATTTTTCCATCCGCCAGAGCTGTCCCAAACAGAGCCTTTGTATCGATTTTTCAATGTTGAATAAAGCTTGCCCGAAAGATTGCTACCCCTTGCCTCGAATCGACGCGCTGGTTGATTCAGCCATCGGTTTTTCCTTTGATGAGTTTCCTTGATGCTTTTTCAGGGTATCACCAGATCTGGATGCATCCCCCTGATTGCCGCGACGTCTCCTTCATCACCAGTGACGGTTACTACAACTACATGATGATTCCCTTTGGGCTTAAGAACGCAAGGGAGACTTATCAAAGAATGATGGACTAAGTCTTCAAGTAGCAAAAGGGGCGCAATCTCGAAGTGTACGTAGATGACCTCCTGGCCAAGAGCAGGAGCATCACGGAGCACACTAAAGATCTGGTGGAGATCTCGCAACCCTGCGAAAGTATAAGATGCGGTTCAACCCGACAGAATGCGTCTTCGGAGCAAGAAGGGGAAAGTTTCTAGGTCACCTCCTCACTCGAATGGGGGTGAAGCCTAATCCCGACAGAGTAAAGGCCATTCTGGAGATGACATCCCCGAGGAATTCCAAGGAAGTCCAGAGGCTGACCGGAAGGCTGACGGGTCTCAGTCGCTTCCTGTCCAAAGCAGGAGAGAAATGTTCTCCATTTTTCAAAACCCTCTGAGGCAACTAGAAGTTCGAGTGGACCGCAGAGTTTGAGGAGACTTTTGAAAAGCTCAAACAGCTAACTCAAGCTCCTCTACTTCAAAGCCTACAAGAAGGTGAAGATCTCCTCCTTTACCTAGGACTGAGAACAAAGGCAGTCACCTCCGTGCTTGTCAGGGAAGAGGGGAAGAAGCAACTCCCTATCTACTTTGTGAGTAGGGTGCTTTGACAGGCGGAGGCGAGGTACCCCATTCTGGAGAAGCTAGCTTTCGCCTTAGTGATCTCAGCACGGAGGCTCCGACCATACTTTCAAGCTCACTCCATTTAGGTTGTCTCTGATCATCCGCTATGAAGTATCTTGGATGAAGTGGAGCATTCGGGAAGGTTGACAAAATGGGCGGTAGAGCTCAGCGGCTTCGGTATCTCTTTCTCACCAAGAGTGACGATCAAGGACCAGACAGTGACAGACTTCCTGGTCGACTTCTCGACCGAAGTAGGAGGAGACATGCTCTTTCAGCCCAGTCTCGTGGATGATGTTCGTGGTCGGAGCTTTAGGCAAGAACTCATTAGGAGCAGGCGTCGTGCTGTTGAGCCCTCAGGGAACTAGTATCGAGCAAGCAATCGAGATCCTCTTCCCCGCCATGAACAACCAAGCAGAGTACGAAGCCATGGTAGCAGGTTTGCGTCTTGCCAAGTAGTTGGGGATCCAGGATCTCAAATACTTCACTAACTCAATGGTGGTCGCTTCGCAAATTTGGGGAGAGTTCGAGGTGCGTGACCCCATCCTGCAGATATACTTGTCAAAGGTTAATGTCTTGATGAGAGGTTTCCAATCTTTCTTCGTCGAGGATGTGCCCAGAGTGGAGAACTCAGAGACGGACTATCTCGCCAAGTACGGCCCCAGGGCCGGAGGAACTGTGACAGAGCTGTTTCGACCGTCCATCGAGGAAGGGGAGATGATGAAGATCGAGTAGAGAGCTTCTTAGAAGGACTCGTTCGTTACGTTCTTAACGACGAGCCAGCTTCCCGCCAGCGAAGGAGTCCAGAGGAAATTTTGGTACAAGGCAGCCTACTATCTACTGCATGAAGGAGAACTATATCACAAGACCATATCTGGCCCCCTGGTCAGATGCTTGTCGGAAGCAGAAATCCCTCGAGTGCTTGGAGAAATTCATTCAGAAGAGTGTGACAGCCACTCTGGGACTCGCACTCTGGAGCAGATGATTCTGAGACACGACTACTTCTGGCCGACCATTCGGAAGGATGCAGAAGCCTTCTCAAAGAAATGTCCGGAGTGTCAACTATTCACACCTCTTCAATTACAGCCAGCTCGACAACTTCGCTCAATTACCGCCCCTTAGCCTTTCACCATCTGGGGGATGAATTTGATAAGCACTTTCCCCCAAGATAGCGGTCAGAGAAAGTTTGTTCTCGTCATGATCGACTACTTCTTCAAGTGGATCGAGGCGAAAGCTCTTGCCAAAACCACGTGCCAGATCGTGAAGAACTTCATTTAGGGAGAGATCGTTTGCAGGTTCGGGATCCTTCTTGCCATCATCTTCAACAACGACCCACAATTCGCCAGCTTAAAGTTGGAAGACTTCTGCAAGCAGTTAGGGACAGATCTTCGATTTGCCTCTGTCCACCATCCTCGGAGCAATAGACAGGTGGAGGCCGCCAACAAGCTGATCACCAACTTTCTGAACAAGAAGGTTACCAACCTGAAAGGGAACTGGGCGGAGCAACTCACTTCGATCCTTTGGGCTTTGAGAACAACTCTTAACTCAGCTATGGGGGAGACACCTTTCAGGTTGTCCCACGGGTCTTAAGCTCTCATCCTAGTGGAGTTCGAAGTCCGAAGCCCGAGAGTCGTCGCAATAGAAGAAGGCAGTGAAGAGTGATGCCTAGAGAACGAAGATGCTCAGAGGCTTTCTCTGGACTACCTCGAAGAGCTTCGAGACCTAGCCTCTATCCGTCAAGAGAAGGTCAAGCGGCGAATGACAAAGCATTTCGACAAAAATGTTCGCCTCAAGCAGTTCCTTGCAGGAGATCTCATCATGAAGAAGGTAGACGCGACAAGAAGGACAGCTGCCGTTGGCAAGTTGAACCCTAATTTGGAGGGACCCTTCATCATCCAAGATGCTCTAACCACTGGGGGCTATCATTTGCAGAATCAAGAAGGAGAGCTACTGGGAAACACTTGGTGCGAGGATGACCTGAAAAGGTTCTATCTCTAGCAATAACGTGTAATGATTACTTATATGTAAAGTTACTTCTGGAATTCAATAAAATCTTTGCTCCCTGAAACATGAGTTGGTACGAGTTGTCTTCTTTGTTCTAATCGTCTCAAGTTAGCTAGAAGCAATGAAGTCAGTCTCCACGATCGTTTTGGGAAACTTGCATCCGACCTGATTCTTCTAAAAAGCCCAGGGCGGACGATGAGACGATGTGTCGGGATTTAAAGTGTTCTTGTAAGACCGAGCCCTTGCATTGACGGTCGAGATCAGCTTCCCCTTTGTATGTCGACCTAGCTACCCCCGATTGCACCTCTTCTCCGACTGGAGGAACTATCAGGAACAGGTTTGAACGCCAACCTTTCAAACTCGACGAAGGTTTGACCTCACAAAGTGACACCTTGTGTAAAGACGTCATCGGTCTTCGTGAAGACTGTAAGACCGCTCTTAGCGACTGTTTGTCCTGCGAAGCAGGACTCGTTTCTGTTGATACCGAGGTGGGATAACCCGCCGTGCTTTTGTAAGCAGCCAGACAGAAGCTCCGGGATGTTCGAGTCCGTGGTAGGATGGAGGCCTTGAGTGTGTGCGTCCCGTTGGACCCTCGACTGCCGTTCCCTATCTCTGGATCCCTTCGGTTCTTTGCTAGTTGAAGTGGAGTGTTGGCCTCAAGAGTGTGTGTCTTACGAGACCCCCCCGAGTGCAACTCCCTTGTCCAAAGGATCTTGATCAGCAAGAGAGAACATCTTTCCGTTTTTCTTTCAGCAAGTACCTTCCCTTGGACAATTACACCCATCCTGCAAAAAACCAAACAAATATGATGACGATCTCATTTTGCGAGCATGCAGGTGCGAGTAGCGAGACACGAGCATACAGGTGCAAGTAGCGAGACGCGATCATACAAGTGCGAGTAGCAAGGCGCGAACATACAATTGCGAGCTGCGTGGCTCAAGTAGGTGAAATACCCGGCGAGTATCGATCTTCCCGCACTCACGTTCCTAGCAAGCATCAATCTCAACGTCGTGCCTAAGAGCCTAGCGGGTATTCATCACAGGTCATGCCTAAGGGCCTACGAGCACGTCAAGATAAGCGAGCATCCAAAAAACGTTAAGAAAAGAACATGTCCATTACAAAAATGTATGACTTCTTTACTTCTTTGATTACAGATATTACAAAAAACAAGGTGGCGAGTTCCTCGCCCTTTCCCCCCTCGAATCTCGAGTCGACGACTTCAGGAAGCATCCTCGCCGGAGCCGTCATCCTCGACATCCGAATCATCCTCATCGTCGCTCGACGATCTTGAATGCATTGTCGTCCACGGTCAGATCCTCGGAGCCCGACATCAACCGATTCTCGACCTGCAACTGGGCGATGATTACATCACCAACCATCCGAGCAATCTCGTGCCTCAAGCGATGAGGATCATCCTGAACAATCCGGATCTTTTTTCCGATGCCTGAAGTACTCGCCTCCGGCGGTGGATTCCTTGAGGCCTCCTGTGTCTCGAACTCGGCGATGCTGACTTGACAGGCCTCCAACGCCGCCTGGCTCTTGGCAAGCTTCTGCTCCAGCTCCGAAATGCGCTGGGCCGCAACCAGCTCGACCTCCTGCAGACAGAAAGATCCCCGTGTTAGATCATATCACCGAGCTATGCAGGTAATACATATTGAACTATTATTTCTTCTGACCAAGATCACCCCGTAGGCCTTGCTTTCAGCGACTTTGGCCTCGGACGCCCGCAACTTGCTTTCAAGCTCCTCGATCCTCGCCTGGGATTCTACCTACTGGCGGGTGAGGGCATCGATCCGGTCGCATTGGATCTCAAACCTGTTATCCGCCGCCTTCAAGTTCCTCGTCAGTTGATGAGCGAGCTCCATGGATCGAAACAACGACCTCAAAGTCTGATTGGAGAGGAAGGAGGTGCTCGACTCCGGCAACACTGCAACATCCTCTCGCCCGTACAAGGCGAAGACGAGATTGTAGGCCTCGCCGTTGTCATCCTAGTCTTCAGACCAGGGAGGGAGGTTGGTGCTGAGGCGGACCTCGCTAGCCCTCTCCTCCCAGGTGACCAAGTGACGACCAAAGCGGTCCACCCCCTCACTCCTCTGACCGTAATTACGGTGCGAGGTGGGGTCCCCATCCTCGTCTTCCGCGACGACTGTCTTTTTTTTGGAGGTGAACTCCTCCGTGCGAGATCGCTTTCTCGATGGCTCGCCAGACTCCGAATGCGTGGGAGGTGCAGGCTCAGGGGGACGTGCAGGCGAAGTGGCGACTTGAGGCTCTTCAGGAATTGGCGACATCGGCCAAGATAGTTCCTTCGCAGGGGGAAGCGGTTCCCGCGGGACTGTGTGAATACCTGTTATTACGAGATCAAGGTTATACAGCTCTACTGAGAAGTCGCGAGTATACACGTCTAGAGAAAGCCGAGAACATACCAGTGCCCGACCAGATGTAATGAAGTTCAGCGACGTCCCATCGCCAGTATGCGGCGTCAAACTTCCTGCTGAGAAAGGCAGCTCGCAGGTTCTGGGCAGGCCCCTCCAAGACCGGGGCGTTGAAGACCTTGTCTAGAGGCTGTTTCGTGGCGAATGAAATATTGTCGATTGGGCCGTCGAGGATAATAAATTGCTCTGTCCAGCGGTGTATCTTGTTCACCGTCCCCGCAATGGTGCAAGTATGGATGGAGAAGAAGACAATCCCATCCTTGGTCGCCCCGATATTGAAGATCTTCTTGAAGGTTGCCAGCTCGAAGAAGTTCTCTTCCGTCCTCAGGTAGGATAGGTACCCCATGATGATCGCCACGTTGTTAGGATTGATCTATGCTGACATCAAACCGAAGTGTCGGAGGATCTCACAGAACTCCGACCATAGTGGTAGGTGGAGGCCGACCTTGAAGAACCGGATTGGCGACCTGTATACTCGCAAAAATACAAAAAACATCTACATTGACAACGAACCTAACGACCTACCTATCGATACTCTCCAACACAGAAGGACCATCGTTGCCTATGAGGAAGACAAAAATCAAGAGATAATCACCAATTAAAGCACTCGGCAGAAGCGAGTTTCTCAAATAAAGGTCCATACAATCCAACAAGAATAAATAGAAATATTATTACAGAATCGATGACAAAGTCACAGAATAAAGAAAAAGAAGAAAAGATAGCTAAGAGCCATGCAAGTTCCCCGGACGATCAGTCAGTTGAGCATGTTGCCCAACCTAGGCTCGATCTCGCAGTCGCCGTATGTGCTCGTTCGCCTGATTCAGCAGCTCCTCGCATCGCAGGACGTCGTCATCCCTCCTTGCTAATCGTCCCACCGACCCGATGCTCGTCCAAATTGCGAGGAGTTCGTTGTGAAGCAACTCCCGCCGATGTTCCACCATTACGATGCATTGCTCTATGAAGTTGATCGCACAGTAGCGAGACTCAGCAAGGTACATGGGCTCCCTGGTTTTCTCCAGCTTGGCTGCACGAGTTTCCAGCGAGCCCAGTCGTCAGCGAAGTTCGCAGATCGCCAGTTGATCGAATTTTATCTCCAGGTCGAGGTAGGCGGCGGTCGCCTTCTCTTGGTACTCGCGTAGGGGGTGCCCGATGTCGTCTATCAACGCTCCCCAGGAGGAGGGTGACCTACATGAAGAACTTGTCATTTCCGATACAAGCGCCGAGCAATGACAAGCAGAGAAAGACGACTATCGTTAATTACCAGCACGCGGAGCCGTTGGTCGATATTCGCGACGAGGTGGAGTCCGTCGAGGAGAGCCCCACATCCGTCGAGGAGACGGTCTTTGAGGGTAGGGGTCCTGATGCCCGACAAGGCAACCACTGCGCTGACCCTTGAAGCCCATGATCTTTCCTTTTCCGTTGTCGCCAAAAGTGACTACTCCTTTTTTCATTTTTAGGCTAAGGAAGTTTGATTTATTACCCGTTATGTGCTTTGAATATTCTTAGTTCAAGTACCACATGTCCTCCTTGCCCTTAGCCTGTCAATATACCTAGAAAGAAGATGAGAGTAAAGATCTGACTATCCTAGTGGTTCCTCCCATAAAATAGGTGGATGCCTTAGGTACCCAAACTTGTTTAAATAAACTATGATCTTTATTCCCATAAGAGTCAGTAGTGTGTCCAAACCTATTACATTTAGCACACGTAATAAAATGAGATGAAACCTTTTTCAAATTAGTTTCGGACTCTTACTGGAAGATCTGCTAATAGTAGAATATGCATTTTTTATTTTTAAAATGTACTTTTCTGGATTTTCTGTTATCGCCAGCGATAGTGCCTATCGCTAGGCGATAACTTCCAGTGACATACCCTAGTTCGTACTTCACAGATCCATGACACTGATTGACTAAACTCATATTAAGTGATTTTTGGCCAATTCCAAAATTTTAATAGCCAACTTCAAATCATGGATCCGGGCTTTCAAAGCGGTGTTTTCTGTGACTAACATGACACTGGTTTGCAAAAGTCTTTTTGTCATCTTCTACTTGTGATTGAGAAGATTTCAGAGATCTTGCCAAGTCCTTTTTTTTTCTTTTGTAAGAGATTCAACATTATATTGAGACTTAGTAAGAGGTTCTTCTAATTCCTTTATCCTTATTAAAGAGTGATCACACTCTTAACAAGTAATCTTTTCCTTCCCAAGTACTTTTAACTCGGTAGATAATTTTTTATTTTCATTCATCAAAATTTTGTTTTCGTATTTTAGTAAATCAATATCTTTTAAATTTTTATCAAAAAATTTACAAGTTTTTAAAAATTCAGAATACAATTCATCATAAGTTGAAGGAGTTATCTCAGTGTCGCTTTAGACACTGCATTCGTCATCGGATGGTGAAACGCTCTTTCCCATCAAGCACATGTTGACCTCCTTGTCATTTTCTAAACTTGATGCACTTGTACTTTCAGATGAGGAATCATCCCAAGTCTCCGCTCTAAGTATCTTCTTCTTATCTTTCTTCTTGTACCTCGTTTATTTTTGCTCTTTCAGATATTTTGAGTACTTAATTCGAATGTCTAATTTTTCTACAGTGATAACATTTCGGTGACCGACACTTCTCATCATCATCAACATCAACTTTTCCTTTTCCTTTCTTAAATCTAGATTTCTTCTTATTAAAATACTTCCTGAATGAACTTTTGCTCTCTGGATTTCTCATAAACCTTTTAAACTTCTTTACAAACAGAATTTCTTCTTCCTCTTCATCATCTTCGTCAGTTTCACTTTCTTCTTCCTTTTTTGACTTCAATGCCAACGCCTTCTTTTTCAGCTTCAAGTTATACTCTTGTTGTTGAATTTTTAATTCCACTTCATGAGTTTTGAGATTTCCGATGAGCCTCTCAATTTGAAGAGTTTTTAGACCGTGTGATTCCGAGATGACGGTCATCTTCAAATTAAACTTCGGAGGTACCGATCTAAGAATCTCTCACCAAATCATCGTTGGAGAAGTTTTTTGCCAAGTACTTTGTAATCGTTGACGATCTTAGTAAATCTTGTGTACATAGAATCAATGTTTTCGTCAACTTCCATCCTGAACTTTTCAAATTCTGGCTCAAGTTGGAACAACTTTGAGTCATTTATCTGCGATGTACATTCATGAGTAACTTCAAGTAAATTCCAAATATTGTAAGCAGTTTTGCAAGCGCAAACTCTATTAAATTCAGTTCTATCTAACACGCAAAATAAAACGTTCATTGCCTTAGCGTTATTTTTGCATCTAAGTTTGTCAGTATCATGCCATTTGTCCTTTGGTTTTTCCATAAAAACATTTCCAACTACCGTTGTAGGTGGAGTGTAACATTGTTTTTCCATCCCCCATACGTTAATATCTAACACAATTAAAAAACATCGCATTCGAGTTTTCTAGTAGTTATAGTCAGTGCCAGTGAATATGAGAGGTCTACTAATTCCTTGCCCCTTAGAAAAAGCGTGATCATTGTGCGCCATTACTCCCGGTGGTAGAACCGTTTTGGAGTAATCTCGCTCTGATAACAAGTGTTGGATCTTGTGCCGCCCTTAAGGGGGGGGGGGGGGGAGGGTGAATAAGGACAAATAATAATTTTTTCTCAACTTTTTCACTTATCAACTTTTTCACTTAAGAAGATTTTTCGTACAATCAGAAATACATAACAATCAATTAGAAATTTATAAGACAAATGAAATGAACTTTTATTCCATAATGATGAAAATCATGAACAACATAAACAAGTGATTCCAATAAAAGCTTGAAATCGAGGCTATGATGAAAATCTTCTTTTTATGATTTCACCTGTCCTTCTCCCAAGGACCGACCGACTGTAGCCCATCTCTCCTTAGATACGGCTCCTAGTCTCCCCCTATATCTCTCCACGACCTAGTCGCTGCACACAAGGCGATGATTTCCCCTTAAATCACACAAGGGCCTAGTCGCCCCTCAAAAGGCTGCGATTTCTTTACCGTTTACGAAATGTAATGAAAGGAATATAAGTAAGAAATTTGAAATGAAAAATTCCCTCTGGTCTTGAGCGCTGAAGAAGACGGTGAATCCGTGCAAAAGTCGTCGGAGTTGAAAAACACAAACGATCTCTTCTTCGCTCTAGAACTTGCTTGGGCACTTAGGAGTTTTTTTGGTTCCACGGAGTTAACAGGTTAGAGATGCATGGGATGAAGGCTACTAGAGGTGTGTAACATCAATTTCAGGAAGTCCATCCCTTTTATATTTTTCGCGCTATCGCCCGACGATAGGTAGATATCGCTTGCGATATCTTCGTCTGCTGATACGTGTCTCACTATGCAATAAACGCGTCAGGAAGATGGAGAACGTGTATGATCGTGGGCCTATTGCGCCGTGATAGATCGATATCGCCCGACGATATTGTTAAATTATGCGCATCGTGCAGATCGTTGAGAACATGACCTAAGTCGTGGCTGACGTCATCATGCTATTGCCTGGCGATAGATAAATATCGCCAGCGATATCTTTGCTTTGAATTTCTTGCTCTCGACTCCAATCCATAATCATCAGAGTAATGTACCTGTGATATCTGCACACCATAAACACACTATGATCAAATACATTCGGGATTTGTTATTTTCAAACCAATAAGTGCGGAATGCATGCTCCAACACACACTAACACGGAGGGTAGCATATGTGTGTTCAGGTAAAAATGATGGTGACCAATGTTGTCAAGATCGAGATCTTACCTAAGATCGGTCGGCAGTAGTAAGATCGTAAAATGTGGGATCGACACGAAACAGTAAGATCTTACTTACTATACAAAATTAAAAAAATCTAATTTAAAGATCAATAATCATAAATCTATATATATCTATATATATCTATATATATATATATATATCTATATATATATATATATATCTATATATATATATATATATATATATATATATATATATATATATATATATATATATATATATATATATATATATATATATGGGTTTGCTGTAAATCCGCGCAGCGCGGATTCAAGGCATATCCGCGCTTTTCATTCAAGCCGTTTGATGCAATCCAACGGCTAGGATTAAGCACGGATTTGTAAAAAGAACATCGAGCCCGATAAGTTAACACAGACCGCACCCTGGCCCACTGAGGGGTCGAACTCGCACGAGAGACGGAGCTGGCTCGCCCGAATTAGCTTTGCATATGAAGTTCACATTAGTATATAAACAGAAATTTCACATGTTATCTGGCGGTGTGGGACTAAAGTCCCGCACCGCTTGGAAGCCGTCCGATCGGGCGCGCCCGATCGGACGGCTTCCAAGCGGTGCGGGACTTTAGTCCCACACCGCCAGATAACATGTGAAATTTCTGTTTATATAGCAATGTTTGGTTAGGCTAACAAAGACGTTCGCGCGAGCTAGCTATCTCACGCCCACGCGCGATCCTGTGTCTCCGGTCCGGTCTCTCACCATCTTTTATCGATCCGCGATTTCATCCAGCCGTTGGATCATGATCAAACGGTTGCCATCAAAATCGCGCGGAAAAATAGTATATTCGCGCGGCGCGGATATACATTATTCCGTATATATATATATATATATATAAAGACACAGAAGAAGAAGACAGAGAAGAAGAAGACACAGAAGAAGAAGAAAAAAAGAAGAAGAAGAAGCAGACGAAGAAGACACATAATAAGAAGAAGATGCACCTGCTGCGATGACAAAAGCACCACGATGGGAGCAAAGCACCTGCTGCGACGACGGAAGCATTACGACGGGAGCACCTGCTGCGACGATGGAGGGAGCACCTGCTGCGACGACGGCGGGAGCGCCTGCTGCGGGAGCACTGGCTACGTCGGGATCGGGGATGACCTAGAATGCGGGATTGGGAAGAAATAATGCGCAGGATCGAGTTATTTTCATGTCCGATTAAAACGCTAGGATCGAATATGATCGTAGGATCGCATGATCCTACGATCATAAACTGCGATCCTAGCGTTTTTGCAGGGAGCCCGATCCAACATAGCTCGTGACTCGTTTTCCCCGTAAAACTCGTAAGATCGTCCGATCTTACGAGCAAAATCGAGATCTTGACAACCTTGATGGTGACAACTTGTGTAGGACTTGAAAAGAACAAAAAACAACTGCTAGGGAATGGGACATGTAGTGAAAATTGTGGAAAAGAAAACTTTAGATTGTCATTTTGCTAGAATGCTATATTAAAAGACGAGAGTTGTGGGGGTTAATTGACATGCAGGTATTGATTTATGTGTGATCTGTAAAGGAGGCCGACTGTGTGGGGATCGATAGGGAAGGGCTAATTGGATACGAGATGGGGTTGTGTCACGACCCGTCTCGACGAAAGTCAGAGTG
The DNA here is from genome assembly GCA_039513925.1 of Platanthera zijinensis. Taxonomy (NCBI): domain Eukaryota; kingdom Viridiplantae; phylum Streptophyta; class Magnoliopsida; order Asparagales; family Orchidaceae; genus Platanthera; species Platanthera zijinensis. Next base: position 104,933,136 of record CM077078.1, on the reverse strand, counting down.
CGCTTCGGGCGGGCCGTGATGGCACAGACATGGGCGGAAGGAAAGCCATGCTTGCTAAGGAGGATGCAGAGAATACTTAAAATAGTTTTAAAATAGTTAATTTGGACAAAAACAGTTTGATTTTATGTTATGCGGAAGCTTTTAGAGTTTTAAAACAGTGAGTAGTTTAAATGCACAAGTATTTTGTAAAAATTATGTTTTTCAGGCCACTATTATAGTTTTCATGCAATTATGATTCAACAGACGGTGCACATGCATTAATTTCAAATTCTAGTACATAAATATTTAAATACCCTAGCAGTTGTCCATGATACCAGAGAAAATGTCTGATTGCAATTATTACATAAAAGAAATATTTGACAGTAAAAGAAATGTAAACATAGAACCTGAAACTTAATGCTGATCAGGCTCGAGGACCTGGCGACGCTGCACGAACGCTAAGACAATTCTAAAACATGAAGGAAAAGACTCAGAACATTGAAATAAACAGGGTTGACAGAGTAAAGTATAGAACAGTAACATAAGCAAAAAATCATGAGTGTACCAGTTTCTCATGAAACAAAACTATTCGAGACAAGCAAATAAAAGAGCTAAACAGAACAAATTTGTATATTAGGCTACTCCGGAGTATAACATACAGACAGATCAAGAAATGTCATTAGTTGTAATCAGTGAAATGTGTAAGTGTTTTATTTGATGCCTGTGATTCTAATGTGAGTCTAAATGCAAGTCTTATCAAAATAGTTATGCTTGCTATGACCATTTATTGGTTTCCGTTGCCAGTCAAGCGGAAACTCGAGTCAAAGCGTCACATCATTTTAACACTACCTTTCAAGGATTGCTTATAACATTAATGATTTTAAGGATTCATGATTTAGCAGATTCCTAACATATCAAGACCTGATACAAATTTAGCGATTCAGTTGTACAAGATTAGAGTTCATAAACGCGTCAAGAGAGAAATTGAGCTATGAAGCTACATTCGTTCAAGTCTTAGAACAGACCTGAGAAATCAGATTCAATGACAACAGATTCGATGACACAAGGTTCGTTGTCACAAGATTCGTTGACACAAACAAAATTGGATAAGGAGTAATATATTTAGCGGGTTTAAAGTATTTATGAGTGACACGATTACTTTTTCTCATTTTCTAGAACACCTAATATTCATTTAGATTGATTCATTCAGAGATGCGATTATCTTCTAAGAAAACATGTGTTCTCTACGAGCATGATATAAAAACACCAACATATATATTTGCTCTCCAGAATTCGTTACAAATATTATCATGACAGTTGTTACTCGTGCTCAATATTCTATCATTCTTCTCACTATTCATCAAAATAGATCAAATCATTCTCCATAGTAAATATCCAACTAAAATTCTTCATCTAAGTGTATATCAATCTAAGACTTGCTCATAATCACAAATTCAAGTAATTCTAAACATATTATAGCCTAAATTATTAACTTATCAGACTGGGTATTCAAAATCTAAACTTATTGACAAACCAAACGTTCCAGGGTGAAATCAAAGAATCGTAAGAACAAACAAAACAGTTAGGATATAAATCCGTTAACAGATCAACATATACCGAAATGCAGTCATGAATCAAAGAACAGAGACATTAAGTTACACACAATGTTTGCAAGAGAGAGAGGTCTCTACTTACCTGATGGAGGCTGGATATGACGGAGGCGGCTAAGCGACGCAAGCAGGATTTAGAAACCCTAATCGGACAGCGACACATCAAATTATCACTATGATAACACAGGCAAATATTTGCTACAAAATTGAACCAGAGGCGGCTAAGAGATTTACCTCCCTCAAGAGTGAGGGGAGAAGATATTCCACGCGGAGATGGAGACTTGACGATGCTTAGGCTAGGGGAAACCCTAATTCGGAGAGGACTACACATGATTCCTTGCAACTGAATTGAGGAGTGGCGCCGAAAAACACGAACCTATTACAGTTAGGCGATCACAAGGAGGCGAAAATCTCAAACACAAGGTTAACACAATTTGGAGACAAATAATTTCCAAGAAAATTAGGGAAACTGAAAAGAGTGGGAAATGAGGGAGAATCTTACCCACGGAAGTCAAATCCGGCTCCAAATCCAAGAGGGACCAAATTCGGGAAGAGCGGAAGCAAACCCTAGTTGCTCTTCTTGCAAAAATCGACCTAATCAGAGAGGAAGAGGGCTGATTCCGGCCACTAGGAGGGATGGTTGCCGGAGGGAGGAGGAGCAAGGGGAGTTGCTGCTGACCATGGAGATGAGCAGGAGATGTCGGCCCAAGCAGGAGGAGGAAGGCCACTTTCGTCGGCTGCTAGGGGAGGAGCAGGAGGCGTCGGCCATGGAGGGAGGAGCCGGAGGAGTTGTCGGCGCCAGGAGACGGGGCTGAAGTCGGGATCAGGAAGGGCGGCCGAGTGGACGACGGGCTTGCGGGATCGGGAGGTTTGCAGAAATCGGGGTTGGCTCGGTTAGGTTTAATATAAGAGGGGGGATTAGGTTTTGTTATAATAATTAATAATATTATTATTATTATCATTATTACAACCTAAAACAAAACCGGGTTGTTACAGGTTGCATGCCGAATGAAGAGGGAAATCAAGAAGAGTGGCACAAGGGAAGCGAGGGTTTATTGGAGATTTTGGCGTGGGAGTTTGAGGATTTGGTCAATGTCAGCGCGGTATGCGGGAGATTGGTTCTACGGTGGCATGGGGCACTAACATAGTTGGGGACGACGATCGCCTCGTGCTTAGCGGGCTAGATTTGGACTTGGGAACCTGGAATCCTGGAATCCTGGAATCCATGGGTCATCCAAGGGGTTGATCAGTTATGTCCTTGTTTCCTAAATTTGTTCGGCTTCTACCTGCTCAGGCGGCTTTAAGTTGGCAGCCGCAAATGGCATAGGGGAATGACAATATGTAGTTATATTTTTCGGAATGATGAATAACTCAAGGGAAGCTTGTGTAAGGGAAGCGTGTCCCATATTCAAAACCTGCGAAATGGGTCAAAAGTTACCAACTAAAGAAGTGAAACTGGAGGTGAGATTGAATCAAGGTTGCCTGTTGGGGATTCAATTGTCGTTGTAGGGGCCGGGGCCGTCGTTGGTGGGTGGTTGTCAAGGATGCCCAAACTTTCTTGATTTTGCGAAGGAGATTGTTTCAACATTACATGCAGAGGCAGTGATGATGTGCTTGGTGAGGGAGGCCTTGGTACCCGAAGGCTGGAAGGTGCACGGAGACCGGTTGTTGGGACCATTATTTATTTATTACAATGAAGAACTTTCTGTGATTGCGATGAGAGAGAGAGAATTCGAAGCAAAATCGCATTAAACGATAACAAAATATAATTATAAACTTGAAAGACAAGTTCCCGCCAATTTTCAGAGGCCAGGTTGTCTAGATAGCTCTCTCCAATGAGATCCAAAAGATCAATGATCCCAAAAGATCCCCCAGACTGCTCCTAAGATGTCTTTATATAGGATGAAGATCTACTATGAGACAAAAGAAGTACAAGAGAAAAAGCCAATTAGTTGGTATTAATTAATACTAATTATATGAACATTCATGACAGTTCCCAAATTCTCTGTGGCAGCTCTTCATGAGTGTCGTGGATCTTCGCGAATGTCGTCGATTGTAGGTTCGACGCCTTCCCTTCCCTTGTTTTTTGCACGGTTGTATCTGCAATGATTTTATTTTTTCCCTGATGGGATTGTTGTGCGTCTGAGCGATATAAAATTCTATTAGTCGCACAAGGATACACTTGAATTTTGGGAATTTATTGCTAATAAATGTTTTCTTGTGCTGGATAATGTAATATAATTAAAGCTGTAAAGAGAGATCTCAAAGCTTGTATATACTTCTTGAATGAATAGTTACAAGTATGAATACACTTATATAGGAGAAGAATGAGGAGAGAAATCCTAATACAAGATGTGGGACTAATACAAGGAGAGAGAAAGGAGGAGAAAACATGGGCCCTTAATTGGGCTTTTCTAACACTCCCCCGCAAGCTAGAGCGTACAAGTCGTAGGCACCAAGCTTGGATAAAAACTGTTAGTATAACTGCCTGGAGAGAGCTTTCGTCAGGATGTCTGCAACTTGGTCTGTAGCAGGAACATGCTCCAAATCTATCTTCTTTGACTGTACCTCCCGGATAAAGTGACAGTCAACTTCGATATGCTTTGTGCGTTCGTGGAAAACCGGATTCTTGGCAATATGAATTGCTTCCTGGCTGTCACAAAATAAGGTCGTCGGAGATGAGAGACGAACACCCAAGTCTCCCAGAAGGCTCTCAAGCCAGGTTAGCTCGGAAACAACAACATCCATAGCCCGGTACTCGGCTTCAACAGAAGAACGCGCAACCACCGTCTGTTTCTTGCTACGCCAAGTTATGAGATGTCCACCAAAGTAAGTACAGAACCCAGTTGTGGAGCGCCTATCATCAATAGATCCTGCACAGCGTCAGAATACGCGACAAGAGATAGAGATGTGGATGACTTGTACACAAGTCCTTGTCCGGGGGCGATCTTGAGATATCGAAGGATGCGCTCGACATCTTGAAGATGAGATGTCCAAGGAGCGTGCATGAACTGACTCACAACTCCCACAGCAAACGAGATGTCCGGTCGAGTTACCGTAAGGTAGATCAGCTTCCCAACCAGGCGTCTGTAATATTACGGATTTGTAAGCAGCTTATTAGAGTCAGAGCTATGGGCCGAGAGCTTGTGATTGGCGTCCATAGGAGTCTCCGCAGGTTTGCACCCAGAATAACCAGCATCATGAAGGAGGTCCATACAGTACTTCCTTTGAGATAACATAAGACCGTCAGAGCGTCGTGCAACCTCGAGCCCAAGAAAATACCGAAGGTTTCCCAAATCTTTGGTCTGAAAGACGGAATTTAACTGTTCCTTGATCTGTTGTATTCCTATCGTGTCGTTGCCAGTAATCAGGATATCGTCAACGTAGACCAGAAGAATCACAGTCCTGGTTGACCGGTGTCGGGTGAAGAGAGAAAAATCAGCCGAGCTCCGAGTGAAGCCACTAACACAGACAACCTTACTGAATTTTTCAAACCACGCGCGCGGGGACTATTTGAGACCATAAATGGATTTTCGAAGGTGACATACCAGAGACTCCCCCGTGGTCTCAAACCCGGGAGGTTGCTGTATATAAACTGTCTCCTGTAGATCGCCGTTGAGGAAGACATTCTTAATATCCAGCTGATAAAGTGGCCAGTGACGATGAACAGTAAAGGAGAGAAGAACGCGGACCGCGTTCAATTTGGCCATGAGAGAGAAGGTTTCCTCGTAATTAATGACATGTTGCTGAGTAAAGCCCCGTGCCACGAGGCGGGCCTTCAGACGTTCAACAGTGCCATCCGCTGCATGTTTAATAACAAAGACCCATTTGCAGCTAACGGAGGCGTGGCCGGCAGGAAGAGGAATCAGATCCCAGGTCTGGTTAGCCCAGAGAGCCCGCATTTCATCGTTCATGGCTTCCCGCCACCCTGGGTGTTGAAGCGCCTTTTGCACAGTGTTAGGAATAAAAATAGAGTAAAGAGAGGTGACAAATGCGTAGAGAGGCGGCGTCAGCCAATGGAGAGAGACGTAGTTGGCAAAGGGATGGAGCTGTAGAGACGGGAGCTGGATCTGCCGTAGCCGAGGTATCGCTTGTAGCCGGGAGCTGGTGCACGGGAGCATCCTTGGATGGACGACGAGAGTAGACACGGATAAGGGGTGGAGGAACCTGAGGAGGGGCGTTGTGAGAGGAGGAAGAAGACGGCAGAGAAGATGGCGTGACCGGTACGACAGGCCGGGGAAGAGGAGCAGAAGACGAGGTGGGGCAAGGTAAGTGGAAGGGCTGGTTTTCTCAGAAGGTGACATCCGCAGAAACGATCAGCTTGCCGTCAGAGGGAGAGTAGCAAACATACCCCTTTTGAGTCCGGGAGTAGCCAACAAACATATACTTGGCGACTCGAGGAGCAAGTTTTTCGGAAGGAGGGCCAAGAAGGTGGACACAACAAACACACCCGAAGATCCGTGGTGTGAGAGAAGTGAGGTTGGTGGAGGGATAGAGGAGTTGGATTGGTGAGGCAAAATTAAGCACAGACGAGGGAAGGCGATTGATGAGATGACAGGCTGTGGAGACAGCAAAATTCCAATATTCGATTGGAACCTGCATTTGGAACATAAGGGAGCGCGCAACATCGAGAAGATGACGATTTTTTCGTTCCGCCACCCCGTTTTGCTGAGGGGTATACGCACATGATGTTTGATGGATGACACCAAACTCGGTGCAGATATTGGAGAAGGTGCGACCCGTATACACACGAGCATTATCAATGCGAATGACTTTGAGGGGGTGGCGTACACATCTCAATTAAAAAAGCGCGAAACACAGAGGTAAGTTCAGTTTGATCATGTAGTAAATAGAGCCACGTGGTACGCGAGTAATCGTCAATAAACGTGACAAAATAGCGAAAGCCAAAAATACTGGGGACTCTATAAGGACCCCATACATCAGAATGAACTAAAGATAAAGGAGTACTACTCCTGGTACAAGCAGGGGGGAAGGAGGAACGATGTTGTTTGCCGTAGATACAAGATTCACAAGAGAACTCCCGCAGAGGAACATCAGGAAGAGCCCGCTTGAGAATCAGAAGGGGAGCATGCCCAAGGCGGTGATGCCAATCAACAGTGAAGACGGCGGAGAGAAGAGTGGGTGGGATATCAAAGATGTACAACCCATTCAACAACTGCCCCTTACCAATGGTACTCCGGGTGCGGCGATCCTGCATAAGAAAAGAAGAAGGTGAAAAGGTAATGCAACAATCAAGGTCGTGTGTGAGACGACTAACAAACAATAAATTGAAAGGAGACCCCAGAACGTGAAGAACTGAGGAAAGAGAAAGGTTCGGCGTAAGCTGAAGAGCAGCGATGCCAGAGACTGGTAAGGTGTCACCGTTGGCCATAGTGATGCAAAGAGGATGAGACTTCCGTAGGTACTCTGTGGGCTTCTGGGAGGTAATATGATGAGTAGCGCCGTAATCAACGATCCAACAAGGACTACGAGAAAAACAGGTTATACCTTCCGCAAAAAAGGACGCAACGGAGCCGGAGGAGCGACTGAGGGCACCCTGATGCTGTTGGAGTTGGGTGCGGAGCTCATCAATGTCTTGGCGGGTAGTGGAGGCCGGATCAGGGGCAGAAGACCCAGTGGGAGCCGGAGCAGCAGAGGTAGTAACAGTAAGGTGAGGAGGTAAACCATGCTTGCGGTAACAGGTAGCTTCAAGATGATTATCTCGGCCACAGTAGGTGCATTTCATAGAAGAGCGACCACCACGTCCTCGTCCCCGAGACGGGGGCCGGCCCCCCCCGAGTGGAAGATCCACGAGTAGGAGGGGTCTAAAGGAGAGGCTGCTGAAGAAGAGCCGGGGCAAAACTAGGAGGAGCCTCGGAGGGAGGCGTGACTTTTAGCAGCATGGAGCAGACATCAGAGAGTGAAGGAGTTGTGGCGGATGATAGAATCTGGGACCGAACACTATGCAGGTGGGGAGGAACTCGGGACATCATCATGACGATGACAATAACTTCTTTCTGGTTCCGTTGAGTTGCTAGATCGGTAGTAGAAGGCTGATGTTGAATCCAAGTCTCGGCCAGACTCTTGGCTTTAGCCACGAAGGAGAGCATATCGCCAGGAGCGCCCGAGGCAAGATTCTGAAGATCGGAAATGATATCATATAGGTGCTGTATGCTGTCATGGCCAGAGTAAAAAGAGTGAAGCTCCTCCCACATGGTCTTAGCCGTGTCATGATACATGGCCATCCTGTAGGGCTCAGTGTCCATAGAGTTTAGAAGCCAGGACTGGACCCGACCATCATCGCGAAGCCAGTCATCAGAGGGAGCAATCAGAGTAGCACGGGTCAAGTGGTGAAGAAGACCCTTCGTCTGCAGAACACGGCGAACCGAGTGAACCCACTCAACGAAATTCCTTTTTTCAATTAGAGAGATGGTAGTAATCCGTAACTCGTCACGGAGTTCAGAAGCCGTGACAGCCGCACGGGCTGGTGGAGCAGAAGTAGCAGCGGAAGTATCGGAAGCCATGTGCGGCCAACAGAAGAGATCGGGCGGTTAGGATAGGTAGTCGCACGGTCTCGGCGGACACACCAGCGACCAGGAGATCGCGACTAGAATGCGACTAGTAGAAGGAGGCCGAAGTGAGAGGGAGAAGTCGGCAGAGAAGATAGCCGCACGGTCTCGGCGGGTACACCAGCGACAAACGAGGTCGCGACCAGGATGCGGTTAAGAACAGAGAGGAGAGCGCTAGCGACAAGGCAGGCCGCAGGCGAGCAGCGAGAAGGAAAGCCAGCTGCGGGTAGGCGAGGTCGCAGCGAGCAGGAAAGGCAGGTCGCGGCGAGCAGGAGAGGCAGGTCGCGGCGAGCAGGAGAGGCAGGTCGCGGAGAGCAGGAGAGGCAGTTCGCGGTGAGCAGGAGAGGAAGGTCGCGGCGAGCAGGAGAGGCAGGTCGCGGCGAGCAGGAGAGGCAGGTCGCGCCGAGCAGGAGAGGCAGGCCGCGGCGAGCAGGATAGGCAGGCCGCGGCGAGCAGGAGAGGCAGGTCGCGGCGAGCAGCGATCAGCGAGCGAGCAGGGAGAGGGAGCAGCGAGCAGTCTTGCACGACAAGCCCGCACGGTGTACAGGAGAGGCCGCAACGGATAGAAAGAGTCCGCGCGGGAAGAGAAGGTATAGGAGAAGGTGGACCCACGTGAGATAGGATTATAAATGGAGAGGTGGTAGGAAGGAGGAGGTGGAAGCCACGAGAGAAGCAGAGTTGGAGGCGGTTAGAAAAGACGCAGGCCGCAAGAGGCCGCGACTAAGGGAAAGCCACGCGGACAACCAAGGAAGAGATGCGGAAAAAAAATGGTTAGGCCGGATACCCAAGGAGGAGACCGGTTGGCTCTGATACCATGTAAAGAGAGATCTCAAAGCTTGTATATACTTCTTGAATGAATAGTTACAAGTATGAATACACGTATATAGGAGAAGAATGAGGAGAGAAATCCTAATACAAGATGTGGGACTAATACAAGGAGAGAGAAAGGAGGAGAAAACATGAGCCCTTAATTGGGCTTTTCTAACAAAAGCTATTCATTTGTGCGATTAAATACAAGTTGTAACATATGGATGCGAAGTGGAGATCTTGATGAGGCGGTATGTATGAACATTCCTCTAGGTTTTTCTCCAAAAAACTGTAGGGAAATATGTCCAAACTTTGAAAATTGCTGTATAGTCGGATAAAGTCTACAACGGCATAGTTAGTTCATTTTCTCAAAGACATGATCTTTTTTGAAAATAGAAAAAAGTAATGTAAATCACAACTTATTCATAAAGCGAACCAAATAGAAACATGCAATATTGATTTTTTATGTGGATGACACCGTTGTGAAGGATCGGGGTGTTTTTTGATATTTTTTGGTCATTGTAGTCTCATGGAATGATAATCTTCATTTCACAATGGTGTACTCTTGACTTAATGAGACATGTATATTTGAGTGTAAATCAATCGAATTCCAAATAATTCCTAATAGTCAAATTTGTAAAAATGAAGCTATGATTCATGATATTTCTAATTATTAGCGGTAGTTTGTTGTCTTATATATTTTTTCCATATTTGTTTGGGTATAATAGACATGCCTTCGAGAATTACTTATCAATTTATGCCCCTCTCTGAGAGATCGTCTCCAGGATTTGGTTTATAGAATTCCGAACTATCTCAAACCTACTCTGAAAAAAGGGTTCTTATCTAGAACCAACAATGAGTTGAAATTAAAGTATTCATTGATGTTGATTGTGATGGAGGAGAGGTTCGCCTCTTAATTCCCGATCTGATGTAACCTCGAGATAGGGTTTGAAAATTAATTATTTTGAGCAAATACAATTCCGTCGCAAAATAAAATTTATGTTTTTTAATTTTGAAAAGAACACGAGGGCCGAGCGGCCAAATCTGATTACGCGCGCAAACACACTCGTCACTTTGGGCTTTTAAGAGATTCGATAATATCACTCGAGTAGAGCTCTCACGTGTTTTATGGTTCAAACCCTCCACGGAATTTATGCGACCACAAGTCAAAATTATACGCAACAATTTATGAAATTAACGATATTATTAGCAATACGAACTCAACGACAAGCCCAAAGATTAATTAAGTGGAGCATAAATTTAATACTAAATTAAAGAGAGTGAATGAGTATACCCAAATCCAGCACAGGTCGTGATCCTCCAAACTGGCAGCAAACGGGACGAAGGCAATCAGTCGGCCCAAATAAGTTGGGAGAACAGGGCACCGACCGGATGACGAGTTGAAGTCGACGGCTCAATACTCAATCCCGGTCGTCGGATTAGGAGGCTGATGTCGACGGCAACCGGGCAGCGTGCTTCCAGACGGCGCGATCGTGGTGAGCAGGTAAATCACGCGAGAACTGGGCTTCTCCGTCGCTGTAAGGAGTTCAGCGGGCTCTCTTCTGAGTGCGGACGATGGAAGGGCTTCCGACGGTAGCGATTGTGATTGTAAGGCAGAACGACGGTGTGAACGGCAAGGGCAGTGACGGCTTTATCCGACAACACAGAGAGAAGAACAGTGCTTCTCCTGTATTTTTTGTGGATCCCTTTTCTTCTCCCGGTGGTGGCTTTTAATGGCCAAGAGATCCCTATTTTTCTATCATTATTCCTATTACAAAACTTTACCAAATAATCAATTTCCTATTACAGGCTTTTATCAAATAAACAATTTCCCATTACAATTTTAGGCCTTTACCGAAATCAACATTAAATTATTAAATCAACATTCCTTTTTAAAAGAATTTCCAATCACGCCTCTAATGATTCCAGTGCCATAGTATGGATTTTAAATTTATGTTTACTTAATTAATTTGGGCTTGCCGTTATCGTCTTACTACTAATAATACCAGATTGTTTTATTTAGTGTCTTATCGGCCGGTCAAACCGATGAGCCAACGAGCACATGAAATGAGAAAAGTACATGAAATAAAATGCGCGACAAAAATGCATAAATAAAAATACTATGATGCATTGCTGGCTGCATCAGGATCTCACATATATTTTTTCAACATAAGTTTCTATACTAAATTAGTTTCAACATAGCTATTGTATAGGTTGAATTTTGAACTGATTAATTATAGAAGATAATTTAATGTTTATACTATTAGTTTCATCGTCATAATCTTTGAACATGGCTGTTATGTTCAGATTCTTTCGGCCTTATTTTAGTGAGAAAAAGTGAGAGTAATGCAAATAAAAATGATAAAATAATTAAATTTGAAATTAACTTTCCCTTAAAAATGGGACTTATATTTTTTATGTGAATCTGATATTATTTTTTTATGTTACGCAAATCAACTTCAAAATAGATTTACATGTTTGAAAATGCAAGCTTTTATCTCCTAAATAACCCAATATTTATTCAACCTTCAATTCTATACATAAATGACGGTGTAGACAACAGATACATGAAAATAACTCAGAGGAAAACAGTAAAAAATAAGTAAAGAAAAAATGAATCAAATAAGAAGTTTTTGCTTTGATTTTGCGACAAATACAACTCCGACAGAGACAAGGATTGCCTCCACATCATTCTTCTCCTCGAGTCGGTTTTTCAGCAAAACTGCCTCTTCCATGGCAGAAGAGAGCAATCTTCCTCTCCTCTCACCCTCCTCCTCAAGCTTCCTTAACCTTGTTTCCCTCCTCTCACCCTCCTCTTCAAGCTTCCTGAATCTTATTTCCCTCCTCTCACCCTCCTCCTCAAGCTTCCTGAACCTATCTTCCATGGCAAAATAGAGAAATCTTTCCCTTTTCTTACCCTCCTCAAGCTTCATGAACCTTCTTTCCCTCCTCTCACACTCTACCTTCTTCAACCTTTCTTCCTTGCGCAGAAAATTTTCTTTCAAAAGTGCGGTTGACTCCATCCACTTAAGCTGCACATCATCCTCCACTTTCGTCCCAATCCCAGTGGAAGCCTTTTCTGGAATTACATCCTCCATGTTCGGAAGCAGAGGAATGATTGCATTGACAGAAGCGACTCCAAAGTTCTCAGGCTTGACCTCTTCCTGGAGATGCGACATCTCCATCGATGTGAGATACGAATTAGACGCCTTCGCCGCCATCTGGGGATCATCGTCAGATATTGTAGCAACATTCCGCTTGAGGCGGGAGGAGAGAGGTACTCCATCCCACAGATCATCCTCAAGATTTGGTGGGACAGAGTACCTCTCTCCTCCCTCCTCACGGGCCCTGCTGCTGCAATATCTGACGATGATCACCAGATGGCGGCGATGGCGCCTACTTCGTATCTCATGTCTGAGGAGACGTCGCAGCTCCAGGAAAAGATCAAGCCTGAGCACTTTGGAGTTGCTTTTGTCAATGAAGCCATTCTCCTGCCTACGAACAAGGAGGATGTATTTGCAGAGAAGGATTCTGCTGAGATTGGGAGGGAAGTGGAGGATGCTGTGAAGCGTAAGTGGATGGAGTCAACCACACTTTTGGAAGAAAAATTTCTGGGCATGGAAGACATGTTCATGAAGGTTGAGGAGGAGTATGAGAGGAGGGAAAGAAGGTTCATGAAGTTTGAGGAGGAGGGTGAGAAGAGGGAAAGATTGCACTGTTCTGCCATGAAAGATAGGTTCAGGAAGCTTGAGGAGGAGGCTAAGAGGAGGGAAATAAAATTCAGGAAGCTTGAGGAGGAGGATGAAAGGAGGGAAACAAGGTTAAGGAAGCTTCAGGAGGAGGAGGGTGAGAGGAGGGGAAGATTGCTCTATTCTACATTGGAAGAGGCGATTTTGCTGAATAACCGACTCGAGGAGAAAAATGATGTGGATTTGGCTGTCGGGGAAAAAAAGCTGGATGGATCAAGTGGATTCCGGCGGCAATCCTTATGTCTGTCAGAGTTGTATTTGTCAAAAAATCAAAGTAAAAGCTTCTTATTTGATTTTTTTTCTTTACTTTTCTTTTTTATACCATCATTTGTGTACATAATTGATTGTTGAATAAATATTGGGTTGTTTAGGAGATAAAAGATTGCATTTTCAAACCTCTAGATCTATTTTGAAGTTGATTTGTGTAACATAAAAAAATAATATCTGAAATACAAGACTCATTTTAGGCAAATGTTAATTTCAAATGTTAATTTTTTTATCATTTCATTTGGGTTACTGTCACTTTTTCTCATCAAAATAAGGCCGAAAGAATCGAAACATAACAACCATGTTCAAAGATTATGATGATGAAACTAATAGTATAAACATCAAATTATCTTCTATAATTAATCAGTTCAAAATTCAATCTATACATAACTATGTTGAAATTATGTTGATGTTAATTTTAGTATAGGAACTAATTTTAGTATAGTAACTATACATAACTATGTTGATACTGAAATTCAATCTATACATAACTAATGATGAATATGAATTCAGTATAGGAACTAATGTTGATGTTAATTTTAAATTATGTTGAAAAAATATTGTGTTCCTATACTTTTTCCGGAGGAAATTTGGTACTCAAAGAAGGAAGAAGCAATAAGTTGTTGCTAGGTAAGTGATGAAGTCTAATATAGAACCATGACTCCGGGCACATTTGAAGAAATATGTCCGCTTAGTCTTATGGTACACTACATCTATTGGAACTCAAACTTATTCATCTGTATTATCACAATAAACAACTTTTTGTATAGCTCATTATCCTGCTTAGCATGGTAATTGAGGTCAATAGACATTTCTTCAAGGAGAAAATTGAAATATACATAATTTGCACTCCTTTATTTGATCTAAAGAACAAATTGTTGACGTATTTATCAATGGTTTAGTGGAAAAATCCTCTTTATTAATTCTAGGAAATTAGGCATGGAACTACCCATATATGAATTGGCTTTATAATTAACAAGGTGGGAATACCACATATTCAGTTCATTGTGGTGAGAAGAATGCAAAAAATAGGCTGAGATTTATATTTCATGGTTACTGTGTGATGCTGGAGGAATCTATAGGTGGCGGATTAACAACGACTCTAACCCTACATGCTATACAAAACCCGACGAATTAATCACAAATTAGACAATAAACATTAACATCCATCGCAAATAATTCAAAACAGGACAAAATATTTTTTTAGGGCAAACAAGCTTAGAATTTCCTCCGCGTGGAGGTCCAAAGCAAGAACGTGCGGCGAATCGGTCCTTCCTGCAGTTAGAGATTAATCCATACACAAATAACTATAATGAATTGAACACTCAGGCAAACATGTAATAATCCAAACCATGACAATGTTTTACAACTGAATACCAATACAAAAACACCATACGAATGTTAGGGCTGCTGTAATAATAGTAAATCTTAACGTTGAAGGGTTAAAAAAGGATTCCGGTGGTGGGTGGGCTGAAACGGGTAAGGGGGAAGGATGGATGGTGATTAGGAGGGCTGGATCGGGGAGGTAAGTGGCTGGATCTGGCTGAAAAGTCCAGATCTGGACTGATTTTGGGGAGAAAACGGCTTGGTGGCTGTTTAGAGGTGGCCGAAAGTTCCTGTGGGAGGAGTTAAAGGCGGCGACCGGCTGTGGAGTGGCTAGGGGGGCGGCGGCCTGGCGGTGGGGTGGCTGGGAGGTGATCGGTGGGAGATCTGGAGGTGGCTGCTGCTGTCCGGGGGTTCACTGGGGGGGGGGGTTGCTTGTTTTGGAAAGATAGGCTGGCATGCTTTGGGTAACAAAGGGGGTGGTGGCCTAATGTGGTGGAGGCTGGAAAAAAGGGGGAAAACAGACGTGGGCTGCTGTTTGCACAGGCTGCACAACAAAAATAGGAAACATGGAGGGTTGGGGAGGAGGAAAAATACAAGATACAAAGATCTTACCCAAGGAGTCCTCAACAAGAGGTTCCACGGAGTTGACACCGCAGATGAGATCACCAGAATGAAGGGATTTCTTCTCCAAACATTCAACAATGAGGATGACGGCTGCCCTAACAACGCATTTATATTAAACTGAAATTAGGGCACCTGGAATTAACGATTATGATTGACCGTTGGTCTCGGGGATAAAACTACATAAAAAATACAAAGCTATATATGAAAGTGATTCGAAACGCTAATCCGGACACATCCTTGGAGTCAGATCGTCGATCCGGGCACGCCATATATGGTAGGCCGCCAAATCAACCTCGAATTAGCCCAAAACTCGTCCTCCACTGCACGTCCTCGTCTCTGCTCCGTATCACTCTCCCCGACTTGAAAGAATTCATCTCCCGATGAATAAGGATCAAAATTCTCCCGCTGTATGTCAGGTAAAGCTCGAAGAGGTCCACCAGAAGTCGTCCATATGTCGCTGGAAATGTGTCCTCGCCAATCAACTCTTCTCGACTGAAAGCTTCCATCTCTGATGAATGGAGACGGTCATACCAAAGTTGAAGTCCCGAGGCGAGTCAATCAAGCTTCGCTGATAGCATCCTGGTGTCGTCGGTAAAGAGTCGTCCGCGCTAGCGAACCAGGGAGCGACACACAAGGTTGTCTTTAGAGGGGGCAGACTTATGCGTAATGATCTCAGTTATAAGCTCATCTCTCAACACACTATTAGAAGGATCCGGTGGGATCCGAGGTGCCAATAGTGAAGCCGTTGGGGACAGGATCCTGGGTAAGTGGGGGGGTCAGTGATGGGCAGAGCACGGGGCAATAGATGTGGTTGCAAGGGCTCGGGGGTAGAATGAGTGGTGGGTGGTAAAAATTGTGGTAAAGGCTCGGGAGGGCCGCCAAGATGTGGGCCCAAATACTCGTGAGGTGCAAAGTATGGCGTCAGATCCTCGTCATTGAATACAGTATGAGTACCCATGCTCGCGGGGATGTCCAAATCATAAGCATTTGTCCAGACGCGTCTCAAGACTAAGTAGGGACCCATTCACTGAATGCTCAAACTTTTAGTAAGCCTCGCACGGAGACTCACAACGCAGATTCTCACCATTACCTGATCGCCTTCATGAAGTACCTACACTTGCCAATGAACATCCGCATGTGATTTACAAGATTTATTACCAATATGGATTATTCGTCGGACCGACTCATGACGCACAAGAAAACAATGAATAGACAACACAATAGACTCATACGAATAATGATGAAACGACTCAACAAGCTTCATGCAAATGATGCAAATAAAACACGACAAACATTACATGCCTACTACGGGAAAGTCTAATGACCGGGACATCTCTAAAATATGGTGTCCTATCAGGGGGCTCTCTCGGTGGAGTGTAGAAAAACTTATTTCGTGTGTGATGAGCATTCAGATGACTGCGTGAGACATCTATACTCAAATACGAGCTCGTAACGAGACAAATGTCTCTCAGGGAACGTAACCAGTGTTGTAGATATCCTCCGACATGTCCGACATGTCGGCCGATATAAAGGTTTTATGGACAAAACGACACGTTTCCGATATTATTTTGCAAAATATCCTTTTGAAATATATCCTTCGATATGTCTATTATTGACCGATATATTCGCCGATATCGGCCGATATATCTCGATATTTTATCGATTGGTTTTTTTCAACTTATTTTAATTAGTGTCTATGGTCTAATAGATAATAGACCAAAATTGTTTCATTGTTTAGGTTCTTTTTTCCCTTTGATTTTCTTCCTTGCCCAAGTGTATCATCGATGTCAATTATGCATGGTCTTTGAATTATGAACTAAAGATTTCTTATCTTTCATTGTTACGGACAACTTCCCGACATTCTATTTTCTCTTGTTTTATTTCATGCATTATACCGTTATTACTTGTATAACACAAAATGCTTATATTAGTTTAATAAATTTAGAAGTTCAATAAATATCAAATTATTAATATATATAAATGAAAAAATGATTAAATTTATAAATAATTATACATATAAATAATTAAATATTAAAACCCGATATATGAAATATCCCCGATATATCCCCCGACATAGTAAAACCGACATGAAAAACCTAAATCGACGTGTCCCCGATATCCGATATCTACAACATTGAACGTAACACATCAGGAGGTTCACCAGGAGGGACGTACGAAAAGTCATCGCGGATGAGACGACCACCTGAGTGAAATCGTGTACACCGACTAGAAGTCGGGACTCTATAATGTGGTGAGTGTCCCCAAAAGTAAAGAACTCGTTTGGTAGGTCAGTAAGTGGCGTATCCCAAAACTCATCAAGGGTATGATGTGTCATAAGGTAGGTCCTCAAGATATGGGTATGCTCGCGTGTACTCAAGGAGGCCAGAGATGATAATGTATGAGACGCTAATAACTCAAAACTTATAAACGAGCGGCTCACCTGAATCGCTTCCTCACCAGGATGTGGGAGCTCATCAGACGGCTTAACATAGGGGAATCATAGTACTCATCACCAGGGTCATGATCCTCTACATGAGTACCATCGTAAGGGGTAGTGTCCCCATGAATGGGTGACATAGCCACTACGAGATCAACACCAGGCTCTGGGCTCTCAGTCGTGATGTGACTCAGGGCAATGACCATGGGAGAGCGACATAAACCTACACTCAAGAATGGATCTGTGGGTGCGGTGTCAAGAAATGAGTCTGTGGTTGGGGCGCTAACTAACTTGGTGTATGATAGAGGAAGTGGTGTGGGTGAGGGACACAACACTCCAAACTCAATAGGACGCTCAGACTCGCTCTCAGTCGGGGTCACAAGAGACAGGTCACGAACAAGAGATAAGGCACTCACTGAGCTAAGCACCTCACTGGGGTGAGAGAAATCCGCATCAGGTATCACTTCTATCGTGGCTGACAGGACAGTGGTAGATATCGTGGTGACCTCAGTATGGGAGGGACTCATGCTGCAGAGGTCAAGATGAGAATCCCATCGACCAGCTCTTGCGGATCTCAAAGACAATTCATAACGAAGGGCGAACTGATATGTCTGATCGAGGGACTTTGGGCTATGATAAACTACCTTAGTACGTATGTCAGACCAAAGTCTATATCGAAATCGGGAAACGGTCATGGCTGGTGTACAACCCCGTATCCAGCGAGTGGGCTAACAGGAGCCGATCCGGCCGGCCCAGACCGCCCCCCGAGCCTCAGGTGAGTCCAGCAGGGCATGCCGAGCCGAGCATGCCGAGTACGTGCTCGGCAATCGTCGGGCCGAGCTCGAAGATCGTGGAGCTGACGAGAGGATGTCGTTCGTTGTGAGCCCGGCCGAGTACGCGCTCGTCCGATACCTGTTCGGCGAGTACCGACGCGACCGTCACCAGCGAGCAAGGGCTTCAGGCCCGACCTTCCCAGGCTCGAGGCGAGGCGAGTCCAGTCCATGGCGCGAGTCAGGACCACGGCGCTGCGAGGGGCGAGTTCAACCGCCGCCCCTCGCCTCGGCGCAGTAGGAGCCTTCTCGCGCCCGTACTCGCCGCCCCCACTCAGTGAGCTCTTCTCAGGGCCGGCTCGTCTTTCAGTTGTGGGGGTGTTTTTACCATGTTACCCCCCTTGGATTGCCTATAGTCCTCGAAAACAGTGACGCCTGGTTATTAGCAGCCCAACTATTCCTATAAATAGGACCCAGGGGTACCTCAGAAGGCACGCTTTCTTGTGCCCGGTCTTCTAGCGCTTTCTGAGGTACCTTAGCTTCAGCACTTGGCTAAGGAGGGGAAGCGCTCTAAGATCTTCCGGGTGTGTGGTGGGACCTCCGTGCTGAAGCCTTGGGTCTGTTCCCGGTCCTCTCCCTTGACCCTTGGGCTTGTGAGTAGAGAAGTAAGTGTGCGATCACCCCTTCCGCAAGGGTCGGACTCCACAGGGACCGATTTTTTCGGTTTCAACACTTTGGTGCGGTGAGCGTGGAGCGTGGTCAGCACAGAAAATCTTCCACAGGACTAATGGCAAGAGACGAGGGGCAAGGTTCAGGAAGGGGGGACTCGCCACTCCCTCCCCCTCCCGCGATGGCGGGGATATCCGCGGAGCTCAGGGAGGAAGTACTCGGGCTAGTTAGGGTCGCACTCGGCATGCGAGCCGAGAGTACGACGCCAGCGGTTCCTGTGGTCGCCGATCCAGCGTTAGGCAACGATGCGCCCCTCAGGCGCGCAGGGAAGGAGGTCGCGAGCGAGGGGGAGCGCGAGCCGAGGGGGCGAGTCCTCTTTCCGGGCTCGGCGGGCGAGTACCTGTTCGGCGAGACGGCGGGGAGGGAGTTCCCAACTCGCCCAGCTGAAGGAGGGAGTCCCTTCAGCGAGTTCGTCTCGTCAGCCCCGGTTCCAGAAGGATTCCGAGAGCCGGAGATGTCCTACTACTCAGGAAAGGGAGATCCGACCCAGCACGTCCAGTGGTTCGAAGATGTGGTGTCAATCCGACAGATGTCGAATGGTTTCAAGTGTAGGCTCTTCGCCATCACCCTCAGGGAAAAAGCGAGGGAGTGGTTTCATCAGCTCCCGGCCGGTTCCATCTACTGCTTCGAGGATTTGCGCAGAGGATTCATGTTGAGATTCACCACCTCGAAGAAGAGGAAGAGGGAGGTCGAGTCCCTGTTCCGTGTCAAGCAGAAAGTAGGGGAGACCCTGGGAAGTTACCTGGACAGGTTCCAGGAAGAACTGTCCCAGGTACAAGAGATGCCAGGGCACACCATGATGGTGGCCTTCACCCTGGGTCTCCAGCCCGGGTTCTTCGCCATGGAGTTGAAGAGGACGCCTCCGGTGTCTTTCGAAGCACTCTTGGAGAGGGCGGCAAGGGAGGCCGACATGGAGGCGGCACATCCAGAGTTCGCTCGGAGGTTGGCTAGGTGGGCCGTGGAGGAGGAGAAGCCAAAGGGAGGTCGGGCCCAGGAGGAGAGAAGGGTCGAGCCCAGACAGAGAGAACAGCAGCCGCAGCAGCATAGGTGGGGGCGTCAGGAGCCGAACAACCGATTGGGTTGGAGGCCGGAGTGGCAGGATCAAGGGCCACGGAGGGGCTATCAGGGGGGAGACAACCGCCAAGGTGGACGTGGCCAGTTTTACCCCCAGGGAGGGAGGCAGGGCCAGAGACCGCCTCTTCCCGACCAGGAGGAGGCTATGGCTATCGCCCTGGGGGGGCGAAGGAGAGGGCAACCGAGGAGGAGGAGGGAGGTCAGGATAGACCTGCCCTATTGCGACTACCATCAAGAAGAGGGGCACACGAAGGTCACGTGTCCGTAGTTCCTCGAGGTGCAGGAGAACAGGGAGCAGCAGCGACAGCTGCGGAATCATCAGGAGGTGCGGATTGAGGAAGTCCGGCCTCAAGTGGAGGGGGATCGTTGCGAAGACCGGGCCGATGTGGGGACCCGAGGGGGGATCGGAGTGATCCATGGGGGGGGGGGGTGGGAGTCGAGGCTTCTCGGAAAGCAAGTCTCCACACCATGTACCGAAGGAGCATCGGCTCCACATCTCAGACTCCACCCCCGGAAGAGAGGATCACCTTCTCAAGGGAGGATATGCCGGGTCACGATGACCCCTTCTGCGATGCGCTGGTCATCCAGACAGCCATCGAAAATTTCACAGTCTCCCGGATCCTCATTGACAATGGGAGCTCAGTCAATATCATCTTCAAGAAGCCTTTCGATGCCATGCAGGTAGAGGCCAAGAGGGTGCTGGCCTCCGATGGGCCCCTCTTCGGTTTTTCAGGGGAGAGGAAAGAAGTAGAGGGGGGAGTGGGACTCCATGTCAGCTTGGGGGGACAGTCCCGGAACTGTCGATTCGTCATAGTAGAGGCCCCCAGCAGCTACAACGCCATTTTTGGGAGACCCCTCATCAGCGCCTTCCGATGCATCCCCTCCTCCTTCCATCAATGCCTTAAGTTTAATGTGGACGGGATCCAGATCCGGGTTCGCGGTGACCCCAAAGCAGCTCGGGAATGCTACGTAACCGCGGTGAATTCAATTTCTTGGCAGGAGGAGGCCGAGGGGATGGGGAGAAGGATGGAGGAGATGGAAGGGCAGGAGGCCGGAGAAGAAGGCGGGGAGGATGGAGGAATGGAAGGAGAAGCACGCGAGGGGATTCTCCCAGAAGGGTCAGTTGGGGCGATGATCCCAGGGGAAGGGGAGATCCTTACGCCAAGAGGGGAGGACGCCGCAGAGTGGGAGGAGCAGTCCCGGTTGGAGGCCGCCGAGGAGGTCGTAGAGATGGAAGTCCTCACCCAGGGTGGCAGGGTGGAGAAGGTCCGCATCAGGGGGGGCTGACCCCGGAAGATCAAGGCAGGATGCTGGAGTGCATCCAAAAGAATGTGGATATCTTCGCCTGGAGCGCAGCGAAGATGCCTGGGATTGATGCCGACGTCGTCTGCCACCGCCTCAATCTACACCCGGAGGCTCGCCCCATCCAGCAGAAGAGAAGGTCCGTCACGGACAAACTGGCCGAACCCATCAGGGAGGAAGTCTCCAAGCTCCTTAAGGCCGGCTTTGTTTCCGAAATTCAATACCCCGTCTGGGTCTCAAATGTTGTAATGGTGAAAAAAGGGGACGGCCGGTGGAGGATGTGTGTAGATTTTTCACTGCTTAATAAATCATGCCCTAAGGATTGTTACCCCTTGCCTAGAATCGACGCGCTGGTAGATTCAGCCGTTGGTTTTTCTGTAATGAGTTTTTTGGATGCTTTTTCAGGTTATCATCAAATCAGGATGCACCCTCCTGACATAAAAGATGTCTCGTTCATTACAGGGGATGGGTGCTACTGCTACAAGATGATGCCTTTTGGGTTAAAAAATGCAGGGGCTACATACCAGAAGATGATGGACCGTGTATTCCAGGGACAGAAGGGAAGGAACTTGGAAGTGTACGTGGACGACATAATGGTAAAAAGCAAAGAGGTCGATTCTCACCTCCAGGATCTGGAGGAGACCTTCGACACTTTGCGCAGATACAAGATGAGGTTGAATCCTCTAAAGTGCATCTTCGGGGCAAGCAAAGGCAAATTTTTGGGTCATCTCCTCACCCCAGCCGGGGTCGAACCCAACCCTGACAAAGTTCGGGCAATTATGGAGTTGGGGCCACCTCGGGATGCGAAGGAGGTACAACGGCTGACTGGGAAGCTGGCAGGACTAAGCAGGTTCCTCTCCCGGGCCGGGGAGAGGTGTTCCCCCTTCTTCAGGACCTTAAGGGGAGGTCGGAAGTTTGAATGGACCCCGGAATGCGAGGAGGCATTCCAGGCCTTGAAGAGGCAGTTGACTCAGGCCCCCTTGCTCCAAGGGCCAAAGGAGGGGGAGGACTTGTTTTTGTACTTAGGGGTCGGGGCGGAGGCCGTGAGTTCTGTTTTAGTTCGGGAAGAGGGGAGAAAGCAGCTGCCCATCTATTATGTGAGTAGGGTTCTAAGGAAGGCAGAACTCCGCTATCCCATCTTTGAGAAGTTGGCCTTCGCCCTAATCATCTCGGCCCGGAGACTCAGGCCCTACTTCCAGGCACACTCCATCCAGGTGGTAACTGACCACCCCCTCCGCAGCATCTTCGAGGGAGTGGAGCATTCGGGAAGACTCGCCAAGTGGTCGGTGGAGTTGAGCGAGTTTGACATCTCCTTTGTCCCCCGGCTCGCAATCAAGGCACAAGCAATGGCTGACTTCCTGGCTGACTATGTGGTTGAGGTGGCAGAGGACAAACTCACTCGTCCCATCCCTTGGAAGGTGATGGTGGATGGGGCTTCAGGGAAACACTCCCTGGGGGTTGGGGTCGTCTTAGAGAGCCCCCAAGGGACCTGGATCGAGCAAACGGTGGTGATACATTTCTCCATAACCAACAACCAGGCCGAGTACGAGGCGGTAATCGCGGGACTACGCCTTGCAAGGAGTTGGGGGTGCACGATGTGAAGGTCCTCACTGACTCCATGGTAGTGGCCTCCCAGATCAACGGGGAGTTCGAGGCAAGGGAGCCCACCCTACAACGATATTTGGCAAAGGTTAAGGGAATCATCGGCGGGTTCCAGACCTTCTCCATTCAGCATGTGCCACGGGAGGAAAATGAACAAGTCGACCACCTCGCCAAGCGCGGCCCTCGGGTGGGGGGCACTATCACGGACCTCTTCCACCCATCCCTGGAAGAAGGAGAGTTGATGGAGATAGATCGGCGGTCCACATGGATGGACCCATTCACTACCTACCTGTCCACAGGAGAGTACCCAGAAGGGATGGATAGGAAGAAGCTCAAGTACAAGTCGGCATATTACCTTTTGCGCGACGGGCAACTTTACCGCAAGACCCTTTCAGGATTACTCGCCCGTTGCGTAGCGGAGGGGGAGGCGCCGAGGATTTTGGAAGAAGTTCACTCCGGGGAGTGCGGGAGCCATTCAGGAGGTCGGACCCTGGAGGGAAGAATCATCAGGCAGGGGTACTTCTGGCCTACCCTGAGGCACGATGCCTTAGAATTTGTCAAGAAATGCCACAAGTGCCAACTGTTTGCCCCCCTCCAACTGCAACCGGCTCAGTGACTCAGGAGTATCACGGCCCCTTGGCCTTTCGCAATTTGGGGAATGGACCTGGTAGGTCCCTTCCCACAGGCAAGTGGGCAGAGGAGATTCTTGCTGGTAATGATCGACTATTTCTCCAAGTGGATGGAGGTGAAGGCTTTGGCCAAGGTAACCTCGCAGATCATTCGAAATTTTGTATGGGGGAGATCATCTGCAGGCATGGGATGCTCCAGGCCATCGTCACCGACAACGGACCACAGTTCGCCAGCAATGAGTTCATTAAGTTCTGTGGAGAGCTCGAGATCGACCTCAGGTTCGCCTCTGTCCACCACCCTAGGAGCAACGGGCAGGTAGAGGCGGCCAACAAGATCATCGTGAACCTCCTAAAAAAGAAGGTGGAAAATTTGAAGGGTAATTGGGTGGAGCAACTCCCCTCGGTCCTCTGGGCCCTGAGGACAACCCCCAACACCGCCACCGGGGAGACGCCCTTTAAACTATCTCACGGAAGCGAGGCGGTGCTCCCCATTGAACTCGAGGTCCGTACTCCCAGGGTTGCCGAGGCAGAAGCTGGAAGGGAGGAGTGGAGAGTTGAGAATGAGGAAGAACAACGACTCTCTTTGGACTTGATAGAGGAAGTACGCGACCTCTCCGCAGTCCGGCAGGAGGAAGTCAAGCGGAGGATGGCTAAGTACTTCGACAAGCATGTCCGGGTCAAGCAGTTCGCGGAGGGCGACCTAGTTCTAAAGAAGGTAGATGCGGCGGGAAGATCGGCAGCCGTGGGCAAGCTCCATCCAAACTGGGAGGGGCCCTACATCGTGAAGGAGGCATTAAAGTCGGGAGGATACCACCTCCAGAATGTGGAAGGCGAGACTTTGAACCACACCTGGAGCGGCGACGACCTGAAACGCTTTTATCCTTGAAAACTTGTACGTACCTCAGCTTTTTCCGAATGCAATATATTTGACTCTTTCTCCGCAATAATCGTAACAATGACATGCAATGTGACGGAACTTCCATTAAAGAGCGACATTAAACACTCAGAAAATGGTCCAAGTCTTCTCGCTCTGGGGTTAGGTCTCGATTCTCCCGCTGTCAGGCTCCCTCCAAGCTGGCAGGGCCGGGGTCTCGATAGACGTCGTTATGACCCTGGAGCTGAGCCCGGAGGATGTTCAACACCCGCCCTCAGGCTCCCATCTAGCTGACTGGCGTGGTGGTAGCACCCGGGAGAGGCAAATGGTCCAAGTCTTCTCGCTCTGGGGTTAGGTCTCGATTCTCCCGCTGTCAGGCTCCCTCCAAGCTGGCAGGGCCGGGGTCTCGATAGACGTCGTTATGACCCTGGTGCTGAGCCCGGAGGATGTTCAACACCCGCCCTCAGGCTCCCATCTAGCTGACTGGCCTGGTGGTAGCACCCGGGAGAGGCAATTGTTCCAAGTCTTCTCGCTCTGGGGTTAGGTCTCGATTCTCCCGATGTCAGGCTCTCTCCAAGCTGGCAGGGCCGGGGTCTCGATAGACGTCGTCATGACCCTGGAGCTGAGCCCGGAGGATGTTCAACACCCGCCCTCAGGCTCCCATCTAGCTGACTGGCCTGGTGGTAGCACCCGGGAGAGGCAATTGTTCCAAGTCTTCTCGCTCTGGGGTTAGGTCTCGATTCTCCCGCTGTCAGGCTCCCTCCAAGCTGGCAGGGCCGGGGTCTCGATGGACGTCGTTATGACCCTGGAGCTGAGCCCGGAGGATGTTCAACACCCGCCCTCAGGCTCCCATCTAGCTGACTGGCCTGGTGGTAGCACCCGGGAGAGGCAATTGTTCCAAGTCTTCTCGCTTCGGGGTTAAGTCTCGATTCTCCCGCTGTCAGGCTCCCTCCAAGCTGGCGGGGCCGGGGTCTCGATGGACGTCGTTACTGTCCGGGGGGTGGACCTGGAAGTTGATACATGACAAGCGTGTCCGAGCAAATCCACCAGTTAGAAGGGCGAGCTCAAGGGGTCCTGTCCCCCTTGGTTTTCTGTTAAAAAGGGGTTCTTCGATCCACCTCCGGTTGGTGGAAGAACATACCCCTCCCGGGGGCGAGCCCGTTCTCGCGGGGTCTGCTCGGCAGAGGGCATTCCTCGGTATGACAAGCGGGCGCCGGCGGCAACCGTTCTCGCGAAGATCGCCTCGCGGGTAAGTGAAGAGTTCGCGAGCCTGGTCGCCGCCAACGCCCAAGGCCTCTCGCCGAACGCGAATCCTAACTCACGTGCATTCTAGCGCGAAGAAAAAAAAAGAGAGAAAAGAAGTCAGAAGCAAAGTTCCTTTCATTATGATCGCAAAAGAAGGAAGGGCTCGCCCCGACGAGATTACAGGAAAAGAGGGGGGGATGATTACAAAAAGAAGAAAGGAAAGGGAGGAATTCGGTCAGCTCTCGCCCTCCTCTCCCGAATGGCGGTCCTCCTCGCCCCCAAGCGATCGTTCCTTGCCCTTCACCCCATCAAAGAGGGAGCCGAAGCTCTCCTCCTTCTCGCTGGGCGGAGACGGCGGAAACAGGCTCGACAGAAGGTCCCGGACCGCCACCTCCTCGCAACCCTCGGCCAGAATCCCAGACCCCTTCATGGCATTCAGGAGGCATTCGGCAGACTCGATCGAGTTGACTCGCAGCCGCTCCATAACCTCCCCCTCGCCGAAGACCCGGGGCCGCTTGTAGGGAAAAGGCGGCTCGACACTGTCTGGAGGGAAGAGGGCTTCCGTCAGCCGGCTGACCTCGCCTTGGAGACAGCGGTTCTGCTCTTTTAGCGACTCCACCTCGGCCGCCGACCGAGCAGCAAAAGCCTCCTGCTCGCGCGAGCCGGCCTCCTGATCCGCGAGCCGGAGCCGCAGCAGGGCAGTCTCGCCCTCCAGCTCACTGACGCGAGCTTGCAGCACCTTGGCGGACTCGGCATCCTGAAAAACAAAAGGGTCAAACTCTCTGGAAAACATTTTCCAAGTTAAAACAAGGGTTGGTCGACTCTTACCAGCCCGCCTGAAGCCTTGTCGAGTAAGCGCTCGGCGATGCCGAACCGCCGCTCCGCGTCGGCAGCTTTCTCCGTCGCCAGGTCGCGCTCCTGCTCGGCTTTGATCAGGAGTTGGCTGAGCTGGAAGCCACGGCGGACCATCATATGGTGGAGTTCAAAGGCCCTCAGATGCGCCTGCAGGCCCTCGTGACCTATCTGCCGGGGGGTCAGGTTCGTGTAGGCGTCGGCGCCCTCCCGGCCATAGAGGCCGAAGCCAAGGGCAAATGCGTGGCCCGTGGGAGGCCGGCGAGCTCCCCAGGAAGCAGCGCGAGTGGAGACGGAAACACGATGGGCTCCCTCGTCCCAGAGCAGCATCGGCTCGCCGGCCGCGTCCTTGCTCCTTCCCCCCTTTCCAAAGTGAGGGTGGTCCTTTGGAGCTCCCGAGCCACTGGGGGCGACCTTCTCGACGGAGGGAGGAGAGGGGGACCCGCGCCTCTTCTCGCGGGGGGATGATATCTCCTTCAGTGGGCTCGCCGGGGCTTCGTCGGAAAAAACCTCCGGCGAGCTCATGAATCTAACGGGCGACGCGGGCTGCCGTGGAAGGCCTCGCGAGACCACCTTCGCCCTTTTAAGGGCCGAGGGGCGGTGGACCGAGCTCGGCCCCCCAAGCTCCAACCGCCTCTTGCTGGAGGGCTTCCCCCTGACCTCTTCCCGGCACGCCTCAGCCGCGGCCCGGGCCCGCTCGAGCGGATCCGAAAACACCCCCGGGTCGGCGAAGGGAGGGTTCACCGGGATCAGTCGCTCCCCTGCAAAAAAGACTTGGACAAAGAATGAGGTTCTGATCGGTTAGGCCAAAGGGCGAGCGGAAGGTGAGCGAGACAAACCTTCACCGGGAAGGATAAGTAGAAGGGATTCGAGGCCGCGACGGAGGAAGGCGACCTCGAAATCCTTGTACAAGAAGAACTTGTGGAGTTCGGCATCATTACCAGACACTGACGGCGGCCGGTAAACCTCCTCGCTCTTCTGCAAGGGCGAGAACGGGATATTGCCGAGGTCGCCCCGGATGAAGACAATCTTCGACATCCAGTTGTGGTTTTTGTTGGCGACCTCGCGGATCTTTATGGACGTGCCGCCAAAGAAGGCGACCCCGTCGGCGTTGGCTTTGTAGGAGAAGAGCTTGCGGAAGACGGTTAGGTTGAACTCGATCCGCTCTCGGCGGAGGTAGCAGGCGAACCCCACTATCATGGCAATAGCGTTGGGGTTGAGCTGCGCGGGCACGGCGCCATAGTACTTGAGTACCTGGCGGACCTCCGGCCAGAGCGGCAGGCGCAACCCCACCTCAAAGTGCGAGATGGGGAAGGCGAGCTCGTCCTCGAAGAATGAGTTAATGGCCTCATGCTCCGCCGGGAGGCGGGCCACAAAGCCGGCGGGAACGTAATCCGCCACAAACTCGGCGAGCTCGCTCGTCGTGGTATTCCCCTCGAAAAAGCAGTGATCCGCGAAGTTCTGGGCGCACTTGGAGCGGCCCTCGGAGTCGGGGTTTCCTTTACCCATGCTCGCGGAGGAGACGAAGGCGCGCGAGCAGAAGGTAGGAAGGGCAAGGAAAGGAAGGGATGAGAAAGCAATAAAGGCGTAGCCGGGGGTAGGTGGGGATCCCTATTTATAGAAAAGGAAGGGGAAGCAAAACCGACTGACCAGCTCGGCTCGCATACCCCGCTTCGCGTATCCCGTCTCATCACTCTGTACTCGCCGACTTAGGCGAGCCTAGCCAAGGAATCCGAAAAGGCACGCACCACCCGAATAAGAAAAGGCTTGCTCGCGCGATAAAATTTATACACTTTATTTAGCATTAAACAGAAAATTGTCCAGAGCAAAGAAAATCAGAAAAGCGCGTGCGTAGACCAGGCGGCAATGGGGGCGAATACCGGTCGGCTCGCAAGAGAGCCGTCCTCAATTACCCCGGTCTCGCCGACCCGATGCCGTTAACCGCTGCGCAAAGAGTTGCCGAAGCTGCCCCAGGTTCCTGTTCGCCGCGCGCAGGTTCTCGTCAATCTCGTCGAAAAGTATGGAGGAAGATGTGGCCGCATATGCCAAGCTGATCCTCGCCTCACCGGCAAGCTGCGCGCATTCGTTCTGCAGCCTGGAGTTGTCTTTCTTCAGCTCATGAAGCTCGCGCACTAGTTTCTTTAGGACCAATTGGCTTCGCCTCGAACGTTCGGGGCTGTCCACCTCCGAGTCCAGAAAGACGTCCAAGGCGCGCGGCGATGGAAGAGGTGAATAAATGGCCCGTTCGGCGGAGTCATCAGTCGCGGCTGGGTCCAGGAGGCCTGCACAGGAAAGTCGAGATAGCGGGTGGGAGTAGCGAGCGCCAGTTAGAATCAGACGCAAAATGAGGAGGTCAGGGGCATACCTTCAGTGTCCTGGAGGGAAGCAGGAGCGGATGTATGATCGGCGTCCATCCCAGTAACCACAGGAGCAGAGGAGGGATGTTGAGAGTGAAGGCGAGCCGGCGATACCGACCCTCGTGAGCCTGGCTCCACGATTTTGGTGACAATGGGCGAGTCTCGCAGGCGCGGGTCAGGGGAGGACTCGGGCTCCTTGGCGGGTAGACTCTCGACCCTCGGTGTGGAGGCCTCGCCGCCTTGGTCCTGTTCGGCGGTAAGATCCACAAAATCTTTGTCATGAGGGGCCGGGGGAGAACGGTTGGAAGAGTCGGAGCCATGGGCCAAAGTATTCTTTAGGTCGGCAAAGATGTGCTCGGCCTCGGGAGGAAAGGGCCTCGCCCTCTTGGCCGAGCCGAATTCAGCAAAACGGCGGGCCGGGGCGCTCAGATCCATCAGGGCCGCGGCACGAAGGGCGGTCTCCTCGCGCGACTTCGCGAGTCGCTCCATGACTTCTTTCGGGAGCGGCATCTCGGCAGGGCTTAAGTAAAGAAAGGGGGGGGGTCAGTCGAGCAGGCAGGGCATGTATATATAGCCATCGGTGGGCCCTACCAAGAGATTCCTTTCGGCTCCTGTCGCACTCGCAGGATCCTAGTGGGTTGGATGTCTCTTTCCGAGTTTGTGCCAACCTCGCAAAGAGCGGGGATTGTGTACAACCCCGTATCCAGCGAGTGGGCTAACAGGAGCCGATCCGGCCGGCCCAGACCGCCCCCCGAGCCTCAGGTGAGTCCAGCAGGGCATGCCGAGCCGAGCATGCCGAGTACGTGCTCGGCAATCGTCGGGCCGAGCTCGAAGATCGTGGAGCTGACGAGAGGATGTCGTTCGTTGTGAGCCCGACCGAGTACGCACTCGTCCGATACCTGTTCGGCGAGTACCGACGCGACCGTCACCAGCGAGCAAGGGCTTCAGGCCCGACCTTCCCAGGCTCGAGGCGAGGCGAGTCCAGTCCATGGCGCGAGTCAGGACCACGGCGCTGCGAGGGGCGAGTTCAACCGCCGCCCCTCGCCTCGGCGCAGTAGGAGCCTTCTCGCGCCCGTACTCGCCGCCCCCACTCAGTGAGCTCTTCTCAGGGCCGGCTCGTCTTTCAGTTGTGGGGGTGTTTTTACCATGTTACCCCCCTTGGATTGCCTATAGTCCTCGAAAACAGTGACGCCTGGTTATTAGCAGCCCAACTATTCCTATAAATAGGACCCAGGGGGTACCTCAGAAGGCACGCTTTCTTGTGCCCGGTCTTCTAGCGCTTTCTGAGGTACCTTAGCTTCAGCACTTGGCTAAGGAGGGGAAGCGCTCTAAGATCTTCCGGGTGTGTGGTGGGACCTCCGTGCTGAAGCCTTGGGTCTGTTCCCGGTCCTCTCCCTTGACCCTTGGGCTTGTGAGTAGAGAAGTAAGTGTGCGATCACCCCTTCCGCAAGGGTCGGACTCCACAGGGACCGATTTTTTCGGTTTCAACAGCTGGGTCCTCACAGAGATCACTCCTTACCATTAACTCATCAAATCGGTCCATGTACTCGGCGACAGACATGGATCCTTGCTGAAGGAAAAATAATTGGTCGAGCAAGCGACTCCGATACGACGAAGGCTGATACCTTTGACACAATGTATGATTCATGTCCACCCAACTGGTGATGCGATGTATACGATCTCGCTTGCGGGTTCTCTCAACGCTAGACCAACATGCCCTTGTCTGATCTAAAAGTTTAAGTTTCGCAAACTTGATCCGACACTCACCAAATAACTCAAAATGATCGAGATAATATTCCATATCCACGAGCCAATAACTGAAAGACTCGGGACTCGATGAGCCGTCAAAGAGAGGGGCAACAATACGAAACTGACTCTTAAGATCTCTCTCAAAGCGACGATCCTCATAATAATCATCCTTAAGGTAATCGATTCGTGCCGAAGGATCAACACGATTTGCTTGCGTGTGCGGATAAGAATGACGACAATCATCATAATGATCGTCTCTAGCATAGTGGGGTCGTGTCGGTGGGTCAACACGATCTATGAAAGTGGTTGTGCTGCGATCGGAATAATCGTCGTAGTGTCGTGAGGGTCTCCCTGAAGGGGATCTATGAGGGCGGGTGCAAGTGGACTCGAGACCTCTCCGAAGTGAGGAGAGGAATAATTATGACACCTAGACATAATGAAAAACCTATGGACTCTACAACTGCGTATCAAAAAGTCCGCTCAATCTGACTCTGATACCAATTGACGTAGGAGGAATCTATAGGAGGCGGATTAACGACGACCCTAACCCTACATGCTATATAAAGCCCGACGGATTAATCACAAATTAGATAATAAATATTAACATCCAACGCAAATAATTCAAAACAAGACAGTAATTTATTAGGGCAAAAAAAACTTAGGCTTTCCTCCACGTAGAGGGCCAAAGCAAGAGCGCGCGTCGAATCAGTCCTTCATGCAGTTAGAGATTAATCTAGACACAAATAATTGTAATGAATTGAACGCTCAGGCTAACATGTAATAATCCAAATCATGACAATGTCTTACAATTGAATACCAATACAAAAACACCATACGAATGTTAGGGCTGCTGTAATAGTAGTAGATCTGAACGTTGGAGGGTTAAAAGAAGGATTCCGGTGGTGGGTGGGCCGGAACAGGAAAGGGGGAAGGCTGGATGGTGATTAGGAGGGCTGGATCAGGGAGGGAAGTGGCTGGATCTGGCTGAAAAGTCCAGATCTGGACTGATTTTGGGAGGAAAACGACTTGGTGGCTGTTTAGAGGTGGCTGGAAGTTCCTGTGGGAGGGGTTAAAAGCGGCGGCCGACTGTGGAGTGGCTAGGGGCGTCGACATGGTGGTGGGGTGGCTGGGAGGTGATCGGTTGGAGAGGATCTGGAGGTGGTTGCTGATGTCCGGGGGTTCACTGGGGGCTGCCTGTTTTGGAAAGATAGGAAGGCGGAGGGGAGGCAGAATGGACTTGGGAGGAGGTGGGAGGCCGGTTATGGACTGGATGGGAGGGGAAATGGACTGTCGGCAGGGTTTGGGTAACAAAGGAGGTGGCAAAGTGCACCGAGACCTAAATGGGTCCTAGAGCCTAGGCGCAGGAGCGCGCCAGAGGCACGTGAGGCGCAAGAATGAAAAAAAGACAATTTGTTATGAATAACATGTACATTTGTAAGGTTTTATTGATCCATTTATAGTTTGTGCTCTTAAGTGCTACCTAATTTTACTGAAAATCAGTGAATTGGGTGCACTGTTCACTAAAAATCAGTGAATTACGCATTCAATTCACTGATTTTCAGTGAGTTAGGTGTTCAGTTCAATGAAAATTAGTGATTTGGATGCTTGCTTCACCGATTTTCAGTGAATTGGGCACCCAATTCACCGAATATCAGTGATGAACTGGACATCCGTTTCACTAATTTTCAGTGAATTGGGTGCCTAATTCACTGAAAAATCAATGAATTGGGCATTCAATTCTTTGTTTTTTAGTGAATTGGGTGCTCAATTCACTGATTTTCAGTGAATTGGGCATCCAATTCACTGATTTTCAGTGAATTGGGCATCCAATTCACTGAAAATCAGTGAATTGGATGCCCAAGTGCGCCTCAGGTGCGCCCATTCCCTCCTCAGGAGTGCCTGAGGCACATCACCCGCCTCTGTCTGACAAAGGCGGGGGGATGTGCGCCTGGCGCCTGAGGTGCGTCTTTAATAACACAACCCGACCAACACTTTGGGGTTAACGCCACATCTGCCTTGGGATCCCCCAACACATTGTAAACCAAAGAACTCACTTTGGCGGGATTGCCTCCCCTGCTTTTACCCCATCAACATTCTTACATTCAACGAGACCGACCCCCTAGGTTGGATTGCTTGCGCCAAGTAGTATTTTGACTTTCACCAGACTCATTAGGCGCAAGAGGTCTCCATGATTCTTATCGACATGGAAGGGTCCACCCTCCATTGGGTCCACTGGCGCCGGTCCTCTCCTGGACAGCTCGCACCGAGGCACTCATTCAATGGTATGCTCATCGTTACTCCGACAATGTGGTTGAATGCCTTTGCGGAGTCCACCAAATCGACCCCATCGACTCGTATGCGGATGAATTTATCAAGTTGGTCACCTACGTCTCGGAACTTCCACCCGACCACTACTTGTGCTATTTCATGTATGGATTACAACTTCATATCCGCAATAGCATTCACACCCTCCATTCGTCTATCGTCAACCAAGCCATGGACCTCTCCCCGCTCATAGAAGCCAAATTTCTTGTGACATCTGTGAACCCTCATACTAGATCGCCTCCATCCAAACCCCTTACCAATCATACTTTGCCCCCCTCCTAGACCTCCACCACTGTCACCTCCTGTACCTAGCCCAACCATTATGTCTCCAAGCAACAACCGTCCTATCCCTACTCACCTCCCTTCCCACCAATAGTACCATGACTTGTAGAGTAAGGGTGTTTTCGTTACAAGAAACAGTACTCTCCTACTTGTGATTATCCTGTCAAGGAGTTCCGTGGCCTCATAGGTGATGACTGGGAGGAGATCGACGACGGAGTCCCAGGCACTTCGACGGCAGCCACCCCGCAGGCGTATCACTACTAGGCGGCGGACAAGTGGGCAACACCTCAACCTTGGGGACAAGATCGATTTTTTGTCGGGATATATTGTTACGCGCGCGTTACGACAATTTCTTGGAGCATCTTCTTTTGTATTCTTGATCAACATGTATTTTTTTTTGTATTTTGTGTTTTTAATTTGTAAGGTCATTATGGTAATGTGTAAGTGATCCCCCCGCTCTATATAAGGAGGCGTAGGAGTTTTAGGGATGTTTTCTTGATTAGGGTTTGTGATCTCTCTTCGTGGGAGGAACTTCAAGGAGGAACCAGACTCCTGAGGTTAGACATGAGTATCTCTCTTGAGTGTATTCAGTTTCTTAGAGTTTTATTGCAAGTAATTTCTTCTCGGCAACATCCGCCCTGTCTTCTTATTCCCGCATCTGCTCCTTCCTCCTGCTATTTGTTACAGATCGGTTTCAGATCATTCGCCGTTTATCATATTATATGTTGTATGAAGTTCGTATTAGGAGTCGAGACGTATTATATTAATATTTATGTATTTTAATATTTTATGCATCTTCATGTGTTTACGGGTGTGTCACCTGGGGGTTCTATAAATAGACCCTTAGAGTCTTGTAAGAGGTTATCAATGAAATGCAGTCTAGTTCTTGTCCCTTGTTGTGAGATCTTGGTGGCTCTCTCCTCCAACGAGCAACCCCGCCTAGGCAATTGTGGTTCCGGCTGCACGGTATCCTCCACCACCACTCTCTTCCACACTTTTGCCTTTCCCATACACACATGCCATATCTGACATAATATTTACTCTTACACCACTATCTGACATAATATTTCCATCCTTTCTTTATTATTATTATTATTATTATTATCATCATTATTATCCCTTCTCTATCCTGCAGCCAACTTACATCAAGCCATCAATGGTCTTTTTGATTAAATTAATTTGGCAACCTCAACCCACTAATTAATTGAGTTAATTATTTAATTCTTAACTGAGTTAATTAATTACTCTTCAATTAATTATAATGACATTGAGTTTTAGTGCCACGGATGAGGCCGTAATCGCTTCGATTCGTTCTAAGTTACAAGATTTCATGGTCTCCATGGACGCCCTCCTTCGAGACGCCGACACACTCCTCTACCACATTAAGAACCCAACAACCGTCTTTCTGCCGCAACCCGTGTCAATGCCGCTCTCACCGCCGCCTTTTCTTGTGCAATCACCATTTGCACCGGCTGCGGACGTACCACCGCTCTTAGCAGTGATTGACCTTCCGCCATCACCTTCCGTGGTAGTACCTCCACTCCTTGGGCCACCTTCATCAAACGTCATGGCCCCCTTTCTGCCAGCACTTGCTTTGCCGGCCCTCGCCAGACCCGTTCTTGCCTCCGGCCACCACATCGCCCTCAGATCCGTTCCTTCTGCCAGTTGTTGCTTTCCCGACCTACTTGCTGCTGCTGCTCATCACCGCTCCGCCGACCTTGCCAAAGTCATTTTTTCTGCCGCTCGTCTGTCCACCGACACCACCACTACTCACCGCCGCTGCCATCGTCGTTACGCGATATCATGCATTGTTCTGGCAGGAGATTAAGCTGCCAGATAGTCCGGTCCACGTGGAGTTCGATTTTGAGGGCTAGTTCGATTTCAAGGGCGGATGAGATGTTACAGATTGATTTTGGATCATTTGCCGTTTATCATATTATATGTTGTATGGAGTCCGTATTATAAGTCAAGACATATTATATTAATAATTATGCATTTTTAATATTTTATGCATCTTCATGTATTTACGGGTGTGCTACCCGGGGGTTCTATAAATAGACCCTTAGAGTCTTGTAAGAGGTTTTCAATGAAATGAAGTCTAGTTCTTGTCCCTTGTTGCGAGATCTTGGTGGCTCTCTCCTCCAACGAGCAACCCCGCCTAGGCAGCCCCAGTTCCGGCTCCACGGTATCCTCCACCGCCGTCATCTTCTTTGCCTCCGATAACTATTCCGACGAGTTACCACTGTTACGGAAGTAGGCCCGTAACACTATTCAACTAAGAAATGGTAATGTTCGATGAATTATTGGAGTGACACTCATGAATAAGGTAATTGGAAATATATTTGGGTGATTTTGCTATGGTACATTAAAGGATAGAATATGCATTAACTATAGAGGTATATAAAATTAGTATTGCGAGATCTGGAAGGAGACTGGTGGGTCTAAGATAACATGGATAAAATAGTTCTAAATTAGTTAACACAAAATAAAGGAATGCTTCTATCAGGGATTATTGGAGTGACAACTGAAAACTATCAATGATATGGAATTTGTAAATAGATTTTGTTGATTTTGAAATGTAAAATGAAAAGGTTGAAAATGCATCAACTTTACGAGCAAGTTAGCATCGCAGGATTTGGAAGTTGAATAACAATATAACATACATAAGGCAGGATAAAAGTTCTAATTATTTTGCGAAGAATAAGTTTAACACAACATGCATGAATGGATGGAGTACGGAGATTTATCAATTCTAAGCGAAATGGTTGGACAAGGCTAATGTCCTGTTTGAATAACTGCATCATCTTGCTGCTATATTACTGAGTGCCATGCTGTCAATGTTGATTTTGTATTTTTGTCTGTATGACCTCTAAAGCTGGCCTGTTTTTCCCTTCATAGATAGATACAACTTGTGTGGCTAAAGAACATGCGTTTCTTATCTATATTTGCTATCCATGTCTTACTGTATTTCTAGCAATTCTTTTCTGGACTTATATTTTCTTCTGGTTTCCTAGTGTTATATTATTAGTCAAGGGATGCCGTGTTCATCTTTGGAGAGAATCGAGATGAAACTTGAAAATTTGAACTCATGTTGATGTTGTAAAGCTAATAACTGCTTACTATGCTTCTGCATCTACATCATTAGACGATAAATTTCCCTTCAAATGTATTAATATTTGCTGGCAGTACATGGTATCTGCTACTAATTTTAATTTGACAAAGTAACTCAATTAGAAACATGGAAGTTAGATGTGGAAACATCCACGATTTTTCCTTCATTATCTTTTCCATTGTGCTCATCTTTCTCGAGCTAGTTTTAATTTTGTTGGGCTTTCTTGTGCTAGTTTAATTTGCTTTCCTGGAATCATTCCTTATAATCATAAAAAAAACTTATCATAACTACTTCGGATTGGCTTTATAAGTTTTCACTTTTCATTTGTTCATGTCGGGTACAGTCGGAGGTGTTAAACCTAAATTAAAAGAATCATCTTTAACAACTTTCATCCATATTACCTTTGTTCCACCGTTCGCCTACACGATCCTTCGACAATTGACACTAACTTTATATATACTTGTCTAATTAATACATTTTCTTACCTTGTAGTTGCTCAAACAACATAAAATTTTTATATCATCATATCTTTGATAAATGTCAGTCTCACCATTTCCCTAATATAATCATATTCTTTTTTTTTTTTTTTTTTTAGACATTCATTTTAGTATTCTATTCTCATTTTTTTAGTACACTCAACTTAGATATCGTATCTTTTACCACTCAACGACCTAGTATACACAACATCGCCGGCATAATACACACCATCACTACCATAATAGAAGTTTTATGAACTTTATTTCAATTCTTCAAGGTTCCCCCTACCACAATGTACTTCTGAGACATTTCTTCAGTTTAACCACAAAATCTCATTCTTTTGAATAATTAATCCATAGTATTTGTACTTACCATATCTAGCTATCTCCCAATTATAATATGTGATGCAGGACCAAGAGTCCACCTACCCGCTACCCTGAAGTCCACCAGGGACCACCTTTGAGTCCACCAAGGTGGTTTATCAGGCCACAGCCTGCACACTGCAACCCATCTCTGGTCCTACCACATGGTAGATAAGTTGTTGTGGTCGGGGTTCGATCCCTCGATCTCCTTGATAAACATCCTTCAGCGCAAGGAATATCACCAACCGAGCCACACTTTTATGTTGCAGGACCAGGAGTCCACCTGCCCACAACCCTGGAGTTCACCAGGGGCCCACCTTGGAGTCCACCAAGAGGGTTTATCAGGGCCGTGGCCCGTACACCCACCCCATCTCCGATCCCACCACAGGGCCGATAGGTTGTTATGGTCAGGGGATCGAGCCCCAGACTCAATAATCTATCGTCCCTGAGTGGGACTGGGGATGAGTTGGGGTGTACGAGCTGCAACCCTGATAAATCACCTCGTGGACTCCATGGTGGCGGGCTGGTGGACTCCTGGTCCTGCATCAATATGATATATTGAATATTGATAATTGCTAATATGGCTTAACCCCTCCTAAAATTGCAAATCATGCAATTGGTCTTTGTTATGTAATTCCAAGCTTTTTTATGCTCAAAAAAAAAATCTCGTTTGTTCCTTTTTTACTTGACCTAGTAAACACCTCATTGATTAAAACTATACTGTTGGCTAAAACCATTCAATAAGGCACTTTATTTTGGCTTACTTTTGTAAGCATTTGCATTACTATTACAAAAAGATAAAGATTTAGTGTTGATCCTTGATGAAACCCACCGTGATTTAATTCATGTGGTATTCGATCATATACTTATCTAGATGAATAAGAGTCATATGATTCTTTTCTTTGTTATATATATACACGATTCTATCCATTTTATTAGCACAATATTCACTTACATAGTTGATTTTTCCGACATGAAAGTCTATGCACCATATCTATTTATCATATCTTTATTGTTTGACTCATTAATTCGATTCCTTATAATTAGTACAATCTTGAATATCTCCTTTATTAATAAATAATGTCATTAAGGTGATTCTTCTCCAATCATTCGACATTTTCTTATTCTTTAGAAATCTACCAACAAGACTTGTCAACCATTCCATTGCAATATACCCACAACTTTTCAAATCTCAATGAGTTTTAATCCTTATATTTATTCATCTTTTTCAATGATAATTTTGCTTCTTTTTTTGGATCAATGTAGATATACCTAATTATTATGTTAAATATCTTCTTTAAAAAATATTTCTTCTTTAAGCTCTCATTTAGTAATTTCTAGAAGGTATTTTCATTTCTACTTGATATATTTATCTTTAATTGTGATCATAGTATCTTCATTTTTAACGTATATAACTTGATCAAAATATCTATCTCTTTTCTTTAGCCTTAGCTTATATGTGCACCTCTCCTTTTAAAAAACTTGCGAAGTGTAGTGAGTAAAGCAAAAGTTACATCTTTTGATTTAACCATTCTTTAAACTAACATAGTTTCTCCTTAATAAATTTTTTGTACGTCATCACTCCACCACAAGGTCTCGTTGATATATTTCTACTTTCCTAATGATTCCAAAGTCACCTTATCACATTGATTTGTCTCCACTTGTTCGTCTCCTTTAATTATTTACCTTGGCAAGTCTAATTATTTACCTTGGCAAGTCTTTTAATTTTCTTATAATTCATATAAGCCTTCGTCGATATTCAATTTTACCACTCTTTAAATTAATATATATTTATACTAGCAATTTTTTGTACTTCATCACTCTACCACTAGGTCTCATTGATATATTTTTTACTCTCCTAGAAATTTATGATAATTTTCTTACTGATACTAAAGTCACCTTATCACATAACTGTTGTTTGTCTTTTGCGCACCGGTTGAGGTATTGTCGTGTGACCTTAAGGTCTTGTGCTTGAGTCCTGGAAGCAACCTCTTGCAAAGATGCAGGATAAGATTTGCCTACATTTCACCCTTGTGGTGAGACCCTCCCTGGACCCTTGCTGCGTGGGGATGCTTTGTGCACCGGGCTGCCCTTTTTATTTATTCTTTTAAAATTCACCTATATAATTACTACTATATGTTGATTGGTTAGACTTTCTTCTGTGGTCATCTGACAAACTTTGCAAGATGCTTCCTCTGTCCTTCTAAACAAAAAGAAGTTTATTAGTGATCAAATGGCTCAACTTATACTCGTAACTAAAAGCTCTTTTTCTTTCAACTTTTACTCTTAACTAAAGGCTCCTTTTATTAAAGTTTGTGTTCACTATCCTAATATTATAGGGAATGTCAAGATCAAATAACTTCTCAAGCATAGCTTCTTCTCCAATCATTCAATATTTTCTTAGTCTTTAAAATTTCATTGAAATGATTTTCATCCTGATATGAACTAAATATTAAGAGGTATTACAATGAGAAGAATGACTATGGGAGGAGAGAGCCGGAGGAGGGGAGAAGAAGGAGATGAGAGGAGGAAGATACTTAGGGAGCAACCCTAATCCCAGAACATCCAAGCATACTCAAAAGATAGTCTTCCCCCTCTTATATACATGAGGGGGTGCGAATAACAAAACAAACAACTAATGCTGAATTTAAAGATAACGGGCCGGCGTGCGCAATCGTAATAATGCCGGCGTCTGGAAAAACTGTCTTGTCCTCAAGGCAGTGGTCAGTGATCTGGCAGCGGACGGTCCGTGGAGGCAACAGTGCTTGAGGGGCCGGCCCCCCAGGGGTTCCCGAGGGACCCGAAGTCCTCCCAGGTGACTTCCGGGTCACAGTCGCCGATGATGGCGTGGAACTCTTTGACGGCGCAAACATGCACAGGGGAGTATGGCTGGCGGCAACGGAAGCACAAGCCCCTGCTGCGAAGGTCATTGTACTCGCTGTTGGAGAGGCGTTGGGGTGGAGGGCGTCCAGGGCACTGATCCCCGTGTCCTGGTCGTGGCGGGACTGTCGGCGGTCGACCCTGCAGAAGGCCCGCCAGCGGGACGGGTGGCCGCGAGTAGATGTCGGCCTCGACCAAGCGGGCCAAGTCGAGAGCATCAGAGAGCGTCCGCGGATTGTGCGTGCGGAGGCGGGAAAGGATAGTGGGGAGGAGGCCTTGCATGAAGAAGGCAAGGTAGTGATCCGGCGGAAGGCCCGGAACGTGGGTCACCAACGTAACAAACTCATCAAAGTATTCCTCCAAGGAGGCCGATTGCCGCACGCCGCACAGACGCTCGATAGCAGAGCCAGTGTAGCGGAAGTCGTAACGACCAATCATTTCCTGCTTCAAATCTGCCCAAGTAAGGGCAGGGTTGGACTGGAGGAGCCAACGAGCTCAATGAAGAGCTTAGCCATCCAAGCCGACGAAGACGTGGGTGACTTTGTCCTGCTCAAGAGTGGAGTGTAGTTCGAAAAATTGTTCTGCCTTGGCGATCCACCCCATTGGGTCTACGCCGGTGAAGGATGGAATGTCGAGGGAGAGGGCGGGGCGACTTGCCAGGGGTAGCGGTAGCGGAGCAGCCGGTGGAGTATCAACCACCGGGGGTTGCCCTAAGATAGATGCCGCTGCGGAGGATTCCGCCGCAGAGGCAGTGGTCGGCGCCACCAGGGAGTCCAGCTGAGTGAGGATGGCGGACAGGGAGGCGGGGAGAGAGGCGATGGCTTGGTCCTGGGCTTTGAGGCGACGGGCGATGGCGTCGTTGTCCATGGGGTCGGCGGGGATGTCTGGATGCAGCCGGGTTGAGCGGGGCATGGACGGCCGACGATAGTTCGGGCGATGCAGGAGCAGTGCGATGGCGCGAGCGAAGTTGCGATGCGATGGTGCGGGCGAATTCGCGGTGCGAGGGCATGGCGAAGTCGCGGTGCGATGGCACGGGTGAAGTCGCGGTGCGATGTCCTGTGCGATGTCGCAGGGCGAAGGCGCGAGCGACGCGGATGGCGATGCTGAACTGGCGACGCGACGAGCGGGGCTGAGCGACGCGGGATTGGGCGACGCGGAGAGCGGGGCTGAGCGACGCAGCAAAGGGAGACACAGGCGATGTCGTGGAACTTGCCGATGCCGAACAGGGCGAGGCCGAGCGAAGGCGTCTCCAGCGGCTTTGTGGCGGGCGGAGCGGCTGGTCAGACCAAATGATACAAACTAAATATTAAGAGGTATTACAATGAGAAGAATGACTATGGGAAGAGGGAGCCGGAGGAGGGGAGGAGGGGAGGAGAAGAAGGAGATGAGGAAGATACTTAGGGAGCAACCCTAATCCTAGAACATCCAAGCATACTCAAAAGATAGTCTTCCCCCTCTTATATACATGAGGGGGTGCGAATAACAAAACAAACAACTAATGCTGAATTTAAAGATAACGGGCCGGCGTGCGCAATCGTAACACATCCACTCTGCTACAATATGCCTACAATCTTCCAA
Organism: Platanthera zijinensis; assembly: GCA_039513925.1. Classification (NCBI taxonomy): domain Eukaryota; kingdom Viridiplantae; phylum Streptophyta; class Magnoliopsida; order Asparagales; family Orchidaceae; genus Platanthera; species Platanthera zijinensis. The sequence goes on along the minus strand of CM077078.1, from coordinate 104,891,569 downwards.
ATCTCAATGAGTTTCTCATTGTAACCTAAAGCCCTATGTCTATTCTTCTTCAACACTAATTTCACTTCCTTTTTTGGTATCAATGTAGATATACCTAATTATTCTTTTAATTACGCTCTTTCAAAATGATTTCCTCTTTAAACTCTAATTTAACAATTCTAAAATATAATTATATTGCTGCTTGTTATCTTCAGCTTTAATTAAGATCTCATTTTCTTCATTTTAATGTATGTGTATCTAGCTTGACCTCCTTTTATCCCTCCTCATTACTAAGTTTATTATATAAACAATCAAAAGATCTAGCATTTGCTTTTCTCATTAGAAATTCATTAACTTTCTTATAATCCATATAAGCTTTTATGATATTCTATTTACTACTCTTTAAATGAACATATTTTCTTCGCAGTAACTTTTTTACTTCAGCACTTTACTACCAGATTTCCTTGATATATTTATGTTCTCCTAGAGCATTTATGATAATTTTCTTAATCCTCGTATGTCACCTTATCACATAGATTTGACTTCAATAGAAAAGAGCTCTAATTTACCTCATTTAAGTGGCATTTGGTTAGCTTATTGGCTGCGGCGCGACTGAAACACACCAGAGTTTTGAGAGAAAGTATTGTTTGGCGCAGCTTATATCGAAACGGTGGTTAAAAAAATCCACTATTTACTGTATAACATCCGCCACGATTTTTTTTGCGTCCAGGCGCAAAAGCACCGCTGCCTTCCCCCGATTCCGTTTCGAGGACCCTCCCCCGATTCGGTCTGGAGTCCCTCTCTCCGATCGAAGATCTTCTCGCCGGCGGGCCTTAAGAGACCACAAACGACCGTCGTCATTTCTTCTAGCCTGATCCTGTCTCGAGGACCCTTCCCCGATTCCGTCTGGAATCCTTCTCGCCGATCAAAGATCTTCTCGCCGGCGGACTCGAAGAGACCACAAACGGCCGTCGTCATTTCTACTGGCCCGATACCGTCCTCGTTCCCATCCCCGATTCCGTCTGGAATCCCTCTCCCTGATCGGCAAACCTTACTCCGTCTGGGGCTCATGGACTCACTGCCGCGACACCTGTAAGGTTTGATTATACTCCCCCTGATCCCTAGTTTTTAATTCCTCCATGGAAGATCCAATACTGAATGGTTTCGTTATGTGAGTAATCCGAACATCGCATGATTAGTTTCACTTATTAGATGTTTGATCTGTAATTTGTAGCAAGTTTGATGTGCATAGCTGTCTGCTGAACTTGCTTCAGGATAATGGTTCACTGGTATCCATATTTTCTTTGCCTGGGAGTAGCTGTCAGGATGGACACCTAGTTTTAAGCTACATTTTTCTATTGTTCTGGTTTGTAATGTTTACATAATTTTCATTTCGTATTATCGTTGACTACTATGGAAGTTATGATTGTTTGATCAATAACCCCTGTTAAGTAGGGCTATTAATTTTTTTTAGGAAAATATTACTTAATTGATTCTGGCTATCCGCTTCAAAGGGGTTACTTGATTGGTTGGTAATTATGTTATGGGAAAAAATGTTTTTTTTCATATATTAAATGGTTGGTAATTATGTTATGGGAAAAAAAATTCACTCAAATTTTTTTTTATTTCCAAACAACTTTTTCAAAATTCCGTTTTGGAAACTCCATTTCATCCAAACAGTTTTTTAACAAAACTTCTTTTTCTAGAATCGGTACTTTTTCTATCAGCAACTTTTCATCAGCAGTTTTCCATCAGCAACAACCCAATCAAACAGAGCCTTAATGATTTATCTTTGAAGATTGATTTTTTTAGTTTTCAAATTCCACTACTTAATTATAGGACAATTTTTTTTCTTTTTATTGTGTTATTTATACATTTAAAATTCACCTCTATAATTACTGCTTTATGTTGGTTGGTCAAACTTTCTTCTGGATGATCACCTTAGAATTTGCAAGGAGCTCTCTTTCTTTCTTAGCAATTTTTTTTCTATTAATGATCAAATGACCCGCCTTTACGTGCAAGTAAATGCTCCTCTTCTTTCTTAATATTTGTGGTCTCTATTTTTAGATTATAGGCAACAACAAAAAAAGTGTTGTTTCTCTCAATTTATTTATATCTCCTATTTCATACCGACCATGGATCTACCCATATTCCATCCTACTAGAACTTATATGTCCATTTAAGTGGGCACAAGTAATTATCATTTCCAAGTATACCTTGGGGGATTAAGGCATCCATCTCTTTTTGAAAACAAAATATTGCAAAACAAGACAAAGTGCTGACAGCATGCACCTGGAGAGTTTAGACATGCTGGGGATCACCCAACGAACCAAGTGGGGTAGGCTAGCTTAGATCTTTAGGGCTAACTTAGGGGGAGATGATATTTTTTCTTGCATTTTTATTTCATATGCTTTACTTATTTGAAACTTCTTATTTTGATGGGCTATGTTATTTGCATCTCTGCCATATTACATGGCATATAAGTGGTTATGTTATATGTTGGATTTATCGAGGGAGCATTTTAATTTTTTCCTAAGGCCGGTCCAAGAGTTCCTCTCTTGGAAATTTTTTCCCTTGCTTTCTCTCTCTCTCTTTTCCCAATCTCTCCATTGTCGGTACCCGCGAACTCTAAGGTAACATTTGGTCTAATTTGCCATATTCAACCGCTCGCTTAAACTGCGGGGAACTAACCTCTTGTTTGTCGTGTCATACTCCTGAGCTTGCGTCATGTGCTAGTTCGTTGAATGCGCACAACCAATTTTTCCTATCATTGGTCCAATCCCGCTGGCTATGTACAGTGCGTCATGTGCGAGCCTCGACCTTTTTTGTCATCCACATACAACTAGTTCCGCTCAATCCTCAACATGATGTCGTCTACCGCGTTAGAGTGTCTCGCTCGAGCCCCGACACAGTTATTACTGCCCTTCTTGAGCACCTCACTCCATCCGACTATAAAAAAAATCTTCTCACCTGATTGACACCATGATGAATTGCTCACCTCCATTCAACTGACCCTCCATTGAATTGACTTATGGATGGAGTAATCCTCCTCCTCTCACCACCCTCCAAGCTAGCTTACTTCGGTTTGCTGGCACTCCTTCCTTGATCTACTTCCTGAACCCCTCCAGAGTTGCGTTCATGGCCAAGGCACCTGCACATGCTCCTCGTACATTGGAAGTCCCCTTACTTCAATGGCTCCGACCCCATGAGGTGGATTGCTAAGGTCAAACAATTCTTTGACCTCCGCCTTACACCAGAGACCCAAAAGGTTTCCCTCATGATTTTGGGCATTGAAGGGTTCATTGGCTTTATCAAACTACATCAACTCTAACTCTGGCTGGCCTCAAGAAGGAACTCATCAAACGCTATGACATATTGGCTTCCGTTACTCCGCAATGTGGTGGAATGTTAGCCAATTTGGTTTCTTCGCCACATGTATTAACTAGTTCATCACACTCATAAGGCATGTGTCTGTCCTCCTTTCGAATCATTATTTGGGGTTCTTCTTGCAATAGCTCCTTATCGACATTCACTCCCGACTTCGCACTCACCATCCCTTTACAACCATTGGCGCCAAGAACATTGCCCGCTTGGTCGATGCAGACTTCTTGATGAAGACCTTCTACTATTACCTCCCTTCGACCGGTTTGTCAGTCATCAACTTAGTTATTAAAGGCGCAAGGTGCACCAAGGTGCAAAGAGGTCTTGGAGTCTAGGCGCAAGGCTCATGGCGCAGGCGCGCGTCTCACGAATGCAAGGTACAACCACCTCCATTTTAAATAATTAACTTTAAATATCATTTCAGCTTCTCAATCAAAATTTTCATTTACTCTACTAATTAATCATTCATTACTATTGTTTATATCTCTTAAAAAATAGAATCAATGTGGTCACTTGCATCATATTTAAGTTCCAACACACAATTATGTTTCACAAACACTAAATAAATAAAAAATTATTGAGTTCTTACATTAATTTTTTTACTTTATTATTGAAAAAAAGTTACAAAAAAATCTCACTCAGACGCGCCTTTTATGTTCTAAAGGCGCAAATATGGCACACGAAGGCGCAAATCTTTGAGCCTGGTGAGCCTTGAGCCTTAGGCGTGCCTTTAACAACATGGGTCGACAGTAACTGACCACCCTTCCTCCCATTGCCCACCGCCCACCGCCCACCGCCCACCGCCCACCGCCCACCGCCCACCGCCCACCACAAAAATATCTTTCCTTGACCACAAAATTTCCATTCACCGCCCTTACTTCTCAAGACATCTCCCCTCCTCTCCCTAGCTACCATTCCGTGCCCACACTTTTCCAATTGGGGGTATAATGAGCATTTATGAACAGGGGCATGTGTTTTTGTTGTACATAAACTTACACTCCCATGTACGAGTTCTTTTTGAAGGAGCTATGCCTATTATTGGGGATGACGAGAGGATTTTCAAGCTCTTGAGGTGGACGAGGGTACCTCTCTTGAATCTCCCATATGCAATTGACACCCTTTGTACAACACCACAACCTTTTGTCAACCCATGTCAGGTGACAACAAACTCATATGACTTTGGCCTTGGCGCTATTAATGCTATGCTCGACACCATCTAGCCACACACACTCGGGACTGTTTGTTAATTGGGCCTACATAACGGTAGCGTTTGCACATACGAGGAATCGTAAACCTTGCGTGATGATGCCTCCCTTTGCCGCACCATTATAATATTTCAGGCCATCTAGAAGATAGACGTCGTGGACCTCTCAGATCTACTATAACACATCAACGCGATGTCAACCGAGGCCATTCTAATTTCCCCCCAACTTTTGCGCATTTTCGATGCATTTTCCCACTATGTTTTTTGCTACCTATGGCTCGCCTCTTCATAGGACCACCAAAAACATCATTCCACATGTCGGGGGGGGGGCATGCACACTAGGGGCCTGATTTGACAGAGCTTCAACCTTTTCCAGTCTAGTGTTTCTTGTTTTCAAGAAGGGTGGTAGTTGGCGCTTTTGCGCTGATTACCTAAAGTTGAACAAAACCACCATCTTGAACAAATATCCCATCCCTGTCATTCAACAGTTGTTGGATGAACTTCGCCTCGCCGCATACTTTTCCAAGTTGTCCTTGTGCTCTAGCTACCGCCATATTCGAGTACGTGCGGAGGACATTCCCAAAACGACATTCCGAACTCATGGTGGCCATTTTGAGTTTGCCATTTTGTCCTTTGGCCCGATGAAATGCCCAAACATTATGCCATGATGAATGGTGTTTTCCAGCCAATGCTTTGTAAGGACATTCTAGCATTTTTCGATGATATCAGTTGAATAAATTAAGAGAAAATAATTGAATGCTTTATTCTTCCTCAAAGGGGCTATTTATAATGTTACAACGAGGTGACACGTCATCAATCCGTGTGCACCAATAATTCCTAAATAGGAATCACACTATTTAGGATACAAAAATATTCTCTGAATATTCTCTAATTAAATATATTATTATATATAGAATATTCTCAGAATATTCTCTAATTAAATATTATACGAATATTCAACTCTCCCCCTCAAGTTGAGAATATATATTGACCATTCCCAACTTGTCAATATTATCTTTGAAGTTGTCACTGCTTAGCCCCTTGGTAAAGACATCAGCAAGTTGATCAAATGAGTTTACAAAAGGAGTGCAGATATTTCCCTTGTCAAGGTGGTCTCTAATGAAGTGTCTATCAACTTCCACGTGTTTTGTCCTGTCATGCTGAACTGGATTGTGTGCAATACTAAAGGCAGTCTTGTTGTCACAGTAGATAGTAATAGGATTGTCCCCTTGAAAGCCCATATCTCGAAGAATAGCTTTCAGCCACAGTTCCTCGCAAACACCTTGTGCCATAGCCCTATACTCTTCTTTGGCACTTGATCGGGCAACCACATTCTGCTTCTTGCTTTTCCACGAAACCAGGTTGCCTCCTACAAAAGTGCAATACCCAATGGTAGACTTTCTATCATCTTGACTACCAGCCCAATCAGCATCAGTAAATACTTTAACCTTTAGTGATTGGTTGTTTTTGAAAAGAATTTCACGTCCTGGTGCTTTTTTAGATACTTTAACACCCTGAAGGCCGTCTGCTGATGTCGAATCGAAGGAGAGTGCAAATACCTGCTTAGAACACCCACAACATATGTAATGTCAGGTCGTGTATGCGACAAGTATATGAGTCGTCCAACCAAGCGTTGATATTTTGAGGCATCAACCTTTTCTCCACCAGTATCTGCATCAATTCTGTGATTAACCTCAATAGGGGTGTCCACGGGGGCACACCCAAGCATCCCAGTTTCTTCAAGAAGATCCAAAGTGTACTTTCTTTGGGAGATGAAGATCCCTTGTTGAGATCTTGCAACTTCAATTCCTAAGAAATACCTCAGCTTTCCAAGATCTTTAACTTCAAATTCTCTGCTTAGTTGCTCTTTCAAGTGGATGATCTCCTCCAAGTAATCCCCAGTAATGATGATGTCATCCACATATACAATAAGGATAAAGATCAGGTTACCCTTCCTCTTGATAAAGAGAGTGTGATCAGCTTGGCTTTGAATGTATCCAAGTTTCAGCATGAACTTGTAGAACCGTCTGAACCATGCCCTCTGCGACGGTTTCAAGCCGTACAAGGCTTTTAGAACACGACATACCTTTCTCTCGGACCCTTTGATAATAAGGCCAGGGGGAATATCCATGTAAACTTCCTCTTCCAGATCACCGTTCAAAAAAACATTTTTGATGTCGAACTGAAGAAGATCCCATCTTCGACTCGCAGCACAAGAAAAAAGTATACGGATTGTGTTCATCTTTGCAACAGGAGCAAAAGTATCCTGGTAGTCAATACCCTGAGCCGGTGTATAGCCCTGAGCCACCAAACGGGCTTTGTACCGTTCCACTATACCATCTTGGTTTTGTTTGACTGTGAATTGAAGACCCAACGAGATCCAACCGTTCGCTTCCCAGGAGGAATATCTACAAGCTTCCATGTGTTATTTTTGTGCAAGACACGCAATTCCTCCTCCATTGCCTGTTTTCACTCAGGTACCTGAACAGCCTCCTGCCATGTCTTAAGGATCATAATAGATGAAAGAGATGAGATAAAAGCTTTATGGGCCGGAGAGAGGTGAGAATAACAGATGTAGTTAGCAATAGGGTGTTTGGTGCTACCCCGTTTACCTATAAGCCTGGCAAGAGGAATATGAAGATCATCATCGGAATCTGGTGTGGAGACGGTCACCGGTACTGGAGAAACATCCTCAGTCTGTACTTGCTCGACATTTTTGGGACGGCGAGAGTAAGTGTATAATATAGGTGGAGCGGAAGTGGAAGCAATAGGAAGGGGAGACTCGATGGGAGCAGCGGGAGAAGAAAGAGAAGTGGCAACAATAAGAGAAGTGACAGCAATAGGAAGGGGGGACTCGATGGTCTCGTCACTGGTAGTAGAGATCTCCCCCCGACGAGGACCGAAGTAGGACTCCCCCTCACGAAAGGTAACATCCATCGTGCAATAGTAGCGACGAGTCGGAGGATGATAACACCGATACCCTTTGATGGTAGGGGAGTATCCAACGAAAACACATCAGAGGGAACGCGCATCCAGTTTATCGCGATGCGGCGTATGAACATGGACAAAGCAAACGGAGCCAAAGATACGTGGAGGAAGATGAGAAGTGTGGACTACGTGGTTTTTTGCAAGATGTGAGAGGGGCATATCAAAGGAGAGAGCACGAGACGGAAGACGATTAATGAGATGCGCAGCCGTGAGAACGACATCACCCTAGTAGGATTTGGGAAGGTGCATTGCAAGGAGTAAACACCGAGCCACTTCCAGCAAGTGCCGATTCTTCCGCTCAGCCAACCCATTTTGGGTAGAAGTATGAACACATGTGGTTTGATGTAGGATGCCATGATCGGCAAGATAGGCTCCATTATCACTACGAAGCACACGGATTTTCCCGCCAAATTGTTGGGAGACCATTTTATGAAATTTTTGAAAACAGGAAAAAATCACTTTTTTGTTTCAGCAGATATAACCACGTAGTGCGTGATTGACAATCAATAAACGTAACAAACCATTTATAGTCAGATAAGGATGTGACCCTGGATGGTCCCCAAACATCAGAATGAATAACATCAAATGAGTGTAAACTAGGAACAAAAAGATGACTAGTTTTGTGACGAACATGCTTAGACTGCTCACAAGCATCACAAGAAAAAAACTGAATTACATGATTAAAGACAGGAAACAGTTTAGTAAAGATATAAAGTGGAGGGATGACCAAGGCGTTGATGCCAGCGTCAGACGTCATGGAGAGTAGGAGTTTTGGTGGATGATAGAGCACTGGGAGAAGTTTGGTTTAGCAAGTACAGTCCGCCAATATTTCTACCACTGCCAAGCGTCCGCCTCGTAGCCAGATCCTGAAATACACAAACATCAGGAAAAAAGGTTACATAACAGTTCAACGAAGTAGTCAAGTGACTAATAAAAAGCAAATTGCGAGGAAAAGACGGGACATGTAAAACAGAGGACAAGGATAGGTCGGGAGAACAAGTGACAGTCCCTTTACCAGCAATGGCTGTGAGGGAGCCATTAGCAGCAATAACCTTATCTTGACCAGAAAGAGGAGTATACGAGGTAAAACCTGAGGCAGAGCCAGTCATGTGGTCCGTCGCACCGGAGTCGATAATCCACTCGGAAGACAGAGCATGAGCACTGGACAGACCTGAAGTGGCAATAGAAGCATGAGAGGCAGCAGTAGTAGACTCTTTGTGGGAGCGCAACATACGTCGGAAGGCCTCTAACTCGGCCGCAGACAAACTACCAGAGGTGTCCTCCAGAACCTTAGTAGAGTGTGCAGAAGACTGAACACGGTCACCAGAAGAGCGGCCACCTCCGCGATATCCACCTCTACCACGAGTACCAGAACCTCGACCGGCTGGTGCAAGGTGCGGATGCAGGCGAAAGCAGGAGTCTTTGATATGGCCTTTTTTCCGCAGTGACTGCAAACAGGAGGGGGACCACGGGAAATCCCAGCGAGCGCAGAGTGGTCAGTAGTAGAGCCAAGAGTGCGGCGACGGTTCTCATCACTGAGGAGCATGCCGAAGGCCTCCCGAAGAGAAGGAAGAGGCTCACGGTTAAGGACATGCAGGCGAACAGCATCAAACTCCATGTTGAGCCCCATAAGGAACACGTGAACACGGAAGCGATCTTTATCTTTCTGGAGGGCCTTTGCATCAACAGTACAAGCAACAGTAAAAGTGTTGAAGAAATCCAACTCCTGATAAAGACGCTCAAACTCAGAGTAGTATGCGGCAACGGTCATCGTACTCTGCTTTAGCTCAAGAACACGGCGAGTGAGCTCATAGACTTGCATCGAACTGCCTGCCTGAGAGTAGGTATCACGAGCCCGAATCCAGATATCATAAGCGGAGTCCAACAACATATAACTGCGATACACCTGAGGGGACATCGAGTGAAGTAACCACGATACCACCAGAGAATTGTCCGCATCCCATTTTTTCCATGAGGGATCGGTATGCGGGGGCTCAGTCGTGGTACCATCAATAAGTCCATATAACTAGTGACTGCAAATAGCATGTTGGGCTGCCCTGGACCATTCCAGGTAATTCGTGCCATCCAAGGCAACTGTGGTGATCTTCAATGAGCCAGATGGGCCATGACTCCAGGGTGGATCGACAGTCGAGCCGACATGAGCGCCGGTCAGAGGAGCCGAGATTCCGGGAAGAGTACCGGATTGGGAAGCCGGGGAGACAACAGATTGATCATTCATCAAGGTGAAACACAGATCTGAACAAGCAGACGAACAAACGGTACACCCTATGAGTGTCCCTTAGATCATGACGCCGGACGGAACACCGGAGGGCGAGAGCACGACGTGTCTGGCTGCATCCATGGTATTCAAAAACGGATGGGACACCGGAGACATAGGAGAAGAAGGTAGAAATCCCTAGGGGTCCGAGATTCCGGCGAGGGCCGGCCGTTCAGGCCATCGCCTTGACCAGGCGACACCGTCGACCCTGCGGGAACAGGCGACGAAACCCGCGAGATGTGCGAACCCGCAGGATTCCGCCGCAAGGACTGCGTCCGCCGCTAGATCTGCGTCCGGCGTCGGCGTTAGGGGAAAAAGGGGGGGGGGGGCTCGGTCGACGGAAGCCGACGACGCAGGAGCGACACGGTCGAGCGGGATTAGACGGAAGGGCGCGGGATTCAACCTGGGACCTGTGGGTTATGGGATTAGACGGAATCCCTCTGATACCAAGTTGAATAAATTGGGAGAAAATAATTGAATGCTTTATTCTTCCTCAAAGGGGCTATTTATAATGTTACAATGAGGTGACACGTCATCAATCCGTGTGCACCAATAATTCCTAAATAGGAATCGCACTATTTAGGATACAAAAATATTCTCTGAATATTCTCTAATTAAATATATTATTATATATAGAATATTCTCTGAATATTCTCTGAATAAATATTTATACGAATATTCAACTATATCTTGGTATACTACTTATCTTGGCAGGATCATTTTCACCGTTTGGAAGTTACGCATGCGACATTGTAGTGACATGAACTTTTTGTTACCTCGAAGAAGAGCTCCTTTGGTCAAAAAAGGACCAGCTACATGGGACACTATCTTTGCTCGCGTGGTCTCTATGGACTATGATAAGATTGAGGTTGTCTTGCATTTACCAAACCTTTAGTCCTTGCGAGACGTGTGGAGCTTCTTGGACCTTATCAATGATTACTTCTACTTCATTCAAGATTGTGGCAAAATTGTTTTGTCGCTCTCTACTCTCCTCAAGAAGACATAAGACAAACATTTCTCATGGCCCACAGAAGCGCCCATGACCTTCTCCGCTCTCAATGTTGAACCGATGCGGCCCCAATTCTTGTGATACCCGATTTCACTTAGTTGTTCATCATAGAGTGTGACACTTCGACCACAGATATTAGCGCGATGTTGATGCAGGCCGGTCGACCAATAACATATTTTAGCCGCTTCTCTACTATTGTGCATTCTCGCTCTGCATATGAGAACACATTGATGGTCCTCATCCTTGTAGTTCAACATTAGGGGACATACTTCCTAGGCCGTCCATTTGTGGTTTGTACTGACCATCATAGACTGCGCTATCTCCAAAGCCAGATAATCGGTACACCTTCACAACAAATTTGGGCAACCAAACATATGGAATATGATTCTATTGTGGAGTTTCGATCCAGGAGAACCAACGTAGCAACATATGTGTTATCTCTCAAGTCCAACTCTGCTTCTCTTTTGGTGGTCTTCAAGCCGATATGGAAAGACATCGCGACAATTCAACATGAAGTCCTAGCGGACCCCTCACTTTGCAAGATCATTAATGACGCATGGATCGACCTCATGGACCGTGCACTTTTTCTCATGATTAGGGGTCAGTTCCTTCACTGGGGGTGGTTAGTCCTCCTCACCTCGTACAATTACATTCCAAAGATCCTTGTCGAGCATCACATTAATCCCATCGCCGATCACGCCAACTCCTTTTGTACTCGTTATCGTCCGGCGGTGTCTCTTTATTGGTCTGGCATGCGTAACAAAGTGAAGGTGTACATGGTGGCGTGTTTGCCCTGCTAATATACCAGATACAAAGCCATTTTTTGGATGTGCTCCTCCAACCTTCGCTCATTACAGAGAAGGTTTGGGAGGTTATAGCCATGGATTTCATCACCAAACAACCATGCTTTAGGGGTCATAACCACATTCTCATGGTGGTGGACCGATTGTCTATTTACAGTCACTTCCTAATGCTTCACTGCCCTTGACCGCTAGACTGTCACCAAGGATTTCACTAAGGAGATCGTTCATCACCACAAGTTCATGCGGTTGATTGTCTGTGATCACAATACTTCAGCAACTTTTGGCAGACTGTATTCAAGATGCAACAGATGCAATTATACATGAGCACTACATACCTCCCTCAGACCGACGGGTAGTCGGAAGTACTCAATTAACTTTTGAAGACTTATCTCTGCATATTTTATATGCGATCAAGTACGGGAGTTGGCCAAATGGCTTGGCTAGGTGGAGTATTCATTCAAAACGCCGTTTCATTACACGATGGCCAATGTACCAAAGATATAGAACCAAATTCAAACTGAAAAGCTCAATTCGATTCCGGTTCGGTTTTTGATTCTACCAATGCTTCAATTAATTTCTTTTCTCAAATTTAAACCAGAATGGGTAATGAAAATATAAGTCTTCTTTCTTGTTAATGGACTTGCACGATGCATAAAAGGAGACATGCCTCCACTTGTAGTATCATATAGCTAAATGCCATCTCTTATTTGGTCATCAGATGCATCTATAACAGATTCCTCGTGGAATTTCCTACTACCATGCTCATAGGGTTCTTCACTGTGATCTGAACCCTCAAAATTTACTGATAGATCAAAAAACCAATGCATAGAATCAGGTTGTGGGTTAGTTCTCGGGTACCCGAACATAGGAATCGAGAAACGAACCGACAGCCCGGTTCCAATTTTTGTCGAACCGAATCAAGACATGCGAGAATCGACCCAAACTGCCCGGTTTGGTTCAGTTCGCTCCGATTCTCAGTTCGTCGGCTACTTTTACACACACCTAGCAGGAGCAGGACATGATTTTGCAACAACTCAAATATTATTCAACAAGAAAAACATAAGATGACCACCACTGCCAATAAACATCACCTAGAGGTGCAGTTTGAACTTTGAAGTTGGGGAATCAAGGCTTGTGAAACTCAGGTTGCATTAATAGAAATTCGTGGTCAACCATTCATATCTGATGCTATTGGCTCATTTCTATGGGCCCTTTCAGATCGTGGCATGCATAGGCATTGTGACCAACTATTTGCATTCACATTCAACTGATGTTCCATGTTTTAGCTTTAAAAGGCAATTGTCAACCATCCATTTGACGGCATTCTTCCAGCTCAGCTTGCCGACACCTTGTGTTTCACTCCAGAGGACATCATGGAATGCTAAACTACACTAGGAAATGAGGCTTGGTTTGATTAGGTTCATGTGAGTTCGAAGTACTATCCTCCCACCAATGTTACATTGGTTGATCGTGATGACAATATTCTTTCAGAGAAAGACAACGTGGGGTCGGCAACACGCACATGGCGAGTGTACACGCGCATGTGACCACGCGATGAACCGAGTCAGGTGAACCAACAACATCTTCTAGGTGGACCTACCAGGGATATGATATTTTACCTGACATTTTCATTTTGCTTTACTTATTTGGCACTTCCAATTTTGATGGATTATGTTACTTACACTTTTGCCATTGTCGGAAGGAATATAAGTGGTACGTTGTATGATGGACTCATTCTTGGAGTAATCTAATTTCTCCCTAGTACTGGTCCAAGATTTTGTTACCCGCGCACAATTGCCGGAGGAACCATCCATCACCAGGACGACCGGAGCGCGCTTATGGCAATCACCTTAATTAATTGGTGTGATTAATTGGTATTAATTAATGGTTATTAATTATATTAATATTAATTTGTATTAATTAAGGCATATTAATTAATCTTATTTCCTTGTAATGTTTGCCCTCCCTCATCTATATAAGGGGGAGGAGTTTTGATGTTGGGTCATCTTTGGTTATTAGGGTTTTGGGCTCTCATTCTTGAGAGAGGGATCTTTGGAGGACCCAGCCTCCTTGCTCTTGGCCGAAGTTCGCTCCAGATTGTATCTGTGTTCTCGTTTAATGCAATCATGCGCCGCTCTTCTTTCCAAGACGTATTAATGGCCTGACTTGCTGCCTCCGTCTGCTCATTTCAAGCCGTCGGGGATCGGGCCACGACGAACACCCGCCTCACCGCCATCTCCATCTGCGCGCGCCTCGATCAGGAATCTATTATGCTCGCCGACATCCTCGCCATGGCGCAATACCTCCATACCAAGCTCGATAGACTCGACGGGCTGGATCGACTTCCTCCAGCAGCTCGCATTTCTCCAAAACCAGGAGTCAGCGCCACCAGCGCCCTCTCCGCGCCGCTTCTGGTGGCCACAGAGGAAGCCCGCCCCTCCAACGTCGCTGTCGCACCGCTTCCGACAGCCACAGAGGAAGCCCGCCCCTCCAATGTCGTTGTCGCACCGCTTTCGGCCGCAACAGAGGAAGCCTGCCCCTCCAACGCCACTGTCGCATCGCTTCCGGCAGTGACAACACTAGCCCGCACTTCCAGCACTGTCGTCCGCCAGCGCCAGCCCGCGCCACTTCGGGTTGCGGAAACGCGCGACCTCTGCGAGCCCAACACAGTGCCACCTCCCGATCGCCGCTCCCGCCAGGAGACTTCCCCGCAGCTTCAATCGACGCCCGCATAGACGATTTTCCCTATCGCTTGTACCTCCCCCATCTCTTTTCCCTCTCGAGATGCCCGCCTTCCTATCTTTCCCTTTTCAGACCTGGCGTGCACCTCACTCAAGTCCCCACTCTCCCATACCGCCAGCTACCCCCCTCCACTCCAAGACAAAACCTTACCCGCCCCCCTTTTTCTCTCTCTCTCCACCTTTTATCATTTCGACAATTTTATTCAAATTCTCGTTACCCCACGAGGACAAGTTGTATGTTGTTTCCGTTCTTAAAGACCCCGATAAAGAATTACGACTCGGCCTTGAGGACAATGCCGATTTTCAAGACCAGCGTAATGTTACCCGCGCACAATTGCCGGAGGAGCTACCCATCGTCGGGACGACCAGAGCGCGCTTATGGAACCCGGACCCAACCTCCTTGTTCTTGGCCGGAGTTCGCTCCGGATTGTATCTGTGTTCTCGTTTAATGCAATCATATCCCGCTCTTCTTTCCAAGACGTATCAGATTTCCTCTTGGAAATTTTCTCTTCCTTTGCTCTCCCCCTTTCATTTTCCCATAATTTCTCGACCATTGGTGCACCCAGACCCTGCTCGATAATGCACACCACATTAGTAAATTCTCATCAATATGTTTTTAGCAATCACCTTATCACCAAATCTATTTGCATCAATAATTATTTATTTAACTCTTTATACATGGTTGCCCCATCCTTTGTCATCTTTTCAACCTACACTCATACTCATCCACAATTACTCTATGTTTTTTCTTTCCACTTAATCTTGTGTAAACAATCAACATTTATTATTCTTCTAATCAATTTATCCATCAATTCCCATTTTAACTCCTCAAAATTCAATTAGCAAATATAATCTTTATTGAACCTAGGGCAAAGCTAATTTGTTTATATCAGAATCACATTAAATTATGGTGGGTCGCTTTTGGGGATGGTTTAACACTAGCAAAAATTCAAAATAATATTCATATTAGTGAGTATGGATATTAACAAGGGTTTGTCATTCTTCAAAACGGGAATGCATTGGAAACTTTAATTGAGTTGCTATTGCCGCCTCTCGACTCTTGTTGCCTCCTACTTTCTCTCTACAGACTGTCTCTTAGTCGCCACTCGTGACCGCTGCAGGCTGTTTTTTTTCCGCACTGGTCATGTCCTTTCTTGCCGCTGACGCATTGTCACCGTGACTGCTGCAGACTGTTTCTTGCAAGATGATCAACTGTCATCCGGGCTCTGTGGTGTCTATTTTCGATGGTGGTACCTCCTGTCTTGCTTATAGATCATCCTGGATTCTGGATTCTAGGGCCTTTCACCACATTACCTCATGGAAACCACCATAATATTTGGACTATGTGCATCCCAAGTTCATCACTGTTGTTAGTGGGGACACCATTCCCGTTTCTTGCGCGACAGATGTTCACATTACTCCCTCCATCACTCTTCGCTCTGCCCTTCATGTTCCGGACTCTCCTTTCAATCTTCTCTCTATTGGTTGTCTCACTACTGATCTTGATTGTGATGCAATTTTTTCTTCCAACTTGTATGTTGTGCAGGATTGCAAGACGCAGTCTATCATCGGAAAAGGGCATCTATCGAATGGTATCTATGTTCTTTACCCCTCTCCTCCAGCGATGTTGTCCTCTATTAGCTCTGTTGATTGACATCGGTGTCTTGGTCACGTTTCTCTGAACATCCTCAAAGAATCTCTCCCCGAAGTTTCCCTCCAAGAGTTCACGCGTGAATCCTGTATCTATGGGAAACATCATCGGTCTACGTTCTCACCACATCCTACTCGGAGTTCTGCTCCCTTTGATCTAGTACACTCCGATATTTGGGGACCCTACAAAATTGCTAGTGTTTTTTGATATCGTTACTTTGTCATATTTGTAGATGACTACTCTAGGGCGACCTAACTATATCTCCTTCGTGACCGCTCTGAATTGCCTGGTATATTCTGTACCTTTTTCATTGAAATCCGAAACCAGTTTTCCACTACAATTAAAACTCTCCGCGCCGATAATTCCCGTGAATACACTAGTCATGCCTTTGCACACCTATGTGCTGAGTTTGGGATCATCCATCAAACCTCGTGTGCCTATACCCCCCAACAAAATGGCGTTGCTGAACGCAAGAATCGTCACCTGCTTGAGGTCACCCACTCTCTTATGTTTCAAATGAATGTTCCTAAACAGTATTGGAATTTTGCGGTTTTTATCGCCTGCACTCTTATTAACCGCATACCTTTCTCTATTCTCAATTTTACGGTTCCCTTCAATCTTCTTTTTCCTTCCAAACCTCCGTTTTCCATCACCCCTCACGTGTTTGATTGCGTGTGCTTTGTTCATCATCTTGGCCCGTCCACTGACAAACTTGCTCCACGTGCCACTAAATATATGTTTGTGGGTTACTCTCAGACTCAGAAGGGCTACGTTTGTTTTTCTCCCAAGGATCGCAAGGTTGTTAATTCTGCCGATGTCACCTTTCTCGAAGATCAGCCATGTTACTCTCAACCAGCTGAGTCTCCACTTCCGCCACCTCTTCCGCGACCTTCTATCCCTGTTCATTCAAACCTTCCACCTCTCCTTCCCACGCCAATAACTCCAAACCCACCCCTCCTTCCCACACCAATCCCACCCGAACCACCTATCATCCGTGTGTATAATCGACGCCCTTCTTCGTCTATTACCCTACGAGAGATGCCCTCCTCTAATGATGTATTGTAGCCTGCGGATCCGACAATAGGTTCCACTGCTCACCCGATGACGAATTATGTCTCTTTACACCGTCTCTCTTCGGAACTCCGACAAAGTGCCCTTTCTTTATCCTATATTATCACTCCTAATTCTTTACAGGAGGCTCTCCAACATCCCGGGTGGCGGGTAACTATGGACGAGGAAATGTCTGCTATTTGGGCAAACCACACTTGGGATCTGGTCCCACTTCCTCCTGGACAAACTTGTGTGGGATATAAGTGGGTGTTTGCCGTCAAACAGGGTCCGGATGGGACGGTTCACCGTTTGAAAGCTCGTCTAGTAGCTCGCGGTTTCACTCAACAACAAGTTCTGGATTATGATGAGACTCTTTCTTAAGTCGCTAAACTCAATACTGTTCGTGTGTTGATCTCCCTCGCTGTTCACCGTCACTGGCCATTGCACCAACTGTATGTCAAAAATGTTTTTCTTAATGACGATTTACAGGAGACCGTTTATATGCAGTAACCTCCTGGGTTTGAGACCACGAGGGAGTCTCTTGTCTGTTGTCTGAAGAAGTATCTTTATGGTCTCAAACAGTCTCCTAGGGCATGGTTTGATAAATTTAGTAAGACCGTTAGTGCTGTTGGGTTCACTCGGAGCTCGACCGACTTCTCTCTGTTCACTCGTCATCGTCCAACAGACACAGTGATTCTGTTAGTATATGTGGATGATATTTTAATTACAGGAGACGATCTTACACGAATAAGGATGATCAAATAACATCTGATGACTGTGTTTCAAACAAAGGACCTGGGATGCCTTCGATATTTTCTTGGTCTCAAAGTGGCTCGGAGACCTGATGGGCTTGTGTTATCTCAGAGAAAGTACTGTCTTGACTTACTTAATGATGCGGGCTATTCTGGATGCAAGCCTGCTGACACTCCCATGGATATCAATCACAAGCTTTGTGTTCATGCCTCGGACTCTGATTTGCTCCTTCCGAATCCAGAGTATTATCGTCGTCTTGTGGGAAAGCTGATATATCTCACTGTTACTAGACCTGATATATCATTTGTTGTTGAAGTTCTCAGTCGATTCATGTATGAGCCACGTATCTCTCATCTTCAGGCAGTCGAGCGTATTCTTCGATACTTGAAGACTGCTCCTGAACAAGGACTTGTATACAAGCCCTCTTCGTCTCTCTTATCTCTGATTGCATACTCTGATGCTGATTATGCTGGCTCTTTGAATGACCGTCATTCCACAAATGGATACTGCACTTACTTTGGAGGACATCTTATTACATGGCGCAGCAAGAAATAGTTCGTGGTTGCTCGCTCATCTACTGAGGCTGAGTATCAATCAATGGCAGCAGTTGCGTCTGAGCTCACATGGCTTGAGGGTCTCCTTGATGATCTAGGAGTCAAGCTCTCCTCTCCTGTCACTTTATTTTGTGACTGTCAAGTTGCTCTATACACATTGCCAAGAATTCGGTCTTCCATGAACGGACAAAACATATTGAAGTTGACTGTCATTTCATTCGAGAGAAGGTTCAGTTGAAGAAGATAGAGTTAACACATGTTCCTGCTGCTCAGCAAGTTGTTGACATCCTCACCAAGTTCTTACCACGACCTCTTTACTATCAGTTCTTGTCCAAGCTTGGTGCCTACGACTTGTACGCTCTAGCTTGCGGGGGAGTGTTAGAGAATATTAGGGAAAATAATGTATTGGCCCATTAACATGACCCTTGTAGGTTTTAGTGTTTAGTCCCACATTATTTGTATAGCTGAGTATTTCTCTCCTCTCTCCTATATATTTGTACTCATACTTGTTTTTTTGTATTCAAGAAGTATATACAAGGTTTGAACCACTTTTCTATAGTTTGCAAAGTCGCTATCTTGATTATGATGTGTGAACAAAGAATTGGATAGTAAAAAAACTCATCATATCCAACTAAATGAGTCTTCAGTGGGTTTTAGATGATGGAACCATTGTATACTGTGTTTTGGGTAATATATCTTATCCTGTCATGTTGAAGATGTTCGGAGTCTTTGATGATGGTGTGAGTGGAACTGTTGTTGGTAAAATAGTTTGGTTTCGGTTAATTCCAGTTATATGGTTCTGCAACTGTTGAGTTGTGTGCAATGTATATAATTGGAGTGTAGGGCTCTTTTAGGTTTGAGGTGATGGGATCATTGGAGTTGTGGCCCATGGGGCATTCCATTCGGCTGCGATAATCTTGAGATCCATGGAATCTAAAAAGTCTCACCTTGTTAATGTTTCAGGGTCTTTTCATGATGTTGTGTTAAGGCATGTCATTGCCAATCCTCTAATGAGGCATTTTTGTTCATCTTTTTTAGTATGTTTATGTAAATAAGGAGCTATTGACATACCTTGAATCCTAATATGTTTGAAGCCCTTTCTATTTATGTTTCCTAGGGAATATGTTACCGGCGGTCTCTGCTAGTTTGTAGGGTTTGATTATAGTGAAATTGGTAGTCTCCTACAATTAGGGTTTAGTAACCAGGGGACCAATTTTCCAAGTTGAAAACATCTGCCGCCACGGCGCCACCTATGCAGTATCCCTATCTTTGGGGTGTATCATGTATATTTTCGAGTCTTGTGATTCTATGTTTGCTGATACTTTTTTTTGTGCTCGATTCTTCATTATAACAAAAGATGGGAGAAAAGAATTTTTCATGGAACTAAATAAATCAAGAAAGCATTTTAAGAAATAGGATGCAGTTGGTAAGTAGCTGCATATTTTTGAAAATTATGTGCGTCTTTTTTGGAGTCTATTCATGAGAGTTACAAAGTACTGATACTGGCCATAATGTTTCAGTTATTCTGGTGATTTTATCTAGTTCTTCGGGATAATTTTAAGCACAACGTCTCGCTACCAGTCCATGATGAAAATATATTATCCATATTTAACTGTAATTAGCATATATGTATAATATGCTGGGCAAAATTTTGAAGGATGCTACTATTTTTATTTATTTATGGAAAATATATGAAAGATCTTTTGATACCTTAGCAATTGGTAGGAATTAGGAACGTTAGATGAGAGTTGAGTGTAATGAAAAGAACTTTTAAGATTACTTTAGAAATCCACATATTCCTTGTGGTGGCGAAGCATTTTGTATTATGGTATTATTAATTTTCATGAAAAATTATCTATTTTGTGTTGTTGGTAGTTTCTTTTTACAAATAATGAAGTAGAAGAAAAATTGTAAAGTAAAATTACAAACCCACCATTTTTTTGATGCCATCTCTTTGGGACAATCTTTATTTCGTCTCACTTCTTTGGCTGTTGTAGCTTTCGTATCTCAAAATTTGGATGTTTTGGGGCCTTATTTTTCTTTTAGTTTGTGTTTATATATTTTCCTTTGAATTATATGTTGAGCATAAGTATTTTCTCTGGAAGTTCACATTATTGGATTCTTTATTGGCGTGCGGTTTTGTGTTACATTGATGATATACTACACCGAATCAATTTGATAAAACCAATGTTTGTATATGTTCGAGTCTTTGTATTATGAGCTGGTGTCTTTACGTATACTGATGCTGGCCCTTAGTAAGCTTAGAGTTCTTGTTTGGTAAGCTTCCATTCATTATCCTGGTATTAGAACTGATAATTGAACTTGGATCAAATTTTCTATGCAAATTTATACCCAAATCAAGTGTCCTGATATGAGAGAAAATTACTGAGATTAGGAAACAAATGATAGAAATATGAATGAGTATTCAAATAGATGGTTAATTTGATGGTTTCAGAAGGAGAAGTGATAGATTTAGGGTCGGTTTGGCACGACTTATTTGCACCGGTGAGTTTGGACAAAAACGCCACCGTCATAGAATATATGTTTGACATGCTAGTGGTTATGACCGCCACCAAGAAATAAAACTAGTTTTGAACATAAAAGTGGATGAAGTTTCTTAGGTGAGGTCGGGCGTTCACGAACAGCGGTTTATAATCACCACACTCACGAGCACCACTGCCGTGCTAAACGGGGCCTTAAAGTAGCATAGATAGAAGTTGTCCCAAATAAAGTTATGCTAAATAGAATGAACAATTTGGTCAACACTCAACATAATTGAATGCAAAATGAAAATTACTTATTCTAACTAAGTAATTAGGATAAAGTCTAAAGATGAAATAGAGGATATGGGACTACTAATAATGCATTTTTGATAAATTCAATTCGGACGAACTTGGAATCATTAGCTGTAGATTAAAGGAATCATAGCTAAAAGCTGTGCAAAAAATATTTTATTCTAATTATGGTCAAAAATTTGAAGAGGAGCCTTGGCGCACCGGTTAAGGTGTTGCCGCGTGACCCTGAGGTCACGGGTTGGAGTCCTGGAAGCAGCCTCTTGCAAAAATGCATGGTAAGGCTTGCCTACATTTCACCCTTTTGGTGGGACCCTTCCCTAGACCTTCGTTGTGTGGAGATGCTTTGTGCACCGGGCTATAGTCAAAATTTAGCTAACATGTGACATGAATGAATGCACAATGAGGACTCATAACCCCATCCTTAAGTAATTATGATAAGTTAACAATGATTAATGGAGTCATGGTGCATAAAATTTGGGACTTCTAAAAATGTCACCTGTGAGAGTGATTACTGATTTCTGAACCTCATGCACCTAGAAGATTTTTAAGATTTGTAAACCCGCCCATGTATGATTGGGATTAGGCTAATAATAAGGATTACAATAGGTCTTGGATGCGATCTTCCATAGTTGCGTGCTGGAAGTGACGCGAGGAAAAGAAATGACTTCATTAATTCAACACAAGGGAGTCCCCCTATATATATGAGGGGCTTACATACACTACAAATAACATAAACCCTCATATTACAATAAAACCTATTTCTCCAACACTCCCCCTCAAGTTGGGCATGTGATGTTTTTCATGCCCAATTTGCCCAGTATTTTGTCAAATGAGCTCAGACTCAGGCCCTTGGTAAGCACATCTGCAAGCTGCTGGTTTGATGAAACAAAAAGAGTACTCACAATCCCCCTAACTATGCTTAATGAAGTGCATGTCGATCTCCATGTGTTTGGTACGATCATGTTGGACTGGATTGTGGGCAATGTTGATAACAACTTTATTATCACAATAGATCTTGATTGGACCAGCGCACTTTACACTCAAGTCCTTCATAATCAATTGGATCCACAACCCTTCACATATCCCATGTGCTATTGTACGAAACTCTGCATCAGTACTGGATCTGGCTACAACGTGTTGTTTCTTGCTCCAGGTCCCCAAATTGTCCCCAACAAGAAAACAATACCCTGATGTAGACCTTCGGTCATCAACTGAACCCGCCTAGTCCGTATCAGTATAAACTTCCACTATCAATGTCTTGTTGGGTGAGAACAGTATGCCCTTGTTGAGAGAGGATTTAAGATACCTCAAGACTCTGTAAGGAGCATCAAGATGTTGAGATCTGGGTGAGTGCATTTACTGGCTAAGGACCCCCACAACATAAGATATGTCCAGATGAGTATGTGATAGATACATAAGTTTCCCTACTAGTTGTTGAAAACCTGGTTTGCCATCAACAACTTCTCCGCCATCCCATTCAAGCTTGTGATTGACCTTATTTTGGGTGTCAGAAGGTCTGCATCCTAGCATTCCAGTCGTCTCAAGCAAATCCAGAATATACTTCTTTTGTGATATAAAGATCTCATGTCTGGATCTGGCCACCTGTATGCCGAGAAAATTCCTTAGCCATCCTAGACTTTAAGTGTTCAATCTCCTCTATGTCATCTCTGGTTATGACTATATCATCTACATAGACAATAAGACAGCCAACTTGCCATCCTTGTGTTTCACAAACAAGGTGTGATCAACATTGCTATGTTTGTATCGAAAAGACATCATTACCTGGTGAAATCTTCCAAACCAAGCTAGTGGAAACTGCTTCAAGCCATACAAGATTTTCTTCAACCTGCAAAATTTTTCTGCTGGCCCTTTTTGAAGAACACCAAGAGGCCCATGCTGACTTCCTCCTCAAGATCACCATGGAGAAATGCGTTCTTCACGTCCAACTGATTGAGGCTCCATCCTTTACACAAGACACATGAAAGCAAAATCCTGATTGAATTCATTTTAGCAACCGGAGTAAATGTCTCTTGATAGTCGATACCAGCTATTTTGGTATATCATCTAGCCACCAACTTGGCTTTGTACCGTTCAACAAAGCCTTGAGAGTTTTGCTTCATAGAGAAGACCCACTTGCATCCCACAACAATTTTTCCTTTAGGGAGATGGACAAGATCCCAAGTACGATTCTTATCAAGGGCCATCATTTCCTCCAACATGGCTGCCTTCCATTCGCTGTGCTGCCAAGTATAAGGAATCGATATGGAAGATAGGGTGGTGACAAATGCTCTATGTGAAGGAAACAAAGAGGCATAAGTCACAAAGTGAGGAAGGGGATACTGGGTAGACACATAATTACCTCTATCAGTACCTGACGATGGATCAGATGGTGGCCCAGGTAGAGTACCAAGGGCCCGTGTGTTCGTTCCCCTCCTACGTCGCGTGTAACCCTGCAATGGAGGAGGCATCATCGGGTCCCCAGAAGTAGGTGGGAGCACCAGATCACTAGGGCCAGGAGGAGGCATCACCGGGTCCCTAGAAGTTGGTGGGAGCACCGGATCACTAGGAAAAAGAGGAGGCAACATAGATACGGGAATAGACAAAGGAATAGACAAAGGAATAGAAGGATGAGAACTCACTTCCGTAGTAATTGTCTCCACCTGAAGTGAGGTCCCATAATAAGTTTCTGATTCCCAAAAGGTGACGTCTATAGTAACAAATATCTGCTCGGTGATAGGATGGAAGCACTTATAGACTTTTTTGGGTAGGAGAGTAGCCAATGAAGACACACCTCAGAGCGTGGTGGTCAAATTTGGTCTTAGGATGAATGTGGACAAAACATACTAATGCAGCATGGAGTCGCGAACCCGCGACAAAGGACGAGTTTTGGGCTCATTCGGGGCCAATTTGCTACTTACCATATACAGTGTGCCCGGATCGATGATCCGATATCACAGATGTGTCCGATCCGTCATTCCGATTCGATTTCATATATTGTTTTGTTATTTTAACATTTATTTTGATGTATTCGGGTTACCCCATCTCCGGTCAATCATAGTCGTCGATGGTGGGATGCCCTAATTTTCTCTTTATTATAAATAGAGTGTTAGGGGGGGGGGGGTGTTGGAGGCTATGACAGATTTTGGAGTGAAGAATCCCAAAATCCGGCGATTCCTCCATGGTGCAGACTCCGTGGAACCTTAGGTGATGACTCCTAGGTGGTTATCTCTCTCCCCAAGGTTATACTTAACCCTAGCCTCCTTTTCCCCACCTCTAACCCCCCTACCGCCCCTCCATACCTCCCCAAACAGCAGTCGTTCCCCTACCTTGTTGCTGTCCAACAACAGCCACCCCACTTCTAGGTTGCTGTCCAGCCACAGCCGCCACCTTCCAGCCACTTCCCTTGCTGCCTCCCTTTGCTGCCGCCACCACTTTATTACCGCCGCCCCTTGCTGTTGTCGCTCCGTCCAGCCCCATAGAGCCAGCGGCTACCCAATTTTCAGCCACTGAACCTTGCCACCACCCCCATGCCGTGGAACCACCTCCAAACATCCCTCCTCTACTACATCTGTCTAGATCTGGGCATTCCAGCCCAGATCCAGCCACCACCAGTCCCAACCCGCTTCCAAAACCACCAGATCCATTCTCCCGCAACCCAGACCCGCTACCTTAGTGCCAGATCTGCCCTCCCGTATTCCGAACCCGCTCTCCACAGTCAGTCAGATCCAGTCCAACCAGCCCTGTTTTTCCCTCCACATCGTCTCCACCGCGCCGTGCTTCACCAGATCTCTACACATCGGGCAGCCCACATAGTTTGTGCGTATTTATTTGTTGTATGACACTTAAATTCTCAATAATGGGCGGTCAAGTTATGTTTTCATGTGGATCTTTGAAACTGTAGTTGTTTGTTTAAATTATTATTGTGATTTGCAGGGTTTATTCGTCGCACACTCTTAATTTGGCCCTCTACACTGAGGAAAACTTTAGTTTGCTTTGCCTTGTTGAATTATTTTGCTATTTTGCTAGAGTTATGTGTGTGCGATTAAATTATTTATTACTGATTTTTTGATTTATCTGTTGGACTTTGCATTGCATCTTACATCTGCCACTTGTAGATTCGTCTTGCGCCAATTGATATCAGAGCTAGGTTGCGAGTACTCTTTTGATACGCAGTTGTAGAGTCTATAGGTTTCTTCATGGCTAGGTATCACCAATATTTCTCTCCTCTAGTTGGGGATCCCGAGTACACTTACACGCTCCCATAGTGTCCCTTCAGGGAGATCCTCACGTTACTATGATTATTATCGATCGCATCACACCATTTTCAGAGATCGTGTTGATCCACCGACACGAACTCACTATGCTAGAGTTGATCAGTATGATGATTGTCATCGTTCATATACCTCCACGCGAACGGATCGTGTTGATCCTTCGACACAACTCAATCACATTAGGGATGATTATTATGAGAGAGATCTCAAGTGACAGTTTCGTACTGATGCCCCTTCTTTTGACGGCTCATTGAGTCCCGAGTCTTTCAATTATTGGCTCGTGAATATTGCGTATTATCTCGATCATTTTGAGCTATTCAGTGAATAACGCATCAAGTTTACGAAACTTAGGCTTCTAGATCATGCGAGATCGTATTGGTCTAGCATTGAGAGGACCCACGAGAGAGATCGTATTCATCACATCACTAGTCGGGTGAATATGAAGCGTATATTGTGTCAGAGGTATCTGCCTTCGTCGTATCAGAGTTGCTTGCGTGAACAATTATTTTCCCTTCAACAAGGATTCATGTTTTTCAGTGAGTACATTGATCGTTTTGATGTGTTAGTTGTGAGGAGTGTTATCCGAGAGGAGCCAATTATGACCACTTCTCGTTTTCAGTCTGGACTTCGATATGACATGTATTGAGTTGACTTATCACAACTCGAGATCCCTTGAGTATACATATCAGCTTGCCCCTCATCATGGACAATCCTTAAGATCCGCAAGAGCCAGTCGGTTGGATTCACACCTTGACCTCCGCAGTACGAGTCCCTCCCATACCGAGGTCACCACGATGCCTACCATTGTCCCGTCAGACATGAAAAAGATGATATCCGATATGGATTTCTCTCACCCCAATGAGGTGCTTAGTTTAGTGAGTAGTCTGTCTTGTGATTCTGACTCTTCTCCGTTGACCCCAACTGAGGGTTAGCCTGAGTGACTTATTGATTCTATATTGATGCGTCCCTCACCTAGAACCCCTCTTCTGTCATGTCCTGGGTTAGTAAGCACCCTTACCATAGACTCATTTCTTGACACTACGCCGACAAACCCATTTTTGAGAGTAATGTCACTCTTCCCTTATCATTTCTCCGAGTCACTTCACGAACAGGAGTCCAGAGCCTGATGTTGATCTCGTAGTGTCTATCTCACCCATTTATGAGGATGTTACCCCTTATGTTGGTACTCATATGGAGGATCACGACCCTGTTGACAGGTTCTATTACGAGCCCCCTGTTTATCCTTCCGATGAACCACCATGTTCTTGCGAGGATGAGATTCAGGCGAGCCACTCATTTGTGAGTATTGAATTATTGACGTCTCTTTCGTTATCGTCCCTGGTCTTACCCTAGAGAATGAACCTTGAATCGAGCATCAAGTATTTAGGGTTTTCCTCTAGCACCTGAGCATACTTTTGATATTTCGAGGATCTACCTTATGACACATCATACTTTTGACGAGTTTTGGGACACACCACCTGCTGACCCACCATATGAGCTTTTTCTTTTGAGGGACACTCACCACACTCTTGAGTCACATCGTATCGTCGGTGTTGCTGGTACCCACTCAGGTGATCGTCGCATCAATTATAAATTTTTATACGTACCTCCGACCAAGCCCCCTGATGCGTCACAATCCCCAAAAGACATTTGACATCTTATGAGCTCATCTTTGAGTGTTGATATCTCACCCAGTCATTTGGACACTCGCCATACACTGGATGAGTTTTTCTACACCCCACCAATAGAGCCCCCTGACAGGCCACTTTATTTTATAGATTTTCAAGTCATTGTCAGACCGCCCCATAGAGAGCATGTTGTCTGTTGTGTTTCATTTGCATCGTTGGCATGAGTTTGTTACGTCATTTATTCATCATTTGCACGTGTCTGTTGATTAATATGTTCATCATTTGCTTGTATTACATGAGTCGGACTGACAAAAAATCAATAATGGTAATAAATCTTATAAATCACATGCAAATGTTCTTTGACAAGGGCATGCAGTTCATGAAGGTGAGAATCCGCGCTGTGAGGCTCCGTGGGAGGCCTGCTAAAAGCTTGAGCGTTAGACGAATGGATTCCTATACAATCATGAGACAGATCGAAACAAATATCTATGATCTTGATATCCCGACAAGCATGAGTATCCGTCCCATATTTAATGTTGAGGACTTAACGTCGTAGTACAAGACTCACGAGCATGTGGACCCATTTTATGGAGATCCTCTTGAGCATACACCTCCACAGCCTTTTGAGCCCACTCTCCCACAACCTTTTTAGCTTGCATTTCCACATCCTCAGTCTTGCACCGTCTACTTTTGAGCCCCACCTGCCTTTGGGTCAGTTACGTATGACTTCACTATCTGCACCAGTGATCGCACCGGGACTTCCAACACATCAGTGGATTCTTGAGAGCATTAGCGAGGATACTTCACCATCGACGATACTTGGACGTCCTCTGATGGACCTCATCGAGTCTTACCTGACATACACCGAGAGAATTTTGATATCTATTCATCAGGAGAGGAATTCTTTCAAGCCGGGGAGAATGATGTGGAATGAAGACGCGGACCCGCGATAAAGGACGAGATTTGAGCCCGTTTGGGGTCAATTTGCTACTTACCTTATATGGCGTGCCCAGATCGATGATCCGACACCACAGATGCGTCCGACCCGTCGTTCCGATTCGATTTCATATATTGTTTTGTTATTTTAGCATTTTTTTATGTATTTGGGTAATCCCACCTCCGACCACTCATAGTCGTCGATAGTGGGATGCCCTAGTTTTCTCTTTATTATAAAGACTGTTAGGGGGCTGTTGGAGGCTATTGCAGATTTTGGAGTGAAGAATCCCGAAATCCCGCGACCCCTCCACGGTGCCGACTCCGTGGAACCCTAGGTGACGACTCCTATGTGTGGTTATCTCCCTCCCCAAGGTAATACTTAATCCTAGCCTCCTTTGTCCCACCTCTAACCCCCCTACTGCCACTCCATACCCCTCCAAACAGTAGCCGTTCCCCCTCCCTGTTGCTGTCCAACAGCAACAACTCCACTTATAGCTTGTTGTGCAGCCACAACCGCCACCTTCAAGCCGCTTCCCTTACTGCCGCCGCCCCTCCCAGCCTCCCCTTTGCTGCCTCCGCCCCCTACAAGCCACCCCTTGCTGTTGCCGCCCCGTCCAGCCCCACAGAGCCAGTCGCCAACCACTTTTCAGCCACCGCCCCCATGCCGTGGAACCACCTCCAAAAGGCCCTCCTCTACTAGATTTGTCCAGATATGGGCATTCCAGCCCAGATCCAGCCACCACCAGTCCCGACCCGCTTCCAAAACCACCTGATACACTCTTCTCCCGCAGCCGAGGACCGGAGAGACCCTCCCGGTGGTTTCGAAACTGACGGAAGGGAACGCCGAGGAGAAAGGAAGGAGGCGCGTTTGTTGTAAGATGTGGCGGAGCGGAAGTGGCGAGTGATGAGCGGAGCAGGGTTGGCTAGCGACGGGCGGAATGGTACCGCTAGCGACGGGCGGAGCGAGATTGGGTAGGAGCAGGCGGAGCGGGATCGGTTGTGTACAAGAGAGGCGAAATCGAAATCGCGAGCAGGAGCGGGATCGGGATCGAGATCGACAAACAAAAGCGTGGCGACTGCGGTAGGCGAGAACCCTAAGGCTCTGATATCATGCTGAAAGTGACGTGAGGAAAAGAAATGTCTTCATTAATTCAGCATAAAGGAGTCCCCTATATATATGAGGGGATTACATACACTACAAATAACATAAACATATTACAATAAGGCCTATTTCTCTAACATTGTGCAATATTCTAGAGCGGATAACTCTAGAAGCTCCATGTAGATGATCCGTAGCACACAAATTTCTTTAAATATGAAGTGCTGAACTTTGTTGTTTTGTCATAACCTCTGTTTTTTTTCTGACTTTTAAATTATTCCTTCAGATCTTCGGGACGATAACCAATTCTTCATAGACCACCCAGGCGCTGTCCCTATCAGTTCTGCACAGGTGAGATAGCGATGCCGACTTCTCTGACCTAGGCTTTGTTTGGGAGGACTTATTTTCAGCGGTCAAGCGGTTACGACCGCATGTATCGGACCTAAATTAAGGTCCGATACATGCGGTCGTAACCGCTTGACCGCTGAAAATTAGTCCCCCCAAACAGAGCCCTAGTCATACAAAATTCACTAAATCATCCCCCGCTTCAATTTTTGTAAAGGGAGAGGAGCTTCGGAAACAAATAGGCGCTCCGTCCTACGTCGAATGCAGCTCAAAAACGCAGCAGGTATGCTTATTATTCTCGATCAATGTGCATAAATATCGAGTAATTTACTTTTTGTGATGATAATCCATGGTTCAGAATGTTAAGGCGGTCTTCGACGCGGCCATCAAAGTCGTTCTCCAACCGCCGAAGCAAAAGAAGAAGAAGAAGAGGAAGACGCAGAAGGCCTGCTCCATTCTATAAGCGAGAATGGGCGGAATAATG
Source organism: Platanthera zijinensis (assembly GCA_039513925.1). Classification (NCBI taxonomy): domain Eukaryota; kingdom Viridiplantae; phylum Streptophyta; class Magnoliopsida; order Asparagales; family Orchidaceae; genus Platanthera; species Platanthera zijinensis. Next base: position 104,861,620 of record CM077078.1, on the reverse strand, counting down.
AAAGATTCAGCCATCTGTGCCTGGACAAAAAAATTGAAGCCTTTAATGTATATTTCAACTGACAGCAGCATTAGGATAGAGTGATGTGTGGTTCTTTCTGTCCCTCTTGCTGTATTCAATATATATATATATATATATATATATATATATATATATATATATATATATATATATATAGCCTACTATTTTGGCATGACCCTGACTGGCATCAGATGACTTGCCCTCTATGCATAAATATTTCATATATGCAAGCATCTGAAATCACTTTTCTTCTAATTAGACATGCTATTATTCTTATTTTGTATTTTTTTATTATTATTGAGGGTTTGATTATTCTATTCTTTGGTGGGTTGTGTTTAGTAGTTTGTCACTGCAACCGATAAAAAAATCCAAGCAAAAAGACGGCCCTTTTAAGTGTTGCGAATTTATATTTTATCAATGAGCAGTTTCCACATATTTTCTCAACCATTCATTTTAGTCCATTTTATTGATGAATGGTGGATGATGCACAGCTAAAAGTAAATTTGTATTATTTAAGGAGGACAATGTATAATGTGTTGAGAGCATGAATCAAATCAATTTTGGTTGTTTAAGTGGTGTCAGAAATTTCATCCATCATCAATTTGAAAAAAAAAATGCACGGTTTGGGATTGTGGTGGCGGTTGTGAATATGGTTATGAACAGTTCATGAATGTCCAAGCTCGTCAAAGGAAGTTCTTTCACTTTTATGTTCAATACTAGTTTTCTTTTTTATAGCGAAGTCGTAACTTTTGTCATATGCCTAATAGATATTCTGGGATGATGACTTTTTTGCCCAAATTTATCGGAGCAAAAATGTTATGGCAAATGGAGCCAAAATGTTGTGGTGTTATGCCAAATGGAGTGTTTTTTTGGTGAGGTCAGTCGTGAAAGGTTAGTAACCACCGCATTAATGATTGCCACATTATAAATGTCTTGGCAAGGTGCTCTTGGAGGGACGATTTGATGAGGGCAATATACATTTCTGTCGGATTTGTTGTGAAGAGATGCATGTTTCGATTTTATTTTTGCATTACCATGTTACATCTTGTTTTATTTTGAACAAAATTAGGCTTTGGTTTAGTTATTCTTAATTGTTATTATGCTGTTGATTTAATAGCATTTTCGGGCTACAATTGTTTCCCCTAATTTTGTAGTCAAAGACTAGAAAGTTTGAAAATAAGGAAACAATCAAGAGCAATCGACTGACAAAATTTGCTATTGTGATGCAAGAGGAGATTATGGCTCTATTTGGTGAGGCGTTTTTGCTCTGTGAGTTTGGTCAAAAGTGTCACCGTTAAAGAATGTATGCTAGACATGACAACGGTTATCACCACCTTCAAGAAAATAAAACTAGATTTGAACATAAAAATAGATGAACTTCCTTAGGGGAGGTTGGGTGTTTGAAAGACGGTTTATAACCACTGTATTCATGACCGCAACTGCCGTGCAAACGGAGCCTACTCTTGAGAAGAATAAAACTTAGAAATAGTTGGATTGAAATAGGAACAAGCGTGGTTGATTGCAAACAGTACATCTAGGGGACTGAGGGAACAAATATTCCAAGCACAGCTAGCGGCAAAGAGTTTCACTTAAAATGAGCTTGTTACCTCAATGAGCTGTTCTCTCTAGCCATGAAGTACACTTATATCTGCATATTGCTTATGTACGAAGAAGATGGATTTTGTGTTTCAAGCAAGGAAGGTCATTTGCGCTGCTAAAGAAGACTTTGTTTCTGTTTGAGGTGACTTTTTTCTCCGGTGAGTTTGGACAAAAATGGCAACATTATAAAATACATGGTTCGCATGACAAAGGCTATGACTTCTACCAAGAAAAAAATACTAGTTTTGAACATAAAAGTGGATGAAGTTTCTTAGGTGAGGTAGGGCGGTCACAAATGACGTGATTCATAATCACCACGTTCACAACCACCACCACTGCGCCAAACAGATCCTTTATGTGGGCTTGGATAATGTTACAAGTGTTTCCGTACAATTATGTCCATGCATTGTATTTGTCAAAAAAGAAGTATACTGAAAATAGTACTCTATCCCTAATGATGTGTATGCTGGGGGGGGGGGGACCCACCTTGAGGTAAGTGTTGGCGGTCGCCCACACTCATTTTTTAAAAAGATTTAATAATATTTGTCACGGTTTAAACCGCGACGAATATTCTATTTTTAAAAAATTAATAGTATTAGTCACGATTTAATTTATGACTAATACTCTTTTAAAAAAAAAAAATTTACCCATATTAGCCACATCTTAAACTATAAACCGTGGTTAATATCTTATTTTTTTAAAAAAATTAACTGATTTAGCTACGGTTTAAGCCGTGACTAATACCATATTATTTAAAAAATTTATAACATTAACCACGGTTTAAACTGTGACTAATACCCTATTGTTCAAAAAAAATTATTAGCCGTGGTTTAATAGTATGAATCAAATAATTTTTAAGTCCGTCTACACTGAAAAAAGTTTCTACGTCCGCCACTGTTAAGTGTATGTACAAACTTTTTAGTCGATGAGCAGCGTTTTAGCGGATCATATAGATTATTATTTTCATTGCTATTGCAAGTTGAGAAGGACGTGGCAGACACAACATATTCTTTATGCTCCCTCAAATGACAATCTTATGTAGGACATAGTATGTGCTAGGATGAAAATTAAAAGTGTTAGAACATCTAGTAAATTAGTGTAAAAAAATCTAAGAAGACACACCAAGATATAGTTTTGAGAAACTTAAAAGGGTAGCAAAGATACAAGTTTTTCAGTATTTGGTCATCTAAAAATGCATAAGGTTATCATGGTTTGTTATACATATTTTGATTTTGTAGGTGGTCTTTGACAGTATGCTTTTATGTTTTTTGGTTGTTGTTTTAGTAGAAAGTCTGCCCATGCAAACTTTGTTGTTTTGTCTATGACTAAAGCATGGTATACAAATCTTCCATGAAGCTGTTTTTTTCCTTGAAGCTGGTATACAAATCTTCCGGATACAATTAGAGTATATGATTCTTTATGAGGAAGTGAAATACATTATATAAGTGCGCGAGATTTTGTGGGCACTTATCATGTGCATGGAGAAGCGTAACCCATTTCTCGGTTTCTCCCAATTGTCTAAACAAGATTCCCTCATTTCCAATTTCTCGCGACAATTAGTATATGAGAAGAACAAGACAATTGTAGGATTTGTTTTGTGAGTGAATACCACTTTATAATCTTTTGTAATTGTTCTTGCAAGCTAATACAAACAGGTGATGAGATCTGATATATGACAAAAAAAAGAATAAATATAAAGACAAATAAATTTCATCGTATAATATAATATAAAGGTTTTTGCTTGCTGGGGAATGTGGAGCGCAATTTTTCTGGGAGTAAATTTGCCACCAATTTAGACTCCGTTTGAGGGGACTTATTTTCATCGGTCAAGCGGTTGCGACCGCATGAATTGGACCTTAAGATTATAGTAAGACTTATTTTCACCGGTCGCAACCGCTTGTCCGGTGAAAATAAGTCCCCCCAAAAGGAGCCTTAGTTGACAAAGAATTTATTCTCAAGATCATAGTAAGACGACATCTCAATCTGCCGAAAGAGATGGAACCATAAATATTCCCCTATAAAATGAGAACATACAACATTACAATCAACTGTAATCCGGGAGTAAAGTAAAACACAAAACAGTGTGGTTATGCTAGGCAAACTTATAATGATATGCAAGGTATGATCAATGAAACTCAAGAAGATATTTAAAGCAAAAAAACTTACATGAATCAAATGTAGAACCATTATGAGATCTTACTAACATGAAGTGTAAGATAATAATGATAACCATAATGAGATCTTACTAACATGAAGTGTAAGATAATAATGATAACCATAATGAGATCTTACTAACATGAAGTGTAAGCTAATAATGATAAAAGGAGAGGTAAAGTGGAGCCAACGACGCGGGTAAATCATTACAGTTACATTATTCAAAAGACACAGTCATACAAAAATACACAATGCTACATAAAATCAGAAAAACAGCTGACACCATTATGTGCAAGTGTTAGCACAATAGGATGTCCGACCCACAAAAGATTCCTCATGGGGGGGGGGGGGGGGATGAAGAAACTTCAACCTTCAATGAAACTATCATTTAGCACCGCAACTCTTTAAACAAACAATATAGGAACTACAAGTTAATTATGGGAAACAACAAACAGTAAACCGACATTGGATCATATGTTGAAGACCTCAGTAATTCATCTCATCAAATAACATAATCATAGAAGTTATATTGGAAGCCGCAAGCGGAATCGAAACCCAAGAACAAAAAATTGTAACTGATTGAAATAGTCAAGCATACTTGATATATGCAAATCTCAGACTGGAAGACGACCGTAGAATAAGACGTTCCACGACTTTGCCCATACATAAGCACCAACTAGGGTTTCGAAGACTGACCTCATGCCTCCTCATCTCCAAATGTGTTCTCAAACATAAAGATGACGACCATCACCTCTCACTCCTCATGAGACTTTAGGGATGATATTACACCATAGGACCAACGGTAACGAGTACCGATGAGAGGTCCTGTTCGAGAACACTACAAAAATTAGAAGGGAATCACAATCATATGGGCTGTCCTAAGGGCTTCAATATATTTCCCCGAAGATTAAAATACAATAATACAACCCAAATTTATATAGACTTCGAGCAGAATCATCAATACGTAAAACAAATCAAAATAGGAAACTAGAAAGGAAAATAAGAAACATTAATTCCAAATATAGAAAATACTAGAAGATAACTATTTGTCGACGTGCAACGAATCCATACACCAATCAACACATATTGTCGAGCAAGGCATTGCGCCCCCTTAGTCTGTCTCATGTACATGCACCATTCTTGTGGTCTGGACTCTCCCTCATCTTCCTTAATGATAGCCCTATATGAAAATTTTGTCTTGTCCTCATGCCAGAAGTAGAATTGGGGTAGAAATTTGTCTCGGTAAACCCTTGTATCATCTGGCTCCGGGAGGTTAGACCAACACACAATGAATTGCTCTACCGTACCCGCACATCAACACATATAAGTGTGTTGTGACTTTGAATGTACACTGGTGAGAAATTTAAAAGGTCATTGTGCTTTGTAAAAGATTGATACCAATACATCAGGTACCAACTTCCAACTATAGGAATAATATCACAAATACTGACATGGTAACTAAATGCGAAGTGGTGGCTGTTGAAACCGAAAAATCGGTCCCTGTGGAGTTCGACCCTTGCGGAAGGGGTGATCGCACACTTACTTCTCTACTCACAAGCCCAAGTGATAAGGGAAAAGGATCGGGGACAGACCCAAGGCTTCAGCACGGAGGTCCCACCACACACCCGGAAGATCTTAGAGCGCTTCCCCTCCTTAGCCAAGTGCTGAAGCTAAGGTACCTCAGAAAGCGCTAGAAGACCGGGCACCAGCAAGCGTGCCTTCTGAGGTACCCCTTGGGTCCTATTTATAGGAAAAGATGATCTGCCAATATCCAGCCGTCACTGTTTTCGAGGACTATAGGCAATCCAGAGAGGGTAACATGGTAAAAACACCCCGCAACTGAAGGGCGAGCTGGCCCTGAGAAGAACCTATCGAGCGGGGGCGGCGAGTATGGGCGCGAGAAGGCTCCCCCCGCGCCGAGGTGAAAAGCGGCGAGTAAGCTCGCCTCTTTCAGCGCCGTGGGAGAGGGCGTTGGATGAGCTCGCCTCTCTCAGCGTCGCGGACCTGACTCGCCTGACTCAATGCCACTGGAGAAGACGCTTAGTGAGCTCGCCTCTCTCAGCGCCGCGGACCTGACTCACCTGACTCAACGCCACTGGAGAAAGCGCTGAGTGAGCTCGCCTCTCTCAGCGCCGCGGACCGGCTCGCCTCACCTCAGGCCTGGGAAAGTTGGGCCTGAAGCCCCTGCTCACAGATGACGGTCGCGTTGGCACTCGCCAACCCCTCGGCTCTAGACGAGCACGTACTCGGCCGGCCCCACGATGAATGGCTTCCTCTCGCCGGGCTCAGCTCCACGATCTTCGAGCTCGGCCCGACGATTGCCGAGCCCGTACTCGGCATGCTGGGCTCGGCATACCCTGCTGAACTCGCCTGGGGCTCGGGGGCGGTCTGGGCCGACCGGATCGGCTCCTGTTAGCCCACTCGCTGGATACGGGGTTGTACACAATCCCCGCTCTTTGCGAGGTTGGCACAAACTCGGAAAGAAACATCCAACCCACTAGGATCCTGCGAGTGCGACAGGAGCCGAAAGGAATCTCTTGGTAGGACCCACCGGTGGCTATATATACATGCCCTGCCTGCTCGATTGACTTCCACCCCTCTCTTTACTTAAGCCCTGTCGAGATGCCACTCCCAAAAGAGGTCATGGAGCGACTCGCGAAATCCCGCGGGGAGACCGCCCTTCGCGCTGCGGCCCTGACGGATCTGAACGCCCCGGCTCGCCGCTTTGCTGAATTTTGCTCGGCCAAGAGGGCGAGGCCCTTTCCTCCCGAGGCCGAGCACATCTTTGCTGACCTAAAGAACACCTTGGCCAATGGCTCCGACTCCTCCAACCATTCTGCCCTGGCCCCTCATGATAAAGATTTTGTGGATCTTACCGCCGAATAGGACCAAGGCGGCGAGGTCTCTACACCAAGGGTCGAGAATCTACCTGCCAAGGCGCCTGAGCCATCCTCTGACCCACGCCCGCGAGACTCGCCCCTTGTCACCGAAGTCATGGAGCCAGATTCGCGGGGGCTGGTATCGCCGGCTCGCCTTCACCCTCAACAACCCTCTTCTGCTCCCGCGGCTACTGGGGTGGATGCCGAGCACACACCCGCTCCTGCTTCCCCCCGATATTCTGAAGGTATGTACCTGACCCCCTCATTTTGCGTCCGATTCTAACTGGCGCTCGCCCCTCCCACTCGCTATCTCGACTTCCCTGTGAAGGCTTCCCTAACCAATCTAGGGCCGATGACTCAGCCGAACAGGCCGTCTACTCGCCCCTTCCATCGCCGCGCGCTTTGAAAATCTTCTTAGACTCGGAGGTGGACAGCCCCGAACGGTCGAGGCGGAGCCAACTGGTCCTCAAAAAGTTAGTGCGCGAGCTCCAGGTGCTGAAGAAAGACAATTCCAGGCTGCAGGAAGAGTGCGCGCGGCTTGCTGGCGAGCCGAGGGTCAGCTTGGCGTATGCGGCGACGTCTTCCTCCATACTCTTCGATGAGATTGATGAGAACCTGCGAGCGACGAACAGGAATCTGGGGTAGCTTCGGCAACTCTTCGCGCAACGGCTGACGACATCGGGCCAGCGAGACTGGGGTAATTAAGGACGGCTCCCTTGCGAGCTGACCGATACTCGCCCCCACTGTCGCCTGGTCTATGCGCGCGCTTTTCTGTTTTTCCTTGCTCTGGAATATTTGATCTTTTAATGCTAATAAAGTGTATAAATTTTTATCATGCGAGCGTATTTTTTCTCCTTCGAGTGGTGCGTGCCTTTTCGAATTCCTCATCTAGGCTCGCCTAGATCGGCGAGTAGAAAGCGGCGAGACGGGATACGTGAGATAGGGTATGCGAGCCGGGCTGGTCAGTCGGTTTCGCTTCCCCTCCTTTTTTTATAAATAGGGATCCCCACCTACCCCCGGCTACGCCTTTATTGCCTTCTCATTTCTTCCTTTCCTTGCCCTCCCCACCTGCTGCTCGCATGCTTTCGTTCCCTCAACGAGTATGGGTAAAGGAAATCCCGACTCCGATGGCCGCGCCAAGTGCGCCCAGAACTTCGCAGACCACTATTTTTTCGAGGGGAACACCATGGCGGGCGAGTTCGCCGAGTTTGTGGCGGACTATGTCCCTGCCGGCTTTGTGGTCCGCCTCCCGGCGGAGCATGAGGCCGTCAACTCCTTCTTTGAGGACGAGCTCGCCTTCCCCATCTCGCATTTTGAGGTGGGGTTTCGCCTGCCGCTCTGGCCGGAGGTCCGCCAGGTACTTAAGTACTACGACGCTATGCCCGCGCAGCTCAACCCCAACGCCATCGCTATGATAGTGGGGTTTTCCTGCTACCTCCGCCGAGAGCGGATCGAGTTCAACCTCACCGTCTTCCGCAAGCTCTTCTCCTATAAAGCCAACGCCGACGGGGTCGCCTTCTTCGGCGGTACATCCATAAAGATCCGCGAGGTCGCCAACAAGAATCACAATTGGATGTCGAAGATCGCCTTCATCCGGGGCGACCTCTGCAACATTCCCTTCTCGCCCCTGCAGAAGAGCGAGGAGGTGTTCCGTCCGCCGTCCGTGTCTGGCAATGATGTCGAGCTTCACAAGTTCTTTCTGTACAAGGACTTTGAAGTCGCCTTCCTCCGCCGCAGCCTCGAATCCCTGCCGCCTGTCCTTCCTGGTGAAGGTTTGTCTCGCCCACCTTCTGCTCGCCACTTGGCCTAATCGATCAAAACCGTATTTTTTGGCTAAGTTTTTTTTTGCAGGGGAGCGACTGATCCCGGTGAACCCTCCCTTTGCCGATCCGGGAGTGTTTTCTGACCCGCTTGAGCGGGCCCGGGCCGCGGCTGAGGCGTGCTGGGAAGAGAAGGTCAGAGGTAAGCCCTCCAGCAAGATGCGGCTGGAGCTTGGGGGGCCGAGCTCGGTCCACCGCCCCTCGACCTCTAAAAAGGCGAGGGTGGTCTCGTAAGGCCGGCCACAGCAGCCCGTATCGCCCGTCAGGTTCATGAGCTCGCCGGAGGTTTTCTCCGACGAAGCCCCGACGAGCCCGCTGAAGAAGACGTCATCCCCTCGCGGGAAGAAGCGCGGGTCCTCCTCCCCTCCTTCCGTGGAGGAGGTTGCTCCTAGTGGCTCGGGAGCTCCAAAGGACCACCCCCACTTCGGGAAGGGGGGAAGGAGCAAGGATGCGGCTGGCGAGCCGATGCTGGTCTGGGATGAGGGGGTCCACCGCGTCTCCGTCTCCACTCACTTCCCCTCTTGGGGAGCTCGCCTGCCTCCCACGGGCCACGCATTTGCCCTTGGCTTCGGCCTCTATGGATGGGAGGGCGCCGATGCCTACCAGAACTTGACTCCTCGGCAGATAGGCCACGAGGGTCTGCAGGCTCATCTGAGGGCCTTCAAACTTCACCATATGATGGTCCGCCTGAGAGAACTAAGTTGTCTACCTAAATCACCTAGAGGGGGGTGAATAGGTGAAATGCGTGTCAAATGCGGAATAAAAAATTAACACAGCACAGATCAAGCAATCAAACAGACGACAAGAGATTTATAGTGGTTCCCCAATTTTGGGTACGTCCACTTTCCTCACCGATCTAGCAAACCACTAGACTCGGCTACTCCACTATCTCGGATTGAAAACAATCCTACACCTCGGAACCACGTTCCTACAAAACTCGATCCAAACCGGATCTACACTCGGAAGATAAAGCCTTCCTACAAATCTCGGAGAAAAACTCCTACAATGAAATTTGTTTGAAAAGAAAATACAAACAATATATTGCACAGATCTGGATCTTTGATAGTCTTCTTCCTTGAGAACTTTGGCTTGATCAGAATATGTTGAAGACGACTTGAGAGAGATCCACAGATCTGAAAAACGGAATCACCTCGATCGAGAAAATAGATCAGAAATCTTTGAGGCTCGGCGAGATCGAGTGATTATCTTTCGTCTGGATCTCTGGAGAAACAGAGTTGAAAGCAGCGATCGGAGATCGTCGATCCAGACCTTCTTCCGTGAACGACAATGGCGGCGGCGTGAGAAATTAGGGTTCACGGAAACTTTTCTCTTTCTTAAAATAATAATCTCTGTAAAGCTTCTTATTAGTCAAATCTGAAAGGACCTATTTATAGGTGGACTCCAACGGTCAGAAATTTAATTAGGGATGACACGTGGACCAATTAGAAATGATTAATTCGAAATACACAGCGAAATTGTACTTGGAGAAATTCAGGAATGTTTGAACAGATATACTCGAGACAGAGAAAAGACATACTCGAGTATAAGATGTTATATACTCGAGTGGATAGGAGGAGCATACTCGAGTATAAGAAGAGAAGCTACTCGAGTGATTCAGAGATCAACACTCGAGTGATTTTAGAACTACTCGAGTATGAGAGTATATACTCGAGTAAAAACACTTAGAGAAAATTTCTCAGATAAAATAGGAAGAACTACTCGAGTAGAAGAGTTGGAGATACTTGAGTGAGGGGAAAATGAACTACTCGAGTATCTTGGGAAGACTACTCGGGTAATCACTAAACTACTCGAGTATGAAAAACAACTACTCGAGTACAGAGTCACTTACTCGAGTATATAAGGAACTACTCGAGTAGGTAGACTTAGAAACTTTCTGAGATGAAAAGTGCAGATCTACTCGAGTATGAACAGAACACTTACTCGAGTAACTAACCAACTACTCGAGTACAAGTTATCACCTACTCGAGTACAATACAGTCTACTCGAGTATGTAATCCAACTTACTCGAGTACAGACTCACTTACTCGAGTGTACAAAAGAGGTACTCGAGTATGTGGACTTAGAGAAAATTTCGGATCTAAGAACAGAAGGATCTACTCGAGTATAAAATATGACCTACTCGAGTGACTAACTATCTACTCGAGTATAAGCTTATCTACACGAGTATACAGAGTCTTCTCGAGTATGTCTAAGGATCTACTCGAGTATTAAGTCACTTACTCGAGTATATAGGGAAGCTACTCGAGTATGTGGACTTAGAAAAAATTTCTTCTGAAAAATAAACTTCAATACTTCAGTCCACCAATCCAAGTGCATGAATAGGAAGTGTATCCCAATAGAGAGGCTATACATGGGCCAACACTTTGGATCACACAATGAGGGATTACATTGTATGGTCCTGTGTTTGGTGACCCATTATAGACTGACATTGGTCTACACTTGGCAATAAGAACCTGCACACATACAACTTAAACACAATATCAAATACACCTTAATTCATCTTAGTTCAAGGTCTGACCTCCTACAAATCTGAGGTATTGTGGAGACAAATCCCAACAATCTCCCCCTATTTGTAGATGTCAGCACCCTCTACACTAAGGTGAATTACTTAGAGTAAAATGAACAACACACATATACAAAAAAAATGAAAAAGAAATAAAGTAAACTGAAGCATGATAAATAATAGGATAGCCATAATCAGAATCAAATATATATATAGAAATGTTTTTAACAGATTAAAAAGTCCATTTCCACATTCTCATTGACTCAAGAAGGGGCTTCTTTGTGCATTCTTTCTCTCTTCAGCTCTTGCCTCTCTAGGTAACTGAATGGTTTAGGAAAATATGTTCTGGGCCTAGGAGGAGCAGCTGGGTTGTTGTATCCCCAATTTCTGTCATGAAGTCTGATCTTGATCTGGGATACTTCATAAGCTTTCCATTCTGAATAACTGTAATACTGATCTCTGTGCTCACAAAGATCTGTTACTAGCTTCAAGGTATCAAGGATCAGAGATTTGGAGGTTGGACTCCAAACTTCAGTATGAACAATTTCTGGTCTACCTTCAGAAGCTGGGGCAGGCTCTTTTCTAAATGCAGAACGACTGGCAGAAGCGCCGTCACCATATTTCCTTTTCTTCCTTGGGGCACCTTGAGAACTAGGAGGAAGTTCATCTTGCCAAATATCAGTATAAGAGAGAGGAGGCTCAGTCACATCACCAGCAGGTCTGGGTGAGAAGACTGGCACACCTCCTGGAATGTTTGCCTGAGCTGGAGCATCTGCCGGAGGATGTTCTTCAAGAGGGTCTAAGAACTTGGGAATGATGGTAGGGTTGAGTTGAGAATTTGGGAAGTTCTGATTATTTACCCATACAGCTGTATCATAAATGTAGAATTTGATAGATTGGAGTTGAGATAGAATATCTGCTTTCATATCCTTGACTAGATCATTCACAGTTGTTTGATCTTGTTCAGATAGTTTTTCAACTACTTTTTCAACTTGTTCTTTGACAATTTTCTCCCCCTTGCTGATATCCACAGATAGTTTGGCAATTGCTTCATCTCTGAAAGTGCCAACTTCTTCACATACTGTCATCACATTTGCTTCAACATTCTTGTCCAATTATATCTGATTATGTGCAACAGTTTCAGCTTGATTTCTTAGTTCACCTATACTTGTAATAGTATGATCAATAGCTTTTCCACCCAATTGAAACAATCTCTTGAGCTCATCAGTATTGGCTTGAATTTCAGCAAAGCCTCTACTCATCTCCTTTTCAAGAGTAGAGACCTTGTTATTTACTGAGGCTAGGGAGTCATCAAAGTACTTTCTTTGTTCACTGAGAACTGTTCAATCTTGCTTACCAGATCTGAAGAAGTAGGAGGAGTTGAAGATGGGGCAGGGACTGAAGGAGTAGGAGTAACCCATGGAGGGATTTCAGTAATTACCACTGAGCTTTCAACTCTCTTGAAAGATTCTAGGACAACTGATTCTTCTTCATTTAGGAAGGAGGGAATAGAGAAGTCCAAAGTCCTCAAAGGGGACTCCACTGGTTCTGGAGATACTTCCTTGCCATCAGACAAAAGAATAGTTTCTGGTTGGCTTTGCTCTGCAGCAGGGGACTGAGCAGGAGACTGAGCAGGAGACTGAGCAGGAGACTGAGCTGGAGAAATATCCACTGGAGTCTGAGCTTCTGGAGTCAGTACAACTGATTCATTTTGAAACAGGGGAGCATCTGAGCTGAGCTCATCAATCAATTTATTGATATCTTCTGCAGTAGACAGTAGGGTTGCTGGATCTGGAATCTCTGAGTGGGGATCTGCTGAAGGAGGAGAGACTGGAGGAGTAGAATCCCTGACTTCTGCTTGCTGTGAGGGTTCTGATGAAGCTGGGTACTAAGGATGAGATGAGGCAGGATCCCCCTCAACTATTACACCTGAGGTAGCAGCAGTTTGATGTGGAGGAGGAGATGGAATCCTGTCATCAGGTACACTGGTTTCTTGGGAATCTACTGAAGGGACAGCAGCTTTGGATGCTTGGGCAGAGTTCAGAATTTTAATTTCATATCGCTGGATAGAGGATATAGAAACCTTTTTCATGTGATGGAGGGGAGTCCCTTTGGATAAGTTAAAGACTGACGGGTTAATTTCATGAAGAAGGAGGGAAATAATCCTGGCAAAACTTGGATGCTTGATGCTTTCTCTGAGTTTATCTAGAATCAACAGTCCAAACTGGAATTGTTTATGACAGATGATGGCTTGCATTATATCAAACATTTCCATAGAAATGTCTCGAATGGAGTAAGTCTTGCATAACAGTACCTTTGCAATTACATCCACTAGGAATTTTTCTTCTAAGTTGAAATCAGCTCTGCTAAAGGAATGGGCTTGAGGGTTAGCTCCACAGAATAAACTAGTTCTTACTGAATCTTCAGCAGTCATTTCGGCATCGTCATCTACTACTGGCAGTTTTAACAGAGCAGCTAAGGAGCCTTTGTCCAGTCAGATTTTTATCCCTCTGACCTTGGATTTCAGGAGCTTTCCATTTCGTTTTACCTTCAGATTCTGATAAAACTCTTCAACAGCTGGGAAAAGAACTTGGCACGACGTCTGTAGAACGAACGACAGTCCGGCGGTCTCGAACAAAATCAGAAGATTTCGGAAATCATCTGAAAGGTCGGCTATACCCGCGGGGGCGAGTTCTGAGCCAATGCCGATTTTAGAAGAGGGGGCCATCTGCGATTCTGGAGGACGAGAGAGGCGAAGACGACGATGCTCTGCGGTTTTCCGGAAGATGAAGAGTCGGCGGCTACTCGAGAGAATGAGAAGTGGAAAGGGGTTTCCCGATTTTTCTATATATATATATATATAATCATAATTAGGTTTTTTAAAAAAAATAATTTCATACCTGAATGAAGCGGCAAATAGCTCGGTGCGAATAGAAAAATTAGAAATCCAAAATATGAATGCCGTATACTCGAGTAGGTAACATCATACACAAGTATTAGACAGAGCATATTCGAGTAGGGCAAGTTTGTACACGAGTATGTTGTCAAGTACTCGAGTATGTTGTCAAGTACTCGAGTATGTTGTCAAGTACTCGAGTATGTAAATCCTTTTACTTGAGTAATTCCCGTTTACTCGAGTATCTGTCTGGATATACTCGAGTATATATTACTTGAAAGACAATTTTCCTTGGGAGATGTATATTGCCACTGAAATCTTTAACTCTGAGCAGCCAACACCACTGATATCTTCTTGATTTGTGAGTCCATCGCTAGTCTTCTTTGTTGAGCAGCCCGAGTTCCGTTTTGAAATTAATATGAGCTAGTCTCTTGTGCCATTGGTCAGCAAGAGATGCACTACTTTTTGCTAAAAGACACACTGGTGTCGAAGAGTCTATACAAATGAAATTTAAACAGAAAATATTTCTGCTTCGAGTGCCTGATAAAATAGTTTCCATGTTGTCAACCGATTTTATCAAACACTTGTCAGCATGAAATTCAACTACGTATCCTTTATCGCATAGTTGGCTTATGCTGATGAGATTGTGTTCCAATCCTTCAACATAGGCTACATCCGAAAAGGATACGCTACCGTTAGAAATCATACCATAGCCTTTAGTTATCCCTCGATCTGAACCTCCAAAGATGACCTTTGGTCCGTTGCAGACTGAGGTGAAATTTTGGAGTAGGCTTCTTGTCCCGGTCATATGCCGAGAACATCCACTGTCCAAATACCAGATTGGCATTTTGGTGGCCTTTGGACATACCTGCAATTACAATCACTTAACCTTAGGAACCCAAACACGTTTGGGTCCTTGGTCTCGAGTTAGAAAACTCCCCCTACGAGTATTAGCCTCATGAGTGGTCATTCTCACGTTGCTAACTTGAGGGGTTGTAGCATTACTAGGATTGAACCAACAATCAATGGCAAAGTGACCAATTCTGCCACAACACCAGCAGTCGAACCTGTTGTATCTTTGCCTAGTGAATTCTTGCTTGATTTTCTGAAATGATGGTCTAGCGGGAACATCACTCTTGGAGGAAGAGGCTTCATGGTGATGGCATCTACATGAAGTCTTCTCCTTTAGAGGCCTTTCCTCAACAGGCTTTACTTTCGGTGCTTTCTTGAAGTTGTGGCCATGATTATAAGGACCATAGCTCTGAAGAGTCACTTCTTCATGAGGTGCCTTAAAGACACTCTCACCAAAGTTTCGAGGGCGAGTCCATCCTTGGTACCGAGACTTTGGCTCTACATAAGTAGGCCTGGTCAAGTGACCATAGGACGAGTCCAGGTCAAACTTGTTCGTTGGAAAGATTACTTTCTTGAATACAGTTTGATCCAGAGGGGCTTTCCCTTTCTCTTTGGCCAAGGCCTTCTTGGCGGCCTTATTCTTCCGTCGAGCCTTATTTCTCCTAGAAGATTTACTAGGAGCACCCTCATGGCCTAGTCCAGCATTCTTAGCCTTTGTTGAGAATTCAGCAATGAGTGGAAGAACATTCTTGGGCTTGGAGAAACCTTCAACAAGTTTCTTTTCAGCTTCGAGCTGATCTTCCAACTCTTTGATGATTTTCTCTTTAAGGTCAAGGTGCTTGAGAGCTAGATTGTATTCTTCCATTGCGAGATCGAAGTTTTCTTGAAGAGAGTTAGTCCTAGCGACTTCTTCTCTCAAGCTGCTCTCAACGGCCTTTAGAGACTGAATCTCTTTTGCCTGAGTTTTCACGACTCGACGACATTTTTCGTAGGTCATGAGCAACTCTTTGTACTGGGCCATGAGTTCTGACTCATCATCAGAAGAGATGTCCTCATGATCATGTTCAGAACTTTCAGATTCAGAGAGGGGAGTGTGAGATTTTACCTCCCCAGTGAACTGGGGGACTTGTTCATCATCTGAGTGAGCCATGAGCCCAAAGTAAGCTTCCTCTTCTTCACTCGACTCAGATGAGTCGGAGTCGCTGAGAGTTTTGCTCTTCTTGGCTACTAGACTCTTCTCTGTCCTCTTCTTATGGTATGAGGATTTCTTTTCCTCTCTTCTGCCGCCCTCTTTATTTTTGTGAGGGCAGTCCGCGATGACGTGACCTGGCTTATTACAACAATAACAAATGATGCCAGTTGAAATCTGTTTGTTCTGTTTAGAGTTATACCTGTCATGGCTACTTGAGCCTTTCTTTCGCTGATCACCGTCACGTCATGATCTTCTGAATGAGGCATCTTTGCCTCTCCATTTCTTCTTCTTATTTAAGAATTTCTTGAATTGCCGGGAGAGCAATGAGAACTCTCCTTCAGATAGTTCTGAGCCAGATGAGCTTGGATCAGATGATTCTTCTTCATCAGCTTCAGGAACTGGGGCAGGAGAGCTAGCCTTTGTCTTCCTTGAGCTATCTGCCTTTAGAGCGACAGACTTCTCCTTGGATGCAGACCTGCTTATCTCTTCTTCAGCTTTTCTTGAGTTGATTTGCAGCTCGTAAGACATAAGCTTTCCGAACAGATTCTGCGGGTCCGTCTCAGCTAACCTTCTAAACTCCCGAATGACACATACCTTGTTGTCCCATTCCTTGGTTAGGGATCTTAAGAATTTGTCATTGAGTTCCCCATTGGTGAAGACATGTCCATAAACTCTTAGGCCATTTACTATCTTGAAGAAGTTCTCAAAAGTGTCAGTTATGGCTTCCTTATGACCCTGCCTGAAGGCTTCATATTTCTGGTTCAGTAGGGACCTTCGATCATCCCTCACTTCTTCGGTACCTTCCATTAGAGTCACTAGAGATTGCCACATCTCCTTGGCAGATTGGCAATGAATCAGATTCTGTAGCATTGAGTCATCGACTGCACTTGCGATAATATTTTTAGCTTTCTTATCCAAGGAGACAAGTGCAATCTCGTCCTTATCTAGATCCATCAATTTCTTGGGAACTTGCTTAGATGAATCTATGGTGGAGGTGGTCATAGGAATGTGGGGACCTTCTTCAACAATCATGAAGATCCGAGGATCTACTGCTTCCATAAAGAATTTAACTCTTTCCTTCCACAGAGGAAAATTGTTCTTGGTGCAGATAGGGAGCTTAGCAAAATCCTTGGTCTTACTCATGCTTGAAATTTCTCTTGAGACAACTTGGTAAGGATTAGATCAAGGTGTTAACCTTTTAACGATCAACCTCCCTCTGATACCAATTGAGAGAACTAAGTTGTCTACCTAAATCACCTAGAGGGGGGTGAATAGGTGAAATGCGTGTCAAATGCGGAATAAAAAATTAACACAGCACAGATCAAGCAATCAAACAGACGACAAGAGATTTATAGTGGTTCCCTAATCTTGGGTACGTCCACTTTCCTCACCGATCTAGCAAACCACTAAACTCGGCTACTCCACTATCTCGGATTGAAAACAATCTTACACCTCGGAACCACGTTCCTACAAAACTCGATCCAAACCGGATCTACACTCGGAAGATAAAGCCTTCCTACAAATCTCGGAGAAAAACTCCTACAATGAAATTTGTTTGAAAAGAAAATACAAACAATATATTGCACAGATCTGGATCTTTGATAGTCTTCTTCCTTGAGAACTTTGGCTTGATCAGAATATGTTGAAGACGACTTGAGAGAGATCCACAGATCTGAAAAACGGAATCACCTCGATCGAGAAAATAGATCAGAAATCTTTGAGGCTCGGCGAGATCGAGTGATTATCTTTCGTCTGGATCTCTGGAGAAACAGAGTTGAAAGCAGCGATTGGAGATCGTCGATCCAGACCTTCTTTCGTGAACGGTAATGGCGGCGGCGTGAGAAATTAGGGTTCACGGGAACTTTTCTCTTTCTTAAAATAATAATCTCTGTAAAGCTTCTTATTAGTCAAATCTGAAATGACTTATTTATAGGTGGACTCCAACGGTCAGAAATTTAATTAGGGATGACACGTGGACCAATCAGAAATGATTAATTCGAAATACACAGCGAAATTGTACTTGGAGAAATTCAGGAATGTTTGAACAGATATACTCGAGACAGAGAAAAGACATACTCGAGTATAAGATGTTATATACTCGAGTGGATAGGAGGAGCATACTCGAGTATAAGAAGAGAAGCTACTCGAGTGATTCAGAGATCAACACTCGAGTGATTTTAGAACTACTCGAGTATGAGAGTATATACTCGAGTAAAAACACTTAGAGAAAATTTCTCAGATAAAATAGGAAGAACTACTCGAGTAGAAGAGTTGGAGATACTTGAGTGAGGGGAAAATGAACTACTCGAGTATCTTGGGAAGACTACTCGGGTAATCACTAAACTACTCGAGTATGAAAAACAACTACTCGAGTACAAAGTCACTTACTCGAGTATATAAGGAACTACTCGAGTAGGTAGACTTAGAAACTTTCTAAGATGAGAAGTGCAGATCTACTCGAGTATGAACAAAACACTTACTCGAGTAACTAACCAACTACTCGAGTACAAGTTATCACCTACTCGAGTACAATACAGTCTACTCGAGTATGTAATCCAACTTACTCGAGTACAGACTCACTTACTCGAGTGTACAAAAGAGGTACTCGAGTATGTGGACTTAGAGAAAATTTCGGATCTAAGAACAGAAGGATCTACTCGAGTATAAAATATGACCTACTCGAGTGACTAACTATCTAATCGAGTATAAGCTTATCTACACGAGTATACAGAGTCTTCTCGAGTATGTCTAAGGATCTACTCGAGTATTAAGTCACTTACTCGAGTATATAGGGAAGCTACTCGAGTATGTGGACTTAGAAAAAATTTCTTCTGAAAAATAAACTTCAATACTTCAGTCCACCAATCCAAGTGCATGAATAGGAAGTGTATCCCAATAGAGAGGCTATACATGGGCCAACACTTTGGATCACATAATGAGGGATTACATTGTATGGTCCTGTGTTTGGTGACCCATTATAGACTGACATTGGTCTACACTTGGCAATAAGAACCTGCACACATACAACTTAAACACAATATCAAATACACCTTAATTCAAGGTCTGACCTCCTACAAATCTGAGGTATTGTGGAGACAAATCCCAACACCGCCGCGGCTTCCAGCTCAGCTAACTTCTGATAAAAGTCGAGCAGGAGCGCGACCTGGAGGCGGAGAAAGCTGCCGACGCGGAGCGGCGGTTCGGCATTGCCGAGCGCTTACTCGACGAGGCCTCGGGCGAGCTGGTAAGAGCCGACCAACTCTCATTTTAACTTGGGAAAATATTTTACCGAGAATCTGACCTTTTTGCTTTTCAGGACGCCGAGTCCGCCAAGGTGTTGCAGGCCCGCGCTAGCGAGTTGGAGGGCGAGACTGCCCTACTGCGGGTCCGCCTCGCGGATCAGGAGGCTAGCTCGCGCAATAAGGAGGCCCTTGCTGTTCGGTCGGCGACCGAGGTGGAGGCGCTAAAGGAGCAGAACCGCTGTCTCCAAGGCGAGGTCCGTTGGCTGACGGAAGCCCTTTTCCCCCAGACGGCACCGAGCCCCCTTTCCCCTACAAGCGGCCCCGGGTTTTCGGTGAGGGGGAGGTCATGGAGCGGCTGCGAGTCAACTCGATCGAGTCTGCCGAATGCCTCTTGGACGCCATGAAAGGATCGGGGATTCTGGACGAGGGATACGAGGAGGTGGCGGTCCAGGATCTTCTGCCGAGCCTGTTCCCGCCGTCCCCGCCCAGCGAGAAGGAGGAGAGCTTCAGCTCCCTCTTCGATGGGGCGAAGGGCAAGTAAAAGTCGCTCGTAGGCGAGGAGGATCGCCATTCGGGAGAGGAGGGCGAGAGCTGACCGAACTCCCCCCCTTCTCTACTGTCTTTCTTCTTGTAATCATCCCCCCCTTTTTGTAATCTCGCCGGGGCGAGCCTTTCCCCTTTTTGCAAATATAATGAAAAAATTTTCTATCTCTTTTTTACCTTTAGCGCTATAATGTACGTGAGTTAGGATTCGCGCTCGGCGAGAGGCTTTGAGCATTGGCAGCGACCAGACTCGTGATCTCTCCGCTTACTCGCTAGGTGACCTTTGCGACAGCAGCCGCCGCAGGTGCCCGCCTATCATTCCGAGAAAAGATCTTCTGCTGAGCAGACCCCTGCGAGTCCGGGCTCGCGCGGGAGGCATATTTTTCCTTCGACTAGGTGGGGCCAAAAATCCTTCCTAATCAGAAAACCAAGGGAAGCAGGACCCCTTGTGCTCGCCTCTCCGACTGGTGGGTTTGCTCGCATATGTTTGCCATGTGTCAACCTTCGGGTCCACCCCCCCGGACCGTGACAACGTCCATCGTGACCCTTTCCCTTGCTGGCTCGGAGGGAATCTGACAGCGGGAGAATCGAGACCTACCCCCAGAATGAGAATATTCAGATCATTTGCTTCTCCCGGGTGCTACCACCGGGCCAATCAGCTAGATGGGAGCCTGAGAGCGGGTGTTGAACATCCTCCGGGCTCAGACTTAGGGTCATAACGACGTCCATTGAGACCCCGTCCCTGCCAGCTTGGAGGGAGCCTAACAGCGGGAGAATTGAGACCTAACCCCAAAGTGAGAATACTTAGAATATTTTCCTCTCCCGGGTGCTACCACCAGGCCAGTCAGCTAGATGGGAGCCTGAGGGAGGGCGTTGAACATCCTCCGGGCTCAGCCCCAGGGTCATAATGACGTCCATCGAGACCCCGACCCTGCCAGCTTGGAGGGAGCCTGGCAGCGGGAGAATCGAGACCTAACCCCAGAGCGAGAATACTTAGAATATTTTCCTCTCCCGGGTGCTACCACCAGGCCAGTCAGCTAGATGGGAGCCTGAGGGCGGGCGTTGAACATCCTCCGGGCTCAGCCCCAGGGTCATAATGACATCCATCGAGACCCCGACCCTGCCAGCTTGGAGGGAGCCTGGCAGCGGGAGAATCGAGACCTAACCCCAGAGCGAGAATACTTAGAATATTTTCCTTTCCCGGGTGCTACCACCAGGCCAGTCAGCTAGATGGGAGCCTGAGGGTGGGTGTTGAACATCCTCCGGGCTCAGCCCCAGGGTCATAACGACATCCATCGAGACCCCGGCCCTGCCAACTTGGAGGGAGCCTGACAGCGGGAGAATCGAGACCTAATCCCAGAGTGAGAATACTTAGAATATTTTCCTCTCCCGGGTGCTACCACTAGGCCAATCAGCTAGATGGGAGCCTGAGGGCGGGCATTGAACATCCTCCGGGCTCAGCCCCAGGGTCATAACGACGTCCATCGAGACCCCGGCCCTGCCAGCTTGGAGGGAGCCTGGCAGCGGGAGAATCGAGACCTAACCCCAGAGCGAGAATACTTAGAATATTTTCCTTTCCCGGGTGCTACCACCAGGCCAGTCAGCTAGATGGGAGCCTGAGGGCGGGTGTTGAACATCCTCCGGGCTCACCCCCAGGGTCATAATGACGTCCATTGAGACCCCGGCCTTGCCAGCTTGGAGGGAGCCTGGAAGCGGGAGAATCGAGACCTAACCCCAGAGCGAGAATACTTAGAATATTTTCCTTTCCCGGGTGCTACAACCAGGCCAGTCAGCTAGATGGGAGCCTGAGGGCGGGTGTTGAACATCCTCCGTGCTCAGCCCCGGGGTCATAACGACGTCCATCGAGACCCCGGCCCTACCAGCTTGGAGGGAGCCTGGCAGCGAGAGAATCGAGACCTAACCCCAGAGCGAGAATACTTAGAATATTTTCCTGAGTGTTTTTGATGCTCTTCCACGGAAGTTCCGCCACATCTCATGTCATTGTTACGATTATTATGAATAAAAAGGAGGCTCAAATGAGTGAATTATATTGCATTGAAAGAATTGAGGAACATACAAACATTTAGGGATAAAAGCGTTTCAGGTTGTCGCCGCTCCAGGTGTGGCTCAAAGTCTCGCCCTTCATATTTTGGAGGCGGTACCCTCTCGATTTTAATGCCTACTTTACGATGTAGGGCCCCTCCCAGTTTGGATAGAGCTTGCCCACGGCCGCCGATCTTCCCTCCACATCTACCTTCTTTAGAACAAGGTCGCCTTCCACAAACTGCTTGACCCAGACATGTTTGTCAAAATACTTAGCCATTCTCCGCTTGACTTCCTCCTGCCGAACCGTTGAGAGGTCGCACACTTCTTCTATCAATTCTAAGGAGAGCCGCTGTTCTCCCTCATTTTCAACTCTCCACTCCTCCCTTCCAGCTTCCGCCTCAGCGACCCTGGGAGTACGGACCTCAAGTTCAATGGGGAGCACCGCCTCGCTTCCGTGAGATAGTTTAAAAGACGTCTCCCCCGTGGCAGTGTTGGGAGTAGTCCTCAGGGCCCAGAAGACCGAGGGGAGTTGCTCCACCCAATTCCCCTTCAAATTTTCCACCTTCTTTTTCAGGAGATTCACGATAATCTTGTTGGCCGCCTCCACCTGCCCGTTGCTCCTTGGGTGGTGGACAGAGGCGAACCTGAGGTCAATCCCGAGCTCTCCAAAGAACTTGATGAACTCGTTGCTGGCGAATTGTGGTCCGTTGTCGGTGACGATGGCTTGGGGCATCCCATGCCTGCAGATGATCTCCCCCCATATGAAATTTCGAATGATCTGCGAGGTCACCTTGGCCAACGCCTTCACCTCCATCCACTTGGAGAAATAGTCGATCATTACCAGCAAGAATCTTCTCTGCCCGCTTGCCTGGGGGAAGGGACCTACCAAGTCCATTCCCCAAATTGCGAAAGGCCAAGGGGCCGTGATACTCCTGAGTCGCTGAGCCGGTTGTAGTTGGAGGGGAGCAAATAGTTGGCACTTATGGAATTTCTTGACAAATTCTAAGGCATCGTGCCCCAGGGTAGGCCAGAAGTAGCCCTGCCTGATGATCCTTCCCTCCAGGGTCCGACCTCCCGAATGGCTCCCACATTCCTCGAAGTGGACCTCTTCCAAAATCCTCGACACCTCCCCCTCCGCCACACAACGAGCCAGTAATCCCGAAAGGGTCTTGCGGTAAAGTTGCCCGTCGCGCAAGAGGTAATATGCTGACTTGTACTTGAGCTTCTTTCTATCCATCCCTTCTGGGTACTCTCCCGTGGACAAGTAGGTAGTGAATGGGTCCATCCATGTGGATCGCCGATCTATCTCCATCAAATCTCCTTCCTCCAGGGATGGGTGAAAAAGGTCTGTGATAGTGCCCCATACCCGAGGGCCGCGTTTGGTAAGGTGGTCGACTTGTTCACTTTCCTCCCGTGGCACATGCTGAATGGAGAAGGTTTGGAACCCCCCCAATAATTCCCTTAACCTTGGACAGATATCGTTGTAGGGTGGGCTCCCTCACCTCAAACTCCCCGTTGATCTGGGAGGCTACTACCATAGAGTCAGTGAGGACCTTCACATCATGCACTCCCAATTCCTTGGCTAGGCGCAATCCTGCGATCACTGCCTTGTACTTAGCCTTGTTGTTGGTTATGGAGAAATGTATCACCACCGTTTGCTCAATCCGGGTCCCTTGGGGACTCTCCAAGACGACCCCAACCCCCAAGGAGTGTTTCCCTGAAGCCCCATCCACCATCACCTTCCAAGGGATGGGGCAAGTGAGTTTGTCTTCTGCTACCTCGACCACATAGTCAGCCAGGAAGTCAGCCATTGCTTGTGCCTTGATCGCGAGTCGAGGGACAAAGAAGATGTCAAACTCACTCAACTCCACCGACCACTTGGCGAGTCTTTCTGAGTGCTCCACTCCCTCGAAGATGTTGCGGAGGGGGTGGTCGGTTACCACCTAGATGGAGTGTGCCTGGAAGTAGGGCCTGAGCCTCCGGGCCGAGATGATTAGAGCGAAGGCCAACTTCTACAAGATGGGGTAGCGGAGTTCCGCCTTCCTCAGAACCCTACTCACATAATAGATGGGCAGCTGCTTCCTCCCCTCTTCCCGAACTAATACAGAACTCACGGCCTCCGCCCCGACCCCTAAATACAAAAACAAATCCTCCCCCTCCTTCGGCCCTTGGAGCAAGGGGGCCTGAGTCAACTGCCTCTTCAAGGCCTGAAATGCCTCCTCGCACTCCAGGGTCCACTCGAACTTCCGACCTCCCCTCAAGGTTTTGAAGAAGGGAGAACACCTTCCCCGGCCCGGGAGAGGAACCTGCTCAGTCCTGCCAGCTTCCCCGTCAGTCGTTGTACCTCCTTCGCATCCCGAGGTGACCCTAACTCCATAATCGCCCGGACCTTGTCAGGGTTGGGTTCGACTCCGGCGGGGGTGAGGAGATGACCCAGAAATTTGCCTTTGCTCGCCCCGAAGATGCACTTCAGAGGATTCAACCTCATCTTGTATTTACGCAGGGTGCCAAAGGTCTCCTCCAGATCCTGGAGGTGAGAACCGACCTCCCGACATTTTACCATCAAGTCATCCATGTACACTTCCAAGTTCCTCCCCTTCTGTCCCTAGAATACACGGTCCATCATCTTCTGGTATGTTTCCCCTGCATTTTTTAACCCAAAAGGCATCATCTTGTAGCAGTAGCATCCATCTCCTGTGATGAACAAGACATTTTTTATGTCAGGAGGGTGCATCCTGATCTGATGATAACCTGAAAAAGCATCTAAAAAACTCATCACAGAGAAACCAACAGCTAAATCTACCAGTGCGTCGATTCTAGGCAAGGGGTAACAATCTTTCGGACATGATTTATTAAGCAGTGAAAAATCTACACACATCCTCCACCGGTCGTCCCCTTTTTTCACCATTACAACATTCGAGACCCAGCCGGGGTATTGAATTTCGGAAACGAAGCCGGCCTTAAGGAGCTTGGCGACTTCCTCCCTGATTGGTTCGACCAGCTTGTCCGTGACAGACCTCCTCTTCTGCTGGATGGGGCGAGCCTCCGGGTCTAGATTGAGACAGTGGCAGACGATATCAACATCGATCCCAGGCATCTCGGCTGCGCTCCAAGCGAACACATCCACATTCTTTTGGATGCATTCCAGCACCCTGCCTTGATCCTCCGGGGTCATCCCCCCCGCTGATGCGGACCTTCTCCACCCTGCCATCCTGGGTGAGAACTTCCATCTCCACTACCTCCTCGGCGGCCTCCAACCGGGACTGCTCCTCCCATTCTGCGATGTCCTCCCCTCTTGGAGTAAGGACCTCCCCTCCTTCTACGATCATCGCCTCAACCGACTCCTCAGGGAGTACCTCGCGGGCTTCCCCTTCCATCCTTCCTTCTTCCCCGCCTTCTTCTCCGGCCTCTTGCCCTTCCACCTCCTCCATCCTTCCTTCCTCCCCGCCTTCTTCTCCGGCCTCTTGCCCCTCCTCCTCCTCCATCCTTCTCCCCATCTCTTCGGCCTCCTCCTGCCAAGAAATGGAATTCACCGCCGTCACGTAGCATTCTCGAGCTGCCTTGGGGTCGCCGCGAACTCGGACCTGGATCCCCTCCACGTTGAACTTAAGACATTGATGGAAGGAGGAGGGGACGCAGCGGAAGGCGCTGATTAGGGGCCTTCCGAAAATGGCGTTGTAGCTGCTGGGGGCCTCCATTATGACGAACCGGCAGTTCCTAGACTGCCCCCTTAAGCTGACATGGAGTCCCACTCCCCCTCTACTTCTTTCCTCTCCCCCGAAAAACCGAAGAGAGGCCCATCGGAGGCCAGCACTCTCTTGGCTTCTACCTGCATGGCATCGAAGGGCCACTTGAAGATGATGTTGACGAAGCTCCCATTATCAATGAGGATCCGGGAGACTGTGAAATTCTCGATGGCTGTCTGGATGACCAGCGCATCGCAGAAGGGGTCATCATGACCCGACATGTCCTCCCTTAAGAAGGTGATCCTCTCCTCTGGGGGTGGAGTCTGAGATGTGGAGCCGATGCTCCTTCGGTACATGGTGTGGAGGCTTGCCTTCCGGGAAGCCTCGACTCCCACCCCCCCATGGATCACTCCGATCCCTCCTCGGGTCCCCACATCAGCCCGGTCTTCGTAACGATCCCCCTCCGCCTGAGGCCGGACTTCCTCAATCCACACCTCCTGATGATTCCGCTGCTGCTGCTGCTGCTGCTGCTCCCTGTTCCCCCGCATCTCGAGGAACTCCAGACACGTGATCGTCGTGTGCCCCTCCTCTTGATGGTAGTCACAATAGGGCAGGTCTACCCTGACCTCCCTCCTCCTCCTTAGCTGTCCTATCCTTCTCCCCCTAGGGCGATAGCCATGGCCTCCTCCTGATCGGGAAGAGGGGGTCTCTGGCCCTGCATCCCCCTAGGGGTGGAACTGGCCGCGCCCACCTTGGCGGTTATCTCCTCCCTGGTAACCCCTCTGTGGCCCTTGATCCTGCCACTCCGGCCTCCAACCCAATCGGTTATTCGACTCCTGACTCCCCCACCTGGGCTGCTGCAGTTGCTGTTCTCTCTGCCGAGGCTCGACCCTTCTCTCCTCCTGGGCTTGACTTCCCCTTGGCTTCTCCTCCTCCACGGCCCACCTGGCCAATCTCCGAGCGAACTCTGGATGTGCTGCCTCCATGTCGGCCTCCCTTGCCGCCCTTTCCAGGAGCGCTTCGAAAGACACCGAAGGCATCCTTTTCAACTCCATGGCGAAGAACCCGGGTTGGAGACCCAGGGTGAAGGCCACCATCATGGTGTGCCCTGACATCTCTTGTACCTGGGACAGTTCCTCTTGAAACCTGTCCAGGTAACTTCCCAGGGTCTCCCCTACTTTCTGCCTGATACGAAACAAGGACTCGACCTCCCTCTTCCTTTTCTTTTAGGTGGTGAATCTCAACATGAATCCCCTGCGCAAGTCCTCGAAGCAGTAGATGGAACCGACCGGGAGCTGATGAAACCACTCTCTTGCTTTCTCCCTGAGGGTGATGGCGAAGAGCCTACACTTGAAGCCATCCGACATCTATCGGATTAATACCACGTCTTCGAACCACTGGACGTGCTGGATCGGATCTCCCTTCCCTGAGTAGTAGGACATCTCCGGCTCTCGAAACCCTTCTGGAACTGGGGCTGACGAAATGAATTCACTGAAGGAACTTCCTCCCTCGGCCGGGCGAGTTGGGAACTCCCTCCCCACCGTCTCGCCGAATAGGTACTCGCCTGCCGAGACTGGGAAGAGGACTCGCCCGCTCGGCTCACGCTCCCCCTCGCTCGCGACCTCCTTCCCCGTGCGCCTGAGGGGCGCATCGTTGCCTAGTGCTGGATCGGCGACTACGGGAACCGCTGGCGTCGTGCTCTCGGCTCGCATGCCGAGTGCGACCCTGACGAGACCGAGTTCTTCCTCCCTGAGCTCCGCGGACATCCCCACTGTCGCGGGAGGGGGAGGAGGTTGCGAGCTCGCCCTGCCTGAACCTTGCCCTTCGTCTCTTGCCATCGGTCTTGCGGAAGATTTTCTGTGCTGACCACACTCCACGCTCACCGCACCAAAGCATTGAAACCGAAAAATTGGTCCCTGTGGAGTTCGACCCTTGTGGAAGGGGTGATCACACACTTACTTCTCTACTCACAAGCCCAAGTGACAAGGGAAAAGGACCGGGGATAGACCCAAGGCTTCACCACGGAGGTCCCACATCACACCCGAAAGATCTTAAAGCGCTTCCCCTCCTTAGCCAAGTGCTGAAGCTAAGGTACCTCAGAAAGCGCTAGAAGACCGGGCACCAGCAAGCGTGCCTTCTGAGGTACCCCTTGGGTCCTATTTATAGGAAAAGATGATCTGCCAATATCCAGCCGTCACTGTTTTCGAGGACTATAGGCAATCTAGAGGGGGTAACATGGTAAAAACACCCCGCAACTGAAGGGCGAGCTGGCCCTGAGAAGAGCCCATCAAGCGGGGGCGGCGAGTATGGGCGCGAGAAGGCTCCCCCCGCGCCGAGGTGAAAAGCGGCGAGTAAGCTCGCCTCTCTCAGCGCCGCGGGAGAGGGCGTTGGATGAGCTCGTCTCTCTCAACGCCGCAGACCTGACTCACCTGACTCAACGCCACTGGAGAAGACGCTGAGTGAGCTCGCCTCTCTCAGCGCCGCGGACCTGACTCGCCTGACTCAACGCCACTGGAGAAGGCGCTGAGTGAGCTCGCCTCTCTCAGAGCCGCGGACCGGCTCGCCTCGCCTCAGGCCTGGGAAAGTTGGGCTTGAAGCCCCTGCTCGCAGATGACGGTCGCGTTGGCACTCGCCAACCCCTCGGCTCTAGATGAGCACGTACTCGGCTGGCCCCACGATGAATAGCTTCCTCTCGCCGGGCTCAGCTCCACGATCTTCGAGCTCGGCCCAACGATTGCCGAGCCCATACTCGGCATGCTGGGCTCGGCATACCCTGCTGAACTCGCCTGGGGCTCGGGGGCGGTCTGGGCTGACCGGATCGGCTCCTGTTAGCCCACTCGCTGGATACGGGGGTGTACAGTGGCAAAGCAAAAATTTACGAGAACAAATAGAGTAAATAATATGTAAAATATTCAGTGCTAAAAATGACCAATAATATATGGTGTCCATAACATACAAAGTCCAATAAAAAGTGCATTTATATGAGTCACTTGTCTTACGGTAACACACATGCACCCAAATGAGACTTCTAAGAACTTATAACAAAAGTGCAATAATAATTAGACACACCCACAAATATGAGAGTGAGGACCTATAAACCTCTGCAATAACTGTTTACCCAACATTATGATCTACTATGACATCCTCTACTTTAAGGGGGGGGGGGGTAAAAACAACTATCATCGTTAGTGAGAGACTAAGCAATCTTAATCTATTGGGTCCGTAAATTCATGACAGTGGCAGATTCACTCTAGCCAAAACATCAAGAAGAATAAATTAGCGGAAGCATATCTGAAACCCAAATTATTGATTATTGCGGTCACAGATCTTCTGAGTCTACAAGGTCCTGATGAAGAAGAAAATTCCTCTTCTCCTCCTCTTCCTTAGGCTTTTTCTAGCAATGAGACACTAATATTGAATGCGAGTGAAGATTATGATAATTCTTTGTGACCCTGGGACCATAACATATTTATAGCAAAACCTAATAAGACCATTTTACATTTAAGCCCATCATATAAACGTAAATGACGTTCGATATCCATGTATAATCTAAACCATCCATACAATATGAAATGTATTTGAACTGATTAATTAGATCATTTAAATTTGGTCAATGTTAATGACAACACAATAACACGCATAATTAACATATTTGGTCTACACTATTATTATTTCTAACAATCTCCCACTTGGACCAACACTTGTTAAATTCTTAATTGCGCATTACATGATAACCTAATGAGCTCAAAAATTGTTGTCATTTTCGAAAACATTTTCATCCAATCTAGTCCATGACTATACTCACAAAGTATCAAAGAGATCTTCACTACAATATTGTAGCTAGACCTATCAATGGTCACATATGTGTGAACGACTAAAGATATATATCAAGTATGGATGTGTGGTATGAAGATTACATGTAATGTGATCTAGACACGCCTATTTCCAACTGGGCCTACTTTAACTGTAGTAAGATTAGAATAATTTGGTTCAGAGTGTAATAATAAATAATTTATTCTGTAGAACAATAAAAAAAATATGTAGGGAACCTTGCCCACAATGGTCCTGATTTGAAGAAGTCCTCACAATATAGATGAACACACTTGTGTTTGATGCATATGCTCTTGTGGTGTTACTTTCAGGAACATGATAGTATAAGTCTAGCATAGGGTTATACTTATTGTCATCAGACATAGTCTTACCAATATAATCCCTCATTGTACAAGACACTATGTCGACCTAATATCTAGACTATGTTGAACTTTATATTCATTTTTAAGAGAACAATAAAGAAAATCTAGAAGCTTGGTTATTACAAAGGATTTTAGTATGAAAAGATAGAAATTATCTAAGGCAAAATTCGGCTAGACATCTAGTCGAACGTTTAGACAATATAACTGAACAAAAAGAAGAATTAAGTTGAATCTTGTAGATATCAATAGAGCACCCAATTCCATCAAGGTACTGATTCATTTAGATAGTCAAACCGAATGTGCAGCAGAATCTAATGAAATTTTTTAGAAAGATGGATAAGTATAGATTTGACTAGATTATCTAGTCATTCGTGTAGAAGAGTCAAGACTATTCAAGTAGATATCTTATGAAGGCAAAATATGCTTAAGCATAAATTCGAATAGAAATCTAATCGACCGTTCCAAACAATCAAGACGATTCAGGCTGATGTTATTAGAATGCAGAGAGTATATGTAGATTCGAGTAGACATTGACAATTCATGCAGATGAATTAAGATGATTCATGTAAATGATAAGAGTGCATAAAAGTGTTAAGTACAAAATCGCCTAGATCATCTACACGATCGTGCATAAGGCTTACGACTATTTGACCAGATATTCTTTAAAGCTCAAAGCTGTGTTAAAGTCTTGAAGGAAGAAGGTTCTGGCTAAGCTATAATTTGACTGAATATCAGTGATTAGACTAAATACATTCAACCAGATAAGGAGAAGAAGAGGTATTCATAGAAAACTATTTTAAGTCCAGATTCGACCAAATGATCACTATTCAACTAGGAGAGGCCCCGAAGAAGTAATTTGACAACAAGCTTCTAGAAGAATATTAAATAAGCGAGAATTTGACTTGATATTAAGCTAGTCGACTGAATATGAAGCAGATTTGATAAGATCACATTATCTAGAATAATGAACAATCAGATTCGACAAGATGTGTTTGATTCGACTAGAAGGAGCAGTGAAGAAGCAATTCGATTGAACATGAAGAAATTCGACCAAACATCTAGTTGAATTTACCAAACAAGCATGTATTTGAGTTGACGCACTATTTTGGCATTATCTCATTTAGTGGCGCCACAGAAAGGGCCAATCAGACTGATCCTTTAAGGTAAAAGATTTCTGACATCAAATCAGTCTGAGATTCAATCGTTAAGGATCTCGAGCATATAAAGGAAAGATGACATGAACAGTAAACCCTAATCATCACATTTTGAACTCGAGCTTTTTCATTGTTATCTTTTTAAAAGGGATAATAAATAAAGAAGCTCAAGCTTGGAGAAGAATATATGAAGATAATCTCTTGATTCTCCAAAAGAAAAATCAATTTAACTTGCTTAAGTGCTAAAAACTCGGCCATTTAACATCAAGAAGAAGAATCATCTAAAGTGTAAAGCAAAAAAAATTCATTGAAGTAAAATCTTCTCCAAGTCCTCTAAAAAAAGTTCAGAAGAAGCTAATCATCATTAGGCTTAAAGAAGACTCCAGTCTTTTCAAAGAAATATTTATTGAGTCTATAAAAGTTTTTATATTAAAAACTTATTTGACTGCAGGATCTCTTTGAGATCTGAGCTGTAGGGTTTTAGTGACCTGAGGTAGGGGCCAGCCGATGCCTCTGAGGTAGGAGACTTTGTCTCTGAGCTGTAGGATTCCTTTGTGGAATCTGAGTGTAAGATTCCCATTGTAAGCTAAGTTATATGATCCTGAGCTAGGGGATCTAATGAAGGAGGCCAGCCAGTGCCTTTGAGGTAGGAGACTTGGTCACTGAGTTATAGGATCCGCGGATATGAGTTTTTGCTAGAGTTTTTCAAGGCTAGCTCACTACTAAATTGGCAGGGGGGAAGTGAAAGTACCCAACTTAGGGAACCATTATAGTTTTTATGTTTATATTGTGGTTTTTCTGTGATTGTGTGACCGTCATTCTTACCTTTATTATTCTGCATTAAATTTACAAAAAAGAGATATTACCTATTCACCCCCCTCTAGGTGAAGAGTCATCCTTTTAATTTCAAGTGGTATCAGAGGGAGGTTGTTCAAAAAGAGCTTAACAGCTTGAACAGATCTACCCTTAGAATTGTCATCTACTCACCACGGTCCCTAGAGAGAACTACAAAGAGTTAAGCTCCATGAAGCTACCTATCTACAATAAAGAAAACTTTATTATTTATAAGGAGAGGGTCAAGTTTTTCATGAAGGCCTCTGAACTAAGGATCTTCATTACTGTAGAAGAAGGTCCCGTTATGCCAACCAAAGCTTCAACTATCACCACATCCAGGCAAGTCTCTAAGAGATACAATGAGATGGACAAGGATGAGATTACCTTGATGACTATAAATAAAAGAACTAAGAACATCTTGGTTAGTGTCATAGATGATTCAACTTTTTAGAGTCTAGATCACGGTAAGGATACCAATAAGATGCAGGATTTTCTGGTAGTTTACATGGAGGGAACTAAAAAAGTCAGGAATGATAGAAAATCACTCCTAAATCAAGCATATATGGCCTTCAGACAGGATAAGAAAGACTCAATTAATGAGTGTTATAAAAAGTTATTTAAAATAATGAATGAATTGAGGATATATGGGAGAGAGTTCATTGACCTAAGGATCTTCATTACTATAGAAGAATGTCCTCTTATACTAACCAAAGCTTCAACTATCGACACAACCATGCAAGTTCCTAAAAGAGACAATGAGATGGATAAGGATGAGATTACCTTAATGACTATAGATAAAAGAGCTAAGAACATCTTGGTTAGTGCCATAGATGACTCAAATTTTTTAGAATCTAGTTTACTACAAGGTTGCCAATAAGATGCAAGACTTTCTAATAGTCTACGTAGAGGGAACTAAAAAAGTCAGGGATGATATAAAACTACTCATGAATCCAACATATAAGGCTTTTAGACAGGATAAGAAAGATTCAATTAATGGGTGCTATAAAAAGTTCTTTGAAATAGTGAATTAATTGAGGACATATGGGAGAGAGTTCTCCAATATGATCTAAATGAAAAGTTCCTTAGATTCCTGAATAAAGAATGAGACATCAAGATATGTGCTATTAAAGAGGCAGGGAACCTAGCAAGGCTGGAACCCCAGAATTTGTATGGAAATTTATTGTCCCATGAGCCGCAACTAAATACCAGAAAGGCTAAAGAGGACAACAGTAGATCCCCCAGCAAAGAGAAGCTAGTAGTGTTGAAGCCAGAAAAATTTACTTACTCCAAAAATCGGATCAAGGTAGCCTAAGGTTACCGGCCCAATGGATCGGCTTGATGGCTAGCGGGATAAAGCACGAAGATCACCGAACAATAAACAAGACCCCATATGCTGCGACAGGGAGGTCCCACCATGTACCCAGAAGTATAGAAGAAGCAACCCCTCCACAACCAAGGATGGTCGAGCAGGGTACGAGGGAGACTAGCTGATAACTAAGTTGCGACGACTAAAGGAGGATAATCGCTAGGTCATGACTTGGTCTCTGAGAAAAAGGAATTCACAAGCTAAGCTAGCGTACAAGAAAAGAGTCTGAGATCTCGGCGAGATTCCCAAGTGTCTCTCCTCGTACCCCTGGGGTCCTATCTAAAGGGAAATCCTAGGGGAGGGGGTGTGTCTTATTTATAGCCCACCATCTAGCACTAGGATATTTGTTGGAGGAACTCACACGGCTCGGCGAGTATCATGCCTAGTCTCCTCCTTGGCGAGTATGCGGGGGAGCTCGCCATACTCGCCCAGGCCTTCTACTGCTTGACGCGTTATCTCTGCCCTCTATCTTGACTTGCTGACTTTGACTTATGATGACCTGGCTATGGAGGGGTCCATCCTCGACGAATGCGGATTGTACACAATCCTCGCTCTTTTTGAGCGACGTAAGAACTCGGAAAGAATCATCCAACACTTATTCGGTGAGTTGCTTAGCTGAATATCTGGGTTACTCACCCTTAATGGAGGCCCGCTAAACTCTATAAATAGGGGTGGGGGCAGTATTTAAGGGATGCTTTTGGAATTCGCACGTGAAGTCGAAGGCTACCGAGAAAGCCTACCAAGAGAGCTTGGTCGCGCTATCGGGGTTGTTCGATCTCGCGAAGCCTAAAAGGCTGTGAGAGAAAGAAGTCGCTGCCGACATGCCTCCTGCCAAAAAGAAAAAACTGAAGAAGCTGAAGAAGGGCCTCACTTCCAAGACCGACAAACCTCCCCCACCAGTGGAGAAAGTCGCCTCCCCGACAAAGAAAGTCGCATCCCCGACCGACAAGCCCGAACCTTCGACTAGCACCCAACAACTCCTCGAGGATCTCGGGCTGGGCGATATTCTCGACTTCTTGCTGCTCTCCCCATCAACCACTTCCGTTCCGAAAGTCGCTGGGTCACCACCCCAAGTGCAGACAGATCTCGCTGCCTCCCAAGATCACAAACTTGCTGATCTTGGTAGTAGTTCATTGATCATCCCGTTTCCAAGCTAATACGTCCTTGTCTCTATAGCTCCCCCAATGACTACTTCAGGAAAGATTCTAGACATCGGCCCGCTGCAAGGAGTTCCACTGGGCGCACATGGAGCTCGGCCTCCTCTACGGATCACGCACACCGTCTGGATAACCCTTGGCTCCAAGAAAGGGCCAGAAAAACAAGCTTCTCCGGTGGCCAAGGAAGATCCTCCGGTGACCAAGACCTCGCAGACTGGGATGGGAAAAGTCCCTCCGGTTACTTCAACGCTGCCTGTTAACCCAGAAATTGGCGATTCCTCCCAAGGTAGATAACTTGCAAGTCGCGGCTTGCTCCAGGTTCCCCTGGAGGTCGCGACCTATCAGCCCTCTTTTTTCTAAGGATGGGCGGAGAGACTTCTCTGTCCGCTCAGGCCGCACGACTAGGGAGGTCTTCCCGTCTTGACCGCC
This sequence comes from Platanthera zijinensis, assembly GCA_039513925.1. Classification (NCBI taxonomy): domain Eukaryota; kingdom Viridiplantae; phylum Streptophyta; class Magnoliopsida; order Asparagales; family Orchidaceae; genus Platanthera; species Platanthera zijinensis. The sequence continues at coordinate 104,827,033 of CM077078.1, read as the reverse complement.
CAGGTCGCACAACAGCCGCTTGTTCTGTAGGTGCTGCGGACTGCTTCCTCAGTCCGCGCCTACAGGCCGCGCGGTTGGGTCAGCTAACTGCGCGATGTTTCATTCTACTCCAATAGGTGCGAACTACCCAACTGAGTGGCAGACTCACATTCCTATCCACCCAGACTGCTCGGTAACCACATGCTCAGCATAAGGCGCGGTCTTCTCTCTAGCCCGCTCCTGCAGGTCACCCAACTAACAAGGCAACATTATCACCAGGAGACCACCTTTCGACAGTTGCGGACTGCTCTCCTCTACATCCCAGTCCGCAAAGAAGTAGGCGAACTGCCTCCAGGCCTCCCGATAGTACATGACAAGCTTCAGGCCGCCCAACAAGCAACCTAATTCTAGGTCGCTTGCCTAACAGGTGCGACCTGCTCCTTCTATTCAGTAGAAGGAGGCGGACTCAACTCCAGCACACCGCCAGACAATACTGGCGACCTGACTCCAGGCCGCCCACCATCAGCAGCGGCGATAAGCCTCCAGCTCACTGTATTGCAGGAATGGTGACTTGCCTCCAGGCCGTCAGTCAGCAATGGCTACCCTCTCCACCTTGTTAGTATGCGCGACCTGCCTCCTCAGTCCGCCAGGTCACCAAGCTCTTGTTGCCCAGCAGGGGGGACAAGCCTCCAGTAGGTAAGCTCATCCTGTCCGTAGTGGGCTAGGTGGACTCATTCTGTAGTCCGCCAGCTAGCCCTCCAGTTTCTCGACGCCCACTTCTTCCCAGCAGCAGGAGGACTACTCCTCAGCTTGCATAGCTCGGCGTGGGCTCGCTCAATGCAGCAGAAGCGGACTCGTCCCAGTCTGCCAACAGAAGATCAACTCGTGGACAAGTCCCTAACCACACAACATGGCACGGACTCGGCAAACTCCTCGCCTACTCGCACAACTTACCGCTCTATTGGGGATAATATTATAAAGACCGTTACCTCCTCGAGCCTATAAATAGGCCCCCACACCTCTCATTCAGCACGGAGGCATGGTGGAGTGGTACAACCAGCGCATCAAGTCCTGCGGACACCAACTCTCAGTCCGCGCGACCTCACCTATCTTCTCTTCCCGGTCACGCAGTCTGATCATCCTTGTCTAGCGAGCTGCGAGATCAGCTGTTCACGCGGTCTACTGACCTCTCTGCTCAGTCCGCGCGGCCTCTGACAACTTCTTTCCTTATCCGCTAGCTTCCCCCTTTATACCCTTTATTTGTTTTCTATGTAAAGATGCAATCTCAAGCTGCAATCTCAATTCATAATCAAAGGAAAACCCGTCTCAAGAGTGACATTTAAGCCGCGGCGGGCGAAGTCTGCTATTGCCGTTGCCAACGGCCTCCTCTTCTTCTCAACTCCTCTCCTCTCTCTGCAACAACATCAACCATCAAAGCCTAACCGTCAAAGTAACCGTTTGCACGACAGTTCCTCATCAACCTCCCATTATCCCCGAAACCCTTGATCAAGCGCGTGCTCCACTCTCGAGCGTGCAGAAGCATTCACCGCATCCCCATCAACCTCTTCACCTCATCCCAGTGAGATCGAACACCGGTTATCTGCTGGTTCCCCCGGCCTCTCCATTTCCGCGCATCAACAGTTAACACACGAGCTTTAGATCTCGAACAGACGGTGAAAATCAGTGTTTACTCATGTCAGACATCTAACCCCCTCAAAACATTCCACGTACCAGTGAAGATGCTCTCTGGGAATCCCTCATGCTGACACGTCAGGAAACTACCCAGCAAATTGCAGCGATTAACGACACCCTAGCTGCTATAATTCAGCGACTAGACTCACAACCTACATCAGCACCGGTTACTACAATTAACCCAACAGTGGAGAATCCGCATTCTTACCCACCAGCTTTTCGGCCAGTTGATCTTCATACCTATCCGGCAAGTTACCCACCAAGGTAGGCCGCAGTCCTATTGCAGTCTCAAGTTGCTGGACAAAAGGGAGTGTTTCTACAAACTCAGTCCTCGAACGATTGCTTATTCTGCCAATCACCCAAGGAAACTGCCCAAGTTTTCCATTAAGAGGAAAAGAGGCCCAGAAGCTTTATTCCACATCAAGCAACGTGAGAACGAGACTTTGTCCCACTTTGTCGAACGCTTCCAAAGAGAGATCTCGGAAGTGAAGAACGTTGATCCAGAATTATACAGAGTCGCTTTGATGGTTAGTTTACAAGAAGGACCACTCAAGTTCGAAGCCTGCCTCCGACATCCAAAGACGTATCAGGAGATGGTTAGTCTCACCAATGAATATATTCACATTAAAGAGAGAAATCCCAATTACACCTCCAGGCTTGTAACAAAGGGAGATTCCTCTTCTTCGAATGGGCAACCTCCAAAGTCTCCTCAGAAGGATTTTCAACCGCGTGCAAGGAAGGGAAGAATTGGCCAATATTATCAACACTTCTTCCTAAGCAAGGATCACTTCCAAAGTAAAAAACTGCGATTGCCAGTCCCTTCCGTTTATCCAGCACAAGCTCCACAAGCAACTTCAGTCTATCGACAGCAGGGGAATAACTCTCCAAAACCTGAACTGAGCAGAGCCACGCAGGAAGTAATCCAAGTCCTAAAAGGCGAGGCTAATTACCAGCCAACATACCAAAGATCCAAAGACTCTGATCAGTACTGCGAACATCACAAAGGAAAGTGTCGTGTGATAGAAGATTGCAAAGCCCTTCAACAATTGGTGGAGAAAATGCTGAAGCAGGGCAAATATCAACATTTGCTCCAGAAGGATAACCCATCTCATCCATAAATCTCAAAAGGCAAAAGGAGGCATACGACTTTCTTGCCTCAAAGTCCCGCGCAACCATGGATGGTTATCTTTGCTTTACATTCTTCAAACATTTTTATTTCAAAAAAAATACTTCTAAGTGTTTTTTCATTTCTTTTCAATAAATTTTACGTCAGAGATCCCATACTGACACATTTCCCTTTTTGGAGTGCCTCCTCCTCTTTTTTCTCTTTGCCAAAGAGATCGCTGAACCACTGAGATATCGCCGAGTCTTGTTGTTCTCTCCATAGATTTTTCTCGGGCTTAATGTCACGATGACCACAAATAGTGGGGAGTGTTCGCGTATGTGGAGTGGGTGTCGCTCAATCTATGGAGGTGAACTTCAGGACTTTGGATTCTAGCCGGTATTTAACACAAAGCGTGTATCAATGGAGGTCCCATGTGTTAGCTCTGCTGTGCTCCGTTAGGGATACATTACAGTTACGATGATCTTTGTTGGGCAATCAATGGAGATCAAGAGTAGCCTTGCCTCCTCGATCATCTCATGACTGTAATAGTCGAATACTCTATGGTACTCTCAATCCGTGCCTTCGTGGGGCCCACAACTCCGCATGAGAGCGGTGTATCTATCGTTTCCTTCTTAGGATTTTGTGCATGTATCCCTTTTGTGCCCTTTCAAGGGAATGCGGCTAGTCTGCTCAAGGTAGGACTACACCCTAGATGATTTTTCTTAGGCAAGCGATGCTTAAGGCACCCGGGGAACACCTGTGGCAGCATCCAGTCTTTTTTGGGTCATCTTCGGGTGTAGTCCTCCTTTTTCATTCTGACTTCTTACAGGTTAACAGGTTAAGTCCGGCCTATCAAAAAGATTTGCAACATCTTTTTTGCTTATGCTCATCTTGTATACTCAGCTTACATGAAGCTTTATCAGATGATTATTAACAATGTCTACTTTTATTGGATGTTTCTCGTACTAATTGATAGTCAGAGAATCTGATCCTCTTTATCAACAAACTATTCAGTTGAAGTCTAATCAAGATGTTTTCATCTAGCTGATCTGTAATTCATATTAAAGATATCATATTTGATCATGCGAAAAGATCATTATTGCTGTTTGATCTTTAATCGGTTAATAGCAGAGTTTGTCGAGCATTTCCTCTGCTATCCAATTATATTTTCCTTATCATATCAACAATCAATATTCGCAATTTCCCTTCAGGTACTTGCATCTTACTTTTCTATCATATCTGCTTCTACCTCTTCTTATTGCAGAGGTTAGCAGATATTAGCAAGTTCCCTTCAGGTACTTGCAACTCACTTTTCTATCATATATGCTGCTTACTCCTCTTTTGTAGAGATTAACAGATATTAACAAGTTCTATTCAAGTACTTGCAGCTTACTTTTCCATCATATCTGCTTTTAACTCTTCTTCTTGCAGAAGTTATCATATATTAACAAATTCTATTCAGGTACTTGCGGCTTACTTTTCTATAATATCTGCTTCTAACTCTTCTTCTTGCAGAGGTTAGCAGATATTAGCAAGTACCCTTCAGGTACTTGCAACTTACTTTTCTATCATATCTACTTCTAACTCTTCTTCTTGCCGAGGTTAACAGATATTAGCAAGTTTCCTTCAGGTACTTGCAGCTTACTTTTCCATCATATCTGCTTCTAACTCTTCTTTTGAAGATGTTAACAGATATTAACAAGTTCCCTTCAGATACTTGCAGCTTACTTTTCTATCATATCTGCGTCTAACTCTTCTTTTATTTGCAAGTTCCCCTCAGGTACATGTAACTAGTTTTCTTTCATCCCTACTTCTAACTCTTCTTCTTGCAGAGGTTAGCAAATATCAACAAGTTCCCTTCAGATACTTACAACTTAATTTTCTATCATATCTTCTTCTTACTCTTCTTTTACATAAGTTAGCAGATATTAGCAAGTTCCCTTCAAGTACTTATAGCTTACTTTTCCATCATATCTGCTTCTAACTCTTTTTTTGCAGAGGCTAGCAGATATTAGCAAGTTCCCTTCATGTACTTGCAGCTTACTTTTCTATCATATCTGCTGCTTACTCTTCTTTTGTAGAGGTTAGCAGATATTAGCAAGTTAACTTCAGGTACTTGCAGCTTACTTTTCTATCATATCTGCTGCTTGCTCTCTTTTGTAGAGATTAGCAGATATTTGCAAGTTCCCTTCAGGTACTTGCAACTTAGCTTTCCTTCATATCTACTACTTACTCTTTTTTTATAAAGACTAGTAGATAATTGCAAGTTTCCTTCAGGTACTTGCTACTTACTTTGCTTTCATATCTACTGCTTACTCTTCTTTTGCAGAGGTTAACAGATATTAACAAGTTCCATTTAGGTACTTGCAGCTTACTTTTCTATCATATCTGCTGCTTACTCTTCTTTTGTAGAGATTGACAGATATTTGCAAGTTCCCTTCGGGTACTTGTAACTTAGTTTTTCTTCATATCTACTGCTTACTCTTTATTTTGCAGAGACTAGTAGATAATTGCAAGTTCCATTCAGGTACTTGCTACTTACTTTGCTTTCATATCTACTGCTTACCCTTCTTTTTGCAGAAGATAATAGGTATTTGCAAGTCTCCCTCATATACTTGCAAGCTATCATTCTTCTGTGCTTTCCTCTCACTTTTGTTTTGCAGAGCCAAATGGAAGACGTTCAAATCTTCTCCATTTTGTAAAAGTAACTCAGGTACACACAAGATGTACCTCTTTTCGCCTGCATTTACTTTTCCTTTGCAGGAAAAAGATAGGCATTGACAAACCTTTTTTGAGGAGAGACATCAGGTTCTGTCTCTCCCTGCCACTTATTTTTCCGAGGGGAGGATCATGATTTCCATGGGTCTCCTACTTTTTCGAAGTTCCCTTTGGAATTAAAAAAGAGTGGGGATTGTGTTAACACAGAAATCGGCAATCCCTCCCAAGGTAAATAACTTACAAGTCGCAGCCTGCTCCAGGTTCCTCCTGGAGGTCGTGGCCTGTCAACCCTCTTTTTTCTAAGGATGGGCGGACAGACTTCTCTGTCCACTCAGGCCGCGCGGCTAGTACAGTCTTACTGTCCTGACCTCCTAGGTCGCGCAGCAGCCTCTTATTCTATAGGGGCCGCGAACTGCTTCCTCAGTCCACCCCTGTAGGTCGCGGGGTTGGGTGACCTAACTGCGCGATGTTTTATTTTACTCCAATAGGCGCAAACTACCCAACTAAGTGGCGGACTTGCATTCCTATCCGCCCAGACTGCTTGGTAACCACATGCTCAGTAGGAGGCGCGGTGTGCTCTCCAACCCGCTCCTGCAGGTCGCCCAGCTAGCAAGGCTATGTTATCACCAGACGAACATCTTTCGACAGTTGCAGACTGCTCTCCGCTACATCCCAATCTGCAAAGAAGTAGGCGACCTGCCTCTAGGCTGCCCGACAATACAGGACAAGCTTCAGGCCGCCCAACAAGCAACCTGCTTCCAGGTCGCCTGCCTAGTAGGTGCGACCTGCTCCTTATATTCGGTAGAAGGCAGCGGACTCAACTCCAGCGCACCGCCAGATAACAGTGGCGACCTGCATCCAGGCCGCCCACCATTAGCAGCGGCAATAAGCCTCCAGCTCGCCGCATAGCAGGAATGACGACCTGCCTCTAGGCTGTCAGTCAGCAACGGCTACCTGTTCCACCTCGCCAACATGCGTGACCTACCTCCTCAGTCCGCCAGGTTGCCAAGCCCTTATCGCCCAGCAGGGGGGACAAGCCTCCAGCAGGTAAGCTCATCCTATTTGTAGCGGTCTAAGAGGACTCATTCTGCAGTCCGCCAGCTAGCCCTCCAGTTTCCTGGCGCCCACTTCTTCCCAGCAGCGGGTGGATTACTCCTCAGCTCGCATAGCTCGACACAGTCTCGCTCAATATAGCAGAAGAAGACTCATCCCAGTCGGCCAACAGATGATCAACTCGTGGAAAAGTCCCTAACCACAAAACATGGAGAGAACTCGGCGGACTCCTCGCATACTCTCACAACTTACCACTCTATCGGGGGTAACGTTACCAAGACTGTTACCTCCTCGAGCCTATAAATAGGCCCTCACACCTCTCATTCAGCACAGATGAATAGTGGAGTGGGACAACCAGTGCATCAAGTCCTGCGGACTCCAACTCTCAGTCCGTATGACCTCACCTGTCTTCTCTTCTTGGTCGCGCAGTCTGCTCAGCCTTGTCTAGCGAGCTGCGAGATCAGCTATCCGTGCGGTTTGCCGACCTCTCTGCTCATTCCGCGTGGCCTCTGGCAACTTATTTCATTAGCCACCAGCTTTCCCCTTTGTACCCTTTATTTGTTTCTATGTAAAGGTGCAATCTCAAGTTGTAATCTCAATTCATAATCAAAGGAAAGCTCATCACAAGAGTGACATTTAAGCCGCAGTGGGCAAAGTCTGCTGTTGCTGCTGCCAGCGGCCCCCTCTTCTTCTCAACTCCTCTCCTCTTTCAACAAAAACATCAACCATCAAAGCCTAACCGTCAAAGTAACCGTCTGCTCGACAGTTCCTCATCAACCTCACATTATCCCCACAACCCTTAGTCAAGCGCGCACTCCACTCTCGAGCGTGCAGAAGCATTCACCGCATCCCCATAACCTCTTCACCTCATCCCAGTGAGACCGAACACCCGTTATCTGTTGGTGTCTGCGGCCCCTCCATTTCCACGCATCAACACTGTCGGTGACGGGAATCCCACTGCCGCCGCCGCCTCTTTCGGCCAAAACTACGCTGCCGGCGGTGAGTACTCCATTGCCACTGCCACCTCCTCCGGTTAAACCACAAAAACTGAGCACACCATTGCCACCTCCACCTCTAATAGCGAGCTCACAACTATCGGTGGCCACTACGTTGCCTCCATCGCCTCCTCTTCCTTCGAGCGACAAACCTCCCCCCGAACTCTGCCCGGGTACATCGGGAGTTCGGGTCTCGCCGGATGGCTCAGTGTGAGATTTGGAAAGAAGGCTCCCCAACTACTTCCCGCCAAGAAACAAAAGTCGCGACCTTGGCAGTCGCGGCCAGGGGCATCTCGCCAAATACCCTGGCGGCTCGACATCAGGCCCGCGAGAACCAGCTCGTCGCAACCCTTCTCCTCCGCGATCTCGATCTCCTCGGCAAGATAGCTCACATTACTGCTGATCTGATTTGACTGTTGCTGGCGACTGCTAACTAATTTGGCGATTTTCCTCTGCTTTGATTTGTCTCCCATCCACTCCTGAAGGTGCTTTCATTGAGGCCCTTGGTTTTTCCGGGGACGAGTACCGTCGAGCCGCTGCTTGTGCCTACATCAAGCTGGAGGCAAAGTTCGACTAGCTCTCCATCTGCAAACCTCATCGCCAAATCTCAGTACTGGAGGTGAGGATGGAGAAGATGGAAGAGCTGTGAGAATGCCTGGCGGCGAATGAGACCCGCTTCTACATGATCCAAGAGGTGGAGCGATGCCAGGCGATGACCGACCATCGCGTCCAGCTCTTTGGCAAGGAATTGGCGGGCATGCGCGCGAGCATGGTGTATGCCGAGTAGCTCAATAGGATGGAAGAGAAACTGCGGCGAGGCGATAATGAATTCGCGGTGGCCACCGAGCACTTCAGACGAGCTCGCGAGATGGGGTGGGCTGTGCGATATCCACATCTTCCTGAGCGAGGGCCTCCTAGGGATTAAGAATTTTCTTTCATTTCATTTGTACTCGCCCTTGGCGATTTGTAAAGGACAATTTGATTTGTAATAAACGAGTTTGAATCACGCATTGATTCTGTTGAGTTTGTGTTCTTTATGATTGCTTTTGCCTATTCTTTCTGCGATGTCTTTATTTATGTGCAGGTCCTGGCGAACTGGCGAGTTTCTGAACAGCTTTGTGCAAGATAGTGCTCGTGATTAGGATAAATATAATAGTTAGGACGCGACTTAGGTGGATACTCACCCGATCACGAAATACACCCCCTGGCCTCTGCCTATACATAGAAGGGGTAGGTGAGACCTTAGTATGCTATTGCGATTTCTGACTTTTGCTCATGAGTAACTGCCCTTGATCGCATCTTCCTTTTCGTTCTCGCCCTACTAGCTCCTCCTTTCTCACACTAACAACTCGCTCAAGATGGTTGGAGATGATGCCAGTGCTCGCCGATAAGCCCATGCAACGAACTTTGCTGGTGCGGTCTTCATGAAGTCTGCCACCACGGAGCGAGATCTGGAAGATTTCCGCTGAAGGCATCTTCCAGAGGGATACTCGGCCAGGATACCCGCCCGAAACGAGCGACTAAACACCTACATCGAAGGTGGAATGGTCCTGTCCCTTCGCCACTTTAAAGTCGGCCTGCGACTTCCATTGTGGCCTGAATATCGCAAAACCCTGCAATATTTCGGCATTGCGCCTGGCCAGATTAATCCCATTGGCATGGAGATCGTCATGGGCTTCCTCTTCTTTCTTTGGGAAGAGAGGATCACGTTCGACCTCTCCGTCTTCAGGAAGGTCTTCGCTTTCGCCACGACTTCGGAGGGAGTCATTTTCTAAAGCAGCCACGTCTGCACGCTGGTCAAGACAGCAAACAAGGTCCACCGGTGGAGCGAGTTCCTAGTTGTCATCATCGACGACTTCGAAGGCGTGCTGGGAAGGCCGCATCAGCCCGCCGACGTCGCCTTCCTTCTGTCAATTTTGGAAGGCGCCCGCGAGAAGTTGATCGAAGCTTTCCATGGGCAACGATTCGACGTCATCCACTGGCGCATCAACGTCAATGTTCTTGACGAGGTTCTTCCTTGCGAAGGTATGAATGTGCGAGATTCTGATATACTCGCCACAACATCTCTGAGCTGTTTGAACTGACTCTTCTTCAATCTACAGAGGCTCGCGAGCTCCCGCCAAAACTGCTTCCTCCGGCAAAGGAAGTTGCGTCCTCGTGCCAGGAAACCTCGAACCTTCCTGTCGAGATCGAGAAGATCTCGCCTCCTCCAGTCCAGCCGCTCGCCGGCGGCGAAGGTGGCGCACGCACGAGGAAGCTCGCTAAGAGAAAGGATAAGGCTAAGTCCCCCGATCATGCGGGCAAGCGAGCAAAGGTTTCCCGACAGCTGTTCGATGAGAGGGAATTGCCCGCCGATGCCAGGGCGCCTTACTTCCCCCCGATGATGGAGACGTTGCTGACACGACCGCCATTGATCCCCGTCTGAGAGAGTTCGTCGATTGGGACGATCGCTGCCGCAAGCTAGAGGATGAGATCGACGTCCGCCGCCATTATATAAAAATATATAATTATAAATTAAATAATTATAATTATATATTTTTAATATTTTTATTATTTTAGCAATTTTATTTTAAGTATTTATTTCATGTTTAATTTTCATTTCATGTGTAAATGATGCGTGCTTATAACCCTCATGGGTTGTTTTAATTATTTCATTTCATATGCTATGATGGATGCATATAACCATCATATTTTCAATTTGAATTTTGAATGGAGGGAGATTGAGTGGTGTAGGCTATATATAGCCATGCTATGAAGGATTGATTAGAGCGAGAAGAAGAATAAGAAAATAATCCCCCTAAAGATCTTTTGAGATCCTACTCCCCCCTTGGCAAAATTTGTCCATCCCTCTTTCCCCCTCTTCCTTGACAATTTCGGCCACCCTCCTCCCTCTCCTCCTTGTGGAATTCGGCCACAAGACTCCTCCCCTCTTTCCCTCCTCTTTTCTCCCCTTAACAACCCTCTCCTACTCCTTTTCTCCCCTCAAAACTGACCAACTTTCCTCCTCCTCTAAAAAAATCGGCCACCCTCTCCCTCCAACAAATCGAGCCGCCCCTCCGCTTTCTCCCTCCAACACCGGCCATCCTCTCCTTCGTGAATATTTTTGGCCATCAAGAGTTCTCCCTCTTCTAGGGTTTGGGAAAGGAAAATGGCGAGCGTCTTCATCATCCGGTGCGGATCCGAGGATTTGCGTGGAAATAGAGAATCTACCACCGTCGTAAGCGCCTCCTCCACTCATCTTGTGGACGGGTTATTATTGGGATTGGGTAACGAATTCCTACACCTCTTTGTGCGATTTCTTCTATATTATATGTGAGATCTTGGTGGAATAGAAGGCTAGGAATTTGTTCTGATTTATATTGAATATTGTGCTTGTTAAAATATAATTTCAAAGCATTTATTTCCCGAATATTTTTCGTATTAATTGGAACGGGTAGATCTCGTGAACACTAGAAGAAATCGGGTTCATCACCCTTGATTTCCCCTTGAGTTCAAGTGATTTGGTATACCATCTATTAATTAATTTTGGGATCGATTAGAACTTAATTTAAAATCACTTATTTAGTCTGGATATTCTCTTATTGGATGTGTAAACGTTTGCGCATAGTTTAATTTGAATTGCTAATTGTCCGGATCGTGTGGGTCCTTTTCGCTTGAGCGAACATTGACCTATAGCCCTTGTTCAATCTATAAAAGGGGTAGCGTCCCTTTGCGTTGTGTGATGTTGAAAATAGTGCCATTAATTGCTTGACTTATCGATAGTGCTAAGTAGAGACACTGTGTGCTAGATATTTAATTAAATTGTCGAACATAAGAACACGAAGTTCAATCCGTAGAAACTATGAGTCTGCATCAATTTGGTATCAGAGAGAGGTTCACGTCAATTTCCTAATTGGCCCCCTCCCCCTTTTGCTTTGAGCACCGACACACACTTTGCACGTTTCATTGCACAACATATAAATCAATTTTAAATTTTTGGTCTACAAATAGCGGGCTAAAATTTTCAGATTTTCTCAAAATTCAAAAAAATAAAATTCTGGACTTTCTCCATCATTTTCTTAGTAAGAAAACCAAAAAAAATTATTTTTCATTAAGTCATTATTTTTATTAAGTTGTTTTAAAATTTAATTGCTGGTCTGCAAATAGCGGCCTATATTTTTTATTTTTTCACCAAAAAAATCAAAAAAAATTATTTAATAATCTTCATATTATTTCCAGCATGAAAATAAAAAAATATACATTTGTTATTTTAAGTAATTAGCAAGAACAATTACATCTTTGAAAATTAAATAGGGTCAGGTTATTTAGTCATTGCATGTGCACCAGTTCCGGGTGAGTTTTTTCTCTCCGGTTCTCACTAAAATGGCATATAATGTATATGCTGCCCGATTAAACCATTAGTATGCTAAAGTTATGACTAAGCACACCCCAGCCTTGCCTTCCAACCGTCCCCACACATATTCTCACACTGAGAGTGGAATACCCACGTAGGATGGTTATGGGAATTCGCAAAAATTTAGGGACTGGCTTAAGTGGGTAGATATTTACTTTTATTGTCACGAATGGGATGACCACCAACAAGTTAATATCGCCCGAGTGCGATTAGTAGGTCAAGTCCGCATGTTCTGGTACAACGAAGAGCTTCGTGTTTGTAGTCATACACATTCTTGGCCGCACATGCGTTGCCTGCTCTCTGCTTGATTTGACCCCGCCTCCCGTCGCCCTGCTGACACCAAGCCTATGAGTGAGTATCATTATGTCGCTAGTTCCATACCTGTCTTTAAGAATGATTATAAACCAAACGCCAAGACCGAGCGATAGATAACTGATGATTTGACTAACCTTAAACAAGGGAACAAGTCGGTCTCAGATTATTTGCGTCATTTTAAGGATATGATGGTTAGAAGTGGTGTGAGGGAGTTTCCAGAGATCACCCTCTCTAGGTTTCGTACGGGGTTAACCCCTACATCCAGGGTAAATTACTGCATTATTGTCACACCGATCTAGACACCACTTTTAACATGACATTAGAAATTGAGAAGCACCACCTTCCTAGGAATAAAGCTCACTCGTGTCAGACCAGAAATGATGTATTAGGACCACCACCCCCATTAGGGAAACCTCTCCTAATAGATCTTTTATTGTGGACTCGATAGATGTTACCACTAGGGTTATGCCTCCATTAGCCTCGACATCTAAGCCCCTAAAGATATTGATTGATACCCCTGAGGATGCTGATATTGATATACTATCTCTGGATTTTGAGGATGACCCCGTTGGTGAGAGTATTCTGACATGTTCGTTTGTGCCCGATGATACTGATGCGTCTGAGTCTGAGGGAATCCCTAGTGATCTAGAAGACGATGTTTGGGATGATGATGATAGTCTAAGCCGTGAGAGTATCTCTTTGCCTGTTACAAGCTCTACTAGTGTTGTGTCTGTGCACCCTAGTATTGAGTGCCCTCTCCCGTATACGATCCCCATCGCATTAGCGCCTACGATTATACCCACTGAGACTTTTTCTGACTTTCCTGAGGAGCCTGTGAGTGAGGATTTTTCCATTGTCATTGACGACCCTGACTTAGTGGATGTTCGAACTGATTGGGAAGACTCACCTTATGTGAGAAGGTTATGTTTGGATCATTTTAGAGCCGCGAACCCGAACGATAGTTATTTGATGATATCACCATTGTCTGAAGTTCCATCTGAATTAAATTTTCCGTCGGGTTTGATTTTGCCCATTTCTGAGACCTTTACTGATTCTAAATTAAACATCTTGTCTGGTGTGTTGGAAGAAATTGCAAGCAAGGAAGTGGTATTTTTGAACAATTCTTTGGTTTTACCCCCGGTTGAGAGTTCATTGAAGTTATCACCGATTGGTGAAAGTTATTATGATTTGGATTTTATCCCGGGTTTGATTTTACCGACCCTTCCTCCTATCTATGAGCCCAGATTAGTTGACAATTTAGGATGTGGCATCGGTAGTCCTAGACTGAGTAGTTGTGACACGCCCACTATTTTAGTTCCTACCTTGGCATTGTCTCAGCACTTAATATTAGTACGTTAAGCGCACTAGTTTTTGGTCTGTTCACCGCACTGCGTAGATCTGACTACACGACACATTTGGCTATTCATTTCTCTGCGTGTCTAGCTACGGTCCTATCCATGCCCATTTCTGATTCTTTAGCTATTGTGCCTCTGTATGTGGTGTCCCCTAGATATACTTATATACCACACCCGATTGCACGCATTTACCCACCGCCATTTGATGACCCTCATTTCCCCACGTTAGTGACTATAGTTGGGTCCCTTGAGTTGTTTCGATCGCACAACTTTTCACATTCGGGAGCGTCCAATTCAATTGTTTATGATGAGCGGTTCACCTTGGCATATCTTCATGCCAAGTGTGAAAATATTAAAATTGAAATTAAGACTGCAGTTTTGGAGCCCATCAAAACATCTCTGATTATAAGACTCCCATTCCACCTGACTTAACCCCATTATCCTCTGTGTTTGGGTCTAGTCATGTTGCACGTGGATTCTCTCCTCATGTATCTAGGACATTAGAGTTTCATTTTAAGTTATGTCGCACGCACTTCCACTCCTTTCCGAGACCGTCCGACGCTAGATTTAGTGATTTGGGATTAGTCTGGTCAGTCCCCGAGCGGATGCCTTCTAGCTCCGTTAATAAATTAATACGTAGGAACGCCGACCCATCCATGATTATGAAGAACGTCGGATTGCATGCTTTTATTTTAGATTTTTATAAAGCACAGGGTGTTTCACTTTATTTCAAGTTTCCGGACTTTTTACTGTACGTATCTGTTCCACCTGAGTGCCTTTCTCCGTCGTCTCCCTACCACTAAATATTCTCTTGGGATGGGGAGTGTTAGTACGGTCATGTCTATTTTCCATGTTGACTCCTTGGTTCTTGAACCAGATGGTAAGATTCTTGTTTATTTTCTTTTGCTTGACACCCTTTCGAGTTTTCTTGAAAGTCTCGATGTTTGTGTGCTAGACAGGTTCTCAGTACTGATGGATGTTCATATTACTATGACATGGATTGTGGGGATAGATTTGCCCCATGTTGCTGCTGCTTCCGACTATTCCCCCTCACAGGCCACTCATCGGTGATGAGTAATTTTGAGTGGGGGAGGATTGATGGAGATGTTACTGACACGACCGCCATTGATCCCCGTCTGAGAGAGTTCGTCGATTGGGACGATTGCTGCCGCAAGCTCGAGGATGGGATCGACGTCCGCCGCCATTATATAAAAATATATAATTATAAATTAAATAATTATAATTCTATATTTTTAATAATTTTATTATTTTAGCAATTTTATTTTAAGTATTTATTTCATGTTTAATTTTAATTTCATGTGCAAATGATGGGTGCTTATAACCATCATGGGTTGTTTCAATTATTTCATTTCATGTGCTATGATGGATGCATATAACCATCATATTTTCAATTTGAATTTTGAATGGAGGGAAATTTAGTGGTGTAGGCTATATATAGCCATGTTATGAAGGATTGATTAGAGAGAGAAGAAGAATAAGAAAATAATCCCCCTAAAGATCTTTTGAGATCCTCCTCCCCCCTTGTCAAAATTCGGCCATCCCTCTTTCCCCCTCTTCCTTGGCAATTTCGGCCACCCTCCTCCCTCTCCTCCTTGTGGAATTCGGCCACAAGACTCCTCCCCTCTTTCCCTCCTCTTTTCTCCCCTAAACAACCCTCTCCTACTCCTTTGCTCCCCTAAAAACTGACCAACTTTCCTCCTACTCTAAAAAAATCGGCCACCCTCTCCCTCCAACAAACCGAGCGAGTATCAGGTATCGTTGAGCACCAACCTACCCTTCTGGTCGGAAGACTGGGAGGACAAGGGGGAGGTAATCGATGTCGGCTTCACGCTCTATGGGCGGGCAGACGCAGAATCCAACCTGGAGCTTAGCCCGGAAGTGCTCGCCCACCATACTTCCCGCTCCATTCTGCGAACTATCGAGCTAGGGCACTACACAATGAGGAAGCTGCTCAAAACACAAGAGGCTTTGAAGGTCGTCACCCAGAAGGCGATCCAGCTGGGGATGGAATCCTTCTGCTGGAAGGATTACAAGGTTAGTCGGCTCTTTGGTGTGACTTAGCTGTTCCTGTACTTATATTTTTCCGACTACTGGCTGATTGATCCTCACAGGCCGCCGAGGTTGAGATGGTGAAGAAGTTCTCCGAGCTTGAGCAGGAACTTGCCAACACCAAGGCCAAGCTGGAGGCTTCTCAAATCAGGGCTGCCGAGTTAGAAACTCGCGTGGAAGCAGTCAAAGGTCGCTCGGGTCCTTCTGGTTCTCACTCGCCTGAGCTGTAGGAGGCAACGTCCTCACATGGGATGCGCAAGAAGATCCGTATGCATGGGGACGATATGCCCGCCATCCGCTGTGGGATAGAGCGAGCATCTAGGGAAGCCGTTCTCGCAAAGTTGAGGATGGACAGCTTCCTCGGCGCAGAGGCGATGATCTTCTCTATAAAGTTGGGATTGACATCCAGACCTGTTCCTCCATTCAAAGGAGAGATGTGATCGGGGGTATCTATGCCGATATGCAAGGGGGGAGCTGATCTCGGCCGTCAATGCAGGAGCTCGGTCTTATAAGGATGCTTAAATTCTAAAGCATTGTCCCATCGTCTACTCTGGGCTAATTAGGAGAAACAGGTCGAAGGCTCGTTCCCAAGTGCGAAACGCAGCTGCCTAGCTATGAAGGCTAGTATACTAATGGAGGGAAATGGACCTCGGGGGGTCTTACAGAACACTCACTCGAGTCTGATGTCCTTCTTCAAACTTGTATCTCTCAGAGCTTTGCAAGTTATCCTTCTTTGGAAATAATAGAGATGCATCCTGCTTTGCAGGACTAATAGTCACAAAGAGCGGATCTTTTAGTCTTCCCAAAGACCGATGATGCCTTTACACAAGGGATCACTTTTTGAGGTCGACCCTTTATCGAGTTTAAGAGGTTAGCGTGGAGAAATGTTCCTTATAGTTCCTCCAGTCAGAGGAGAGATGTGATCGAGGGTAGCCAGGTCTACTTGCAAATGGTGAGCTGATATCGGCCGTCAATGCAGGGGTTCAATCTTATAAGGACGCTTAAATCCTGAAGCATCATCCCATCATCTGCTCTGGGCTAATTAGGAGAAACATGTCAAAGGCTCATTTCTTAAATCGATCGTGGGGGCGAGGAAAAAGTATATATTGAAAGGTGATTTACAAGAATGATTATAAGTTACTGCTAAGGGTAAAACTTGTTCAGGTCATCCCCTCTCCAAGTGCTTCCTAGTTGCTCTCCTTCTTGGTCTTGCAGACAATAACCACCAGAGGTTAGGGCTTCCTGGATGATGAAAGGTCCTTCCCAGTTGGGATGTAACTTGCCAACGATAGCTCCTCTTCCCGCAAAGTCCATCTTCTTCATGACCAGATATTCTGGGAGGAAATGTTTGAGGCGGACGTTCCTGTCAAAGTGTTTTGCCATGCGCCTCTTGATTTCCTCATAGTTGACAGAGGCTAAGTCACGGAATTCCTCGATGTAGTCCAGTGAAAGCCTCTAAGTGTCTTCATTTTCCAAGCGCCACTCTTTGCTACCTTCTCCTGCTGCTATGACTCTCGAACTCCGAACCTCAAACTCCACTAGGATGAGTTCCTCAGACCCATGGGATAACTTAAAGGGCGTTTCCCCCATGGCTGAGTTAGGAGTTTTTCTCAGAGCCCATAAGACCGAGGGGAGTTGCTCTGCCCAATTTCCCTTTAGATTTGTGACCTTCTTCTTCAGGAGGTTGATGATCAACTTTTTAGCGGCTTCCACATGTCCATTTCTCCGAGAATGATGCACATAGGAGAGTCGAAGATCTATTCCTAGATGCTTGCAGAAGTCCTCCAGCTCCAAGCTGGCAAACTATGGACCATTGTTAGTGATAATGGTGAGGAATCCCGAATCTACATGCAATCTCTCCACAGATGAAGTTCTTAACGATCTGAGAAGTGGTCTTGGCTAGGGCCTTCACCTTGATACACTTGAAAAAGTAGTCGATCATGACTAGAACAAACTTCCTCTAGACGCTAGCTTGGGGGAAAGGGCCGATCAAATACATTCCCTAGATGGAGAAATGCCAGGTAGTGGTGATCGAACGAAGGTGCTGAGGTGGCTGCAACTAAAGATGCGTAAAGAGCTAACACTTTGAACACTTTTTCAAGAAAGCCTCGACATCCCTCCGGATGGTCGGCCAAAAGTAGTCATGACATAGAATTCTCTACTTCAGAGTATGGGTCCCTGAGTGGCTGCCGCATTCTCCTGAATGGATTTATTCCAAAACTCGAGAAATTTCAGCCTATGACAGGCATCTGGCCAGGGGGCCTGAAATGGTCTTGCGATAAAGCTCCCCTTCCTATAGCAGGTAATAAGCAGCCATGCAATTGAATTTCCTCTGCTCCACTTTACTGGCAGGAAGCTGCCTCGTTGTTAAGAATGCAACGAACGGGTCCTTCCACGAAGCTCTCTGCTCAATCTCCATCATCTCCCCTTCCTCGATGGATGGTAAAAATAGTTCGGTCACTATCCCCCAGCCCGGGGACCATACTTGGCCAGATAATCTGCTTTTGAATTATCCTCTCAGGGCACATGCTTGACGAAGAAAGACTGAAACCCCCGATCAGTCCTTTGACCTTGACCAAGCATTTCTACAGGATGGGATCGTGCACCTCAAAATATCCTCTAATCTGCGACGCGACCACCATTGAGTTGGTGAAGGCCCTGAGATCCTGGATTCCCAACTCCTTGGCGAGACGCAAACATGCCACCATGGCTTTGTGCTCCGCTTGTTTATTCGTGATGGGGAAGAGGATCTCAACTGCTTGCTCGATCCTAGTTCCCTGCGGGCTCACTAGCACTACTCTGGCTCCCACGGAATGTTTGTCTGAAGCCTCATACACAAACATATTCCAAGAGACCGGGCTGGAAGAGCCTCCGTCTCCTCCTACCTCGATCGATAAGTCAGCTAGGAAGTCCGCTACTACCTGGGCCTTGATTGCTACCCTCGAAGAGTAGGAAATATCAAACTCACTGAGCTCCACTGCCCACTTGGCCAACCTTCCAGAATGCTCCACTCCATCCAAGATACTATGAAGCAGATGATTAGAGACGACCTTGATAGAGTGAGCCTGACAATATGGGTGAAGCCTATGAGCTGAAACCACCAAGGCAAAGACCAACTTATCCAGGATAGGATACCTCATCTCTGTCTACCGTAACACTCTACTCACATAGTAGATAGGGAGCTGCTTCCCGCCTTCCTCTCTGACCAACACCGAACTGACGGCTTCCATTCCCACTCCTAGATAGAGGAGGAGGTCTTCGGTTCCCTGTGGGTCGTGGAGGAGAGGAGCTTGAGTTAGCTGTTGCTTGAGCTTTCAAAAAGCCTCCTCACACTTTGCGGTCCACTCAAATTTTTGGTTTCCTCGAAGAGTCTTGAAGAATGGAGAACACTTCACACATGACTTGGAGAGGAAATGGCTAAGGCCTGCTAGCCTTCCGATTAACCTCTACACCTACTTGGGATCCTTCAGGGATGCCATCTCTAGAATGGCTTTGACTTTGTCGGGGTTAGGGTCCACCCTCCTTGGAGTAAGGAGGTGACCAAAGAACTTCCCCTTCCTTCTCCGAAAACACACTTGGCCGGGTTGAGCTGCATCTTGTACTTTCTCAGGATGGCAAAAGTCTCCACCAGATCCTTTATGTGCTCCGCGATGCTCCTTCTCTTGACATGGAGATCATCCACATACACTTCAAGATTCCTCCCCTTCTGATCCTTGAAGACTTGGTCCATCATACTTTGGTATATTGCGCCCGTGTTTTTGAGCCCGAAGGGATTCATTTTATAGCTATAACAGCCATTGCTGGTGATGAAGGAGACGTCGCGACAGTCAGGGGGATGCATCCATATCTGATGATAACCTGAAAAGGCATCAAGGAAACACATTATAGGAAACCCGACGACTAAATCAACCAGCGCGTCGATTTGAGGCAAGGGATATCAATCCTTCAAGCGGGCTTTATTTAACTTTAAAAATTGAAACACAAACGCCAGCCCCCTCCAGACTTCTTCACCATTATAATATTGGAGACCCAACCTGGATACTGGATCTCCGAAATGAACCCTGCCTCCATCAGCTTCTCCACCTCCTCTTTGATTGGACCGACCAGCATGGTGGCGCTCTTCCTCTGCTTCTGACAGATGGGGGCAGTCTTGGGATACAGGTTGAGGCTATGGTAGGCAACATCAACATCAATTCCCGGCATCTCCGCAGCGCTCCAGGCGAAGATTTCCATGTTCTCCTGTAGACATGCGACCATCTGCAGCTTCCCTTCCATCATCAAAGATACTCTGACCTTCAACAGACCCGTCTCTCCCCTCCGAGAGATCACTTCCAGCTCCTCTAGGTCATCAGCAGCCCTCAATCCTTCCTCCCTCTACAGCATCTTCTCCAACCTCTCTACATCCTCCATCCAGCTGATGGTACTGATGACATTCAGGTAGCACTCCCTGATAGCTTTCGGATCCCCCCTGATCCTCACTTGGACGTCTCCCCGGCAGTACTTCAGGCATTAATGATAGGAAGAAGGGACAACCTTGAAGTAGTTGATGAGGGGACGCACACAGATGGCGATATAGCAGCTCGACGCATCGACGATGACAAAGTGAAATCAGATTGAAGTCCCGCCAAGGGTGACTAGAAGGTCCACTCCTCCTTCCACCTCTTTCTTCTCTCCCGAGAAGACAAAGAGGGGTCCGTCGGTAGCTTGGACCCTGGACGCTTCCACCTGATTCCTGACGAAGGTCCTCTTGAAGATCACGTTCACCGAAATCCTGGTGTCCACAAGGATTTGGTCGACGGTGAAGTCCTCGATGGCAACTTGGATGACTAAGGCATTATGGAAGGGGTTATCATTCCCTAACATGTACTCCTCGGAGAAGGTGATCTCATCCAACGGAGATGGAACCTGAGAGGTCAAAGCGATGCTCTGAGAGATAGAAGTGACGCTCTTCCGGTAGATCTGATGGAGTCTCCCCTTACAGGAAGCTCTGAGTCCGGCCCCGCCATTGATCACTCTAACCTACCCACCTCCTGGGTCGTGGATCACCTCTCTGCGACCTCCTTGGTCAACCCAATCTTCATTCCTCCTCCTCACCGGAGTGTGGAATGCTACCGGTCCCGCAGGCCCTTCCTGCATGGGCTGCTTCCTGTCTGCCGCTCCAGCTTCCAGCCTCCTCCTTGCTTCCCAAAACTTTGGGAAGGCCATCATCCCATGCCCCTCTACCCGATGCAAGTTATGGTAGAGGGGAATCTTTTCCTCTTGGCACCTTACTCTTCGCGCCTCCTGCCTGCAATGCTTATTGCCTTGCCAGACAATGACCATCACCTCTCCTCCAGCTCCTCTCCGGCCTCCACCCTAATGGCAATCATTCCTTTTCTATTGCTGAAAACGCAGCCTAGCAGGCTGCCTCTATTAAGGCCGATTCGCAAGGTGTTGGAATCGCCTCTCTTCTCTCCTCCTCTCCGGAGCCTCCACGGGCCTCCTCTCTTCCTGCCTCTGAGGCCTCTTCTACCTCCTCCGCTCATCTGCCCTCTTGTGCTCTTTTCTCTTCCTCTGCTTCTCTCTTCTCCTCGAATCTTCCCTTCTCCTCTTAACCTGCCTTTCCGGCAGCCTTCTAGCTCTCACCTCCGAAGGTCCTCCTCTTCCCCTTCCTAAAGGCTCATCTCCATCCAGTCGCACCAAGAAGTCCTTATTCTTCTCCTCTCCTTGGACAAGCGTATTCGCCCTCTCCACCATCTCCTCAAAGGATCTCAGGGGTTTTGATCCCATCTCCATGCTGAAAGGACCTTGCTTCAGACCAAACGTAAGGGCCAGCATCAGAGTGAAGCTGTCAACTTCCTCTACCTTTAAGATCTCCACCTGGAAATGGTCAATGTAGTGGCCAAGACTCTCGTGCTGCCCTTGAATGATCTTGAAGAGGATAATTGCCTTCTTCTTCCTCTTCTTGGACGTCGTGAACCTTGCCATAAGTCCCCGATGAAGAACCACGAAGCAGTAGACGGAACCGGATGACAACTGGTGGAACCAGTCTCTTGCATTCCCCTTGAAGGTGATCGAGAAGAACCTGGACTTGAAGGCGTCCAACATGTTGCGGATGTACACCATGTCCTCAAACCACTGGAGATGCCTGACCGGGTCATCTCTGCCAGAGTATTAAGTGAGGACTGGCTCTCAGAAGCCCTCGGGAATTGGGGTCGCGAGGATCTCGTCACAGAATGGGCTCCTCCTTCCTTAGTGGTGACAGGTTTAATCCTCGCTGACATAATCCTCATACTCGCTCCATGGGAGAGTATCATGATACCTTGCTGGAGGCTCTGGATCTCAGTACCTGATCCCTTGACTGCTCACCGGGTAGTGTCGGGATTGTATTGGTCGCTCCTCTCTCTCCCAAGTTCGCTCCTTCCTAGGTCGCCTAAGAGACGCTTCCTCGTCTGACAGTGTCATGTGATGGGGGGAGGTTGCCATGACATCAGGGCGATATTGGAGCCCTGAGATAATTGTCCTCTGGAACCTCCTCGCAAACTCCTTGAACGCAGCTACCGTCACACACTTGCCACCTCGCGCTGAGTTACCAACTCCTGCTGAGTTACCAACTCCTGCTGAGTTACCGACCAACTTGCCTTTCTCTCCTGCACTTACCATCTCGCCTACCAGCGAAGCTTTACTTTCTTGGTTGCAGTCCACGCTCACCACACCAAGTGTTGAAGCCAGGAAAATTTCCCTACTCCAAAAATCGGATCAAGGCAGCCTAAGGTTACCAGCCCAATGGATCGACTTAATGACTAGCAGGCTAAAGCACCGAGATCACCGAACAACAAACAGGACCCCAGGTGCTGTGGCAGGGAGGTCCCACCACGTTACTTGAATCTTAGAAGAAGCAACTCCTCCACAACCAAGGATGGCCGAGCAGGGTATGAGGGAGACCGGCTGATAACTAAGTCGCGACGACTAAAGGAGGATAGTCGCTAGGTCGCTACTTGGTTTCTAATAAAAAGGAATTCACAGGCTAAGCTAGCATCCAAGAAAAGAGTCTGAGATCTCGATGAGATTCCCAAGTGTCTCTCCTCGTACCCATAGGGTCCTATTTATAGGGAAATCTCTAGGGAGGGGTGGGTCTTATTTATAGCCCACCACCTGACGACTAGACAACTTCCTAGAGGAACTCGCATGGCTCGGCGAGTATCATGCCTAGTCATCTCCCTGGCGAGTATGCGTGGGGAGCTCGCCATACTCGCCCATGCCTTCTGCTGCTTGGCGCGTTGTCTCTGACCTCTTTCTTCACTTGCTGACTTTGACTTATGCTAACCTGGTTATGGAGGGGTCCATCCTCGATGAATATGGGTTGTGTAAGTAGCTTTCAAGACTAAAAGCTCCAAAAAGGAAATATAGAAATTCATCATTCCTAATGAGAGATGTGCTGATCAAGAAGACTTTAAACCAATTAGTTCAGGGTCAGAACCCTTTGATGGAGATCTGGCCTTATTCTCCAAGTAGTATAAGAAGCTGCTCAACAAAAATATAGTGGAAGAATAGACCTTATTCATCCTCCATCTCAAGGAAATCATGCTACTATAATGAGAAGCCAAAGCACAAGTCAAGATAAGATAGGTATAGTTCTAAACACTATAAACATTTTTCTACTAATGTTGTGTTCTATGGTTGCAAGAAAACATGACACATTATAGCTGAATATCCTTCAAGAAGAAAGAAGAATGAGAAGGACAAGGAGAAGAAGTCACACAAAGGCAAGAAGTGGAGAAGAACTTTATTGCTAAAAAGCCAAAGACTTTGAGTGACAGCAAAAACAACAACTCATCTGATTCTGATGAAGAGGCCTATATTGAGTTTTTCACACTATCTGATGATGAGGGATAAGATGATCATCCTGCTGATAAAGTGGGGATCAAGGCACCCCTAACCCAATCAAATAGTGAATCTGAAGATGGACATTATTATAGGCTTGTGTCCCTATCTGATGAATAAGACCAGGATGAACCTCATCTCGCTCAGGTTTGCATAAGAGCTCCACTATCTCTATCTGGTTCTGATCTTGAAGCTGATAATGCATCAGAAGCAAACTCATCATCCGATGAGAGTAATTTTGATACAGAATTAGAAGGCTGCTCATTATGCAATAATGAGAATCATTGTGAATTGTTGGACCAATTTGGTTCTCTCTTAGAAGCACTAAAAAGCAAGAAATTGGTTAAGGCTTAGACTAAGGAAATAGAAATCCTCACGCCCTTAATATCTCAAGTTGATGAAAAGACAAAAATAATAACCAAGCTAAATTTTGACTTGTTTGAGATTCAAAAGAAGCTTGAGTCTAAAGCCAGGACATTAAATAAAAAAAACATAATAAAAGATCTTGTGAATAAGCTTCTCATTAAGTGAAAGTTGGTTGATCAGTTTTCTAAGAAACAAACTGTCTTGCATATAACAGACCTTTTCTGCACCTTATAGAGGATGTGTAGGATACACTGGAGAAAATGACAATGACAAGTCTTCTTAAGATCAAATTATATTCAAGAAATTTTTTGTAACGCCCCAAATTTCTTGAGGCATAAGATGCTTCCCTGGGGGTTACCGCCTGGCGGTAGCTAGTTACCGCGCAGCGGTAACTCCAGGGTTTGCATTCGTCGGATGAAGAAAATGTCGAGCTCTCGAGAAAGACGTTACTGCTTAGCAGTAATGACTGCCTCATGGCGGTAGCTCGGATCTCTCAACACTCTCAATGCCTCAGCTCTTGGTAGTGAGTGACAGTAGTTTTAACGCCGACGATAGTTGTGGCGATTTATTTGGCAAAGCTCTCGGTAAGTTACCGCACAACGTTAGCCTTACCGCGGAGCAGTATCATAGCAGTTATGACGCGTCTGTGTGTCAATGCCCGATTCGAGTTTAGGGGAGGTGGTGTCCTCAAGAAGCTAAATGATTGAGGTACCGCGCAGCGGTAGCTCTCGTAAACTGAATTCTTGGAGGAATCCTGTCCATCCACTGGTTTTACTAAGAAATCTTATGGCTGGTGCGTGCCTCTGCGGGTATATGGCTGGGAGTTAGGTTTTCCCAACTCATTTCTTCATTGGCTTTCTTTCTATAAGTACTAGAGAGAAGAGAGAGTTAAGAAGGAAGAGATACCACCACCATTGGAGTTCTAAAGCTCCAATTCGCAAGCGGAGTCCAGATCTGTGGAGGCAAGAGCATTGCGGTCGCGCTCATCCATCAAGATCTTTGGCATAGTACCGAATAAATCGCAAAGGGTAATAGTTCCCTACTTTGACATGTGAAGTCCTCTTTCTTTTTCCATAGGAAACCCTCTCCCGCGAGTGTGCAATGAGCGTGAGGTATTTCTTTGGGTAGATATGGTTTATCTCCGTAGTTTTGCATATAGAGTTCGGAATTGTATTACGAACATAGGCATGGTGTGTGAAGCCCATCCGAACAAGTTGGTCTGGATTGGTGATGTTTTCATTATGCATGAATTGCCAGAGAAGACTTCGTACTGTATGTTTTCGGGTTTCTATGCGGTAGATTACAGTAGGGAACTTTGGGGACTAACCCCAAGGAGCACCCAAAAAACTGGGTAGAAATGCCTTTCTGCCAGGTACCGTGCCGCAGTAGTGTTACCGCTTGCGATAGCTCTGGGAGAGAGCTGTTGTGAGGCCTGTCTCGTGGAGACCTGGGGGCATGTATATGGGGCTGAGATCTCTGGGAGCCCAGCTTGGTGGCCTGAGTGCTGACCTTGTGCATAACCGAGTTATGTATTATTATATGATCGATTCTTCGGAAATCGGGGAGGCTGACCCGCGTCAATGACTTAAATTGACATGACGATGCGAGCAAGGGGTTGAGCTGAACCGTACCCACTATATGTGGTTCGGTTAAAGAGACCTAATGTACGTGGCACTTACCGAGGGCGTAGAGGGCGAGTCTTAGGCTACGGCCAGAAATACTTAAATGCTCATGATGTTTGCCGTCCTGGGGGCGGTGGTGTAGCCTCAGAATGGACCAGATTCACCGAGAATGTGCCTTGAGAGCACGGGGTGTGTGGACATGCGTGCCTACGCCTGTGATTAAGTGTACTTTAATTGTACTTTCTATACCATGGTTAAATATACTAAAGTAATGCAGGGAAGGAGCACCGCCGCCCCGAGTTAGGGGTGGGGTCATTATAATTTGGTCAGCTTTAGCTGACCGTTGTCTTGTTTTACCTCCGTTCGATGAATTGCTGTGCAGGAACAGGTGAGCCAAATGGTAAGTAGTAGGCTGAAGCCCTTGTTGCTATGCTGGCCCTTGAAGGCCAAATCGAACAGTTTTATTTTACTATTGTCATGTGTGGCCGGCCTGCGTGCCGAAGTATGTAAAACACTTACTGTTTAAGCAAATTATTGTAAGGCCTTAAGGCCAAGTCTTTTGTTTATGTTCTTTCATTCCTATTATGGCTGTAGTGGACATTCATGTGTTATTTATGGGTTCTTATAACTATCTTAAAAAGATTCCGCTAGAATGCTCTGAGTTAGGATTCGAATTCCTATGGTAGTTTGTTGGTATTAATACGTAACCCCACTAACTGTCCGTGGTATATGACGTGGGGCCCCGACCGGACCTTCTGTTATATCCCATGTGATGGATGGGGGTGTTACAATTTGGTATCAGACTACGGTTTCGGTCTTGCTTATTTGAATTCGTGGACGAATTCTTTTAAGGGGTGGTGAGCACATGTATGCGCGTCATTGTTATAACATAAAAAGAACTCATGAATGTCCACTTAGGAATGAAAATACAAATATTTGAGGAACATGCGTATTCCTATGATTGATTTTTAAAATTTTGTTTGGTCACTTAATGGTGTATTGTACGACTATAGGTGACTAGGAGTGGCAATTGGCAGTCAGAATACCCGCATTTTAAGAAAAGTAGTGCACACAATGACGTACCTGCAACCCCTCCTTCTACGGAAACAATAAGACTTGTGGCTGAGGCGGTGTTTGCGATGCTAAATGCCCAGCCAGGAAGGCAAGTGCAGCAACCTGTCCCTGCAGGGAAGCAGGTACCACTTCGAGCAACGGAACCTAGAATGGTGGAACAAGTGGTGATAGTTCCCTTAGTACCAAGAAGAGCAACAGAGAAGCAGCTCAAGCATGTAATGAGCTTCAATCCTCCTATTTTTTTGGGGACATGAACCCCAACCAAGGCCAAAGATTGGCTCTCTCAGGTGAAGAGAGTATTGACGGCCACTGAAATAGAGGAATGGAAGAAGACCATCATAGCCACCTTCCTTCTTGATGGGGAGGTGAGATTGTGGTGGGAAGAGTTAGAGCTGCATCATTTTGTTGGAAGGAAAATCACTGATGTCTCGATGGAGGAATTCTCGAGGTTATTCTTGGCAAGATACCTTCCCTCATCATAGAGGATTGATATGGAGAATCAGTTCTAGAGACTGACACAGGGAGATAGTAGCGTGGATGAGTATCTCTGTAGGGTACATTGGAAAATGTGTACCTGATTTGAAGAAGCCAAACTTAGCTCAATGATATACATCAAGGTGTATTTGATGTTGTTTTAAGTTGACATGTGCAGGTGAAGAGGTGTTAAAGAATGCAGAAAAATATTCTAAGTCCATGTATCGACACCTGAGGAAACAGTGTCGACACTTCAGAATATTTGTGTCGACACTTGAAGGAAGCTGTGTCAACACAGAGAAAGATAGTCGACCACATTTGTGTCGACACTGGGAAGCAGTGTCGACTCACAGAGAAAGACAGTCGACCACATTTGTGTCGACACTGGGAAGCAGTGTCGACTCACAGGAAGATAGTCGACCACATTTGTGTCGACACTGGGAGGCTGTGTCGACACAATGAGACAGAGTCGACACACATTGGCAGAAGTCGACAATACTTGTGTCGACACCAGAAGACTAAGTCAACACATACTGAGTTCTGAATCTACAACAACTGTGTCGACACACAGGACTTGTGTCGACACACTACAAAGTCAAGACCAAGTTATTCTCTGAAGAAGCTGTGTCGACTTAAAGGCAAACTTGTCGACATCATCAAAGGCTGTGTCGACACCAAAGTTACTTGTGTCGACACATACAAACAGTTGGTCTCGACACTTCCTGACAGTCTGTCTCAACACATTGCTGACCAAGACTAAGGCACAGGATCTATTTGAAGACTTGACAGCTGTGGGTTGCAGCCAGTTAACTGATGTTGTCAGACTTGTTAGAAGGCAGTTATAAACCGGATCAGCCGGTTACCATTAAGAAGATCTATAAATAGACAGATTCAGAGAGAAGTAAAAAAAAAAGGAATGAGAAGATTGAACTTTGGCAATCAAATTGAGAAATCAAATCAAGAAGGTGTAATACACTAAAGAAGATCTTCATCAGAAGATTTAAGAAGATGATCTCAGGATTGATCTAAGAAGAGTTCTAACAAGAATTCAGAAGTATCATCAAAGGTGCTGGATAGAGAGGGATCCACCTATTTTGAAGAAGAAGAAGGAAGCCATCAGTGGTTTCTCAAGAAGCTGTTTGGAAATCAACTCAGCTAAGTTCAGATTCAAGAAGCTTTGAAGAAAGCTCAGATTCAGTTGATTTCATCAGCTGATCAAGAATTGTCTTGTCCTCTTCTCTCTCAATAAAGGCAAGACATTAAAACTTCTTTTCTAAATTTCTGTAGGATCTGTTTTACACAGATCTGAGTTGTAAGCCTGTGATATAAAGGCTGAGTGTAGGAGAGTTGATCTCTGAGTGGTAGGGCTGTTTGCCTGAGTGTAGGAGAAGGTTCTTCTCTGAGTTGTAGGCCTTGTGGCAAGGCTGAGGTAGGGCTGTTGTGCCTGAGTTGTAGGAACCTATCCAGGTTCTGAGCTGTAGGATCCGAGGATCTGAGAATAGTGGAAGTTTGGCCGAATCTAGCATACTGCTAGATAGGTGAAGGGGGAAAGTGGATGTACCCAGACCTTGGGGAACCACTATAAAACATTGTGCAATCTGTGATGATTAAATGTCTGTGAATGCTGTGCTGGATGTTTTAATTTTTGTAATTGAATTCTGCCTAAAAATTTGAACAAGCAATTAGAACCTATTCACCCCCCCTCTAGGTGTTTAGGTTGTCTTGAAAGTAAAACTATCAAGTGGTATCAGAGCCAGGTTCCTCAAAAAGGACTTAACAGTCTGAGGTAGATCTGAAAGGTAGAATCAAGATTCAAGAAGATGGGTTCTGGAGAGAATCATAAGGAGCTAGGGTCTATGAAATTACCCATATGCAAGAAGGAAATCTTTGGAATTTGGAAATAAAGAGTCAAGTTATTTATGGAGGCATCTGACCCAAGAATATACATCACAGTTCAGGAAGGACCCTTCATTCCAATGAAGGTATCAGATCTTGATGCTAATATTCAAACTCCAAAGAGTTATTCTGAAATGACCAAGGATGAAATCATTTTGGCAACCATGGATAAAAGAGCACAGAACATTATTGTAAGTGTCATAGATGATTCAACATTTCAGAATCTGATTCACTGCAAGACCTCCAAAGAAATGTGGGACACATTGATTGTCTACATGGAGGGATCAGAAGAAGTAAGACAGGACATGAAATCTATGCTCAATCAGGAATATGAAAGTTTTAGACAAGGAAAATCTGATAGCATAACTGAGTGCTATAAGAAATTCTATAGAATTATGAATGAGCTAATGTCCTATGGAAGAGTCTTCAGTACTTATGAACTGAATGACAAATTCTTGAGATCCTTAACAAAGGATTGGGACACAAAGATCTGTGCCATAAGAGAAGTGGCTAAATTGGCAGAGATCTCTCCTCCCACCTTGTTTGGAAAGCTGCTATCCTATGAAATGCAACTTTTGGTGAGGAAGGAGGAGGAAAAGAATTCAAGAGGAGAGCATAGAGAAAAGACTGTGGCATTCAATGCAGAATCCATCAGAAAGAATAGGAGGATATCACCATCCCATCCTAAGGAAATTGCAGAAGTCAGTTCAGAAAATTCAGATAATCAGGGTTCAGAAAGCTGTGATTCAGATGTAGACTTTGCTGCATTCACAAGGCAATTCCAGAGGTTCTTGAAGAAGAAACAGTGGAAGTCTAAGCCCTCTACTTCACAGCAAGTTGATGACTATTATCAGAAGAAAAAGTCATCAAGGAAAGAAAAGAGCAGATCAAAGCCCAGAGAGGCTACTACTTCAAAGATTGTCTGCTATTATTGCAATAGACTTGGACATGTAGTGGCTGACTATCCTGATAAGAGAAAGGAGTCTTCAGACAAGAATAAGACTCATAAAAAGGGCAAGAAGGAGAAATCCTTTGTTGCAAAGAAGGATAAGAGCCTAACAGATCAGTCAACTTCAGAGTCAGAATCTGAAGCAGAAGCATATATTGGACTATATGCTGTATCTGAAGAAGAGGAGTTTCTGCAGTTGCTAGACTCCATCTATGATCAAGAGGATCATCAGTGCATGGGACTAATGGCAGGATCAGAAGAGGACATATGCCAGAATCAGTCTGGTCCTAATAAGGTACAATGTCCTTCTATGAAATCTGTTTGTAGTACAAGTACAGAATCAGCTACATCTGCATCAAGTGATATAGATGCATCTGAATCTGAAGGAGATGTCTATCAATTGATAGATAAGTATGGGGACTTGTTGCAGGCCCTTAAGAAAAGCAAGAACCTGGTTAAATCTCAGGCTCATGAAATTGCTGAACTAAGGGTAGCTGCCACTGAGTTAGAGAAAGTAATTGATCAAAAGTTAAATGAAATTGCCAAGCTGAAGAATATAACTATTATTCAGATGGGCACAATTAATTATACCAATGATCAAGTGAAGAGTCTGGAGGCCAGACTAAGAATTGAAAAAGATTTAGTGGCTAGTTACTCTAAGCCAAAGTCTGTCTTACCCTTGATTGATGAATTTGTGAATCAAAAGGGTAAGGCAGGATTAGGATTCAAAGGTAACTCCAGGGCTGGCCAATTCAAGAGGAAAGGCAAAGCTCCTGTCAAGCCACTGAACTTTTCAGTCCCTATTAAGTTTAGAAAGGTGGAAGTGCCTTCTAACCTATATGATCATGAAAATATTCATGGTCATATTAAGTCTAATGTTCTGAAAAACAAGGGTGTAAATGCCAACAGGCCTACCTATGTTCATAAACCCAATGGTTATAAAAAAATCAGTGGGTGAAGCTGCTGCAGCACCAGCAATGGACAGAAATTCTTTTGTCAAGGATGTATCTAGAACTAGATACAATAGGTTTGAATGTTGGTGCTGTGGCAAGAGAGGCCATTTTGCACTAGACTGCTGGTATAACACAAGTGTTAGAAAGAACAATAGTCTACCTGTTAGAAGAAATAATGGTAGCTTTGTTAATGCTAACTTGAACCAAGGACCCAAGACTTGCTTAGGTTCTAAGGGTAAGTAAATCTGTGTTGCAGGTGAATCCAAGTAACCATGCCCCTATATGGTACTTGGATAGTGGTTGTTCCAGGCACATGACTGGAACAAAGAGGCTGCTGAAGGAGTATTCATCTGTCAAAGATGGACCTAAAGTGATCTTTGGTGGATCTGAAAAAGGAGTCATCAAAGGGTTTGGTAACATTTCTTCTAACCTAATTACTATCACCCAAGTGGCTTATGTAAAAGGTTTGAAACATAATCTAATAAGCATAAGACAGCTGAGTGATTTAGGATATGACATTTCATTTGTTAAGGATGGATGTCATATCAAAAGGTCAAGTGATCAAGAGATCATTTTGACTGGGTATAAGAAGAGAAATGTATATTGTCTTAATTTTGTATGTGAGAATAAAGCTTCTCCCATCTGTCTTATAGCTGATGACAATGCTTCTCATTGTGTTAAGTGGCACAAGAGATTGGCTCATCTTAACTACAAGACAATTGGCCAACTCTTTATCAAAGAGTTAGTGAGGAATGGTCCTCAAGTTAAGTGTATGAAGGAAGGGATATGCTCAGCTTGTCAAAAGGGCAAGCAGACAAAATCCTCCTTTCAAAGCCTTGAAAACAAGGATTCTGTGAGGTGCTTATACCTCTTGTATATGGATCTTTTTGGTCCTATGCCAGTTCATAGTCTAGGTAGGAAGGTCTACACTTTTGTGGTTGTAGATGACTATTCTAGATTTACATGGGTGTTCTTTCTGAGACAGAAATCTGAAACCCCAAGTGTCTTACTTAATTTTGTAAAGCAAATTCAGAATGAACTGAATAGTACAGTGGTCAAAATCAGAAGTGACCATGGTACTGAGTTTCAATCTGAAAGCATAACAAAGTTATGTGAAGACTTTGGGATTTTCCAAGAGTTCTCCTCACCAAGAACACCTCAGCAAAATGGAATTGCTGAAAGAAAGAATAGAACATTAATTGAAGCTGGTAGAACTCTATTGAGTGACACCTCTCTACCAGAATATTTCTGGGCTGAGGCAGTAAACACTGCTTGTCATGTGATCAATAGGGCTTCTATCACCAAGAGCCACAAAAAGACTCCCTATGAGATTATGAAAGGTAGAATACCAAATCTATCCTACTTCAGAATCTTTGGTTGCAAATGCTATATACTTAACAATGGTAAGTCATATTTGACTAAGTTTGCTGCCAAATCCCAGGATGGGATATTTGTTGGGTACAGCACAAATAGTAAGGCCTATAGAATCTTCAACTTGACTACTCAAGTTGTTGAAGAATCTGTGCATGTTGTGTTTGATGAAACAAGATTAATCAACTGTGAGTTGTCTTGTAGATCAAATGACTCAATAGGTATAAGCAAAGGAATGGACAAGCTCTCCATTGCTGAAGCTTCAAGGGAAGATGGAGTATTGAAAAATGAAGGATACTGTCCAGGGGGAGTACAAGACACAATAGAAGATGAAGAAAACCAAGAGGTTCAGCATAATGAAGGAGCTGGAGATGTTCAACCAGAAGGGAATCTTCCTCCATCTACAAGACATTTAAGAGATCATCCAACTGATCAGATAATAGGTGATCCAAGACAGGGAGTGCAGACTAGAAGCAGAAGTCAAAGAACAGTTCTGCATTCAAGTTTCCTGTCACAAATGGAGCCTAAGAAGTTTGAAGAAGCCATCCAAGACCTGCACTGGACTGATGCTATGCAAGAGGAGCTGAATCAATTCAGAAGGTGCAATGTCTGGGAGCTTGTTCCTAAACCAAGAGGCCACAATATAATTGGGACAAAATGGATCTACAAGAACAAGTTGGATGAGAATGGAGTAATAGTGAAAAATAAAGCAAGATTGGTTGCTAAAGGATACAGGCAGGAAGAAGGGATTGACTTTGATCAAACCTTTTCCCCAGTAGCAAGGCTGGAGGCAATCAGAATGTTCCTTGCCTATGCAGCCTATCAAGACTTCAAGGTATACCAGATGGATGTGAAGTCAGCATTTCTGAATGGTGATCTTAAAGAAGAAGTATATGTAGAGCAGCCATCAGGTTTTGTAGATCCTCTTAAACCTGATTATGTTTATAAGCTTAGAAAAGCTTTGTATGGGTTAAATCAAGCCCCAAGGGCTTGGTATGAAACCCTGTCTACTTTCCTTATTAAGAATAAATTCTCAAGAGGAAAAATTGACAAAACTCTATTCCTTAGGGAATCCAAAGGCAAGATCATCTTAGTTCCGATCTATGTTGATGACATAATCTTTGGATCTACTGAAAACAACCTTTGTAAAAAGTTTGCCAAACTTATGCAAGGGAAGTTTGAGATGAACAGTATGGGGGAACTGAAGTTCTTCTTGGGACTCCAAGTAAGACAGACTGATGATGGCTTGTCCATATCCTAGTCAAAGTTTACTAAAGAATTAATCAAAAAGTATGGTATGGAGTCATCCTCCATCATGAGAACTCCTATGGGGACAAGTATGCCTATATGTAAAGATGATGCAGGTAAACCTATTGATGAGACTTTGTATAGAGGAATAGTTGGTTCTCTACTATATCTCACAGCTAGTAGACCAGATATTATGTATGCTACATGTGTCTGTGCTAGGTACCAAGCCTGCCCTAAAGAGTCTCATTATACTGCAGTCAAAAGGATTCTGAGATATCTTAAGGGCACACCTAATCTAGGCCTTTGGTACCCTAGGAATAGAGATTTTCTACTAACAGGTTATTCAGATGCAGACTTTGCAGGCTGTAGAGAGGATAGGAAGAGTACAACAGGTACTTGTCAATTCTTGGGAGGAAGATTGATATCTTGGAGTAGTAAGAAGCAAACCAGTGTGGCTATATCTATAGCTGAGTCAGAATATGTTGATGCTGGCAGCTGCTGTGCACAACTATTGTGGATACAACATCAGCTTAAAGATTATGGTATTCAAGTAAGTAGAACACCTCTTTTGTGTGATTCTAAGAGTGCAATTTCTATTGCTAATAATCCTGTTTCTCATAGTAGAACTAAGCATATAGAAATTAAATACCATTTTTTTAGAGAACATGTAGAAAGAGAAGACATCACATTGGAATTTGTTAAAATAGATTATCAAATAGCAGATGTATTCACTAAGCCTCTGGATGAAACAAAATTCAATAAATTTAAAATTGAATTAGGCATGCTGACCATTGATTAGATTATCAACAAACTTACAAATAACATATTAGATTATCAAATGGTCTTAAGTGGTGTAGACAGAAACAGAAATTGGCTAAGTAAAATAGTGTCGACACATTCAGTGATAATGTGTCGACTCAGTGTAGTAATGTCGACAAGTCAGAAATATTGTGTCGACACAGAGAATATGTGTCGACACTTAAGAATTAAATTGCCGACTAATCCAGGAATGTAGTGTCGACTTCACCAGAATATTGATGTCGACACTTACAAATTTTGTGTCGACACTTATCCTAAGAGTCGACACAGATTTTCTGATACTCTACTATATCTCTCAGGTGTCGACATATCCACATTTGGTGTCGACACATAGTAGAAAGATTTGTTGTCAAGACAATAGAAGTTTGTGTCGACACATTCCATCTGTGTCGACACATATAGACTGTTTTTGCCCGCCTTTTGATCTTCTTTCAATAGAAGGTATAAATAGGTCAAAAACTTATTCAGTCGACACGCTTACAAGGTTTTCGAGACTGAAACCCTGTGTCAACTTTCTCTCTCTCTCTCTTTTCTCTCAAGCTTTCTCACCTGAATAATGGCGCCGAAGATTGAAGACAACGTCAATGAAGGTTATGAGTTAGTAAGGAATGCCTTTGCCGAAGCCCCAACAGATGTTCAACGAGTTATCTCTCTTATTTCCGAATCCGGATTAGAGTTCATAGTTTCTGAACCTTCCAAGATATGGAAGAAGGAGGTGCATGAATTCTTTAACTCTGCATCAATAGGTTCAGATGTTCTCAAGATAAAGTCCACTGTGCATAGGTCGACAGTGAAAATTACCCCAAGAAGTCTAAGGAAAATTCTACATTTACCAATAATTGAGAATGAAGAAGAAGTCCCTGCTTCTAAGTTAAGGGAGGCTATCCAATGGTGCGGATTGGATCCCACTCTGAAGATTGGAGCTGCTTTCAACAGGAAAGGGATGAATTAGCAAGGGAAATTTCTGTCTGAAGTAGTTGGCAAGGTGATTCTGTGCAAACCAGGGGGACATGATAGGATTTCAGCCTCTATGTTCAGCCTCATGACCAGAATTGTGTTTACAATTCCAACTGATTGGTCAGCTGTAATCTTTGAAAAGATCAAGGAAGGAATAAAGAAGCCAAATCTGGCTAGAATTATGAGTTTATATCTGAATGGAGTGATCCCTGAGGTAATGCAAACACCTGCCAGGAACAAAGATCAATCACATGAGAAAGATGGACATGAGATTGTTTTCTAGGTGGGATAGGGTGCTGTCTAAGGATGTGCCTGATGAGAACAGGCAGGACACCCCAGTGAAATCCTCTTCTCATGCTCAAGATACTGAGCAGCTTCAAGAAGAACAAGAGAGGAAGCAGGATGAAGATCACCCTATGTCTACTCCAGCCCAGCAAGACACTATACCTGCACAGATGCAGGGGGAGCAAGCTCATTCTCCTGCCCAGAATGAATCTACTCCTAACCAGGTACAGTTGCAGGGGGAGCTGGTGTATTTTCTTACTAAAGACATTTCTAATACTTCTATTTCTGCACAGGTGCAGGGGGAGCAAGTGTACTCACCTGCCCAGGACATTACCAATACTGAACAAGTACAGGGGGAGAAGATGTCAGACCCAGTGCAAGAGGCAGTCCAAATTGATATCTCCAAAGATCTGAATATAGAAGATCTAATTGATACATCTTATGTTCAAGCTCAGAAGGAATATACTCTAGATGAGTTATTCCCTAATGTTGATATGGCTACTGATAGAGTGGAAGAGGGGCAAGAGATTGAAAAGGCCCTTGACATGGAGATAGAAATTGAGAAGGAGCAAATAGTTGAGGGGGAGTCTGTGCATGTTGAGGATGAACAACATGGCACTGAGACAGATATTCCTCCTCCTCCTCAAGAAAGAGTTCAAGTTGATAGTTCATCTGAATCTGAGACTGAAGAAGCCAGAATGGCTAAGAAGAGAAAACTTGTAGTCTTCAAGAGAAGGAGCAAAGGTTATAAGCAGGCTCTACAGACTACAACTCAACCATCCCATTCTGAATTTAATTATAACAAGTTTATGGTTGATTTGCAAGTTAAGTTAGATGACCATAGAGTGGCAGTTGAAAAATATGTTGATGAGAGCAATAAGGCCCTTCAATTTGACTTGGCTCAGGATATAAAGTCAATTCGATTTGAAGTCAATATGCATAAGAAGGAGATGACAGATTGCTTCCATAAGGGAGGTAATACTGTGGTGTATTTGGCAAAACAACAGCAGTCCATCATCCCTAAAGTGGATGATATTGCTTTAAAGCAAAGCTATGTTTTGGAGAATCAGCTAAGGATGAATGACAATTTAACTGAATCTCATCAAGAGATTATTGCTGAATTGAAAAAGACTACTCCTGGCCTGCCTGCAGCTAGAGCAAAGGAGATGGAAGAATTTGATAAGAAATTTCAAGATGCTATTGAATCTGTTAAAACTGCTATCACTACCTCTCAAAAGGACATATCTGACAAGCTTCAAAAGTTAAAACCATTTTTTAAAGAGGGTGTGAATTATCTGGATGGACAGATCAGATTTCAGAAGGAAGATCTAAGAGATCATATTACCAGAGAAGCCATAAAGGGGGAGAGGTTGTTAGTTCATGCAGGCTCAGAGCACACCAAATGGGTGACCAATAGTATTCGAGCCACATTGGGATATCCACCTTTGTGTGATGATGCTATGGTGGCTGAGTCAGGAATACAAACAGGTCTACTTGAAGGCAATCAACCTGAGGTTGCCCAAGTTATTTACCCTCCTCCAGATTTTGATATGATTGATCAACAAGTTCAAGAAATGCATAGTCCTCCAAAGGAGGTTGTCAGGGTTGTTATTGAGAAAGTGGATAAGCCTAAGGCCACTTTGAAAGAACAGTAAGATGCTCTACTATCTAAGAAGAGATTTAGAGAGCAGGCTGAACTTAAGCCAGATTTTGAGCAGTGGAGCACTACTTCAAGAAATATTATACTCACTGCATGGAAGGCTGTGAAAGACCAAGTTCATGAAAGAGGAAAGTGGTATAATGAAATAGAATGACAAAAGC
Organism: Platanthera zijinensis; assembly: GCA_039513925.1. Classification (NCBI taxonomy): domain Eukaryota; kingdom Viridiplantae; phylum Streptophyta; class Magnoliopsida; order Asparagales; family Orchidaceae; genus Platanthera; species Platanthera zijinensis. Next base: position 104,789,660 of record CM077078.1, on the reverse strand, counting down.
ATGAAGCTAGGCAGGAGGCAATAGTATAGTTCAGAAGGAAAGCCAAGCTGGGTAGGCTGCCACCAGATGCTCAGGAGCCGAGCAAGTACTTTCCAAAGCCCTTTCATTACTTTGAAAGGCAAAGGCTCAAGGAAGAAGCAAAGAAGAAGGCTGATCAAAAAGGCAAGAAGCCAGCTGAAGATGCTGAAGCTCCTGTGAAGGCTTAAATCCAATCTGGCAAAGGGATTGTCATAAGAGAGCCTGATCAGTCTTAATTTTAAGTTCTTTCAAAAGTATTTTGTAATGTTTTGATTAAATCATTCAATGTAAAACTCTGTAATCAAACATTATCAAGTTATAAACAATATTTTGTTTGGAATCATATAATGTTCACTCTGTGATGGATTGTTCATATTTTGTTTGGAATCATATAATGTTCACTCTGTGATGGATTGTTCATATTTTGTTTATATTAAGTATTCCTGTTATGTCATATATCATCATATTATACTTTTTATAAATGGTGTATATCATTGGCTATAAGGGTTATGACTTCTCCAAATAGGGGGAGATTGTTGGGTACATTGGAAAATGTGTACCTGATTTGAAGAAGCCCAACTTAGCTCAATGATATACATCAAGGTGTATTTGATGTTGTTTTAAGTTGACATGTACAGGTGAAGAAGTGTTAAAGAATGCAGAAAAATATTCTAAGTCCATGCATCGACACTTGAGGAAACAGTGTCGACACTTCAGAATATTTGTGTCGACACTTGAAGGAAGCTGTGTCGACACAGAGAAAGATAGTCGACCACATTTGTGTCGACACTGGGAAGCAGTGTCGACTCACAGAGAAAGATAGTCGACCATATTTGTGTCGACACTGGGAAGCAGTGTCGACTCACAGGAAGATAGTCGACCACATTTGTGTCGACACTGGGAGGCTGTGTCGACACAATGAGACAGAGTCGACACACATTGGCAGAAGTCGATAATACTTGTGTCGACACCAGAAGACTAAGTCAACACATACTGAGTTCTGAATCTACAACAACTGTGTCGATACACAGGACTTGTGTCGACACACTGCAAAGTCAAGACCAAGTTATTCTATGAAGAAGCTGTGTCGACTTAAAGGCAAACTTGTCGACATCATCAAAGGCTGTGTCGACACCAAAGTTACTTGTGTCGACACATACAAACAGTTGGTCTCGACACTTCCTGACAGTCTGTCTCAACACATTGCTGACCAAGACTAAGGCACAGGATCTGTTTGAAGACTTGACAGCTGTGGGTTGCAGCCAGTTAACTGATGTTGTCAGACTTGTCAGAAGGCAGTTATAAACCGGATCAGCCGGTTACTATTAAGAAGATCTATAAATAGACAGATTCAGAGAGAAGTAAAAAAAAAGGAATGAGAAGATTGAACTTTGGCAATCAAATTGAGAAATCAAATCAAGAAGGTGTAATACACTAAAGAAGATCTTCATCAAAAGATCTAAGAAGACGATCTCAGGATCGATCTAAGAAGAGTTCTAATAAGAATTCAGAAGTATCATCAAAGGTGCTGGATAGAGAGGGATCCACCCATTTTGAAGAAGAAGAAGGAAGCCATCAGTGGTTTCTCAAGAAGCTGTTTGGAAATCAACTCAGCTAAGTTCAGATTCAAGAAGCTTTGAAGAAAGCTCAGATTCAGTTGATTTCATCAGCTGATCAAGAATTGTCTTGTCCTCTTCTCTCTCAACAAAGGCAAGACATTAAAACTTCTTTTCTAAATTTCTATAGGATCTGTTTTACACAGATCTGAGTTGTAAGCCTGTGATATAAAGGCTGAGTGTAGGAGAGTTGATCTCTGAGTGGTAGGGCTGTTTGCCTGAGTGTAGGAGAAGGTTCTTCTCTTAGTTGTAGGCCTTGTGGCAAGGCTGAGGTAGGGCTGTTGTGCCTGAGTTGTAGGAACCTATCCAGGTTCTGAGCTGTAGGATCTGAGGATCTGAGAATAGTGGAAGTTTGGCCGAATCTAGCATACTGCTAGATAGGTGAAGGGGGAAAGTGGATGTACCCAGACCTTGGGGAACTACTATAAAACATTGTGCAATCTGTGATGATTAAATGTCTGTGAATGCTGTGCTGGATGTTTTAATTTTTGTAATTGAATTCTGCCTAAAAATTTGAACAAGCAATTAGAACCTATTCACCCCCCCTCTAGGTGTTTAGGTTGTCTTGAAAGTAAAACTATCAATCTCCATGAATTTACGCGGTTGGGTCGTTATGCTGGCTCTATGTTTGCCGATGAGGAGTTTAAGACAAACCGGTTCTACGAGGGTCTGCGTGATGACCTGAGGCTACTGCTTTCTGGGCCTATGACGCAAGGCTTCCTAACCCTGGTCAATATGGCCCGATCATTGGAGAAAGATCTGAAGAGAGTCCAAGGGAAGAAGGACTCGAGTGCGAAAAAGACGGAGTTCAAAGTGCCGAACTCCTCAAAGTCTGGGTTCCGTAAGTGGAACAAGAAGGCTAGGAATTCGGGTCCAGCCCCTTCTTCGGGTGTGTCCGGGGAAACTACAGGCCGAGACCAAGGTGCTTGTTATAACTGTGGAAAGCTGGGACATTTTTCCCAAGACTATTGGAGCGGGCGTTCGAAGCCCGAGAAGAAGCCTAGAGCAACTTACGCGGAGAAGGGAAAGGAGCTGGAGTCAACCACTTCCCACTATGCTCCATCCCAGTCTAGAGTGTTCAACCTTGGCGACCAAGAGGCCATAAAACAGGCTGACGTGGTGACAGGTATGATTTTAATTAATAGCAGTTTAGCTTTATATACTTGTTGCCTTAGGTGTGTTTGCTTATAACTGGTTGTGCTAGGCTTTGTATTGATCCTTGATTGTCCGGCGAGAGCACTGTTCAATACGGGAGCTTCACATTCCTTTTTGTCCGAAGAATTTGTATCGCGCATTAGAGTACCTTCTTTGATGGCAAGGGACAAATTGGATGTGCTGCTGCCTAGCAGATGTTCTCTACGCACAGATAGAGTTTGTTGCATAAAGATACAGATTGGGAGTCAAGAGTTTGACTTGCAAGCATCGCTACTTCCGATAGTGGAGTTTGATGTGATCCTTGGTATGGACTGGCTCTCGGAGCAGCGTGCGTATATTGATTGCAACCGTAAGGTGGTCAGACTAGGACTGGATACAGATCGTGAGACGACGTTCTCAGGCATGAATGGGTCAATCAAGACTTTGATGTCTTCTCTCCAGGTGGTTAAGGCAGTTCGTAGTGGTGCAAAGCTATTTTTTACTTTAGTGGAGGCTTCGAAGCCCAACCCTGGTTTGGACAGCATCCCTGTTGTATTTGAGTTTCCTGACGTATTCCCTGAAGATCTCCCTAGAGCTCCACCTCAGCGAGAGATCGACTTCACCTTTGAGCTAGTGCTAGGTGCCAAACCTATGTCACGCTCTCCGTACCAGTTAACGCCTAAGGAGATGGCGGAATTGAAAGTACAACTTCAAGAGCTGTTGGAACACGGTTATGTGCGTCCGAGTTCATCGCCTTGGAGCGCGTCGGTCCTCTTTATTAAGAAGAAGGACAAAAGTTTATGACTATATATTGATTACCAGGAGTTGAATAAGCTAACGGAGAAGAATAAGTATCCAATCCCAAGGATTGATGATCTATTCAACCAGCTTGTCGGGTCAATTGTGCACTCGAAGTTGGATCTGAAATCCGGATACTATCAGCTATGGATAAGGGAAAGTGACATTCCCAAGACGGATTTCAGCACATGTTATGGTCATTATGAGTTTGTTGAAGTGTGACCGGGCGGTCTGTCTTGGCGGGTTGGAGACCGCGCGGTCTGACGGTCTCACTCAGCGGTTTGGTTGCTGTGCTGTTGCTGTCTGGTTGCCGAACGGTCTGGCGGTCTCCCCTGGCGGTCTCCTCTAGCGGTCTCTCTCTCTCTCTGGTGGTAGCCATGCGGTTAGCCCTTCTGTCTAACCGCGCGGTCTGTGCGGTTTGATCTGTATAGTCCGCTTAGTCCTGTAAATTTTTAGTCCCACATCACTTATTTGTATTCTCTCTTCTCTCCTCCATTCTATATAAGGGAGGGCATACCTTTGTAATAGATACCTTTTTCTGATAATAAAATTTCAGTTATACCCGTTCCTGCTTGTTTTTAGTTCGTTTCTAACATGGTATCAGAGGCATCGGTCATTGGCTCCTGATTCTGTCCGCTCTGTTCGCGCGGCTTTCTTCCTCTTCTCGCGGCCTGTTTCCGCGGCTTGTTTCTTCCGCTTGTTTTTTTCTCGCGACCTGTTTCTCGCGACCTGTTTACTTCGCCTGCTTGCGCCCTGTTCTTGCCCTCCTTGTCGTTGCCCTCTGTGTGCGCGACCAGTTGTCTTATTGCTCCGTTGCTTTTTGCCTTTTGCCTTGGTTGCTTGCGACCTGTCTCCGCGACCTGTCTCCGCGGCCTCTTTTGCCTTGGTTGCCTTTTGCGACCTGTCTCCTGATATCCTCCTCTTCTATTCGCGCGGTCTATCTGCTAGCCGCCCGACTTCTCTCCTTCTGTTTGGTTCTGCGGCTTGGTCGTGGCTTTTCTGGCCGCTGGTGTCTGCCATCATGACCGCTGCAGAACTTTTCTTCCTATCCGCGCGATTTCTCTCTGTTCGCGTGTGTTCTTCCTTGTTTAGGCGGCCTCTCTGCCCTTCTTCCTTCGCCGCCCTCTCTTGTCCCCGCGACCTGTCTCTTAGTCGCAGCGGCTTGTTTTTCCTCTGTGCGGCTCTTCCTTTAGCCGCTCCTGCCTGTTAGTCGGCGCGACCTCCTATTGTGTCGCGCGGCTTGTGATTCCCTTTTGCCTTGCTCTGCATCTTGGTCGTGGCCCTTCTTGCCGCTGGTGTGCTGTCACCGTGACCGCTGCAGTTCTTTTGTTCCTCCTGTCATGGATTCCATATACTCCTCCGAGCCGCTCGCCTCGGTGGTCACGTCTTCTGGTAGTGCCCACGTTGTTACTCAAGGAAAATGGCTGATCAACACCGGTGCTACTAATCATATGACCGGCAATCCCCAGTGTTTTTCTCTCCTAGAAACACATGGTCGGTTGCCCCCGGTTACTCTCGCTGACGGCTCTTCATCGTCGGTTCATGGGATGGGAATAGTCCGTGTCTCTCCGTCTCTTCGTTTGGAGGATACTCTCTACGTGCCCAAGTTCCCATGCAACTTATTATCTGTTACCTCTCTATGCAAGCAATTACAATGTTCTGTTACTTTTACTTCTACTAATTGCTCTTTTCAGGATCCGGCCTCCCAACGGACGATTGTTACTGGGACTGAGAGTGGCGGCCTATACTTCCTGGACAACATTTCCGCTTCCTCCACCTCCACAGATCTTCTCCAATGGCATCTCCGCCTTGGTCATGCTCCTCCTCATCTTCTTCGTCAACTTCTGCCCCACCTTCCTCCTCAAAGTCCTCCGCTCAACTGTGAGGCCTGTCAGCTTGGCAAGCATCACCGCTCCTCCTTCCCTCCAAAGCACGTTCGTGGATCCACCCGTCCGTTTGATCTCATCCACTCTGATATTTGGGGTCCTTCTCCTACTCCTACCGTTGGTCGGGGTAGTTCATATTTTGTCACATTCATTGATGATTTCTCTCGCTGTATGTGGGTGTATCTGTTAAAAGATCGCTCCGAATTATTCTCTGTCTGGACATCCTTCTATCTCATGATCAAGACTCAGTTTGATGTTTCTATTAAAGTTCTTCGATCTGATAATGCCAAAGAATATATCAGTCATGATTTCTCTGTCTTCTGCATGCAATATGGGATTATTCATCAAACTAGTTGTGTCTATACTTCACAACAAAATGGTGTGGCAGAACGCAAAAACCGTCATCTCCTTGATGTCGCTCGTTCCTTGATGACCCAGATGCATGTTCCTCGCTCCTATTGGGGCTATGCTGTTCTCCTTGCCTGTTACCTCATCAATCGCATTCCCTCCACCGTTCTTCACGGAAAAACCCCATTCTCCATTTTGTATCCGGGCAAGGAGCCGTTTCCCCTCCCTCTCCAAATATTTGGATGCACTGCTTTTGTGCATGCCCCCTCTGCCACCCGTGATAAGCTATCCCCTCGCTCCACCAAATGTATCTTTCTGGGATACTCCACCACTCAGAAAGGGTATTGTTGCTTTGATCCCATCCTTCGTAAGCAGTTCGTTTCTGCTGACGTCACCTTCTTCGAGAATACCTCCTACTTCTCGGATGACTCCTCTCCTCCTCTCCCATCTTCTGATTCTCCTGCTGTTCCCTTTGTTCCCTCGTTTCCTACTACGATATTCACCCCTACTCCATCTCCGTCCACTCCTCCCACTCCGCCGCCATCTCCCTCTTCTCCACCACCGTCTCCCGCATCTCCGACGCCGTCGCTCTCTACTCCCGGGCCAGCTCTCTCTGCCACGGATGCTCCAGATGCCGAGGAACTTGCTGACCTGGATCTTCCTGTAGCTCTTCGCAAAGGGGTGCGGACGTGTACCCTACACCCCCTTACTGCCGTTGTTTCGTATGATCGTCTTACCCCTTCTCGCAGGGCCTTTGCTCTAGCTATCTCTGCCACTGCCACGCCCCGCTCTTACCAGGAGGCCCTTGTTATTCCTCACTGGAAGATGGCCATGGATGAGGAAATGGCCACCCTAACGGAGCGGGGTACCTGGACTCTTGTTCCTCCTCCCTTCGGTACTGATGTCGTTGGCTGTCGCTGGGTCTTTGTGGTGAAATTTTCCCCGGATGGCACTGTGGACCGTTATAAAGCTCGTCTTGTTGCTAAGGGCTTTACTCAGACCTATGGAGTTGATTACTTTGACACCTTCTCTCCCGTGGCTCGTCTCAGCACTATACGGGTTCTTCTCTCTATGGCGGTCAATAAAGACTGGCCAATTTCCCAGCTGGATGTAAAGAATGCCTTTCTTTACGGTGATCTTCAGGAGGCCGTCTACATGGAGCAACCTCCTGGGTATGTTTCTCAGGGGGAGACACGAGTATGCCAGCTGCAGAAGGCAATCTATGGCCTCATGCAGAGCCCTCGAGCTTGGTTTGACAAGTTCAGCGGCATCGTGGCGGCCGTTGGTTTTGTGCGCAGCTCTGCTGATCACTCTCTATTTGTTCGTAAAACCTCCTCGGGACTGGTGGTTCTTGCAGTTTATGTTGATGACATTCTTCTCACTGGCGATGATCAGGAAGGGGTAGCCTTGACAAAGCGGCACCTTCGTCAACATCTAGTCACGAAAGACATGGGCTCTCCGAAGTACTTTTTGGGGATCGAAATCTCTCGGAAGCCCAACTCCTTAGTCCTCTCTCAGCGTAAGTATGCCCTTGATCTTTTAAAAGAAGCAGGATTGACTGGGGTTAAACCTGCCCGGTGTCCCATGGCTGTTGGAGAAGACAAAACCTGGACAGATGATTCGCCTCTTCTTTCGGATACTACGCGGTACAGACGACTTGTTGGTAAGCTCATATACCTCACTGTGACCAGGCCCGACATTTCCTATGCTGTGGGCAAGGTGAGTCAATTCATGCAAGCACCCAGGGAGTGCCATCTACAGTCCGCCTTGCGGATCTTGGAGTACGTCAAAGCAGCCCCTGGGAAAGGATTGCTCTTTCAGAAGAATGGTCATCTGAGGATTGAAGCATACTCAGATGCGAGTTACGCTGATGACAAAGGGGATCGCAAGTCTACCTCCGGTTTCTGCACTTTTGTTGGGGGAAATCTGGTAAGCTGGAAGAGCAAGAAGCAGTCTGTTGTCTCCAGGTCCAGTGCTGAAGCAGAGTATCGGAGTATGGCATCGACCACTTGTGAGTTAAAGTGGCTTCGGGCTCTCATGCTGGATTTAGGAGAGGTCTACAACCATCCTCTACCTATGTTCTGTGACAACAAGGCTGCTATATACATCTCCAAAAATCCAGTTTTTCATGAAAGAACCAAGCACATTGAGGTCGATTGTCATTTCATTCGTGAAGAGATTTTAAAGGAACAAATTTGCACTCCATTTGTTACTTCTGAGAAAGAGCTGGCTGACATCTTCACCAAGCCAGTATCCGCCTCGTTCCTTCATATTTGTGACAAGCTGGGCATGATCGATATATATGCTCCAGCTTAAGGGGGAGTATTGAAGTGTGACCGGGCGGTCTGTCTTGGCGGGTTGGAGACCGCGCGGTCTGACGGTCTCACTCAGCGGTTTGGTTGCTGTGCTGTTGCTGTCTGGTTGCCGAACGGTCTGGTGGTCTCCCCTGGCGGTCTCCTCTGGCGGTCTCTCTCTCTCTCTGGTGGTAGCCGTGCGGTTAGCCCTTCTGTCTAACCGCGCGGTCTGTGCGTTTTGATCTGTATAGTCCGCTTAGTCCTGTAAATTTTTAGTCCCACATCTCTTATTTGTATTCTCTCTTCTCTCCTCCATTCTATATAAGGGAGGGCATACCTTTGTAATAGATACCTTTTTCTGATAATAAAATTTCAGTTATACCCGTTCCTGCTTGTTTTTAGTTCGTTTCTAACAGAGTTCATCGTCATGCCATTTGGGCTGACGAATGCGCCATCCGTGATTATAGATTTGATGAACAAGACGTTTAGAGAATACTTGGACCAGTTTGTGATAGTTTTTATCGACGATATACTAGTGTACTCGCAGTGCGAGGATGATCATTTCAAGCATCTACACATGGTATTGAAGATCATGAGTAAGAACCAAATGTATGCCAAGTTCTCCAAATGTTAATTTTGGTTGTCCTCGGTAGCATTCCTTGGTCACGTAGTTAGCGATGAAGGAATTGCGGTGGATCCAACAAAGATAGTTGTGATACACGAGTGGCCTGTGTTGTCTACCGTGACAGAAGTCCGGAGTTTTCTAGGACTTGCCGGCTATTATAGATGCTTTGTGGAGAACTTCTCGCGGATAGAGTTGCCCCTTACTACTCTGACAAAGAAGGACAGAAGTTTGTTTGGTCACCGGAGTACGCACAAGCTTTCGAAGATCTAAAGTGGTTTCTGACCACGGTGCTTGTCTTAGGTTCGCTATGTGGTTCGGAGGGCTATGAGATTTACAGTGACGCCTTTAAGAGTGGGTTAGGCTATGTTCTGCTCCAGCACGGGAAGGTGATAGCCTATGGATCACGCCAGTTGAAGGTGCATGAGAGGAATTACTCGGTCCATAATTTGGAGTTGGCGGCCATGGTATTCACTCTCAAGCTTTGGAGACATTATCTGTATGGGGTAAAGGTCGATATTTATTCAGACCACAAGAGCCTGAAGTATCTGATAGATTAGAAGGACCTGAACATGCGTCAGTGAAGGTGGATGGAGTTCCTCGGGGACTACACCTTTAAGATTCATTATATTCCTGGGAAGGGGAATGTCGTGGTAGATGCGCTGAGTCATAGGACTACTGCATGAGCCAACTGGTTGCAGTTGCATGACGAGTGACTCATTCGTGATTTGTAGGCTTTGGAGATCTCTTGTGTTGACAAGGGATCTAGTGCAAATACATGCATGAGTTGGATGGAGGTTCAATACGACCTCGCAGACAGGATTCGACAGGCCTTGGAGTTGGACATAAGTTTGAAATGTCACTTGGTAGAGTCCGTGGATGCGTCGAACTATTAGTTCTCTGTTATTGATGGCCTGTTATGGAATAGTGGTCGATTGTGCGTCCCTAATGTTGGGAAGTTGCGAGAAGAATTGATGTACGAGGCGCATTTTACCAAGTACTCAATTCACTTTGGGAGCACAAAGATGTTCAAAGACATGAAGAGACTGTTCTGGTGGCCAGGTATGAAGAAAGACATGGCGCTATACGTGGCGAAGTGTCAAACTTTTGCCTTGGTAAAGGCCAAATGCCAGAAGCCTTGTGGATTTTTGAAGTCCTTGCCAATACCAGAGTGGAAATTTGATGACATCTCCATGGATTTCGTGCACAGTTTGCCGAGATCGCACTAGGGGAATGATGCCATTTGGGTGATTATTGATCGTTTAATGAAGGTGTCACACTTCATACCCAATAGAAAGGATGATTCAGTGGAGAAGCTAGCGAAGCATTATGTGGACAACATAGTCTGTTTGCACGGCATACCCCAGAGCATTGTTAGACATCGAGATGGTCGGTTCACGTCGAATGATTGAAGGCTCATTCATTAGTTGTTGGGTACCAAGTTGCTTTTCAGCACAACCTTTCACCCACAGACATACGGTCAGACTGAAAGGGTGAACAGGACAATGGAAGATATGCTTTGTATGTGTGCATTAGATTTTGGGAAAAGGTGGGAGGACAATCTTTACATGATTGAATTTGCTTACAATAATAGCTACCAAGCCAATATTCAGATGATGCCTTTTGAGGATTTATACAGGAGGAGGTGTCGTACGTCTTTGGCTTGGGTAGAAACGGGAGAAACGAAATTGTACAAATAGAGGGACGTTAAAGATGTTACTTCAACGATACGGTTGATTTGGGAACGACTACTGATTACTCAAGATAGACAGGCCAAGTACTACAACGCCAAGCATCAGAATGTGGAGTTTGCGGTAGGCGACTGGGTATACCTCAAGATAAAGCCATTTAAAGGCATATCAAGGATTCGACGCTTAAAGAATCTTAGTCCAAGGTATGTTGGGCCTTACGAGATCTTGGAGCGGGTTGGTGAAGCCGCCTATCGGTTGGCTCTCTCAGTGGAGTTGAGCGGATTACATGATGTGTTCCACATCTCGGTGAAGCGGAAGGCTATTCAAGAGCCTGCTCAAGTAGTTGCTACGAATCAAGTATCGGTCGATAGTGGATTGACGACGAAAGTCAAGCCCATTCGGATTGAGGACATAGAAGTCAAACAGCTGCGGAATAAGTCTATTAAAATGGTCAAGGTTCTTTGGGACAACGTGGCCGAGAAGAGTTATCTTGAGAGCGCGAGCAATCTATGAGGGAGGAATTCCCTGAGCTTTTTCTCTAAGGTAATCGGTTGTACTGTTGGTTTTCTTATATCCCTGTAATGTAAATTTCAGGACGAAATTTCTTTAAGTGGGTGAGATTTGTAATGCACCAAATTTCTTGAGGCATGAGATGCTTCCCTAGGGGTTACCGCCCGACGGTAGCTAGTTACCGTGCGACAGTAACTCCAGGGTTTGCGTTCGTCGGGCGGAGAAAATGTCGAGCTCTCGAGAAAGACGTTACCGCGCTGCGATAATGACTACCGCATAGCGGTAGCTCGGATCTCTCAACGCTCTCAACACCTCAGCTCTTGATAGCACGCGATGGTAGTTTTAACGCCGGCGATAGCTGTGGCGATTTATTTGGCAAAGCTCTCGGGAAGTTACCGCACAACGTTAGCCTTACCGTGGAGTGGTAGCATAGCAGTTATGACGCGTCCGTGTGTCAATGACCGATTCGAGTTTAGGGGCAGTGGCGTCCTCAAGAAGCTAAACGATTAAGGTACCGCACGACGGTAACTTCCTACCGTGTGGCGGTAGCTCTCGTAAACTGAATTCTTGGAGGAATCTTGTCTGTCCACTGGTTTTACTTAGAGATCTGATGGCTGGTGCATGCCTCTCCGGGTATATGGCCGGGAGTTAGGTTTTCCCAACTCATTTCTTCAATGGCTTTCCCTTTCTAAGTATTAGAGAGAAGGGAGAGTGAAGAAGGAAGAAGAAGGAAGAGATCCCGCCGCCATTGGAGTTCCGAAGCTCCATTTCGCAAGCCGAGTCCGGATCTGTGGAGGCAAGAGCATTGCGGTCGTGCTCATCCGTCTAGATCTTTGGCATGACACCGAAGAAATCGTAAAGGGTAATAGTTCTCTACTTGGACATGTGAAGTCTTTTTACTTTTTGCATAAGAAACCCTCTCACGCGAGTGTGCGGTGAGCGTGAGGTATTCCTTCAGGTAGATATGGTTTATGCCCATAGTTTTGCATATAGAGTTCGGAATCGTAGTATGGACATAGGCATGGTGTGTGAAGCCCTTCTAGACAAGTTGGTCTGGATTGGTGATGTTTTCATTATGCATGAATTGTCGGAGAAGACTTCGTGCTGTATGTTTTCGGGTTTTTACGTGGTAGATTGCAACAGGGAACTTTGGGGACTAACCCCAAGGAGCACCCAGAAAATTGGGCAGAAACACATTTCTGCCAGGTACTGTGTCACGGTAGTGTTACTGCCAGCAGTAGCTCTGTGAGAGAGCTGTTGTGAGGCCTGTCTCGCGGAGAACTGGGGGCCAGTATGTAGGGCTGAGAGCTTTTGGAGCCCAGATTGGTAGCCTGAGTGCCGACCTTATGCATAACTGGGTTATGTATTATTATATGATCGATTCTTCGGGAATCGGGGAGGCTGACCCGCGTCGATGAATTAAATTGACATGACGATATGAGGAATGGGTTGTGCTGAACCGTACCCGCTCTATGTGGTTTGGTTAAAGAGACCTAATGTACGTGACACTTACCAGGGGCGTAGAGGGCGAGTCTTAGGCTATGGTCGGAAAGACTTAAATGCTCACGATGGTTGCCGTTCTGGGGGTGGTGGTGAAGCCTCGGAATGGATCAGATTCACCGAGAATGTTCCCTGAGAGTACGGGGTGTGTGGCCGTTCATGCCTATGCTTGTGGTGAAGTGTACTTTAATTGTAATTTCTATACCATGGTTGAAAATACTAAAGTAATGCAGGGAGGAGCATCGCCACCCCGAGTAAGGGGTGGGGTCATTATAATTTGGTCAGCTTTAGCTGGCCGTTGCCTTATTTTACCACCGTTCGGTGGATTGTTGTGCAGGAACATGTGAGCCAAGTGGTAAGTAGTGGGCTGAAGCCCTTGTTGCTGTGCTGTCCCTTGAAGGCCAAAGCGAAGTGTTTTCTTTTACTATTGTCATGTATGGTTGGCCTGCGTGCTGAAGTATGTAAAACACCTACTATTTAAGCAAACTATTGTAAGGCCTTAAGGCCAAGTCTTTTGTTTATGTTCTTTCATTTCTATTGTGACTATAGTGAACATTCATGTGTTGTTTATGGGTTCTTATAACTGTCTTAAAAAGCTTATGCTAGAATGCTCTAAGTTAGGATTCGAATTCCTATGGTAGTTTGTTAGTATTAATACGTAACTCCACTAACTGTCCGTGGTATATGACGTGGGGCCCCAGCCGGACCTTCTGTTATATCCCATGTGACGGATGAGGGTGTTATAGTTTTACTACCAACAAATACATATGATCTGGATATCTCTTATGAATATATATCCAATGAATGCTCTACAAGTGGAACAAAATAGCCACTAAATTCTAGTAATAGAGCAGACATTAGACTATGTACTCTCAAAGCATCTCATGAAGAGATCCAAATGAGAAGCCATGGACTATTTGTAATTAGTCCCTCATCCCTAATAATTAAAGGCAAGGAAAAGGCTGTGATTCAAAAGCCCGTTCCTAAGAAGAAGGTTGTGACTGTGTTTCCCACTTTTTATACGACACAACCACAAAGCCCATAATAGAAATATTAAAAATTTTGCAATATGCTCTTCTAGTCACCACTGAAAGAATTGGATTCAAGATATCCTAAACACCTTGAGGGGGGGTGAATAGGTTTCTTTTCTTTTTAATACTTAGGCAGAAAACTTATGCAAGTAAGACTATATTCCTAGTAACTATCACAGCACAGTAATAAAATAATCACAGCCAATCACAAAATGCACACAGATTTATAGTGGTTCCCCAAATGATGGGTACATCTACTCTCCCCCTCCGCTTATCTAGCAGTACACTAGATTCAACCTAACTCCTCTTTCCTTTTTTTTCAGATCCTCTGATCTTACAACTCAGAACCCAAAGAAGGTTCCTACAACTCAGAGTGAATTACACTCCTACCTCAGGCCCTTGCCCTACCTCAGCCTTTATAGATTTAGGCTTACAACTCAGAGAGACACCTCTCCTAACTCAGATACATAGCCTTACCTCAGCCTTTCCCCAGGTCTACAACTCAGATCTATATTAGATCCTACAAGACAATGAAAATAAGATGTAGAGAATCATCACCCAAACAAATAGAACAAAGATTGAAGATTTCTTGGTCAGTTCTTGATTGATCTGACAGCCTCTGGTTCAATCTATCTTAGCTTTCTTCAAAGCTTATTGAATCTGAACAAAGTAAGATTGAACCACTTGAAGTTGATCTATCATCAGCTTCCACTTTAACTTCAGAATTTAATCTGAATTCTCCTTGTAAATTTGATCTTGATTTTCACTTAGAGGCACACTGGAGATTGTTTCTTTCTTCACTTGGATACTTCCATCTTTCTGCCCTTTCTGTTTTCAAAACAGTTCTCTCTTGTTTTTCTGCTACTTCTCTATATCATTTGGGAGATAGTTCCTGTCCTTATATAGGCTTTATCCAAGGTTACCGGCTGATCCGGTTCATAACAGACTTCCAACAACTCTGATACTTGTAACAACATCGTTGAATATGACACCTGTCAAGTCGCCAGTCATCCTTTGAATCTTAGTCTTAGTTAGCAAAGCGTCGAGTCATTTCTCCATATGTGTCGGCACAAACAAGTTTAAGTGTCGACACAATCCCTGGTGTAGTTGACACAACTCCATAGTGTCGACACAGCTCCCATAGTCTCGACATAGCTACTTGACATGATTTCTGTATGATGTATCGACACAAGTCCTGTGTGTCAACACAGCTTCTTGACATGGTTGAATTCTTGTCTTGGCAAAATTCTGGAATGGGTCGACACAGCTATTGTAGACATAATCCAGATGAGTGTCAACACTAGTCCCGTGTGTCGACATAATTGTTGTTGACAGATTATCTGTGTGTCGACACAAGTTCTGTGTATCGACACAATAGGTCATATGATGCCGACACAACTTTCTACAAGTGTCGACACATGTACTTAGAACATTTCCTTTGCAATTACTTAACCTGCACAAGGTAACTTAAAATACCATCAAATACAAATTGATGAATATCATTGAGTTAGGTAGTACTTCTCCAAATCTGGTACACATATTCCAATGTACCCAACAATCTCCCCCTATTTGGAGAAGTCTTAACCCTTAGTCAATGATATACATCATTTTTTAAAATAACACTCAAGATTATGATTTTAACATAAATCAAGAGACATGGGAAATAATATTGCATGTAATATTAAATTCACAGAATACATTAAAACAAGCAGAACATGCATCCACAGAATCTAAATATATAACAACTGATTAAATTTTAATCAGTGTTCAGAATTACAAACATTTAGTTCAAAATATTTCATAGATTTACACAAAGTTAAAATTTAGTAGAACTATTCTAGAGCTGATCAGGCTCCTTGATAACTATTCCTTTGCCAGATTGAATTTTAGCTTGTATACTTGGCTCAGTGTCTCTAGCTGGCTTCTTTCCTTTCAGATCTTTCTTCCTGAGCTCTTCAGCCTTAATCTTTTGTCTTTCAAAAAAGTGATAAGGCTTAGTGAAGTATTTGCTTGGCTCAACAGCAGTAGCAGGTACCTTCCCAGCTTTATGATTCTTTCTGAACTGAAATATAGCCTCTTGTCTCTATTGATACTTTGCCCATTCTTGTTCAAAATACCACTTGCCTCTATCATGCATATTATCTTTGACAGCTTGCCACACAGTAAGTATAATGTTCCTTGATGTTGGGCTCCACCTTTCATAATCTGGCCTTGACTCAACCTGCTCTCTAAATATTTTCTTGGAAAGCTGAGCTTCTTGTTCTTTATTCAATGCAGCCTCAGACATTTCCACTATCTCATTTATCATATTCTGGACATCTGATGGAGGACTATACATCTGTCGTACCATTTGTTGAATGCCCTCAAAGGTAGAAGGAGGATATATGGTTTGAGCCACCTCTTGCTGACCCCCTTCCTGACCTTCAGCCTGGATGCTAGATTCAACTGTATTGTTATCATCACATAAAGGAGGGTAGCCAAGAGTGGCTCTGATGGCATTAGTGATCCATTTAGCATGATCAGAGCCTATAGAGACTAATAACCTCTCCCCCTTTATGAATTCTCTCGTAATATGATCCCTGAGATCATTCTTCTGAAACCTAACTTGATCAGCTAAGTAATTAGTACCCTCTTTGTAGAAAGCCTTGAACTTTGTGAGCTGATCAGAGATGATACTTTAAGATTTCTGAATAGCAGTTGTAATTGAGTCTAAGTCTACCTGTAGTTTCTGATCAAAGTCTGATTTTTCTTTTTCCTTTTCTTCTGTAGAAGCTGTGACTATGTTCTTTAATTCAGTAAGAATCTCATCATGTGACTGAGTGATATTTTCATTCATCCTGAGCTGATTTTCCAGAACATATCCTTGTTTGATGGCTATATCATCTATTTGTATTTTGGCTTCCTGTTGCTGTTGTGCTAGACAGACTACATCATTGCCTCCCTTATGAAAATAATCTGTCATTTCTTTTTTATTTAGATTGACTTCAAATCTGATGGATTTGATGTCTTGAGCCAAGGTAAACTGTAGATCCTTGTGGCTTTCATCCATATACTTTTCCATTGCAGTTCTTTGTTCATCCAACTTAATTTGTAGTGCCACCAGGAGTGAATTGTAGTCAACGTTTGGGGCTTGTGGTTGGGTAATAGTTTGCAAAGCCTTCTTATAACTTTTGCTCCTTTTCTTAACCACCATTAGTTTTCTTCTCTTCTCTTGGGTTGCATCTTCATCATCAGATGTTGAAGAGTTTGCTATGTCAACTGTCTCTTTTGGACTAGAAGGCAGCTCCTTCTTAGTCATAGGAGGCTCCCCCTCAGTCCTAGGAAGCTCCCCCTCAGTCCTTGGAAGCTCCCCTTCAGACCTAACTTCCTGATTTTCAGAAAATAGCATGTCAATGTTGAATTCTATTGGATTGTTGACAGATGGAGTATTAGTTATTGGAGCAGTGGATGGAATAACAACAAGTGCTGAAGTGTTTATAAGGGCTTGATCCAGTGCTTGGATGTTATCTTGGTTTGTCTGTTCAACATCAGTTAAATTCATAGATAGTGTATTAGACTTAGTTTGTCTAGCTATTTGATTAAGATCACTTATTACCTCAAGTGTTATGGCAGTGGTCAGTTCACTCTCTAACTGAGTGACCCCTTGTACAAGATGATGCTCCCCCTGAGATGGATCCAGGGGGATGGTGTCTTCAGGTACTTGTTCTTCCTGCACCCTATCACCATCTGTATTGGCTGGAGCATCCTTTGGGTGTTCTTTATCTGAGCTGAAAGTCACTAGTTCTTCTGAATCACTAGAGGATTCAGGTGTATGAGGGGTTAATTTTTGCTTTTTCTAAGGTAGTGACTTAGATGATGTAGGAATATCCTTTTTAGCACCCTTTCCCATCTGGAGAGAATTCTCAAATCCATTCTTCTCATATGATTGATCTTAGAACCTGCACACTGTTGCATCACTGCAGGTATCGTTTTTGCTAGATATAGACTTGGTATTCTCCCTAGATTTGGTTTCTTGATGCTTTCCTTTATCCTTTTGAAGATAACGGACGACCAGTTGGTCTTGACTTTGAAGATGATTCTGGTCATAAGGCTGAACTTGTAGGTGGAGATCCTATCATGCCCTCCAGTCTTACACAAGATAACCTTGCCGATTATCTCTGAAAGAAATTTTCCGTTGGTGTTCATCCCTTTCCTGATTATAGAAGATCCCATTTTAGTGGTGGGATTCAGTCCACACCATTGGAGCACTTCCTTGGTATTAGAAGTTTGGACTTCATCATCTTCTTGAACTCGTGGCAGGTGGAGAGTCTTGCGTAATCTTTTTAAGGTGAGTTTAACCTTTGTTCCTTGAACAGAGGACTTTATCTTCATTATAGTTGAATCCAAAGTTGCAGTAGCATAGAACTCAAGAACCTCCTGTTTCCAAATCTTTGTGGGTTCTGACACAAGATACTCCAGTCCATTTTCGGTAATTAAGGTAATCAACTTTTGGATTTATTGATCTGCGTCATCAAATGCGATACGTATGAGTTCATAACCCTCGTTAATGTTGTCGTCATGTTTGGGCGCCATTGGAAGTGAAAGAGAGTTGGAATATGGACGAATACGAACGTGTTGACACAGGTATTTGGTCTCGAGAATTTGGAAAGTGTGTCGACAGAATTTGGTTTCGTCCTTTTTATATGGTTCTGAACAGAAGGTGAAGAGACGGGCTAAAAGAAACATAATGTGTCGACAACGACATTAACTATTGTGAGTTGACACAGACAATGATGTATCGACACATCTAACCTAACTAGTCGATACTAATGTCTGAGTGTCGACACCATCCTTAGTGTCAACATAATTTCTATACAGCAGAAATTCTAAGTGTCGACACCAATTCCTGAATGTCGACACCACTTACTGAATGTGTTGACACAACTTCCTGAAAGTGTCGACACATAATTACTTAGTCAATTTTGATAGTGTACTCTATGTTCAGCATTCCTAATTCAAATTTGAAATTATTAAATTTGGTTTCATCTAGAGGTTTGGTGAAAATGTCAGCAAGTTGAGAATTTGTATTAACAAATTCTAAACATATATCTTCTTTTTCAACATGATTTCTAATGAAATGAAATCTAATTTCTATATGTTTAGTTCTGCTGTGTGAAACAGGATTTTTTGCAATAGATATTGCACTTGTAGAATCACAAAACAATGGAGTTCTACTTACCTTGAGTCCATAGTCTTCAAGTTGATGTTGAATCTATAATAGCTGAGCACAGCAGCTACCTGCAACAACATATTCTGACTCAGCAGTAGAAATTGTCACACTAGTCTGTTTCTAACTGCTCCATGACACCAATCTACCTCCTAGGAACTGACATGTGCCAGTTGTACTTTTCCAATCTTCTTTGCAACCTGCAAAATCTGCATCTGAATACCCTATTAGTAGAAAATCTCTATTCTTAGGGTACCAAAGCCCAAGATTAGGTGTTCCCTTAAGATATCTCAAGATCCTTTTAACTGCAGTATAGTGAGATTCTTTAGGGCTTGCCTGGTACTTAGCACAGACACATGTAGCATACATGATGTCTGGTCTACTAGCAGTTAAGTATAAAAGGGAGCCAATTATCCCTCTATACAAAGACTCATCTACAGGTTTTCCTGCATCATCTTTGCCTATAGGCATACTTGTCCCCATTGGAGTTCTAATGGTAGAGGATGACTCCATTCCAAACTTCTTAATTAACTCCTTGGTGAACTTAGACTGGGATATGGACAATCCATCATCAGTCTGTCTAACTTGGAGTCCCAAGAAAAATTTCAGTTCACCCATACTGCTCATTTCAAACTTCCCTTGCATAAGTTTTGCAAACTTCCTACAAAGGTTGTTTTCTGTTGATCCAAATATAATATCATCAACATATATTTGTACTAGGATAATCTTGCCTTTAGATTCCTTAAGAAATAGAGTCTTGTCTATTTTCCCCCTTGAATATTTATTTTTAATGAGGAAAGTAGACAACGTTTCATACCAAGCCTTAGGGGCTTGTTTCAGTCCATATAGGGCTTTCTTCAATCTGTAAACATACTTAGGATAAAGAGGATCTACAAAACCTGAGGGTTGTTCAACATAGATTTCCTCTTTTAGGTCACCATTTAGAAATGCTGACTTTACATCCATCTGAAATACCTTGAACCCTTGATAAGCTGCATAGGCAAGGAACAACCTTATTGCTTCCAATCTTGCTACTGGAGCAAATGTCTGATCAAAGTCTATTCCTTCTTCCTACCTATATCCTTTGGCAACCAGTCTAGCTTTGTTCTTGACTATGATGCCATTTTCAACTAGTTTATTTCTGTAGATCCACTTAGTTTCAATCACATTGTGATTCTTTGGTTTTGGAACCAGCTCCCATACTTTGCATCTCCTGAACTGATTCAGTTCCTCTTGTATTACATCAATCCAGTTTGAGTCCTGTATGGCTTCTTCAAATTTCTTGGGTTCCAACTGAGATAAGAAACTTGAATATAGTACTGTGTTCATGTTCCTGCTTCTGGTTTGAACACCATGTCTAGGATCACCAATAATTTGATGTGCTTGATGATCCTTCAAGTGTCTAATAGCTGGTGGAAATCTATCCACAGGTTGAGCTTCTTCAATCTCCCCATCATGCCATACTTCATAGTCTTCATCAACATCTAGTGGGTATTGTACTCCCCCTGGATAACAGCCATCACTTTCTTCATTCTGTCTTGTAATCTGATCTCCTCTAATGGTTAGCATGTCCAGTTTTTCTTTAAAACCTGTAGAGCTACAAGACTTGCTAGACAACTCACAGTTAATAAACTTAGATTCATCAAACAATATATGAACTAATTCTTCTACAACTTGTGTATGCCTTACTCATGTTGCTGTACCCAACAAATATCCCATCATGGGATTTGGCAGCAAACTTAGTTAAGTAAGTCTTTCCATTGTTTAGTATATAGCACTTGCTACCAAAAATCCTAAAATAGGATATATTGGGTTTTCTGCCTTTTATAATCTCATAGGGTGTCTTCTTCAGGCTTTTGGTTATGGATGCTCTATTTAGAACATGGCATGAAGTATTTACTGCCTCAGCCCAGAAATATTCTGGGAGAGAAGTATCACTTAATAGTGTTCTTCCAGTCTCAATCAGTGTCCTATTCTTTCTTTCAGCAATACCATTTTGCTGAGGAGTTCTGGGTGAAGAAAATTCTTGATGAATCCCATATTCTTCACACAAGTTTGTCATACTTTCAGACTGAAATTAAGTTCTATGATCACTTCTGATTTTGACCACTGAATTATTAAGTTCATTCTGAATTTGTTTAACAAAATTGTGGAAGATTGTCGGAGTTTCAGATTTCTGTCTCAAGAAGAAAATCCATGTGAATCTAGAATAGTCATCCACAACCACAAAGGTATAGACCTTCCTACCTAGACTATGAACTGGCATAGGACCAAATAGATCCATATGTAAAAGGTACAAATACCTCACTGAGTCTTTGGTATCAATACCGTGAAAGGAAGATTTTGTCTGCTTGCCTTTTTGATAAGCTGAGCATATGTCATCCCTAATGCACTTAATTTGAGGACCATTCCTCACTAACTCTTTACTAAAGAGCTGTCCAATGGTCTTGTAGTTAAGGTGAGCTAGCCTCTTATGCCATTTTACACAATGAGAGACTTTCTCATCAGTAACAAGACAAATAGGAGAATCATCTCCCTTACTTACTAAGTCTAGGAAATACACATTTCCTTTCCTATAACCAGACAAAATAATCTTCTGATCACTTGTCCTTTTAATCTGACACCCATTCTTAATAAATGAAGTGTCATAACCAAGATCACTCAATTGGCTTATGCTTATCAGGTTGTGTTTTAAACCCTTCACATAAGCTACTTGGGTGATAGTAATAGAATTGTTAGAAATGTTACCAAACCCTTTGATGACTCCTTTTTCAGATCCATCAAAGATTACTTTAGGTCCATTCTCTAAAGATGTGTACTCATTCAACATTCTTCTAGATCCAATCATGTGCCTGGAACATCCACTGTCCAAGTACCATATTGGAGTATGGCCACTTGAACTTACCTGCAACAAATGAATTAATTAACCTTAGAACCCCAATGGTTATTGGGTCCTAGGTTCAGGTTAGTCTGAAACCTATTAAACTTACCAGCAGACTTACTGTCAGGTAATATGACATTCTTCCTGACAGTTGTATTGTACCAACAGTCTATGGAAAAATGGCCCACCTTGCTATAACACCAACACTCAAATCTATTATATCTTTTTTTCAATACTGTTTTAACAGTATTGCTATCAACAGTCTTTAAAACTGTAGATTGGTTGGACCTTTTCTTGAGAGCTGGGGCTGGAGCATCAACTAATGATGACTCATGATGACTATGTGTGATATCATAATCAAATCTATTAGTTGGCTTCACAACTTTCCTAAATAAAACAGGAGGTTTGAAAGCCAAAGACTAAACTGGGGCTTTGCCTTTTTTTGTGGAATTTGCATCCCTTGCATTTCCCATAAATCCCAAACCTATCTTACCCTTTTGAGGAATGAAGTTATCAATCAAGGGTAAGACTGATTTTGGCTTAGAGAATCTAGCCACCAGATCCTTCTCTTTCTGAAGTCTCACTTCCAGACATTTGATTTGATCATTCTTGAATGTAATTGTACCCATCTGAATAAATGTAATATTTTTCAGCTTGGTAATCTCATTCATCTTCTGATTCAACACTTTTTCTTAATCAGATACAATCAGCTTAAGAGCAAGAATTTCCTTAGTTAGATTTTTAACAAGGTTTCTGCTTCTCTTAAGTGCATGCAACAAGTCACCATATTCATCAATGAGTTGATGAACATCTCCTTCAGATTCAGATCCATCCACATCTTTTGATGCATATGCTTCTGATTCTGATCCAGTGTAATAATCTGAATCTGCAGATAGGCTATTTCCCTTATTGTGGCCAGGCTGATCCTGACAGGGATCTTCATCAGTCATGGCCATCAGCCCTTTGCAATGATTATCTTCATTCTTGTTTATAGATTCTAGCATTTGTAAGAACTCAGTCTCTTTTGAATCCTCTTCAATTGTAACCAGACCAATGTATGCTTCAGCTTCAGCTTCAGAATCTGATGTTGAGGAATCTGTCCAGTTTTTTTTATTTCTTAGCAATAAAGGACTTTTCCTTCTTGTTCTTTTATTGATGTTTCTTTTTGTCAGAAGATTCCTTTTTTTTATCAGGACAATCAACAACTATATGACCAGGCCTGTTGCAACAATAACAAACAATCTTATTAGATGATTTCCTTTTCTGATAATAATCATCCTTGGACTTTGAGGAGGGTGACTGGGATTTCCACTATTTTTTCTTCAAGAATCTTTGAAATTGCCTTGTGAAAGCAGCAAAGTCCTCATCAGAATTATGACTGTCTGATGTTTGATTGTCAGAACTTTCTGAGACAACTTCAGCAACTTTTTCAGGAGAAGTTGGAGACATCCTCCTGACTGTTATTGTGTCTTCAGCCTTGAAGGCCACAGACTTTTCTCTGTGTTCACCCTTATTGTTTTTCTCTTCCTCTTTTCTGACCATAAGCTGTATTTCATATGACAATAGTTTTCCAAATAGAATAGGAGGAGAGATTTCTGTAAGTCTGGCCACCTCCCTGATTGCACATATCTTGGTGTCCCAGTCCTTGGTTAGGGATCTAAGAAATTTATCATTTAGTTCATATGTGCTGAAAACTCTTCCATATGATATTAGTTCATTAACAATTCTGAAGAACTTCTTGTAACACTCAGTAATACTATCAGTCTTTCCTTGTCTAAAACTTTCATATTCTTGATTAAGCATAGATTTCCTGTCTTGTCTCACTTCTTTTGATCCTTCCATGTAGACAATCAAGGTGTCCCACATTTCTTTGGAGGTCTTACAGTGAATCAAATTTTGGAAGGTTGAGTCATCTATAGCACTGACTATTATGTTATGTGCTCTCTTATCCATGGTAGCTAAAATGATCTCATCCTTGGTCATTTCAGAATATTTTTTTGGTGTCTTGAGATTTGCATCAAAAACTGAGATCTTCATTGGAATAAATGGCCCTTCTTGAACTGTAATATAGATTCTTGGATCAGATGCTTCCATGAACAATCTGATCCTCTCCTTCCAAATACCAAAAATTTCTTTCCTACATATGGGTAGCTTCATTGATCTAAGTTCCTTGTGATTCTCTCCAGAACCCATTTTAACTAATCTTACTTCTGCCTTGGAGATAAGCTCAGACTGTTAAGTCTAATTTTGAGCAACTTCCCTCTGATACCACTTAAAAGAATTGGATTCAAGATATCCTAAACACCTAGAGGGGGGGGGGGGTGAATAGGTTTCTTTTCTTTTAAATACTTAGGCAGAAAACTTATGCAAGTAAGAATATATTCCTAGTAACTATCACAACACAGTAATAAAATAATCACAGCTAATCACAGAATGCACACAGATTTATAGTGGTTCCCAAAATGATGGGTACATCCACTCCCCCCCCCTCCGCCTATCTAGCAGTACACTAGATTCGGCCTAACTCCTCTTTCCTTTTTCTCAGATCCTCTGATCTTACAACTCAGAACCCAAAGAAGGTTCCTACAACTTAGAGTGAATTACACTCCTACCTCAGGCCCTTGACCTACCTCAGCCTTTATATATTTAGGCTTACAACTCAGAGAGACACCTCTCCTACCTCAAGCACACAGCCTTACCTCAGCCTTTTCCCATGCCTATAACTCAGATCTATATTAGATCCTACAAGACAATGAAAATAAGATGTAGAGAATCTTCACCCAAGCAAATAGAACAAAGGTTGAAGATTTCTTGGTCAGTTCTTGATTGATCTGACAGCCTCTGGTTCAATCTGTCTTAGCTTTCTTAAAAGCTTCTTGAATCTGAACAAAGTAAGATTGAACCACTTGAAGTTGATCTATCATTAGCTTCCACTTTAACTTCAGAATTTAATCTGAATTCTCCTTGCAAATTTGATCTTGATTTGCACTTAGAGACACACTGGAGATTGTTTCTTTCTTCACTTGGATACTTCCAGCTTTCTGCCCTTTCTATTTTCAAAACAGTTCTCTCTTGTTTCTCTGCTACTTCTCTATATAAATTTGGAGATAGTTCCTGTCCTTATATAGGCTTTCTCCAAGGTTACCGGCTGATCCAGTTCATAACAGACTTCCAACAACTCTGATACTTGTAACAACATCGTTGAATATGACACCTGTCAAGTTGCAAGTCATCCTTTGAATCTTTGTCTTAGTCAGCAAAGCATCGAGTCATTTCTCCATATATGTCGACACAAACAAGTTTAAGTGTCGACACAATCCCTGGTGTAGTTAACACAGCTCCATAGTGTCGACACCGCTCCCATAGTCTCGACACAGCTACTTGACATGATTTCTGTATGATGTATTGACACAAGTCCTGTGTGTCAACACAGCTTCTTGACATGATTAAATTCTTGTCTTGGCTGAATTCTGGAATGGGTCGACACAGCTATTGCAGACATAATCCAGATGAGTGTCGACATTAGTCCCGTGGGTCGACATAATTATTGTTGACAGATTCTCTATATGTCGACACAAGTTCTGTGTGTCGACACAATCGGTCATCTGATTTTGACACAGCTTTCTACAAGTATCGACACTTGTACTTAGAACATTTCCTTTGCAATTACTTAACCTACACAAGGTAACTTAAAATACCATCAAATACACATTGATGAATATCATTGAGTTAGGTGGGACTTCTCCAAATCTGGTACACATATTCCAATGTACCCAACAACCACCATACTCATTCCACTCACAAGGTAACTTTGAAGAGAAGATATAAAAAATTTGATTGCGAGTGTAGTGGGAAAATTGAGCATTTTGCTATCGACTATTGGTTCAACCTAATAACACATATAACAAATAATATGAAGCTTGGCAATAATTCTATAGTGAGGCATTCAATGTATATGACTAACAAGAACCTAGGACCCAAAAGCATTTGGGTTCCTAGGGTAAAAAAATTCTATTTTGCTGGTATGTCCAAATACCATATGCAGTAAGATGTCTGGATCAAGAATATTAGAAGATGAGTTATGAGAACTGATAATCATATTAGGGACTTAGAGATGATAGGTCTCTGAGGCATACAAGATGACCTTACATGGATCAGATTTTTCAAGTGGTGTATTTAATTTTGACATGATTAAGAATATTAGAAGATGAGTTGTGAGAACTGATTATCACATTAGGGACTTAGAGATGATAGGTCTTTGAGGCATACAAGATGACCTTAAATTGATCAGATTTTTCAAGTGGTGTATTTAATTTTGACCTAACAAGTGGTATTTGACATGCTTACCATGCTCTTAGATAAAGGTAAAATTAACTCATTCAAAATTGAGTTTGGTATACTCAATATAGAATGAAGTCTCATTTCCTTGTTAGATAATTGGTCTTGGTAGATAAAGTTAAAAGCAATTTATACTCCCTATCAAGCACTATATTGACTGGAAGGAGGAATTAAAACTTTAATTCCTTAACTTAGGCAATAATGCTAATCTGGACGAATCTAAAAAGTTTTATAAGTATTGACAAGATTCAGGTTGAAGTCAAATCAAACATGTAGAGGTGTAGTCGAATAAAAGCTTTTTCAGCAAAACAAGCCTTTCTTCACGCTAAGAAGATTCAGGTAGAAATCTAGTCGAGCATGGAGCAGTGCAAATAAATCAATGTTGATTTGTTCAGAAGTGCCTTCCAACTAAAAGGGCTAATCTTGGATGTCCATCACATTTTAATAAAATTGGATGATCCAGATTTATGAAAATAGGAAAGCGCCCTTTGACATTCAAAAAATAGTTATGTATATAGACTTAGATGTTAGATTAGGTTATGTTTTCATCGTTCTTAATCCCTTCGACTAGAACTACACAACCCTCTTTGCTCTTTCAATGAATCAGTCCTCATACCAACATGGAAATGGTACATAATGTGCAAAAGAAACTGATAGATGCACACAAGATTATTCTAGAGAGGAGAATGGATGCATGTACACTGATTTTGGATGATCACATGCTGGAGGTTAAGAATCATGTTACCAAAGGGGTAAATTTTCTAGTTGAAAAAATCTTAATGGCCAAGAACTTCCTAACTGTTTCTATGTCTGAAGAGTCATAAATGGGGAGAAAGAATTGATTAAAGCTAATACTGAAAATGCAGTCCGGGTCACCAATGTCATCAGGGGATCATTGGGACTAGAACAATTTTCATAGGACAATGTCTCTGTTTCTCTTCTAGAAGAACATATGAGTGGTGATTTGTATGGTGATCAGTGGGATAAACCCTCTACTGCTACTAATATTCCTACCTTCAGCCCACTACTGAATAGATATCAAAAGCCAAAGGCAAGTATGCTGCTGAAGAAGATAAAGAAACCAACCTAAGCAAAAAGAGATACATAAAAGAGATGAAAACCAGGCCTGACTTTGAAAGATGGAGTCCTCAATCAAGGACAATCATTCTGTCAGCTTGGGATCAAAAAAAACAAGACTAAAAGGGGAAAGTTATATAGCTCCCTAGAATGGGCAAAGCTAGAAAGAAATGAAGAGACAAGAAGAAAGTTCAGAAAAGACAAGAAGATAGGTGTAGTGCCACCAGATGCTCTTGAGCCAAGCAAGTACTTTCCAAAGCCTTATAGATACTTTGAATGGCAAAAGCAAAAGAATACTGATGCTGATGAGAAGGCTGCTAAGAAACCAAGCAGAAGCATAATCATTAAGGAACCAGAAACCTAAAATGCTTTAAGTATTCGGTTCCTTAGGGCTCCAGAAAAAAGAACTTTACTATAAGCACACATATTCTGTTTATAAATATCAATTTGTTGTGTTAATCATACTGTGATTATATGCTTCTTATCGCTCTTATTTGCTGTGAAGTTTTTTCTGTTCATATGGTAGTGTATATCATGGACAAAGGTTCTGACTTCTTCAAATAGGGGGTGATTATTGGGTCGATTGATCACAATGTTCCAGATTTGAAGAAGGCTCACAGGTCAATGGTATACACATGTTTGTATCCGATATATATGTTTAAAGTTCAATGTATGCATGTTGTCTATTATTCATTAATTAGACAGGTTGTCTGGATCATAATGCTAGTTGGACTCAAGATAGGTTGCTGGAAAAGCAAAAAACTAGCTAAGTCTAGAAGCATTGAGTGAGTACACTTTACTCAATACTAGGAGTATAAAAGCGTTGACAAGAGATCCAACAGTCAAATCCTTAGTATTACTGAATTGAAATCCATCGAAGGACAGAAGCGTTGAGTGAAGGCAATTAACCCAACACCTACTCAAAAGGAAATCTGTCTAAAGTACAGAAGCATTGAGTGAAGAAGGATCACTCAATGCCTCATCAGTTATTCAAAAAAGTCCAGAAGCGTTGAGTATAGAAGCTTCACTCAACGCTTTCAACAAGAAAAAATCTACCAAGTACTAAAGCGTTGAGTGATGAAGGCTCACTCAACACCTTATCAGTTAGGCTGTACAAGTCAAATGCGTTGAATGATGGAAACTCACTCAACGCCTCAAGAAGCAAATTTTCTGCAAAGCATTTTTGCGCTGAGTCACTTGACTGCACTCAATGTCTGTGATTGAAAACTTCTAAGTCCATAAGTAATGTCATACTGACGTCATCCATAATTCAAATATTACGGGACTTGTGTGCTAGAAGACAAATGACGCTGAATACCTTTTGTACAACATTTAAAGCTAAAGGTACTGTACAACTTCAAAATTCGGCTTGCCCATGCAGAGAAAAGAGCCGTTAGTCTATGGGAAACAAGGAGAAGACTTTTATAGAGAAATAAAAGGAGCCTTTTCTCATGACAAGGAGCTCCATCTAGTTGAAAATAAAATTACACTTGGACTTAGAGAAGTTTTTCAAAAACATAAAAAAGAGCTGGTTGTTTGAAGAGATCAAGAACTGAATCATCTAGGTATTCTACATTAAGTACAAAAATTACTTCTTTATAAGAGAAGAAGGAGAAGCAGAGCGTTAAAGAGTTATTTTTCATCTTCAAGGCCACTACACTAAACACTGTTACATTAAAGGCTTGAAGAAACAGAGCTCTGCAGTTGTCTTCTTTGCACAAGTAGAAATAACCTTAAGATTAATAGTCTTTGTGCAGTGAAGAAGAGATGATTGGATTTTCTCAGTTTAGAAAGGAGGTTCAAAGAACTATTTCTATGGAGTAAATCATCATCAAACATTACTCAATCTGTAAGATCATCTATTGATCTGAGTTGTAGGCATGTATTATAAAGGCTGAGTATAGGAGTTAAGTCTCTGGGTTGTAGGATCCTGTTTAGGATCTAAGGTAGGGTTGTTTAGCCTGAGTAGGATCTCTATGTAAATTTGAGGTAGGAGATCTAATATCTCTGACTATAGGGCTATTTATCCTAAGGTAGGAGTTGTTATACTCTGAGTTTTAGGAGTGTGCTTTACTCTGAGGTGTAGGATCCTGTGAGATCTGAGATGTAAGCTCAAGGAGCCAAGATAAAGGAGGAGATAGCCGAATCTAGCTCACTACTAGATAGGTGAAGGGGGAAAGTGTATGTACCCTAGATAAGAGAACCACTATAAATTCTAGTGTCTTGTTGTGTCTCTTGAAAGCTAACTATAACATCTAACACACAACTCAATCAAAGTCAAATATTGTTAAAAAAGACTTAAAACCTATTCACCCCCCTCTAGATGTGTAGCTACTCTTGAACAAATACTTTCACTTTCCCTTAGTTATAAGGTTAGATCCCATAAGGATGTTATTTGCCTATGCTGCACACAAGAGATTCAAAGTCTACCAAATGTATATCAAGTCAGCATTCTTGAATGACAATCTCAAGGAAAAGGTTTATGTGAACCAGCCATCAGGTTTTGTATATCCTACTCTTGTAGATCCTGCTTACAAATTAAAGAAAGCTTTATATGGGTTAAATCAATATCCTAGAGCTTTGTATGAAATCTTGTCTACCTTTCTCATCAAGAATAAATTATTGAGTGGAAAGATAGATAACACATTGTTTCTTAGGGAAACAAAGGGCAAGTGTCTCCTAGTCCAAATTTATGTAGATGACATAATATTTGGGTCTACTGATGACAACCTTTGCAAAAGGTTTACTAACCTTATGCATGGGGAGTTTGAGATGAGCAGTATGGGAGAGCTCAAGTACTTCTTAGGCCTCCAAGTGAAACAGTCTGATGAAGGGATTTTCATCTCTCAGAATAAGTACATTAGGAAGCTTATTATGAAATTTGGGATTGAATCAGCTTCCACCATGAGAACTCCCATGGGGTCCAATATTTCCCTAGACAAGGATGAGAAGGGCAAGCCCTTTGATGAATCCATGAACAAATGAATCATTGGATTCTTATTATATTTAACTGTTAATATGCTAAATATTATGTATGCAACATGTGTTTGTACTAGGTACCAAACATGCCCTAAGAAATCTCACTACTTAGCTGCAAAGAGGATTATGAGATATCTTAAGGGAAGCCAACACCTTGGCCTTTGGTACCCTAGAAACAATGATTTTGAACTAATTGGCTACTCAGATGCAGACTTTGCAGGTTGCAAAGAAGATAGGAAAATCACAAGTGGAACTTATTAATTCCTAGGGAGAAGGACGATTTCATGGAATAGAAAGAAGCAGTCCAGTATGACTATATCCACAACTGAGTCAGAGTACATCTCTGTAGGGAGCTATTGTGCACAACTTATGTGGATACAATATCAACTAGAGGACTACAATCTCAATGTAAGTCATTCACTTTATATTGTGACTCATCCAGTGCAATTTCTATTACTAAGAATCCTGTCTCACATAGCAGGACTAAGCATATAAAAATTAGATATCACTTTATCAGAGAACATGTAGAAAGTGAAGACATTTGCCTTGAATATGTCCCCATTGAAAATCAAGTTACTGATATCTTCACTAAGCCATTAAATGAGGCTCAGTTTTCTTTCAAAATTGAGTTAGGAATGCTTAATGTTGAATGACTCGTGTACATTTATAGTTATAGATCTACTTGTCTATATTTCTATTTTCAATTTATAATGAAATTAATCTGCCATGATGTTAGACAGATAGCAGTTAATCATCTTAACTAGCTAGTTTCACTAGTTGACCTAATAAATTAGTTAGCTGCTAAAAGACCCCTATCAACATGTCAGGTTAACAACATTAATCAAAATTAATTTGATAAAATGGAAAAATTAATGGTTAATGTATGCCAAGCTTTTTTTGATAGTATTCACTGGAAATCAGTGAGATCAGCTGAATCAGCTGAGAAAGATTCAGCTGAAGTGCTGGGACCGTTGATCGAGTCTCAGCGATTCTTACAGGTATGCGAATTATCCTATCCCAGTGACTTATTTCACTATCTCAACATATCCGCTAAGACGAGCCGCTTATAATTAAATGAACTCATTTTAACTGTCAAATCAGTAGATTTAATAATCTTGTTCATCCCTTCAAGTTCAAAATCACATTTATATATAAAGATACAGTAAAACGAAAGTCATTAAACCCTAATCTCTTTCCTAGCAATCGAGACCAAAACCCTTCTCAGTGTCTCGACTCCCAGCTTTAATGGTGCCAAAATCTTCAAAAGATCTGTAAGAAGGTTATGAGATCGTCAGAAACGGGTTTGTACATGCCTCAATCGAATTCAGAGAAGTGATTAGGATGTCCTAAGTCTGGAATTCATTCTTTCTGAACCTTCCCCCATCCCGAGAGATGAGTGCTTGGAATTCTTCTCTGATGTTAAGCTTTTCCCTTCCAAGACATCACTAAAATCTAAGATTGGAGGGATGAAGATCAAGATTACTCCATGGAAATTAGGTAAGGCCATTTAGCTGTCCTCCACTACCAGTGATGAAGAAGAAGCCATCTCCAACAAGGAAAAAGATAAAGCACTGAAATGGTGTGAGTAAAGTGATGCCAAAGTTGGATCACTAAGAAGGGAATTCTTTAACCAAAGAGGAAAATTACTTCCTGACATTATTGGGAAAGCCATATTATACTAGCCTGGGTCTCATGACACTATCTCCAAACCAATGTTTGATATTATCACAAGGATAATTCTGCACAATCAGACCTCATGAACAAACATCATCTTCCAAAGATTAGTTGACTGTTTACTGGCACCTAATATGGGAAGAATTCTATCCCTATTTCTGATCAACACCTATCCTGATAGCTTCAACCAAAAGCAAGGTGTTAAAATTCACTATCTCAAAAGGATGGACATAAAGACCTTGGACAAGTTTACAAGAATTCTTAAAATGAGTCAACCTTCTGAGGTGAAGGCCAGGTTTAAGGACAAAGGAAAGGAGATAGTTGGGTCTGCCAATTCTTCTTATTTAGGTTATGAGACAGAGTCTTCATCTCCTACAAATATTGGACTTCAGGTTGATATTGATCCCAGTCAATCTTCTGCTAGTATACATGTTCCTTTGGACTCAGATAGGAGTCAATTTGGTAGAGAGCATGTTGGAACCCTACGTGTGATTTGGGCTAGGTTCACTATTAGGTTGTTTAGATGACCTAACATGTATAGTCTAGGGTCATAGGTTTTCCAGGGTCAAAGTCAGTAACACCAACTTAGACTGTCAGTGCTCCCCTTCAGAAGACTTTAGAGACAGAAGATTTCAATGGAAAAGCAGTTAAATTGATTGCAGGAAAGTTTTTCGATGATAGCTAAACTAAACTCGACGATCGTCGATCTCAGATTGACAAACTCAGAGTTCCTTCTCTGAGTTGAGCTCGACGAAAGTTCAGCTGAGATCGATGAACTCAGAGTTCCTTCTCTAAGTTGAGCTCGACGAAAGTCCAACTGAGATTGACAAACTGTTATCTCACATCAAAAGTTTAGATTGACGAAGGACTATCTCAGTTCGACGAACTTGGAGCTCAGATTGGCAAGTACATTTTCATTTCGACGAACTTGGAGCTCAGATTGGCAAGTACATTTTCAGTTCGATGAACTTGGAGCTCAGATTGGCAAGTATATTTTCAGCTCGACGAAGGAGAATTCTTAGCTCGACAAACTTAGAGTTCAGGTCAACGAAATCATTGCTGAGTTCGACTAACTCCTTCCAGGTTCTGTTCAATTATTCTTCTCTACAGTTTCTCAGATCGATTATCAGTTTGATTAAAAATTCTATTATATTAAGACAGTAATGCTCTGATAATTAGTGCTCAATATTCTCAAGAATATAGCCGTTCCAGGATGCATTAATTATGGTTTGCATAGAGTTATTACTCTACCATATTCAATGGGACAGTTAGGGAAATGCATTCAAGACAAATATTAGCCGTTCAGAATCCCAGAAGTTATGCAGAGAATTTCAAAGGAAAGATTTAAAATTCAAATTGTTTTGAATCTGAAATCATATATAAAGTGATATTCCTTCAGAAGATAAAAATATAGGAATGAGAAACAACAACAATAAGGCAGTAAATCAGTGAAAAAGAAGAGCAATTAGTAATCAGTGAAGAATAATACAGCTCTCATACACTCAGTGTTCTCCATCTGCTTCAGGCTTTCAAGGGACAACTAATCAAAATCAGTCCAAAAAGCTTTTGAAGAGCGACATCATTTGAAGGCCTACACCCTGAAGCAAAGCTTCCACTCCTGATCATATTCATACAACTCAGGGGGAGCTTTGACAATATCAAGAAATCCACTAAATCTTCTCAAAGATTTGAGACAGAGAAGACAACATATCTTTTTACTTGTCCCTTTTCCTGTGTACAGGGTTTTAACTCCCTTCAAAAGTTAGACTTTTGGTTGTTAAGTCTCCTGATCAAAAGACTTAGATTGGTTTTTGGGCACCTGATCAAAAGCTCAAAGGGTTGCTAGATCTCCCTTAGAAAAATAGATCTTGTGGTGACATGGCACCTAAGAAAAAACTTGTGGTGGCAAGGCACCTGATCAAAAACTTGTAGTAGATTCCTACCATGGTGGTAGAAGAGTGGATGTACCCAAGTTTATTAGGGAACCACTATAATTCTTGTGTCATCTGTGTTGATTATTTTTGTGCTTGTGTGCTATGATATTTCCTGTTTTATACGTATATATATATCACTTTATTTTAATCCACTATAAAAACCAGTAAATCATTTTAATACTCTATTCACCCCCCTCTAGAGTAATCATAAGATCTATCCCTCACTTTCAATTGGTATCAAAGGGTCGTTTCTTGGTTGTATAGGCTAAGACCTAAACCAAAAGATCTGATAGATCTTATTCTTATCTAGATTTTCTATCATGACACAAAACAAGGAATTTTCAAGCACTATACCTCCAGTGTGCAACTTAAGTAAGTTTGCACTTTGGAAGGCAAGAATTAAACTTTATATGAATTCCATTGATGAAGACATCTATAATTCTATTTTGTCAGGTCCCCCTACTCCATCTGCAATAGCCACTACAAGCACCAGTGCTGTTCTACCACCTGAGTGGACAGAGGCTCAGAAGAAGCTAAAAATTGCAGATGCCAAAGCATTGAAAATACTGGCTCAAACTATGTCTGATGACATATTCCAAAAAGTTGCTAAATGCACTTCAGCCAAGGATATCTGGGATTCCCTAAATGGGATGGTTACAGGATCTGCAGATGAGAGAAATGACAGAAGAGCCCACTTGATTTCACAATATGAGAATTTCAAGAAGGGTGAATCTGAATACGTTGCTGAGATGTACACCAGACTCAGCCTCATAATCAATGAGCTTAAAACCCTAGAGAAGGACATCTCATTGACAGAAGTTAATGATAAGATCCTTATGTGCTTCCCTAATATATGGGACTCTAGGATCTGGCCAATCAAGGAAGCCGGAAGCTTGAATGAGAACTCAACAGAGACCTTGTTGGAAAACTCAAGTCTTATGAGCAGCTTATCAAGACAAGGGAAGCTGAACAAGTGGTTTCACCTTTAGTAAGGAAAGATAAAATCATAGCTTTTCAGGCTACAAATGAAGACGAATCTCTTCCAGCAAATGAAGACCACATGAGTCTTCTGGCCAAAAGATTCTACAAAATGGCAAAGAAGGACTTCAGGAGAAGGTCTTCCAGAAATGAAGACAAACCCAGGTATGACAAAACTCCCACTAAAGAAATTGTTTGTTATGGGTGCAGGAAACCTGTACACATATTGCTAGAATGTCCTGAGAAGAAAGAAAAGAAGGAGATAGACTCTAGAATGCACTCCAACAAATCCTCTTCCAATAAATACAGGAAGAAAGAGAGAGGATTTGTAGCTGAGACATGGAGAGACTCAGATTCAGACTCTTCATCTAGTTCCAGTGAGCATGAAGAAGAAGCAAAAGCTAAAGAGATCTGTATGATGGCAATCAATGCATCATGCGTCAACTCTGAGTCAGAATATGAATCAGAGGAAGACCAGGTAATGTCTACCTTTGATTTTACTTCTGATCAATTCAAATTAGACTTTAAATTATTATGTAAAGATTTAATTAAATCTTAGAAGGAAATCAAACTTCTCAAAGAAAAATAAATTGAACCTTATAATATTTTTTCAGAAAATTCAAAACTTAAAGAAGACTTAAAAAATGCTTCAAAACAAATATTATCTTTAGAAAGTAAACTAAATGAGGCTAAAATATTTGAAGAATCCCTTAATGGGAGAAGTATCAAATTGATGAACATCACAAGCACCGTGAATGCTAGATTAAAAAGCAAACTGAGCTTGAGAGCTTCATCAAACCAACCTTATATTCTTGAGAAGAATATTTTATCTAAACCTATCAAATTCATTTCTGAAAAAGGAAAAGAAAAAGAAAAAGATACTAATAATGAACAGAGGTTTTAAATTAGACTAAATTAAAGAAAAATAAAAAATCTCATAAAAATAATGTTCAACAAAATTCATCGAACCGAGATCGACGAAATCAGTATTATGCGTCGAACGGCGATCGACGAACTCTGAACCCAGAATTTGAGTATGATTACTCAGCAAAGGGTGCTTGACGAAATCAACATATTTTGTCGAACAGAGATCGACGATCGTAGAATGTAGGAAATGAGTATTATCATTCTGTGAACCGAGATCGATGGAATCAATACTTTTTGTCGAACTCAGATCGACGAACTCAACTAAATTCATCGAACTCAAATTTTCAAAACAGAAATTTTAATTTTTATCAAACTAATAATCAGAATCCAAAACTTGTTAATTCTTTTACTCGGTGGATAATCCCTCCTTGGAGATATCATCCATTAGGTTATAATGATCAACCAGATTGTTCTTATATCTCCAATTATTGTTTTAAAAGAAATTAAGGAACCAAGGTAACCTGGGTCAAAAACACCTAACTTATTTTTATGCAGGTGAAGAACTATCCTACCACAGAGGAGCAGTGGTATTTGGATAGTGGTTGCTCAAAACATATGACAGGTTCAAAGGCCAACCTAAGTTACTTTAAAGCAAAGCTTGGACCCAAAGTGATCTATGGAGACTCCAATCGTGGACAAATAGAAGGATATGGAAATGTCAAGATTGGAGCAGTCACATTCAAAAAGGTAGCTTATGTGAATGGACTGAAGCATAATCTCATATCCATAAGTCAACTATGTGATGAAGGTTAGCAGGTAACTTTTAACAAGTCCTTATGCTCTATCATTTCTGATAAAAACAAAATTGTTTTAATTGGTATTAGATAAGAAAACATATACTTAGTTAATTTCAATTCAGTTAAATAAAAAATTTGCTTATTTAACCAGATTAGTAAAGCTAGTGAATTATGGCATAAGAGATTAGGTCATGTAAACCTTAGGACTAGCTAAATTATCTAAGGACAACCTTAATAGAGGACTACCTTCTGGATCCTATAAGAAGGAAGGACTCTACAGGGCTTGTCAATTAGGCAAGCAAACTAAAAATAGTTTTAAATCCATTAATAAAAGTGATTCACCCAGAATCTTATACTTGCTACATTTGGACCTTTTTTTGGACCTATTGCAGTGCAGAGCTTGGGTGGGAAGTCATATACCTTAGTGATTGTTGATGATTTCTCTAGATTCATTTGGGTTTTCTTTCTGAAAATCAAGTCAGATAACTTTAAAGTTCTTACAGACTTTCTTAATAGCATACAGATTGAGTGCTCTACTCAAGTTACATTGATCAGATGTGGTCATGACACTGAGTTTGAATCTCTTCTCATGCAAGAATTTTGTGAGAAGGAAGGTATTAAACATTATTTTTCTGCTCCTAGAACTCCCAACAAAATGGGGTAGCTAAAAGGAAAAATAGAACCCTGATTAAATCTGCAGGGACATTACTTGCAGATGCTCACTTGCCCATATTCTTTTGGGCAGAGGCAGTAAGCACAACAAATTATGTTCTGAATAGAAGTCTAATTCATAAACTTAAGGGTAAGACCCCCTATGAATTACTTAAAGGGAAGAAACCTAAAATAAACTATTTTAAAGTATTTAGGTGTATATGTTATATTCATAATAATTATAAGAAATATCTTAGAACGTTTGAAGCCAAAGCTGTAGATGGGATTTTTCTTGGATATTCCCAAGTCAGCAAGGCTTATAGGGTTTTAACAAATCAACATTAAAAATGAAAGAATCTGTACATATAAATTTTGATGAGACTAACATGTTTTACAAGGAGAAGGATTCTTCTGCCATAGAAAATTTGTAGGTACCAAATCTGTGTGAGAAAATGGATGATTTAATCCTAACACAAGAGGATATATCACATCCTTCTCAACAGATTATTACTAATGATAGTGATGAAGATATTCTGGAAATTCATGCTGAAGATGTTGTGGCAAATGAAATTCCACAAGAGGAATTAGCACCATAGTGGTTGAAGAACCAACTCTACCCACTGATCTTGTCATACTTAGAGATCATCCCATATCTCAAGTGATTGGAGACATGTTAGCTGGTGTGAAAACAAGGCATCAACTCAACCAAGACTTGATGAATGCTTGCTTTATTTCTCAGATTGAACCTCAATCTATAAAAGATGTAGAGCAAGATCCCCACTGGATTATTGCAATGCAATAGGAGCTCAATCAATTTGAAAGGTGTAGAGTTTGGGATATAATTCCAAGACTCAAAGACTACCCAGTCATTGGAACTAAATGGGTATTCAGGAATAAGTTGGATGCTCAAGGATCAATTGTGAGGAACAAAGCCAGATTGGTAGCCCAAGGCTATTCATAGGAGGAAGGCATAAATTATGACCAGACCTTTGCTCTTGTTGCAAGGCTAGAAGCTATAAGGATTTTTCTTGCTTATGCAACATATCAGAAATTCAAAGTTTATCAAATGGATGTCAAGAGTGCATTTCTCAATGGAGAACTCAAAGAGGAAGTGCATGTTGAACAACCACCAGGTTTTATCTCTTCAACTCATCCCTCTTATGTTTTTAAGTTGCATAAAGCTCTCTATGGTCTAAAGCAAGCTCCAAGAGCTTGGTATGAGACCTTGACTAGTTTTCTTTTAGAGCATAAATTTTTTAGAGGCATGGTAGATAAAACTTTGTTTTTCAGACATCATAAGGATAAAATTTTGCAAGTTCAAATTTATGTAGATGACATAATATTTGGATCTACTGATTCCAAACTTTCTAAAAGGTTTTTTGACCTGATGCATTCAAAGTTTGAAATGAGTAGCATGGGTGAACTATCCTACTTCCTTGGTATCCAAGTGAAGAAATCCCCTGATGATATATTTATATCCCAATCCAAATATACTAAGGATCTAATTAAAAGATTTGGGATGTCTGATGCCTCAGCAATGAAAACACCCATGCCCTCCAATACTGTAGTTGATACTGATGAATAGGGAAAACCAGTTGATTAGAAAACATATAGGGCTATTGTTAGGTCCTTATTGTATCTTACAGCTACTAGGCAAGACATTGTGTTTGCTACTTGTATTTGTGCTAGGTTTCAAGTAAATCCCAAAGAATCTCACCTAACTTTATTAAAAAGGATTTTGAGATATGTAAAGGGTTGTCCAAATCTAGGACTTTGGTATCCAACAGAGTCAGAATTTGACTTAACTGGATTCTCATATTCTGACTATGCTGGATGTAGAGTTGACAGGAAAAGCACATCAGAAACTTGTCAGTTTCTTGGTGATATGCTTGTGTCCTAGTTTTACAAGAAACAAACATCTGTGTCAACATCAACTACTAAAGCTGAGTACATGGCAGCTGGTAGTTACTGCTCACAGATATTGTGGATTCAAAATCAGCTACTGGATTATGGTTTTAACTTAAATAATTCAATTATCTTTTGTGATAATACCAGTGCTATTTCAATTGCACAAAATCTAGTGCTTCATAGTAGAACTAAGCATATAGAAATTAGACATCATTTCATTAGAGATTGTGTGGACAAAAATAAAATTAATCTTTTCTTTATCTCTACTGATTTACAAAGAGCAGACATTTTCACCAAACCATTGGATGAAAAGAAACATCTGTTCTTCTTAAATCAGCTAGGTATGATTAATGGAGAAGGTTTAATTTTATTTCTGTTTGAGGTCGAAGAATTGGTCACCTTTCGTCGAACAGAGATCGACGATCTGTGAACTCTTCTTAAGATTTTTCACTGAACAGAGATCGACGAAATCTCTTTGTGAACATTTTCGTCGAACGGAGATCGACGATTTTGCTTCAGAAATTTTTTTGTCAATCGGAGAACGACGAACTGTTTTTCGCCTCTTCTAACTGAGATCGACGCTTTTATTTCTTCATGAAATTTTTCATAGACCTTAGTTCGAAGCTTTTCTTTTGTGTCGGATGAAGTTCGCCATTTCATCTTATGAAAACCTATAATTAGGCTTTCATTGAACTCCATCCCGTGCTTTCTAGTTCTCTTGCACTTGATCTTTTATTCTTGTAGGTAATGGCGATTTCTGCGATGACCCTCTCTTGAATGAAATTTGATGCAGGGTTTGACATTGACATCGATTCCTTCAGCCATACTGATCAAATCTTCAAGAACATCCTTCAGTTGTTTGAGGCTCCTCAGTTGAAAAAGTTTATGAACTTCAGGATCAAACCTCTAGTGTAGGAAATCAAGGAATGGGTATTCATAGCAACCTTTCTAGATCAAACCCCCATTTCTGGATTGATTTCTGGACATCAGCTGGCTTCCTCCTCCTCTGTCCCTTCTTCTGGGGGCCTGGGATTAGGTCTCTCTGAATCCAAGAAGGGGGAGATATTCTATGAAGAATCTCCAGTCCCAATTCCAATAGCAGAGATCAAGTCAAGGTAGCTATCAGCATCAGAGATCAAGCAAAGGAAGTCAAGATCAACAAACCAGCCAACAGGAAACTCAAAGTGAACAACAAAATGAATCAAGCCCAGAGAGGCCTTTGCCTCCTATTTATGATCCAGAATTGGATCCAAACTATAGAATGACCAGGTTGAATGAGCTGATAGCTCTATCCCAGATAAGAAAGGCCAAGGAAGAAGGAAGGGATTCGTCTCAATTCTCTACTATGTCTTCTTACATGAAGAAAGAACTGGACAAATATCAGGTACAAAATCTTTACATTATTGATACCTATATGAATTTGCATCCAGAAGTTGCAGTGCCCAGAGCTGCAACTGTGAAAATTCTCTGTGCTCAAGACATGAAGATGACCCAAAGAGAAGCAGAGGACCCCAAAAGGATAATGGTTTTCACAAAACCTTCTTATGATGATTCAAAGAAAGACTCTTAATTTTCTGATTTTCCTTTCTGAACTTTATTATTGATGTTTATATTTTCCACAAGGCACTATTGTTCATATCTGCTTAAGTGTTATAATTCTGCCAGATATTTTTTCTTGCTTTGTGATTTTTCTTTTTTTTGTCTTGTATAATGACCTCACCCAAATAGGGGGAGATTGTTTGAACCCTACTTGTGATTGGGGCTAGGTTCACTATTAGGTTGTTTAGATGACCCAACATGTATAGTCTAGGGTCATAGGATTTCTAGGGTCAAAGACAGCAACACCAACTTAGATTGTCAGTGCTCCCCTTCAGAATACTTTAGAGACTGAATACTTCAATGGAAAAGCAGTTAAATTGATTGCAGGAAAGTCGTTCGACGATAGCTGAAATCAGCTCGATGATCGTCGATCTTAGATCGACGAACTCAGAGTTCCTTCTCTTAGTTGAGCTCGATAAAAGTCCAGCTGAGGTTGACGAACTCAGAGTTCCTTCTTTTAGTTGAGCTCGACGAAAGTCGAGCTGAGATCGACGAACTGTTATCTCACATCGGAAGTTCAGCTCGATGAAGGACTACTCAGTTCTACGAGCTTGGAGCTCAGATTGGAAAGTACATTTTCTGTTCGACGAACCGGGAGCTCAGATTGGCAAGTATATTTTCAGCTCGATGAAGGAGAATTCTTAGCTTGACGAAATTGGAGTTCAAGTCGACGAAATAAATGCTGAGTTCGACAAACTCCTTCAAGGTTCTGTTCGACAATTCTTCTCTACAGTTTCTCAGATCGACTATCAGTTTGATTTCAAATTCTATTATATTAAAACAGCAATGCTCTGATAATTAATGCTCAATATTCTCAAGAATATAGATGTTCAAGGAAGCATTAATTATGGCTTTCACATAGTTATTACTCTATCATATTCAATGGGACAGTTAGGGAAATGCATTCAAGACAAATATTAGCCGTTCAAAATCCTAGAAATTATGCAGAGAATTTCAAAGGAAAGATTTAAAATACAAATGGTTCTGAATCTGAAATCATATATAAAGTGATTTTCCTCCAAAAGATAAAAATATAGGAATGAGAAACAACAACAAGGCAGTGAATCAGTGAAAAAGAAGAGCAATCAATAATCAATAAAGAATAATTCAGCTCTCATACACTCAGCGTTCTTCATCTGGTTCAAGCTTTCATGGGACAACTAATCAAAATCAGTCCAAAAAGCTTCTGAAGAGCAACATCATTTGAAGGCCTACACCCTGAAGCAATGCTTCCACTCCTGATCAGATTCATACAACTCAGGGGGAGCTTTGACAACATCAAGAAATCCACTAAGTCTTCTCAGATATTTGAGACAGAGAAGACAACATATCTTTTTTACTTTTCCCTTTTCCTATGTACAGGGTTTTAACTCCCTTCAAAAGATAGACTTTTGGTTGTTAAGTCCCTTGATCAAAAGACTTAGATTGGTTTTTGGGCACCTGATCAAAAGCTTAAAAGGTTGCTACATCTCCCTTAGAAAAATAGATCTTGTGGTGACATGGCACCTGAGCAAAAACCTGTGGTGGCAGGGCACCTGATCAAAAACCTATAATGGATTCCTACCAGGGTTGTAGAAGAGTAGATGTACCCAGGTTTATTGGGGAACAACTATAATTCTTGTGTCATCTGTGTTGATTATTTCTGTGCTTGTGTGCTGTGACATTTCTTGTTTTATACTTATATTTATCACTTTATTTTAATCCATTATAAAAACCAGTAAATATTTTTAATACTCTATTCACCCCCCTCTAGAGTAATCATAAGATCTATCCCTCACTTTCAGAGCATGTTGATGAAATCCATACTGCTCTTGAGTCTAAGAACATTTCTACTGAATGTGCTACACTAAATGTGTCAAATGACAAAGAAGAGAATATTGAGCCAACACAAGACCTTGAAGATTACCAAGAATCATCAATACCAAAAGAGGTGAATGCACCTTCTGAGGGGGAGCTTGGGCTAATAAATGAGCCAGCTCTTGCTTAAATGGTTACAAGAATTGTGGTTGCTACA
Organism: Platanthera zijinensis; assembly: GCA_039513925.1. Classification (NCBI taxonomy): domain Eukaryota; kingdom Viridiplantae; phylum Streptophyta; class Magnoliopsida; order Asparagales; family Orchidaceae; genus Platanthera; species Platanthera zijinensis. The sequence goes on along the minus strand of CM077078.1, from coordinate 104,747,309 downwards.
GATTCCAATGATCTTACAAGTAATGTTGTTGACTCAAGTATTAATGCTGATACAACTATGATTAATACAAATACACTAGATATTTGAGATAATAATCATGCCTCTATAAGAGATGACAATGACTCAGTTAAGGATGAAGAGTGAGATAATGCTGCAGATACTGATTTGGACAAGAATGTAGTTCTTCAAAAAGATAATGATGAAGTTAAGGTAGAGAATTCACAAGTCCCTACTCAGGATGAGGTCATTCCATCCACCCTGTTGGTTGAGAGATCAACTCTTCCTATGTCTGATGGTCAAAAGGACCAGAAGAAAAGCTCACCCATGATCCTTACTCAACCCTTAACAAATCCAGATGACTCCCTCTTAAGAACTATAAAGGCTTTATTGGATGAACAAACCACATCAGTGAAGGTCTACATAGACCAATCCATTTCTAAAGTCAAAGCTGAGATGATGATAGAGATCATGGCTACCGAGGATGAAACAGTTCACCAGAATAGACAAGTGACCAGCTAGTTTGACAAAGTTGCTCAATCAGTCAAGGCCCAATCCTCCATTCTCAGATCCATGGACAAAGCTTATTATTCTCTGCAATTGATATAGGAAATGTCAAGAACTTTGTGAGTAAACAAATGATGTTATCAAGGGTTCAACAAATCATGTCAACACCCATATCTCTAATATTGCCATCAAGATAATGGAGGAAGCAATTCTGCTCAAAGATGAATGGCTAGCTGATAATGAAAACACTGTCCAACAAGATTGAGGCCAACACCCTGATGATGGAAAACAAACTTATTGAAGAAGACAAAAAGGGGGAGGATAGAAATGCCAAGATGGCCAAAATCATTGATGAGCATGCCTTCAAAGTGCTTTAAGGTACAAGTATTGCTTTACATCTGCCTTTACTAAACAAGTTTAGGCCAGAAGATCTGGATTTCCCTGCTTAAGCTAGAGAGGCACAGGATGCACAACTTACATCCAGGAGGAAAAGAGAGGTAACTCTATTAGCGGAAGAGTTCATAGCTAAGAGGAGAGCTGATAATGCTGATGATCCTGATTATGAATACCTAAGTGATGATTCAGAGAAGATCATTATCAATGCTTGGTTGAGGCATGGTCAGCTACTTAAGAACATTGACAGCGTGTACACATTTGAAGAATGGATTAAGCATCTGAAAAAGAATTCTATAAGAGAATGGATTTTCAAAGTAAATTTGGTGATGAGGAACAATCCTATAAAGATGCCTCGCAAATACTTACCCAAACCTTTTATTTACTTCAAAAGATAGGAGAATAAAGCCCTGAGTGCAAACTTGCTAGGTGCTGTTCAAGATGAAGGCTCAAGCTCTGCAACAAAGAAGAGAAAAACTGAATCTTAGTGTTGGGTATTGTATCCACAATGGACCTGATTTGAAGAAGCCCCTGAGCAAGCTAAGTTGAATTGACAATATATTTGACGATATTCTATCAAGTTGTGCTTGCAGCTATTTCATGCTATGTACACACCAATATCAGGGTGAAGTGAGTCAATATACACGGGTCTGCGCAATGTAATCCCTCGTTGAGCAGATCAGTGTGTTGACTCACGTGTGCTCTCTCTATTGGAGTGTACTTATTTTCAAGTACAGGGTTAAGGAAGATCAAGAGCATAAGAAGGAGAAAAGAGGGGTCAAAGACCAAGTCTTCAAAGGAAGGAAGAGAAAATTCATCTAAGTCAAAATCGACGGGAATCACTAAGTGATTCTCGCCGACTTCGGCGAGAATCGTTTGTGATTCCAGCCGATTCGACGAGAAACAGTCTGCATTCCCGCCGACTTCTTCCTGCTATCAGTTTTCCAAACAGAATTTCTGCCAAGGCAGAATCAACGGGAATCACTAAGTGATTCTCGCCGATTCGACGAGAATCAGTCTGCATTCCCGCCGATTCGACGAGAATCAGTCTGCATTCCCGCAGATTTCCTCCGGCTGACAAGGTTTCCAACTGGAATTCGGCCAAGGCAGAATCGACGAGAATCGTGATTGATTCCCGCCGACTTCGACGGGAATCACCAACGATTCTCGCCGATTTTGCCTTAGGCAATTTTCATTTGTTCGCTGGACCGAACCAAGAGACCGTGCGCTATTTCGGCCGGGGCTAGGGCTTTTCCTTGTGGGCCCCACAACAGTCTTTTAGGGTTGGATCAGGGTATATATAATTGTGTATTTTGAACTCCTACAGCGATCTATTCTAGGAAATCAAAAGGAGGCCGAGCGTGAACTAACGGATCGCGGAAAACCGCCGATCGCCTGTAGCCGCTCGCAAGGAAGTCGTCGCCGACAATCTACGATCATCTCTGATCTTCCGACGACAGTACCGAGGCAAGACGAGCGTCTCATGCATCTCTCTTGAGATCTCTTGTTGCTCGATTCGTTGAATGAGGTTAGTTCTTCATTCCGAATCGATTGAGACGACTGATCCGACTGATCCGATTAAGATCGTTTGTAGACCTTGCTTGCTTCGTCAATAAGTTTGGATCTACAAAGTATCGCTGCCGCATTCACTTGCCGTCGCCGATCTTGTCAAGATCCTCTCCAAGAGAGAAATCTGGTTGTGGACTCTTCTTTACTTTTAAGAAAGCCTCAACGAATGAAGAAGTACATCGGATTCTCCATAAGCGTTGTTTGTATTTTCTTATACATTCTATTTTGGTTTTGTTGTAAAGGAATTTTTATTCCTAGTTGTAAGGGTTAGGTGCAATCCGTGGTGGTGGAGTGGTGACTCCTATGTTGGAAGGGTTCCTTCCGTAGTGTGAGGATTGGATTTCAATCCGTTTGGAGAAGTGACTGAGTCGTCCCTTGGTGGGAGATAGGTCGAAGGGGGAAAGTGAGCGTACCCAAATCGGGGAACAATTATAACTTTTTGTGTGTTTTCTGTGCTGCGTTTGTTAATTTGTGCAGGTAAATTTAATTACGCAAAAGACCGCACGACACCTATTCCCCCCCCCCCCATAGGTGTATTTAGTCGACACTAGATACTTTCAAGTGGTATCAGAGGGAGGTTGCTCGTAAATAAGGTTAACACCTTGAGTAAGATCCTGTGTCTAGTGTCAAGAGGAAAGAAGATCTCAGAAATAGACAGACTCAAGTATTCAGGAAAGATCCCAGTGTGCACCAAGCTGAACTTTCTCATCTGGAAGGAAAGGATCAGGTTCTACATGGAAGCAGTAGACCCCCGACTCTTCATGGTAGTGGAGGAGGGCCCTTATATCCCCACTAAGGCCTCCACCATTGATCCGACCAAGATGGTGCCCAAGAAGCTCTCCGAAATGGATAAGGATGAGATGGTGCTTGTCGGATTCGACAAGAAAGCTCAAAACATCTTAGTAAGCACCGTCTATGATTCCATGATGCAGAATTTCTGCAATTGCAGGACTGCCAAGGAAATATGGCACTGCCTGATCATTCTAATGGAAGGAACAGATGAAGTAAGGGATGATCGAAGATCCCTTCTGAACCAGAAGTATGAGGCCTTCAGGCAAGGTCCCAAGGAAGAAATCGGAGTGACATTCGAGAACTTCCTGAAGATCATCAATGCCCTGAAGGGTTATGGCAGAGTGTTCACTGATGGTGAACTAAATGACAAATTACTTAGATCCCTTACTAAGGAATGGGACATCAAGATCTACGCCATCAGAGAGTTTGGCAAGCTGGCAGAAACTGATCCCCAGATTCTGTTTGGAAAGCTTATGTCCTATGAGCTTAAGCTGAACACCAGAAAAGCTGAAGAAGAAGCCGATAAAGCCGCTGCCAAAGAAAAGACTATAGCCCTGAAAGCCAATCACTCAAGGGAAAACAAGCGTGCAGCCTCGTCCCGCTCCTGAAAAAAGGATGAGGAAGAAGACTCTGAGCAGTGCTCTTTCGGCTCAGAGCTATCTGAAGAAGAATTCTCCTTCATCACTCGAGAGTTCAAGAAGTTCCTCAAGTTGAGGAATCAAAGAAAGAGAGACGACTCATCCTTCAGACATCAGAAGAAGAACTACTCTTCTGACAGGTATGAATCCAAACAGAACAAACATCGCTCTGCTGACATCATTTGCTTTGGATGCAATAAGCAAGACCACGTCATTGCTGACTGCTACCAAAGCAAGAGAGATAAGGGGAAGGGAGAGGAGCATAGGTCCTCTAGAGATAAGAAGAAGGAGAGGAGCTACATTGCTAAAAATCCAAAGACACTGAGTGAATCTGATTCTTCAGACTCCAGTGATGATGAGGAAGCCTACTTCGGGCTAATGGGTCGCTCCGACTCAGAAGGAGACTACCCCCTATTTACTAGGAAGGTAAAAGATCATACCCCCTCTCTGACTCTGACTCTGAGTCTCCTGATGATGATCTCGAGGACAGCCCATATGCTCGTGAAGCTGAGCTCCTCGAAAAGTATGAGCTTCTGCTTAATACCTTTGAGGAATTTCGCAAGAGGTTGAGGGCTCAGAAAAAGGAAGTTAAATTCCTTAAGGCTGAGGGTGTGTCCCTAAGAGAAGAGATCACTAGCTTGATTACTCTCTGACAGGAACACCTGGACCTGACTTCTGAGCACTTAGAGTCTCTAAGGCTCCTTGACCAAAAACAGGAAGAAATCAACAAGTTGGAAGAACAGCTTGCGACAAAAAGGAAGATTGTCAAAAGCTTCTCTATGTCCAAGACCGTTCTTACTCTAGTTGATGAATTTTCTGCTCAGGCTAAGGGGGCTGGCTTAGGGCATGTGGGTGTGCCTGGTAAATCATCCAAGAGAAACAGAAAACAGAGGAAAAATAAGGCTGCTAAGAAGGCCTCTGCTGCAGAAAAGGGAAAGGCCCCACTCGATCCTGTTTAATTAAGAAAGCCTGGATTTCCATGCAATTAGCATGACTTTGAGTCAACCTATGGCCACTTCTTCCTGCCCTCAGTTGAAAAGCCCAAGAGCTAGTATGATGGTTGGACCTTCCCCCGAAACTATGGTGAGAGTGTCTTCAAGGCACCTTATGAGGAAATCCAAGTGGAGAATTATGGTCACTTCTCTAGCAGTCATAATAGGAAGCAGGCACCAAAGGCCAAGCCAGTTATACGGAAGGAATAGGAAGTGAAGAAGTCGTGTGACTGCTATCATCATGATGCCTCCACCTCAAGATCTATGGCCCCGGCTGGACCTACCGTTCTAAGGGTGAAGCAGGCGCCTAGGAAACGGTACAACAGGTTTGAATGTTGGTGCTGTGGCAAAGTTGGTCACTTTGCCGTGGATTGCTGGTTTAATCCAAGATATAATGAGACTCCTGTTGTTAGCAATGCGAGGCCGACAACTCATAGGTTAACCAACTGAGGGGGAGTGTACTAACAAGGAACCTAGGACCCAAGTTCGATTGGGTTCCTAAGGGAAACTAATTCTGTTTTGCAGGTATGTCCAAAGACCACTGTTGCTGTATAGACTTGGGCGGACAGGCGGCTAGGACTGGCGGTCTGGTAGCCGGGCGGTCAGCCCGGCTAATCTGGCGGTTTGGTAGCTAGGCGGTCTGCCGGCTAGTCTCTGGGATCTTGGTGGTCGGCTGAGTGTTCTCTGGTAGTGACCGGGCGGTTAGTTCCTACTAACCGCACGGTTAGGCGGTCTGCTTGGCGGTTTGGCGGTTAACTTTGTAGATGTTGTCTTTTGTATTTTTAGTCCCACATTGGGTATTTGTATTCTCTCCCATCTCCTCCATTCTATATAAGGGAGGCCATACCTTTGTAATAGATACCTTTTTCTGATAATAAAATTTCAGTTATACCCGTTCCGGCTTGTTTCTAGTTCGTTTCTTACATGGTATCAGAGGACCCGATCTAGTCCTCCTGATTGTGTTCTCTTCTGTCCGTGCGACCTCTGCCCCCTATCCGCGGTCTGTCTTTCAGCTCGCGCGACCTCTGCCCCCTATCCGCGGTCTGTCTTTCAGCTCGCGCGAGCTCTCCTCTCCAGTGGATTCTTCTATCCTCCTCTTCTGTTCGCGCGGTCTGTCTGCTAGCCGCCCGACTTCTCTCCCTCTGTTTGGTTCTGCGGCTTGGTCGTGGCTTCTCTGGCCGCTGGTGTCTGCCATCGTGACCGCTGCAGATCTTTTTCTTCCTATCCGCGCGATTTCTCTCTGTTCGCGCGAGTTCTGCCTTGTTTAGGCGGCCTCTCTGCCCTTCTTGCCGCTAGTGTGCTGACACCATGACCGTTGCAGCTTGTTCTCTCTGCCCGCCGCGGTTTGCTTTTTGTTCGCGCGGTCTTCTCGCTCTCTCTATCCGCGCGGCTTCTTTTTCTTCCCGCCCGGTTTCCCTTCTTAACCGTGCGGCTTCTCTTCTTGTGCTTCGCAGCTTGGTCGTGGCATTGCTTGCCGCTGGTCTAATTGTGACCGCTGCGAACTCTTCCTTCCTTTGCTCGCCCGGCCTCTCCTCTTAACCGCGCGACCTCTCTTCAGGATGACCAATTCTGATGGCTCCACCTCGTCTACTGTCGTTGTCCCACCGCCTCCTCCTCCTCCTCCTGCTTCAGGGAATCTTGGCACCGTCTCTAAGCTTTTGGGGCCCAATTATCCCGACTGGAGTGTCTCATTCACTTTTCTTCTCCGCTCTCAACGCAAGCGTCATCATCTTACCGATGACCCTCCGCCTACGGACTCTGCCCAGTTTTCTGACTGGGATGCGAATGATGCGCTGGTTCGTACTTGGCTGGCGAATAGCCTGTCTGATGAATGTCTTCCAGTCATCCGTCATGATGAGATGGTAAAACAAGCTTGGAATCACTTGGCTGCTCTCTACTCCAAGGGGGGACAAACATCTCGCATCTATACTCTCTATGCGGATCTCTTTGCTCGCCAGTCCATGTCCCCTCCTGCAGCTTACCAACAAGTCCAAGCCCTTGGAGCTGAGATTCTACAAAATCGTCCTCTCTCGGCAGATGTGGCCACTCAGCTGAAGCACTTCCAGGAACTCCTAGTGGTCTGTTACCTTCTGCGGCTTCCGGACTCATACGATATGATCCGGCAGCAAATTCTTGGAGAGGCTGAGTCTCCTACCCTGGATGCTACTGCTGCCCGCGTTGCTGCTGTTACCTCTCTACTCCAACGCCCCTTGCTTGCCGCTCCTCCGGCTCCAGATGCCTATGCCCACCAGGCTCATCGTGGTGGATTTAGTGGTCGTGGTAACCACTCTGGCGGGCGTGGCCCCTCTCGCTACCTCTGTACTCATTGTGGCCGCCCAGGACACTTGGTTGACCGCTGCTGGACAAAGCATCCGCATCTTCGTCCCGCAGGTGATACTCCTCCTTCTTCCAAGCCATCTGCCTCCGTGGCCACGACTTCAGGTAGTGCCCACGTAGTTACCCAAGGTAAATGGCTAATCGACTCTGGCGCCACTAATCATATGACGGGCAATCCTCAGTACTTTTCTCTCCTAGAAACACATGATCGGTTGCCCCCTGTTCTCGTTGCGGATGGTTCTCCCTCTCCGGTGCATGGAACAGGCATGGTTCAAGTTACTCCGTCCCTTCGCCTGGCGGATACTCTTTATGTGCCCAAGTTTCCGTGCAATTTATTGTCGGTTACTTCTCTTTGCAAGCAACTTCAGTGTTCGGTAACATTTACTCCTTCTTCTTGTTCGTTTCAGGACCCGGACTCCAAGCGGACGTTTGCTACTGGGACTGAGAGGGGTGGTCTCTACTTCCTTGATGATGTATCTGCTCTTACCGTCTTCTCTCCCGCTTCTACAGATCTTCTTCAGTGGCACCTTCGCCTGGGGCATCCTCCCTCGCGTCTCATCCACCAGCTGTTTCCTCACCTCCCTCAGCAGGACTCTCCTCTCAACTGTGATGCTTGTCAACTGGGCAAGCATCACCGTTCCCCCTTTCCTCCTAAGCAAGGTCGTGGCTCTTCCAAGCCCTTTGACCTTATTCACTCGGATGTTTGGGGACCTTCCCCTACCCTCACCATCGGGCGTGGAAGTTCCTATTTTGTAACCTTTATTGATGATTATTCTCGCTGTACGTGGGTGTATCTATTAAAGGATCGCTCCGAACTTTTTTCTGTATGGACTTCATTTTATTATATGATTAAAAATCAATTTGATGCCTCTGTCAAAATTTTTCGCTCTGATAATGCAAAAGAATATCTGAGTAGTGATTTCGCTTTTTTCTGTACGCAACATGGCATCATTCATCAAACTAGCTGCGTCTATACCTCCCAGCAAAATGGGGTGGCGGAACGTAAAAACCGTCACCTCCTCGATGTCGCTCGCACTCTCATGACGCAGATGCAGGTTCCTCGTAGCTATTGGGGTTACGCGGTCCTCATCTCCTGCTACCTCATCAATCGCATTCCCTCTACCATCCTCAAAGGCAAAACCCCTTTTTCCATCCTCTATCCCTCCAAGGACCCCTTTCCCTTACCTCTCCGCATTTTTGGGTGCACTGCCTTTGTTCATAGCCCTGCCGCAACTCGCGACAAATTGTCCCCTCGTGCTACGAAGTGTATCTTTTTGGGTTACTCCACAACTCAAAAAGGTTACTGCTGCTTTGACCCTGTTCATCGCAAGCAGTTCGTCTCGGCGGATGTGACATTCTTTGAGAATGCTGCCTACTTCTCTTCTGATCTCCCACAGGTCGATGGATCGAACCTCCCTCTTCTTCCTACCGACTCGACCTCTCCACCCATTCTCTCCACCACATCCACTCCTCTTGAGCTTCCTCCATCCCCACCTCCACCAGCCGCTCCTTCTCTTGATCATGATCCTTCTCCCTCGTCCCCTCGGCCGTCTCTCTCTTCTCCCGGGCCAGCTATCTCCGCCACGGATGCACCGGCGACTGAGGAACTCGAGGACCTGGAGCTGCCCATTGCCCTTCGCAAAGGGGTTCGGACGTGCACCCAGCACTCACTGGCAGTTGTTATTTCTTATGATCGGCTAACACCTTCTCGCAGGGACTTCGCCCTAGCCATCTCCGCGACTACCACACCTCGCACCTACCAGGAAGCCCTTGATATTCCTCACTGGAAGGCTGCCATGGATGACGAGATTGCTACTCTCTCTGACCGGGGCACTTGGACCCTTGTGTCTCCTCCTTTTGGCACGGATGTGGTTGGTTGTCGCTGGGTGTTTGTCGTCAAGTTCCGTCCTGATGGCAGTGTGGACCGGTACAAAGCCCGTCTTGTTGCAAAAGGGTTTACTCAGACCTATGGTGTTGATTACTTTGACACGTTCTCGCCAGTTGCTCGCCTCAGCACCATTTGGGTCCTTTTATCGGTGGCGGTCAACAGGGATTGGCCTATTTCACAGTTGGACGTCAAGAATGCCTTCCTCTATGGTGACCTTCACGAGGACGTCTACATGGAGCAACCTCCTGGGTATGTTTCTCAGGGGGAGACTCAAGTATGCCGGTTGAAGAAGGCCATTTATGGCCTAAAGCAAAGTCCCAGGGCGTGGTTTGATAAGTTCAGTAGCATCGTTGGGGCCATCGGTTTCACCAGGAGTTCGGCTGATCACTCCTTGTTCATTCGCAAGACATCTTCGGGTCTGGTTGTGCTAGCTGTTTACGTGGACGATATTCTTCTTACTAGCGACGATCAAGCTGGTGTAGCCTTGACGAAGGTCCATCTCCGCCAACACCTAGTCACGAAGGATATGGGCTCTCGAAAATACTTCTTGGGAATTGAAATCTCTCGGAAACCGGGTTCCTTGGTTCTCTCCCAACGGAAGTATGCTCTTGATTTGTTGAAAGAGGCAGGGTTGACGGGTGCTAAACCTGCCCGGTGTCCCTTGGCTCCTGGAGAAGACAAGACATGGGCAGACGAATCACCTCCTCTATTGGATACTACGAGGTATCGGCGTCTGGTTGGCAAACTCATCTACCTTACGGTGACCAGACCAGACATCTCCTATACAGTGGGAAAGGTCAGCCAGTTTATGCAGTCGCCTAGGGAATGTCATCTTCAATCTGCTCTAAGGATATTAGAGTATGTGAAGTCCGCACCTGGGAAAGGTCTTCTCTTTCAGAAAAACGGTCACCTAAGAGTCGAAGCGTACTCCGACGCTAGCTATGCGGACGACAAAGGGGATCGCAAGTCGACTTCCGGATTTTGCACGTTTGTTGGAGGAAACTTGGTTAGCTGGAAGAGCAAGAAGCAGTCAGTCGTCTCCAGGTCTAGTGCGGAAGCAGAATATCGTAGCATGGCATCAACCACGTGTGAGTTAAAATGGTTGCGGGCTCTCATGCTGGATCTAGGAGATGTCTATAACTATCCTCTTCCCATGTTCTGTGACAACAAGGCTGCGATCTACATTTCCAAAAATCCGGTATTCCATGAGCGAACAAAGCACATAGAGGTTGATTGTCACTTCATTCGGGAAGAAGTGTTGAAGAACCAGATTTGCACTCCGTTTGTTACCTCGGAGAAAGAGCTGGCAGATATATTCACAAAACCTGTGTCCGCCTCTTTCTTCCACATTTGCAGCAAGCTAGGCATGATTGACATCTATGCTCCAGATTGAGGGGGAGTGTTGCTGTATAGACCTGGGCGGACAGGCGGCTAGGACTGGCGGTCTGGTAGCCGGGTGGTCAGCCCGGCTAATCTGGCGGTTTGGTAGCTAGGCGGTCTGCCGGCTAGTCTCTGGGATCTTGGTGGTCGGCTGAGTGTTCTCTGGTAGTGACCGGGCGGTTAGTTCCTACTAACCGCACGGTTAGGCGGTCTGCTTGGCGGTTTGGCGGTTAACTTTGTAGATGTTGTCTTTTGTATTTTTAGTCCCACATTGGGTATTTGTATTCTCTCCCATCTCCTCCATTCTATATAAGGGAGGCCATACCTTTGTAATAGATACCTTTTTCTGATAATAAAATTTCAGTTATACCCGTTCCGGCTTGTTTCTAGTTCGTTTCTTACAGCCACCAAAACACCAATCTGGTACTTGGACAGTGGATGTTCCCGGTATATGACCGGGACAAGAAGCCTGTTGCGTGATTACTCCCCTGTCGAAAATGGACCCAAAGTCATTTTTGGATTATCTGATCGAGGAGTCACCAGGGGTTATGTTTAGAGAAGTTTCTATGTATTGCGACTCCTCGAGCGCAATAACAATTACGAACAATCCAATGTCACACAGCAGAACAAAGCATATTGAAGTGCGCTACCACTTCATTCGGGAGCATGTGGAAAACAAAGATATATCTCTCTACTATGTCCCCACGGATAAGCAGGTTGCAGATATCTTCACAAAGCCCCTAGACGAGGCCAAGTTTAGTCTCTTCAAAACTTAACTCGGCATGCTGAACTATGAATATTGAAGACTGAAGGGCTCAAGGCTCTTGGATCAAGGGGGAGCATCTGCTAAGAATTCAAGATCGGGCACGGATGCAAGAACTGAGGGGGAGCTTTATGCTCCAAGTGAAGTCCCAGATTTACAGAAGCCGAAAAGGGGGAGATTACCCTCTCGGCTAAGGCTAAGGTGGCTGCCAATGTTAAGTATTCTCTCAGGAAAATGGTAATGAATTTCACTCTCAACTGAATTTTTAGTTTATGATTTTCATTCCCATCGGTTCTATTCACCTTAGCTTGTAGGGTTTAGGCTTCTTCAAATAGGGGGAGATTGTTGGGTATTGTATCCACAATGGACCTGATTTGAAGAAGCCCCTAAACAAGCTAAGTTGAATTGATAATGTATTTGATGATCTTCTATCAAGTTGTGCTTGCAGTTATTCCATGCTAAGTACACACCAATGTCAGGGTGCAGTGGGTCAATATACACGGGTCTGCGCAACGTAATCCCTCGTTGAGAAGATCAGTGTGTTGACTCACGTGTGCTCTCTTTATTGGAGTGTACTTATTTTCAAGTACATGGTTACGATAGATCAAGAGCAGAAGAAGGAGCAAAGAGGGGTCAAAGACCAAGTCTTTAAAGGAAGGAAAAGAAAATTCGTCTAAGTAAAAATCGACGGGAATCACTAAGTGATTCTCGCCGACTTCGGCGAGAATCGTTTGTGATTCCCGCAGATTCGACGAGAAACAGTCTGCATTCCCGCCGACTTCTTCCTGCTATCAGTTTTCCAAACAGAATTTTTTCCAAGGCAGAATTGACGGGAATCACTAAGTGATTCTCGCCGATTCGACGAGAATCAGTCTGCATTCCCGCCGATTCGACGAGAATCAATCTGCATTCCCACCGATTTCCTCCGACTGACAAGGTTTCCAACTGGAATTCGGCCAAGGAAGAATCGACGGGAATCATGAGTGATTCCCGCCAACTTCGACGGGAATCACCAACGATTCTCGCCAATTTTGCATTAGGCATTTTTTGTCTGTTCGCTGGACCGAACCAAGAGACCGTGCGCTGTTTTGGCTGGGGCTAGGGCCTTTCCTTGTGGGCCCTACAAAGGTCTTTTAGGATTGGATCAGGGTATATATACTTGCGTATTTCAAACTTCTACAATGATCTATTCTCGGAAATCAAAAGGAGGCCGAGCGTGACCTAGCGGATCGCGAAAAACTGCTGATCACCTATAGCCGCTCGCAAGGAAGTCATCGCCGACAATCGATGATCATCTCTGATCTTCCGACGACAGTACCGAGGCAAGACGAGCGTCTCGCGCATCTCTCTTGAGATCTCTTATCTCCCGATTAATTGAACGAGGTTAGTTCTTCATTTCGAATCGATTGAGACGACTGATCTGACTGAGATCGTTCGTAGACCTTGCTTGCTTTGTCAAGAAGTTTGGATCTACAAAGTATCACCGCCGCATTCACTTGTCGCCGCCGATCTTGTCAAGATCCTCTCCAAGAGATAAATCCGGTTGTGGACACTTCGTTACTTTCAAGAAAGCCTCAACGAACGAAGAAGGACATCGGATTCTCCATAAGCGTTGTTTGTATTTTCTTATACATTCTATTTTGGTTTTGTTGTAAAAGAATTTTTATTCCTAGTTGTAAGGGTTGGGTGCAACCTGTGGTGGTGGAGTGGTGACTTCTGTGTTGGAAGGGTTTCTTCTGTAGTGTGAGGATTGAATTTCAATCCATTTGGAGAAGTGACCGAGTCGTCCCTTGGTGGGAGATAGGTCAAAGGGGGAAAGTGGACGTACCCAAATCGGGGAACCACTATAACTTTTTGTGTGTTTTCTGTGCTGCGTTTGTTAATTTATGCAGGTTAATTTAATTCCCCAAAAGACCGCACGACACCTATTCCCCCCCCCCATAGGTGGATTTAGTCGACACTAGATAATTTCACTTAGTTATAGTTCTTTTAATTTTGTGTTTGAACACTGTGTTAAACCTTCATTTATAGTACAATTAACTTTTGTTAAAAATTATCTGTTAAAGTTAATATGTTAGTTTATTGTATTAAACCTGGAAACTTTAAACAAGTTATATTTGTTAAACTATCATGCAGTAGTTTAGATTGGTTTATGGTTGGTTAAATGCATTTGATTATTTCTAATTGAAAGTCCACCTAGTGTCAACTACCTTCACCTATGGGGGGGGGGGAATAGGTGTCTTTGCAGCGTGTTAGCGGAATTGAAATTATACCTGCACAAGAAAATAAAACAACAAAGCATAGAGAGGACACATGCAATTTATAGTGGTTCCCCGATTTGGGTACGTCCACTTTCCCCCTTCGACCTATCTCCCAACCAGGGACGACTCGGTCACTTCACTAACAGGATTGAAATCCAATCCTTGCACTAACGGAAGGAACCCTTCCACACGTAGGAGTCACCACTCCCACAACACGGGTTGCACCCAACCCTTACAACTAGAGACCAATCGGTCCTTTACAAAGAAATTGAAAATATCTTGTAAGAAATACAAACAACTTTTGGAGACAAAGGTGTCCCTCTTCGTTCGACGACGTGTTCTTGAAGTCAACGAAGAGTCCACAACCCTAGATCTCACTTGGATTGAACCTTCCCGAAACCGGCGGCGGCTTAGTGCGGCGGCTATGTTCACGGAGTAAGCGGCGGCGACGGAGAGCAGCTGCTGTGCTAGTGATTCAAACTTCGTAGCAAAGGAAGCAAGGTCTTCCAACGGTCAAACTAGGATCGATCGTCTCGATCGATTCGGACGGGGAAGTTTTTCCCGATCTACGAATCAAGAGACAAGGGATCTCTGGTTAGACGCGTGAGACGCTATGCTAACCTAAGCTTCTGTCGCCGGAGATCTGGAAGAACTTGAGATCAACAGCGGCGATAACTACACGAACGGCGGAGACGATCGGCGGAGCAAGATCGGGGATTTAGGGCTCAACGGCGGCTCGTCCTTTTTGAATTCGCGTTTTTCGTGTATCTGTGTGTTTTACTGTACACAAATACCGGTGTATTTATACAGTAGGTCAAGGAGATGACCGTTGTGGGCCCCACAAAGAATAGACCTAAGTCCGGTTCGAAACACGGCTGGAAACCTGGACCGGTCCAGAAATTTCTGAAAATTTGCCAAGTCAAAATCGGCGAGAATCGTAGGTGATTCTCGACGAATCGGCGAGAATCACTTACGATTCTCGCCGAATTCTACTTAGAGAATTCTAGCTGTACTGATACAGAAGCCGGGGAGAATCGGCGGGAATCACACTTGATTCTCACCGAATCGTCGAGAATGCAAAGTCATTCTCGACGAATCGGCGAGAATCACTTAGTGATTCTCGACGATTCTGCCTTAGAGAAATTTCAGGCGGTGTCGAGACTGCCGGCTCCAACCGGCGAGAATCAGCTAGTGATTCTCGACGACTCGGCGAGAATCATTAGTGATTCTCGCCGAATCGGCGAGAATCACTTAGGGATTCTCGTCGATTTTTACTTGGGCGATTTCTCCTCTTTCTTTCCTTGAGCTGGTCTTTGGCCCATCCTTGCTCCTTGTCTGCTCTTGCTTTATCATAGCCCTGTACTTGAAATTAAGTACACCCCAATAGAGAGAGTACACGTAGGCCAACACACTGATCTGCTCAACGAGGGATTACGTTGCACAGACCCGTGTATATTGACCCACTGCACCCTGACATTGGTGTGTGCTTAGCATGGAATAACTGCAAGCACAACTAAAAAATATTTCATCAAATACATTGTCTATTTACCTTGGCTTGCACAGGGGCTTCTTCAAATCAGGTACATTGAGGATGCAATACCCAACAATCTCCCCCTATTTGAAGAAGCCTAAACCCTACAAGCTAAGGTGAATAGAGCATATAGGAATGAAAAACCGAAACTTAAAAGTGAGGTGATAGGGATATGCATTACCAGTTACTTGAGAGCAAACTAGAACATTGAGCTACCTTAGCCTTAGCCGAGAGGGTAATCTCCCCCTTTTCGGCTTCTGCAAATCTGGGTCTAGTGCACCTGACACCATGCTCCCCCTCAGTTCGTGCACTTATGTTTTTACTTGAGTTTCTGGGAGATGCTCCCCCTAGATGCACGAGCCAAGAGCGTCTGGAGTCTTCATTCCTCATAGTTGAGCATCCCCAATTCAGTTTTGAAGAGACTGAACTTGGCCTCGTCTAGGGGCTTTGTGAAAATATCTGCAATCTGCTTGTCCGTGGGGACATAGCAGAGAGAGATGTCCTTGTTCTCCACGTGCTCCCGAATGAAGTGGTAGCGCACTTCAATATGCTTCGTTCTGCTATGCGATACTGGATTGTTTGCGATAGCAATTGCACTTGAGGAGTCGTAGTACATTGGTACTTCCTTGAACTGGAGATCATAGTCTGCTAACTGGTTCCGTATCCATAGGAGTTGTGCGCAACAGCTTCCTGCCGAGATGTACTCAGACTCTGCTGTGGAGGTTGCGACACAATTTTGCTTCTTGCTGTTCCAGGAGATAAGCCTTCTTTCGAGGAATTGGCACGTCCCGGAGGTGCTTTTCCTGTCATCCCTACTCCCTGCAAAATCAGCATCTGAAAAACCTATTAGCTCAACATCATTGTTTCTCGGGTACCACAAGCCAAGATTGGGAGTACCTTTAAGGTATCTAAGAATTCGCTTTGCAGCGACATAATGAGATTCCTTAGTGTTCACCTGATATCTGGCACAAACACATGTGGAGAACATGATATCCGGTCTACTGGCAGTAAGGTAGAGCAGGGATCCAATGATGCTTCTGTATTTGGTTTCATCGAAAGGTTTACCTTTCTCATCCTTATCCAGAGATATAGTGGATCCCATTGGAGTCCTCATAGAGGTTGCATTCTCCATTCCGAATTTCTTGAGGAGTTCATTTGTGAACTTCGTCTGAGAGATGAAGATTCCTTCCTCAGACTGTTTCACTTGAAGTCCCAAGAAATACTTCAGCTCCCCCATACTGCTCATTTCAAACTTTCCTTGCATAAGTTTGGAAAACTTTTTGCAAAGATGGTTGTCAGTTGAGCCGAATATAATGTCGTCAACATAGATTTGCACCAGCAAAATCTTGCCTTTGACTTCCCTGAGAAACAATGTCTTGTCTATTTTTCCTCTAGAGAACTTGTTCTCAAGAAGAAAACTAGACAATGTCTCATACCAAGCTCGAGGAGCTTGTTTTAAGCCATATAGCCCTTTATTAAGAAAATATACATGATTAGGATAAGTAGGATTGACAAAACCTGGAGGTTGAGCGACGTATACTTTCTCTTTCAAATCTCCATTCAAGAAAGCCGATTTCATGTCCATCTGATAAACTGTGAATCCTTTGTGGGAGGCATAGGCTAGGAATAGCCGGATTGCTTCGAGCCGTGCAACTGGTGCAAACGTCTGGTCAAAATCAATCCCCTCCTCCTGTCGGTAACCTTGAGCCACTAGTCTGGCCTTGTTCTTTATGATGACACCATGTTCATCCAGTTTGTTTCTGAAGATCCACTTGGTGCCAATCACATTCTGCTTTTGTGGTCTGGGCACAAGCGTCCAAACGTTGCATCTTTCGAACTGATGCAATTCATCTTGCATGGCCAAAATCCATGCAGCATCTTTGTTCGCCTCGTCGAACTTCTTTGGCTCAACCTGTGACAGGAAGCTAAGATGCAAAATCTCGTTAATAGTACCTCGGCGAGTTCTGACCCCGTCACGAGGATCTCCGATGATCTGATCTCTGGGATGATCCCTCACATGTCTGAGCTGTAGAAGTCTGGCGTCAGGAGCTTCGACTACTTCTTGGGCATCTCCTTCATCTAAAGGATTTGCACCATTTTGATTTTCAACTTCTCCGATCTGCGTAGAAGTGGACACCTTGACGTATGTTGGAGTTGCATCTTTCTCGGGCTCATCCAGTTGCAACCTTTCGAGTCTAGCACCTGCATCTTCAGGAAGACGACTAGAAGTCTTGCAATTAAGCAAACTTCCTTCATCAAATACAACATTTATTGACTCCTCTACCACTAGGGTTTTCTTGTTGAAAACTCTATAAGCCCGGCTGCGGCTACTATAGCCCATGAATATGCCTTCGAAGCCTTTTTCACCAAACTTAGTACGCGGGTACTTCCCGTTATTCAGTACATAACATTTGCAGCCAAAGATCCTCAGGTAGGACATGGTTGGTTTCTTGCCTTTCAGTAGCTCATAGGGAGTCTTACGATGGCTCTTGTTAATCAACGCCCGGTTTTGTACATGACAAGCCGTATTGACAGCCTCGGCCCAGAAGTATTCCGGGAGAGAAGCGTCATTCAACATTGTCGTGCACGCCTCAATGAGTGTTCTATTTCTCCTCTCCGCCACTCCGTTCTGTTGAGGAGTGCGAGGGGAGGAGAACTCATGAAAGATACCAAGTTCTTCACAGAACTCTGTCATAGCCCCAGAATCAAACTCTGTTCCGTGGTCACTTCTGATTTTGACCACCAAGCAGTTGAGTTCGTTCTGTATCTGCTTGACAAAATTGGTGAAGATGTCAAACGTATCAGACTTGCGTTTTAAAAAGAACACCCACGTAAACCGAGAGTGATCATCTACAATCACTAGCGTATACGACTTCCCTCCTAAGCTATGAACTTGCATAGGACCAAACAAGTCCATGTACAGAAGATAAAGACATCTGGAGGAATCTTTGTCTGGGATGCCCTTAAAGGTAGCCCGAGTTTGCTTGCCCATCTGACATGCAGGACATGGGCTATCTTTAATGCACTTAATAATGGGAGCATCCCTTACTAAGTCTTTGGAAAACAGCATATTAATTGTCTTGTAATTAATGTGTGCCAATCTCTTGTGCCATTGTTCACAAAGAGATGCACTGCCTTTTGCTACTAGGCATACGGGGGTGGAAGAATCTAGACTGAGAAAATCTAAACAGAAAATATTTCGGCTCCTAATGCCAGTTAATACTGTCTCCGAAGAGGCACATGATATTATCAGGCATTTATTCTTGCAGAACTTAACGTCATACCCTTTATCACATAACTGGCTTACGCTGATCAGGTTATGATTTAACCCTTCAACATAAGCTACGTCAGAGATAGAGAGTATACCGTTGGAAATCATACCGTAACCTCTGGTGACTCCCCGATCAGATCCCCCAAAGATGACTTTGGGTCCATTCTCGACTGGAGAGTACTCCCGCAGCAGGCTTCTTGTCCCAGTCATATGACGGGAGCATCCACTGTTCAAATACCAAATAGGAGTTTTGTTGGCCTTTGGACATTCCTGCAAAACAGAATTAATTTGCCTTAGGAACCCAGTTGAACTTGGGTCCTAGATTCCTTGTTAGCATACTCCCCCTCGATTGGTTAGCCCTACGAGTGGTCTGCCTCGCACTGCTAACATAAGGAGTCTCGTTATACCTTGGATTAAACCAACAATCCACGGCAAAGTGACCAATTTTGCCACAGCACCAGCAGTCAAACCTGTTATACTTCCTCTTGGGCGCCTGCTTTACCCTTGAAACGTGGGGTTCAGCTGGGGCCGAAGACCTAGAGGTGGAGGCAACATGATGACCACAGTCACATGACTTCTTCACCTCTTGGCTTTTCAATGTAACAGGCTTGGCCTTAGGTGCCTGCTTCCTATTATGGCCGCTAGAGAATTGACTATAATTTCCCAAGTGGATTTCCTCATAAGGTGCCTTGAAGACACTCTCACTGAAGTTACGGGGAAAGGTCCACCCATCATATCGGCTCTTCGGCTTTGCAACCGAGGGCCTGAAGTGATGCCCATATGTTGACTCAAAGTCATGATGGTTACAGGGAAAGCTAGGCTTTCTGAACTCAACAGGGCTGAGTGGGGCCTTTCCTTTCTCATCAGCAGAGGCTTTCTTGGCAGCCTTATTCTTCCTCCTGTTCCTGTTTCTCCTGGATGAGGAGCTAGATACCCCTACATGCCCCAAGCCAGCTCCTTTGGCTTGAGCAGAGAAGATATCAACTAATGGAAGAACAGTTTTTGGCATAGAGAAGCTCTTGACGATCTTCCTTTCTGCCGCAAGTAGTTCTTCCAACTTGTCGACTTCCTCCTGCTTAAAATCAAGGAGCTTAAGAGACTCCAAATGCTTTGAAGTTAGTTCCAAGTGCTCCTGTCGGAGGGAGATCAAACTGGTGATCTCTTCCCTCAGGGATACACTTTCACCTTTAAGGAATTTTACTTCCTTCTTCGCAGCCTTCATTCTCTTTCGACATTCCAGGAAAGTATTGAGCAGAAGTTCATAATTATCGAGGAGCTCAGCTTCACGGGCAGAAGAGCTATCCTCAGGGTCATCATCCTGAGACTCAGGATCAGAGTCAGAGTCAGAGAGAGGGGTGTGAGCTTTTACCTTCCCCGTAAATGGGGGGCAGTCTCCTTCCGAGTCACAGTGACCCATTAGCCCAAAGTAGGCTTCCTCGTCTTCGCTAGTATCTGATGAGTCCGATTCACTCAGCGTCTTTGACTTCTTCGCGATGTAGCTCCTCTCCTTCTTCTTGTCTTTTGAGGACCTGTGCTCCTCTCCCTTTCCCTTTTCCCTCTTGCCTTGATGGCAGTCGGCCACGACGTGTCCTGGCTTGTTGCAGCCAAAGCAAATAATGTCAGATGAGCGGTGTTTGTTCGGTTTGGATACATACCTGTCAGAAGAATAGTTCTTCTTCTGATCCCTCGAAGAGGAGCCGTTTCTCTTTCTCTGATTCCTCAGCTTGAGGAACTTCTTGAATTCCCTTGTGATAAGGGATAAATCTTCCTCAGATAATTCTGAGTCGGAGGAGCTTGGCTCCGAGTCTTCCTCTTCATCTTTCTTCCACGCACGGGAAGAGACAACACCCTTGCCCTTTCTGGAATGAATGGATTTCAGGGCCACCGTCTTTTCCTTGGCCGCGGCTTTCTCTGCTTCCTCTTCAGCCTTCCTTGTGTTCAACTGAAGCTCATAGGACATGAGCTTCCCGAACAGAATCTGAGGGTCAGTTTCCGCAAGTCTGCCAAACTCGCGGATGGCGCAGATCTTTGTGTCCCATTCCTTAGTGAGGGACCTAAGGAACTTATCATTGAGTTCACCGTCAGTGAACACTCTTCCATATCCTTTGAGTGCATTGACGATCTTGAGAAAGTTTTCGAAGGTGACTCCGATCTCCTCCTTTGGCCCTTGTCTGAAGGCCTCATATTTCTGATTGAGGAGGGATCTCCGATCATCCCTCACTTCATCTGTGCCCTCCATTAGGACAATCAGACAGCTCCAGAGATCCTTGGCTGTCCTGCAGTTGCTGAAGTTCTGCATCATAGAGTCGTCAACTGCGCTCACCAGGATGTTTTGAGCTTTCTTGTCGAGTCCGAACAGCACCATTTCGTCCTTGTCCATTTCTGAAAGTTTCTTGGGTACTTTCTTGGTAGGATCAATGGTGGAGGCTTTAGTGGGAATGTAAGGTCCCTCCTCCACTATCATGAAGAGCCGGGGGTCGACTGCTTCCATGTAGAATCTGATTCTTTCCTTCCAGATAGGAAAGTTCAGTCTGGTGCATACTGGGATTTTGCCGGAGTGCTTGAGTCCGTCCATGGAAGATATCTGACTGCTTCTTGACACTGGTGGCAGGATTCTACTCAAGGTGTGAACCTTTTTGATGAGCAACCTCCCTCTGATACCACTTGAAAGTCCACCTAGTGTCAACTACCTTCACCTATGGGGGGGGGGAATAGGTGTCTTTGCAGCGTGTTAGCGGAATTGAAATTATACCTGCACAAGAAAATAAAACAACAAAGCACAGAGAGGACACAGACAATTTATTGTGGTTCCCCGATTTGGGTACGTCCACTTTCCCCCTTCGACCTATCTTCCAACCAGGGACGACTCGGTCACTTCACCAACAGTATTGAAATCCAATCCTTGCACTAACGGAAGGAACCCTTCCACACGTAGGAGTCACCACTCCCACAACACGGGTTGCACCCAACCCTTACAACTAGAGACCAATCGGTCCTTTACAAAGAAATTGAAAATAGCTTGTAAGAAATACAAACAACTTTTGGAGACAAAGGTGTCCCTCTTCGTTCGACGACGTGTTCTTGAAGTCAACGAAGAGTCCACAACCCTAGATCTCACTTGGATTGAACCTTCCCGAAACCGGCGGCGGCTTAGTGCGGCGGCTATGTTCACGGAGTAAGCGGCGGTGACGGAGAGCAGCTGCTGTGCTAGTGATTCAAACTTCGTAGCAAAGGAAGCAAGGTCTTCCAACGGTCATACTAGGATCGATCGTCTCGATCGATTCGGACGGGGAAGTTTTTCCCGATCTACGAATCAAGAGACAAGGGATCTCTGGTTAGACGCGTGAGACGCTATGCTAACCTAAGCTTCTGTCGCCGGAGATCTGGAAGAACTTGAGATCAACAGCGGCGACAACTGCACGAACGGCGGAGACGATCGGCGGAGCAAGATCGGGGATTTAGGGCTCGACAGCGGCTCGTCCTTTTTGAATTCGCATTTTTCGTGTATCCGTGTGTTTTACTGTACACAAATACCGGTGTATTTATACAGTAGGTCAAGGAGATGACCGTTGTGGGCCCCACAAAGAATAGACCTAAGTCCGGTTCGAAACACGGCTGGAAACCTGGACCGGTCCAGAAATTTCTGAAAATTTGCCAAGTCAAAATCGGCGAGAATCGTAGGTGATTCTCGACGAATCGGCGAGAATCACTTATGATTCTCGCTGAATTCTACTTAGAGAATTCTGGCTGTACTGATACAGAAGCCGGGGAGAATCGGCGGGAATCACACTTGATTCTCACCGAATCGTCGAGAATGCAAAGTCATTCTCGACGAATCGGCGAGAATCACTTAGTGATTCTCGACGATTCTGCCTTAGAGAAATTTCAGGCGGTGTCGAGACTGCCGGCTCCAACCGGTGAGAATCAGCTAGTGATTCTCGACGACTCGGCGAGAATCATTAGTGATTCTCGCCGAATCGGCGAGAATCACTTAGGGATTCTCGTCGATTTTTACTTGGGCGATTTCTCCTCTTTCTTTCCTTGAGCTGGTCTTTGGCCCATCCTTGCTCCTTGTCTGCTCTTGCTTTATCATAGCCCTGTACTTGAAATTAAGTACACCCCAATAGAGAGAGTACACGTAGGCCAACACACTGATCTGCTCAACGAGGGATTACGTTGCACAGACCCGTGTATATTGACCCACTGCACCCTGACATTGGTGTGTGCTTAGCGTGGAATAACTGCAAGCACAACTAAAAAATATTTCATCAAATACATTGTCTATTTACCTTGGCTTGCACAGGGGCTTCTTCAAATCAGGTACATTGAGGATGCAATACCCAACACTAATATTTGTTAGCCAGCTCACTGCAATGTTGTCATGATGTTGATGAATCTAGTTTTCCAATTTATCATAATATGTTTTATGTGTTAATGCACTTAGCATTATTGTGTGTTCTTACTTCTTCAAATAGGGGGAGATTATTGGGAATATTGCCCTTCAATGTTCCTTAGATTTGAAGAGGCATCTTCATCAAAGCTAAGTGCATAATTTATTTGATAAACGTTCTACTTCAATTATTTACATGTTTAAGTTGTTCTAAACATGGTTAGAACATTCCTGAAAGTTGCTGTAATTATCATAACTCTTATGTGAAAATCCATTTCTAGATTCCTAAGAGTGGTTTTATCATGACTAGGTCATGACAAAACTCTAGGAAGCTCAAGAGTCCAAGTGAACAAAGGCATGAAAGTGGAAATCACCTTAGTCTGCCTATATCACAACCTCATTAACATACCTAGGGTTTGACTTTAGGGCTTTAACTTAATTCCATGAATCCACCATAGCCTCCCAACCCTAGAGGGAGGCCAATGGATCACTAAGGACCCATTGGGGGCAACCAAAGTGGTCAAGTTGACCAAAGTCAACCCTAACCCTAAATATGATCAAATTAACCTATATAGGGCCAGTTAACCTTCCCTTAGCCAAATCGACCACACCTACACCTTCCTAACCCTTAAAGGAGGTCAATGGATCACCAAGGATCCATTGGAGTCAATTAAAGAGGTCAAGTTGACCAAAGTCAACTCTAGCCCAAAAATGGTCAAAGTTCCCTAATTAAAGGTTAAGTGACCTCTAAGGTGCCAAAACAACCCTACCCAACTCTTTCTAGACCTTAGGGGAGGCCAATGGGTCACCAAGGACCCAATGAGGGAAACCTAAAAGGTCAATTTGAGCAAGGTCAATTTGACCAAAGTAAACTCAACCCTAGTTTAGGTCAAATCAACTCAAGTTGACCTAACCTAGCCCAATCCATTTGGACTAAACCCAATTTGAGTGGCCCACTATCCTCATGAGGTTTATATTTACATAATTAGCCATTCATTTTCTGGAAATAGTGACTAGGAGAGAGAAAGCTCCACTTCCCTTTAATGGAGGAGAGAGAAAGCGAAGAGAAAGAGGTCATTCATGGCTTGGAGAGCCAAATGTCCTTCTCTCTTCATCTCCAATGGCTTAGTGCATCCCCCCATCAGTTCTGAGAAGATTAAGGGACTTTCCAGGCCCTTTCAGTGGCTGGGTGCACTGAACCACCACTTGGCCGAAAACTTTCATCCATGGTGTTGGAACACCCTATTACTAATTTGGGCAAGGATCACTATGTTTTTAGGAAATCAGTTTGACCTAGATGTATAGTTGAAAAGGTCAACATTAGAATGTGTCTAGGGCTTAGAACTTAGGTTTGAAGCTGCCCCCAGGACCATTCATTGTTCAGGACTTAGAGCTGAGGAAAAGACAGTTTTCGTCGAGCTCAAGTCGACGAAACGTCGAACTCCGTTCGACGCTCTCTGAGCTCAACTCTATCAAATCGTCGAACTCCGGTCGATGATCTTCGAGCTCAGATCGACGATCTGCCTTCAGCTTGTTTCCAAATCTCTGAGCTCAGGTCAACGATCGTAGAGCTCAGGTCAACGTTTTCTATCTGATGTTCAATCCAATCTCTGAGCTCAGTTCGACGATCGTAGAGCTCAGATCGACGTTTTTCCTGAGAGATCGACAACTTTGAAGATTCAAATTTAGTCAGCTTTTGGAATGTTTTTCAAATTCTCTCAGCATTTATTTCAAGAGATCTGCTAGCCGTTTTCATTTATTCTTGAGCAAGTTTCAAGGGATTTATCAGAGAATGTTTATTGGACTTTCCTCCAGAAGACAAAACATTTATGGAAGACATTTATTGACTGCTAACGGCTATCTTGGACAGAGGATCTTCAGAGAATAAAACATCTTTCTTCTCTAGTCTAATACTCAATACAACAAGATACTACACAAGTATAAACAATCTACAACAGGAGAAAAAGAAAAAGAAATTCTCAGTACAGATTCACAGGATAGTGAGATCAACTCAGAAAAATCAAGTGATCAATCCTGGAGAATTAGTTGAATATTGTCATACTGAAAAGTGATCATAGCTTCAACATAGAGGACTTCAGACAATTCATATTTTAGCCTCTGCTGAAACCATCTTCTACTGGAGATCTAAAGCTTCTGAAGACCTATCACCCTAGCAAAGCTCTCATCTCTGAACCATCTACATCTCAGGGGGAGCTTTGACAACACAATCAATCCACTAAGTCTTCTCTCAGTGATTGAGATAGAGAAGACAACTTCACCTCTTCCTTTTTCTTTTCCTGCTGTAAAAGGGTTATCAAAACTCCCTTCAAAAGTCTTGAATCTGGTTCTGAGAGCCTTATCAAAACTCAGTGGTGGCAAGACACCTGATCAAAAAATCTAGTTTGGTTTTTGAGCACCTTATCAAAAGCTCATTGGTGCCCAGGACACCTGATCAACTCATCCTGCAGTGGATTCCTACCAAGGGTGTTAGAAGAGTGGATGTACCCAGGTTTTTAGAGAACCACTATAGTTCCTTGTGTCTTCTGGTTTCTTGTGCATATTCTTTGTTGTGTGCTGTGGTTTTTATTTTTCTGCTTTAGTTTTATTTCTATATCAAAGCAACTTACACCTATACATAAATTAAGCCTTTACTGCTGTGCAATTTTAAATTGTAAATTTATTTTAAAATATTCTATTCACCCCCCCTCTAGAGTTAAGATAGATCTTACCCTCACTTTCAATTGGTATCAGAGCTTTCCCAAAACGTCGTCCGGAGTTCAGAGCTTGTCAGATAGTTGTATACTATTTCTTTCAGGCCTTCGATCGTCGAACTGAGCTCGACATTCTCTAGATCGTCGAACTGTGATCTACGATGTTGAAGACCTTTTCGCTTCCCTTAAGAGTCCTGATCGTCGAACGGAGATCTACGATCCTTCCTTTTTCGCATCGAACCCTAATATAAAATCATTTTTCGGCCGCCGTTCGTCGTTTACGCTTTCATACTCTCTGCAAATTTTTCTCTTTCCCTCCAAACTCTCTACACTTGGTTGTGTTTGTTGAATCTTTGCAGGTACAGATGGCAGTGTCGGTCGCCGCTCTTTCCAAAATGAAATTTGATACAGGTTTTGACATAGATATGAACTCCTTCGATGGCAGCGATTAGCGGTTCAAAGATATTCTAAATCTTTTCCGCGAATAGCAGTTAGTTCAGTTGATGGCCACCAGAATAAAGATTGCAGCAGATAAAGTAAAAGAATGAGTTTTTACTACCACCAATGAGAATGAAAATTCTATAGTCGGTACCATCAATGGAACTCAGGTACCAATGTCCCCCGCTCTTTTGACAGAAGTATTCGCCTTAAGTACTGGGAATGACTCCATTGATTTGTCTGGAGAGGAATATGATTCGTTGTTAGATCGAATGGGTCACTCTGCTGTGAACCCTAATAAACTGCTGAAAAAGAATTTATCAATTGAATTTCAATTTTTGGCTGATGTTGTTGGGAAAGTGCTTATGGCAAAGCACTCAGCTCATGATACAATCTCAAGGTATCAGTTATGCTTAATGGGAGCTTTAGTTGATAAGAAACATTTGGATTGGGGATCTATCTTCTTTAATTTGATCAAGAAGAAAATTAGCAAAAGCTGTGTCAGTTTGGGGAGGATTATAGGGGTTTACCTACATTACAGGTGCCCTGATCTACTGGTTTCAAGTGGGATGCACATCAATGCATCCAAAAGGCTCACATGTGACCTTTTCAGTAGGTGGGACAGGCAGATTATCAACCCCAACAGGGCTGCTGCAGCAACATCTGCTTCAGGCACAAGGACTGCCTCAGTCACTCCTCCTCAGGTCTCTGCCCCAGCAGAAGATTTGCCTGCTTCTCCTCCTCCTCCAGTTGTCTCTGACTCAGTCTCCACATCAACCACACAAGTCATATCAACCTCACCACTCATCTCAACCATAGCCATATCTTCCCCCATTATAATCTCATCACCTATTTCACCTCCTCCAGCCACTACCTCAGAACCATTCCACCCTCTGTACTACTATCCACCTGTCACCACTCCATCATTTCATCTTCTGGATGACTCCTTCATGGATAATTCTCCTCCCACTCCTCCTGAGATTCCATCTACATCTTCCTACCAACAACTTCTACAGGACATACTCTCTCAATTATCCTTCACCCCATCCTTTTCCTCTCCCATATCATCCATCTCCACTCCAGTAACATCAATCTCAACAATTCCTACTACTGAGCCATCCATCCCTATACCTCCTACCTCTACACCATCCATTCCATCAGTTCCAGCCAACATCATTCCAGCTACATCAACTCCTACCTCTACTCAAGCCCCTCTTGAGCATGTAGATCTTTCAGCTTTGGCAGACAGGTTGTATGAGCTGCTAGCCCCCAGGCTAACCTCATTGCTGGAGACCACCTTGGCTCCACTTCTGAAAAATGTTCAGGAGCTGTCTACCAGGCTATCTCCCTTCCTCTCCTCTTAGGCAATCCCTTTCTCTGGGTGCCTTGATCCAGTTTTCACTGAATCCAGGCAGGGGGAGATGCCTAATGAAGCTCTGGATTTGCCTGAGGCTGTTGAAGTTTCAGAACCTGCTCCAGTATTTATAGTGGATCTTCAGAGCCTGCTGTCAGTTTTTGATACTGTGTACTTCAATTCTCTACCAGTTCAA
The DNA here is from genome assembly GCA_039513925.1 of Platanthera zijinensis. Lineage (NCBI taxonomy): Eukaryota > Viridiplantae > Streptophyta > Magnoliopsida > Asparagales > Orchidaceae > Platanthera > Platanthera zijinensis. The sequence continues at coordinate 104,719,901 of CM077078.1, read as the reverse complement.
CAAGTTGAAGACCTTACTAAGGCCATTGTGCCTATTTTAGAATGTGATCCCAGCCTGATTTCATCATATGTCAACTCTTTCAAGGCTGAGGATGTTTTTGCTTCTATTTTTACTGCTGCTGTTGCTACTGCTGTTACATATATTGGATCGTCTGACATTGAAATGCTGTCTGTTGTTGCTGATGCTGCTGCTGTTGACGAACTTGCTACTTATCTGGAAGAACCTGAACCTGCTGCTCCAATTACTTCTGCTCCTATTACTGCTTCAATAAGTTGTGTTTCTGCTGCTGCTGTTGCTCCTGCTCTGACTCCTGAACAACTGAAACAACAAGAGAAGTACATCAAAAGCATTGATGATCTGTATTATAGACCCCAGAGCTCAGAAAGTGATCAGTTTCACACTGACTCTGATGACTCTTTTGGTACCATTGCAAAGAAAAGGAAGGCCAGAAGCAAGGCCATGATGAAGGTCCCTCCTGCTAAGGCCAAGGATGTTAATGATATACCCTACTATATTCTGCATGATTGCCAGATAACTGAACCATGGATGCAATATTCTAAAAACCAACTAAAGGCCATGAAGAAGAAAAGAAAGTTTGATAAGTATGAGAAAGGTTCATCCCAATTTCAGCCTCCTCCTCCTCCTCTAGATTCAGAATCAGGTGGAGGCTCAGCTTCTCTAACCTCTGCTCCAAAGCAAAGCCCCTCCCAATCTTCACAAAGATATCATCCTAGAGGGCAATATCAAAGGGGTTATCAGTCCAGAAGGGGACAATATAGAGGAAATCAAAGAGAACACAGATTTCAAGCAAGGGAAGGACAAAGACACATGGACTCAACTCAAGGTCCTTTCCCTTATAAACTCAGAGAAACTGTTGATACAAGAACTCCTACTGCTTCAGAAACTGTCAACAGATATGAGCCTGCAGTTCCTTTTGAAGATCCAGAGAACAATCCTTTATCTTGTACTGCTAGGATGAAAGAACTTGCTGCCTTAGATCAGTTGAAGAGGGCCAGAGAACAAGGGAAAGACACTTCCAACATTACTACCTTGTCAGATCAAAGAAAGGAAGAACTGGAAAGGTATGCATCAAGAAAATTCTTTGACCCAGTGGACTACATGAAACTGCATCCTGAGGCTGTGGTTCCCAGGCCAAGATCTCAAACCTCCTTAGGTGCAGATGATGATAGAAGGTCAAAGAAAGTAGCTCTAAATCCCAACAGGGAAATCTTATTTAAGAAGGAAAGTGAAAAGAAATGACATTTGTAAGCAGACAGTATACTCATTTTGAACATTTGCTGATATTCCATCTGATTGCTGCTATATTGCATGATCTGCTCTATTATGTTAGATTTTTGTTTTTATGTATGTTGATTTTGTATTTATTACTGAGTTCTGTAAATAGTAATCCTAACCCAAATAGGGGGAGATTGTTGGAACACCCTATTACTAATTTGGGCAAGGATCACTATGTTTTTAGGAAATCAGTTTGACCTAGATGTATAGTTGAAAAGGTCAACATTAGAATGTGTCTAGGGCTTAGAACTTAGGTTTGAAGCTGCCCCCAGGACCATTCATTGTTCAAGACTTAGAGGTGAGGAAAAGACAGTTTTTGTCGAGCTCAGGTCGACGAAACGTCGAACTCCGTTCGACGCTCTAATAGCTCAACTCTGTTAAATCATCGAACTCCGGTCGACGATCTTCGAGCTTAGATCGACGATCTGCCTTCAGCTTGTTTCCAAATCTCTAAGCTCAGGTCGACGATCGTAGAGCTCAGGTCGACGTTTTCTGTCTGATGTTCAATCCAATCTCTGAGCTCAGTTCGACGATCGTAGAGCTCAGATCGACGTTTTTCCTGAGAGATCGACGACTTTGAGGATTCAAATTCAGTCAGCTTTTGGAATGTTTTTCAAATTCTCTCAGCATTTATTTCAAGAGATCTGCTAGCCGTTTTCATTTATTCTGGAGCAAGTTTCAAGGGATTTATTAGAGAATGTTTATTGGACTTTCCTCCAGAAGACAAAATATTTATGGAAGACATTTATTGACTGCTAACGGCTATCTTGGACAGAGCATCTTCAGAGAATAAAACATCTTTCTTCTCTAGTCTGATACTCAATACAACAAGATACTACACAAGTATAGATAATCTACAACAGGAGAAAAAGAAAAAGAAATTCTCAGTACAGATTCACAGGATAGTGAGATCAACTAAGAAAAATCAAGTGATCAATCCTGAAGAATTAGTTGAATATTGGCATACTGAAAAGTGATCATAGCTTCAACATCAAGGACTCCAGACAATTCATATTTCAGCCTTTGCTGAAACCATCTTCTGCTGGAGATCTGAAGCTTTTGAAGACCTATCACCCTAGCAAAGCTCTCATCTCTGAACCATCTACATCTCAGGGGGAGCTTTGACAACACAATCAATCCACTAAGTCTTCTCTCAGTGATTGAGATAGAGAAGACAACTTCACCTCTTCCTTTTTCTTTTCCTGCTGTAAAAGGGTTATCAAAACGCCCTTCAAAAGTCTTGAATCTGGTTATGAGAGCCTTGTCAAAACTCAGTGGTGGCAAAACACCTGATCAAAAAATCTAGTTTGGTTTTTGAGCACCTTATCAAAAGCTCATTGGTGCCCAGGACACCTGATCAACTCATCCTGCAGTGGATTCCTACCAAGGGTGGTAGAAGAGTGGATGTACCCAGGTTTTTGGGGAACCACTATAGTTCCTTGTGTCTTCTGGTTTCTTGTACATATTTTTTGCTGTGTGCTGTGGTTTTTATTTTACTGCTTTAGTTTTATTTCTACATCAAAGCACCTTACACCTATACAAAAATTAAGCCTTTACTGTTGTGCAATTTTAAATTGTAAATTTACTTTAAAATACTCTATTCACCCCCCTCTAGAGTTAAGATAGATCTTACCCTCACTTTCACATGGCCATTAATGGCATTGAAGCAATGGCCCTCTCCCTCCACCATTTGTTTATTTTAAAAGCTTACTTAGGCCTAGATCAATCAGTTCCACATTTTCTCTAAAGGAATTGAGCTCTCTGGTAGTGAAGTTGCAGAGCACCCGAAAACTTAGAATCTGGCCATGGCGACTAGGCGATCGGCTAGGCTCCATCCCTCCCACAAGGTCTTGTTCTCCTCCTCTTTCTCAGTGGATAGATCCACATCTACTGGCCGCAAGGTTTGGGGCCAATTGGCCCTAGATTGGGTAGGAAAAAAGCTTGGATTTTACAAGCTTTTCATCCATGCCTAAACCCCTGTTTCGGCCACCTCCGGCCAGCCAACCACCATCAATCACCGTCCACCGCCTCAACGAAGATGGTGTTGGCACTGGCCGGCTGGGGAGGAGCTCAGGTGGTCGAGAAAACGCCTCTCAAATCGGCACAGGATGGGGAAATCTGAGCCATTGGCTCAAGGAAGAAGATGAAGGGAGGCCATCGATTCTTGATTTAAGATTAGTGCGCTGCCTTATTATTAAGAGTTTATTATTTCATTTTAATTTATTATCTGTCACACATTATGTAGTAGATAGATTTAACTATTAAAAATAATTGAAGGTCTTTTCTGGAAATATGGTTAACAACAAAGTTATAACTCTTGAAGTCTAGTTCATTGTAAAATTGGTTTCAACCAATTTGGGTCACTGGTTTGATCACCACACTCAATATGGTCCAGCCTATACATAGGCTTGGTCAGAGACTAGTTTGAGTGCCCATACTAAACCAGGTAGACAAATGCTTTGAAATTTGTACCATAGTCTAGTTATACATACTCACTCATCATGTCCAAAAATGATAATTTTTGGAAAATATTTTCCTATAGTATTTGTAAAAATTTAATAAACCATGTATGATTTGATTAAGAGGTCTAATGACCTCAAAACCATCCAAAATTTTGGTGGATGACCCTTAGGGTTATGATAGGTTACTGATAAAAATCTCAGCCCACTTGAGGCTGATTTGATTAGTTATTGAGGTAACAAGAATTTGGTCCCTTAATGGTAAATTATGGCAAAGGTTGTTTGATGGCTTGAGTGGCCAAACCACATCCAAAAGGGATGAAACTTGGGCCACTGCCTCAAAGTCTTCTAAAACACCCCCCTCAAGAGAATTTGAGTGGTTTGGGGCAGAGATGCCCTAAGACCCTTATGTAGGCCCTAGAGATGAGGTTTTGGGCCTAGAGAAGGACATGGGATAGTATGTCCATGGATGGTCTTGGATCTTGGTTGGTGAGTTCTTAGGGCAAAAATAGTCTCTAGAAAATGGTTTTAGGATTTTATGGAACCTACAACCTTTTTAAAATAATTATGGATAGTTAGGGCACTTGGGTATAATATTTAATTACATGCTCAAATGACTTTGGATACTCATGAAATTTAGGAAGTGATCTTAATTAGATGATATTGTTCCATAGAAATTTTATTGTTAATTTTGGATTGATAATTTTAGTACTTTATTCACAAACCCTTAGATTGATTCAATCACAAAATAATTATTTTAGAGTTATATGCTTACTGGAAAATTATGTAACTTGGTCAGGGAATATTTTATGGCATAATCATGCTCTTAGAATTTTTATGAATATATTGAAAGACTTGTAAAATAGGATCCTTCATAAGTGCCCATTTGTTGAATATTTAACATAATTCATTTATGTGACCAAATAGTGTTGGAAAATTATAATTCTTGTTAAGTAGCCTTTTCTCGTCATATTTATCATATAGTAAATTTCTTATAATTTTTGGAAGGTTGATTCTAATTTTCCCCTATTTATCTTAATATTGTGGTTATTTATCCAATAATTTATTTGATGGTCAAATCCACCTTAGAAAATTGGGATTATTGTTATTTACTGTTAGTTTGGTGTTAGTGGTTAATCATATTTTTTTCAAGACCATAATTAGTCAGAAAAGTGTACTTCGTGTTAAAAAGCATAGGTGGCCTGATTTTGCAGAAAATATAATAAATACCAAATAAAGTAGGAAAATTACAATCTTCTGGATTTATTCATAAAGTATCATGATATACCCCCAATATTAATCTAAGGTCATATGAATGATTATTTGGAGTATCACCTTTAATACACACCATGTAGCTCATTAGGTCTGCACATAATAAAACTGTAGAAATAAGGTAACATGTAGGCCTTGTATGAGAAGGTGAGATAGTTGGTGTACCTGGTTTGGTTGAGGATGAATAGGTCACCAATGGGAGACAGGTAGTGAGAGCCCGGTTGACTAGAGGCAAGATTATACTCGGGATTGACGGAGGATCGTCTTTCCCTAGAGAGAGTCTTAATACTCTTAGGTTAGTTCAAGTGTAATGCCAAGTGGGTTTGGACATGAGTAGTTACCAATAATAATAAGTACCTTGTGAAAGGGAGCTTTGAGCTTCAGCCCATCATAGTTCCTAGTGCCCTCGAGATCCCTTCACAGGGAATGCCCTGGGCAGTCCAAGGTTAACATTAAACCGTAAGAGTAAAATGTTAAAGAGTAATTAGAAATACAAGGACTTCACTTTCACTCACCCCAATGACTCGGGAAATTAGCCAGATTGAGTTGTCCGAGCGGTAGGCTCGGTGGTTGTGGAAATGGGCAAGTTAGTCGGCGAGCCGTATGCTCAGAAGGTAGTTGTAACAGACAGGTTAGTCTAGGGAGCCAATGGATCAGAAATTTATGGTTGCATGTGCATAAAGTGGTGGGTCTTTGGTATTTTACAGTCGTTCACACCGATGTTGATACGATGACTCGGCGGGTGTGGTTTACACTTATCCAAGAAAAAGATTGGAGATTGGTCAGCATAGTATGTGGTCACTCTGGTGTGTCCTTAGGAGGCATACGTAAGGGCTAGGTCTGGTAGTGTTAATACCCGCCTAGGAGTGGGGTGACCCAACCCACAGTCTCCATTGGCCACTACGGAGGCTCCTGGGAGTGAAGCTAGCTTCCAAAATCAGGGAACTAAAGGTCTGTGTGCATAAAGTCGTGTGTGTGTGTTGCACTTTCATGAATCATGACATAACATGTCACAACACACATACCTGCATAAAACCTGACACCCCATCGTATAAACTAGTATGGGATAACTTATACGATGGGAGTCTTGTAAAAGAACCCTTAACTTATAAGTTTGTATGTGCATTCATATAAGTTAAGGTTAATTATTTACCTATTACTTTTCTTCATGGTGCACCTTAATTTTTACCCCCTTTTCTGCTCTACTTGATATAGAACTACTAGTTTTAAATTATTATAAATTTTATACTGTATGATCTGCTAGCTTAGGACCACCATCACCTACTTTTGACTACTCTCCACCATCATAGCTTTCATATCATTCCTCCCGCATGATGCCTAGGAGCCACTAGGGGAGGGGTGGGGGAAATCAGGCTTAGTATTTTGACTAATGGTCGGTGGACCAAACATTTTAGAGGATTCAGATGGGAGATAGGGAGCAGTAGCAGGAGATGCAGCACCAGTAGAGTGCGGTGCACATGGAGGTGGGCCAGTCTAGTACGGGATCACCAGCTTCTGGCTCCGTGAGTGTTAGTTTTACTTAGCTTCCACGAGAGTGTTGTAGTGAGGTCATGATGTACCGGGCATGAGCCCGCTTTTATTTCTATTTTAGTACTTCTATCGTTATTATTCTGCTTCTATATCTTGTGGACTTTGCTGCGATTTTCATGCTCATTTATATATCTAATATGATTTGTGGACTTGACTTAATTGTCTCCTTTTATGTACTTCTGCTTCTTTGATGATCATTATTGTTGGCAAGATCGACATTTTGTAGTGGCGACCCTCCTGAGTGTCGGTGTCACCGCAAAATTTCGATTCTGGGCGTAAGACCCGGTAGCATAGCAAAAAAGGGTCTTACAAATTGGTATCAGAGGAAACCTCGATCCGAAGAGAAGAAGTCCACAAAACCCCAGGCCACCCTGCGCGAGCTTAGTTTGAGCACAAACTAACAGCGGAAGCAATGGTGTGTCCACTTTTTCATTTAAAAGTCCACTTTTTCATTAACTCCACATGTACATCAACTAACAATTTAAATTTTCCTTGTAGCCTTCGGCAAACCCTAACCCTCAATAGGGTACACCTCAGGCACAGAACATAGTTCCACCGCTGCCAGTTTCGACTCCGTTCCAGCAAACGGAGATGGGACAGACACTGATGGCCATCTTGGAGGCCTTCATGGCTCAGCAGGCTCCGGCTCCTCAGCCAAATCGTGGGGCTATTTTGCTGAGCGTATTCCGGGGGCTTTCAAATCCATCATACCTCGGGATGCAGTCAACATTCCATACAGAGGAGTGGCTGGACATTATCTACGAGATGCTGGCTGGAATTTGATGCCCGATAGAGAAGGCAGTAGCCTTGGCAGTTTCCTGCTTGGAGTTGCATGCGAAGAGATGGTAGAAGTCACTATTAGACACCACCTTTGCTGGAGTGGATTGCACGGGCATTACTTGGGAGGAGTTCAGAGCAGCTCTATTGGAGCATTTTGTACCATAGTCAGCGAGGGATGAGTTGGAAGATAGGTTCCTGCAGTTGAGGTAGGGAAACATGATAGTGTTGGAATTCTATCAGGAGTTCACACATCTAGCCCGCTTTGTGGACTCATATCAGCTGGACGACGCAGGCTACGCGAAGAGGTTATACAAGGCCTTCACGATGACATGAGGCAGACCCTCCTCTTCGTTTCTGACAGGAGCTTGGACATGATCATAGAGATGGATATGAAGCTGGAGGCAGACCAGCTTACAGTCCAGGGATGGAAGAGACCGGCTAATGACTCAGTGATTGGAGGCAGGAGAGATTAGCCCAGAGGTCGTGTCATAGGGGAAAGGAGGAATGGGGATCAACCATGCCAGGAGGACATGCATGAGTCGAGGAACCAGGTGGTGTTAGCTCCTCAGCCCTTGCAGATGCGGGAGATGCCAAGGGCACTGGAGGAGGAACTGACATGCTTCTAGTTCAACCAGCTGGGGCACATGCGGAGGAACTGGCCCATAAGGGAAGCACCCCCACCAGCACTTCAGGATGCCCCACCTGCACGGCAGTTTGGTGGTCGAGTACGCGACTGAGGACGTAGATTTCATGGTGTTCACCGTAGACAGGATAGATGGCATGTATATGCCTTGGATCTTGCTCAGCCCTGGAACCCGGAGCAGGTAATAACATGTACGCCGATGATTTAATGTTTCTTTTCTTTCTAGAGGCTAGATTATATGAATATAGAACTGTAGAATTAGGGAATAATCTGAAACTAGATATCTAAGAGAAAAAACTTAAATAACTCAAGGATAGTGATGGTTTATGGCAAGCCTGTCCACACCCTATTTGACACGGGAGCATCACATAATTTTGTCTCAGAGGAGTTTATCAGAGACCTGGACCAGATCGAGAGATTTGAGGGAGTCGTTAGGAGGGTGTGTCTCCCTAACGGGACGGAGATCCAGTCTACGACCAAGTGCGTTCTGGGATTGACCATTGATGGTGTAACCTTTGAGGCCCCAACAACGATCCTATGGATGCCAGATTTTGATCTCGTCCTGGGCATGACATGGCTCACCTAGAACCAAGCACAGATTGATTGCCCAGCAAGGAGGGTCATGCTGAGATACGACAACACTTACCCAACCTTTGAAGGTATTGTACCAGCTCTTCTACTCTCTTTTATTTGGGCTATCAAGCCCCATCTGCAGGGAGACAAGGTCTACCAGGTGTTGTTTGAGATGGCCGAGGCCAAGGATTCCATTGCTAGTATCCCAGTTGTGCGGGACTTTAATGACATATTTCTCTAGAAGTTGACAGGATTGCTGCCACATCGAGAGACGGATTTCAAGATACAGCTCGTACCGGGGGGCTAAGCCATTATCCAAAGCTCTTTATCAAATGGCCCCGAAGGAGTTGGTGGAGTTTTGAAGTTAGCTGCAGGATCTAGTGGAAGCCGGATTTTTCCGGCCATGATCTTCTCCATGGGGAGCTCCAGTACTGTTTGTGAAGAAGAAGGATGAGACACTCCGATTCTGCATTGACTATAGGGCACTGAATAGGTTGACGATCTGAAACACGTATCCTCTACCGATGATTGATGAGTTATTAGACCGGTTTGAGGGAGCTCACTGGTTTTCGAAGCTAGATCTGAGTTCAGGATACTACCAGCTACGGATTCAGGAGGAGGACTTCCCGAAGACCGCCTTTAGCAATAGATATGGGCTATATGAGTTCACCGTGATGCCCTTCGGGCTCACGAATGCACCATACACATTCATGAGTTGCATGAACTGGGTATTTGAGGCCTATCTGGACGTATTCATCATAATGTTTATTGACAACATCCTCATCTATTCGAGGACCGAGGAGGAGCATGCGTGTCACTTGGCACTGAATTTGGAGAGGCTCCGGGAGCACAGTCTGTATGCCAAGTTCAGCAAGTGTCAGTTTTGGCTGAAGGAGGTGGCTTTATTGGGCCATATTATCAGTGGAGCAGGACTAGCAGTAGACCCGACAAAGGTTCAGGCAGTACAGGATTGGACACCGCTGAAGATGGCCACTGATGTGAGGAGTTTCCTATGACTTGTCGGTTACTACCGGAAGTTCGTAGAGGGATTCTCCCGGATTGCACTCCCGCTCACATCTCTGATGAAGAAGGAGACGCTTTTTGTTTGGATGTCGTAATGTAAGGCTTCTTTCCAGGAGCTGAAGGGTCAGCTTACCTCAGATCCTATCCTTGCCCTTCCATCTGGGAAGGAAGGATTTCAGGTTTATACAAACATGTCATATCAGGGGATGGGTGTCGTTCTAATGTAGAACAAGCACGTGATAGCTTACGCCTCCTGCTAGTTGAAGAAACATGAGCTAAACTACCCAGTACATGACCTGGAGATGGAGCCGATTATCTTCGCTCTGAAGATATGGCGGCACTAACTCTACGGTGTCCACTGTGATATCTTCTCGGACCACAAGAATTTGAAGTGCATGGACATACAAAAAGAGCTGAACATCAGACAGAGACGCTGGGTAGAGTTTTTGTCAGACTATAAGTACACCATACACTATCATCCCAGGAAGGCAAACATGGTAGCAAACGCTCTGAGACGGAGAGCCACTTCATCAGGAGCAGGGCCTTAGCTAATGGCTATGGATCTGGTATAGATGTTGGAAGAGATGCAGATATCTCTCGTATCCGAGGATGATCCGGAGCTATATGAGGAGTACCTGGCATCAATGAACACTACTCAGGACATCCGGGATCGCATCACGGAAAGGTAGAGGCTGGATGCGAGGATGGAGCTGATTTTCAGGACCTTATAGTAAGGCACGACAGGGGATTACTCTATGAGAGATGGGCTGCTGTGATTTAGAGGCCGAGTTTATATACGGATAGGAGGCCGAATTCGGGAGGATATCATGACCAAGGCTCACTACAGCAGATATTCAGTGCACCCAGGGATCACAAAGATGGCAACGGATCTGAAGAGGACTATGTATTGGACGGGCATGAAAAAGGATATCATATACTTTGTGACTCATTGTGAGTCTTGCCAGCTTGTGAATAGTCCGACTGGATTATTGTAGCCACTTTCGGTGCCGGAATGGATGTTTGAGGATATAACCATGGAATTACGACATGGGCTACCTCGGTCTCATGCGGGGAATGATTCGATCTGGTTGATAGTCGATAGATTGACGAAGGTGGCCAGATTTATTTCAGTTAGAAAGGATGCTCAAGTCGGTGACCTGGTGCGGAGATTTGTGGAGCAGTTTGTCCACTACCATGGAGTGCCCAGGACGATCGTGTCAGATCGGGATGTATGGTTTACATCCAAGGAGTGGAGTCTGTCCAGGCTTACCCGGGCTCTCGTTTGATGTTCAGTACAACCTTCCACCCTCAAAAGAACGGGCAGACGGAGTGCACTAACTGGACACTGGAGGATCTTCTGTGCTTATGCATTTTAGACCGCGGAGAGACATGGGAGAGACTATTGTCGCTGATCGAGTTCTCCTACAACAACAGTCATCAGCCCAACATAGGAATGGACCCTTACAAGGCAATGCACGGACGGAAGTGCAGGACCCCACTATCTTGGATCCAGGATGAGGATCCAAAGGCACTGGGCTCGGAGTTCGTGGAAGACACAGATGCTCAGGTGAGATTGATCAGGGATAGGATGATGGAGGCCTAGAGTATACATGCCAAGTACTACAAAGCACGACATCATCAAGTGGAGTTCCAAGTGGGAGGCTAGGTTTTCTTGAAGATATGGCCGATGCATGGAGTCTTGCGGTTACGCGGGCAGAAGAAGCTCAGTCTGAGATACATGGGGTCTTGCAGAATCTTGGAGCGGATCGACCCCTTAACTTACAGACTAGAGCTGCCGCCGAAGTTAGCAGGATTGCATGACGCCTTCCACATCTCTTCACTTTGGAGGGCTCTACTATAGCTTGAGCAGCTGATTTCCACTACAGATGGCCTGGTGGCTTCTGATCAATCAGTCAGCATGGAGCCGGTCAGGATTGATGATGCAGTAGTATGGGTCTTACGATGCAAGAAGGTTCCACTGGTCAAGGTCCTGTGGAGAATCATGGGCAGAAGGAGTACACTTGGGAGCCATGGGACCTGATGCAGCAGAGGTACCCGGATCTCTTCGAGTCAGGTATACCTTTAATTTTCTAGGGATGTTATATACTTTTACTTAAGCAGAAATCCCGTAGGCCTAACCTTAATTTCGGGGACGAAAATTTTATTTTTATGTATTGGGATTTGTTACATCTCTCAAACAACTAGACCCCTAAGAGTGGTTTTGTCATGACTAGGTCATGACAAAACCCTAAGAAACCACAGAGGCCAAGTGAACAAAGGCATGAAAGTGGAAATCACCTTGGTTTGCCTATAACACAACCTCATCACCAAACCTAGGGTTTGACTTTAGGGCTTTAACTTGATTCCATGACTCCACCATAGCTTTCCCAACCCTAGGGGAGGCCAATGGGTCACTAAGGACCCATTGGGGCAACAAAAGTGGTCAAGTTGACCAAAGTCAACCCTAATCCTAAATAAGATCAAACTAACCTATATAGGGCCAGTTAACCTTCACTTAGCCAAATTGACCCCACCTACACCTTCCTAACCCTTAAAGGAGGTCAATGGGTCACCAAGGACCCATTGGGGTCAATTAAAGAGGTCAAGTTGACCAAAGTCAACTCTAGCCCTAAAATGGTCAAAGTGCCCTAATTAAAGGTCAAGTGCCCTCCAAGGTGCCAAACCAACCCTACCCAACTCTTCCTAGACCTTAGGGGAGGCCAATGGGTCACCAAGTACCCAATGGGGGCAATCCAAAAGGTCAATCTGACCTAAGTCAACTCAACCCTAGTTTAGGTCAAATCAACTCAAGTTGATCTAACCTAGCCCAATCCATTTGGGCTAACTCCAATTTGAGTGGCCCACTAGCCTCATGAGGTTTATATTTACATAATTAGCCATTCATTTTCTGGAAATAGTAACTAGGAGAGAGAAAGTTCCACTTTCCTTTAATGGAGGAGAGATAAAGTGAGGAGAAAGAGACCATTCATGGCTTCAAAGGCCAAAGGGCCTTCTCTCTTAATCTCCAATGGCTTGGTTCATCTCCCCCAGCAGTTCTGAGAAGATCAAGGGACTTTCCAGGCCATTTTAGTGGCTGGGTGCACTGAACCACCACTTGGCCGAAAACTTTCATCCATGATCATTAATGGTATTGAAGCCATGACCCTCCCCCCATTTGTTTATTTTAAAAGCTTCCTTCGGCCTAGAGCAATCGGTTCCACATTTCCCTGAAGGAATTAAGCTCTCTGGTAGTGCAGTTTCAGAGCACCCAAAAACTTAGAATCCGGCCATGACGACTAGGCGATCGGCTAGGCTCCATCCCTCCCAAAAGGTCCTATCCTCTTCCTCTTTCTCAATAGATAGATCCACATCTACTGGCCGCAAGGTTTGGGGCCAATTGGCCCTAGATAGAGTATGCCAAAATCTTGGCTTTTTCAAGCTTTTCATCCATGCCTAAACCCCTGTTCCAGCCACCTCCAGCCTGCCAACCACCTTCAATCGCCGCCACCACCTCAACGAAGATGGTGGTGGCACTGGCCGGCCGGGGAGGAGCTCAGGTGGCCGGGAATACGCCCCTCAAATCAGCCAAGGATTGGGCAATCTGAGTCGTTGTCTCAAGGAAGAAGATGACGGGATGCCGTCGATTCTAGCTTTAAGATTCGCGCATTGCCTTATTATTAAGAAAAATTCATTATCTGTCACACATTATACAGTAGTTAGATTTAATTATTAAAAATACTTAAAGGCTTTTCTTGAGAAATGGTTATCATCAAAGTTATAGCCCTTGAAGTCTAGTTTATTTTAAAATTGGTTTCAATCAATTTGGGTCACTGGTTTGATCACAACACTCAATATGGTGCAGCCTATACATAGGCTTGACCAAAGACTAATTTGAGTGCCCCCACTAGACTAGCTAGGAAAATGCGTTGAAATTTGGACCATACACTAGTCATATAGACTCACTCATCATGTCCAAAAATGGGAATTTTTGGAAAATATTTTCCTAGTCTCTGTAAAAACTTAATAAATCATGTATGATTTGATTAAGGGGTCTAATGACCTCAAAACCATCCAAAACTTTGGTGAATGACCCTTAGGGTTATGATAGGTCACTGGTAAAAATCTTAGCCCACTTGGGACTGATTTGATTATGTATTGATGTAACCAAAATTTGGTCCGTTAAGGGTAAATTAGGGCAAAGGTTGTTTGATGGCTTGAGTGGTCAAACCTCATCCAAAAGGGATGAAACTTGGGCCATTGCCTCAAAGTCTTCTAAAACACCCCCCTTAAGAGAATTTTAGTGGTTTGAGGTAGATATGCCCTAAAACCCTAATGTAGGCCCTAGAGATGAGGTTTGGGGCCTAGAGAAGGACATGGGATAGTATGTCCATAGATGGTCTTGAATCTTGGTTGGTGAATTCCTAGGGCAAAAATAGTCTCTGGAAAATGGTTTTAGGATTTTTCGGAACCTACACCCTCTTTAAAATAATTATGGATAGTTTAGGGCACTTGAGTCCAATATTTAATTACATACTCAAATGAATTTGGATACTCATGCAATTTAGGCAATGATCTTAATTAGATGATATTGTTCCATAAAAATTTTATCGTGAATTTTGGATTGATAATTTTATTACTTCATTCACAAACCCTAAGATTGATTCAATCACAAAATAATTATTTTAGAGTTATATGCCTACTAGAAAATTATGTAACTTGGTCAGGGAACATATTAGGACATAATAATGCTCTGGGAAGTTTTATGAATATATTGAAAGACTTGTCATATAGGATCCTTCATAAGTGCCCATTTTTTAAATATTTAACATAATTCATTTATGTGATCAAATGGTATTGGAAAATTATAATTCCTAGTTAGTAGTCTTTTATGGTCATCTTTATCATCTAGTAATTTTCTCATAATTTTTGGAAGGTTGATTCTAATTTTTCCCTATTTATCTTAATATTGTAGTTATTTATCCAATAATATTTTTGAAGGTCAAATCCACCTTAGAAAATTAGGATTTTTGGTATTTACTATTATTTTGATTTTAGTAGTTGATCATAATTTTTTCAAGACCATACTTAGTCAGAAAAATGTACTTGGTGTTCAAAAGCATAGGTGGCCTGATTTTGTAGAAAATATAATAAATACCAAATAAAGTAGGAAAAATTAAAATCTTCTGAATTTATTCATAAAGTATAATGATAGACCCCCAATACTAATCTTAGGCCATTTGGATGATTATTTGGAGTATAACCTTTCGTGCACACCATGTAGCTCATTAGGTCTGCACATAATAAAACTGTAGAAATAAGGTAACATGTAGGCCTTATATGGGAAGGTGAGATAGTTGGTGTACCTAGTTTGGTTGAGGAAGAATAAGGTCACCAATGGGAGGCAGGTAGTGAGAGCCTGGTTGACTAGAGGCAAGGTTGTACTCGGGAATGACGGAGGATCGTCTTTCCCTAGAGAAAGAGTCTAAATACTCTTAGGGTTAGTTCAAGTGTAATGCCAAGAGGGTTTGGACATGGGTAGTTACCAATAATAATAATTATCTTGTGAAAAGGAGCTTTGGTCTTCAGCACATCGTAGTTCCTATTGCCCTCGAGAGCCCTTCACAGGGAATGCCCTAGGCAGCCCAAGGTTAACTTTAAACCAAAAAAGTAAAATGTTAAAGAACAATTAGAAATACTAGGACTTCACTTTCACTCACACCGATGACTCAGGAGGTTAGCCTGATTGAGTTGTTCGAGCGGTAGGCTCGGTGGTTATGGAAATGAGCAAGTTAGCCCGACGAGCCGTAGGCTCAGAAGGTAGTTGTAACAGACAGGTTAGTCCGTGGAGCCAATTACTCAGAAATTCATGGTTGCATGTGCATAAAGTGACGGGTCTTCAGTATTTGACGGTCATTCACACTGAAGTCCATACGACGACTCGGCGGGCATGGTTTACACTTAACCAAGGAAAAGACGAACGGTCGGTCAGCAAAATACGTGGTGACTCTAGTGTGTCCTTCAGAGGCATACGTAAGGGCTAGGATTGGAAGTGTGAATACCTTCCTAGGAGTGGGGTGGCCCAACCCACTGTCTCCATTGGCCACTATGGAGGCTCCTGGGAGTGAAGCTAGCTTCTAAAATCGGGAAACTAAAGGTCTCTGCACATAAAGTCGTGTGTGTGTGTGTTGCATTTGCATGAATCATGGCATAACATGTCACAACACACATACCTGCATAAAACCTGACACCCCATCGTATAAACTAGTATGGGATAGCTTATACGAGGGAGTCTTGCAAAAGACCCCTTAACTTATAAGTTTGTATGTGCATTCATATAAGTTAAGGTTAATTATTTACCTATTACTTTTCTTCATTGTGCACCTTAATTTTTACCCCCTTTTCTACTCTACTTGATACAGAACTGTTACTTTAAATTATTGTAAATTTTATACTATATGATCTGCTAGCTTAGGACCACCGTCACCTGCTTTTGACTACTCTCCACCATCATAGCTTTCCTATCATTCATCCCGTACGGTACCCAGGAGCAACTGGGGGAGGGGTAGGGTAAATCAGGCTTAGTATTTTGACTAACGGTCGGTGGACCAAACATTTCAGGGGCTCCGGATGGGAGACAGGGAGCAGCAGCAGGAGATATGGCACCAGTGGAGTGTGGTGCACATGGAGGTGGGCTAATCTAGTACAGGAGCACCAGCTTCTGGCTCAGTGAGTGTTAGTTTTACTTAGCTTCCGCGAGAGTGTTGTAGTGAGCTCATGATGTACTGCGCATGAGCCCGCTTATATTTCTATTTCAGTACTTCTATCATTATTATTCTTCTTCTATATCATGTGGACTTTGCTGTGATTTTCATGCTCATTTATATATCTAATGTGATTTGTGGACTTGACTTAATTGTCTCCTTTTATGTACTTCTGCTTATTTGATGATCATTATTGTTGGCAGGATCAGTGTTTTGTAGTGGCGACCCTCCCGAGTGTCGGTGTCACCGTAAAATGGCGATTCTGGGTGTAAGACCCGATAGCGTAGCAAAAAAAAAGGTTCTTATACAGCCATCTCCCGCTTAGACAATTTCTTGTCTCAGCCTTGCTGAGAAAGCAGACTAGTCTTAGCGGAACCACAGTATCACATTTATCTGTCGGTGAGATAGAAGCCTATCTCAGCCCATCTGCCAAGACAAATTCAAATCTATCCATATACTTGGAGTGATCTATTTTTGGCAAAAATCTAAAAAAGCAGGATAGCCTTTTTTCCATTCTCAATTATGTGATGTCAAATCAACTAAAGAGCTGTTGCAGATTGGTGAGGCATATAAAATATATACTCTAGGTCAAGAAAAATGACGAAGAAGTGATGGATCATCACAAGAGCTTTTGCTTGGTGCTGTGAAGTGCTAGGGCTGCTGTTGAGAACTGGAAGTGCTGAGAAAGAGCTAAAGCTTTGCGCTTCTAGTAGTTGTTCCCAAATATGATCTAAGGAGAACAAGTTGAGTCCATCAGGGCTCAGAGGTTGATCTCCCCCTTCTACTGAAGATAGCAGATCGAGGTGAAGTAAGAGCTAAAGCTGAAGAGCAAATCTCCTGCCCTGTACTAGGACAACTTTTTGTTGTTCATTCTTAACAGAAGACCATAAAGCTGAAGGTTAAACTATTTAAAGTCTTTTGTTGTAAACTAAACAATATATCTCTATAAGAACATTTGTGTTCTGAGTGTGTAGGGCCTGAGTGCCTGCGATTATAGGGCTTGTGTGCCTGAGGTAGGGCTATCCTCCTAGCCTGGGTTGTAGGGCTTCTTGATAGGCCCGTGGTAGGTGACCTGGAGGGTCAATGAGCTTTAGGAGTAAAGCTTACTCTGAGTGTGTAGGCCAGTGGCCTGAGGTAGGGTTTGGAGGAAGCCTAAGAGATCTTGAGGGATCTGTGTTGCAAGCTCTTTGAGCTGAGATTAGAGATATTTATGTTGTTTAACACACAATTAGAAAGTGGGAGGGAGATTGGATGTACCCATACCTTGGGGAACCACTATAAATAATTATGTGTTTTGTGTGTTTGGTTGATCAAGCCTAAAACAATAGAGTAAAAATAAGAAAGTAATAAACAACTTATTCACCCATGCTTTAGATGATTTAGACTACTGTCCTGCTAACTATAAATTTATATCTCATGAATGTGATTTGATATTATCAAAAGAGGGAGTTTGTTGGAACTCATAGTCTGCATCTATTTAGTTTGACAATAACAAATCCCAAGTTGTATTTGAGCATACTTGTGTTGGGTATAGTGTGCAGGTTTACAGGTATAAAGAATGATATTTCCAATGTCTGTGACCTATGGCTGGGTGCTAGATCTACCACTAACGCTAGTGACGCAGGATTAAAGTTGAGCACAAGATGATTTATTATCGTGACCTACTGTCGGGTGCTAGCCCTACCGTCAGGCGCTATCTATTTCGAAACGACGAGAAGAAAGCGCTAGTGCCAAGTGCTAGCCCTACTGATGGGCGCTAGTGACGCAAGATTAAAGTTCAGCGCGAGATGATTCCTCTCTATGACCTACTGCCAGATGCTAGTCCTATCGTCAGGCGTTAGGCATTTCAAAATGATAAGAAAAAATCGCTACTTCCAGGTGTTATCCTTACCGCGCAATGATATCCAAAAGCGGCGAAATAATATTTTAGTATTTTTTTCCCTAATTTAATAGACATCTTGCGAAACCGCGTGAAAAAGACCTACTATCGGGCGTTAGTGTTACCGTTGGCGGTAGCTTATTTAAAAAAAAGAAACTATAAAAGCGCGTGTTTCTTTTTTTAGGAGATAATGAAAGTTTTTGTTTCAAGAGTAGCTATATACCTAGAGGGGGGAGGGGAATAGGTTTTCTAGTCTTTATGACTACTTATTAATTTGGTGTGTTGAGAGTTAGATTATTGAGTTGGCTTTTAAGAACCCAGATCAGCACACAAGTATTTATAGTGGTTCCCCAAGGTATAAGTATATCCACTTTCCCTCCCACCTTTCTAATAGTAAGTTAGACAAGAAAATCTTCTCCAAAACTCTGCTCAAAGAGCTTACAACATAGATCCCACAGGATCTATCAGGCTATCTCTAAGCCCTACCTCAGGCCTAGGCCCAACCCACTCAGACTAAACTTTACTCCTATAACTCAGTGATCCTCCAGATCACCTACCTCAGGATTAACAAAAAGCCCTATAACTCAGGCTAGAAGGATAGACCCACACTCAGATATATTATATCTCCTACCTCAAATCTGACTCAAATCCTACCTCAGATTCTCAACAGAATCCTACAACTCAGCCTTTATATTTTAGTCTTACAACTCAGATCAATACAGATCCAACATAAAGAGTAAGTTGTTGTTGATGATTCACTCCAGAGAAAGTGACCTCTGAGCCTTCTTCCTAGACTGAGTGAACTCAACCCTGACTTATTCATAGCACCAAGAAAGTAGATCTTCAGTAAGTTTCCTCTTGTGCTGAGAAGATAACTACATAGCCCTGTACCTTCAAGCCTTTGATATAATAGTTGATTATAGTGGCCTTGAAGATGAATAACAACTTGAAGTAGCTCTGCAACTTCTTCTTGTTCAAAAAAAAGTTTTTGATCTTGCAGTTGAAGACAAATTAATTCTCCAGTTCTTTATTTCTTCAACATACAACCTCTGTCTGTGGTTCACAGACTTGCTGTAAGAATGAGTTCCCAGAAATCTTCAACTTAGTCGAGAGGAAGAAGATGACCAAAAAGCTTATTTTGATTTCTCGAAAAATGTCCTTTTATTACTCGTCGTTCAACGACTCTATATGCAGTATGGACTGGCTGGAATTGGTAACTGAAATATATCTTTTGTATTTACTGTTGTACTAAAGGCATACGACACCTTTTGTCATCTAGCGACTATTCCGACAATATTTGAATTATTGATGGCGTTATCATGACTCAACGTTTGTGGACTTGACAATTTCCAGACAATCTGCATAGGCATTGAGTGAGGCCATAAGACTCAATAGAGAAATACTTAGCAGAAAGTTTAGCAGCTTGAGGCATTGAGTGCACCTTCATCTCTCAACACATTTTGACTTATTCTGACTAACTGATGAGGAGTTGAGTGAGCCTTCATCACTCAACGCATTTTGACTTGACATAAATCTGTTAGTTAAAGGCGTTGAGTGAAGCTTTATCACTCAACACCTTTGAACTCTACTGAATGACAGATGAGGTGTTGAGTGATCCTTCTCCACTAAATGCTTCTATACTTGGGCAAATATCCTCCTGAGTAGGCATTGAGTGAACTGCCTTTACTCAACGTTTCTGTACTTAGCCAGATTTCTCTTCAGCAACATTGTGGCTTTGATTTCTTGAAGTTCTGTCAATGCTTTTAGCCTTTTGGCATTGAGTGAACTTCCTTCACTCAACGCTTATGGACTTAGCCAGTTTTTTATTTTTCCAGCATCTTGTTTTGAGTCCAACCACCAATGTGACCCTGACAACCTGTCTAATCAAAGAGCACTAGAAAACCTACATATAATAAACTTAGAGCATGCATCCAATATATTCATATGTATACCATTGACCTGTGGGCCTTCTTCAAATCTAGGTCATTGTGATCAATGGACCCAACAATCTCTCACTATTTGTAGAAGTCGGAACCTTAGTCAATGATATACACTGCCATATGAATAGACAAACTTTCACAACAAACAAGAGCAATAAGCAGCACAGAGACTTACTAAGATTATCACAACAAAAATGATAAATATAAATAAACAGTGTGCCTATAACAAAGATCATTTCCTAAAGCCCATAGAGAATGCAAAAACATTTCATGTTTCAGGTTCCTTGATAATTATCCCCCTATTGGGTTTCTTTACAACTTTTTCACCGACTTCAGTCTTCTTCTGCTTCTATCTCTCAAAGTAACTGTAGGGCTTTGGGAAGTATTTGCTGGGCTCAAGAACATCTGGTGGCACTGCATGTCTTCTTATCTCTCCTAAACTTTCACCTGTCCTCTTCATTCCTTTCTAATTTAGCTCATTCTAGGGAGCTATACAACTTTCCCCTTTTAGTTTTATTTTCTTTGATTTGATCCCAGGCAAACAAGATGATAGTCTTTGATTGAGGACTCCATTTTCAAAGTCTGGCCTGGTCACCATCTCTTCTCTGTACCTTTTTTTGCTGAGCCTGATCTCTTCCTTTTCTTCAATAATAGACTTGCCTTTGGCTCTTGTTATCTGATCAGCAGTGGGTCTGGAGGTAGTAATTTCAGCAACAGTAAAGGGTTTAGTCCACTGAGTAACAACTTGATCACCATACAGATCATCACCATATTATTCATCTTGCTGATTAACATACTGTACATCATACTGATTTCCATTTGTTTGTCCTCCTAGAATAGGAGCAGATAAAATGTTATCATATAAATATTAATCAAGCCCCAATGAACCTCTGATTATATTAGTAACCCAAAGAGTATTCTCAGTGATGAATTTGATCATTGTCTTCTCCCCCTTTATGTCTTCTCAACTAAAAATTACAGTCAGGGAGTTCTTAGCTATAGAGAGTCTTTCATCCATAAAATTGACTCCCTTAGTAAATGATTTTTGACCTCTAACAGGTGATCACCAAGGTATTGAGTACAAGCATCCATTCTCCTCTCCAGTGTTGTCTTGTGATTTTCCATTAAGATTTTCTGCACTTCATGTACCATTTTCATGTAGTTAGTTGTGATGTTTTGATTTTCTATGATATCAAGTTGCTTTTTCCAGATTTCCTCAAACTTGCTTTCAGTGTAAGTTACAGCTGGGGCACCTCTCATGAAGAATGAAACTGTGTTTGCCTTCAGTAGATTTACCTCAAATCTGATGGACTATATCTCTGTAGACAAATCCTTCCTCGTCACTTTGATTGAATCATCAATAAAATGTTCAAGTTGTCTCCTCTGATCATCCAGTAGACCTTTCAATTGTGCCAGGAATGTTGATGACATTTGATCAGCTTGATGAGATGTCCCTTCATCACAGACATCCTCTTTCCTTGTTTATACTCTTATCTCTAAGTCAGCTCTCATGTATTCAGAAGAGTGAACAATAGCTTCACTCTTTGGCTCATCAACAGCAAGTTGACTATCCTCAGAGATATCAATGACTTTTTTTAGTTGTTTGAGCATGGAGCTCTGTTGGAATCTCCCCTTCAATCACTACATTCCCCATTGGAGTTGGCTGCTCTGTATTAACTATGGCTGGAGTATCTTCAATCCCTATATTAAGAAGTTTCTCCCCCCAACTTGAGGACAGAAGAGTATGACCTCAGGACCTTCTGGAGTTTCATCAATCCTATTTTGCAGATTTTCAATGAAGGCATCAAGCTGTTCTTGAACTGATTGAACTATATCTCTCATAGTAGGTGCAAGCATCTAGGAAGTCTCCCCCTCAATGTCTGCACAGATCATGTTCATAATACCTTCAGTTACTTGTTCAGCTACCTCTACAAGGATGTTTTCAGATTGTGAGCCACTGACTTGGATAGTCTTAGCTACAGGTTTAGTGGATATTAAAACCTGAGCACTTATATCTCTTCTTGTTTTCTTAGTAGAATCAGACATCCGAGGATCATGCGGCTTTTCCTCACTGCTCTCAGAAAATCTGCTTCCAATACTTTCCTTTGAGATCATGACTATTTTATTTTTCTTACTAGTAGATTTCTGATGTGGGAGTAGCACTCTGTCCCACATGTAAAACATCTTAAAATCCATTCTTCTTATATGATGAATTTTTGCTCCTAACCTCACATTGAGGATCCCTGGAACAGACACATAGAGATATAGGGACAAAATTCTCCCTATATTAGGTTCTGGCATACAATCCACCACTCTATAAAATAGTACCTTTCCCTAGTCAGTCTTTTTGGATAGAACTATCCTTGCCATTACTTCAAACATCTTCTTATAGATCTTGTCATGGGTCCCAGTTTTGCACAGTAGTGCCTTTTAGATAACACCTGCTAGGAATTTTCCTTTGAGATTCATGTCCTTCCTAAGAATGGATCTAGTGATGTATTTTGATAGTCCACACCACTTGAGGGCGGATTTCACATCATCCTGGTACATGTCATATTCTTCATCTAATTGATTGAATTTGGGCAGATTCAGTGCTTTGCTCAGTCGTCTGGATGTGATCTTTATCTTTTGTCCACTAATAGATGACTTGATTTTCATGGAGGATGAGTCGATAGTGGCATTCATATAGAATTCAAGAACTTAACGCTTCTATATCGATATGGGATTGAATAGAAAAAACTCTAGGTCACCGAACTGTAGTAAGTGGAGAATGAGATGAACTTCTTCTGGAGCATCCTTGAATCCATTTCAAACCAACTCTGAACCCTCTAAAAGGAAATCCTTTCCTTTTGGGGTCATTTAGCCTTTGAGTTTATGGAGTTTTGCACGAGCTTTCAGTGCAGGGAGGTAGAGAGTCGAGAAGGGTTAGGACTAGTGTATTTTATTCTAAGCACACAACCTTCTATTTATAATTACCTCTTATTTGAGAATATGAAGAGGCGCGTAGATGTCTTGATAATCATGAGGAGATTAATGACTCTGATTTATCCCATAAGATAGCCATAATCAAAAGTCCCTAGGAGAATTCGTTGAGTGGACTCGACGCACTCGACGCTCTCGATGCCTGAAGTTGTCTTAGCGCACTCGATTCCTGGACACTTGGACTCAGCGCACTCGATGCCTGATGATTTCTGAGTGCACTCGATGCCTGAACACTTAGACTCAGTGTATTCGACGTTTGGACACTTAGTCCATATCTTCTTTGATAACCTGCAAGGATCAATACTGCGACATATATGCATGAAGAGATGCTGAAGCTATACTAAGTTCAACATGCCCAATTAAAATTTGAAGGTGTTAAATTTGGATTCATCTAGTGGCTTAGTGAAAATGTCAGCCACCTGTTTGTCTGTGAGGACAAACTCAAAACAAATGTCTTCTTTTTATACATGCTCCCTAATAAAATGATATCTAATCTCTATGTGTTTAGTCCTACCGTAAGACACATGATTCCTAACAATAGAGATTGCACTAGAAGAATCACAAAATATTAGAGTTCTATTTATCTTGATATTATAGTCTTTGAGTTATGCTGGATCTATAGTAGTTGTGTACATCAACTTCCAGCTGAGATATACTCTGATTCAGCTGTTGAGATGACAACACTTGTTTGCTTCTTAGTGCTCCAAAAGATAAGTCTTCTTCCTAGAAATTGACAGGTGCCTGAGGTTCTTTTCTTGTCTTCCCTACAACCTACAAAGTCTGCATCTGAATACCCAATTAGTTCATAGTCATTATTCCTATGGTATAAAAGGACAAGATTAGACGTCCCTTTAAGATATCTCAGAATTCTTTTTACAGTAGAATAATGAGACTCCTTAGGGATAGTCTGATATCTAACACAAATACATGTAGCATACATGATGTTTGGCCTACTAGCAGTTAGGTAGAGGAGGGAGCCAATTATGCATTTATACAAGGTTTCATCAATAGGTTCCCAAGTCTCATCCTTGTCTATTGACACATTTGACCACATATGAGTTTTTATTATGGAGGCACTCTCCATTCCAAACTTTTTAATTAACTCCTTGGTAAACTTAGACTGAGAGATGGATAGACCATCCTCTAACTGTCTAACTTGGAGGCCCAAGAAGTACTTGAGTTCACCTATACTATTCATCTCAAATTGCCCTTGCTTAAGTTTAGCAAACTTTTTACAGAGACCATCATCACTATACCCAAAAATTATGTTATCTACATAAATTTGGATTAGAATGATCTTACCCTTAACTTTCCTAAGCAATAATATTTTGTCTATCTTTCCCTTTGAGAATTTGTTCTCAATGAGAAAGCTAGACAATGTTTCAATATACCATGCCCTAGAGACTTGCTTCAGCCAATATAAAGCCTTTATAAGCTTAATTACATAATCAGGAAAGTTAGAGTTAACAAAACCTGTGGGTTGCTCAACATAGACCTCTTTTTTAGGTCACCATTTGAGAGAAGCTGACTTAACATCCATTTGGTTGACCTTGAATGCTTTGTGTGCAGTATATGCAAGGAATAGTCTTATTGCTTCAAATCTAGTTACTGGTGCAAAGGTTTGATCAAAGCCAATACCTTCCTCTTATCTTTATCCCTTATCAACCAAAGTATTCTTTTTTGCAGATAGAGAGCTTCATGGAGCTCAACTCCTTGTGGTTCTCACCTGAACCCATGAAGTTAATCTTTAGCTACTCTTAGAGATATGTTCAGACTATTAAGTCCTTTTTGAACAATCACCTCCCTCTGATACCACATGAAAATCTTTGTTTCAAGAGTAGTTATACACCTAGAGGGGGGGGGGGGGTAGGTTTTCTAGTCTTTATGACTACTTATTAATTTGGTCTATTGAGAGTTAGATTAATAAGTTTTCTTTCAAGAACATAGATCAACACACTGGTATTTATAGTGGTTCTCCAAGGTATGTATACATCCACTTTTCCTCCCACCTTTCTAACAGTGAGTTAAACAAGGCAATCTTCTCAGAAAACTTGTCTCAAAGAGCTTACAACACAAATCTCACAAGATCTCTCAAGCTATCTCCAATCTTTACCTCGGGCCTAGTCCTTACCCACTCATAGTAAACTTTACTCCTACAACTCAGTAATCCTCCAGATCACCTACCTCAAGCTTAACAAAAAATCCTACAACTCAGGCTAGAAGGATAGCCATACACTCAGAGATATTATATCTCCTACCTCAGATCTGACTCATATCTTACCTCAGATTCTCAACATAGTCCTACAACTTAGCCTTTATATTTTAGGTTTATAACTCAGATCAATACAGATCCTACAGGAAGAGTAAGTTGTTGTTGATGATTTACTCCAGAGAAAGTAACCTCTGAGCCTTCTTCCTGGACTGAGTGAACTCAGTCCTAACTTCTTCACAACACCAAGAATGTTGATCTTCAGGAAATTTCAGCTTGCGCTGAGAACATAACAACGGAGCCATGTACCTTCAAGCCTTTGATGTAATAGTTTGTTGGAACCTAATTACTAATTTGGGCTAGGATTACTATTAGGATATTTAGTTTGACCCATTTTGTATAGTCTAGGGTCATAGGTTTATTTCCAGGGTCATTTTCTCAGAAGAAATCCAGCAGAATAAAGTTCGACAAAAGCAGAGCTGCGTTCGATGAATCAGAGTCTTAACTCTGAGTTTAGCTCGACGAACTTTGAGCTCCGGTCAATGAACTCCGATCTATACTCAGAAACTCAGCTCGACGAAAGTCAAGCTCAGCTCGACAAACTTTGAGCTCAGGTCAATAAATAAGAAGATTCAGTTCGACAAACTCCAGGCTCAGGTCGATGAAATGCTTGTTGAGTTCGACTAATTCTTTGCAATGCTTCAGTCAGTTTTATTTACAGAAGGCAGAATAGTTTCAGGCTTAATTTCAGGCTGATTATATTCTCAAGGCAGAATAATTTAATGGATTAATTACAGACAGCTATGACTCTGATATTTAATGCCAAATATTCAACCGAATATAACTATTTAGAGGCAACATTAAATATGGATTTATCACAGTGTTATTAAGCTAATCAATTTCCAAGGCAGTTACCATTCTCAAATGTTTTTGAATTTCTTTAATTCAAATGTTTGAATTCTTCACAGCATTTTATATATATGTTCAGAAGATTGCTGCCTCAAGGTTACTCAGTTAAATTTACAGACTTAGATATACTGAATTAGAGACTTGCAGATCAACATATATTCTTACAGAATTAGATCTTAAATCTCTGCTTGTGTAAAGTCTTCATCTCTCAGATACAAGATGGCCTACATCCTGAAGAAAAGACTCCCTCTCTTGATGATAAACTCTACTCAAATTAGGGAGAGCTTTCTGCTTCAACATCCACTAGTCTTATTAGAGATTCTTGATAGAGAAGACATCATCACTTTTTTGTTTATTTTCATAAATTGTGTACATGGTTCTTAACTCCCTTCAAAAGTTATCTTTTGGTTTCTAAGTCTCCTGATCAAAATACTTAACTTGGTTTTTGGGAACTAGATCAAAAGATCAAAGGGTTGCTAGATCTCCCTTAGAAAAATAGATTTTGTGGTGGCAGGGCACCTGAGCAAAAACCTGTGGTGGCAGGGAACCTGATCAAAAACCTGTAGTGGATTCCTACCAGGGTGGTAGAAGAGTAGATGTACCCAGATTTATTAGGGAACCACTATAAATTTGCTTGTATCATCAGTGATTGTTATTCATTTTATTTGTGTACTGTGATTGCATCTTTATATATATACATATATATCACTTAATTTAAGTCTGCTATAAAAATAAATTAAAGTTTTTAAAATACACTATTCACCCCCTCTAGTGTAAAGTAGATCTATCACTCACTTTCAATTGGTATCAGAGGGAAGGTTCTTTTGTTTCACAGGCTAACACCTGAACCATAAGATCTGGTAGATTTTATTTTTACCTAAAAATTTATCATGGCAAAGAATAAGGAATATTCAAGCACTAGACCTCTTGTGTGCAATCTAAATAAGTTTGCACTATGGAAGGCAAGGATTAGGCTTTATATGAACTCTATTGATGAAGATATCTATAACTCCATCTTGACAGGTCCACCTCTACCAGTGACAACAACAAGTGCAAGTGTTATACCACCTCTAGAATGGACAGAAACACAGAATAAAGCAAAGATTACTGATACCAAATCTATGAACATCTTAACTCAAACAATGTCAGATGATATTTTCCAGAAGGTTGATGAATGCTCTTCAGCAAGGGACATATGAAACTCCCCTAACACAATGGTTGCTGGATCTGCTGATGAAAGAAAGGACAAAGATCCCACTTGATCTCTCAATATGAGAATTTCAAGAAGGGAGAATCTGTATCAGTTACTGAGGTGTACACAAGACTCAGTCTCATTATCAATGATCTAAAAACCTTACAGAAGGACATCACATTGACAGAAGTAAATGATAAGATCCTCATGTGTTTCCCAAGCACATGGGAATCAAGTATCTAGTCAATCAAAGAAGCCAGAAGTTTAAATGAGATTACAACAAAGACCCTGTTGGGCAAGCTCAAATCTTATGAGCAGCTCATCAGAACCAGAGAAGTTGAACATAAGTTTTTATGCCCAGTAAGGAAAGAGAAAAGTTTTGCTTTCCAAGCTACTGAGGAAGAAGAAAAATCTCCAGGGAATGAAGATCTTATATTTCTCTTGGCTAAGAGATTCTATAAAATGTCAAGGAAAGACTTTAGGAGAAGATCTTCCAGAAATGAAGACAAACCAAGGTATGATAGGACACCAACTAAAGAAATTATGTGTTATGGTTGCAGGAAGCCATGACACATTCTTCTAGAGTGTCCTGATAATCAAAAGAAGGACAAGAAGAAAGAAAAAGACTCTAAGAAGAACTTCAACAAACCTTCTTCCAGTAAACACAAGAAGAAGGAGATAGGATTTGTTGCTGAAACTTGGAGTGATACAGAATTCGAATCTTCATCTAGCACAAGTGAAGATGAAGAAGAAGCAAAGGCTAAGGAATTCTACTTGATGACAATCAATGCATCATGCAGCAATTCTGAGTCTGAATCAGAATCTAAAGAAGATCAGGTAATCTTCTCATTTGATTTTTCTTCAAATCAATTTAAAACAAATTTTTAACTATTATGTAATGACTTAATAAAATCTGAGAAGAAAATAAAACTTCTTAGAGACAAACTAATTGAAATGAACAACTTGTCTTCTGAAAATACTAAACTTAAGGAAGACTTGAAAATTATTAAGGAACAAATAGTTTTATTAGAAAATAAATTATCTGAGACAAAGAAGTTTGAAGAATCCCTTAATGGGAGAAGCATCAAACAGATGAATATCATAAGCAAAGTCAATGCCAGGCTGAATGGTAAACTAGGCTTGAGAGCTTCATCAAGTCAACTTCATCTTGTGTAGAAAAATATTTTAACCAAACCTATTAAATTTATCTCTGAAAAAGGAAAAGAGAAATTAGAAAATTTAGAAAAAGCTACTGGGGTTTCACAAAAGAACAAGACTAAACAAACTAAAGATTTTCATAAAAATTATGTCCAACAAAATTCGTCGAACCAAGATTGACGAAATCAGTATTATTCATGGAACGACGATCGACGAACTCTGAACCAAGAATTTGGGTATAACAACTCAAAAACTGGTGCTCGACGAAATCAATATGATTCGTCGAATAGAGATCGATGAACGTGGAATGCAGAAAATGAATACTATCATTCTATGAATCGAGCTCGACGAAATCAGCACTATTCATCGAACGAAGCAGAATGAAATAATTCTAATCCGTCGAACCCAAATTTTCATAACAGAAATTTTATTACTTTTCAACAATATAATCAAACACAGAATTTTAAGAATCATTTTACTCAGTGGATAATTCCTCCAAGAAGATATCATCCTTTGGGCTATAAAGAACAACCTGAATATTCTTTTATTTCTACTGATTATATCAAGAAAGTAAGACCCAAGGTAACCTGGGTCAAAAACATCTAATTTGTTTCATGCAGTGAAAGAACTATCTTACCATAGAGGAATAGTGGTATCTGGATTGTGGTTGCTCAAAATATATGACAGGATGCAAAGAAAATCTAAAAGATTTTAAAGCTAAGCTTGGACCTAAAGTAATCTTTGGAGACTCCAGTTGTGGATAAACAGAAGGCTATGACAATGTCAAAGTTGGAGTAGTTACCTTCAGGAAGGTAGCTTATGTGAATGGTCTCAAGCATAACCTCATATCCATAAGTCAGTTATGTGATGAAGGTTATCAGGTATCTTTTAATAAGTCATCATGTGTTGGGGCTGCGGTCCGGAATCGCCCCCGCGCTGCGGTGCTATGCGGTAATGGCTTAACTGGCTGCCCCGTGGATCCGCCCGAGGACCTTTGATATAAAGATTAGTGGCGCCGTCCTCCAACATTCCGGGCTTTTGGTGCGAGTGGTTGCGCTAAGTCCTCTCAATTGGTATCAGAGGGGGTCGCGGGTTCGAAACCCCGGGGTCGTTTCCGGGGGGGGATTGTTGGGGCTGCGGTCCGGAATCGCCCCCGCACTGCGGTGCTATGCGGTAATGGCTTAACTGGCTGCCCCGTGGATCCGCCCGAGGACCTTTGATATAAAGATTAGTGGCGCCGTCCTCCAACAGTCCGGGCTTTTGGTGCGAGTGGTTGCGCTAAGTCCTCTCATCATGTTTTATTACTTCAGGTAAAAACAAAATTGTTTTAATTGGAAATAGACAAGGTAACATTTACTTAGTTATTTTTAATTCTGCTAATTCAAAAATTATCATGTTTAATCATATCAATAAAATAAATGATTTATGACATAAAAGATTAGGACATGTAAACCTTAGGAGTATTACTAAACTCTCTAAGGACAACCTTGTTAGAGGACTACCTTCTGGTTCTTACAAGAAGGAAGGACTCTACAGGGCTTATCAATTAGGCAAACAAACTAAAAAATAGTTTTAAATCTATTTCTAAAAGTGATTAACCCAGCATTTTTTATTTGTTACATATGGACCTTTTTGGACCTATTGCAGTACAAAGTTTGGGAGGAAAGTTATATACCTTAGTTATTGTAGATGATTTCTCTAGATTCACTTGGGTATTCTTTCTGAGAAACAAGTCAGATAACTTTAAAGTTCTTACAGATTTTCTTAAGAGCAGCAAGACTGAGTACTCTACTTAGATTGTATTGATCAGAAGTGATCATGACACTGAGTTTGAATCTCTTTTGATGCAAGAATTCTGTGAGAATGAAGGTATCAGGCATTATTTTTCTGCTCCTAGAACTCCTCAACAAAATAGGGTAGCTGAAAGGAAAAATAGAACCCTAATTGAATCTGCTGGTACATTACTTGCAGATGCTCACTTGCCCCTATCCTTTTGGGCTGAGGCAATAAGCACAACAAACTATGTCCTTAACAGAAGTCTAATACATAAACTTAAGGGTAAGACTCCCTATGAATTACTTAAATCTAAGAAACCTAAAGTAAATTATTTTAAAGTTTTTGGTTGCAAGTGTTACATTCATAACAATAATAAGAAACATCTAAGAAAATTTGAAGTCAAAGATGCAGAAGGAATTTTCCTTAGATATTCTCAAGTCAGCAAGGCGTATAGGGTTTATAACAAATCTACTCTTTAAATGGAAGAATCTGTACATATAACTTTTAATGAGACTAATATGTTTTACAAGGAGAGAAATATCTCTACCATAGAATCTTTTCAGGTACAAAATCTGTGTGAGAAAGTGGATGATTTAATCCTAACAAAAGATGATACATTACATCCTTCTCAATAGATTGCTGTTGATGACAGTGATGAAGAAAATCATGAGATTTATGCTGAAAATATTGTGGCAAATGAAATTCTTATAGAGGAATTAGCACCACAAACAGATAAACAACCAAGTCTACATGTTGATCTTGTCACACTTTGGGATCACCCTAGATCTCAAGTGATTGGAGACATATCAACTGGTGTTCAAATAAGGTATCAATTGAATCAAGATCAGATGCATGGTTATTTTATTTCTCAGATTGAACCTTAATCCATCAAAGATGTAGAACAAGATCCCCACTAGATCATTGCAATGCAAGAGGAACTCAATCAATTTTAGAGATGTAAAGTTTGGGGCTTAGTTCCAAGACCCAAAGACTATCCAGTCATTGGAACAAAATGTGTCTTTAGGAATAAGCTGGATGCTCAAGGAATTATTATAAGAAATAAAGCAAGATTGGTAGTTCAAGGATATTCATAGGAGGAAGGCATAAACTATGACCAGACATTTGCTCCTGTTGCAAGATTGGAGGCTATCATGATCTTTCCTGCATATGCAACATTCAAGAAATACACGGCATATCAGATGGATGTGAAGAGTGCCTTTCTAAATGGAGAGCTCAAAGAAGAAGATTATGTTGAACAACCACCAAGTTTTACCTCTCCAACTCACTCTTCTTATATTTTTAGACTTAACAAAGCTCTTTATGGTCTTAAACAAGCTCCAAGAGCTTAGTATAAGACTTTTGCTAGTTTTATTTTAGAGAATAAATTCAGTAGGGGCATAGTAGATAGAATATTATTCTATAGACATCATAAATCTGAAATTTTACTAGTTCAAATATATGTAGATGACATAATATTTGGTTCTACTGATCCCAAGCTATGCAAAAGGTTTTCTTACCTAATACATTCTAAGTTTGAATGTGTAGCATGGGTGAACTATCCTACTTCCTTGGTTTATAAGTGAAGCAAACTCCTGATGGTATTTTTATATCCCAATCTAAATATACTAAAGATCTAATTAAAAGATTTGGGATGTCAGATGCCTCAGCTATGAAAACACCCATGCCCTCTAATACTGTTGTTGATAATGATGAACAAGGCAAACTTGTTGATCAGAAAATATATAGGAATATCATTGGGTCCTTATTATACTTAACAGCTAGTAGACCAGACATAATGTTTGCTACCTGTATTTGTGCTAGGTTTCAAGTAAATCCCAAAGAATATCACTTAATTTTTGTAAAAAGGATTTTAAGATATATAAAAGGTTGCCCAAATCTAGGACTCTGGTATTTAATAGAGTCAGAATTTGAATTAACTCCATTCTCAGATGCTGACTATGCTGGATGCAAAATTGATAGAAAAAGCACATCAGGAACTTGTAAGTTTTTTTGGTAATCGGCTTGTGTCATGGTTTTGCAAAAAGCAAACATCTGTTTCTACTTCAACTACTGAAGCTGAATACATTGCAGCTGGTAGTTGTTGTTCACAGATTTTGTGGATTAAAAATCAACTAATAGATTTTGGATATAACTAAAATAATTCAACCATATTTTGTGATAATAGCAGTGCAATATCAATTGCACAAAATCTAGTCCATCATAGTAGGACTAAGAATATAAAAATAAGACATCATTTTCTTAGAGATAATGTAGACAAAAATAAAATTAATCTTATTTTTATTTCTACTGATTTACAAAGGGCAGATATTTTCACTAAACCCTTAGATGAAAAGAAACATCTTTTCTTCTTAAATCAGTTAGGCATGATTAATGGAGAAGCATTAATTTGATTTTTGTTCTGAGCTTGATGAATTGCACACCTTTCATCGAACGGAGCTCGACGAACTGTGTTCTTTTCGTGAATCGTTCGTCGAACAGAGATCGACGAACCTTCTTTTAGAAACTTTCGTCGAATGGGGATTGACGGATTAGTTTCGAGTATTTTTTGTCGAACAGAGCTCGACGAAATATATTTCTTTCACAAAACTTTCGTTAACCAAAGATCGACGAAATGTATTTCCTTTGAGAATTTTCGTCGAACAAGAGTTCGATGTTTTGTTTTTCGTCGGACAGAGTTCGTCTTTTCAACTTCTGAAAACTTATAATTAGGTTTTCATTGAACTCTATCCCACGCTTTCTCCATTTCCCATCTCTTACGCTTGATCTTGTCAATTTTGTAGGAAAATGGCGGTGTCGCAGGCGGTTCTCTCTGGAATGAAATTTGACACAGGTTTTTACATAGACATGGACTCCTTCAACCATTCAGATTAGATTTTCAAGGATATATTGCAACAGTTTGAGGTACAACATCTGCAGAATTTTATGTCTACAAGAATCAAACTCCCTGTCTTGGAAATCAAGGAATGGGTCTATACAGCAAGGATTCAAGACCCCATAACTATTACTAGATCGATCGCAGGAAATCGGGTTTCTCTAACACCTGATATCTTATCTGAAATTTTTGGTTTTGTCAATGGTGAAGATGACATAGAAATATCTAGTAGTTAATCTGATGAAATGCTAGATAGAATGGGTCATAATAAGGGAAACCCTAACCACCTCCTGAAAAAGAACTTTTCTATTAAATGCAAATTCTTAGCCGACATTGTTGGAAAAATTCTGTTAGGAAAACACTCTGCACATGACTATGTCACCAGGCACCAGTTTATGTTGATGAGTGCTTTGGTTAATCAGAATTCAGTGAACTGGGAAATGATTTTATTTGATTCAATTAAGAAGAAAATTAATAAGAAGGATGTCTGTTATGGTAGGGTACTAGGAATTTTCCTACATGCTAAGTGCCCTAAACTCCTAGTCTCATAGACCACCCATATTAATGCATCCAAAAGGCTTACTTTTGCCTTGTTTTGAAGATGGGAGAGGGTAATCCCAAATCCATCAAGGGCTGAATCTTCTAGGGCAGCTTATGAAAACACAAGGGCTGTAACAGCCACTCTCCCAACCCCAGAAAAGTTTCTGCTCCTCTTATTTCTTCACCTCCACCATCTCCACAACATTCTCCACTACCTTCTCTATATAACCAACTTCCTTCATCAACTCCACCTGTTGATGTTTCTCTTCCTCAATCACCTCTACCACCTATTACATCTGAAGATATTCCATCCACTTCATTTCATCCAGAATCACCAATTCATCTATCTCTACCTACATCTCCATTACTATCTTCTCCTCCTCACTTTTCTCTACTAAATTCATCTCCACGACATTCAACTCAATCTCAAATATCTCCACAACACTCACCAATCCAGGAAATCATTCCTGATGACACTCCTACTATCATTCTTCCATCCATTCCACAAACATTCTATCTTTGCTCCAATTGTGCTAACAGCTCCATCCATTCTACTTCCAATCAACCTTCAACATCTACTCAGAATCCTAATGAGTTTATGTATGTTGATTTTTCTTCAATTTCTGCTAAAATTCTTGAATTTATTACCCCCACACTCAAAAAACTGATAAATGAAGCTATATCTCCTCTTGCTGCTTCTATTTCTGCTCTTTCTTCTCTGTTATCCTCTTCCTCTACTATCCCTTCTTTTGGGGGCCTAGATATAGGTCTACCTGGATCTAGGCAGGGGGAGATGTTTCAGGAAGAAGCTCCTCTATCTGCAGTTTTAGTTCCAGAGGGTTCAGCAGCAGCAACAGTGGTCAGTCAACTTGAAGATTCAAAAATGTTTGAAGATTTCAAAAATGTTTGAAGATTTAGTTGAAGAAGCAATTGCAGTAATTCCAGAAGTTACTACTGTTTGTGATGTGTCTATTCATCCCACAGTCAACTTGCACTCTTTACTATCAGTTTTTGATACTTTGCATAGTTATTCTCCAGTTTTTGAGCATTCTTCTTCTAAAGCTATAGTATGTTATACAGCTCTTATTAGTTCTTCAGTTCTGGAACAACTAAGGACCAGTTTTTTAGTTGTTTCTCCCAGTTATAATTCAATCCTCGAGACTATAATAGCTATTGAGAATATAGACATTATAGAGTAAATTTCTTCCCCTCCTACTTATGTTTGGGATGAAACTCCAATTCCTAATCTTGATGACATATTTTTTGAAGATATGGAACAAGATGACAATGTACATATTCAAGTAGTAGATACAGATATTGTAAATACACTGCCAGTAGCTTCAATTCCTGATCAGTCAGATTTGATTAAACAGCTAGATGATCTATATGATCAACCTGCAAAAGATTCTGATGATGACGATGAATCAGATGAGTCAGATGATTCTAGTTCTAAGAAAAGGAAGTTTAAGAAAAAGAAGGCTCCTGCAAAGGTTGCTCAACCCTCCTCTAATGCTGACATTCCACTTACATCTTGCATGGATTAACCCTCACTCCAGACCTTTCACATTGGATGAGATATTTTAAAAATGAGCAGAAAAGAAGGAAGAAAATAAAAAGGTATCATTCACCTCTAAGGTCTAGCAGAGGACCTCCTCCTCCTTCTCATTCATCAGCAGGTACAGCAGAAAGTATTTCTCATAAGTCTACTTCTCATGATCATTCTAGACCTTCAAAGTCAGGATCTCAAAGTAATAGGCAACAACAATCAAAGCAGAGCAGTCAGTAGTCAAGCCAAAGGAGCTCACAGTAATCAGATTCAGAGAGGCCACCTTCACCTCATTATGATCCATAAATGGATCCAAATTTCAGAATGGCCAGATTTAATGAGCTTATTACTCTATCTCAAATTAATAAAGCTATGACAGAAGGAAAGGACACCTCGCAGTTCTCAACCATGTCGTCTTACAAAAAGAAGGAAGTTGACAAATACTAGGTAAAGAACTTATTCAATGTTTATAGATACATGAGTCTGCATCCAGAAGTAGTTGTGCCGAGAGCCACATCTTTGAAGATGATTGGATCTCAAGATTTAAAGATGACTCCAAAACAAGCTGAAGACCCCAACATGAAGTTAATCTTCACTAAGGCCCCGTTTGGGGGAACTTATTTTCAGCGGACAAGCGGTTACGACCGCATGTACTGGGCCTTAATTAAGGCCCGTTACATGCGGTCGTAACCGCTTGACTGCTGAAAATAACTCCCACCAAACAAGGCCTAAATCTTCTTCAAATTCTCCTGCAGCTGCTCCTAAAAAGGACTTTTAGTTTTTGATTAAAGTTTAAACTTTATTGTTATGTTTTTGTATTCTCAAAGCACATATTTTATATTTGCTGAAAGTTTTTCTGCAAGATATTTTATGATTTGTGTTTTGATTTTGTTTAATAGTATATTCACCCAAATAGAGGGAGATTGTTGGAGCCCTATTACTGATTTGGGCTAGGATTACTATTAGGATGTTTAGTTTGACCCATTTTGTATAGTCTAGGGTCATAGGTTTATTTCCAGGGTCATTGCCTCAGAAGAAATCCAGCAGAATTAAGTTTGATGAAAGCAGAGTTATGTTCGACGAACGATGATCTCAATTCAACGAATCAGAGTCTTAACTCTGAGTTTAGCTCGACAAACTTTGAGCTCCGGCCAATGAACTCCGATCTCTACTCAGAAACTAAACTCGACGAAAGTTAAGCTCAGATCGACAAACTCTGAGCTCAGGTCGTCAAATAAGAAGATTCAGCTAGACGAACTCCAGGCTCAGGTCGACGAAATGCATGTTGAGTTCGACTAATTCTTTGCAGTGCTTCGGTCAGTTTTATTTACAGAAAGCAGAACAGTTTCAGGCTTAATTTCAGGCTGATTATATTCTCAAGCCAAAATAATTTAAAGGCTTAATTACAGACAACTATGACTGTGATATTTAATGCCAAATATTCCAACGAATATAGCTGTTTAGAGGCAACATTAAATATGGATTTATCACAGATTTACTAAGCTAATCAATTTCCAAGGCATTTACCATTCTCAGACATTTTTGAATCGATTAATTCAAATGTTTGAATTCTTTTCAGCTTTCTATATATATGTTCAAAAGATTGCTGCCTCAAGGTTACTCACTTAGATTTACAGACTTAGATATACTGACTTAGAGACTTGTAGATCAACATATATTCTTACATAATTAGATCTTCAATCTCTGCTTGTGCAAAGTCTTCATCTCTCAGATATAATAAGACCTACACCTTGAAGAAAAGACTCCCTCTCCTAATCATAAACTATACTCAAATTAGGGGGAGCTTTCTACTTCAACATCCAATAGTCTTCTCTGAGATTCTTGACAAAGAAGAAATCATCATTTTTTGTTTATTTTCATAAACTGTATACATGGTTCTTAACTCACTTCAAAAGTTATCTTTTGGTTTCTAAGTCTCCTGATCAAAAGACTTAACTTGGTTTTTGGGAACTTGATCAAAAGCTCAAAGGGTTGCTAGATCTCCCTTAGAAAAATTGATCTTGTGGTAGCAGGGCACCTGAGCAAAAATATGTGGTGGCAGGGCACCTGATTAAAAACCTGTAGTGGATTCATACCAGGGTGGTAGAAGAGTGGATGTACCCAGATTTATTGGGAAACCACTATAAATTTTCTTGTGTCGTCTGTGATTGTTATTCATTTTATTTGTGTGATGTGATTGCTTTTATATATATATATATACATATATATCACTTACTTTAAATCCGCTATAAAAATAAATTAAAGTTCTTAAAATACATAATTCACCCCCCTCTAGTGTAAAGTAGATCTATCCCTCACTTTCATAGTTGATTGTAGTGGCCTTGAAGATGAATAATAACTTGAAGTAGCTCTGCAACTTCTTCTTGTTCAAATTTTTTTTTTCTGATCTTGCAGTTGAAGACAAATTAATTCTTCAGTTCTTTATTTCTGTCTGTGGTTTACAGACTTGCTGTAAGAATGAGTTCCAAGAAATCTTCGACTTAGTCGAGAGGAAGAAGATGACAAAAAAGCTTCTTTTGATTTCTCGGAATGTTCTTTTATTACTCGCCGTCCTACGACTCTATGTGCAGTATGGACAAGCCGTAATTGGTAACTGCAACATATCTTTTGCATTTACTGTTATACTAAAGGCATACCAATGCCTTTTGTCATCTAGCACACTATTCCCGTAACATTTGAATTATTGATGACGTCAGCATGACTCGGTGCTTGTAGACTTAACAATTTCTAGATATTCTGCATAGGCATTGAGTGAGACCATATCACTCAACGCAAAAATACTTAGCAGAAAATTTTGCATCTTGAGGCGTTGAGTGAACCCTCATCTCTCAATGCATTTTGACTTATTCAGCCAAACTGATAAGGCGTTGAGTGAGCCTTCATGACTCAACGCATTTTAACTTGGCAAAAATCGATTAGTTGAAGACGTTGAGTGAAGCTTCATCACTCAATGCTTTTGAACTCTGCTAAATGACAAAAGAGGCGTTGAGTGATCCTTCTCCACTCAATGCTTCTGTACTTGGGCAGATATCCTCCTGAGTAGGTGTTAACTGCCTTCACTCAACGCTTCTGGACTTAGCTAGATTTCTCTTCAGCAGCACTGTGGCTTTGAATTCTTGAAGTTCTGTCAACACTTTTAGCCTTTTGGCGTTGAGTGAACTGCCTTCACTCAACACTTCTGGACTTAGCCAGTTTTCTGTTTTGCCAGCATCCTGTCTTGAGTCCAACCACTAATGTGACCTTGACAACCTGTCTAATCAAAGAGCATTAGATAACCTGTATATAATGAACTTAAAGCATGCATCAGATACAATCATGTGTATACTATTGACATGTGAGCCTTCTTCAAATCTAGGACATTGTGATCAATGGACCCAACAGATAAGGAGGAGAATTACCAGTCTAGGGTTCGTCCACCGCCTCTACTGTTATGAACCACCACCTCCGTGCAAGGAAAAGTGAAATTTCTCCCTCCCATTTGCGATTGAAGAACTCCGAAGAGCGAAGTCTTCAACGACCATCAGCAGTTGATCGAGCGCAAGAAGAATAACATTCAAAAGCATCGATCGCGTACCACTCTATGGAGGAATTCTTCTTTAAGGGAGCAATAGTTTCTAACTTCTTTATCTTTATTTGTACTTTCTCTTTTTTAGTCGTTGTGTTTGTGAGGTAAATTGACCTGGGAGGTTGTCGGAATCCGGGAAGGATTCCGTAGGAAATTGTCCTGGGAGGACATCTAGATCTGAGAGATCTAGTGGGCTCTAAGACCCTTCCTGGGAGGATGGCGAGGAGCCGGCTCATCAATCTTCTTGGGAAGAAGAGAGAGAGCCAACCGGTCCTAGGTGAGGGTCAGTATAGAAATCAAAAGAGAATATTTTGTTTCATCTCCTTCGATCTCCGGTGTCACAGAGATCTAGTTGTATTATTGTAAACCTTTTCTTAGTTTTGAATGAAATTAAAGTTCCTTTATTTCATCTTGAATTCGTGATTGCTTGTTGCTAGGATATTAAGGGTTGTGGCGAAAATAGGAAAACATTTTTTTGGGGGAAAATGTTTATGTGATCTATCGTCGGGCGATAGTAGCCTACCGCCCTGCGGTAGTTTCTAGAACAAGTTGCCCTGCTGAAATTCTTTTTAATTCTGAATTTAATTTAAAACCTTATTCTCCCCCTCGCTCTAAGGTTGACCATCAGATCCAACATTTTCCTCCTACAGGCCAGAGCTCTCTCAAAATCCTCTTACGAGTCTCCTCCTTTCGAGTGCTTCAAGAATTCGCTTAAGTCCATGACGCTCTGGAGATCAAGACGTTATGTCGACCTCTCCAAAAATTCTCCTATATGCAATGCGTTCTGCAAGCCCTCCTCAGCAAATCTCCTACGCGCACTACTGCAACGCTACAGGCAACATCCGAGAGAATTCTCTGCCAACAAATAGAGATAGATTTTGAGTTTAGCGAGTGGCAGTCTGTCGCCCTCTGAGCGTACTTGTATTTTCTCTCATCCCCAAGATGTAATGAGGAGCGGTCTGTCGCCCTCGATTTCTCTGACACCCTGTAAAGCGTCACTATTAGTGAAGTTTGACTGACACCGAATTAGACACGTGGGTTTTACCTAATTTACGGGTTTCCACGTTAAAAACAGTCGTATACATTTCTCTACTTACTCTATGACTGTTTGCACTCTCAACCGCTCCACGGGTAAAGGAGACCTAATTTAGTTCGATCTACAATAGCCTCGAGCATCCCACAAAAGGTATAGTATGTGCGAACAGACAAGTAGAAACCGGAAATTGGAAGAAAAAAAATTTATTATCCGAAAAGATGAGTATTACAAAGGTATGGCCTCCCTTATATAGAATGGAGGAGATGGGAGAGATTACAAATAAGCAATATGGGACTAAATAATTACAGGTTTAAAAGAAACAAGCCGAACAAGCCGCGCGGTTAGACGAATAGGCTAACCCCCGACAACCACCAGAAGGAGAGAACAAGCCGCCATAGGAGACCGCCAGACCGCCCGGTCTCCAATTCGCCCGAGACAAACCGTCAGATTGACCGAACACCAAACAACAACAGTCCGGTTGCCAAGCCGCTGGAGACAAACCGCCAGACCGCCCGATCTCTAATCCGCCAGTGCCAGACCGCCAGATCGCCCGGTCTCCATACAGCAGCACTCCCCCTCAAGTGGAGCATATATATCGATCATACCCAGCTTGCCGTAAATGTAAAGAAAGGAGGCGAACACCGGCTTGGTGAAAATATCAGCCAAATCTTTATTAGAGGTGACGAACATAGTACAAATTTGTTCCTTCAAAATCTATCCCTGAATAAAATGGCAGTCGACTTCAATGTGCTTTGTTCTCTCATGAAAGACCGGATTTTTGGAGATGTATATAGTGGCCTTGTTATCACAAAACATAGGTAGAGGATGGTTGTAGACCTCTCCTAGGTCAAGCGTGAGAGTCGGTAACCACTTCAACTCACATGTGGTCGACGCCATACTTCGATATTCTGCTTCTTCATTAGACCTGGAGACTATAGACTGTTTCTTGCTCTTCCAGCTCACAAGGTTCCCCCCCCCCCCCCCACAAAGGTGCAAAAGCCCGATGTTGACTTGCGGTCTCCTTTGTCATCAGCATAGCTCGAATCTGAGTATGCTTCAACCCTCAAATGACCATTCTTCTTAAAGAGTAGTCCTTTCCCAAGCGCTGATTTAACATACTCCAATATCCTCAGGGTAGACTGTAGATGACACTCTCTTGGAGCTTGCATGAACTGGATAACCTTGCCTACAACATAGGAGATGTCGGGTCTTATCACCATGAGATATATGAGTTTACCAATCAGACATCTGTACCTCGTAACATCTGAAAGAGGAGAAGAGTCATCCGTCCAGGTTTTATCTTCTTTAGTCACCATGGGGCATCATGCAGGTTTAGCCCTAGTCAACCCTGCCTCTTTTAGCAAATCAAGAGCATACTTGTGTTGGAAGAGGACTAAGGAATTGGGCTTCCGAGAGATCTCTATCCCCAGAAAGTATTTTGGAGAGCTCATATCCTTTGTGACCAGGTGTTGACGAAGATGCTTCTTTGTCAAGGTTATCCCAGCCTGGTCATCTCAAATGAGAAGAATATCATCTACATAAACCGCAAGAACTACCAAACCCAGGGAGGTTTTTCAAACAAACAAAGAGTGATCCACAGAACTTCTCGTAAAGCCCCCACGGTTGCCACTATCCCGCTAAACTTGTCAAAATGAGCCCGAGGGCTTCGCTTTAGGCCATAGATAGCCTTCTTTAGCCTGTATACATGTGTATCCACCTGAGCAACATACCCTGGAGGTTGCTCCATATAGACATCCTCCTGAAGATCCCCATATAGAAAGACATTCTTGACATCCAGTTGGGAAATGGGCCAATCCCTGTTGACAGCTACAGAGATAAGGACCCTGATAGTACTGAGACGAGTAACTGGAGAGAAGGTGTTAAAATAGTCAATACCATAAGTCTGGGTAAAGCCTTTGGCAACAAGGTGGGCCTTGTAATGATCCACACTGCCGTCTGGACTGAACTTCACTACAAAGACCCAGCGACAACCAACAACATCTGTGCCGAAGGGAGGAGGAACAAGGGTCCACGTACCCAGTTCAGTGAGAGTAGCAATTTCCTCATCCATGACAGCCCTCCAATGAGGAATAATAAGAGCCTCCTGGTAGGAACGGGGGGGGGGGGGGGGGGGGTGGTAGTGGCATAGATAGCCAGTGCAAAAGCCCTGCGAGAAGGGGTAAGACAATCATAGGAAACAACAACAGCATGTGAGTGCTGGGTACATGCCCGAACCCATTTGCTAAGGGCAATGGGAAGATCCAGGTCAGCGGGTTCCTCAGTATCCGGAGCGTCCGTGACGGAGAGAGCTGGCCTGGGAGTAGAGAGCGATGGCGGTAGAGAAGAGGGATATAACGGAGGAGAGGAGAGAGGAGGAGACGATGGAGACGGTGGAGGTAGAAAAACCTTGGTAGGGGTCAATGGGTTGGAGGGAACAATAGGAGAATCAGAAGCCTCAGGAAGAGGAGAGGAGTCGTAAGAGAAATAGGGAGCATTCTCGAAGAAGGTAATGTCGGCGGAGACGAACTGCTTGCCGAGAACGGGGTCAAAACAACAGTAGCCCTTCTGGATAGAGTACCCTAGAAAGACACATTTGGTGGTGTGAGGGGAGAGTTTGTAATGGGTGGCAAAGGGAGAGTGCACAAAGGCTGTGCACCCAAAGATACGTAGAGGGAGAGGAAAAGGTTTCTTGTCTTGATAGAAAATTGAGAATGGGGTTTGACCGCGGAGAACCGTGGAGGGAATGCGATTGATGAGATAGCAGGAAATGAGAACCGCAAAGCCCCAATAGGAGCGAGAGACCTGCATCTGCGCCATCAGAGTGCGAGTGACATCAAGGAGGTGACGGTTTTTGCATTCCACCACTCCATTTGTTGTGAGGTATAGACACAACTAGTTTGATGAACAATCCCATGTTGCATATAGAAAGATGAAAAA
Organism: Platanthera zijinensis; assembly: GCA_039513925.1. Taxonomy (NCBI): domain Eukaryota; kingdom Viridiplantae; phylum Streptophyta; class Magnoliopsida; order Asparagales; family Orchidaceae; genus Platanthera; species Platanthera zijinensis. The sequence continues at coordinate 104,676,960 of CM077078.1, read as the reverse complement.
GCTTGACTAATATACTCTTTAGCTTTATCAGAGCAAAAGACTTTAATTGAAATACCAAACTGATTTTGAATTAAATAATAAAAGGATGTCCATACATTGAATAATTCAGACCGATCTTGTAAGAGATACACCCAAGTACATCTAGAGAATTCATCAATAAAGGTTACAAAATAAGAACTACCCCAACCAACGGTGAGGGTAGGAGCAGGACCCTAGACATCAGAGTGAATGAGATAAAATGGACGGGTAGAGCCACAACCATGATTTGGAGGGAAGGAGGAACCAAGCTGTCAGGCATCGCAGTTGAGAGGAGAACTGTGCGGAGGGAGGTGGGGCAGAAGCTGACGAAGAAGCCGTGGAGGAGGATGACCAAGGCAGAGGTGCCACTATATAAGATCTGTAGAAGAGGAGGAGAAGGCGGACAAAGCAGAAATATTATCGAGGAAGTAGAGGCCGTCGCTCTCAGTCTCAGTAGCAATCGTCCGTTGGGAGCTCGGATCCTGAAAAGAACAAGAAGTTGGAGTGAATGTGACGGAGCACTGGAGTTGCTTGCATAAAGAGGTAACTGATAATAAATTGCACGGAAACTTTGTCACATAGAGAGTGTCCGTCATCGAAGAGACGGAGTGACATGAACCACTCCCGTTCCATGGACTGGGGAGGGAGAGTCGTCAGCACCGAGAATCGGGGGCAACCGATCTTGTTTTTCTAGGAGAGAAAAGCACTGAGGATTGATCGTCATGTGATTGGTCGCACCAGAGTCTATCAACCATTTACCTTGAGTAATCACGTGGGCACTACCTGATGACGTTACCACCGCGGCGGACGGCTTCGAGGAGGAGGTGGAAGAGTCACCAGAGGGGCGAAGATGCGGATGTTTCATCCAGCAGCATTCCACGGTATGCCTGGTGCGGCTATAGTGAGAACATAGGAAGCGGGAAGGGCCATGCCCGCCTGACTATTGATTGGGGCTACCAGAGCCACTCCGTTGAGTCTGGTGAGAATAATTGTCCGGTGGTGAAGGAGAGGACAGAAGGGGACGCTGAAGTAGAGAGGTAACTGCGGCAATGCGTGCAGCAGTGGCATCCAAGGTAGGAGAGTCTTCCTTGCCCAAAATTTGCCGGCGGATCATGTCATAGGACTCAGGAAGTCGCAGAAGATAACATATAACCAGAAGTTCCTGGAAGTGTTTGGGCTGCTCGGCCAAATCCGCAGAGAAGGGGAGATTCTGAAGAATCTCAGCCCCGAGAGCCTGAAACTATTGGTAAGCGGCAGCATGAGACATGGAAGGACGAGCAAAGAGGTCCGCATATAAAGTATAGATGCGGGACGTTTGAGCCCCCTTCGAGTACAGAGCAGCAAGATGAAGCCAAGCCGTCTTGACTGTCTCATCATGACGGATGACGGGAAGACATTCATCCGAAAGGCTGTTAGCTAGCCAAGTGCGCACAAGTGCGTCGCTAGCATCCCAGTCGTCAAACTCAGCAGAATTGAGAGGGGGTGGGTCATCAGTGAGATGGTGGCGTTTGTGTTGTGAGTGGAGAAGGAAGGTGAAAGAGACACTCAAATCCGGGTAGTTGGGATGATGAGTTTGGAGACGGTGCTAAGATTCCCGAAAGGAGTAGGAGGAGGAGGCGGATTGGCCACGGGAGTAGCGGTGGTGGTTGAGGTACTGGAAAGAGCCATGGAGGGAAGACAAGAAGCCGCACGAGAAGAAGCAATAAGCCGCGCGAACAGCGAGCAGGAAGTGCGGCTAAGAAGGCCGCAACAGACAAAGAACAGACAAGAAGTCGCGCGAGAAGAAACAACAAGCCGCGCAAACAACAAGCAGGACGTGAGGCTAAGAAGGCCGCAACGGACAAAGAAATGATTCTGCAGCGGTCACGGTGTGAACACACCAGCGGCAAGGAAGGCCACGATCAAGAAGCAGAGCAAAGCATAGGAACAGAAGTCGTGCTGCTAGAGAGAAGGCCGCGCGAACAGGAGATAGAGAGGACCGCGCGAACTGGAAAGACTTCGCGAGAAAGGCAAGTAGGTCATGCGAACAGAGCAGAGACCGCACGAACGAAAACGGGCCGCGCGAATCAAAGGAGATTGCGGGGAGAAAAGAAGCAGAATAACCGTGAAAACAGGTCGCGGATAGAAGAAAAGAGAGGCCATACACACAAAGGGCAACGACAAAGAGAAGAGAAGCCGCGCGAACAGACTGCACGAAGAAGGGCAAACCGCGCGGTCAGAAGAAGGCACTCAATCAGGTGGAAAAGATCGAGTCATCTGATACCATGTGCGAACAGATAAAGTAGAAACCGGAAATTGGAATAACAGAATTTTTATTATCCAAAAAGAGGAGTGTTACAAAGGTATGACCTCTCTTTTATAGAATGGAAGAGATGAGAGGGATTACAAATAAGCAATGTGAGACTAAATAATTAAAAGTTTAAAAGAAACAAGCCGAACAGGCCGCGCGGTTAGACGAATAGGCTAACCGCCCGGCAACCACCAGAAGGAGAGAACAAGCCGCCATAGGAGACCGCCAGACCGCTTGGTCTCCAAGTCGCCTGAGACAAACCGTCAGATCGCCCGGACAACAAACAACAACAGTCCGGCTGCCAAGCCGACGGAGACAAATCGCCAGACCGCCCGGTCTCTAATCCGCCAGTGCCAGACCGCCAAACCGCCCGGTCTCCATACAACAACATAGTAAACCAAAAAAGGATTTTATTTGTCGTCTTGATCTTAGCGTCATAAGATCCCAGTTTTGTATTTCTTATTATTGAAAAAAAAATCATGTCTCATTTTTTATTATCAAAGTGATATAACATTCTATTCTTGTGAAATAAAATTCTACTATTGTGAAATAAAATTCTACTCTTGCGACAATCTTGATTTTGTTTTAATAAAGTATAAGAAATTATACTTTTTGATTGAAGATTCAACACAATATATATTACAAATTGTTTTTCGTTGAATACGCTCTTGAAATTCACTTTTCTGTTACTAGCGCCTGACAGTAATTTTTACCGTCAGGGGTAGCGAAGATTAATTGAATTCTCACATATTCAAAAGCAATCTTCAATACAATCTTTTCAGAGATATTAAAATATATTTTACTATATAATATTTTAACCCCCCCCCCCCCCCCCCCCCCCCTCTAAGGGCACCTAAAGATCTTACAAGTGGTATCAGAGATATTTTTTTACAAAACATTCTCACAACTGGGAATAATGGTCGATATGCGCGTGCGTGCTGTTACCGCTCGTGCGCACTCGGGCTGCGCGCCCACTATCTGGGCGTGCACGTGCTTACTGTTTGCGTGTGCGCGCACGCTCATTTTCGCTCCCCTTTCAGGGCGTCTTTGAACCCTTTGAGTGAGTGCAGCTTCGTGCACGCTGCTTTCTCGGTTGGGTTGGCTCGCCTTTGTGTATTTGGTCGAAGTCTTCCCGGCTTCACTTGAAAATTCGTCGGGGGAACCCATCACCAGTCTAAGGTAAGAATTCCATGAACACGCGAAATACAATAGCAGGGGATTGAATTCCCGGTGCACGCAGCAATGGAACAGTAAATTGAGAATGAAGCTATCAACATGTCATCCTCCTTGTATCAGGATCCTCTCCATTTCAAATGAAATGGAGGAGATTCATTTCACAATCCAGATTAAAAGTTCTTTTGTCCGACAGATTCATCATTTCACACCTTTTTTTTTAGATTTTTTTAATCAAAAAAATCTCCATCACTAGATATCTTTCAAGTTTCTCCTATCCATTAGACGATGAAATGGATCCCCTCTATTTGAAATGGAGAGGATCCAAATTCGTCCTCCTTAAGACTGATCAGTTATTTATAACTAAAAATAACCGTTGTCTTACCAAACTACTCTTTTAATCGTTAATTTGGTTGTGCGTTAAACGTACGGAAGGTTGGTGCGTGGACAAAATCACAGCTGACGTCTGTTTTTTTTAAATCCCTTCTAAAATCAATCGATGGCTGTGATTACGGCCGACTCACCATCTTTTTAATCTAGAATTTAAATTCAAGACAACTTCCCTAGCTTATTTATTTCCCGCTACACAATCGGCGGAATGAGTTACCTGACACGCCACTGTCTCCCTCAACCCCTCCCTGCGGGAAAAAAAATTAGGTGGGTTATTCTCACCTCGAAATAGGTGCAATATTAAATACTGATTGTTGATTTCTTACAGAAATAACATGATTCATCGAAATACTGATCAACGGTCAGTATTTAATACCATATAGACAGTAGTATATCAGATCAACGGCCAATATTTAATATGCATCTATTTCTAAAATCTCTATGAGAGTAATCCACCTAAAATTTTTTCCCTCACCAAACTCTAGGTCGCATGGAATGGTTTTTTATTTGAATATTCTCCTCTCTAAGAAAAAAAGGGTTTTTTATTTGAATACTCTATTCAGACGCAATAGGCCACCTTCCCGCACGAATGAACACCAAACGTAATCTCCATTTTCATACAGTGGAGATGCTCTCTCCAGGGATTACACCCCGCCTTCTCTGTTACTTACTGTAGTTATTTTAATCGCATCAAAATAAGTCCATAAAGCAGCTCTCTGCAAATATCTTTTCCCAACAGAAAAGAACAGCTGAGCACTTCCACTGCGATGGCTCGCAGTGCGGGCTGGCTGAAACTCCACTCAGGAACCCACTCTTTCTTCCTTCCCACTAACCATGAATCAACCTTATTTAATGTTATAATATTATATACATAAACTGAAAAACATATATATGTTTATTATGCCTCTTATTAATGTATATATATTCCTCAGAATCATGAAGAGTATAAATCAACACAAGAGGGTAATCAGCCATTCTCACGGTAGAAATGAGTGGTTTTCTTGGTCTGGGCCTCCTTCCCCTTCTCCTCTCACTTCTTCTTTCCGCTGGAGCAAATGGGAAGGAAGAAGAGAAGGAAAATGTTTACATAGTTTATATGGGGGGTATCCCCTTACTGACATCTGAGATATCTATTGAAGAAAGCCACAGCCGCGTTCTGGCTTCAATAAATCCGAGGTATTTTCCTTGTCTAATGAGTTTTCTCATCAATTTATGCTTCAAAAACAAAATTTGAAGTCATTTCAAAAGATTCAGTCTCTCTGAACAGTTTGCTGCAGAAGTAATTCGAATTCACTTATCCAACAGTCCTTTAATTCATGTAAATTTACTTTAGCTCTGTCTTTGCAAAACTAAACGGCTCCTTATTAAGTTTTCATTATTGAAATTGTTGGTTTTCATATAAATATTTGGATGATATAGTTTCACATTCGGGAGCTCATATAGGCTCCGTTTGGAAGGACTTATTTTCACCGGTCAAGCGGTTACGATTGCATGAACCAAACCTTAATTATGACCCGCTTCATGCGGTCGTAACCGCTTGATCGGTGAAAATAAGTTCCCCCAAACGGAGTCATAATCTTAGATTTTGGGGCCCTAATTCATCCATAATATATTGGTTTATGTAGGGGTTATACTAGGTCATCTAAATGATATATGCCAAAGATCATACACGTGAGGGAGCATGCTCGCGATATAGGCTCTGTTTGGGATATCAGTGTCATTTTAAAAGGGAGGAGTTCAAAAGGGAGATGCGAAATTGTATTTTCAAAACTATAGTTTCAAAACCGAGGTTTTGTTTGGATAACCTCCGTTTGGGTGGCAATTTAAATTTTTTTCAAAATTATCTTCACATGAATTTTATAAGTATTATAAATGCGCTTTTTTTTACAAATTTATGAATATATTTTATTTTTTATAGGAGTTAAATTGATTAAATAAAATTAAATAAAAAAAAAAATATTCCAAAGGTCATTTTGAAAGGGAGAATGAAGGTCTCACAGACATTTTCAAAACGGAGGAAAAAAGTTTCAAATTGACAGTTTTACAATAACAACATTTTAGTTGTTCTCAAACATCTCTCCTCCGGTCCATTTAGAAGGGAATGGAGTCAAAATGGGCTGCCAAACATAGCCATAGTGTCCTAGTTAAAATTTCGTGTTAGTCAAAATTTAGATTAAATTTCGGAAACTCATATACCCTTGTCTTACAGGATCCGTCGATATATAATTAGTTGACTTTATGTGAGATTTATATGTTCTAACATAATATCAGAGCAGACTGAGCTCAACAGTCTACTAAGATGACACCAATTTAAAAGAAGTTCACAAGCTAGGATGTCACAAAACCAACAGTTTAGAGGGTGTGCTGCAATTTTCTCTCATATTGAGAAACTCGTGTGGGATAAAGGCTTGATTGTTGTTGTTTATTGAGAAACTCATATATGTTGCTCTTAGGGTTCGTTTGGCAGGGTGGTGTTGTTTTGGTGAGTTTGGACAAAAACACTACAATTATAAAAAAAATTATTCAGCATGATAACGGTCATGACTGCTGCCAAGAAAAAAAAACAAAATTTGAACATAAAAGTGGATTAAGTTCCTTTGGCAAGGTCGGAGTTCACGAACGATCGATAGTCCATAATCACCACATTCACGACCGCCACCGCCTTGCCAAACGGGCCCTTAACATAGATCGCAATCTCTTCATCATAAACATTCGATTTAGGCTGGATTCATAGGTTCTATTACATGTAGCCTTGCGCAAAAATTTAAAAAACAAAGATGCGGAACAAAGAATTTTAAATGGATGCGAATGAATGAATCTTGTGAAATTCATTACATACTTTCCATCTGCGAGCAACCAAACACAGAGATTTTACAGGATCGGAGGACAGCGGGCGAATAAATCTCTCATCCATCAGTACAAACATGGATTCTCCGGATTCGCAGCGAGGTTTTCGAAGGACGAGGCCGATGCCATCCGTTTGAAAGAAGGGGTTGTTTCAGTTTTTGTGGACCCAATCTATGAACTCCACACTACAAGGTCTTGGGATTTCTTGCAAGAAACATCGGTCGAGACGGATTCGGGCCGAGCCGCGGTTGCCGCTTCGTTTCCCTTGTCTGGGGGGTCGGACACCATTGTTGGTCTCTTGGATACAGGCAAGTTCAGCTCATGAAGCCATGGCCTGAGTATTTGAGAGATTGTGAAGATCTTGAAGGGACAGATAATTCATGAATATTTTTTTTTATTTTGGCAGGAATTTGGCCAGAATCTGAGAGTTTCAGAGACAGTGGCTTGGGACCAATTCCTAGCCGTTGGAAAGGAATTTGCATGAAAGGGAGCGACTTCAGTTCTTCAAATTGCAACAAGTGAGCTAAATGTGAAGCCTTTATTGGCTGTTCAAATGTTCAAACCAAGCCTTATTTAATGAAGCTTTCAGTTATTTCCTTCCTAAGAAATTCAATTTGTTAGTATATTATCCCAACTATTTGTGGTGCGTTATGCCACATTTTCTTTGTCGTTTCTAACGAATCTTCCTCGAGATATTAAACCTAAACTACGTAGATCATCTTGAACAATTTTCGTCTGCGTTTCATTGGGTCTCATATAGTTCGACGACATTAACTCTATCTACTTGTCTAATTGATACCTCGTCAAATCTTTTGTCTACACGCCGAGAATATTTAAGATTTTTTTATTATCATATGTTCAATAGATATCACTCTCATTGTTCCCCAAATATAATTGTTGCGTGTTTCCCAGTTTCCACTAGTCCGGAGAATCGACCGCCTGAGCTCCGAGTCTGACCGAGCGTGCAAACAGTCAAGTGAAATCCAAGCAGCAATGCCAAGAGACTTATTTTAACGTGGAAAACTATGTGGTCGAATCGGTGTCGAACATAAATCCACTATCTTCTTCTTGTTTACAAGTATTTGAAGTTTTTCGAAGGGTGGCGAGCCACCTCTCCGTTACAAGCTTTGTGTACAAAGAGAAGAGGAAAAAAGCCAAGTCCACAGAGCTTTCACCATGCGTCCATGAGGGCGTCTCTTGGTGCCCTATCCCAGGCTCATTGAAGCATCCAAGTGAGTGTTGAACACTGAGCAGACGAGAGAGGGAGCGGAGCGAATCCCGAGCGAAGAAATGATCTAAGTCTCACATTCTCGTCAGAAAACCTCAGAGCTCTCTTTATCCTCTAGAGTTGCTTGTCTTCAAATGAAGGCCGATGAGGCTTATTATAGCTTTCTGAAGGGGCGTGTTGGCAATTGCGCCTGATTGAATCTTGAATTGGCGAATAGCGTCGCTCCGTCTCAGTTACCAGGATTGCCAATTTTCACAAAATGAGGAACATGCCCCCGGGCGGTCCGGGCGGCTCGGGTAAATTTCCCAATGTCCGGCCAACTAGAGATGTCGACGGCGGCCGACAGTAGTGGCGGCGCCGGCGGGCCGCGGAGCGAGTGCGTGCACATTGGGCGTTGTACGCACGCACAAGGACAGACGTGTTGTGCGTTGTCGGGTGCTGTGTGTGTACGTTCACAAGGGCACACACTCGCGTGTTGTGTGGGTGTTGTGTGCGCTCCCACATGCAGTATATATGTGCGGGGGTTGTTTTGGTTCCCTTTGAGTGAGTTTGGTCCGTAACCGCGGCTCACTCGATCGGGTTGGCTTGCTTGCATGTTTTAGTTGATGTTTTTCCGATTTGCCTCAAAAATCTTTAGGGGGAACCCCATAAAATATCCCCAAATTTTTGTGGATTGTGATCCGCGTTGTGACAAGCCCGAAATTTTTTAATCTTGATTATTTCTTCTCATGTGTTGGGTATTGTATCCATAAGAATCCAGATTTGGAGAAGTCACCCTTGAACTAAGATGAATTAAGTTATATTTGATGTGTTGCTCTAGTTATGTGTTTGCAAGACTATATTGCCAAGTGTAGACCAATGTCAGTCTACAATGGGTCATCAAACACAGGACCATACAATGTAATCCCTTATTGTGTGATCCATGGTATTGACTCATGTGTAACCTCTCTATTGGGATACACTTCATGTTTCAAGCACTAGGATTGATTGGAGAAAGAAATGTTGCTGAGTTTGTTGAAGAAGAGAAAATTTTGTTTGAGAAAATTTTTCTAAGTATTTCACTCGAGTAGTACTTTATATACTCGAGTTAAATAGTTAGATTATACTCGAGTAAGTCTATTTGTACTCGAGTAAGGGACTTGCTCTCAAGTAGCCTGTATATAGCTCTCGGGTAGCCAAGTCAATCACTCGAGTAGATTATCTCTTACTCTCGAGTTAACAAAATTTTCTCTAAGAAAATTTTCTAAGTCATTCACTCGAGTAATCATATTAACCACTCGAGTAGATTAGTCTTTTGTATCGAGTTACAAAAGACAAAATTCATGGTGTTATACTTCACTCGAGTAGTCAAGATCATGTACTCGAGTTGTCTATCTACTACTCGAGTAGTCCAGGTTTAATACACGAGTGATAAGATTTCATCCCTCAGAATTCTTTCTAAGTCCATTACTCGAGTAGTGATATCCATATACTCGAGTAGTTTATCTCCTCTCGAGTAGTCCAGTCTCAGTTCTCCAGTAATCCGTTTTTCCTCACTCAGAAACTATTCTAAGTCCTTGACTCAGGTATTTTTTTTTTCATCTCGAGTAGTTAATTTCCTTTCTCTCGAGTAATACTTCTTATACTCGAGTAGTTCAACTCCACGTCCCGAGTAAATATGTTAGCACTCGAGTATGTTTTTATGTACTCGAGTAGTTACTTATTCTATTCTGAATTTTCTCAAGGACTTCTACTTGAGTAGTCTTTTCCTATCCACTCGAGTAATGATATATATATATATATATATATACTCGAGTAATTTCTATTTTACTCGAGTACTTCAGTCAGATTTGTCAGAATTTTGCTAAGTCCAGATTTGATGGGATTTTCAAATGAATTGACGTGATTGGTCCACGTGTACGCCATTAATGCTAATTATGACCGTTAGGGAGATCTTATATAAGGTCGTGTCAAACCGACTAACCTTAACAAGCTGTCATATAATATTCTAAGTTTCTGAATCGATTTTCTCTTTCCAAAAACGGAAGCCGCCGCCATCTTCATCGTGCAAATTGCCTAGGGCTTGCGTTCAAGAAGATTCAGATCAAGGTTGACTTATAGATCGAGATTGTTCTATAACTCCTCATCATCTCTCAGATCGTGTGAGTCAAAGAAATTTCAGATCCAGATCTTGCCGAGTTTCTTCTTCAACTATTTCTGATAAAGCCGCAAGTTCAAATAAAGAAGACTTTGGCTGAGATTTTCCAGATCCGAGAAATCATTGTTTGTATTTCTACAAATCTTTTCTTATATCTTATAGGAGATTTCTCTCCGAGTGTAGCAGCATTTTATTCTGTCTCCGAGTTGTAGGAAGTCTTATCTTCCGAGTGTAGATCCGTGTTGTGGATCGAGATTGTAGGAACTTTGTTCCGAGGTGTAGGATTGGTTTTCGATCTGAGATAGTGGAGTAGCCGAGTCTAGTGGTTTGCTAGATCGGTGAGGTAAAGTGGATGTTGTAACACCCCTATCCGTCGCATAGCATATAGCAGTAGGTCCGGCCGGGACCCGACGCCATATACTACAGACAGACCGGTTGGTTACGCGTTGAAACCATACAACCAATCACCAACGTCCTACACAGAGTCATTCTAGCGAAAGCAAATTATTAAGTTGCACAAATTCAAGAACCCTGCCAAGCAGGAATGTCCACTACAGAAGTAACAAATAGGAACGAAACTACAAAAGTACCGGCCTTAAGGCCTTACAAGATTTGCTTAACAAAACATGTCTTACATACTTCGGCTCGCAGGCCAGCCATACATGAAATAAACGGAAAGCATAAAAAGGGTTAGGCCTTCGAGGGCCAGCACCGCAACATGGGCTTTAACCTGCTATTTTCCGCTCGGCTCCGCAGCACCTGCAAGCACAAACCACCGCCCGGTGGCAAACAAAAGCAACGGTCAGCAATGCTGACCAAAGTATAACGATCCCGCCCCCAAAATCGGGGCGGCGATGCTCTTTCCCTGCACTTTATTAGTATAGGCAATATATTAATGTGAATACACATTAACACAGGCGTAGGCTCGCACGACCACACACCCCGTGCACTCAGGGCACATTCTCGGTGAACCGGCCAACGTCACGTCAATTCAAGCCATAGACGTTCCCAATCCACCACCGCCTCTTGGACGATCATCCATATGAGCATTTTGCCTTCCTGGCCTTGGTCACGACAATTTAAGCCATAGACCGCCGAAGACCCTCATCCATGCCAACGGTCCTACCGAACGACATAGACCGGGTACGGTTCTGCCTGACCCGTGCTCATATCGCAACGGCAATTTAAGCCATATGCGCAGGTCAAGACTCACCGAGTCCCGTTTCCGCCACAACAATCACATAACCCGGTTATGTTCACGTTGGCTCCCCGGCCATCGTGTTGGCAAAACTCGCTTTTGCCCAGTTTTCCGGGTGCACCTTGGAATTAATCCCCAAGGCTCCCTGATGCAATCTACTACGTAGAAAACCCGAAAAACGTCCAAACACCCGGAGTCTTCCCCGGTTCATATGCAATGCAACATCACCGATCCTGCTCTACTTGTCTGGATAGGCTTCACACACAATGCCTATGTCCGTTTTCGCATACGGACTCTACACAAGGGGGACTTTACATATCTACCCCAAGGAACGCTCCAACTCTTCGCTCACTCGCGAGAGAGGGCTTCCTATGCAAAGGAAAAGAGGGCTTCACATGCCCAAGGATGAGAAATCGTTACCCTTGCATTCTTCCGCGGCGCCATCGAAAACTATACGGTTGGAAAGCACCGCAACGGCGTCGCCTCCGCGGATCTGGACTCAGATCGCGATTCGGAGCTCCGAAGCTCTTCCGGCGGCTGGATCTTGGACTCCTCCACCAAACTTGCTCTCCCATCTCTCTAAAACTTAGAGAGAGATTATCCAAGAGAAATAAGGGTTTCAAAACCCTATTCCCGGCTAAAACCACCCAGGAGCAGCCCCCCACCGTCGGATCCAAAGCCAAGGAAACGAACGGCCCGGATTAAATCCAAAAATCATAAAATCTGGGCCGAACACGGGTTGGCACACGGCCGTGTGCCTGGCCGTGTAGCTCATTTGCCGTCTCGACCCAAATTGAAAACCAGCACACGGCATGTGACACGGCCTCCGACACGCCCGTATCGCCTGCGACACGCCCGTGTCGGGACCCGTGTCACGCCCCCCGTGTGCAATAAATCACCAGTTTGGAGTCAGAGGGGTACACGGCTTGGTGACACGGCATCGGACACGCCCGTGTCAAACCGGACACGCCCGTGTTCATGCCCGTGTCACTACCCGTGCACCCAACCGCACAGCACAGGTGTGACACAGCCTGGGACACGCCCGTGTCCTAGGCCGTGTTCCACCACACGACCATCGTCGACCTGAACTGGTCGACGATACGGCTCGAGCTCGACACGCCCGACACGGCCTCCGACACGCCCGTGTCGGGGCCTGTGTCACCTGCACCAAAAACCCGACTTGGCCCAAAAACGATCCCCGTCGCTCCTACAACAATTTGGGGTGTTACAATTCTACCCCCCTTAAAGAATTTCGTCCACGAAATTAATAAAGGAAAAAACAGGACTTAACGTAAAACAGTACCTGAGCGGAATAATTCCGGGTACTCCTCGAGCATAGTCTGCTCCCGTTCCCAAGAGAGCTCCTCACGCCCGCAGTTATCCCACCGGACCTTAACCATCCGGATCTCCTTGTTACGAAGCCTCTTGACCTCAACATCTTCGATACGAATGGGCTTGACCCTAGTCGTCAACCCTTCGTCCACCGGCACTTGGTCAACCGCGATCACCTGCGAAGTCTCTTGCACCGCCTTCCGCAACACAGAAATGTGGAACACATCATGTAATCCACTCAATTGCTCCGATAGCCTCAAACGGTATGCCGCTTCGCCGACTCGCTCTAGAACCTCAAAAGGTCCAAGGTATCTTGGGCTCAGCTTCTTCAAGCGTCTCACCCACGAAACCCCCTTGAACGGCTTCACTTTCAGGTATACCCAATCGCCTACCGCGAACTCCACGTTCCGGTGCTTGGCATTGTAATACTTCGCCTGCCGGTCCTGAGCGATCAACAAGCGCTCCCGAATGATCCGCACTAACGAGGTAGCACTCTCCACCTCCTGCTTCTTGTACAACCTTGCCTCACCCGTTTCAAGCCACGATAACGGCATGCGACACTTCCTACCATACAGGGCCTCGAAGGGCGCCATTTGTATACTCGCTTGGTAGCTGTTGTTGTACGCGAACTCCACCAAATAAAGGTGGTCTTCCCAATGCTTCCCGAAGTCTAGAACACACATGCGGAGCATGTCCTCCATCGTTCTATTGACCCTCTCGGTCTGCCCATCCGTCTGCGGATGGAAAGCTGTGCTGAACTTTAACTTTGTCCCCAGCATCTGCTGCACTAACCTCCAATCATTTGACGTGAACCGCCCATCGCGATCACTCACAATGCTATGGGGCACACCATGCAGCCTAACAATATTGTCAACATACAACTTTGCCAATTTCTCCACTGGATCATCCTTCCTATGCGGAATGAAATGCGATACCTTGGTTAGCCGATCTATGATCACCCAGATGGCGTCGTTCCCCTTCTGCGACCTTGGCAACCCGTGCACAAAGTCCGTAGATATATCGTCGAATTTCCACTCCGGTATAGGCAAGGACTTCAGAAATCCTCCCGGCTTTTGGCACTCCGCCTTCACTAAGGCGCACGTTTGGCATTTAGCTACGTACAACGCCACATCTTTCTTAAGCCCCGGCCACCAAAACAGCTTCTTGAGATCACGATACATCTTCGTGCTCCCTGGGTGGATTGAGTACTTGGTATGATGAGCCTCGTACATCAACTCCGCCCGGAGGTTACCCCCACTCGGGACGCACAACCGATGATCCTTCCTTAACAAACCATCATCCACCGAGAACTGGGAATTTGACCCATCCAGAGCGGCCTCCAAATGCTCCTTCATGGAGTCATCTAACTCCAATGCCTGCCGAACCCGGTCAGCCAGGTCATACTGCACCTCTGTCCAGTTTAACATTGCTTTGGCGCTCGTTTGCTTGTCAACGCAACAGATCTCAAGCTCCTCCAACTCCCGCACTAGCCGCTCATCATGCACCGACAACCAGTTGGCTCGGGCGGGAGCCCTGCGGCTCAGCGCATCCGCAACTGCGTTGCCCTTCCCGGGTACATAATGTATCTTGAAGGTGTAGTCCCCCAGGAACTCCATCCACCTCCTCTGCCTCATATTAAGGTCCTTTTGATCCAACAAGTATTTTAGGCTCTTGTGATCGGTGTATATATCGACCCTTACGCCGTATAGGTAGTGCCTCCACAACTTGAGTGCAAAAATCACGGCCGCCAACTCCAAGTCGTGCACCGGATAATTTCTCTCATGCACTTTCAGCTGACGCGATCCATACGCAATCACACTTCCATGCTGCAACAACACGCAGCCCAAGCCACTACCCGAAGCGTCGCTATACACCTCAAAGCCCTTGGTCCCACTCGGTGAACTAAGCACTGACGCCGTGGTCAACCGCCTCTTCAGCTCCTCAAAAGCTTGCACGCACTCTTGCATCCACAGGAATTTCTGATCCTTCCTTGTCAACTTCGTGAGAGGTAACGCTACCCGCGAGAAGTTCTCTACGAAGCGCCTGTAATATCCGGCAAGTCCGAGAAAACTACAGACTTCCGCGACAGAAGATAACGCAGGCCACTCCCGTATCGCAACAATCTTCGCCGGATCCACCGCTATACCTTCCCCACTCACTATATGACCAAGGAACCCTACCGAGGGTAGCCAGAACTCGCACTTGGAGAACTTTGCGTAAAGCTCATTCCTCCTCAAAGTCTCCAACACCAAATGCAAATGCTTGAAGTGGTCTTCTTCGCACTGCGAGTACACCAAAATATCGTCAATAAAGACGATCCACTGCGAAGGTAGCGCCAGCATATCTCCCCAACCAAGTAAACTCGTGGAGGTACTCATCAACGGTGCAATCCCCTTGCACCAACTTCTGAAACTCGCTTTCTAGCGCAATTCTCTGCGCCGAGGGGAGGTATCGAGCCATGAATAGTCTCGCAAACTCCTCCATCGGAACTTCGGCCAACGGCCTTCCCCGCAACTGATGTAGCTCTAGGCCTTCCCACCATAACCTTGCGTCCCCATCCAACAGGAATGTCGCTATTGTGGTCTTCTGCCACTCTTCCGTTTCCGTCGCAGTCATCACCCTGTTGACCCTTGAGAGTCAATCCTCTGCTTGGGTCGGGGTTTCTGCTCCCGTGAACACCGGTGGGTGAAAGCCCATCACGTGCTTCAGTTGTCTTTCCGTTGCTCTCCGAGGCAACTCTGGCTCCAAAACTACTTGCTCAACCCTCCTTTGCTCTGCCGTCTGAAGCGGTACTTGCTCCATAGCAGGAGCAGGCTGCTGCACCTGCCTTGCAGGCTGCGTATTGATCATTGCCATGACCGCTTCTGCCACCAACCTAATGGTCTCGGCAGACGGAGGTGTTGCAGGCGCATCGCTTGGCGCACTGCTCGCCTCAGAACCTGGCCGTTCAGACGGCCCAGCGCCACTTCTGGTCACCTATAATCGTGCAAAACACCGATAAGCGACCCAAAAATTACTGCAAACAGCAATTATAGGAACACGCAGGTTCCTCAAACATGTATAATTTCATTCCTAAGTAGACATTCAAGGGTTCTTTTCATGTTATAACGATGACACACACATGTGCTCACCACCCCTTAAAGTGAATTCGTCCACGAATTCATTTAAGCTTGACCGAAACCAGAAGTCTGATACCAATTTGTAACACCCCTATCCGTCGCATAGCATATAGCAGTTGGTCCGGCCGGGGCCCGACGCCATATACTACGGACAGACCGGTTGGTTACGCGTTGAAACCATACAACCAATCACCAACGTCCTACACAGAGTCATTCTAGCGAAAGCAAATTATTAAGTTGCACAAATTCAAGAACCCTGCCAAGCAGGAATGTCCACTACAGAAGTAACAAATAGGAACGAAACTACAAAAGTACCGGCCTTAAGGCCTTACAAGGTTTGCTTAACAAAACATGTCTTACATACTTCGGCTCGCAGGCCGGCCATACATGAAATAAACGGAAATCATAAAAAGGGTTAGGCCTTCGAGGGCCAGCACCGCAACATGGGCTTTAGCCCGCTATTTTCTGCTCGGCTCCGCAGCACCTGCAAGCACAAACCACCGCCCGGTGGCAAACAAAAGCAACGGTCAGCAATGCTGACCAAATTATAACGATCCCGCCCCCAAAATCGGGGCGGCGATGCTCTTTCCCTGCACTTTATTAGTATAGGCAATATATTAATGTGAATACACATTAACACAGGAGTAGGCTCGCACGGCCACACACCCCGTGCACTCAGGGCACATTCTCGGCGAACCGGCCAACGTCACGTCAATTCAAGCCATAGACGTTCCCAATCCACCACCGCCACTTGGACGGTCATCCATATGAGCATTTTGCCTTCCTGGCCTTGGTCACGGCAATTTAAGCCATAGGCCGCCGAAGACCCTCATCCATGCCAACGGTCCTACCGAACGACATAGACCGGGTACGATTCCGCCTGACCCGTGCTCATATCGCAACGGCAATTTAAGCCATATGCGCAGGTCAAGACTCACCGAGTCCCGTTTCCGCCACAACAATCACATAACCCGGTTATGTTCACGTTGGCTCCCCGGCCATCATGTTGGCAAAACTCGCTTTTGCCCAGTTTTCCGGGTGCACCTTGGAGTTAATCCCCAAGGCTCCCTGATGTAATCTACTACGTAGAAAACCCGAAAAACGTCCAAACACCCGGAGTCTTCCCCGGTTCATATGCAATGCAACATCACCGATCCGGCTCTACTTGTCCGGATAGGCTTCACACACAATGCCTATGTCCGTTTTCGCATACGGACTCTACACAAGGGGGACTTTACATATCTACCCCAAGGAACGCTCCAACTCTTCGCTCACTCGCGAGAGAGGGCTTCCTATGCAAAGGAAAAGAGGGCTTCACATGCCCAAGGATGAGAAATCGTTACCCTTGCATTCTTCCGCGGCGCCATCGAAAACTATACGGTTGGAAAGCACCGCAACGGCGTCGCCTCCGCGGATCTGGACTCAGATCGCGATTCGGAGCTCCGAAGCTCTTCCGGCGGCTGGATCTTGGACTCCTCCACCAAACTTGCTCTCCCCTCTCTCTAAAACTTAGAGAGAGATTATCCAAGAGAAATAAGGGTTTCAAAACCCTATTCCCGGCTAAAACCACCCAGGAGCAGCCCCCCACCGTCGGATCCAAAGCCAAGGAAACGAACGGCCCGGATTAAATCCAAAAATCATAAAATCTGGGCCGAACACGGGTTGGCACACGGCCGTGTGCCTGGCCGTGTAGCTCATTCGCCGTCTCGACCCAAATTGAAAACCAGCACACGGCATGTGACACGGCCTCCGACACGCCCGTGTCGCCTGCGACACGCCCGTGTTGGGACCCGTGTCACGCCCCCCGTGTGCAATAAATCACCAGTTTGGAGTCAGAGGGGTACACGGCTTGGTGACACGGCATCGGACACGCCCGTGTCAAACCGGACACGCCCGTGTTCGTGCCCGTGTCACTACCCGTGCACCCAACCGCACAGCACAGGTGTGACACGGCCTGGGACACGCCCGTGTCCTAGGCCGTGTTCCACCACACGACCATCGTCGACCTGAACTGGTCGACGACACGGCTCGAGCTCGACACGCCCGACACGGCCTCCGACACGCCTGTGTCGGGGCCCGTGTCACCTGCACCAAAAACCCGACTTGGCCCAAAAATGATCCCCGTCGCTCCTACAACAATTTGGGGTGTTACAGATGTACCCAAGGTTGAGGAACCACTATAAATCTTTTGTCGTTTGTGATTGTTTGGTTCATAATTGTGTGCATAGATCTCAAAATTTTTATTCCGCAAAAAGACACACAACTCACCTATTCACCCCCATCTAGGTGATTTAGGTAGACAACTATACACTTTCAATTGGTATCAGAGGGAGGTTGATCACTAAAAGGTTAAAACCTTGATCAGATTCGTCTCTAGTTGTCTCTTGAGATTTTCCAAGCATGGACAATGCTAAAGATTTTGCCAAGCTTCCATTATGCACCAAGAATAACTTTCTCATGTGGAAAGAAAGAATCAGATTTTTCATGGAAGCTGTGGATCCTAGGCTCTTGATGATTGTTGAAGAAAGTCCTTACATTCCCATGACCGTCTCCACAATAGATCCAACAAAGAAAGTTCTAAAGAAATTAATGGATCTAGACAAAGATGAGATTGCACTTGTGTCTTTATACAAGAAGGCCAAGAATATAATAGCAAGTGTAGTCGATGACTCAATGCTGCAGAACTTGATCCACTGCCAGTCTGCTAAGGAGATGTGGCAGTCCCTCATCACTTTTATGGAAGGCACAGAAGAAGTTAGGGATGATAGAAGATCCCTTCTGAATTATAAATATGAAGCCTTCCGACAGGAACACAAGGACACCATTACTGACACCTTTGAGAATTTCTTCAAGATAGTCAACGACCTCAGGGTCTATGACCGAGTCTTCACAAACGGAGAACTGAATGATAAGTTCCTAAGATGCCTAACCAAGGAATGAGATAATAAGGTTTGTGTTATCCAGGAATTTGGAAAGCTAGCTGAGACAGACCCTCAGAATCTCTTCGGGAAGCTAATGTCATATGAGCTTCAACTCAACACAAGGAAAGCTGAAGAAGAGAAGAGCAGGTCTGCATCCAAGGAGAAGTCTATTGCTCTAAAGGCAGATACCTTAAGGAAGTCAAAGGCTACCTCTCCTGCCCCAGCACAAGAAGAAAGTGAAGAGGAGTCATCTGAGCCAAGCACTTCAGGCTCAGAGCTATCTGAAGGAGAATTCTCACTACTCTCACGACAGTTCAAGAAATTCTTGAACAAAAAGAAGCAATGGAAAGGAAAGGATGCCTCCTACAGAAGATCATGACATGATAGTGATCGGCACAGAAAAGACTCAAGTAGCCACGACAGGTATAAGTCTAAACCGAACAAACATATTTCTACTGACATAGTTTGTTACTATTGTAATAAGTCAGGTCATGTAATTGCGGACTGCCCCCATAAGAAGAAAGAGGGTGGCCAAAGAGAGGAAAAGAAGTCTTCTTATCATAAGAAGAAGACAAAAAGAAGCCTTGTAGCTAAGAAGGGAAAAACCCTCAGTGACACTAACTCATCTGAGTCAAGTGATGAAGAGGAAGCCTACATTGGGCTCATGACACATACTGACGAAGAAGAAGAGCCCCAGTTTATTAGTGAGGTAAAATCTCACACACCTCTCTCTGAGTCTAATGTCTCTGATCATGATCATGAGAACATCTCTTCTGACGATGAGTATGAACTCATGACCCAATATAAGGAGTTGATCAAGGCCTACGACAAATGTCGAAAGGTCGTGAGAACTCAGACAAAAGAGATTAAGTCTCTAAAGGCTGTAGATAGCTCTCTGAGAGAGGAAGTCATTAAGATGGACTCACTCAGAGAAGACTTAGATACTATAGTTGATGAGTTCAATAAGGCTATTAAGCACCTCGATCTGAAGGATGAAATCATCAATGGATTGGAAGGGTTACTTGAAGCCGAAAAGAAACTTGTTGAAGGTTTCTCTAAGCCCAAGGTAGTTCTTCCTCTTATTGCTGAGTTCTCTGCTCAGACTAAGGGTGCTGGACTAGGCCATGTTGAGGATCCTAGTAAATCTTCTTGGAGGAATAAGGCTCAGCGAAAGAATAAGGCGGCCAAGAAGGCTTTGGCCAAAGCAAAGGAGAAAGCTCCACAAGATCAGACTACATTTCATAAAGTTGTCTTTCCGACTAATAAGTTTGATCTTGACTCCTCCTACAGTCACTTCACTAGGCCTACTTATGTAGAGCCCAAGTCAAGGTACCAAGGATGGACTCGCCCTCGAAACTTTGGTGAAAGTGTCTTTAAGGTACCTTATGAAGAAATCACTCTTCAGAGCTATGACCCTTTTGTTCATGGTCATAACATCAAGAAGGCTCCAAAAGTAAAACCTATTATTGAAAAGCCTATGAAGGAGAAGAAATCTTGTGATTGTCTTCACCATGAAGCTTCTACCTCTAAGAATGCTGCCCCTACTAGACCAGACTCCCCAAAAGTCAAGCAGGAGGGAGTTAGGCAAAAATACAATAGGTTTGACTATTGGTGCTGTGGAAGAATTGGTCACTTTGCCATCGATTGCTGGTTTAATCCTACAAACTTTGTTATCCCTCAGATTAACAACATGAGAAAGACCGCTCATAATGCTAATACATGTAGGGGGAGCAATCTAACTAGAGACCAAGGACCCAAGCAAGTTTGGGTTCCTAAGGCAAACTGATTTGTAATTGCAGGTATGTCCAAAGGCCACCAAACAGCCGATCTGGTATTTGAACAGTGGATGCTCTCGGCACATGACCGGGACAAGAAGCCTACTTCAAAACTATTCTCCAATCTTGAATGGGCCAAAGGTCATCTTTAGAGGTTCAGACTGAGGAATCACTAAAGGCTATGGTATGATCACTAACGGTAGTGTATCCTTTTCGGATGTGGCTTATGTTGAAGGATTGGAACACAATCTTATAAGAATAAGTCTACTATGCGATAAAGGATACATTGTTGAATTTCATGCTGATAAGTGCTTGATAAAGTCCGTTGATAATATGGAAACGCTTCTATCAGGCACTCGAAGCAGAAATATATTTTGTTTAAATTTTATTTGTATAGACACTTCTACACCAGTGTGTCTTTTGGCAAAAGATAGTGCATCTCTTGGTGACCAATGACACAAGAGATTAACACATATTAATTTTAAAACTACTTATAAATTATTTTCACTGAATTTGGTACGTGATGCCCCAAATATCAAGTACGTCAAAGAAAAACCTTGTCATGCATGCGTAAAAGGCAAGCAAATAAGGGCTACCTTTAAAAGCATTATTGGCAAAGAATCTAATAGATGTCTACATCTATTTCATATGGACTTGTTCGGTCCACTACAAGTTAGAAGTTTGGGAGGTAAGGATTATACGTTGGTTATTGTTGACGATTACTCGGGCTTTGCATATGTGTTCTTTCTGAAACACAAGTCAGATACCTTCGACATCTTTACTAATTTTGTCAGGCAGGTCCAGAATGAATACAACTGTTCCGTAGTCAAAATCAGAAGTGACAATGGAACATAGTTCAAGTCTGGGGCCATGACATGAATTCTGTGAAATCTTGGGTATCTTTCATGAGTTTTCCTCTTCTCATACTCCTCAACAGAATGGAGTGGCTGAGAGAAGGAATAGAACACTAATAGAGGCTTGCAGGACCATGTTGAGTGATGCTTCACTTCCGAAATATTTCTGGGCTGAAGCCGTCAACACTGCATGCCACGTGCAAAATCGAGCACTCATAAATAAGAACCATGATAAAACACCTTACGAACTTCTAAAGAGAAGGAAACCGGCTGTCTCATATTTTAGAATCTTTGGTTGTAAATGCTTCGTGGTTAACAATGACAAGTATCATACTACCAAGTTTAGCGAAAAGAGTTTTGAATGTACTTTTGTAGGATATAGTAGCCATAGTAAGGCATACATGATTTTCAATAGAAAAACTCTGGTTGTAGAAGAATCAATACATGTTGTATTTGATGAGACGAGCTTGCTGCAAAACAACTCTTCTAGTGTGTTCATTGAAGATGCTCGTAAAAAGTTGAAAGAAATTAGCTTGGATGAACCAAATGAAGATAAAGGTGAAAAGTTCATCAAGATCACCACTCCAACCCCTATTGGAGAGGTAGGTGATCAAGATGAAGAAATCACTCAAGTTGATGAAGTCACTCCTGTGATTGAAGAAGCTCCAGATGCAAGGACTCTAGAGCTCAGACATCTGAAGGATCACCCCATGGACCAAATCATAGGAGAATCCCGGGATGGTGTCAGAACTCGTAGAGGTACTACTAATGAAAATCTATATTTGAGCTTTCTCTCGCTGGTTGAATCAAAGAAGTTTGAGGAAGCAAACTCAGACGCTTCATGGATTATGGCCATGGAAGAAGAGTTAAATCAGTTCAAGTGCTGCAAAGTATGGACAATTGTTCCAAGACCCAAAGGTAAGAATGCCATCGGAACGAAGTGGGTCTACAGGAACAAGATGGACGAGGATGGAACGATCATAAAGAACAAGGCCAGACTCCTCGCCAAAGGATATCGTCAAGAAGAAGGAATTTACTTCGACAAAACTTATGCTCCAGTGGTAAGACTGGAGGCAATCAGGTTGTTCCTAGCGTATGATGCACTTAAGGGCTTCACCGTCTACCAGATGAATGTGAAGTCTTCCTTTCTTAATGGTGACTTAAAGTAAGAAGTGTATGTGGAAAAACCCCCAGGTTTCGTAGATTCTAACTTTCCCGATTATGTCTACCTTTTACAAAAGCTTTATAAGGTCTGAAACAAGCTCCTCGAGCTTGGTATGAGACGTTATCTAGCTTTCTTCTTGAGAACAAGTTCACAAGGGGAAAGATAGATAAGACATTATTTCTTAGGGAAATAAAATGCAAGATTTTGCTAGTGAAAATCTATGTCGATGACATTATTTTGACTCTACTGACGACAACCTTTGCAAGATGTTTTCAAAACTTATGCAAGGAAAGTTTGAAATGAGCAGTATGGGAGAGCTGTATTATTTCTTAGGGCTTCAGGTGAAATAATCTTAAGATGGAATTTTCATCTCGCAGACTAAGTTCACCAAAGAGCTAATTAAGAAATTCGGAATGGAGAATGCAACCTCTATGAGGACTCCAATGGGTTCAGCTATGTACCTGGGCAAGGATAAGAAAGGGAAACCTTTTGATGAAACCAAGAATAGAAGCATAATTGGATCCTTGCTCTACCTTACTGCCAATAGACCAGACATAATGTTGTCTACATGTGTCTGTGCTAGATTCCAAGTGAACTGTAAGGAATCCCACTATGCTGCTGCAAAGCAGATTTTGAGATACCTTAAAGGTACACCGAATCTTGGCTTATGGTACCCAAGAAGTAATGATAGCAAACTAATTGGTTTTTCAGATGCAGACTTTGCAAGTAGCAAAGACGATAGGAAAAGCACTTCTGGGACTTGCCAATTCCTTGGAAGAAGGCTCATTTCCTGGAGTAGTAAGAATCAGAACTGTGTTACAATCTCAACAGCTGAGTCAGAGTATATCTCTGCAGGCAGTTGCTGTTCACAGCTACTATGGATAAAGAATCAATTTGAAGACTACAACATGAAGTTTCAGAACATTCCATTGTTTTTCGACTCTTCCAGTGCAATTGCAATAGCAAACAATCCAGTCTCTCACAACCAGACAAAGCACATAGAGTTGATATACCACTTCATCCGGGAGCATGTGGAGCATGGGGATATAGATCTACAGTATGTCTCTACAGACAGAAAAATTGCAGATTTTTTCACGAAGCCACTGGACGAGACCAAGTTCTCGTTCTTCAAAATAGAACTTGGTATGCTAAACAAAGAAGACTAGAGAAGATGTACTCACAAAAGGATCAGAGATCAAGAAATTAGTCAAAAGGTGAAATTTCTCAAATTTCCGACTTTATGACTTGAGTAAGACAAAGACTACTCGAGTAAGAAGTAAGGCACACGAGTACATCCTTGACCTACATGAGTATTTCTTCAGCCACTCGAGTAACCTACTTGAAGTAATAAAAAGACATACACGAGTACTTCCATACCTTCACTCGAATACTTCAATATCTTCACTCAAGTACTTCCACGCCTCTCGAGTGTTAAACAGTCAAGTTTTTGATCTTATATTCAAATTTCTTATTCGCAACTCGAGGCTTTTGCCGCTCTCTCCAAGGTATGTAAGCTTACTTTCTTGCTTAATTATAAATAAATTAGGGTTATATAAATAGAAAAGTTCAGATATACGTTTCTACACGAATCAAATCCAGTCACTTGTGTAAGCCGACAGACATTTTTTCTTTCGCCAAAAGTTGCAGAGCCCGCTCAATCTTCTTCCCCGCACCAGTTCTTCTCAAATTTTTGGATCATGGAGCCCTCGTCTAAGATTGGAACAGGATCAGAACTTGTTGTCGCAGGAATCGCCGAATTGTCAGATGATTTTCGTAACCTATTGATTCTTCTCGACACCACCAGTCTTTTATTTGTTCTACAGCAACCGTGTAAGCTTTTATTTCTTGATGTTGAAGAGTTTTACAAGCATATCAAAGTCAAGAGAAACGGAACAGTTCCCAAGTCCAATGTTCAAGGAATAAAGATCAAGCTTAACAAAACTTCTATCTCTACTCTTCTTTGACTGCCAGTTGTTGATGAAGAAGAAGACCTAGATTCTGAGGATTCTGACAGGACATGTATGTTCTGTGGTGTGTCTCCAGAAGCTCTCTCCATTAAAAGGTCAGAAATGAATCCAGAAGGGAAATTCTTGGTAGATATCATTGGAAAGATCCTTCTCTGCAAGACAAACTCAATCAGGGACATTTCTCTCAATTTCTTTGACATAATGCAAGCCATTGTCTGTAGAAAAAGGTTTCAGTTTGGACATTTAATTCTTGATAAAATTAAGGAGAGCATAAAGGCTCCTAGTTATGCCAGGATTATTTTTCTTTTTCTTCATGAGATAAATCCTGAGGTTTTCAATTTTTTCAAAGGGACCATTCTTCATCACATGAAGAAAGTTTCTATTTCCTCCATCCAAAGATGGGAGGTGAAGTTACAAAACCCAGTCCAGGCTGCTAGAACTTTTGAGCAGCCTACTTCTTAAGGAATCTCTGCTTCAGATAACAGGACTCCATCTCCCTCTCTCCTAACTGTTGCTGGCACATCTAGTGCAGCAATTGAGGGGGAGCCTACTTCTTCTGTTCAAGAAAAAATTCCTTCTCCTCCTGACCAGTCAGAACAGCTGCACAGAATACATTCTCCTTCTGCCCTTTCAGCACAGTAGCAAGACAGTATCCCTATTCGTCCTACAGCTACTTACTTCCAACTAGCTACTTCTGCAGAACTCCATTCAGATGCACAAGCACTAGAAACTATACTTTCCACCAGTGATGATATAGACAAGATGATTGAAGAGTTAACTACTGATGAACCCCTTCCCCCTCTTCAAAAAGAGCAACCTGCTGAACAACCCAAGCAACCCACTCCTGCACCATCACCAACACCTACTCCTATTCCTTCTCCCTCACCTGTGCAATCCCCACAGTCACCTAATGATACTTCTCCGGCTGCTCAGCAAGACCAACATCAGACCATTCTACTATCAGATGAAGATAAAGGTTCTCTAGAGCCGGTTGAAGCCCCTTTGAGGAACTTAGACTTCTCTTTTCCCACCTTCACTGGTGAGGAAGAAGTTATTTTTGTCCATACTATAAGAGCTGAAAGCTTAGTAGTCATTGACGAAATTGTTCCCTGGATAGCCCCTCCTCCTCGAGCTCCTTTTCCTCATGCTGTTACTGCCACTACTTCAGCTACAACAACTTCTTCAGATATTATTGGCAAGATTGAGCAAATGTTGCTTGAACAGAGAAGATACTTTGATGACTCCTTGAAGATAGTTCAAGACAAGGTCTCTGCTTTAGAGAAAGAGATGAGTAGAGGCTTTGCTGAATTACAGCAAAACACTGATCAGCTGAAGCATCTTTTCAGAATAGGTGGCAAGGCCCAGGACCACACAATTACTAGTGTTGGTGACGTTATGAACCAATCTCTCACTCTGGCAAATAATCAAATTGAACTTGAAAAGAAAGCCCAAGAGCATGTAATGAAAGTCTGTGAAGAAGTGGGCCTATTCAAGGATGAGACTATAAAGAAGCTTTGTCTAGAAGTCAGAAAGGGGGAGAAGTTAGTAAAAGAACAAGCCTCCAAAGCCTCCAAAGTACTATCCAAAGCCTTTCAGCTACTAAAGAATACATCAAGAGAAGGACAAGCAACAACATTAAATCTAAGCATAAGAAGATTATGAGAGTGTGCTTATGATTTATGTAGAAATGTTATTTTGGACAATCTTGTTTATATAATTCTTAATTCTGATATTATGCTATTTGATTTTAATCATTAAGCTTATTATACTGCTTTCTTTATTGCGCATCTAGTTCTTTATATGTCTATATAATTCACCTTAGTATAAAAGGTTCTGACTTCTACAAATAGGGGGAGATTGTTGGGTATTGTTTCCACAGGAACTCAGATTTGGAGAAGTCACCCGTAACTAAGATGAATTAAGTTGTATTTGATGTGTTGCTTGAGTTATGTGTTTGCAGAACAATATTGCCAAGTGTAAACCAATGCTAGTCTATAATGGGCAATCAAACACAGGATCTTACAATGTAATCCCTAATTGTGTGAACCATGGTGTTGACTCATGTGTAGCCTCTCTATTGGGATACACTTCATGTTTTAGTACTAGGATTGATTGGAGAAAGAAATGTTGCTGAGTTTGTTGAAGAAGAGAAAATTCTGTTTGAGAAAATTTTTCTAAGTGTTTCACTCGAGTAGTACTTTATATACTCGAGTTAAATACTTAGATTTTATACTCGAGTAAGTCTATTTGTACTCGAGTAAGGCATTGACTCTCGAGTAGCCTGTATATAGCTCTCGAGTAGCCAAGTCAATCACTCGAGTAGATTATCTCTTACTCTCGAGTTAACAAAATTTCCTCTAAGAAAATTTTCTAAGTCATTCACTCGAGTAATCATATTAACCACTCGAGTAGATTAGTCTTTTGTCTCGAGTTACAGAAGACAAAATTTGTGGTGTTATACTTCACTCGAGTAGTCAAGATCATGTACTCGAGTAGTCTATCTACTACTCGAGTAGTCCAGGTTTAATACACGAGTGAAAAGTTTTCATCCCTCAGAATTCTTTCTAAGTCCATTACTCGAGTAGTGATATCCATATACTTGAGTAGTTTATCTCCTCTCGAGTAGTCCAGTTCCAGTTCTCGAGTAATCCGTTTTTCCTCACTTAGAAATTATTCTAAGTCCTTGACTCGAGTAAATTTTTTTTTCATCTCGAGTAGTTAATTTCCTTTCTCTCGAGTAATACTTCTTATACTTGAGTAGTTCAACTCCACGTCCCGAGTAAATATGTTAGCACTCGAGTAAGTCTTTATGTACTCGAGTAGTTACTTATTCTATTCTAATTTTTCTCAAGGACTTCTACTCGAGTAGTCTATTCCTATCCACTCGAGTAATGATATATATATACTCGAGTAGTTTATATTTTACTCGAGTACTTCAGTCAAATTTGTTAGAATTTCGCTAAGTCCAGATTTGATGGGATTTTCAAATGACTTGATGTGATTGATCCACGTGTACGCCATTAATGCTAATTATGACCGTTAGGGAGATCTTATATAAGGTCGTGTCAAACCGACTAACCCTAACAAGCTATCATATAATATTCTAAGTTTCTGAATCAATTTTATCTTTCCAAAAATGGAAGCCGCCACCATCTTCATCATGCAAATCACGTAGGGATTGCGTTCAAGAAGATTCAGATCAAGGTTGACTTACAGATCAAGATTGTTCTTCAACTCCTCATAACCTCTCGGATCGTGTGAGTCAAAGAAATTTTAGATCCAGATCTTGCCGAGTTTATTCTTCAACTATTTCTTATAAAGCCGCAAGTTCAAAGAAAGAAGACTTTGGCCGAGATTTTCTAGATCTGAGAAATCATTGTTTGTATTTCTACAAATCTTTTCTTATATCTTGTAGGAGATTTCTCTCCGAGTGTAGGATCATTTTATTTTGTCTCCGAGTTGTAGGAAGTCTTATCTTCCGAGTGTAGATTCGTGTTGTGGATCGAGATTGTAGGAACTTTGTTCCGAGGCATAGGATTGGTTTTCAATCCGAGATAGCGGAGTAGCTGAGTCTAGTGGATTGCTAGATCGGTGAGATAAAGTGGATGTACTCAAGGTTGGGGAACCACTATAAATCTTTTGTCGTCTGTGATTGCTTGGTTGATAATTGTGTGCATAGATCTCAAAATTTTTATTCCGCAAAAAGATGCACAACTCACCTATTCACCCCCTCTAGGTGATTTAGGTAGACAACTATACACTTTCATCATGGTTACGTGCTTTGAATTTTCACTTTGTGCGAGCATTTTTAATTTTTCATTTGCGGTATGTGCGTTCTTTTCATTAGTCATATAGGCGTGTGTTGATGACTTGGCGCCACTTGTGTCAACTTGTGAGTTGAAGATTCTGTGGTTGGCTCTTAGATGGAGATTCTTGCAGTTATTTGCTCGCACATCACCCTTTCTTGCTATGTGGTGCTTGCAGAGCTTTGCATGAACGTCCTCTTACTTTACACTTTGTGTGTTGTGTTTGTGCGAAAGTACTAGCGGAACCTCTTTTAGGTGAGTGGTGTAGGAGGACTGATGATTTGTCCAGGCCGAACTCAATAGGAAGTTTATGGGTCTGGTCATGTTTAAAGAACAAAGCCATCTTTGTTTATTCTAGCATATGTAGAAGGTCTCAGGGTCTTTTCCATCGAATATGGCCAAGGACCCTTGTCTGTTCAGACCTTATAAGGACTCAGGATCCGTTCTAGTTGAGGTGGAGAAGAATCTTGGTTTGTTCGCGCCTTGGAAGGACTCGGGATTCATTCTATTAGAAGTGACGAATAACCTTTGTTCGTTTGTGCCTCAAAAGGACTCAGGGTCCATTCTAGTAGAGGTGAAAACGAATCTTTGTTCATTCGTGCCTCATAATTACTCGGGGTTTTAGTAGAGGTGGCAAATATACTTTGTTCGTTCATTCCTCAAAAGGACCATGGGTCCGTTCTAGTGGAGGTGGAAAAAAACCTTTTTTTTGTTTGTGTCTTGGAAGGACTCAAGGTTTGTTTTAGTGTAGGTGGCAAAGAAACTTTATTTGTTTGAGCCTCGAGAGGACTCGTAGTCCGTCTGGTTGGAGGTGCAGATTGGACTTTGTCCACCTCACCTAGACAGTAAAAGAACAGGAGGTTCGTTCTCTCAAGTAGTGCAGAAGAACTTTCATCCATCTCGTCATGACATTAAAAAGGACATGGTTCCATTCTCTCAAGAGATACATAAGGACTTTCATCCATCTCGCCTTGACAGTTGAAGGACACGGGGTCTATTCTCTCAGGAGGTTCAGAAGGACTTTCATCTCTCTCTCCATGATACTAGAAGAGTATGGGGCTAGTTCATTCTAATGGGCCGATTCAACTGACAAAGAAGGCAGTGATATTTCTGAAGGGGAAAATGCATAAGTGTATCCGCTTGATTATGCGTTTCTCTTTTCTAAGGAACATCGATTACTGTTAAAAATAGCACGGGTTTTGCATGTTCCAAGCCCACGGGAGAGTCTTCCCGTCTAGGGCCCTTAGCTTGTAGGTCACCAGTTTTACTATTGCGGTAATGACGAATGGACTTTCCCATGTTGGGGAGAGTTTGTCCTTCTGGGGGCCCTTTCCATCTGCCTCAAAGTTTCAGAGGACTAGGTCTCAGATGCTTATGGTTATCAGCTAACCCTCCTATCTTAGAAACGATCTATGTGATTTTGATATGCAGTGATCCTCTGTGATGCTTTGTCCCTGACTTCTTGGACCAAGTCTAGGTTTCCCCAAAGGAGTGCCTCATTCTCCATTGGGTTGAAAGCTTGGAAACGCGGGCTTGAGATGCTGAAATCCACTTGTATGGTTGTTTTGACCAGTAACAAAGGTTAAAAGGTGTTTCCCCTATTATTATCCTTTTTATTGTTCAGTAAGCCCATAACACGTTGGGGAGGGTGTATGTATATTGCCCCTTCTTTCTAGAGGTGGATATTTAGACCTTTCAGGATGGTGTGGTGAAAATGGTAGCCGGGATGCTGAAGTGGCAGCCAATGTTTCTCCAGATGAACTGTTTAGTGTTGTTTTCAGTGATTTTGGCCAGTGGCCATGCTTCAACCCATTTGAAGAAGTAATCGACAACCAAGATAATGAAATTCCTCTGCCCAAAGGCTGGCGAGAATGGGTCAAGTTAATCAATCCCCCAATGTGCGAAGGACAACACACTTTGGAGTGGGGATGAGACCAATTAGGGGTTGATGTGGAACGTTGGAATGGAGCTAGCAGCTTTCTCACTTTCGAATGAAGTCGAGGGAATCCTTCTTTAGAGTTGGCTAATTGAGTCCTTATTACAAGACCTTCAGTGCAAAAGATTTGCCTTCCAGATGTTCTTCGCAGACTCCTTCATGAATCTCTCTTGGACGATAATCTTCCTCTGCTGGGCATAGACACTTCAGGTATGATCCAGAGAAAAATCACTTGTAGAGCTCGTTAACGATGATAGAGAACTAGGCGGCTTGCATTTGTAGTCATCATGAATCCAACAAGTCTTCATGTAGTTGCCCGTACTCCAGGAGGATAAGTAGGTCCTCCACTTGGTGATGCCTAGACCGGTATCCTATTGTAGAGCTAGTTTGCTTGGATAGTGTGTCAGCTTTGGTGTTTTGCTCTCTGGGAATGTATAAGATCCAGTGAGATTTGAAATTTCCATGGAAAGACCTTGTCAGCTGAAGATATTGTACGAGTTGCTCGTTCTTGGATTCGTTGTCTCCCTCAACCTGTGAGACTACTAGTTGAGAGCCGGTGTTGTTGGCCATATTTTTCGCTCCGCATTCGATGGCAAAGAGAAGGCCAGTTATCATGGACTCATACTACGCAACATTATTGGTGGTTGTGAACTACACCCCAAGTCCAAACTCGAGGGTGGCTCCTTCATGACTTGTTAACAGCAGGCCTGTGCCTGAACCCCCTGCTATTAATGCCCCATCGACATACAAGACTCACCGCTGCGGGAGGTACATCATCAGGACTGGGCACATCCTCTATAGGGATTATACATTCCATCACAAAATCTGCTAAGCCATGGGACTTGACGACATACCTTTGTAGTAATCTGATGTCAAACTCTCCCAGCACCTCATCCTATTTAACTTCCCTCACTGATACCTATGTCTTTTGTAGGATCGCGCAAAGCTATAGCTACATAATCACTTTGATTGTATGGGCCTGAAAGTACGGCCAAGACTTTCTTATAGAGAATACCAAGGCTAGGGCAGTCTTCTCCGTTATGGAATATCTACCATCAGTGTCTGATAGGACCTTACTGAGATAATAGATCGAGCGTTGAATCCCTCCTTCTTCCTTTACCAAGACTGAGCGTTGAATCCCTCCTTCCTTAACCAATACCTAGCTAAGTACATGTGGCAATACTAGGTACAAAAAGAGGTCCTCTCCAACGGTGGGCATTGAGCAAGGCTAGGTACTTCTTGAGGTGTTCTAAGGTGACTTGATACTCATTATTCCACTAAAATCCGGTGTTGCGCGCCCCACGGAGCTCTTTGAAGAATGGAAGATATTTTTCCCCTATGCTAGCCAGGAAATGAGATAGCATAGTTATCCTCCCATTAATACGTTGAACTTCCTTGATGGTGTGAGGGGGAGACATTTCCTCCATCACTATGATTTTCTCATGGTTATCCTAAATTCCTCATTGCTTTACCATAAAGCCGAGGAACTTTCATATAGTAACTCTGAATGCGCACTTGGAGGGGTTTAGGTGCATCTGGAAGCGGTGGAGAAGCTGGAAACACTTGTCTAGGTCTTTCAGATTGTGGACACACTGAATGTTTTTCACCAACATTTTGTCATCGTAAACCTCTATTAATTGTCTGATGAGATCTTTGAAAACTATGTTCACCAACCTTTGGTAAGTAGCCGCGTCATTCTTTAGCCCGAAAGGAATTACTTTGTAGTAGTATACTTCTCTGTCTATGCAGAAGGCAATGTGTTCTTCGTCTGTCAGGTTCTTCTGAATCTGGTTGTACCCCGAGTAGGTGTCCATGAATCTGAGGAGTTCATGTCTGACTATGGAAACCAAGAGCTGCTCGATATGAGGAAGAAGAAAGCTATCTTTCAGACAGGCTTGGTTGAGTTTGTTGTAGTTGACGCACAAGCTATGAACGGCAAGGGCAAGTGCACCTAATAATGTCGTTAGGTAATAAAATGAGGAGGGATCTCTGAGTATCGATCTCACTCAGAGCACAGGAAAGTGGGTTTCACCTTTAAAAGAGACTTATGATTGAAGTCTCTAGAATCAGAGCTTTCGGGGGGGGGGGGGTTGATTTTGATTAATGACTACATGCAAGAAAATAAAACTAACAAACTATGCGGGTCGCCTTCACCGCTCCGCACCTCCGCGGGTCGCCGACCTTCGCTTCACTCTTTCACGGGTCGTCGACCTCCGCCTCACATGATGCTCGTATGAATTAGGACAATGTAGCCACATAATGTAACCACAACATGACAAGAATGAAATATGAAATATATCACACACATAAGGCATCAGGCCTCCCAAGCTACTCCAATGGAAAGAAAAGTGCAATACATGCTTCAATAATAAGAAAATAAATGTCAGCACTTATTCAATCCACCACCATCAATGACATAGAAGGAAAATTACAACAACTCAACCTAGTGTGCATGAGAAAAGAAAAGAAATACAAATAGTGATTGAGATACTTCCGTAGAGGAGAGGTTGAATCCGTATAGCGACTCTTTGAATGCCTCACTCATTGTCTACCGTCTTGAGTAAAGGAACCTCAGTCACAAGCTCCCAATGGACCCACCTTCTCAAGGGTCTTGCACTATCCACGTCTTCCTCTTCAAATACCTAGCTTGAGGCGAGCGTATGAACTCTTCTACTTCTTCCTTGAGCTTATGGATGATATGGAGAGCTTAGGGGATGATCCCTAGCCCTTAAAACATTAAATTTTTTGAAAACTGTGGACTGGAATAGGGAAATCGTGGACTTTTGCTGAAGAAAATGGAGCGGCCTATTTATAGACAGAGTAGAATTTTGCCAGGCACACGAGTAGGTGCACGGCCGATGGTCGTGCGAGAAGGAATGGCCCTACTCTTACGTAGAGGGGAACCTAGACTGGCTGGGCAAAAGAGATTTTAGGGGGAAATGGTTTTGCCTTGCACGACCAGTGGCAGTGCTATTTATACACGTGCATACACACATGGGTTTAAAGGGGTCTTATGGGTTGGATTTTCCAATGAACCACACATGACCAGTGGTCGGGTACAGAGACGGGGTCATTGAACATACGAGACAAAATCCACACGAGGATTGGCCTCACTCAAATATTGATGTGATGCATAAAGATCGCACACGACTAGTGGTCGTGCGCAGAGGGGGCCAGTGATCGTGCAAGAAGAAAAATGCACGATTACTAGCCTCTTTAATGAAATATAGCCAAGATGCACGGGAAAAATATCACAACATTGGTACTTGCAGGTAAAACATCCAGAACCACAAGAAATACACATCCACACTATCACAAAAAAGATATAAAGGCACACAAAAGAAACAAGAATACGAGGAGGTCTCCTTCATGCATGAAATGACTCAAATACTATCTTATCTAGCTCAAATGCACTCACATGACAAACAAGTCGAATCTGGCATATTTTAAGATGAAATCTACAAATAGATGAGTGATAACAATGGAAAAATAAATTAGAATAGGGAAAAAAGCACTATAAGAAATTTGCTCATCAAAACCCCAAACTTGAATTATTGCTCGTCCCGAGCAATCAAACTATCTATCTGGAGTGGGAAAGATTAATTACAAATCAAAATCAAAATAGACTAATGGACCAAGAAGTCTCGTGTCCAAGTAGAATAAAAATAGGTTAGATGAAATCTCGAAGCATAAAATTAATTACAGTGTATTTAAATTAACTATCGATAGACTATGTCCACTTCTAAACGATCAATCCATCCCAGGCATAGTGCAGATGAGAGTAATGATGCTAAGTATAATATTATAAGCTCAAGACTACTAGGGTGGCCTCCAAAGAAATCCATCAATGATGATGGTCATAGGCTCGTCCGGTCGCACCTTATTCATTACACTTAACACAACCTGGCTCTACCCATCATTAAGGCTTAATTTGGATGAATGCTAAGGCTTAGGTTTAAGGTGAGGTGTGTTAAAGGTAAACGTGAAGGCTAAACACACTTAAACAAAATATTTGAGCTTAAAGCGGAATGACTATCAAAAGTAAAAGTTGGATGAGTGGTGTATGTTAGGTATATTGGAAAATGTGTACCTGATTTGGAGAAGCCTCACTTAGCTCAATGATATACATCAAGGTGTATTTGATGTTATTTTGAGTTTATATGTGCAGGTTAAGTATTGGCAAAAATGCATAAAAAAGTTTCTAAGTCCATGTGTCGACACTTAAGGAAGTCTGTGTCGGCACTTGGAAAAGCTGTGTCGACACCTGAAGCAACTGTGTAGACACACAGAATTTATTAGTCGACATCGATTATGTCGACACCTGGAGGCAGTGTCGACACACAGGAGTATTAGTCGACATCAACTGTGTCGACACTTGGAGGCAGTATCGACACAGAAATTCTGAGACTATATCAACTGTGTCGACACACAGGACTTGTGTCGACACTCATCAGAGTTTCAACAATGTTGATTGCTGTGCAGTGAAGAAGTGTCTATGTCGACACAAAGAGACAGTGTCGACACATTCTACAAATGCAGTGTCAAGAAGCTATGTCGACACCAAAGGAGTTATGTCGACATCACCAAAGCTTGTGTCGACACTTAATCTACTTATGTCGACACATAATGACAATCAGTCTCGACGCTTTGCTGACAAAGTCAAAGGTTCAAGAATTGACTGGAGACTTGACAGATGTGCATTCCAACAACTTTAATGAAGCTGTCAGACTTGTCAGAAGTTGGTTAGAAACCGGATCAGCCGGTTACCATGGATGAAGTCTATATATATCGATAGATTCTGTCAAATGAAAAAGATGAACAATAACAACAGGCACAACTATTGAAGTATTGATCATTGATCAAGAAAGTGCACGTCACACTAAATAAGATTTTTGTGAGAAGATCTAAGGAGAATTCAAGTAAGAATTCTGAAGAAACTTCATAAGTTCTGAAGAGTGAGAGAGATCTTCAGCTGTTGAAGTAAAGGTGGAGACATTTACAAGTCTCCTTAGAAGCAGATCCTGAACTAATCTGCTAAGAAGGATTCAGACCAATTTCTGGATTCTAAGAAGGAAGCTGGCAGCCAGTCAACTTCAAAGGAGATCAACCCTACTGAGTTCAGATTCAAGAAGCTTTGAAGAAAGCTAAGAATATGTTGATTTCAGCCATCAGTTTTATCAAGAAGCTGATCAAGAAACCTTTTATCCCTTCTCTCTCAACAAAGGTAAGAGTCCATCTAAACACTTATCAAATTTTGTAGGATCTTTTCATAGATCTGAGTTGTAAGCCTATATTATAAAGGCTGAGTATATGAGATATAGATCTCTGAGTGGTTGGGCTTTTGAGCCTGAGTGTAGGAGAAATTTTTCTCTGAGTTGTAGGCCTTGTGGCAAGGCTGAGGTAGGGCTGTTAGCCTGATTTGTATGAACCTTATAGGGTTCTGAGTTGTAGGAACCTTTCAGGGTTCTGAGCTGTAAGATCTCTGGATCTCAGAAAAAGGAATAAGTTAGGCTGAATCTAGCACACTGCTAGATAGGTGAAGGGGGAAAGTGGATGTACCCAGACCTTGGGGAACCACTATAAACCTATGTGCAATCTATGATGTGTGTGTGATTGTGATTTCTGTAGAATAGCTAGATTCTATTTTAAGATCTGGAAAAATATTCTGCCTTAAGTAAAAAAGGAAAAGAACCTATTCACCCCCCTCTAGGTGTTTGGGTTATCTTGAAATTAATTCTATCAAGTGGTATCAGAGGGAGGTTACTCAAAGAAGGACTTAACAGTTTGAGTAAGATCCTTAATGCA
This sequence comes from Platanthera zijinensis, assembly GCA_039513925.1. Lineage (NCBI taxonomy): Eukaryota > Viridiplantae > Streptophyta > Magnoliopsida > Asparagales > Orchidaceae > Platanthera > Platanthera zijinensis. Next base: position 104,640,999 of record CM077078.1, on the reverse strand, counting down.
GATTTAACATCAAGAAAATGAGGTCAGGAGAAAATCATAAGGAACTAGGTTCTATGAAATTACCCATATGCAGGAAAGAGATTTTTGGAATATGGAAAGAAAGGGTCAGGCTTTTCATGGAGGCTTCTGATCCAAGGATTTACATTACTGTAATGGAAGGTCCTTATGTTCCAATGAAGGTGTCAGTTCTAGATGCAAATCAAAGAACTCCCAAAGATTTTTCTGAGATGACTAAGGATGAGATCATCCTGGCAACTTTGGATAAAAGAGCCCAGAATATCATAGTAAGTGCCATAGATGATTAAACCTTTCAAAATTTGATTCACTGCAAGACCTCCAAGGAAATGTGAGACACTTTGATAGTCCACATGGAGGGTTCTGAAGAAGTCAGACAAGATAGAAAATCTATGCTGAACCAGGAATATGAGAGTTTCAGACAAGAAAAGTCAGATGGTATAACTGAGTGTTATAAGAAGTTTTATAGAATAGTAAATGAGCTGATGTCCTATGGAAGGATCTTCAGTACATATGAACTGAATGATAAATTTCTAAGATCCTTGACAAAGGATTGAGACACTAAGATTTGTGTCATTAGAGAAGTGGCCAAACTTGTAGATATCTCTCCTCCAACTTTGTTTGGAAAATTGCTGTCATATGAGATGCAGCTAATGGCTAGGAAAGAGGAAGAGAAAAGTGCTAAAGGGGAGCATAAATAAAAGTCTGTGGACTTCAAGGTGGAAGCCACTAGGAAGAATAGGAGGATGTATCCATCACCTCCTGAGATTGTTGTTGAAATTACCTCAGATAATTCAGACAACCAAAGTTCAGACAGCAGTGACTCAGATAAAGACTTTGTTGCCTTCACAAGGCAGTTTCAGAGATTCCTGAAGAAGAAGCAGTGGAATTCTAGGCCCTCCACATCTCAGTCTGTGGATGATAATTATCAAAAGAGGAAGTCATCAAGGAAGGACAGGAGCAGGTCTAAGCCTAGCAAATCCACAACATCAAAGATAGTTTGCTACTACTATAATAGGCCTGGACATGTTGTGGCTGAGTGTCCAGACAAAAGAAAGGAGTCTGCTGATAAAAGAAAGACTCAACAAAAGAGCAAGAAGGAGAAATCCTTTGTTGCCAAGAAGGAGAAGAGCTTGACAGACCAGTCATCTTCAGAATCTGAATCTGAAGCTGAGGCATACATTGGTCTATATGCAGCAGATGAAGAAGATGAGTTTATGCAATTGCTGAACTCTATCTATAAACAAGAAGACCATCAGTGTATGGGACTGATGGCTGTATCAGAAGAAGACAAATGCCAGGATCAACCTTGTCCTAGTAAGGTACAATGTATTTCTAGAAGTTCAGATTGTAGTACTAGTACAGAGTCAGCTACATTTGCATCAAGTGATGTGGATGGATCTGAGTCTGAAGGTGATATTCATCAGCTGATAGATGAATATGGGGACTTATTGCAGGCACTAAAGAAAAGCAAAAACCTGGCCAAAACTCAAGCTAAGGAAATTACAGATCTTAAGATGGCTGCATCTAGTTTAGAGAAAGAGTTGGATCAAAAAATGAATGAGGTTGCCAAACTGAAAACTATAAAAATTATTTAGATGGGTACAATCACATATAAAAATGATCTAATTAAAAGCTGGAAGCCAGTCTTCAAAAGGAGAAAGATTTGGTGGCTAGTTATTCCAAGCAGAAATCAGTTTTACCCTTAATAGATGAGTTTGTGGCTCAAAAGGGTAAGGCTGGAATAGGCTTTAAAGGTAACACCAGGGCTGTCCAATTCAAGAGAAAGGGTAAAGCCTCAGTCCAGCCACTGAATTTTAAAGTCCCTGTAGTTTTTAGAAAGGTACATGAGCCTTCTAATAAGTATGACCTAGAGAATACTCATGGTCATAGTAAGACTGAAGTTCTGAATGACAAGGGTTTTTATGTTAATAAGGCAGCTCATGTTCATAAACCCCATGTTTTTGAGAAACCAGTGGGTGTAGCTACAGCAAAAATAGCACAATATAAAAGATTTGCTGTCAACCAGACTGTCAAGAATGTATCTAAAAATAGATACAATAAGTATGAATGCTGGTGCTGTGGAAAGACAGGTCATTATGCCATAGATTGCTGGCACAACACTAGTGTCAGGAAGAACAACAATCTACCTGTTAGAAGAGCTGCAAGCAGATTTGTTAAGTATGAAGCTAACTTGAACCAAGGACCCAAGACTTACTTGGGTTCTAAGGGAAGGTAATTCTTTATTGCAGGTGAGTCCAAGTTACCATGCCCCTATATGATACTTGGACAGTGGATGTTCCAGGCACATGAATGGAACAAAGGGATTGCTGAAGGAGTACTTACCTATCATAAATGGGCCTAAAGTAATCTTTGGTGGCTCTGAAAAAGGAATCATCAAAGGATTTGGTAACATTTCTAGTAACCAGATTACTATCACTCAAGTGGCCTATGTGAAGGGTTTGAAACACAACCTTATAAGCATAAGTAAGCTGAGTGATTTAGGATATGACATTTCATTTGTTAAGAATGGATGCCATATCAAAAGGTCAAGTGATCAAAAGGTCATTTTGACAGGATATAGAAAAAGGAATGTGTACTGTCTTAATTTTGAGTGTGAGAACAAAGGTTCTCCTATTTGTCTCGTAGCTGATGAGAGAGCCTCTCATTGTGTCAAATGGCACAAGAGGCTGGCCCATCTTAACTACAAAACTATTGGCCAACTCTTTAGCAAAGAGTTAGTAAGAAATGGTCCAAAAGTAAAGTGCATAAAGGATGGGATATGCTCAGCTTGTCGAAAAGGCAAGCAGACAAAATCCTCCTTTCATAGCCTTGAAAACAAGGACTTAGTGAGGTGTCTATACCTCTTACATATGGATTTATTTGGTCCTATGCCAGTTCATAGTCTAGGTAAGAAGGTCTACACTTTTATGGTGGTAGATGACTATTCTAGATATTCCTGGGTGTTCTTTCTGAGATAAAAAACAGAAACTCCAAGTGTTTTATATAGCTTTATCAAGCAAATTCAGAATGAACTTGACAGTTCAGTGGTCAAAATCAGAAGTGACCATGACACTGAATTTCAATCTGAGATTATGACAAAACTGTGTGAAGAATTTGGGATTTTTCAAGAATTCTCCTCACCTAGAACACCTCAGCAAAATGGTATTGCTGAAAGGAAGAATAGAACATTGATTGAGGCTGGTAGAACTCTATTGAGTGACACATCTCTCCCAGAATATTTCTAGGCTGAGGCAGTAAACACTGCATGTCATGTGATCAATAGGGCATCTATCATCAAAAGCCACAAAAAGACTCCCTATGAGATCATGAAGGGTAGAAAACCAAACTTATCCTATTTTAGGATCTTTGGTTGCAAGTGCTATGTCCTTAACAATGGCAAGTCTTATTTAACTAAGTTTGCTGCCAAATCCCAAGATGGGATATTTGTTGGGTACAACAACAATAGTAAGGCTTATAAAGTCTACAACTTGATTACTCAAGTTGTAGAAGAGTCTGTACATGTTGTCTTTGATGAAACAAGACTGATTAATAGTGAGTTGCCTTGTAGCTCATGCAGTTCTACAGGTATTAATGAGAAAATGGACAAGCTTACAATTACAGAAGAAACAACTGAAGAGCAGGAAGTGGAAAATGGTGGCTACTGTCTAGGGGGAGTAATGGACTCTCTAGATGCAGATGTAAACCAAGAGGTGCAGCATATTGAAGAGACTGGAGGTGTTCAACCAGAAGATAATCTACCTCCATCTGTTAGATACTTAAAGGATCATCCAGCAAATCAGATAATTGGTGACCTAAGATATGGAGTTCAAACCAGAAGCAGGAACTTGAACACAGTGCTTTGCTCAAGCTTCCTATCTCAACAGGAGCCAAAGAAATTTGAAGAACCTATTTTAGACCCACATTGGATAGATGCCATGCAAGAGGAGCTGAATCAGTTCAGAAGGTGCAAGGTCTGGGAGTTAGTTCCTAAAACAAAAGACCATAACATCATTGGAACAAAGTGAATCTTTAGGAACAAATTGGATGAGAATGGAATCATTGTGAAGAACAAAGCAAGACTTGTTGCAAAAGGATACAGGCAGAAAGAAGGTATTGACTTTGATCAAACCTTTGCCCCAGTAGCAAGACTGGAAGTAATTAGGATGTTCCTTACCTATGCAGCATATCAAGGCTTCATGGTATTCCAAATGGATGTAAAATCAACATTCTTAAATGGAAATCTAAAAGAAGAAGTCTATGTAGAGCAGCCCTCAGGTTTTGTTGATTCTCTTAAACCTGATTATGTTTATAGACTTAAGAAAGCTTTATATGGGTTAAAGCAAGCCCCAAGGGCTTGGTATGAAACCCTGTCTACTTTCCTTATTGAGAACAAATTCTCAAGGGGGAAAATAAACAAAACTCTATTCCTAAGGGAATCCAAAGGTAAGATAATCTTAGTCCAGATTTATGTAGATGACATAATATTTGGGTCTACAGAAAACAACCTTTGCAAGAAGTTTGCTAAACTTATGCAAGGGAAGTTTGAGATGAGCAGCATGGGGGAACTTAAGTTCTTCTTGGGCCTTTAAGTATGACAGACTGATGATGGCTTGTCAATATCCCGGTCTAAGTTCACCAAGGAGTTAATTAAGAAGTATGGTATGGAATCATCCTCCATCATGAGAACTCATATGGGAACAAGTATGCCTATATGCAAAGATGATGCAGGTAAACCTGCAAATGAGTCTTTGTATAGAGGAATAATTGGCTCTCTTCTATATCTATCTGCTAGTAGACCAGACATTATGTATGCAACATGTGTCTGTGCTAGGTACCAATTATGCCCTAAAGAATCTCATTACACTGCAGTAAAAATGATTTTGAGATACCTAAAGGGCACATCTAATCTAGGCCTTTGGTACCCTAGGAATGGAGATTTTCTACTGAAAGGCTATTCAGATGCAGACTTTGCAGGTTGCAAAGAAGATAGAAAAAGCACAACAGGCACCTGTCAATTTCTAGGAGGAAGATTGGTGTCTTGGAGCAGTAAGAAGCAGACTAGTGTGGCAATTTCCACAGCTGAGTTTGAATATATGGCAGCAGGAAGTTGCTATGCACAGCTGTTGTGGATTCAGCACTAGCTAGAAGACTTTGGTATTCAGGTAAGTAGAACACCTTTGTTTTGTAATTCTACAAGTGCTATTTCTATTGCTAATAATCCTGTTTCACATAGTAGGACTAAGCATATAGTAATTAGATACCATTTTCTTAGAGAACATGTAGAGAAAGAGGATATCTCACTAGTATTTGTCAAAATAGATTATCAGATTGCAGATGTGTTTACTAAGCCTCTAGATGAAACTAAATTCAATAAATTTAAAATTGAATTATGAATGTTGAACATAGATTAGTTTAACAAATTTGGCTAAGTAAATCTGTGTCGACACATCCAGAGAAGTGGTGTCGACACTTCAGTTAGTGGTGTCGACACAACCAGAGTAATGGTGTCAACACTTCCAGAAATTATGTCGACACTTACAATAAGAGTCGACACAGAATTTCTGATGAACTACTAAGTATGTCTAGTGTCGATATATCATCAATTGGTGTCGACACATAGTAGTCAACGCCATGGTCGAGACAATAGAAGTATGTGTCGACACTTTTCAACAGTGTCAACACTTTTAGAAAATTTTGGCCCACCTTTTGACTTTCTTTGTTTAGAAGGGTATAAATAGGTCGAGAACATATTCTGTCGACACGCTCTCCAGATTTTCGAGACTAAACCCTTGTGTCGACAAACTCTCTTCTCTCAATTCAAGTTTTCTCTCCATTCCAATGGCGCCAAAGATTGAAGATAATGTTAACGAAGGGTATGAGGTGGTTCGCCATGCCTTTAATGATGCGGAGTCAGAGATTAAAGGAGTCATTACACTGTTTGCTGAAAGTGGTTTGGAGTTTCTGATAGCCGAACCTACCAAGATTTGGAAGGAGGTTTTTGAGTTCTATACTGCAGCAATAGTAGACTCGACTGGATTTAAGATTAAGTCAACAGTTCATGGAGCAAGAGTCAAACTATCCTTGAAAAGTTTAAGAAAAATTCTTCATCTTCCAAGAATTCAGGATGAAGAAGAAGTACCAGTATCAAGAATAAGGGAGGCACTACAATGGTGTGGATTGGATCCCACCATGAAGATTGGAACAGCTATAATCAGGAAGGGGATGAATCTGCAAGGTCAATTTCTATCTAAAGTGGTTGGAAAAGTTGTTCTGTGTAAGCCAGGGGGACATGATAGGATTACAGCCTATATGTTCAGCCTAATGACAAGGATAATCTTCACACTCAACACAGATTGGTCTGTAGTACTTCTTGAGAAGATTAAGGAAAGCATCAAGAAGCCTAATTTGGCTAGAATAATGAGTCTATACTTGGCTGGGGCCATTCCAGAAGTAATGAACCAGATTCCTGGTTCTAAAATCAATCATATGAGAAGAATGGACATTAGGATCATCTCAAGATGGGATAGAGTCCTATCAAAGGTCTTACCAGATTTATAAAGATAGGAAGTTGCTGAGAAATCTCCTGAACATGACCTGACTGAGAATGCACAAGTGCAGGGGGAGACAGTTACTGCACAGGTTCAAGGGGAAGAGAGAATTCACTTGGCAAGTGAAATGGATTCACAATCTATTCTTGAGACACCTCATGTCAACAGTCCAGCACTAGATGTGATCATGGAGGATACATCTGTAGTTTCCGATGCTCCTGAGACAGCTGTATCACCAGTTCACACTCAACAAGAGTTCTCTCTTGAAGAATTGTTTCGTGACATAGAGGGAGCAACAGATGAGGGGGAGCAGGTTAACATTGAGGGGGTGCAGCATAAGACTGAAAAGGAGCTGCCTCCTAGTCCTAAAGAAAGAGTTAATATTGCCAGTACCTCTGCTTCAGAGGATGAGGAGATTGCAAGTATCAAGAAAAGAAAACTGATGGTTTTCAAGAGGAGAAGCCAGAGCTATAAGAAGGCTTTGCAAGCTACTACTTCACAACCAGCCCCAGAGACTGATTACAGCTCATTAATGGTGGCTTTGCAAGTTAAATTTGATGAGCAGAGAATGGCTCTAGAAAAATATATGGATGAAAGCCATAAATCACTTCAATTTGATTTGGCTCAGGATATTAAATCCATAAGATTTGAAGTCAATCTTCATAAGAAAGAGATGACAGATTGCTTCCACAAGGGGGGCAATGTTGTAGTATTTCTAGCAAAGACACAAGCAGAAGTCAAGAAACAAGTGGATGATATTGCTGTCAAACAAGGCTATGTCCTTGAAAATTAGATTAGAATGAATGACAATCTGACTGAATCTCACAATGAGATAGTCACTGAAGTAAATAAAACAGTTACTGCAATGACTGAAGCAAGGGCTAAGGAGAAAGAAGAATTTGATCAGAAGCTACAAGAAGCCTTGGATTCATTTAAGACAGCCATTAATACTTCTAAGAAATGCCAGAAGCTGCCTTGAGAGCTCAGCAGGAAGCTCAACTTTCAAAGAAAAGATTCAGAGAACATGCTGAGTTAAAGCCTGATTTTGAGCAGTGGAGCCCCACTTCAAGAAATATAATTTTGACTGCCTGGAAAGCTGTGAAAGATCAAGTTCATGAAAGGGGCAAGTGGTATAATGAACAGGAATGGCAGAAGTATGAGGCAAGACAGGAAGCCATTGTGCAGCATAGAAGAAAGGCTAAGATTGGGAAGCTACCTCCTAATGCTTAGGATCCTAGCAAGTACTTTCCTAAGCTTTTTCATTATTTTGAAAGGCAAAGGATTAAGGCTGAAGTTCAGAAAAAGGCAGAGTTGAAAGGAAAAAATCCTATTGATGATGCAGAACCTCCTGTGCAAGCTCAGATTAAGCCAGGAAAAGGCATAGTCATTAGGGAGCCTGATCAGCCTTAGGATAGATTTGCTAAATTTTGCTAGAATAATGTAATTTTTAGTTTTTTAAAAGAAATCTATGTAATCAGTTGTTAAGAAACTTTTTGTTAATATAAACAAAACAATGTTTCATGTTTATTATAGTTGCATTCTTATTCTGTGATGTGATTTTGATATATGTTTTGTTTATAAGTTGCCCTGTCATATAATGATTATATACATCATAATGTTTATTTATTATAAGTGGTGTATATCATTGACTAAAGGGTTATGACTTCTCCAAATATGGGGAGATTGTTGGGTACATTGGAAAATGTGTACCTGATTTGGAGAAGCCTCACTTAGCTCAATGATATACATCAAGGTGTATTTGATGTTATTTTGAGTTTATATGTGCAGGTTAAGTATTGGCTAAAATGCATAAAAAAGTTTCTAAGTCCATGTGTCGACACTTAAGGAAGTCTGTGTCGACACTTGGAAAAGCTGTGTCGACACCTGAAGCAACTATGTCGACACACAGAATTTATTAGTCGACATCGACTATGTTGACACCGGGAGGCAGTGTCGACACATAGGAGTATTATTCGACATCAACTGTGTCGACACCTAGAGGCAGTGTCGACACACAAATTCTGAGACTATATCAATTGTGTCGACACACAGGACTTGTGTCGACACTCAGCAGAGTTTCAACAATGTTGATTGCTGTGTAGTGAAGAAGTGTCTATGTTGACACAAAGAGGCAGTGTCGACACATTCTATAGATGCAATGTCAAGAAGCTGTGTCGACACCAAAGGAGTTATATCGACATCACCAAATCTTGTGTCGAAACTTAATCTACTTGTGTCGACACATAATGACAATCAGTCTCAACGCTTTGCTGAATGTAAGAAACGAACTAGAAACAAGCCGGAACGGGTATAACTGAAATTTTATTATCAGAAAAAGGTATCTATTACAAAGGTATGACCTCCCTTATATAGAATGGAGGAGATGGGAGAGAATACAAATACCCAATGTGGGACTAAAAATACAAAAGACAACATCTACAAAGTTAACCGCCAAACCGCCAAGCAGACCGCCTAACCGTGCGGTTAGTAGGAACTAACCGCCCGGTCACTACCAGAGAACACTCAGCCGACCACCAAGATCCCAGAGACTAGCCGGCAGACCGCCTGGCTACCAAACCGCCAGATTAGCCGGGCTGACCGCCCGGCTACCAGACCGCCAGTCTTAGCCGCCTGTCCGCCCAGGTCTATACAGCAACACTCCCCCTCAAGCTGGAGCATAGATGTCAATCATGCCTAGCTTGCTGCAAATGTGGAAGAAAGAGGCGGACACAGGTTTTGTGAATATATCTGCCAGCTCTTTCTCCGAGATAACAAACGGAGTGCAAATCTGGTTCTTCAACACTTCTTCCCGAATGAAGTGACAATCAACCTCTATGTGCTTTGTTCGCTCATGGAATACCGGATTTTTGGAAATGTAGATCGCAGCCTTGTTGTCACAGAATATGGGAAGAGGATAGTTATAGACCTCTCCTAGATCCAGCATGAGAGCCCGCAACCATTTTAACTCACACGTGGTTGATGCCATGCTACGATATTCTGCTTCCGCACTAGACCTGGAGACGACTGACTGCTTCTTGCTCTTCCAGCTAACCAAGTTTCCTCCAACAAACGTGCAAAATCCGGAAGTCGACTTGCGATCCCCTTTGTCGTCCGCATAGCTAGCGTCGGAGTACGCTTCGACTCTTAGGTGACCGTTTTTCTGAAAGAGAAGACCTTTCCCAGGTGCGGACTTCACATACTCCAGTATCCTTAGAGCAGATTGAAGATGACATTCCCTAGGCGACTGCATAAACTGGCTGACCTTTCCCACTGCATAGGAGATGTCTGGTCTGGTCACCGTAAGGTAGATGAGTTTGCCAACCAGACGCCGATACCTCGTAGTATCCAATAGAGGAGGTGATTCGTCTGTCCATGTCTTGTCTTCTCCAGGAGCCATGGGACACCGGGCAGGTTTAGCACCCGTCAACCCTACCTCTTTCAACAAATCAAGAGCATACTTCCATTGGGAGAGAACCAAGGAACCCGGTTTCCGAGAGATTTCAATTCCCAAGAAGTATTTTGGAGAGCCCATATCCTTCGTGACTAGGTGTTGGCGGAGATGGACCTTCGTCAAGGCTACACCAGCTTGATCGTCGCTAGTAAGAAGAATATCGTCCACGTAAACAGCTAGCACAACCAGACCCGAAGATGTCTTGCGAATGAACAAGGAGTGATCAGCCGAACTCCTGGTGAAACCGATGGCCCCAACGATGCTACTGAACTTATCGAACCACGCCCTGGGACTTTGCTTTAGGCCATAGATGGCCTTCTTCAACCGGCATACTTGAGTCTCCCCCTGAGCAACATACCCAGGAGGTTGCTCCATGTAGACGTCCTCGTGAAGGTCACCATAGAGGAAGGCATTCTTGACGTCCAACTGCGAAATAGGCCAATCCCTGTTGACCGCCACCGATAAAAGGACCCGAATGGTGCTGAGGCGAGCAACTAGCGAGAACGTGTCAAAGTAATCAACACCATAGGTCTGAGTAAACCCTTTTGCAACAAGACGGGCTTTGTACCGGTCCACACTGCCATCAGGACGGAACTTGACGACAAACACCCAGCAACAACCAACCATATCCGTGCCAAAAGGAGGAGGCACAAGGGTCCAAGTGCCCCGGTCAGAGAGAGTAGCAATCTCGTCATCCATGGCAGCCTTCCAGTGAGGAATATCAAGGGCTTCCTGGTAGGTGCGAGGTGTGGTAGTCGCGGAGATGGCTAGGGCGAAGTCCCTGCGAGAAGGTGTTAGCCGATCATAAGAAATAACAACTGCCAGCGAGTGCTGGGTGCACGTCCGAACCCCTTTGCGAAGGGCAATGGGCAGCTCCAGGTCCTCAAGTTCCTCAGTCGCCGGTGCATCTGTGGCGGAGATAGCTGGCCCGGGAGAAGAGAGAGACGGCCGAGGGGACGAGGGAGAAGGATCATGATCAAGAGAAGGAGCGGCTGGTGGAGGTGGGGATGGAGGAAGCTCAAGAGGAGTGGATGTGGTGGAGAGAATGGGTGGAGAGGTCGAGTCGGTAGGAAGAAGAGGGAGGTTCGATCCATCGACCTGTGGGAGATCAGAAGAGAAGTAGGCGGCATTCTCAAAGAATGTCACATCCGCCGAGACGAACTGCTTGCGATGAACAGGGTCAAAGCAGCAGTAACCTTTTTGAGTCGTGGAGTAACCCAAAAAGATACACTTCGTAGCACGAGGGGACAATTTGTCGCGAGTTGCGGCAGGGCTATGAACAAAGGCAGTGCACCCAAAAATGCGGAGAGGTAAGGGAAAGGGGTCCTTGGAGGGATAGAGGATGGAAAAAGGGGTTTTGCCTTTGAGGACGGTAGAGGGAATGCGATTGATGAGGTAGCAGGAGATGAGGACCGCGTAGCCCCAATAGCTACGAAGAACCTGCATCTGCGTCATGAGAGTGCGAGCGACATCGAGGAGGTGACGGTTTTTACGTTCCGCCACCCCATTTTGCTGGGAGGTATAGACGCAGCTAGTTTGATGAATGATGCCATGTTGCGTACAGAAAGAAGCGAAATCACTACTCAGATATTCTTTTGCATTATCAGAGCGAAAAATTTTGACAGAGGCATCAAATTGATTTTTAATCATATAATAAAATGAAGTCCATACAGAAAAAAGTTCGGAGCGATCCTTTAATAGATACACCACGTACAGCGAGAATAATCATCAATAAAGGTTACAAAATAGGAACTTCCACGCCCGATGGTGAGGGTAGGGGAAGGTCCCCAAACATCCGAGTGAATAAGGTCGAAGGGCTTGGAAGAGCCACAACCTTGCTTAGGAGGAAAGGGGGAACGGTGATGCTTGCCCAGTTGACAAGCATCACGGTTGAGAGGAGAGTCCTGCTGAGGGAGGTGAGGAAACAGCTGGTGGATGAGACGCGAGGGAGGATGCCCCAGGCGAAGGTGCCACTGAAGAAGATCTGTAGAAGCGGGAGAGAAGACGGTAAGAGCAGATACATCATCAAGGAAGTAGAGACCACCCCTCTCAGTCCCAGTAGCAAACGTCTGCTTGGAGTCCGGGTCCTGAAACGAACAAGAAGAAGGAGTAAATGTTACCGAACACTGAAGTTGCTTGCAAAGAGAAGTAACCGACAATAAATTGCACGGAAACTTGGGCACATAAAGAGTATCCGCCAGGCGAAGGGACGGAGTAACTTGAACCATGCCTGTTCCATGCACCGGAGAGGGAGAACCATCCGCAACGAGAACAGGGGGAAACCGATCATGTGTTTCTATGAGAGAAAAGCACTGAGGATTGACCGTCATATGATTAGTGGCGCCAGAGTCGATTAGCCATTTACCTTGGGTAACTACGTGGGCACTACCTGAAGTCGTGGCTACGGAGGCAGATGGCTTGGAAGAAGGAGGAGTATCACCAGCGGGACGAAGATGCGGATGCTTTGTCCAGCAGCGGTCAACCAAGTGTCCTGGGCGGCCACAATGAGTATAGAGGTAGCGAGAGGGGCCACGCCCGCCAGAGTGGTTACCACGACCACTAAATCCACCACGATGAGCCTGGTGGGCATAGGCATCCGGAGCCGGAGGAGCGGCAAGCAAGGGGCGTTGGAGTAGAGAGGTAACAGCAGCAATGCGGGCAGCAGTAGCATCCAGGGTAGGAGACTCAGCCTCTCCAAGAATTTGCTGCCGGATCATATCGTATGAGTCCGGAAGCCGCAGAAGGTAACAGACCACTAGGAGTTCCTGGAAGTGCTTCAGCTGAGTGGCCACATCTGCCGAGAGAGGACGATTTTGTAGAATCTCAGCTCCAAGGGCTTGGACTTGTTGGTAAGCTGCAGGAGGGGACATGGACTGGCGAGCAAAGAGATCCGCATAGAGAGTATAGATGCGAGATGTTTGTCCCCCCTTGGAGTAGAGAGCGGCCAAGTGATTCCAAGCTTGTTTTACCGTCTCATCGTGACGGATGACAGGAAGACATTCATCAGACAGGATGTTCGCCAGCCAAGTACGAACCAGTGCATCATTCGCATCCCAGTCAGAAAACTGGGCAGAGTCCGCAGGCGGAGGGTCATCGGTAAGATGATGACGCTTGCGTTGAGAGCGGAGAAGAAAAGTGAATGAGACACTCCAGTCGGGATAATTGGGCCCCAAAAGCTTAGAGACGGTGCCAAGATTCCCTGAAGCAGGAGGAGGAGGAGGAGGCGGTGGGACAACGACAGTAGACGAGGTGGAGCCATCAGAATTGGTCATCCTGAAGAGAGGTCGCGCGGTTAAGAGGAGAGACCGGGTGAGAAGAAAAAGAAGCCGCGCGGATAGAGAGAGCGAGAAGACCGCGCGAACAAAAAGCAAACCGCGGCGGGCAGAGAGAACAAGCTGCAACGGTCACGGTGTCAGCACACTAGCGGCAAGAAGGGCAGAGAGGCCGCCTAAACAAGGCAGAACTCGCGCGAACAGAGAGAAATCGTGCGGATAGGAAGAAAAAGATCTGCAGCGGTCACGATGGCAGACACCAGCGGCCAGAGAAGCCACGACCAAGCCGCAGAACCAAACAGAGGGAGAGAAGTCGGGCGGCTAGCAGACAGACCGCGCGAACAGAAGAGGAGGATAGAAGAATTCACTGGAGAGGAGAGCTCGCGCGAGCTGAAAGACAGACCGCGGATAGGGGGCAGAGGTCGCACGGACAGAAGAGAACATAATCAGGAGGACTCGATCACCTGCCTCTGATACCATGTAAGAAACGAACTAGAAACAAGCCGGAACAGGTATAACTGAAATTTTATTATCAGAAAAAGGTATCTATTACAAAGGTATGGCCTCCCTTATATAGAATGGAGGAGATGGGAGAGAATACAAATACCCAATGTGGGACTAAAAATACAAAAGACAACATCTACAAAGTTAACCGCCAAACCGCCAAGCAGACCGCCTAACCGTGCGGTTAGTAGGAACTAACCGCCCGGTCACTACCAGAGAACACTCAGCCGACCACCAAGATCCCAGAGACTAGCTGGCAGACCGCCTGGCTACCAAACCGCCAGATTAGCCGGGCTGACCGCCCAGGTCTATACAGCAACACTGAAAAAGTCAAAGGTTCAAGAACTGACTGGAGACTTGACAGTTGTGCATTCCAACAACTTTAATGAAGCTGTCAGACTTGTCAGAAGTTAGTTAGAAATCGGATCAGCCGGTTACCATGGATGAAGTCTATATATATTGATGGATTCTGTCAAATGAAAAAGATGAACAATAACAACAGGCACAACTATTGAAGTATTGATCATTGATCAAGAAAGTGCACGCCACACTGAAGAAGATTTTCATGAGAAGATCTAAGGAGAATTCAAGCAAGAATTCTGAAGAAACTTCATAAGTTCTGAAGAGTGAGAGAGATCTTCAACTATTGAAGTAAAGGTGGAGACATTTACAAGTCTTCTTAGAAGCAGATCCTGAACTAATCTTCTAAGAAGGATTCAGACCTATTTCTGGATTCTAAGAAGGAAGCTGGCAGCCAGTCAACTTCAAAGGAGATAAACCCTACTGAGTTCAGATTCAAGAAGCTTTGAAGAAAGCTAAGAACAGGTTGATTTCAACCATCAATTTTATTAAGAAGCTGATCAAGAAACCTCTTATCCCTTCTCTCTCAACAAGGGTAAGAGTCCATCTAAACACTTATCAAATTTTGTAGGATCTTTTCATAGATCTGAGTTGTAAGCCTATATTATAAAGGCTGAGTGTAGGAGATATATATCTCTGAGTGGTAGGGCTTTTGAGCCTAAGTGTAGGAGAAATTTTTCTCTGAGTTGTAGGCCTTGTGGCAAGGCTGAGGTAGGGCTATTAGCCTGAGTTGTAGGAACCTTATAGGGTTCTTAGTTGTAGGAACCTTTCAGGGTTCTGAGCTGTAAGATCTCTGGATCTGAGAAGAAGGAAGAAGTTAGGCCAAATCTAACACACTGCTAGATAGGTGAAGGGGGAAAGTGGATGTACCCAGACCTTGGGGAACCACTATAAACCTGTGTGCAATCTGTGATGTGTGTGTGATTGTGATTTCTGTGCTGTGATTTCTGTATAATAGTTTGATTCTATTTTAAGATCTGGAAAAATATTCTGCCTTAAGTAAAAAAGGAAAAGAACCTATTCACCCCCCTCTAGGTGTTTGGGTTATCTTGAAATTATTTCTATCAGTGTCCCCCATAGACTTTTGCATATGGGGTCACTCACCACTTTCCCAAAACCACAACGAAAATAATTCAAAATTTTCATTTCTTTTCTTTCCTCTTTTATTTCTTTTTCTCCTTCCTTTTTTTCTTTAATAATTTTTTCTTTTTATTTTTATTTCAACAAGCACACACCAAAGTATATAAAGAATTTTAACATTCCACCACAATATCACATTATTCCCAATTTCAACTGTCAAGAAAAAATAAAAGTTAAGCTCAGAATTTAAATGTGTAATTGGGTTGGAATTTTGTCTTTGGTGATAAATTGGTGGGGTTGAATCAATAAAAAGGATGGTAGGCACAAATTTGGATTAGCAAAGGTGGTGAAAATAGGTTAGGGCACATAGGCTCAAATTATCCAATTGAATGCCTAAATCTTATAGATAGTGTTAATTGCTATTAAGTGCACATGTTTCAAAGATCGCTAGAGGCGAGTTCTAGACACCGAGAAAGTACACCTCCTCGCCGTGAACCTAGAATACAACACTAACGTAGCTACAAACAGCTCTTACCCAAGCTTCAGACTCTATCACATTCTAACGGGCAGTGGATATACACTAATGACAGTTAAAGCAAATACATTGTATTTAACATATGCAAAAAAATTAACTCTAAATCAATTTCTATCCAAGAATATGAGCACTTGATTAGGAGCACTGCATGATTCTATGGTTCACTAACCAATTTAAAATTTTTGATTATAAATCAAACTATCCTACCATCCTAAAGATATTGAAAAATGCGGGAATAAAAAATTTAAAGTTATAGCGTAGTGGGTGCGGCATGATATGCGTAAATGAACACAAAACAATTTTTAAAGAAAAAAATTGGTGCAGATTTTATAAAGCATAATAGAGCTAACGACATGCGAATTAGAAGTGTGGTGCGGGAGTTACTAACTGTAAACTACCCCCAGACTTAAATCTAGCATTGTCCTCAATGCGCAAAAATATACAATAGCATGAGAAGAGTGCAAGAAAAAGAATCTGGGATAGAAATTTATTACTCATGCCCTAGAACAAGGCATGCCAGAAGCCTCTGTACTTGAATGTTGCTTTTTAAAAATTACCCCCGATCCCACTTGGATAAACAAAAGAAGTGACTGACGGATTCCTATAGGGGTTAGACAAAACAACACAACAAAAATATGAATGATAATAATAAAAACAGAAAAAACACAGATAACATGGGGTGTCTCCCAATAGTGCTTCGTTTACCGTCCTTGAGCTGGACCGAATACATGTATTAAACATTGTTTAAAATGTCAAAGCATAAAATAAAAAAAATGAGTTCCAAAAAGAGATTTACTTCTATTCAAAACTAGCTCAAAAGTTCCAAACTCGGAAGCGATCAGGTAACTGATGATTTGTGGTACATCTCATCCTGGAGGGAAATAAATGGCGTAGTGACGGTGTGTTGGCGCGGATGAGAAATTTTTTCACCTGGCTTTGAACCAGAAGCGAATTGCATTGCGAACTTGTGGGTTGCGCGCTCGTCACAAACTTTCTTTCTTAATTCCACCTTCGGTAACCTCCACCGATGGACTTCCTTCACACCTAAGGAACTCAAACTAGAAGCAACAAGGGCAGCACCATGCTCCACCGGACTGATAGAGGCAAGGTTTGCCCAATGTACTTTCTTTGTAGCTTTAGGTTCGACAACACAGTGTGCTCTGCCTCCTCACCAACAAACACTATCTTCTTTTTACATTCACGATCCTCTATAGAATCTATCTCATAGGTCTCTGTGATCAACATTCCTTCATCATCATTCTCGATCTGTATTTCTTGACCATCAGATACAATGTTCTTATAAGTTCTCATTTCATTCTCAATTTTTCATGTATCAAGACAAAAAACTCATCAAAAACATCACTACATCGAAGTGCAGTGTCAATCATCGAATCGGTAATATCCCCAGGGAAAGTGTCATTAGAAGAAAAGGATAGGAGTCCTTCTGCAAAATGCAGGGTTGTGCCAAGAGTTGTGAGCAATGAGAGGTCAAAAATAGGCGGTGACTTGACTTCAAGATGCCCCGTGACTTAAAACTCAGCAGTTATAGTATTTCCCTATACCATCACTTCAACATTATGATCATCCCCAACGGTAACAATAATCTCACCATTCGCCGATACTAGTGGCACGACCTCCTCTTCGTCGGTATGGATGCTGAACTTGTCAACACCCTATATAATAATAATATTGCGGGAAGAGCTCGTGTCAACTAATAACACTTGTGTTGGGACTCTATTTAACTTACACTCGATAATGATACCTCCTCCAAAATTTGGAGCAAGGTTCGAGGAACCTTGTCCTTGATTGCATGGGTTATTTTCGGATTGGCTTGGAAGTGTACAAGACATTGTCTCAGTTATAAGCTTGGCAAGCTGGGAGATCTATTTCTCAAGGTTCTTTACCATAGCATTTTGATTTGCAATGAAGGACATAATGTAGTCAATATGTCGATCTAATTTTCCATCCCACGGTTCCCTCTCTGCATACTTGCCCTGATTATACGGGAGTGGTCTAAATGACTATTGGGATTAGCTTCCACTCACTTGCCCTCCCTGTGTTTGTTGTAGGCCATTTCTCCAGCTAAAGTTCGGGTGATTACTCCACCCTGGGCTAATGAATTGGAGAAAGAAAGCCTCCCTACTGATTTCCTAGATAATTCACCTCCTCAAAGGTGTTGGCAATGGAGGAATCGGTAGGGAACTCCCTAGCTGGCACTCAAATTAGTGGTGCTCACTAGCATCGGGTGTACCCTTCCCCATCAAACTTAATTCTTCGATTTTTTTAGACATTGCCCCTAGTTTGGCGGATATGACGGTGTAATGATTTACTTGATGTATTCCCTCCACCACCATCTTGGGGGTTCCGCTTCCATCGCCCTATTGGGCATTCTATTGGGCCAGGTTCTTCAATATAGAACACATCTCATCCAGGGTTTTCTCCATCATAGAGCCTCCCACAATGGAATCAACATTCGCATGAATGTTGGAATCAAGAGCCCCATAAAAAATATCAATGTGTGCCCAGAGGGTCACCTCATGTTGAGGGTATCACCTCAGAAGCTTGTTGAATTTTCCTCAATCTTCGGCAAGGGACTCTTGATCTCGTTTCTTGAAGGTGTGGATTTTAGTTCGAGCTGTCGAAATCTTGGAGGCAGTAAAGAACTTGTTAAGAAAAGCTTCCAAGAAGTAATACTTCAAGGAGGGATGGAAAAGATCCAAGATTTGGCTTTATCCCTCAATGTGAAGGGAAAAAGCTTTAGCCACATCATATCATCTGTCACCCCATGAATCTTGAAAGCATCACAGATCTCAAGGAAATTAAAAATATGTTGATGCGGGTCCTCAAGATGAAGACCGCTAAATTTGATGGAATTTCTAAGCATGTTCAGAATGGATGGTCAGATCTCAAACTATAGGTTTGTGATGGTCAGGCTTAATGACGTGTGCGCACAACCCAATTAGCCTGCAACTGCACCACTTCCTCCTCTACGTTAATATTAGGATTCAAGTTTACATTCCCTGGGGCTTGCTGGTTGGGGTTGCGGTTATCCATTACCTAAGCCTATTCTCGTCTTCGACTTTGCAGTGTTCGCTCAATCTCTGGGTCAAATGGAACTAACACATTCTTTCTCTGTTCCAAAGCAACAAACACAAAAATAAGCAAGGAAATGACGAGAAATAAAATGAGAGGAAAGCAGAAAATAGAAGATGCAATAGGAGAGATTCTTTCTCTCGGCTTTCTTCAAGGAAAAATCACATGTGTCGTGCTCCCAATAATGTTATCAAGTAATAAAAAACGAGGAATGATCTCCGAGTATCGAACACATGTGGAGCACGGAAAGGTGGATTTCACTTTTAAGAGAGACTTGAGATTGAAGTCTCTAGAATCGAAGCGTTCGGGGGGGGGGGGGGGTGATTTTGATTAACGGCTACATGCAAGAAAATAAAACTAAATAATTGTGTGGGTCCCCTTCACCGCTTTGCATCTTTGCGCGTCGCCGACATTTGCTTCACGCTTCCATGGATTGTCGGGCTCTACCTCGCACAACGCTTGTGTTAATTAAGACGAAGGAGCCGCGCAACGTAACCACAACAAAATATGAATGAAATATGGAAGAAATAACACACATAAGGCGCTAGGAATCCTAAGCTACTCCAATGGTAATAAAAGTGCAAGTCATGCTTCAATAATAAGAAAAAAAATGTCTACACACATTCAATCTGTTTAACCCGTAATTCGTCGAGATTGGAAGTACCCAAACAAACAACTATTCATTGACCATTAGGCGAGATTGGGAGAGCAGAGGCGAGCTTGGGCGAGCAAAGTCGAACTTGTGCGAGCAGAGGAGAGCTTGGGCTTGAGTGAGCAGAGGCGAGCTTGGGTGAGCAGAGGTGATCTTGGGCGAGTAGAGGCGAGCTTGGACGAGCAGGGGCAAGCAGAGGTGAGCTTGGGCGAGCAGGGGTGAGCAGAGGCGAGCAGGGGCAAGCAGAGGCGAGCTTGGGCGAGCAGAGACAAGTTTGGGCAAGTAGATCCTTGGAAATCGCTACCAGAAGCTGGATACTCGCCTATACCTCCTAGGATTTCTCTATAAATAGCCCCCGGGGGTACTAGAAATGGACTTTCGGAAGAGGTTCGGTTATCCTCCAAGTGGATACTCGCCAATTCCATGCCTTCCTAGTTCCTCGCCCAGCCTTTTGGTTGTGGAGGAAAAGTTTCTCCCAAAATTCCGGGTATGTGGTGGGACCTCCCTACTAGAGCACTCGGGGTGTGCTTATAGATAGTTTTCTCTCTCCCGCAATAGCCATTTTAATTGTGGAGTCGGACTGCAGAATCAGTAACCTTAGGTTTCCTTGATCCAAATTTTGGAGTAGGGGGTTTCCTCGCTTCAACACATTAGTGCGGTGAGTGTGGATCATAGCTGAGGAAGATATTTTTGCGAGAAGACTTCAAAGCTTAAGATGGCGAGCTGGAGACCAAAGGTAGCAACTTGCGAGAATTCGACATGGTGGGCGAGTTCTCGACAAGGTGGGCGAGTTTTCTGGTTTTTTCCCATAGTAGACTTTGCGATGGCGACTTTCAAGCTCGACAGCTTCGTGAGGCGAGCTTCCCTATTACTCGCTTAGAAGCGAGTTCCAGATTGCGACCTCCTTAGGTGGGATCTAGATGATGACTTCAGTTTGCCAGTATATACAGACGAGTTCATAGAGGTTGACGAGTTCCCTTATTGCTCGCCAATAGGCAAGTTCCATTTGAAAACAACCCTATGTGAGAATATACAAAAGAGTTCATGAAGGAGAATTGCAGATGGAGATATACCGACGAGTATAGGCAAGATTGGAACTCGTCCATAAGCGAGCACAGGAAGCAGAGGCGAGTATCTTTATTACTCGCCCATAGGCGAGTATCTTTGTAACCCTCCGCCTAGTTCATCTCCTTTTTCAATAGTGGTGCTTTTCATACATGTTCATACTTACGGGTGCTTTGGTAAAGCACATACGTACTTTTTGTATGACTAAAAAAAGATGAATCGCGATGATTTCACCACCAGGGAATAACATACAAGGTGCTTTACGAGCTCCTACTTGCGATGATCTCCTCCGACAACCTAAATTCCATGAGATGGCTTACTCATGACATCTTCAAGCTAGTATTCTACGAGCTCCTACTCGTGATGCTCTTCATGCTAACTAGGTGCTCTCTTCAATTCCGCAAGTTCCATACTCGTGAGGTGATCACTTCAACAGCTTTGGTGCTCTCCTTTAACTATGTGAGTCTATACTCGCGAGATCATAACTTCAGCAACTATGATGTTTGCTTCAATTCTACAAGTTTATACATGTGATGATATCACTTCAGCAACCAGGCTGTTATGTTATGCATTTCATCTCCTGAAACACCTGGAGCAAGGATGACCTGAAAAGATTCTACCCCTAGCGGTAACATGCGCTGATTATCTATAATATTATTTTTATGCTATTTATACATTTCCTCGCCCCCAGAGGCACGGGTGGTTGCAAGTTGTCTTCTTTGTGCTGATTGTCTCAAGTCAGCTAGAAGTAGTGAAATCCATCTCCTCGATCAGTTTGGGAAACTAGCATCCGACCTGATTCTCTTAAAAAGCCAAGGACGAATGATGGGACGATGAGTTTGGATTTAAACATCCGTGTAAGAACGAGCCCTTATATTGATGGTCGAGATTAGCTCCCCCTTGTATGCCAGCCTAGCTACCCCCGATTACATCTCTCCTCCGACTGGAAGAACTATCAGGAACAAGTCTGGACGTTAACCTCCTAAACTTGATGAAGGATCGAACTTATAAAGTGATACCTTGTGTAAAGATGTCATCAGTCTTTGAGAAAACTAAAAAGCCCGCTCTTAGTAACTGTTTGTCCCGTAAGGAAGTACACATCTCTATTGTTGCCAAGGTAGGATAACCCGCCATGCTTTTTAAAGCAAATGAGCAACTAAGCTCTGGAAGGTACGTGTTCGTCGAAGGATGGTGGGCTCGAGTGTGTGTCCTGTAGGACCCCCTGAGGGTCATTTCCCTTTGCTTGTGCCCTAGACTTCACAGCCAGGTGGTGGAGCTGGTAGTGATCTCCACGATTGGGTTGGGAAATAAGCCTTCGACCTGATTCTCATAAAAATCCTAGGGCGGACGATGGGACAATGTGTCGGGATTTAAGCATTCTTATAAGACCGAGCCCCAATACTAGCGGTCGAGATCAGCTCCCCCTTGTATGTCGGCCTAGCTACCTCTGATTCTATCTCTCCTCCGACTGGAGGAATTATCAGGAATAGGTCTGGGCGCTAACCTCCCACCTTGATGAAGAGAAGATTGTTATCTCTTTAGAAATTTCCTTCATCATCGAAGAAGTATGATACGTCTGACTCTTTGACAATCTCTTAAGAAACAGGGTGAATGACCTCGGCACCAATATAAGTCCTCGAATCGTGGAGTTATCGTAGTCCGAGTCCCTGCACGACCTCCTCTCCTGCATTTTGGCTACCAACCCCCTCGGGTGAGATAGATTCCTCGTGTATATTGTTGCCATCGTCTAGGCCCTTGTACGAGCTTCCCTTCTGCAGCTTGACTACTTGCCCCCGAGTCAACTCTCCACCTCTAGTTTAGCCTGGCTCCTTTGAGTTGTCAACTCCAGCTCCAGTTGAGCTCAGCTCCCGTGAGCTACTTTCCCCCGAGTCAACTCTCCACCTCTAGTTAAGCTTGGTTCCTGTGAGTTATCAACTCCAGCTCCAGTTGAGCTCGGCTCCTGTGAGCTATTGCCTCCACCTCAAATTGAGCTTAGCTCTTGTGAGCTATCGACTCCACCTTAATTTGAGCTCGTCTTTTGTGAGTTGTTGCCTCCACCTCCAGTTGAACTCGGCTCCTGTGAGTTGTCGACTCTACCTCTGGTTTAGCTCAGCTCCTATGAGTTATTGCCTCCACCTTCTATTGAGCTCAGCTCCTATGAGCTATTGAATCTCTACCTCTAGTTGAGTTCTGCTCCTATGAGTTGTCGACTCTCCACCTCTAGTTGAGCTTGGCTCTTGTGAGGTATCGACTATATTCTCCACCTCCAGTTGACCTTCCTCATACTAGGTGTCGACTATTTTCCACCACTAGTTGAGCTCGGATCCTGCTAGGTGTCGACTATATTCTACATCTCCAGTTAATCTCCTCTCCTGCGAGGTATCGACCTCTTCTCCACCTCCAGTTGATCTCCTCTCTTGTGATGTGTCAACCTCTTATCCACCTCTAGTTGAGCTTCCTCCTACTAGGTGTCGACTATATTATCCACCTCCAGTTGAGCTCCTCTCCTACAAGGTGTCGACCTCTTCTCTGTTGGAGCATGCATTCCACGCTTCTTTGGTTTGCTAAAAACAATCTCGTTTGTATTTGATCTTTGGGTGTTTATGATGTGCAGATATCACAGGTCTAGCTCTAATGAATTTGGGTGTTGTTTCGGGTCAGAATAGATGATCTTAGGAGCTATCGGCAGGCGATATTGGGTATTACCCACAGGATACAGTGATGATCGATGAATCTGCGATCGACGATCGATGAATCTGCGATCGACGATCGATGAATCTGCGATCGACGAATCCACGTTCGAGATCGACAAATTTGCAATGCAAAAATCAAGAGTTCGTGGGACATGTGACAACCGTTATCAATATAGCAAGGTGGCAATACTCAGTGTCGCCAAGCGACAGTCCACATTCGACAATCGACGGATCTGCAATGCAAAAATGAGGAGTTCGTGGGACACGTGGCAGTAGTTACCGATATTGCTAGGTAGCGATACCTAGTGTCGCTAGGCAATATCGCCAAAGTATAAAAGCCAGTTCATTTTCTATGGGGATCACGAATTTCATTACCTGGAGTGTGCCTTCCTGTTTAGATGATTCAGAGAGCTCCAGATTTCAGATTTACTCCATACTCTCAAGAAGCCCAAAGCGCAAAAGATCGACAGCACGTACGCAATATTCAGAGCAACCCTGACAAGGATTCGTCGGCATCTTCATTGCATTGTTTGAAGAGAGTTTTAATTCTAAAGTTTTCAATTTGTTTTGTTCTTATTCCTATTGTTATCCTATTGTAATCGAAAGGGGAAATCTCCGCCTTATGCGTGGCTTCTAAGCCCTTGTGTGGCTTAGGGGAAAATCGCCGCCTTGTGTGTGGCATCTAATCCCTTGTTTGGCTTAAGGGAAAATCGCCTCCTTATGTGTGACATCCAAGTCCTTGTGTGGCTTAGGGATAAATCGTTGCCTTGTGTGCAGCGTCTAGATCGTGGTAGATTTAGGGGAGGATAGTAGCAAGATCTAAGGAGAGATACGTTTTAGCCTGCCGGTTCTTGGTAGAAGGACCGGCGAAATCAAATGTATTGTATTTTTCATAAGCCTTTGTCTCTAGCTCTATAGAGATACTTTGTATTCAGATTTAGCATGTATGAAATAAATCATTATTGTTTTTATATATTTCAGAGTGTTCCCGTCTTCTTATGAAAAATAAGTCTCCATTTCTTAATGTCATTGTTTTTGTTCACCAATTAAATTTTGTTTAGTTAAAGAAAATTAATTAACCCTTATTCACCCCCCCCCCTCTAAGGGCACCACATGATCCAACATTCTCCACCTCTTGTTAAGATTCCTCCTGCTAGGTGTTAACCTATTTTCCACCACTAGTTGAGCTCGTCTCCTGCTAGGTGTCGACAATATTCTTCTCATATAGTTAATCTTGGCTCCTATTAGGTGTTGATATATTCTCCACCTCTAATTGAGCTCCTCTACCGTGAGGTGTCTACCTCTTCTCCACCTTTAATTGAGCTTCCTCCTGATTAGGTGTCGACTATATTCTTCTCCTACAGTTGAGCTTGGCTCCTGTTAGGTGTCGATCTCTTCTCCACCTTAATTTTATATTCCTCATTATTAGGTGTCGACTATATTCTTCTCTTACAGTTGAGCTTGGCTCCCGTTAGGTGTCGATATATTCTCCACCTCTAGTTGAGCTCCTCTCCTACGAGGTGTCGACCTCTTTTCCACCACTAGTTGAGCTCGGCTCATGCTAGGTGTCGACTATATTCTCTACCTCCAGTTGTACTCCTCTCTTGTGAGCTATCGACTCTACTCTCTACCTAAAGTTGAGCTTGGCTCTTGCGAGGTGTTGAACTCTTCTCCAATTCAGTTGAACTCGGTTCCTATAAGATATCAACCTTCTCTCCACATCTAGCTGAGCTCCATTCCTAGGAAGGACCTCGCATAACACATCATCTAGTGTCATCTCTCCGAACTATGGGTTCAACATTGTTTTTCAAAGCTCGTGTCGAGCTCCAAAAAAGCTGGGATTATATATAACTCGTAATTCATCGAGATCGAAGCACCCAAGCAGACGACTATTCACAGACCATTAGGCGAGAAGAGCTAAGTTTGGGAGAGCAGAGGCGATCTTGGGCAAGTAGAGGCGAGCTTGGGCAAGCAGAGGCGAGCTTGGGCGAGCAGAGGAGCGCAGAGGAGAACTTGGGCGTGTATGAGCTTGCTTGGGAGAGTATGGGCGAGTACCTCGCAAGTATGTGCGAGTAGACCCTTGGAACTTGCTGGCAGAAGCTGGATACTCATGTATACCCCCCAGGATTTCTCTATAAATAGCCTCCAGGGGTACTAGAAATAGACTTTTGAAAGTGGTTGAGGTCCCCCCAGGTGGATACTCGCCAAGTCCATGCCTGCTTAGTACCTCGCCCAGCCTTTTGGTTGTGGAGGGGAAGTTTCTCCCAAACTTTCGGTTATGTGGTGGGAACTCCCTGCTGGAGCACTTGGGGTGTGCTTATAGATAGTTTTCTCTCTCCCACGATAGTCATTTGAATTGTGGCGTCGGACCGTAGAATCAGTAACCTTAGGTTGCTTTGATCCAAATTTGAGAGTAAGGATTTTCCCGGCTTCAACACAATCCACCACCATCAATGACATTTAAGGAAATTCACAACAACTCAACCTAGTGTGCGGTAGAAAAGAAAAGAGATACAAATAGTGCTTGAGACTATTCCGTGGAGGAGAGATTTACTCTAGATAGCGACTCTGTGAATGTCTCACTCATCGTCTACCATCCTGGGTAGAGGAACCTCTATCACAAGCTACCAATGGACTCGTCTTCTCAAGGGGTTTGCACCGTCCATTTCTTTCTCTTTTAATCCTTAGCTTGCAGCCAGTGTAGGAACTCTTCTCCTTCTTTCTTGAGCTTCTATATGGTTGGGAGAACTTAGGGAATGATCCCTAGCCCTGAGAACCCTAAAAACTACAAAAGCGGCGGATTGGAATAAGGAATCACATACTTTTGGCTAAAGAAGATGGATCAACCTATTTATAGACAGAGCAAAATTTATCCAGGCACATGAGTATGTGCACGACCAGTGCTCGTGCGAGAAGGAAAGACCCTACTCGTGTGTAGAGGGGAACCTAGACTGGCGGCAAAAAAATTTGGGGAGGAAATGGTTTTGCCTTGCACGACCAGTGGTCATGCTATTTATACTCGTGCATACACTTGTGCATTTCAAGGGATATCACGAGTTGGATTTGTTGGATCTAGTGGCCAACCTTAGAGGGAGGGGGTGAATAAGGCTTGCTTATCAATTAGAAAACTTCAAATTATTCTAGTCTAGAAAAACAAGTTCTGGAAGCTACTACATGGCGTTAGGTAGCGAACGTGTGGTGGTAAGTTACAAAACCTGTTTTCCTGGGCAAATCACCATTTGGAGAACTACGCACACTAGAGAAAATTTGATCGTACATCGCATAGAAGAGTGAAAACACAGAAACTAACTTTATTAAAAATAGAATCAACAATAAGTTCTTAGCAATTACAAAATCGTGATCCCCGTGACGCCAGAGATCGAAGGCGGTGAGAAAGAAAACACTCTTGTTTTCTATACCGACCTGCTCCACGGGCTGGTTGGCTCTCTCCCTTTCCCTCTAAGAAAGGTCTTTGAACCGACCCTTCACCTCCACACAAGGAAGGGTCTTAGAGCCCCGCTAGATCACCCAATCTAGACGTCCCAACCCCAGTACGATAACCCACATAATCCTTCCCGGATTCTGATGACCTTCACTGGTCGATTTTCCTCACCACAAGAATGAACATAAAAGAAGATTACAAAAAGTCAATGTTTAAAGAATCTAAGATTAACGTCTCCCCCTTATGATTTCTCCGTAGAGCGATCCGGGGCCAGTGCTTGTGATCTCCTTGTGCTTGCCACCAGTCGCTTATTCGTAATCGATGTAGTCCTTGGATTGCCAGAGTTCTTCGTTCACGATCGGGAGGGAGGCAAATTTATTTTTCTTCGACGAAGACAACTGGTGCGGAACGCATAGAGGCGGCCGAACCCTAGAGTGCACAAACTTGTCCTTTTTCGTATTATGTATCTGAGCACAGAAACTGAGGAGGCTTTATATACGTCTTCATGAAAATAAGCTACCGTCGGCGGTAAGACTAGCGCCCGATAGTAGGTTCGCGTGCTTGTTGTGCAAGTTGTCCTCCAAATCTGGAATAATATTCGAAAACGAATATTTTTTCCTTTTCATAGAGCAGTGCTTTGCGGTAGGATTTATCACCACACGGTAGGTTAGTAACTCGATGAATCTGTCTCAATGATCGTTGAGTGGCTAGTGTGTCGCGGTAACCACTATCGCCTGGAGGTAGTTTCCTGAGCGTCTGGCTAAAATAATTCCTTGAGCTAGCGTGGGCGGTAGGACTATCACGATGCGGTAGTTTCCCGAGCACCTTGTTCAATTAATTCAGGCTACCGCCCGGCGTTAGCTACTATCACTCGGCGATAGGTTCCTGAGGAGAGCTCCTTGAACTTCTTGCAACTGTAAACCTGCACACTCAACCAAACACAAGATATAATCAAATACAACCTGGGATTTGATATTCTAAAACACAGGGAATGTGAAACATCGGTTCCAACAAATTCCCCCTTTTGATAATATCAAATCCCGTTCATGAGAAATAGCAACTCCCCTACATAAAAGATAGCAAATCCCATCCATGATAATCGAGTGAGTATATATATAAGATAATCATGAAAGTTCAGGTTTCAGGTTCTCTATATAGCTAACCTACACAGACGCTCCCCCTAACTTCATGCACACATTGTAGCAAGCTCCCCTACATGTGATCCTTCCTAACCCGTGACTCATACTCATGAACAATCTCTTCTCCCCCTTGGATGGTATCAAAAGGGTGGGACAAACCAAATAGACATGTGGGGTGAGTATAGATGATGAGCGTGATATAGACAGCAGACAGTGCAGACAACCAGTAACATAGGGGTGACCCAAAAAAGACACACATCAGAGAATATGAAGCACATGGGTAACACACAAGAGCGGAGTACACGAACATAGAGGAAACCATTTTGTAGAGATTATATGGATTAGACATCTAAGAGTGGACTAAGCACACAATGAGAAAGACTACAATGTTATGAGAGTTATAGAGTTAATCACCTTGAAACATTGTAAACGTCAAAAGCATAAATCATGTGCTAGTAGCTATGTGCTAAAAACATATAATGTAGTTTCAGTCTGATACTTATGCATGGAAGCGTTAAATAAGGCAATGACATGTGTACGTGTAGTATCACAAGAGAGAAAAACACCAAGTAGAAATAACATATTTTTACATGTTTTATCTCGATCCTTTAAAATGCTAACACAGGAGAAATAAAGCGAACAATCACGTCACATATCTATCTATGTCATACCAATACTTGAACTAGGGGCACTAAGCTTAAGATTGAGTCGATGCAAAAGATCGAAATAACTCTTTGAACCAAGGTGCTCATCCTCACAATGCTCATAAAGACTAATCAGGAGGAGTGAGTAGTGCTTGGGGGTCCTTGACGTGATATTTGATAGCTTGCATAGTTTATTTTTAGGTTGCTTTGAGCTATCATTTTTCTATTTATTTTTTAAGTTCAAGGAGCCCTGAGTAAATCGAAATCTATCCACTTAGATAGATACACTTTAACTTGGATACATCAGACATTAGCACTAGAGATTTGGCCCAAAGTTTTAATCGTCATATAAACACATATATGTCATGACATTGATTATTCAAAGTATTTCTAACGTGTTAAGATACAATGTCACGAGTTATAGCATGTAAGCCTAGTATTTGTACATGAGTGCTTCGTCTAGGGATGCGTGAATAATGTGAAGTCATTCCCCTATCTAAGTCCTCACACATACCTAGAGACATAGTCAACGTACAATCATATGTATTGTTGCACTCAGTAGCTAAGCACCTATAGATTTGACACACCATGACCTGGGATAATGTTCACATGGAATACCACTCTTAATTCAAACATTGTATGTATTCGTTATAACCTAAGTTCAGGTCATGTGTGCCCGTAGACATGATCAATTCACAGTTTTTTTGTTTTGGTTTTTAAATTTTGTGTGTGTGTGTTTTTGTTTTAAAAAAATTCGGCAAAGGAATTGCTCAAATAAATAACAGACAAGCAAATAAACAAAAACAAATACAAAAAGATAAGATCGCATGATAGAGTATTATGCATGAGACTTAATACCACTAGGCATGATACAATGTTCGCTCTATGATGAAGAACCCATGAGAATTCTCAATACATGCTTGACCTAAGCAGTTTGTCATCACTCTAGCCCCGTACTCAGTAACGGATGGGCATGTAAAGCTGCACAAGTGTCATAGGGTAGGGTGTCAATCCCATATGCCCATACCAGAACCCGCTCAACCTGACACTCTTTCCCCCTAGCGTTACGCAAGGACCCACTGGAACCCCTCCCCGATTAAGGACACTGCGTGGATTACAGATTAGCGATCCTAATGATGACACACCTACGCCCCCGCTAATGTGGGACACAGTACAATGAGTCTTGTATTGCCGTTGATATTAGCACAATAATGAAGATACTGGGGCGGATAGTCAGACAATAGTACCAAAAAGAGTGCTACTGCTGGTGATAAAGTTAACACATTGCGATAGCTTAAGAATATATAAAAAATGGGTCAGATCCAGTTCTGCCCACCTGCCACTTTCCCTCTTGCCTTTACCGACACAGCCCATTCTCTGGAGTTCCCATCCACAGTGTAAGGTACTCTCTTCTTCCTCTCTCTCTCTAATTCCAAGTTTTAAAAGTTTTGGAGTTGTAGATTTTGGATATCAAGTCATTTTGGGCGTCATCCATGGCGGTTTTGCGATGTTTTTATGCTCGATTTGTGACGTTTTGCTACGGATCATGGCCTTTTCCGCGGATCTAGCTTGTGTAAGCTCGGATCATGCATCCTTGACCATTTCGAGTGACCGATCTACTTAAAAAATTAAATTTTTCGTGGGATCCGCAATTGGAATCTAAGACGGGTAGATTTCAACAAAATTTCATGTTAGATTTGTGATTTTTCTTCACATATCTTTGCTATTCTCACGGATCTATCTTGCATGGCCTTACATCTAAGTGTTTCACCTATTTTTGAGAAAATATTTTACCCAAATAGAGTTTTGGAAATCATCCGACAGAAGAAGATGACTTGCAGTTCGTCATGCTACCACACGGCGGTAACAAATTACCACTCCGTGGTAGTATGCAGAGACTGAATTCATCGTTTTTTTTTATTTTTAACAGAAGGATTCGTGTTTTTTTCAGGTTATGGCTTCTTCCAGCTCTCAACCTTCTCGCCACAGTTTCTCTAAACGCTCTCGAGTGTCTGCATCCACCTATTCTGCTATAGACGAGGCCACCATGAGTGTGCTCATGATCATCGATATCAATGATCGGAAAGCTCATATCTATGGATAATTGTAGAATGAGGGCTTGCTCTCGGTGATCTCCTCTGGTGCTCCATTCTCCCCGGCCCTCACTCGGGAGTTCTACAACAATCTCAGAGATCCCGCTCACACGTAAGAGGATGGAGGTGTGCAGTCCTATATTAGGACTGAGATAGTGACAATAACCCACTCGGATCTTGACAAAAAATATGTCTAGACTCCCAACTGTCCAATCCTCGACATCGTGGAGTCCTTCAGAACTACTCGGGACTGGATGGAGATGAAATAGGTTCTTTACGGTGTGGATGGGCATTCAAATCTCATCACTTCGGTGGATACACTCACTCCTGATGCCCGCATCATCCCGGATTTCTTACGTCACTCTCTCATGTTCAAGGCTGGGGACACCCAGAAGGTCACAACCCAGCTGTCAATGGTGATATACTGTATCCTGGCTGAGAAAGCCTTCAGTGTGTCAGATATCATCCTCTCCATGATGTGCTACACCTTTCACCTGAAATCCCCGATCGCTAGCGGGTGAACACACTGCCTCTAGATGGTGTGATCCAGAGTGTCCTGATGGAGAAATATCAGGCCATCGACTGGTCATCATACCCTGTAGACAACTGCCCGCAGATCTTTAGGGTAGGTGAGATCCTATATCCTCACAGGAGCGGGTACTTGCACCACAACAACCGATACACCGTACATGGTCCCTCAGCGAAACAAGTCGGGATATCTACGGTATGGTGGAGGAACAAGGCCGAGAGATCAAACAGACGACAAAGGAGGTGAAGGGGATGAAGAAGATGTTCAAGAAAATAATGAGCAAGTTTAATATTTCTCCCACCTCTTCAGAGAAGTAGCTTTTTATATGTATTTCCTTTTAATTTTCAAAACTTATGTTGTAATAAGACAGATGGTCTACATTTGCTAATAGTTGGTACTTCTGATGTGATTGGTTTATGTTAACCTCATGCTCGTTACGATTCTTTCTTGTTCTTCTTAATTTTATAAACCCTCTATCATGCTAATTCTAAGCATGGAACAATCACACAAAACAACGCACTACGATAAATTTATTTACACAAATAGAAGGAAAAAAGAAGGAAAAATAGTCCAGAAATCATATCGTGAAGTAAGATATAATGCAGTTCTTTTGGAACTTACTTCACGCAGATTGGGCGAGCTAATAAATAGGAGATTTAGGTATCCAAAAGGATCTAGAGGAGACGGTTCCTTTGGGTACCCAAATATAGCGTGATATATCTTGATGAGATGATGACGAACAGGACCTTTTGAGTGGAATGGGTGCACTATTTTGGATAATGGGCCTCTATTCATATCTTGGCTTAATGTTCTTCTTACGTTGTGAATTTTCATTTAGATTTCTACGAGTCTTTATGTGAAGATCTTCAATTGAATAATGTTGCATTGGAGGTTTAACTATATTGAAGTTGTTCTTCAGGTTAAAATTGTTTTGCTCACCATAGGGACTCATAGAGTAGTGATTTTGAAAAAAAGGATTTACGTTCAATCGATTTCATGTAGGGAGTAATTTGCTTGTGCATGTGACTACGATTTTTATGTTTAGGACTATTTCCTGCACTAGCTTGAGGTTTTCTACTCCCCTTAATATGCTTAGGTAATGGGTGTGAGTTCATGTTCGACAAAATTTTCTTTACAATTTCCTTAAGCACGTTGACTTTCATTTCCAAATCCTTATTCTTACTTTTGATATTCAGTCTAGCTTTGTTATATGCAATTGTGCTGTTCTTAAGAGTTGAGATTATAGAGTTAATATGAGATTCATACTTATTTTTATATTCTTCAAAAGTCTCATTCATCTCCTCAATTTTGATTTTAAGATCAATGCATCCATCACAACTTCCTTTTAAAGATGCATTTTCTAGGCATAATTTTTCATTTGTTCTTTTGCCGAGAGAAGCTCCTTTTCAACCACCTCATGTTTTTCTTTTAATGTCTTACAGTCTATACAAGGGGTAGAGGTGTTTTCTAAAGAGCTGGTGGGAGAGCTAGATAAACCACAAGTAGATTCTACATTGACGTTTGCTTTCAACCTTTTATTTTTTAAACGTAACTTTGAGTTAATGCTCATCAACTTCCTAATTCTACATTTAGCATTGTTTGGAGCACGCAATGTAGATATAGAATTGCAAGAGAAACAAGAATGTGACTACCTTACAGTACTCTTAGATGATGCAAGATTAGTGCATAGGATTTCTTTAACTCCTTCATGTGTCTCCTCATCCAATATTAAGATCTCATGTTCCCTTCCCTGTGATGTGGTTGTCATCTCCTTTACCAAGAGCAAGTCTTCATTTTGTTCTTCGCTTGGATCCATGAGAAATAACTCAGTCTCGTCAACTACAGAAAGAAGACAATAAGTAGACTCAAGAAATTTTCATATGTCATAGGCAGTGGGAAAAATATAGATGAGTTTAAAAATTTCTTGACCAAGCCCGCAGAATAAACTATTCATAGCTTTAGCGTTTAAATGGGACTCGTGCTTGGTTAAGTTACTTGGCAGCTTTATACACGTCATGTTCCACACCTCTATGTCTAAACTTATAAGGAAATTTCTCATCAACACTTTCTATCCTTTGTAGTTTTAACCTAAGAATAGGTGTGGTGATAGTGATTTTTCAGTGTACCAAATTTCATCCCCACTAGTCGATTCGAGATCAGGGTTGACCATTATTCCTGGTGGTGAAACCGTTTTTGGAATAACTTGCCTCTAATACAACTCTTTGGATCTAGTGGCCAACCTTAGAGGGGGGGGGGTGAATAAGGTTTGCTTATCAATTAGAAAATTTCAAATTATTCTAGTCCAGAAAAACAAGTACTGGAAGCTATCGCGGGGTGTTAGTTCGGCCTCGATGGAGTTCACCCTTGGGGAAGGGGTGATCGTGCACCTACTTCTCTCCTGCAAAAAAACAACAAGGAAAAAGAACAAGGGACTGGACTAAGGGCCCGACATGGAGGACCCACCACACACCTAGAAGATCATTGAGCGCTTCCCATCCTTAGCCAAATGCCCGATTTGGCCGGTCTGGCTCCTGCCGACCCACTCGCTGGATACAAGGTTATACACAATCCCCGCTCTTTGCGAGGTTGGCAAAAGCTTCCAAAGAAATATCCAACCAAACAAGATTCAACGAGTGTGGCAGGAGCTAGAGAATCTTTCAGCGGGGTCCACCAACAGCTATAAATATGCGCCTGCGTACCTGGGTGACCTTTGTCACTCCCCTTTGCTCTGAATTTGCCGAGATGCCTTTCCCCAAGGAGCTCCAAGAGAGGCTGGAGAAGGATCGCGAGGTCTCCTCTGCCCGCGTCGCCAACCTGACCTCCGTTCCCCTTAACATCCCGCGGAGTGTCCCGACCAAGTGTAATTCTGCCAAGAGGGAGAAGCCAGACGAAGAAGCGTCCGAGCGCATCTTCCAAGACTTGAAAATGACCCTGGAGCCTGAGACCGGCTCCTCTACCCTGCCTTCCCCTGGGAAGGAAAGGAATTTCATTGACCTCTTCACCGACCAGGACTGCCGGGATGGGGGCGGATAGGTCACCTCTCTGTGAGCCGATATTCTCCCTGCCGACCCGCGGTTTGGGAATCCGGAGGTTCGTCAATGCGACCGTCCCCGCACTTCGGGACTTTGGGGTTGAGCTCGCAAAGACTGGGCTCGCCAGCCTGCGTTCCCTTTTCTCAGCCCATCGAGACTTCGAGGGATGGTGCTGGAACTATCCCAGTGTCGGGCTTCAGCCTTCTGTCGCCCAGAATGCATCCTCTGGGCCATCATAAAAATCTGAAGATTCCTCCACCTTGCCTCTCCTTTGAGGCGCCGAGCTCTTCAGGCAAGATGTCCTTTATTGGTTCTCATCGATAGTTTCCCTAGTGTGATCTCCTTTCTCATTATTGTTAAACTACTTTTTTCAGACTTCTTCAGTCGGTCGAAGGCCGACGAATCCCTAGAGAGAGCTCGCTACTCGCCCCTTCCTTCCCCCAAAACCTTGAAGTCCTTCCTAGACGCTGAGCTGGGGGGGCCCGAGCTGACGAAGCAAGGAATTGAGGTCCTCAAAAAGATGGTACTCGAGCTCCACTGATTGTGGGAGGACAACGACATGCTGCAGCAGGAATGCGCGTGGCTAGTAGGCGAGGCGAGGGAGGACCTGGTGGGCGAGGCGACGTCCCTTTCACCGCTACTGGAGGAGCTCGACAAGAATCTTCTGGCCGCCCGAAGATGCTTGAGGCGGATCCGCGAGCTCCGCAATTCGCACCGATCTACGGGGAAGGAGATGCGAGACCGGGGGAGGTAAAGAATGCCCCCCTGCTGGGCCTACCGAAACTCGCCTCCTGCCCCCTCAGCTCGCGCATGTATCGAAATTACTGCTTTGTTCACATTTAATTTCTCTGAATAATATCCCTCTTGGGCCTGTAATAACTTAGAATATTTTTAGATTTTATTGCTTGTTGTTTGAATATAATATCCTTGATTGGCATGTGATGGGACAGGTTTTGGGAGTCGGCGAGTTGGGTTAGGCGAGCTAGGCTAGGCGAGCTGGACCGATCGTTCGGTTCGACCCTTGATCCCTTTTCCTATAAATAGGCTCCCTCACCTACCCCGACTTACTGCTTTTATTGCTTTTGTACCTTCCTCCCCTACTCTCCTTCTTCCTACCCGTACTCGCTCCCTACACCTTCCGCGAGCATGGGCAAGACTAATCCTGATTTCGACAGTCGTTCCAAGTGCGCTCAGCACTTCATTTACTACTGTTTCTTTGAGGGGAACACGAAAATAATAACCCACACTCACAAGGCATTAATGGATGCCATCAATATAATATCAGCTACCAAGCTGACATCTGCTGCTGTCAAGCAGATATCACTGAGTAAGAATAGTTATCATCGAGTACACAACCAGGTGATGCTTAAAAAATAGAAAGAATGCATGTGCCTTCACATAGCAGGGCCTATAGAGTATTTAACAAGAAAATCCATGTTGTAAAAGAATCTATGCATGTTATTTTTAATGAGAATATCCTATGCCGACTTCAAGCCCCCTGGCTTCGAGGCGCTCAGGCCCAGGGGGGGCGAGTCCATCAACACTTTCTACTTCGAGGAGCTCGCCTTCCCTATCTCGTACTTGGAGGTGGGGTTGCGCCTTCCGCTCTGGCCTGAAATTCTCCATATCCTCAAGTACTTCGGCGCGGTGCCCACACAACTGTACCCGAACTCCATCTCCATGATGGTGGCATTTGTGAGCTTCCTCCGCCGGGAGCAAATTGAGTTCAACCTGACCATGTTCAGGAAACTCTTCACTAACAAGGCAACTCCCGATGGCGTCGCCTTCTTCGGGGGCTCCTTTATCAAGGGTCGCGAGATCGCGAACAAACACCACAACTAGATGACCAAGATTGTCTTTATCAAAGGCAATCTTGGCAACGTCCCCTACTCGCCGCAGCAAAAAGGCGAGGAGGTGTACCGACCCCCCACCGTCTCCGGCAACGACGCAGAGCTCCACAATTTTTTTCTTCACAAGGACTTCGAGGTCGCCTTCCTCCGAAGGGGCCTCGACTCGCTCCTCCCCGTTCTTCCCGGCAAAGGTATATCTTTCAACTTTCCTCCTTGCTAGATCTCGCCAAATCCATCAGAGTTTTGAATAAGTTATTATGCAGAAGAGCGACTGATTCCCGAGAACCCACCTTTTGCGGATCCGGGACTACTCCTCGACCCTCTCGCCCACGAGAAGGCGGCTGCAGCCGCCTGCCGAGACGATCCATCGTCGTCCAAGCCCTCTAGCAAGAAGCGGGCTAATCCCACGAGGTCCAGATCGCCTCGCCGCCATCCACCGTAGAAGAAGTTGAAAGCAGTGGTGGTTTCTCCGGCGAAGCAACAACAACAACAGTCCAAGTACATGAGCTCGCACTAGACCACCCCGGACGGATCGTTGGGGAGCCCGTTGAAGGAGACAACAGGAAAAGAGCAAGAGGGGGCGAGCCTTTTGCTCCTGTAGTCAAGAAGACCCCGGCCCGCGAGCTGGGTTCGCCGAAGGGTCACCCCCTCTTCGGCCTTGGGGGGAGGTGGAAGGACTCGATCGGCGAGCCCGTGGTTCAGTGGGACGAGTCTGCCCACCAGATATCTGTCTCCACCCTCCAATCCTCCTAGGCTGACCACGAGCCCTCCTCTAGTCAAGCCTATGCACTCAGCTTAGGCCTCTACGGGCACGAGGATACCGCGGCCTATAAGCGCATGACCCTGCGCCAACTCTGCCATAAGGGCATGCAGGCCCATATGCGGGCACTAGAGCTCCACCACATGGTGGTTCGTCGTGGCTTCAACCTCAGCCACCTTCTGTAGAAGGTTGAGTATAAGCGCAACCTGGCCCAAGACAAGGTTGTTGACCTAGAGAGTAATCTCGGCATTACCGAGGACTTGCTTGCCATGGGTGCCGACGGACCAGTAAGCACTGGTTATCCCTTTCTCTTTTTACTTAGGACTTTTAGCTTCAGATTTACTTACCTGTTCTTTCCTCAGGATGCCGAGGCCGCTAGGGAGCTGCGGACTTGCGCCATCGGGCTGGAGGAAGAGAATAACCAGCTCCTCACTCGCTCCGCCGAGCTGGAGGCCCGCGCTGCCGAGCTAGAGGCCTGAACCGCCGAGATGGAAGGGAACAACACGAAGCTGAGTGAGGAATACAAGTGGATTCATGGCAAAATCGCTTGCCAGGCGGAAGCCTTCCTCCCTCCAGGCGGCAGCGAGCCCCCTTCCCATAAAAGAGCCCGAGGATCTTTGGCGAGGCTGAGGTCGTTGAAAGGTTGCGGGTAAACTCAATCGAATCCGCCCAATGCACCCTGCAAATCATGAAGGATATACAGGTGCTGGTGGAGGGCTGCGAGGAGGTCACGGTCCGAGACCTCATGCCGAGTCTGTTCCCGCCCACGCCGCCAAGCGAGAAGGAAGACATCCTTGACTTATTCTTCGGGAAGGACTTCAAGGACAATCCCTCTGGCGGGACGGGTGGAGATCGCCAATACGGGGGAGGAGGCGAGAGCTGACCTCCCCCCTTTTTTCTCTCTTATAACTCTATCCCCTCTCTTGTAACCTCGCCTAGGCGAGCTCTCCTTTTGTAATCATTTTTATACTAAATGAAAAGTAAACTTTTTCTATCTTCTTTTCTTTGAACTTTCCTTCTGTGATGCACTCGCCCGCGAGCCCTCCTCTTTGCTGGACCTTGCTAGGACAGAATTTGCCACTAGAGCGCATGCTTAGGATTCATACTCACGAGTGGATCCCAAGAGCTTGCCCCTCCCCAGGTTAACCAGAAATGGACCACCTGCCGAGCTGGGTTCATAACCACACAGTTTGCGCGCGAGTTGTCCCTTCTCTTGCTGATGTTGAGTCAAAATTGTCAAAATATTTTACAAGTAAAACTGAAGGGGGTGGAATACCTTGTTGGAGCTTGCCTTCCTCAATAGGAGGTTTATCATAGGACTAGCCTTCTCTCTGCCGAGCTGGGCCCACGAGTCCCAACTCGCATAGAAGGACCTTCTCTCCTACACCCTTAGGAAAGCGATCTTCCTAAAAAACTCCAGGAGAGGGTGGGACTCCCTCGAGTGACATCCAGCCCTACCAGCAAGGTGAGAGCCTGACAGTGAGATCTGCTCGAGGTCTGGGGAAGACTCACTCGAGTGACATCCAGCCCTACCAGCTAGGTGAGAGCCTGATAGCGGGATCTGCTCGGGGTCTGGGGCAGACTCCCTCGAGTGACATCCTGCCCTGCAAGCTAGGTGAGAGCCTGACAGTAAGATCTTCTCGGGGTCTGGGGCAGACTCCCTTGAGTGACATCCAGCCCTACTAGCTAAGTGAGAGCCTGACAGCGGGATCTGCTCGGGATCTAGGGCAGACTCCCATGAGTAACATCCATCCCTGCCAGCTAGGTGAGAGCCTGATAGCGGGATCTGCTTGGGGTCTGGGGAAGACTCCCTCAAGTGACATCCAACCCTGCCAGCTAGGTGTTAGCCTGACAGCGGGATCTACTAGGGGTTTAGGGCAGACTCCCTCGAGTGACATCCAGCCCTGCCAGCTAGGTGAGATCATAACAGCAGGATCTGCTCGGGGTCTGGGGAAGACTCCCTTGAGTTACATCCAACCCTGCCAGCTAGGTGAGAGCCTGACAGCGGCATCTGCTCGGGGTTTGGGGCAGACTTGCTCGAGTGACATCTAGCCCTGCTAGCTAGGTAAGAGCCTGACAGCGGGATCTGCTCGGGGTCTGGGGCA
This sequence comes from Platanthera zijinensis, assembly GCA_039513925.1. NCBI lineage: Eukaryota > Viridiplantae > Streptophyta > Magnoliopsida > Asparagales > Orchidaceae > Platanthera > Platanthera zijinensis. The sequence goes on along the minus strand of CM077078.1, from coordinate 104,602,134 downwards.
GACTCCCTCGAGTTATATCCAGTCCTACCAGCTAGGTGAGAGCCTGGCAGCGAGATCTTCTCGGGGTCTGGGGCAGACTCCCTTGAGTGACATCAAACTCTGCCAGCTAGGTGAGATCCTGACAGCGAGATCTGCTCGGGGTTTGGGGCGGACTCCCTCGAGTGACATCGAGCCCTGCCAGCTAGGTAAGAGCCTGACAGTAGGATCTACTCGGGGTCTAGGGCAGACTCCCTCGAGTGATATCCAGCCATGCCAGCTAGGTGAGAGCCTGGTAGCGGGATTTGCTTGGGGTCTGGGGTACACTCCCTCGAGTGACATCCAGCCCTGCCAGCTAGGTGAGAGCCTGACAGCGGGATCTGCTCGGGGTCTAGGGCAGACTCCCTCGAGTGACATCCAACCCTACCAGCTAGGTGAGAGCCTGGCAGCGGGATTTGCTCGGGGTCTGGGGAAAACTCTCTCGAGTGACATCCAGCCCTGCCAGCTAGGTGAGAGCCTGACATCGGGATCTGCTCGGGGTTGGGGGCAGACTCCCTCGAGTGACATCCAGCCTTGCCAGCTAGGTGAGAGCCTGACAGCGGGATCTGCTCGGGGTCTGGGGCAGACTCACTCGAGTGACATCCAGCCCTGCCAACTAGGCGAGAGCCTGGCAGCGGGATCTGTTCGGGGGTCTATCAAACAAACAATTCAACCGTTCATATAGATTGCAACGAGAGCATTGATACTTCAAATTTTATTAGAAAAAGGAATGCTACTTACATGGTTTAAGGGAAAAAACGTTTCAAGTCATCATCGCTCCAGGTGAGACTTAGGGTCTCGCCCTCCACATTCAGGAGGCGATATCCTCCTGACCTCAATGTTTCTTTTACATTATATAGACCCTCCCAGTTGGGGTTTAGCTTTCCCATGGCGGCTGACCTTCTCACGGTATCCACCTTCTTCAGGACAAAGTCCCCTTCTGCGAATTATTTGACCCTAATGTGCTTGTCGAAATACTTAGCCATTCTTCTTTTCACTTCCTCCTGGCAGATGACAGAGAGGCTGCATACCTCCTCTACCATATTGAGGGAGAGCCGCAACTCCTTCTCATTCTCGGCTCTTCATTCAACCCTATCTTCCCCTGCCTCGACCACCTGAGGCGTCCTGACTTCGAACTCTTCTAGGAGTACCGCCTCGCACCCATGGGAGAGTTTGAAGGGAGTCTCCCCTGTGGATGTTTTAGGTATGGTCCTAAGAGCCTAAAGGACCGAAGGGAGTTGCTCCACCCAACTGCCCCTCAAGTTCTCCACCTTCTTTTTGAGGAGATTGACGATGATCTTGTTCGTCGCCTCCACCTGCCCGTTGCTCCTGGGGTGATGAACCGAAGAAAATCTGAGATCTATCCCGAGTTGTCCACAAAAGCTGATGAATTCGGCACAAGCGAACTGGGGCCCGTTGTCCGTGACAATGGCCTGGGGAAACCCATGACGGCAAATGATTTCCCCCATACAAAGTTCCTGATGACCTGGGAGGTCACCTTGGCCAATGCCTTGACTTCTAACAACTTGGAAAAATAGTTAATCATGACCAACAAGAATCTCCTCTACCTGCTGGCCTTGGGGAAAGGCCCTACCAGATCCATTCCCCAGATTACAAAGGGCTAGGGCGCTGTGATGCTCCTGAGGCACTGAGATGGCTATAGTTGGAGGGGGCGAACAACTGGCACTTGCTACACTTCCTTGCGAACTATGCGGAGTCATGGCTCAAGGTCGGCCAGAAGTACCCTTGTCTGACGATTCTTCCTTCTAGGGTCCGAATCCCAGAATGGCTCCCACACTCTCCAGAGTGGACTTCCTCCAAGATCCTCGGGACCTCCCTCTCAGCCATGCAATGTGCCAACATCCCTGAGAGGGTCTTCCATTATAGCTGCCCGTCTCGCACGAGATAATATGCCGACTTGTACTTGAATTTATTCTTATCCATCCCCTCTAGATACTCCCCTATGGAAAGGATGGCCGTGAATGGGTCCATCCACGAGGGGTGTTGCTCCACTTCCATCAGCTCTCCCTCCTCGATGGAAGGGCGAAACAGGTTAGTGATGGTACCCCCCACCCGGGGACCATGCTTTGCCAGTTGATCTACCTGCTCATTCTCCTCCCTGGGCACGTGCCGGATGGAGAAAGTCTGGAACATACTAATTACCCCCTTCACCTTCGCCAAGTACAACTGCATAGTAGGCTCCCTTACCTTAAATTATCCATTGATATGGGAGGCCACCACCATGGAGTCAGTGAGGACCTCTACGTCATGCACTACCGGCTCCCTGGCCAGGCGGAGACCTGTGATCACCACCTCATACTCGGCCTAGTTGTTGGTGATGGAGAAATGCACCACCACCATTTGTTCAATTCTCGTTCCTTAGGGACTTTCCAAGATCACCCCCACTCGTAGGGAATGCCTTCCTGAAGCATCATCTACCATCACCCACCAAGGAACTGGGTGAGTGAGCTCTTCTTTCGCTACCTCGACCACATAGTCAGCCAGGAAGTCGGCCATCGCTTGGGCCTTGATCGAGAGATGGGGGACGAAGGTGATGTCGAACTCGCTCAGCTCCACAGATTACTTAGCTAATCTACCTAAATGCTCCACCCCCTCGAAGATGTTGTGGAGGGGGTGGTCAGTCACCACCGGGATCGAGTGTACCTGGAAGTAAGGTCGGAGCCTCCGGGCCGAGATGACCAGAACAAAGGCCAGCTTTTCCAAGATGGGATAACGGAGCTCGACTGTCACAACCCGCATTTTCTCCGAATTAAGAATTATCAGAGTAAGAGAAAACACGCGTCATGATGCCACGTCAAGCAGGGGATAACTGCTGACGCTCAGGCAAATCCAACTACCATCTTTATGCAAGAAAATCATGTGCTTAATGAATAGAAAATCAGTTATGTTTAGAGTCTGTATCCCTCGGCTCAGTGGATCATCTAGTCCACAAAAGAAAACTATATTTAAACGCTGCAGAAAAATACTTTAATTAGGCTTTACACCCTAAAGAGCGCATAAGGGTCCCAAGAGAACCACTCATGCTATGCAAGACACTACACTTAGTTTATATAATATATATAAGAAAACGGTTTTCGTACGTGATTTGGAAAATAGTGATTAAGTTTATAAAAACATGCTGATCATGAGCTTCATTTATAATAGTATTTATAGTTTAAAAATAACTAGCAACCTAGCATAAAACCTTCTCAAAGCAAGTAGACTATCTCTAGAAAAATAGATGGTAGCAGCAATAGTATATATCTAGTGCAAGGTAAAAACTACTAGTGGGCGCCAACAACCTGACACGAACCCACCAGCACACATATATGTCTGTAAGAAAGTACTGAAAACAACCTCACAAACAAGGTAAACAAAACTCCAAAGTCCGGGAGTCCACCAACAACAACACCTCCAACTAGCCACCAGACTGGCTACAGCTCAGAACCTGGGGTATTCCAAAAGAAAACAGAATACCTCAGCAAGCAAAAATCAAGGTAAAACTGCATGAAAGAGTCAACCAAAAGAATAAAGTAACTGAAAACATGCAGTAGAAAGAGTCACAACTGTCCAAAACAGGACAACGAGAAATGCACAACGTGCAAAGAAACAGCAACGACCCAGCCCAGGAACAACATCCTGCAGGGCCTACTAGACTACCAAGAGTCAGAATGCTGCAAACTACCAAAGAAGAAACTTCTAACACCCTAAACTGCGGGAAGTGATAGTAGCAAAATAACAACGAGGAACCGGATCGAAGGCAAACGCAGTCCCCCAATCCACCATGTCCAAGTCAAAAGCTCGAGGGTCAACACGTGAAAACACAAGGGACCTTCCACCCGACATGCCCAGCCCGTACCTGGAGCAAGAAATCCATGGGTGGCCTTGGCTATATCACACAACTCCACCCCCATAAAGAGCTACAACCACCACTACTATCCACGACCCACGATTCGGCCTTTAGGAAAATAAAGAAAACGGCCGACAAGGAAAACCTAGAAATACAACTAGAAAATCCACTCGGAAACGAAATACAAGATAAAGGAAGAGTGTTGAAATAAACCAACACGACTAGGCGTTGAGTGAAACCCACTCAGTGCCTACATAAACTTTGGCCTTGAGTGAGCTAGCCTCACTCGCCGCCAAAATTAAGTTACTACCCACAAACCCACTAAATAAAATGGAGCTCGACGACAGTCGAACGACCAAGGCAGAAGATCCAGAACTCAAGTAATTGCCTGCCACTTGAGTATCTAAACTCCCGCACTCGAAACCATCTAAATTCGCCTATCAAAAGAAATTATACAAAGCGCACGATCAGTGACGCACGATCAGTGGTCGTGCGCACTCATCGGCTGATGATCGTGCGAAACGAACCTGGAAACCAGACAGAAAACCTAGCAACTGCGCACGATCAGTGTCGCACGATCAGTGGTCGTGCGCACTGTCGCCAGCGCTCGTGCGATTGCCCGAGACAGAACTTTGGAAACTGAAATATATACGCGCACGAACAGAGGCACACGACCAGTGGTCGTGCGCCCTAAAGGTTAATGACCGTGCGCGGCAAACCTGTACCGTTTGGAATTTTCCGAACGACACCGGAACGCGCACACGACTCACGCCACTGCATAAGCAGTAGACAACTATCAACGTCGCACGCTACTACCGTTCAAACTATGCCTAACCATTCGAATAATACCAAAACGTCTCTTCTTTCGCTACCTCGACCACATAGTCAGCCAGGAAGTCGGCCATCGCTTGGGCCTTGATCGAGAGATGGGGGACGAAGGTGATGTCGAACTCGCTCAGCTCCACAGACTACTTAGCTAATCTACCTAAATGCTCCACCCCCTCGAAGATGTTGTGGAGGGGGTGGTCAGTCACCACCGGGATCGAGTGTACCTGGAAGTAAGGTCGGAGCCTCCGGGCCGAGATGACCAGAACAAAGGCCAGCTTTTCCAAGATGGGATAACGGAGCTCGACCTTCCTCAATACCCGACTTATATAGTATATGGGGAGTTGCTTCTTCCCCTCTTCCCGAACCAGGACGAATCTCAAGGCCTCCACTCTGACCCTGAGATATAAGTATAAATCCTCCCCCTCCTTCGGTTCTTGGAGCAGCAGAGTTCAAGTCAACTGCTTCTTCAGGGCTTGGAATGCCTCCTCTCACTCCTTGGTCCACTCAAACTTCTGGCCTCCCCTCAAAGTTTTGAAGAAGGGAGAGCACTTCTTCCCAGCCTGGGAGAGGAACCTGGTCAATCCTGCAAGCTTCCCTGGCAGCCGCTGCACTTCTTTATCATTCCGAGGTGATCCGAGTTCCATGATTGCTCAGACCTTATCAGGATTGGGCTCTACACCTGCCGGGGTAAGGAGGTGGCCTAGGAACTTTGCCCCTGCTTGCCTCAAAGACACACTTCAGGGGGTTCAGCCTCATCTTATACTCGCGCAGGGTGGCGAAGGTCTACTCTAGGTCCTTGTGATGGGAGTCCATTTCTCGGCTCTTGATTATGAGGTCATCTACATACACCTCCAGGTTCCTCCCCCTCTGCTCTCGGAAGAGCCTATTCATCATCTTCTAGTAGGTCGCTCCTGCATTCTTCAGCCTAAAGGGCATTATTTTGTAGCATTAGTACCCATCCCCCATTATGAAAGAGACATATTTGACGTTGGGGGGGTGCATCCTGATCTGTTGATAACCATAAAATGCATCCAGAAAACACATTATAGGAAAACCGACGGTTGAGTCAACCAGCACGTCGATCCAAAGAAAGGGGTAACAATCCTTGGGAAATGATTTATTAAGTAGAGAAAAATCAATAAACATATGCCACCGGCCGTCTCCTTTTTTAACCATTACTACATTGGAGACCCAGTCGGGGAATTGAATTTCGGATACAAAGCCAGCCTTAAGGAGCTTGGACACCTCCTCCTAGATCGGCTCGGCCAGTTTGTCTGCGGTGGACTTATTCCTCTGCTAGATGGGGCGTGCTCCCGGGTCCAGGTTGAGGCGATGGCAGGGCACATCAACATCGATCTCTGGCATCTCTGCGATGCTCCAGACGAAGGTGTCCACATTCTTTTGGATGCACTCCAACATACTCTCCTAGTCGGCTGGGGTAAACCACCCGCTGACACGAACCTTCTCCACCCTACCCCCGAGGGTGAGAACCTCCATCTCCACCACCTCTTCTGCAGCCTCCAGACGGGACCGCTCTCCCCATTCTCCAGCATCTTCCCCACCCTAGGCAGGAACTTCCCCCTCAGCCTCCTACACGGCTACGACTTTGGTCGGCTCCTGGATTTCCTCCTCCACCTCCACCTGGGTGCGGCTCTCCACTTCCATCTCCACTACCTCCTTCTCTGCCTCCTCAATCCTCCGCTCCATCTCCTCAGCCCCCTCCTGCTAAGAGATGGAGTTCACCATCATGACATAGCACTCCCTTGATACCTTGGGGTCTCCCCGGACCCAGATCTAGACCCCCTCAGAGTTGAACTTTAGGCACTGGTGGAAGGACGAGGGGACGCAGCGAAAGGCAGTGATGAGGGGCCTTTTGAAGATGGCATTGTAGCTGCTATGGGCGTCCACGATGACGAACCTGTAGGTGCGAGAATGCCCCACAGAGAGACATGGAGTCCCACTCCTCCTTCGACCTCCTTCCTCTCCCCCGAGAAGCTGAACAGAGGTCCGTCTGAGGCGAGCACCCTCTTGGATTCCACCTTCATCGCATTAAACGCCTTCTTAAAGATGACGTTGACCGAGCTCCCGTTGTCAATGAGGATCCGGGCGACGATGAAGTTCTCGATTGCTGTCGGAATGACCAGCGCTTTGCAAAATGGATCCTCATGACCCGACATATCTTTGATTGAGAAGGTGATCTTCTCTTCTGGGGGTGGGGTTTGGGATGTGGAGCCAACGCTCCTGTGGTACATGGTGTGGAGACTTGCCTTACGGGAAGCCTCGCCCCCCCCCCCCCCCCCCCCCCCCCGTGGATAACTCCGATGCCTCCCTGGGTCCCATCATCTGCCCGGTCTTCACACCTATCCTCCTTCGCTCGAGGCAGGACCTCCTCGATCCACACTCCTTGGTGGTCTTGCTGCTATTGTTGCTCCCTATTTACTCTCATCTCGAGGAACTCCGGGCACTTTGTTGTGGCGTGCCCTTCCTCTTGATGGAATTCGTAGTAGGGTAGCTCCACCCTAACCTCCCTTCTTCTCCTCCTCGCTACTCTCCTCCTCTCTCCCATGGCGATAGCTATAGCCTGCTCCTGGTTAGGGAGAGGTGGTCTCCGGCCTTGTCTCCCACCTGGAGGATAAAACTGGCCCTGGCCTCCCTGGCGGTTATCCACCCCCTGGTGGCCTCTCCTAGGCCCTTGATCTTGCCACTCCGGCCTCCAACCTAGCTGATGGTTCGGCTCCTGCCTCCGCCACCTGGGCTGCTACTGCTGCTCCCTCTGTCGGGGTTCATCTCTCCTCTCCTCCTGACCTCTGCCCCCTCCGGGCCTTTCCTCCTTCGTAGCCAACCTAGCTAACTTCCAGGCAAACTCCGGGTTCGACGCCTCCCCATTGACTTCTCTTACCGCCCTCTCCATCAACTCCTCGTAGGAGAGGGGCGGCACCCTCTTAAGCTCCATTCGAAAGAAACCATGCTGTAGCCCCAAAGTGAAGTCGATCATCAGCGTATGCCCTAGCATCTCCTGGACCTGGGTCACCTTATCCTAGAACCGTTCCACGTAGCTCCCCAAGGTCTCATTAACCCCCTACTTGATGTGGAACAGGGACTCCGACTCCTTCTTCCTCCTCTTGGAGGTGGTGAACCTCAGCATGAACCCCTGACGTAGGTCCTCGAAGCAGTAGATGGAATTGGTCGGCAATAAATGGAACCACTCTCTCGCATTCTCCTTCAGGGTAATGGCGAAGAGCCTGCACTTGAATTCATCCAACATCTGTCAGATCGAGACCACATCCTCAAATCATTGGATGTGCTGGAGCGGGTATTCCTTCCTGGTGTAGTAGGACATCTCGGGCTCCCTGAAACCCTCTGGAACCAGAGCAGAAGAAACCAGCTCACTGAAGGGGCTGCCTCCCCCTACCTGGCGAGCTGGGGGGTATCGCACACCATCTCACCAAACCTGTCGCCACTTGCCGAGCCGGGGAAGAGAACCCGCCCGGGAGCTCACCGCCTCTCCCTTTCTTGGCGACCTCCTTCCCAGCTCGCCTGCCGGGAGCGTCCTCGCCGAGATCTAGAATCGCGAGAATAGGGCCGCTGGTGTCGAGCACTCGGCACGCGCGCCGAGTGTGAATCTGACCAAGTCAAGTACTTCCTTCCTGAAGTACTCGAACATCTCCATCGTGGCGAGAGGGGGAGGGGGTGGTGAGTCACGCCTGTCTGATCCTTGCCCTTCTCCTGTCATTTAGCTCGCTAAATATTTTCTATGCTGACCATGCTCCACGCTCACCGCACCAAAATGTTGAAACCGAAAGTTCGGTCTCGATGGAGTTCACCCTTGGGGAAGGGGTGATCGCGCACCTACTTCTCTCCTGCAAGAAAAACAAAAAGGAAAAAGATCATGGGACTGGACCAAGGGCCCGATGCAGAGGACCCATCACACACCCGGAAGATCACTGAGCGCTTCCCCTCCTTAGATAAATGCTGAGCTAAGGTACCTAAGAAAGCTCTAGAAGGCTGGGAGACAAGTAAGCATGCCCTCTGAGGTACCCCTTGGGTCCTATTTTTACATTTCTGAAAACAGCCTGCAAATAGCCAACCTCCGCTGTTCTAAAAAGCCATGTGCAGCCCAACTGGGTCTGCCAACAGCGCAACTCGCTTTTCTAACTGGCTATGGGCAGGCCAGCGGGGGAAAAATGGTAAAAACACCTCGCAGACAACTGGGCGAGTAGCACTCAACAACCCCTACTCGGTAAGGGCGGTGAGTGCTCGATGGAGCAGGCACTCGCCGCCTATCTTTGATCTTGGGCAAGTACGGGCCCGACCTGCCCTACTCGCACACCGCGGGCTTGTTGAGCGGTTCGAACTTAGCGAGCGACTCAGAGCTCGATGAAGGGCCCAAAGCTCGTCGAACAGCCCAGAGATCGATGAACAGCTCAGAGCTCAATGAACAGGGCTTGGCGAGTACGAGCTCGCCTCCAAAGGAATCTCACCCCGCCTGGGCAAGCTGGAGACTGCTGAGTTTCTCGTCCTGCCGAGCTCGCCCAGGGGCTCGGACTATTCGATTTGGCCAGTCTGGCTCCTGCCGACCAACTTGTCGGATACGGGGTTGTACAGTTAGGTAGCTAATGCACGGCGGTAAGTTACAGAACTCATTTTCCGGGGCAAATCACCCTTTGGAGAACTACACGCACTAAAGAGAATTTGTTCATACACCGCACAGAAGAGTGAAAGCACAAAAACTAACTTTATTAAAGATAGAATCAACAATAAGTTCTTAGCAATTACAAAATCGTGATCCCCGTGACACTGGAGATCGAAGGTGGTGAGAAAGAAAACACACTTTGGTTTTCTATACCGACCCACTCCATGGACCGGTTGACTCTCTCCCTTTCCCTCCAAGAAAGGTCTTCGAGCCGGCCCTTCATCTCCACACAAGGAAGTGTCTTAGAGCCCCGCTAGATCACCCGATCTGACCCCGGGACGATTTCCCACAGAATCCTTCCCAGATTCCAACGACCTTCACTGGTCGATTTTCCTCACCCCAAGAATGAACATAAAAGAAGATTACAAAAAGACAAGGTTTAAAGAATCTAAGATTAACGTCTCCCCCTTGATGATTTCTCCATAGAGCGATCTGAGGACGGTTCTTAAGATCTCTGTGTGCTTGACACTGGTTGTTTTTTGTAATCAATGAAGTCCTTGGATCGTCGGAGTTCTTCGTTCATGAATGGGAGGGAGGCGAAGTTCTTTTCCTTCGACAAAGATGACAGGAGTAGAACGCAGAGAGGCGGCCAAACCATATGATGCATGAACTTGTCCTTTTTCGTCTTAGGTATTTGAGCACAGAAATCGAGGCGGCTTTATATACGTCTTCGTGAAAATAAGCTACTATCGGCGGTAAGACTAGTGCCCGACGGCAGGTTCGCACGCTTGCTGTGCCAGCTGTCCTCCAAATTTGGAATAATATTTGAAAAAAAATATTTTTCCTTTTTATAGAGCTAGCACTCCGCGGTAGGAGTTAGCGCCACACGGTGGGTTAGTAACTCGACGAATTTGTCTTGATGATCATTGAGTGGTAAGCGCGGCGCGGTAACCACTATCGCCTGGCGGTAGTTTCCCGAGCGTCTGGCTAAAATAATTCCTTGAGCTAGCACGGGCGGTAGGACTAGCGTGGTACGGTAGTTTCCCGAGCGCCTTGTTCAATTAATTCAGGCTACCGCCCGAAGTTAGCTACTACCACTCGACGGTAGGTTCCTGAGGAGAGCTCCTTGAACTTCTTGCACCTGTAAACCTGCACACTCTACCAAACACAAGATATAATCAAATACAACCTGTGATTTGATATTCACAAACACAAGGAACGTAAAACATCGGTTCCAACAGGATTTTCCAATATGATACACATGACCAGTGGTCATGCGCAGAGAAGGGGTCGGTTATCATACGAGACAAAACCTGTATAAGGACTGGCCTCACTCAAATATCGTTGTGATGCACAAAGACCGTAAATGACTAGTGGTCGTATGTAGAGGGGTCCAATGATCCCGCGGGAAGAAAACACATGATTACTGGCCTCCTTAATGAAACATGGCCGAGTCGCATGGGAAAATATCACAACACTGGTAACTAAAGGTAAAACATCCAGCACCTCCAGAAATACACATCCACATGATCACAACCAAGATATAAAGGCACAAATAAGAAATAGGAAGGAGAGGTGGTCTCCTTCATGTATGAAATGACTCAAATACCATCCTATCTAGCACATATGCACTCACATGACAAACAATTTGAATCTAACATAGTTTAAGATGAAATATACAAATAGATGAGCGATTACAATGGAGTAGCAGACTAGAATAGGGAAAAACACTATATGAAATTTGCTCATCAGTAGTCAACACACATCCTCCACTTCCTTGAGGTTTTCTTTACCATGAACACATTGGCAAGCCTGGTGGGGTACTCTGCCTCATGGATGAACTATGCTGCCAATAGCTTGTGCACCTCCTCCTTGATTACCTATAACTGCTCAGGCATAAAGTTACACTTCTTCTAGATTACGGGTCTGCACGTAGGATCTATATTTAATGAGTGTGTGACTATCTACAGATTCAATCCTGGTGTAGTCAGGGCTCCATGCAAATATTTTATAGTTCTTGCGTAGGAAGTACACGTACTCCCCCTACTTTTTCAGGAGAGTACGTGTAAAAAGAGCTAAATAAAGGCAAATTTTATTGCTCCAAAAAGATAAATATCACATAGGTATGCCCCTTTATTTATAGAAAACGGGAGAGATGAGAGAATACAACAAACGATGTGTGACTAAATACAATCCTTGCGGCCTATGCGGTTTAACAACGTCAAACCGCACACTATACAAAGAACAAATAAAGATCACCCAATGAAAACTGAGGAAAGCCGCTAGACCGCTAGGGAAGACCGCTGGTTTAGGCCATCAAATTGAAACTACGGGTTGCCACCAGTGTAACATCCCTCAGCCAACTAGACCCCTAGGAGTGGTTTTGTCATGACTGGGTCATGACAAAACCCTAAGAAGCCCCAAGGAGACCAAGTGGGCCTAGTGGTGTGGTTAAACCATTATGGTCTGCAAATAGTAAACTACTAAACTTTAGGATAGAGTGACCTAGGGCCCTCAACATACCTCCAAGACCTCCTTATGGTCACTCTAACCCCTAACAAGAACTTTAGGACTCATCAGGGTGAATCCTAGAACCTGTATTGACCAAGGTCAACCCTAACCCTAATTAGGTCAAATTGGCCTGTTCAGGGTTGATTGACCCTACCTAGGTCAAGTAGGCCCTACCAAGGCCCCACTGGACCCAAAGTGAGGTCAATGGGTCACCTAAGACCCATTGGAGTCAACCCTAGGAGCTAGGTTGACCCAAGTCAACTCTAACCCCAAAATGGTCAAAGTGCCCTTATTAAGGGTCAAATGACCTACAAGGTGCCCTAACAACCCTACCCACCCCTACCTAGACTTTAGGGGAGGCTAATAGGTCACCAAGGACCCATTGGTGGTGACCCAAAAGGCCAATTTGACCAAGGTCAACCCTAGGCTAGGTTAGGTCAAATCTAGCTCAAATGGGCTAACTCAAGCTTGGACCCATTAGCCATTTGGGCTAACCACCTCTTAGACCATGCTTAATCAGATTAGTGGGCTGACATGGGGTTAACAAATTGATAAAAATCGGCCAGGGTGACTAGGAGAGAGAAAACTCAAAATGGGTTAATGGAGGAGAGAGAAAGAGGAGGAGGAAATGGCATTCAAGGCTAGGGAGGCCAAGGGCCTCCACTAATGGCTGGATTCAACTCCTCTGGGGAAGAGGAGGAGTTTCCAGCCGTTTCCCGGCCTTCCCAAGTCAGTTTCACCCCTCCCCATGCATGGCCGAAAACCCCCCCTTCATGGCCATCAATGGCTTTGAAGAGAGACCCCTCCCCTCCCCATTCTCTTCCACTAAAAAGCATCCCCAGGTCCAGAGGAGCCGTTTACAATCTTCCCCCATCAATTTTCTTCAACTTCACAGTGTAAACGCAGAACTCCGGCGATCTCCTCCACCACATGGCATCCCGGCGATCGGCGCGCATCCAAGCCACAAGAGAGGTCCTCCCTTACTCCTCTCATGGATAGATCTTAGATATTGTTTAGGGAGAGGATCGGGCTCAATTGAGCCCGATCCATAGTTTTGGTTTTCACGGATTTTGCCAAAAAAATGGCTTGCGGGATCGCCGGAAAAAGCCTCTCTGGCGGCCGTGCCGCCGCCTGGCGGTAGCCACCACCTCACCGGAGGTGATGGTGGCGGTGGCCGGCCGGGGAGGTGGCTGGATGGCCGGCGGCAATGAGATAAAGGGGCTCCAGGTTCGGGCAATCCCCACCCTTGGCTGGAGGTAGGAGATGAATGGATGCCATCCAAATCGCTTCAAGATCCGTGCAAATAGTGAAAATCATGATAGTATAGTTTGGATATATTATTTGTATTTCTGTCACAGTTTTACCTCTTAATGTTTGTATTTATTAAAAATACCTAGAGCCCTCTACAGAAAAAGTAGTGAACATGAAAGTTGTAGCCCTTTGAGTCTACTTTATTTTAGAATTGATTTCACCCAATTTGGATAACTGTGCTGACCTCAGCACTCAGTTTGGTGGAAGGTGTCCTTAGGCTAGGTCAGACACCATTTTGGTTGCCCACATCAAACCAGACCTCCAAATGACTTAAAATTTTATGTAGGGGTCATTCTTACCTACACCTATGACATATCCAAAAATGGTAATTCTTGGATAACATTTTTCTATAGTTTTTGTTAAAATTTAATAATCATATCTTAGAGTGATTAAGGGGTCTAATGACCTCCAAATCCCCCAAAAATTTGGTGGGAGCTCCTTAGGGACCTAGGAAAGCTCTGTATAAAGTTTCATTTAATTTGGAGATGTTTTGGGTGGGTAATTACCCAATCCTAGGTTAGCCCATTAAGGGGCAAATAGGTCAAAAGTGCACTTAGTGATTTTAGTTGACCAAACTCCCTCACCAGAGGCTGAAACTTGGTCCACTGGTTTGTAATGGGCTTTAACACTCCCTTATGGTGTATGGAGTGGTTTGGGGTGAGTATGCCCTAGGACCCAAGTCCAAACCCCTAGGTTGGACTTTGGGGGCTTGTGTAGGGCATGGGGTCAAATGACCTTGAATGGAAGTGATTTTTGGTGGAGAGGAGACTAGTGAGGTTAGAACCCCCCCCTGACCAAAGTCTTGGAAGATTTGGAGAGGGTTACCCTCCCTTAAACCCTAACCCTAGTTTAGGACACCTCCTTTGTTAAGGTAAAATAGGTCACCAAAACTTGCCTAAAGGCCATGAAACTTGGGTAGTGTACTTCTTGGGTTTAGGGAAGTCTCTAGGAAGTAATATTGAGAGCCTTGGAATTCAATACATGATAGTTCCTTCATATCTCACAAAAATAGGCTTTTGGGTATTTTAATTAATTTGATTTCTCTGGTTGATTAATGGATATGAAATTTTGGCAGAGAGCTTTTTAGATTCTTATACATATGCTTGAATTTTGCTGGAATTATTAACTGATTATTTTAAGTACTTCATTCACAAGCCATTGATTTTCTAAAGATAGTCAAATAATTATTATGGGTTGTTCCCTCACTGAAATCTGGTGTAACTTAGGCAAATGAGTTTTTATGACCTCTTACATCTCTGGTAATTATTGTAGAATTTTTGGATCTATAATCATAGGGGTTGATTCACAAGGCTTGCAATTTGTAGAATTTATAAATGATTTTTAAATAATATTTTTAGGCCTTGTAAAATTATAATTTTTGGTCAGTGAACATTTATGGACATTGTAGAGCCCTGGTAATTTTCTTATAATTTTATGATGAATGAATGTAGTACCTCATGCTCAAAATCACTCATGGCTTTAATTTCTGGATAATTAAATAAATATTAAATTATTTAGGAAAAATTTGGAAGTGCTGGATTTAAATTATAAAAGTCATGATAGGCCCTTAGTAATTATCTTAGGGTGTTTGGATGAGAAATTGATGCACTTCCTATCATACTTGTTGTTAGCTCAAGTTGGTCTGCATATAGTGAAATCATAGAAATTGTAATACCATGGTCATAGGGCGACAAATCATGTGTAAATGCTGTGGCAAGATGATTCGGAGGTTATCAATGAAATTGGGTATGGGATAGTGGTTAGGTTAACTAAGGATGGGTGGAGCTCGGGTTCGACGGAACATCGTCTTTCCTGGGAGCGGGTGAAGGAGTTAAAACACATTAGGGTTAGAACCAGAGTAACATTAAGGGTTTGGGAACGGGGTATTAACCAACAATAATAAGTGCCTTGCGAAAGGGAACTTCGGGCCGTAATGCACCGTCTTGGTTCCTAGTGCCCCTTGAGAGCCCTTCACGGGGTATGCCGGGGGCAGTCCTGGGCTAACGTAAATCTTAAAACAAACGGAAGAGTAATTAGCCTAATAGGGATTCACATTGCACACACTCATTAGTTAGGGTTGGTAATGGTTAAGTCGTCCCGAGGTGTTCAAGGGGACGCCGTCCCGTGGTGCTCTAAGGGATGAAGTCTGGGGATGAGCCGGACGGTTTAGTCCGGGGAAGTTGGTCTCGGATGTGGTTTATACGGACGGTTTAGTCCGGGAGTTTGACACTTTAAAATTGTTATATATTAAACGGATGCATGTGCATAAAAATAGGAAAGATTAAGGTGGTGGGTTTTCGATATCGGGGAGTTCGATTGCACCGACACCGATATCGTTGACTCGGCAAGGTGACTAGCACTTAGCCAAGGTTAAGTCCGGCGGACCAGTCGGCAAGAGTACGCAGGAGTCCGCCTCGTGCACCAGGCGTTGAGGGCGTACGATAGGTCAGACCAGTAGTGCTTTTACTGGTTTTGAGGTGGGCGAGGCCCAACCCACCGCTTCCGTCTGCCACTACGGGAGTATCCTGGGAGTTATCTCCAGAAAGGGGGAACTAAAGGTTTGTGTACACAAAGTTGGGTGTGTGAGTTGCACTGCTTGATCATCATACCCACCATATAGCTGCATGCCATAATCATTCATAACAACCTTGACACCTAAAGTATAAGTGGAATGGGACGCTTATACTTTAGGACTTGCAAAACGACCCCTTGGTCTATAAGCTTGTGTGGGCAAGTTTATAAATCAAAGGTTAATTTCAATATATATATATGCTGCTGTTTGATAGCCGACACCCCAACGTATAAGTGGTATGGGACACTTTATACGATGGGAGCCTTGCAAAAGATCCCTTGGCTTATGTGTACTCACATAAGTGAAGGTTTAAATTACCTTACTTATTTTCCTTCTTGTTTGACCTATTACAACACTTAAGATTTATATTGCTCCCCTGTTATAACTTGCTAGTTAGGTCCACCGTCATCTGCCTTGGAATTTATCTCCACCTTCATGTCCTCCCCTTTCTTCCTCTCCGCCCGGTGCCTTAGAGCGTGGGGGAAGGGGTGGGGGATGATAGGGCTTAGTCTTTTAGACTAACGGTTTTCGAACCATAACATTTTAGGGGATCGCGGAGCCCAGCATGGAGGAGCAGCCCAGGAGGCCGGTACGCTTGGAGATGGGACAGTCTAGCACGGGAGTCCAGACTACGGGGACTGTGAGTCCCGGCCCTTTAGTAGAGATTTAGTTTTGCTTCCGCATTGAGTGGTTTTGTAGTGAGGACTTGATGTACCGGGCATGAGCCCTTTCATTTCCAGACTATTTGTACTCTGATGATTTTCTGTGGACACTCCCTTCGTGGAGTTTTATTTTATGTGATATTCTCTTTTGGTGGACTTACTTCTCTCTTGCTTGCTACTTATTGTGATCGAAAAGGCCGGCAGAATCGGCGCGTTGTAGTGGCGACCTTCCCGGGTGCGAAGGTGTCACCGCAAAGCGGCGGTTCTGGGCATAAGACCCCGGGTTTTCAAAAAAAAAAAAATGGGGTCTTACAAAGTGGTATCAGAGGGAGGTTTCGATCCTCCGACCTGTGGGTTATGGGCCCACCACGCTTCCGCTGCGGTCCACAAATCCCTGGGTCACCCCCGCGCGAGTTTAGTTTGCGGACAAACTAAGCAGCGGAAGCAGTGGTGTGCCCATAAGGGGAATCACATATAATTGTCCACATTTAGTCCTTTCGAACCGTTTTCTCATAATAAAAATTTTCTTTTCGCAGCCCTTAGCGCAGCCTACTCCACAGGGTGAAGTTTTGCAGACTCCGGATGCTGCACCACCTCCACCAGCTCCCGCTCCTTTCCTTCAGACGGACATGGGGCAGACTTTGACAGCCATCCTAGAAGCCTTCAGGGCTCAACAGGCTCCGGCTCCGCAGTTGATTCCGGGAGCCAACTGGCTGAGTATATTCCGAGGACTTTCTCCCCCGTCCTACTTGGGGACAGAGACGGCAGTTCGGACAGAGGAGTGGTTGGACATCATGCATGAGATGCTGACTGGGATACGATGCCCGGTGGAGGAGAGGGTGGCGTTGGTGGTCTCTTGCCTAGAGTCCCATGCCAAGAGGTGGTGGAAGACACTCCTGGACAAGACTTATGCTGACAGGGAGGTTGCGGAGGTCACTTGGGGAGAATTCAGGGTCGCGCTGTTGGAACATTTTGTTCCGCAATCGGCCAGGGATGAGCTTGAGGACCGGTTCTTACAGCTAAAGCAGGGCACCAGGTCGGTGGTGGAGTACCATCGGGAGTTCGATCATCTAGCCCGATATGCAGATTCTTATCAGCTGGACGAAGCCGGGTACACCAAGAGGTTTTACAAGGGCTTGAAGGAGGATTTGAGGGAGGCCCTATTGTTCGTGTCCGATGGGCCTATTCCTCGGATGCTAGAGATGGCCAAGAGGATCGAGGCAGACTGGCACGCTACCCGGGGCCGGAAGCGGCCAATGGAGGATCAGAATCGTGGAGCAAGAAATGAGCAGCGACGAGGTCGTGTTACAGATGTGGGCAGGATGGAGGATCAGCCTCGTCAGGAGGTGAGACAGGAGTCGAGGGAGCAGGTGACTCTAGCTCCCCAGCCCCTCCAGATGCGGGAGATACCAAGACCACAGATGCAGGATTTGCAGAGACCAGGAGGGAGGGCTTACCCTCCACCAGAGTGTTTTCACTGCCGTCAGGTGGGGCATATCAAGAGGAACTGCCCTATGAGAAGGGGGCCCCCACTAGCGCCACAGATTGCCCCACCTGCTCAGCACTATGGAGGTCGAGGACGCGGTCAAGGACAAGGATACCAGGGCGGAGACCGTAGGCAAGAAAGGGAGCAGGTATATGCACTGGACCTGGCCCAGCCCCGACAACCTGAGCAAGTGATCACAGGTACGACTATGTTTGTTTGCTTTGTCTTAAATCTTTTTCCATCCTTTCCTAGGAATTAACTGTTTTTAGCATTAGGTAGTAAAAACCAAGAATAAAACTCTAAGTTAAGTCACAATCTCAGGCATTGTCTTCATTTTCGGCAAACCCGCACACACTCTCTTCGACACGGGTGCCTCGCACTCGTTTGTGTCGGAGACTTTTATCCAAGGGTTGGATGGCGTGGAGAAATTCACGGGGTCGATGATGAAGATACGGCTACCTGACGGGTCGGAGCTGTTCACCTCGTCCCGTTGCAATATGGAGGCATGGATAGGCGGGAAACCTTTCGAAGCGTCAGCAACGGTCTTGCCACTGCCAGATTATGATCTGATTCTGGGTATGTCATGGCTTCATTGGAACCATGCCCAGATTGACTGCTTGGCCAAGAAGGTTACCCTTAGATATGGGGATTCTCTCATCGTGATGGAAGGTATTAGACCTGCGTCCTATATTTTCTTATCCTCTATTCAGGCCGTCAAGGCCCACCTACAGGGAGACATGGTATATCAGGTACTGTTCGAGATGACCGAGGAGAAGGACCGGATTGCCAATATACCGGTGGTTTGTGATTACGCCGATGTGTTTCCAGAGAAGCTGCCAGGATTGCCTCCGCACAGGGAGAAGGATTTCCAGATTCAGTTGGTGCCAGGGGCTAAGCCGATATCCAGGGCTCCCTATCGGATGGCCCCGAAAGAGCTGGCGGAGTTTCGGACTCAGTTGCGAGAGTTGGTGGAGGCGGGATTTGTTAGACCGAGTTCTTCGCCATGGGGAGCTCCGGTCTTATTCGTGAAGAAGAAGGATGGGACACTTCGCCTGTGCATCGATTATCGAGCACTAAATAGGCTGACCGTCCGAAATACCTATCCGCTCCCCCGGATAGACGAGTTGTTCGACCAGCTGGAGGGAGCCCACTATTTCTCGAAGCTGGACTTGAGGTCAGGATACTACCAGCTGCGGATCCAGGAGGAGGATATTCCGAAGACGGCCTTCAGTAGCAGATATGGCTTGTATGAGTTCACCGTGATGCCCTTCGGGCTCACAAATGCGCCGTCGGCGTTCATAAGCCTCATGAACCGGGTTTTTGAGGCCTACTTGGATGTGTTCGTTATAGTATTCATAGACGACATCCTGATCTACTCTAGGACGGAGGAGGAGCACACTCGGCATCTGGCACTGACTCTACAGAGGTTGCGGGAGCATCACCTTTATGCGAAATCTAGCAAGTGTCAGTTTTGGTTGAAGGAGGTGGCTTTCCTAGGCCATATTATCAGCGGAGCCGGGTTGGCAGTGGATCCGGCAAAGATTCAGGCAGTTCGAGATTGGCCGCCGTTGAAGACAGCCACTGATGTACGAAGTTTCTTGGGACTTGCCGGTTATTACCGGAAGTTCGTGGAAGGGTTCTCTCAAATTGCCCTCCCCCTCACATCTTTGACAAGGAAGGAGACGCCTTTCGTTTGGACCGCGCAGTGCCAGGCGGCCTTCCAGGAGCTAAAGGACCGACTCATCTCAGCCCCGATTCTGGCCCTTCCATCTGGAAAGGAAGGATTCCAGGTGTATACCGACGCATCATACCAAGGGATGGGAGCGGTGCTAATGCAGAACGGACATGTCATAGCATATGCCTCCCGCCAGCTGAAGACCCATGAGAGGAACTACCCGGTGCACGACCTCGAGATGGGAGCGGTCGTTTTTGCTCTGAAGGTCTGGCGCCATTATCTTTATGGAGTCCACTGCGATATCTTCTCCGATCACAAGAACTTGAAATATGTGGACACGCAGAAGGAGCTGAATATCAGGCAGAGGCGCTGGGTGGAGTTCTTAGCAGATTATCAGTATGAGATGCACTACCACCCAGGGAGGGCAAACGTGGTGGCCGACGCGTTGAGTCGGAGAGCGGCCACTTCCGAAGCCAGGCCCCAAGTTATGTCCATGGAGCTAGTTCGGACCTTCAGAGAGATGCAGATATCCCTAGTGTCCGAGGATGACCCAGAGCTATATAGGGAGTATCTGGCATCGATGGTGGCTATTGATGATATTCGGGACCGCATCCGGGACGAACAAAGGACAGATGCATGGGCAGTGCCGATATTCCGAGCCTTGGAGGAGGGTTCGACAGGAGATTATTCCCTGAGAGACGGATTGCTACATTTCAGAGGCAGGGTTTATATACCCGCAGGAGGCCGGGTTCGGGAGGACATCATGGCGGAGGCGCATTGTAGTAGATATTCTATACACCCGGGGATCACGAAGATGACGGCAGACTTGAAGAAGATGATGTTTTGGCCAGGGATGAAGAAAGACATTATGTACTTCGTGACCCACTGCGAGACATGCCAGTTAGTGAAGGCAGAGTGTAGGCATCCCGCTGGTTTATTGCAGCCACTCCCGGTGCCGGAGTGGAAATTTGAGGACATCGCGATGGACTTCATCCACGGCCTACCTCGATCACGGACGGGAAACGATTCGATCTGGGTGATCGTGGACCGTCTAACGAAGGTGGCTAGGTTCATCCCGATCAGGAAGGACGACTCTGTTGGAGTGTTGGTTCGGAAGTTCGTGGAGCAGTATATTCGTTATCACGGCGTGCCAAGGACGATCGTATCAGATCGAGATGGGCGGTTTACGTCCAGAGAGTGGAAATCGGTGCAGGCGTACCTTGGCTCCCGACTGACTTTCAGTACGGCCTTCCACCCCCAGACTGACGGGCAGACGGAGCGTACCAATCGGACGCTAGAAGACCTTCTGAGACTATGTATTGTAGACCGCGGAGATCCCTGGGAGAAGATGCTGCCATTGGTGGAGTTCTCGTATAACAACAGTTATCAGTCCAGCATACGGATGGCTCCTTACGAGGCCCTGTATGGGAGAAGGTGTAGGACACCGTTATCTTGGCTGCAGGACGTGGATCCGAAGATTCTGGACTCAGAGTTTGTGGAAGACACCGAGGCTCAGGTGAGACTGATCCGGGACCGGATGTTAGAGGCGCAGAGCAGGCAAGCGAAGTATTATGACGCTCGGCATCGTCAAGTAGAGTTTCAGGTAGGAGACCGGGTATTCTTGAAGATACGACCGATGCATGGAGTCTCGCGGGTGCGTGGCCGGAAAAAGCTCAGTCCGAGATACATGGGGCCTTACAAGATCCTGGAGCGGATCGGTCCCTTGGCATATAGATTGGAGCTGCCACCGGAGCTAGCGGGTTTGCACGACGTCTTCCACGTTTCCTCCCTCAGGAGAGCTCTACTTCGGCCGGAGCAGCAGATTACGACTACGGATGGGCCTATAGCTTCCGATCGATCGGTGCACCTAGAGCCGATCCGGATAGACGATACTGGGATGCGAGTCTTACGACGCAAGAAGGTTCCGCTGGTCAAGGTCTTGTGGAGAAATCATGGACAAGAGGAGCACACCTGGGAACCACAGGACTTGATGCAGCAAAAGTACCCGGAGCTCTTCAGTCAGGTACTTCTTTCCACCTCTCGGGATGTTACAATTTAGCTTTCTTTCTTGAAAACCCGTAGGCTTAACTAGAATTTCGGGGACGAAATTTTTGTTTATATATTGGGATTTGTAACATCCCTCAGCCAACTAGACCCCTAGGAGTGGTTTTGTCATGACTGGGTCATGACAAAACCCTAAGAAGCCCCAAGGAGACCAAGTGGGCCTAGTGGTGTGGTTAAACCATTATGGTCTGCAAATAGTAAACTACTAAACTTTAGGATAGAGTGACCTAGGGCCCTCAACATACCTCCAAGACCTCCTTATGGTCACTCTAACCCCTGACAAGAACTTTAGGACTCATCAGGGTGAATCCTAGAACCTGTGTTGACCAAGGTCAACCCTAACCCTAATTAGGTCAAATTGGCCTGTTCAGGGTTGATTGACCCTACCTAGGTCAAGTAGGCCCTACCAAGGCCCCACTGGACCCAAAGTGAGGTCAATGGGTCACCTAAGACCCATTGGAGTCAACCCTAGGAGCTAGGTTGACCCAAGTCAACTCTAACCCCAAAATGGTCAAAGTGCCCTTATTAAGGGTCAAATGACCTACAAGGTGCCCTAACAACCCTACCCACCCCTACCTAGACTTTAGGGGAGGCTAATAGGTCACCAAGGACCCATTGGTGGTGACCCAAAAGGCCAATTTGACCAAGGTCAACCCTAGGCTAGGTTAGGTCAAATCTAGCTCAAATGGGCTAACTCAAGCTTGGACCCATTAGCCATTTGGGCTAACCACCTCTTAGACCATGCTTAATCAGATTAGTGGGCTGACATGGGGTTAACAAATTGATAAAAATCGGCCAGGGTGACTAGGAGAGAGAAAACTCAAAATGGGTTAATGGAGGAGAGAGAAAGAGGAGGAGGAAATGGCATTCAAGGCTAGGGAGGCCAAGGGCCTCCACTAATGGCTGGATTCAACTCCTCTGGGGAAGAGGAGGAGTTTCCAGCCGTTTCCCGGCCTTCCCAAGTCAGTTTCACCCCTCCCCATGCATGGCCGAAAACCCCCCTTCATGGCCATCAATGGCTTTGAAGAGAGACCCCTCCCCTCCCCATTCTCTTCCACTAAAAAGCATCCCCAGGTCCAGAGGAGCCGTTTACAATCTTCCCCCATCAATTTTCTTCAACTTCACAGTGTAAACGCAGAACTCCGGCGATCTCCTCCACCACATGGCATCCCGGCGATCGGCGCGCATCCAAGCCACAAGAGAGGTCCTCCCTTACTCCTTCTCTCATGGATAGATCTTAGATATTATTTAGGGAGAGGATCGGGCTCAATTGAGCCCGATCCATAGTTTTGGTTTTCACGGATTTTGCCAAAAAAATGGCTTGCGGGATCGCCGGAAAAAGCCTCTCCGGCGGCCGTGCCGCCGCCTGGCGGTAGCCACCACCTCACCGGAGGTGATGGTGGCGGTGGCCGGCCGGGGAGGTGGCTGGATGGCCGGCGGCAATGAGATAAAGGGGCTCCAGGTTCGGGCAATCCCCACCCTTGGCTGGAGGTAGGAGATGAATGGATGCCATCCAAATCGCTTCAAGATCCGTGCAAATAGTGAAAATCATGATAGTATAGTTTGGATATATTATTTGTATTTCTGTCACAGTTTTACCTCTTAATGTTTGTATTTATTAAAAATACCTAGAGCCCTCTACAGAAAAAGTAGTGAACATGAAAGTTGTAGCCCTTTGAGTCTACTTTATTTTAGAATTGATTTCACCCAATTTGGATAACTGTACTGACCTCAGCACTCAGTTTGGTGGAAGGTGTCCTTAGGCTAGGTCAGACACCATTTTGGTTGCCCACATCAAACCAGACCTCCAAATGACTTAAAATTTTATGTAGGGGTCATTCTTACCTACACCTATGACATATCCAAAAATGGTAATTTTTGGATAACATTTTTCTATAGTTTTTGTTAAAATTTAATAATCATATCTTAGAGTGATTAAGGGGTCTAATGACCTCCAAATCCCCCAAAATTTTGGTGGGAGGTCCTTAGGGACCTAGGGAAGCTCTGTACAAAGTTTCATTTAATTTGGAGATGTTTTGGGTGGGTAATTACCCAATCCTAGGTTAGCCCATTAAGGGGCAAATAGGTCAAAAGTGCACTTAGTGATTTTAGTTGACCAAACTCCCTCACCAGAGGCTGAAACTTGGTCCACTGGTTTTTAATGGGCTTTAACACTCCCTTATGGTGTATGGAGTGGTTTGGGGTGAGTGTGCCCTAGGACCCAAGTCCAAACCCCTAGGTTGGACTTTGGGGGCTTGTGTAGGGCATGGGGTCAAATGACCTTGAATGGAAGTGATTTTTGGTGGAGAGGAGACTAGTGAGGTTAGAACCCCCCCCCCCCCCTGACCAAAGTCTTGGAAGATTTGGAGAGGGTTACCCTCCCTTAAACCCTAACCCTAGTTTAGGACACCTCCTTTGTTAAGGTAAAATAGGTCACCAAAACTTGCCTAAAGGCCATGAAACTTGGGTAGTGTACTTCTTGGGTTTAGGGAAGTCTCTGGGAAGTAATATTGAGAGCCTTGGAATTCAAAACATGATAGTTCCTTCATATCTCACAAAAATAGGCTTTTGGGTATTTTAATTAATTTGATTTCTCTGGTTGATTAATGGATATGAAATTTTGGCAGAGAGCTTTTTAGATTCTTATACATATGCTTGAATTTTGCTGGAATTATTAACTGATTATTTTAAGTACTTCATTCACAAGCCATTGATTTTCTAAAGATAGTCAAATAATTATTATGGGTTGTTCCCTCACTGAAATCTGGTGTAACTTAGGCAAATGAGTTTTTATGACCTCTTACATCTCTGGTAATTATTGTAGAATTTTTGGATCTATAATCATAGGGGTTGATTCACAAGGCTTGCAATTTGTAGAATTTATAAATGATTTTTAAATAATATTTTTAGGCCTTGTAAAATTATAATTTTTGGTCAGTGAACATTTATGGACATTATAGAGCCCTGGTAATTTTCTTATAATTTTATGATGAATGAATGTAGTACCTCATGCTCAAAATCACTCATGGCTTTAATTTCTGGATAATTAAATAAATATTAAATTATTTAGGAAAAATTTGGAAGTGCTGGATTTAAATTATAAAAGTCATGATAGGCCCTTAGTAATTATCTTAGGGTGTTTGGATGAGAAATTGATGCACTTCCTATCATACTTGTTGTTAGCTCAAGTTGGTCTGCATATAGTGAAATCATAGAAATTGTAATACCATGGTCATAGGGCGACAAATCATGTGTAAATGCCGTGGCAAGATGATTCGGAGGTTATCAATGAAATTGGGTATGGGATAGTGGTTAGGTTAACTAAGGATGGGTGGAGCTCGGGTTCGACGGAACATCGTCTTTCCTGGGAGCGGGTGAAGGAGTTAAAACACATTAGGGTTAGAACCAGAGTAACATTAAGGGTTTGGGAACGGGGTATTAACCAACAATAATAAGTGCCTTGCGAAAGGGAACTTCGGGCCGTAATGCACCGTCTTGGTTCCTAGTGCCCCTTGAGAGCCCTTCACGGGGTATGCCGGGGGCAGTCCTGGGCTAACGTAAATCTTAAAACAAACGGAAGAGTAATTAGCCTAATAGGGATTCACATTGCACACACTCATTAGTTAGGGTTGGTAATGGTTAAGTCGTCCCGAGGTGTTCAAGGGGACGCCGTCCCGTGGTGCTCTAAGGGATGAAGTCTGGGGATGAGCCGGACGGTTTAGTCCGGGGAAGTTGGTCTCGGATGTGGTTTATACGGACGGTTTAGTCCGGGAGTTTGACACTTTAAAATTATTATATATTAAACGGATGCATGTGCATAAAAATAGGAAAGATTAAGGTGGTGGGTTTTCGATATCGGGGAGTTCGATTGCACCGACACCGATATCGTTGACTCGGCAAGGTGACTAGCACTTAGCCAAGGTTAAGTCCGGCGGACCAGTCGGCAAGAGTACGCAGGAGTCCGCCTCGTGCACCAGGCGTTGAGGGCGTACGATAGGTCAGACCAGTAGTGCTTTTACTGGTTTTGAGGTGGGCGAGGCCCAACCCACCGCTTCCGTCTGCCACTACGGGAGTATCCTGGGAGTTATCTCCAGAAAGGGGGAACTAAAGGTTTGTGTACACAAAGTTGGGTGTGTGAGTTGCACTGCTTGATCATCATACCCACCATATAGCTGCATGCCATAATCATTCATAACAACCTTGACACCTAAAGTATAAGTGGAATGGGACGCTTATACTTTAGGACTTGCAAAACGACCCCTTGGTCTATAAGCTTGTGTGGGCAAGTTTATAAATCAAAGGTTAATTTCAATATATATATATGCTGCTGTTTGATAGCCGACACCCCAACGTATAAGTGGTATGGGACACTTTATACGATGGGAGCCTTGCAAAAGATCCCTTGGCTTATGTGTACTCACATAAGTGAAGGTTTAAATTACCTTACTTATTTTCCTTCTTGTTTGACCTATTACAACACTTAAGATTTATATTGCTCCCCTGTTATAACTTACTAGTTAGGTCCACCGTCATCTGCCTTGGAATTTATCTCCACCTTCATGTCCTCCCCTTTCTTCCTCTCCGCCCGGTGCCTTAGAGCGTGGGGGAAGGGGTGGGGGATGATAGGGCTTAGTCTTTTAGACTAACGGTTTTCGAACCATAACATTTTAGGGGATCGCGGAGCCCAGCATGGAGGAGCAGCCCAGGAGGCCGGTACGCTTGGAGATGGGACAGTCTAGCACGGGAGTCCAGACTACGGGGACTGTGAGTCCCGACCCTTTAGTAGAGATTTAGTTTTGCTTCCGCATTGAGTGGTTTTGTAGTGAGGACTTGATGTACCGGGCATGAGCCCTTTCATTTCCAGACTATTTGTACTCTGATGATTTTCTGTGGACACTCCCTTCGTGGAGTTTTATTTTATGTGATATTCTCTTTTGGTGGACTTACTTCTCTCTTGCTTGCTACTTATTGTGATCGAAAAGGCCGGCAGAATCGGCGCGTTGTAGTGGCGACCTTCCCGGGTGCGAAGGTGTCACCGCAAAGCGGCGGTTCTGGGCATAAGACCCCGGGTTTTCAAAAAAAAAAAAATGGGGTCTTACAACCAGACCGCAGTTATGGCTAACCATCATACCGCTGCTACGGCAAGCCACCAGACCGTAATTATGGGTTGACACCATATCGCGGTTGTGTCTAACCATCAGACTGCAGCTACGGCAAGCCACCAGGCCGCCACTGCGGGTTTCCACGATATCGCAGATGCGGCTAACCATCAGACCACTACTGCAACTAATGGCCAGATCGCAGCTACGGTTAATCACCAGACCGCTACTGTTTCTAATTGCCAGACCGCTGCTGCGGCTAACACCCAGGTTGCTGCTGTGACTATCCCTCAGACCGCCATTGTTGCTATCCTCCTGACTGCTAGCTGAGGTTCACCAGCAAACTATTGAGCCAAACCTCCCGACTGCTGGGAGGAGCAGGCCGTTACGGCTAGATATAAGACTATCCGGTCTCCTCAAGCTCTAGCACTCCCCCTCAAGCTAGAGCATATATATCTACCATGCCTAGCTTGCTACAAACCTCCCCAAAAGAAGTAATTGTCTTGGTGAGGAAATCAGCTAGTTCTCTCTCTAAGGTAACAAATAGAGTGCATATCTGATTCTTCAAAATCTCATCTCTAATAAAGTGTCAATCAACCTCGATTTGCTTCGTCCTCTCATGAAAGATAGGATTCCTCGAAATATATATGGCTGGCTTATTATCACAGAATATTTGCAGAGGATGATCATAAACCTCTCCAAAATCAATCATAAGTGTCTGTAACCACTTTAGCTCGTAAGTAGTTAGAGTCATGCTCCTATACTCGTCTTCTGCACTTGACCTGGAAACTATAACTTATTTCTTGCTCTTCCAGCTGACCAAATTCCCTCAAACAAAAGTACAGAACCCTGACATTGACTTCCTATCTTCCTTATCATCTACATAGCTAAAATCATAGCTTGCCTCAACCTTCAAATGTCCCCTTTTCTGAAACAGAAGTCCTTTCCCTGGAGCACTTTTCACATACTCTAGAATCTTTATTGCCGACTGAAGATGAAACTCCTTAGAAGCTTGCATAAACTGGCTCACTCTTCCCACTGCATAACAAATATCCAGTCTTATGATTGTCAAATAAAAGAGTTTCCCCACAAGCGTCTATACTTGGTGACATATTCAAGAAGAGTTGAGTCCTTACTACAACACTTGTCATCTCCAACAGACATCGAAGATCGAGCAGGTTTAGCCCCAAGGGGACCTGCCTCTTTTAAGAGATCCAAGACATACTTCCGCTATGAAAGAACAATAGACCCTAGTTTCCTGGATATTTCAATCCCCAAGAAATATTTTGGAGAGCTCATATCTTTAGTAATAAAATGTCGAAGAAGATGCTTCTTTGTCATATTCACACCTTCTCTATCATCCCATGTAAGAAGAATGTCATCCACATAAAATACAAGGATAACAAGACCAGCCGATGTTTTGTGAATGAACAAAGAGTGATCTGCAGCACTTCGAGCAAATCCAGCCATAGGAATAACTTTGTTGAACTTGTCAAACCTGGCCCTTGGACTTTGCTTAAGACCATAGATCGCCTTTCAAAGTTTACAGACCTGAGACTCCCTTTGAGCAACATACCCAGGAGATTGCTCCATAAAGACAGTTTCCTGCAAATTACCATAAAGAAAGGCATTCTTCACATCCAATTGAAACATTTCACAGTCTCTGTTGATAGCAATCTAAAAAAGAACAAAGATTGTAGTAATCCTAGCCATAGGAGAGAAAGTATCAAAGAAATCCACACCATAGGTCTGCGTAAAACCTTTGGCAACAAGTCGTGCCTTATAACAATCAATAGAACCATCATGGAGAAACTTGATGACAAAGACCCAATGACATCCAACCACATCAACTCCTATAGGAGTAGGAACAAGAATCCAAGTACCCAGTTCAGTAAGAGTGCGCATCTCTTCATCCATAGAAACCTTCCAATGAGGAATAACAAGAGCATCTTGATACGAGGCTGGAACAACATTTACCGAGAGGGAAATAAAAAAGCTTTGAGACAAAGGTGAGAGCTGAGCATAAGATACCACAACCTGAAGAGGATGTTGAGTGCATGAGCGAACACCTTTCCGAAGAGTGATCGGGAGATCAAGATCTGTCATGTCTACTGTATCAGCCTCATCCAAAGAAGAGACTACTAGCTCGGGAGCTAGTGGCAGTGGCTCAGGAGAAGAATCAGGAATAGTAAAAGAATCAGAAATAGTTGGAGAGGAAAAAAGGGCAGGCTCTGGAAGAGGTGCCGATACATTGGGAAAAGAAAAAGAATCATTAAAAGAAGGAAGAAGAGACAGAGAAGAAAAGAATGGAGCATCCTCAAAGAATGTAACATCCGCTGAGACATACTGTCTCTGAAGAATAGGATCAAAACATTGATATCCTTTCTGTGTCATACAATAACCCAAAAAGATGCACTTGATAGAACGAGGAGAGAGTTTGTCGTGTCCAGAAACAGGAGAGTAGAAAAACACTGTGCATCCAAAGACATGAGGAGGTAACGGAAACGCTGTTCCCCTAGGATATAGAATAGAAAAAGGAGTCTTGACATTGGGAACCGAAGACAGACCTCGATTAATGAGAAAATAGGAAAGAAGTACTGCATGACCCCAATAAGACCGAGGAATATGCATATGAGTGAGAAGACTATGAGCCACATCTAGAAGATGGCAATTTTTACATTCAGCAACGCTATTCTGTTGTGAAGTGTAAGGGCAAGTAGTTTGATGGACAATACAATGATCCAAATAAAATTATGTAAACTGATGATTAAGATATTTCTTAACATTATCAGTGTGAAGAGTATTAATAGGGGTATCAAATTGTGTACAAATTTCAATATAAAATGTAGAAAAAGTTGAGAAAATCTCAGAGCATTCTCGTAGCAAATACAACCACATACACTGAGAAAAATCATCTATGAATATAACGAAATACAAGCTACCCCGACCAACAATTTGAAGGGGAGCAGGACCCCAAACATCCGAATGAACCAGGTCAAAGGGACGAGAAAAACTGCGGCCATACTTAGTAGGAAAAGTAGACAGGTGATGCTTGCAAAATTGACAAGCTTCATAATCAAGAGAAGAATCGCCAGACCAGCTGGTTGAACAAATCGTCGATTCTCGGAATCGGGTACTTGTTCTTCTCTGTTAACTTGTTCGGTTCCCGATAATCAATATAAAGCCGCAGACTTTCGTCCTTATTTTTCACAAAGAGGGCTGGGGCGCTCCAAGATGACGTACTCGGACGCACATACCCCTGCTCTATCAATTCTTGAAGTTGCGCTTTCAACTCTTCCATTTCCCTTGGTGCTAAACGGTAAGGATATTGTGACACTGGTTTGGCACCAGGCACCAACTTGATGGTGAAATCAATGTCACGTTGAGGTGGAGCTCCAGGGAGATCATCGGGGAATACGTCGGTAAATTCCGACATCACTTGAATACTGGCCAAAACAGTCTTGTGCTTCTTTTCCTCTAAAAGAGTGAAGAACAACTCCGCACCCACATGAACAGCCTTAACCACTTGAAGGGCATACATTGTCGTCTTGCTCGACCCCTTCATACCAGAAAAAGTTGTTTCTTGACTCGTATTCAACCCCAACTTGACAGTATTCAAACTACAATCGATGAACGCACGCTACTCCGAGAGCCAATCTATGCCAAATATTACGTCAAACTCAACTATCGTTAGTAGTGACACTTCCAAGTCAAAAGTTTGGCTCCCAATCAGCACCTTAACGCAACAGACTCTATCTGCGGGCATCAAACACCCATTTGGCAGCAACACATCCAATCTATCCTTAGCCACAGAAGAGGGCACTCCGATACGAGACAAAAAGTCCTCAGATAGGAAGGAATGTGAAGCTCCTATATCAAATCGTGCTCGAGCCGGGCTGTCCATGACCACGACAAAGCCTAGAACACGATAGTCATACGACCAAAGTATAAGACGCAAGCATGCTAAGATATTACAACTAAAATATAACGCATACCTGTCACCACATCGCCCTGCTTGATGGCCTCCTGCTGGCCAAGGTTGTAGACTCTAGGTTGGGCTGGAGCTTGATGGGATGCGGTTGACTCTACCACCTTCCCATTATCAGCATAGGAAGCTCCTGCCTTCTTTTTTGACTTGCCGCTCCAACAATTGCGGGATATATGTCCCTGCTTGCCACAATTGTAACAGTGAATTGGGCCTCCTTGCCCAGAAGATGCACCAGCAGTAACTGATGAAAATGCCGGTCCAGAAGACTTGACCTTCTTGTTCCACTTTAGGTACTCAAACTTCGACGATCTTGGTACTTTGAACTCCGAGCACTTCACTGACAAGTCATTCTTACCCTAAACTCTTTTCATATCTTTCTCCAAAGATCGGGCTGTATTGACCAGGACTAGGAAGCCCTACATCATCGGACCTGAGAGTAGCAATCTCAGTTCGTCATATAGTCCCTCATAGAACCGGTTGGTCTTGCGCTCCTCGTTAGCAAAAGTGGAGCCAGCATAACGACCCAGTCTCGTGAACTCATGAAGGTAATTGTCCACGCTACTCTCACCTTGAGTCAGCCTCTGGAATTAATTCTCCATAGCTATCTTCTGCGCAGTCGGGACGAAGCGTGCCAGAAATAGCTTATTCTTGTGTATGCCATCAAAATGCCTTTCTTAATGGCGATCTCCAAGAGACTATTTACATGCACCAACCTCTCGGGTTTGAGACCACAGGGGAGTCTCGTGTATGCCATATGCGGAAGTCTATATATGGTCTCAAATAGTCTCCTCGCGCTTGGTTTTACAAATTCAACAAAATAGTTTGCGAAGTGGGTTTCACACGAAGCTCTGCTGATTTCTCTTTATTTACTCGTCATCAAGCAACATGCACTATGATTCTTCTTGCATATGTTGATGATATTATAATCATGGGCAATGATATTACTCGGATCCGAAACATTAAGAAACATTTAAACTCAATTTTTAGACAAAAGACTCGGGAGATCTCCGATACTTCCTTGGCCTTGAGGTTGCAAGGATACCTGATCGACTTGTTCTGTCCCAACAAAAGTACTACATTAATCTTCTACAGGATGCAGTCTACTCAGGATGCAAACCTATAGATACTCCGATGGATGTGAATCACAATTTATCTTCACATGACTTTGAAATTGATCCTGTTCTATCCCAATAGAAGCTGATCTTGTTCATACAAGTTCAGCAACCTCTACATCCACAGAATCGTCAAAGTCAACATCCAAATCATCATCATCAACTATAGCTTCAGTAGTCTCATCAGTCATAATTTCAAAACAACAACAACAAGACCATCATCAGCAATAATTGTCTTAGCAGCAACTGTATCTGGATCATCAACCTCTATTTCTTCACTACCACTATCCACATCCAAAACCTCCTTTACAGTAGCCTAAAAACATTGTTACTAACTACTATCTCAGCAACCAATGTGTTTGGAACTATTATCTCTGCACTAACTGTATCCGTAGGAACATGCTCAGAAGGAATGGGAACAGATGAAGGCATTTGAATATTAGCAGTCACTTGAGTTGAAGCGGACTCCCCCACAACACCTGTACCAGAGCTTTCAGGAGCTTCATAGGGGGATGTGAGAGTCTTTGTTTTCAAGGTAGCTTGAAACCTGGAGGGGGGGTGAATAGGTTTATTGATATCTTGTGACTTTCTTTAAGTCTCTTCTTTAAGTGCATAGTGAGTTAATAATTATCAGCTTTCAAGAACCTGCAATAAATAAGCAACACAAAAAAGCACAAACAGAGATTATAGTGGTTCCCCAGATTATGGGTACATCCACTCTCCTCTCACCTTTCTAACTTTCAGTTAGACAAGACACTTCTCCAAAACTCAGCTCAAAGAGCTTACACCTAAGATCCCTCAGGATCTCTCAGTCTCCTCAAAGACTTGTAGCTCAGGCACTAGTCCCTATAACTCAGTGATCAACATATCATCTACCTCAGGCTAAAGGTCCTACAACTCAGGCTGGGAGGACAACCCTACCTCATATCAACAAAGAATCCTACCTCAGAGAGAATGAGTCTCCTATAGCTCAGGAACAAAGGCCCTACCTCAGATCCAAAGGATCCTACTACAGTAACACAAGTGCCCTACAACTCAGTGAGAATGACTCACCTATCTCTGCCCAAAGGCCCTATAGCTCAGTGATCAAATGATCACCTATCTCAGATCCAAGCTGGATCCTACACTCAAAGAGTATAACTCTCCTACAGCTCAGAAAATTTTGCCCTACCGCAGGCCAAAGGCCTAACAGCTCAAATCCAAAAGGATCCTACAGAAAAACAGTGGTTTAATTAATTTTGACACAGAGAAATTTCTCTGTGTCAACTACTAGAGCTGAGTTATCTCAGATCTAACTTTCCTCACAGTAGTAGAAAGAATTTCTTCAATAAATGGATGCTTCTGCTGGAGGTAACTTAGAATGTTACTTCTGAACTTGTTGTAAGAGATTGAAGAACAACTAGGTCTTGAGTTCTTCAAACAGCTAACTTAACCTGCAAAAGACTGAAGGCGCTCCTTTCTTTCTTTTCAAAAGTATTTCTTGTCTTGTTGTAGGAGAAGAAAATACTACAGCTAACTAATCTTTTTTGTTCTACTAGAAGACTTCAAGCTTTTTCTCGGCAGCAATGGTGAGGAAGATGAAATCCAGCCACTTTTTTCTCTCTTTGAGTCAAACCTTAAAGTTGAGTTCAACATCCAGAAGCTGTCCCTTTTATCTTTCACCGATTAACGGGTCCAAGAAGTTGCGGGGACCACCTGCAGCAGACAGTTGATCTTGCTTAAACGGAAGAAGACGTACAGTAGACCTCTGACAGTATTTGTCGTGTTCTGTAGCTTTCTCATATTTAATTTGAACTCTGTTGACTTTGTTGACTTTGTAGATGTCTCCATCCACAGACTTAGCCAAAATCAAACATCTTTAGTATAGGCGTTGAGTGAGTAGACATCACTCAATGCAAAAACACTTAGACAGAATTCTGTCACTAGGATTTGAGTGAGCAACCTTCACTCAACGCCATAAAACTTAGAAAAATTTCTCTACCATTAGGCATTGAGTGAGCAACCTTCAATCAATGCCAAAACACTTAGAAAATATTTCAGTCATTAGGCGTTGAGTGGGTAAGCTTCACTCAACGCCAAAACACTTAGAAAAATCTTTCTGTCTCTTGGCATTGAGTGAGTAAGCTTCTCACCGCCATACCACATAGAAATTATTCTAGTCACTGGGCGTTGAGTGAGCAACCTTTACTCAACGCATTTGGACTTAGCCGATTTTCCTGCTTGGGAAGCGTTGAGTGTTGCTTCTTCACTCAAAGCTTTCAACATCTGTTGATTATATTTACATGGTGTTGAGTGAGTATACTTCACTCAACGCATCTGTCCTTAGACAGATTCTTAGTTGATTAGGCGTTGAGTGAATAGCCTTCACTCAACGCTTTTGTCCTAGATAAAATCCTGTGTTGGAAACACTATCTCAGACTAACTAAGGTTCAGTCAATGCTTTTTATCACATGGCGTTGAGTGAGCTTGCCTCACTCAACGCCTGTGGACTTAGTCAAAATAACTATACAGATTTTCTATGGCTTTGACTGATTGAGCTATACTCAACGATTTATGTTGTATGACGTTGACTGAGTAGACTTCACTCAATGCCTGTGGACTTAACCACATTTCTGCCTGTTTATTCTTAGTCTTTGACTGTCTTAGCCTGTCTCATAACTTTTTGTTGTATGGCGTTGAGTGAGTAGAATTCACTCAACGCATGTGTACTTACCCACATTTTCAGCCTATCAATTGTTTGGCTTTGACTATCCAAGCTATACTCAACACTTTTACTCACCTAGCATTGAGTAAGTAGACTACACTCAATTCCTATGGACTTAGGTGATTTCCAGCCTATCCAGCATCATCCCTTACATCTGGCGTTGAGTGAACTGGCTTCACTCAACTCCTGTGTACTTAGACGGATTTATGTTCCTCCATATCTTTACTTTGTGACCACTTGCCACATCACTTGGAATACCTATCCTATCAATGTTCAAGGACTAATCTACATGCATGAACTTAGACACATCAAATATAACTTTATGTATATCATTGACATGATTGACTTCTTCAAATCTAGGACATTGTGGGCAATGGACCAAAAAATCTCCCCCTATTTGAAGAACTTAAAACCGTCAATCAATTGAGTCAATGACATACACTAACATATGCAGCAGTAGAGAATTAACTTGGAAAATTTAAAAACAAGAGAATTTTTAGTTACCACACTTCCTTGCTTGTAGGGTGATCTACATCACACCTACTCCCCCTGAATTGCTGCTACCTGGTCTTGAACATTTTGATCATATCCTTCTCATAGTTCTGTACCACTTGTATCTTTCTTCTCCTGTCCTATGATACCAGATCATATTCTTCTCCTCCTCCTTTTTGACTTCTGTAAATAGTCAGGTAGGTTTTGATTTTCCGCTCCACCTTTTTGAGTACAAATAAGCAGCAGTTTAACCACTTGAGAGTGCTGGAGAAGTGTTGTACTTGCTCCCCCTTAATTGAAGCATCTATCATGTTTTCTGATAGACACTTTAGTCTACATCATCTGGATAGTACTTCAACTAGGATGATACCACTCAAGATATGGAACTTGAAAAATCTTCAATTCCCTGAAGTACTTATCCACCTGCAAGAAATAATGTAACTTGCAACACCATGGGGAACAACTGAAGCTATGCTAGGTTCAACATACCCAATTCAAACTTGAAGGTGTTGAACTTTGCTTTATCAAGTGGCTTAGTAAAGATGTCAGCCACTTGCTTGTCTGTTGGGACAAACTCAAAGTTGATATCTTCACATTCCACATGCTCCCTAATGAAATTGTACAACCCCGTATTCGCGAAAAGAAGGCCCCTGGACAAGGCGTGAGAGTTGCTGCGTGTTTTTAAGCTTTTTCGGAGTTTTGCACTCCTGGAGGCCAATTTTGGGTGGATCTGCAGGATATACTAGTAGAGGGAGGAAAAATCTACCTCCCCCCATGACCCCTTTTAGGGGGCAGGTGCGGCGAGTTGGCCGGCACCCGCCCCAACTTGCTAAGGTGCAGAGCGAGACCGGCCGGCGGCCAGGTTCTCGCCCAGTCTCCCGATATAGCGAGGCGAGATCGGCCGGCAGCCAGGTTCTCGACCAGTCGCCCGGCCTAGCGGGGCGATACTGGCCGGCGGCCAGGTTCTCTCCCAGTCGCCCGGCCTAGCGGGGCGAGACCGGCCGGCGGCCAGGTTCTTGCCCAATCGCCCGGCCTAGCGGGGCGAGACCGGCTGGCGGTCAGGTTCTCGCCTAGTCGCTCGGCCTAGCGGGGCGAGACCAGCCGACATCCAGGTTATCGCCCAGCCTAGCGGGGCGAGACCAGCCGATGGCTAGGTTCTCTCCCAATCGCCTGGCCTATTGGGGCGAGACCGGCCAGCGTCCAGGTTCTCGCCCAATCTGCCTAGGCGCCCAGCCTTGCGGGGTGAGACAGGGTCTCACCCCCAGCTCCCGATTCTTCTATGAGGCTCGCCTGCTCGCCCGGCCCCAAAGCGAAGGGGGAGTGGAGTGGTTTAACCCCGCACTAGTCTCAGGTGTCCAGGGGGGGGTGAGGGGCATGGTTTAGCCATCGTTCACCCCTAGACCTCTTTTGGCCATGCTTTTACCATTGTTCCCTTGGGGCTGAATTACATCTTTACCCCTAGTGTGGATGTTTTCTTTTGGCCCAGGACCTATTTATCTTGGGGGTATTTCTGACCTTTTGGTCCCCGGCTTTGGGAAATCTATAAATAGACCCATAAGGGTGCCTTAGAAGGGGACTTCTTCTCTACTCTTCACCCTCTTCTTTTGTCCTCCAAGGCACCTAGCTCAGCATTGGCTAGGGAGGGGGAGATCTCAAAGGTCTTCTGGGTATGAGGTGGGACCTCCACACTAGAGCCGAGGGTCTGTTCCTACTTTCTTTAGTCTTTGGCCTGTGACGTTCTCCTTGGTGTAGTAGGTGTGTGGTCACCCCTTTTTTGGGACCCCTAACTCCACAAGAGACCAAGTTTTTGGTTTCAATATTTTGGTGCGGTGAGCGTGGAGAGTGACCAGCACAGAATATCTCGGGAGAGTGTCATGGCTGGAGATCAGGGAGGTGGTGATGATCTCGGCAAGCTCCCAAACCCATCACCCTTTATAGGAAGGGAGGAGTTCATGGAGTCCATCCAAGGCATCATGGAGATGCTGCGAAGTATTACCCCTCGGGATGATAGCTCAACTCCCACCCCCCAGAGACTACCTTCCAGGGGTCTCGACGAGCTGCTTTCCAGGGATCTTGGCGATCAGCCTTCCATGGGTCTCGGCGAGCTGCCTCTCAGGGATCTAGGAGAGATTACCCCAGCAGGATGAGAAGGAAGTGCACCAGGAAGACGGCCCAGAAAAGAAAGGATGGGAGATGGGTTCGAGCGAGACCTTATCGACCGGGAGTTGTTCTCCAGCCCGGCGAGTGCTAGCCTCCCAGGAGAGCATGTCGCGCGAGTGGAGCAAGGTGGCTCGAGGCATCAGGAGGGAAGAAGGAGGGAGGAGCCAAGAGCTCAGGGGTTCCACGGACAGAAAGGTCTGGAGCCAGGTTGGAGGCAGCAGGGAGGGCCCATCCAGGGTCCAGGAAGAGGTCTCATCCAGGGTAGGGGGAACTTTTCCGAAGGCTAAGGGAGGGTCAACTTCCAAAGGCAAGCCCCAAGACAGCTCCTACGCCCACCACAGCAAGCCTTGGCGATAGGAGGAGGGGGAAGAGGTAACGAGAGAGATCGCCTAGCTCGTCGAAGGAGGGGAGGAAGAGCGTTACCATACTGTGACTTCCACCAGGTGGAGGGGCACGCCACGACTACCTGTCCCGAGTTCCTAGAAGTGAGAGGGGTTAGAGGTCCAACCAAGCAACAACCGTCAGAGCAGATTGAAGTTCCACCCCAAGTGAGGGGGGATGATATATGTGAGAACCGAGTCAATATGGGAACCCAAGGGGCCATATGAGTGATCCACGGTGGAGTGGGGGTCAAGCCCATGTCCCACCCCCAGAGGAGAAGGAAGCGAATGAAGGTCATCATGCCCAGGCAGCCTGAAGAAGCCTCATCTTAGTGAGGTCTTTTCCGTTTCTTATTTTGTAACAAGCTCTACCCCTGACCAGCTGATTTAGGAGGTCATGTAACCCAAATTTCTCCCCGTTTGAGGATGTTGGATTTGATAAAGTTCAGGTGACATGCCTAGTTCCCACCCCCATGAGGATCTCCTCATCCAGGCTCTCACTAGTTGGTTTGGTCGAATGTGCCTCAGTGGATATCAAGTTCCCCCCCCCCAAGAGAATCTCCTCATCATGGATCTCACAAGCTGGTTGGGTCGAATGTGCCTCGGTGGAGATCAAGTTCCCAACCCCTGAGAGGATCTCCTCATTCAGGCTCTCACTAGGTGGTTGGGTTGAATGTGCCTCGGTAGAGATCAAGTGCCCACCCCCCAAGAGGATCTCCTTATCCAGGCTCTCACTAGCTAGTTGGGTCGAATTTTCCTCGGTGGAGATCAAGTGCCCACCCCCCGAGAGGATCTCCTCATCCAGGATCTCACTAGCTTGTTGGGTCGAATGTGCCTCGGTGGAGATCAAGTGCCTACCCCCCGAGAGGATCTCCTCATGCAGGCTTTCACTAGCTGGTTCGATCGAATGTGCCTCAGTGGAGATCAAGTTCCCAACCCCCGAGAGGATCTCCTCATTCAGGCTCTCACTAGCTGGTTGGGTCGAATGTGCCTCGGTGGAGATCAAGTTCCCAACCCTTGAGAGGATCTCCTCAACCAGGATCTCACAAGCTAGTTGGGTCGAATGAGCATCGGTGGAGATCAAGTTCCCACCCCCCGAGAGGATCTCCTCATCCAGTCTCTCACTAGCTGGTTGGGTCGCATGTGCCTCAGTGGAGATCAAGTTCCCAACCCCCGAGAGGATCTCCTCATCCAAGCTCTCACTAGCTGGTTGGCCGAAGGTTCCTCGGTGGAGATCAAGTGCCCACCCCCCGAGAGGATCTCCTCACTCAGGCTCTCACTAGCTGGATGGGGCGAAGGTGCCTCGGTGGAATTTGAAAAGTTCACCCTAAGGCCATCTCATCACCAAGGCTCCCATTAGCTGGCATGACAGGTTGACCCCTCGGGGAGGCCAAGTGTATTCTACCCCGAGGCCATCTCATCACCAAGGATCCTATTAGCTGGCATGATAGGTTGACCCCTCGGGGAGGTTAAGTGTTTTCTACCCCGAGGCCGTCTTATTACCCAGGCTCCAATTAGCTTGCATGACAGATTGAACCCTCGGGGAGGCCAAGTGTTTTTACCCCGGGGCTGTCTCGTCACATATGCTCCCATTAGTTAGCTTGACAGGTGGACCCCCTGGGGAGGCCTAGTATTTTTGGCTCCAAGAGGGCTACACAATGAATACGTTGGGTTGGATGTTTCTTTCCGAGCATGGAACTCGCTCGAAAAGAGCGTGGATTGTGTACAACCCCGTATTTGCGAAAAGAAAGCCCCCGGACAAGGCGTGAGAGTTGCTACGCGTTTTTAGGCTTTTTGGGAGTTTTGCACTCTTGGAAGCCAATTTTGGATGGATTTGTAGGATGTACTAGTAGGGGGAGTAAAACTCTGCCTCCCCCTATGGACCCTTTTAGGGGGTGGGTGCGGCGAGTTGGCCGGCACCCGCCCTAGCTTGCTAAGGTGCAGGGCGAGATCGGCCGACGGCCAGGTTCTCGCCCAGTCGCCTAGCCTAGCGGGGCAAGACCGGCCGTCGGCCAGGTTCTCGCCCAGTCGCCTGGCCTAGCGGGGCGAGATCGGCCGACGGCCAGGTTCTCGCACAATCGCCCGGTATAACACCCCTATCCGTCACATAACATATAACAGTAGGTCCGGCCGGGGCCCGAAGCCATATACCACGGACAGACCGAAGGGTTACTCATTGAAACCATTCTTCCAATCGTAATGTCTTACACAGAGCATCTAACAGAAGCAATTTATTAAGATGCAAAAATAAGAACCCGACTACAAGCATGAATGTCCACTAACAAATCCAAATAGGAATGAATTATAAAGTACACAAAGTACCGGCCTTATGGCCTTACAAGAGTTCACTAAATTTACAACCGTGTTTTTCATACATCGGCGCGCAGGCCGGACACACATGAATTAAACAAGTAAACATAACAAGGCCTTCAAGGGGCCGGCTCAGCAACAAGGGCTTTGGCCCGCTATTTGTCGCTCTTCTCTGCAGCACCTGCAAGCACAATTCACCGCAATAGTGGCAAATAAAAGTAATGATCAGCTAAAGCTGACCAAATTATAACGATCCCGCCCCCAAACTCGGGGCGGCGATGCTCCTTCCCTGCACTTATTAGCATATTAGGCATTATAGTGAATAATCACAATACCACAGGTGCAGGCACACATAGCCGCACACCCCATGCTCTCAGGGCACTTATACGGTGAACCCCGTCAAAACCACGGTCTCACCACCGCCCCTTGGACAACAATACTCGTGAGCATTTTAGTCTT
The DNA here is from genome assembly GCA_039513925.1 of Platanthera zijinensis. Taxonomy (NCBI): domain Eukaryota; kingdom Viridiplantae; phylum Streptophyta; class Magnoliopsida; order Asparagales; family Orchidaceae; genus Platanthera; species Platanthera zijinensis. The sequence continues at coordinate 104,561,823 of CM077078.1, read as the reverse complement.
TTCGGCCTAAGTCTAAGAACCTCCATCTATGCAACCGGTAAGTGTCATGTACTTTAGGTCTCTTTAATCGAACGACACAGAGTGGGTACGGTTCCGCCTAACCCATTACTCACACAGCAACGTCAATTTAAGCCATATGCGCGGGTCAAGCTTCCCCGAGTCCCAAAACGATCAAACATGCACATAACCCAGTTATGTTCAAGGCTGGCTCCCTGGCCACCAAGTTGGCAGAAATGCGTTTCTGCCCAGTTTTCCGGGTGTACCTTGGAGTTAATCCCCAAGACTCCATGTTGCATTCTACCGCGTAGAAAACCCGAAAACAACCAAAGGCACGGAGTCTTCTCTGGCTAATCATGCACAATGAAACATCACTGATCCAGACCAACTTGTCCGGGTAGGCTTCACACACCATGCCTATGTCCGTATCTCCATTTCGGACTCTACATGCAAATAAGGGGGACTATAAAAATCTACCCCAAGGAACGTCGCACACTCACCGTACACTCGCGGGAGAGGGGTTCCTTATACAAAAGAAGGAGAGCTTCACATGCTCAAGAAGAGAATCGTTACCCTTGGGTTTCTCTTTGGCACCATGGAAATCTATACGGATGAAAAGCACCGCAATGACCTCGCCTCCGTAGATCTGGACTCGGCTTGCGATTTGGCGCTCCGAATCTCCTCCGGCAACCAGATTTCTCTGGGTTCTTCCTCCTTTCTCTCCCCTCTCTCTAGAACTTAGAAAGAGATTAAACCAAAAGAAATGAGGGTTTTCAACCCTATTCCCGACCTTAAACTAGGATGAATAAGCCTGAGCCCTTGGATCCTAAAATAAAGAAACGAACGGCCATGATTCACCCTGAAAATAACATTTCTTGGCCGAACACGGCTTGCGACACGCCCGTATCCATGGCCGTGTTCCACACTCGCCGTAAATAAGGAAAATCTAGAAAAGGACACGGCCTGTAACACAGCTTTTGACACGCTCGTGTCACCCATGGACACGCCCGTGTCATGGGCCGTGTACCCCAATCGGCGCTTGAACCGTCACGTCCCAAACAGGACACGGGCTTAGACACGCCCGTGTCAACTTTGACACGCCCGTGTCAACTTTGATACGCCCGTGTCAACTAGAACACGCTCGTGTTTCGGGTTGCGTTTCTTAGTCGACACAGAACCAGAAATGCCCCGAGCACAACACGATCATGTGATACGCCCGTGTCACATGTCGTGTGCTAGACATGCCCTGGGACACGCCCGTGTCCCATGACGTGTACCCTCCACAACACAATCCAATAAACTTCCCGAGCAGGACACGGCCTCTGACACGCCCGCGTCTCAGGCCGTTTCCCTGTCTCGATGCTCGTCAACTGAATTTTCGTCGACCACTCGGTGAGTCGTCGAATACGCACACGATACGGCCCTGGGACATGCCCGTGTCCCAGGCCATGTGACCCTTACCAAGGCCCAAACTTGCCTCAAAATGCTGCCCGTTGCTCTTTTGAGTTTCGGGGCATTAAACCCGGCCTAGCATGGTGAGACTAGTCGGCGGCTAGGTTCTCGCCCAGTCGCCCGGCCTAGTGGGGCAAGATCGGTCAGTGGCCAGGTTCTCGCCCAGTCGCCGGGCCTAGCGGGGCGAGACTGGCCGGCGGCCAGGTTCTTGCCCAGTCGCCCGGCCGGTTGCTAGGTTCTCGCCTAGTCCGCCTAGGCGCCCGACCTTGTAGGGTGAGATAGGGTCTCACCCCCAGCTTATAGTTCTTCTGCGGGGCTCGCCCGCTCGCACGGTCCCAAAGCGAAGGGGGAGTGGAGTGGTTTAACCCCCCCACTCGTCTCAGGTGTCCAGGGGAGGTGAGGGGCATGGTTTAGCCTCCGTTCACCCTTGTACCTCTTTTGGCCATGCTTTTACAGTTGTTCCCCTGAGGTGGAATTACCTCTTTACCCCCTGGTGTGGATGTTTTCTATTGGCCCAGGACCTATTTTTCTTGGGGGTATTTTTGACCTTTTGGTCCCCAACTTTGGGAAATCTATAAATAGACCCTTAAGGGTGCCTTGGAAGGGGACTTCTTCTCTACTCTTCACCCTCTTCTTTTGTCCTTCAAGGCACCTAGCTCAGCATTGGCTAGGGAGGGGGAGATCTCAAAGGTAATTGGGGTGTGAGGTGGGACCTCCACGCTAGAGCCGAGTGTCTGTTCCTAGCTTCTTGAGTCTTTGGCATGTAACGTTCTCCTGAGTGTAGTAGGCGTAAAGTCACCCCTTTTTTGGGACCCCGAACTCCATGAGAGACCAAGTTTTTGGTTTCAATAGAAATGATATCTTATCTCAGTATGCTTAGTCATACTATGTGCAACATGATTCCTAGTAATTGAGATGACACTAGTAGAATCACAATATAAGGGACTTCTACTTATCTGGGGGTTATAATCCTGGAACTAATGCTGGATCCACAACAACTGAGCACATCGGCTACCTACTGAAATGTACTCTGACTCTACAGTTGAGATTACAACACTTGTTTGCTTCTTGCTGCTTCAAGACACTAGTATTCCTCCCAAGAATTTACAGGTGCCAGAAGTGCTCTTCCTATCCTCTTTGCAGCCTATAAAATCTGCTTCTGATTAACCAGTTAGTCCAAACTCTCCATTCCTAGGGTACCATAGGCCAAGATCTGGTGTGCCCTTAAGATACCTCAAAATCCTCTTTGTAGCTGAGTAGTGAGATTCTTTAGGGCAAGCCTGATACCTAGCACAAACATATGTAGCATACATGATGTCTTGCCTACTTGTAGTTAGATATAGAAGGGAGTCAATTATCGCTCTATACAAAGTTTCATCAATAGGTTTCCTTGCCTCATCTTTGCCTATTTGCATGCTTGATCCCATGTGAGTTTTCATGGTGGAGGAATTCTCCATACCAAACTTCTTGATTAACTCCCTAGTGAACTTAGTCTGGGATATGGATAAATCATTATCAGTCTGTCTAACTTGGAGACCCAAGAAGAACTTAAGTTCACCCATACTGCTCATCTCAAACTTCTCTTGCATAAGTTTGGCAAACTTCCTACAAAGGTTGTCACCAGTAGATCCAAATATAATGTCATCTATATATATCTGGACTAGGATGATATTACCCTTAGATTCCCTTAGAAATAGGGTCTTGTCTATCTTTCCCCTTGAGATTTGTTCTTAATGAGGAAGCTAGGCAAAGTCTCATACCATGCTTTAGGGGTCTGCTTTAGCCCATATTGAGCTTTCCTAAGTCTATAAACAGAATCAGGTGAGTTAGGAACAACAAACCTGGAGGCTGCTCAACATAGACTTCTTCTTTTAAGTCACCATTCAGGAAGGCTGACTTCACATCCATCTGGTAGACCTTGAATCTCTTGTGTGTAGCATATGCAAGGAATAGTCTGATGGATTCTAGTCTTACTACAGGGGCCAAGGTGTAAGACCCCCCCCAACCTTTGCCACGGATCGGGCCTGAGGGGATCTTATTTGCCCAAGACGTCCACCTAGTGCTCCTTAAGGGGTAACGACCCACTTTGCTAAGCACTAGTTGGCCGCCTTGCTCGCCTTGAATCACAACATTCACATCTCAACACAAAGTTTAGAGAAAGCATTAACAGGAATCCACAACAAATATATATAATAATATATATTTAACAAAAAAATGCAAAAGGCCATAGCCATTGTTTATACATGAAGCCCGTAGGATATAATAGTACTACAAATAGTAACTCCTCTCTCTCTCAACTTTGCTCGCTAGTACTCATGCCTCGAAACTCTGGAGATAATAGGGGTACCTCTGCTCGGGTAGTCCTATCAGCTGGCATATCGTCCTTCAGCACACCCAACAAAAGTTAAAACAAATCTCCTCCGCGGATCAATATCCTGGGAACGAGCTCACACACCCAACAAAAGTAGATAGCCAAAGCATGAGAGAGTAAGTACAATATTTCATAAATAAGCTAGGAGCGACCAAAAAGAGGTGAAATATGGTATAACTGGACTAGGAACAACAATATACATAAGTTATAATTTAGGCTCCACTAGCACAATAACATAACAGGTATTCACAAGCCGTGCAAACATAGCATGCACTCACAGCCACGTACACATCGCAGGCATTCACAACCGCGTACATATTGCAGGCATTCACTGCTGCGTACACACCACAGGCATTCACAACCGCGCATAACACCCTATGTCGACATAGTCTGGACCGCTTCTTTTCAAGCTGGGTAGCGAGCCCCGCGGGCCTCACCGATGTGGCCATCGGTGACAGTTGCCAGTCCTGCCACTTCTGGGGGTTGTCGTACTGCATAGTCCCAGACCCCAACATACAACCCCGTGTACTATTAGATGTGAGCGACATCCGATAATATAACATTTTGGCCGACTAGTAGAGGAAAACCCAATGAGAACAATATAACGGACAGTCACCCGTGGTACCCATCTCCCTGTCTCCTTGAGTGGTCGACCTTTCCACATCGGTATGAACAGTCTGTGAAAGGGAGTGACCCGCCACAATTTACCACAAGCAATTCACAAGCAATCAATCAAACAATCATGATAATACACATCGGGTCTGCGGCGGCCTGTCTTACTATACGTTAAACTTCAGACAGCGACGCTCAACTCAACTTTCAATAAGGAGCGTGAGAGCACTTTATTCGAGGCTAAACCTAGAGGAACACCTCAACTCTGGTTAACCCCAACTAAGGCTCAACTTTAACATACAAATGCTCATCAAAGCAAGACTCGTGCTTATAATAGTAAATTATAGTAACGAAAATGCAGTAATTAAAACTATTGATAATAAACACTGCATAATGAGATGTGACCAATGCGAAACTAGAGCAGTAATAAAATAGAAGTACTGAACTGAAATGAACTTGACCAGTACGAGATTGGAGTAGTACTGATTAAAGGTACTAAACTGAAATGAACTTGACCAGTACGTGACTGGAGTAGTACTGAATTAAGCATACTAAGCTGAAATGAACTTGACCAGTATGAGACTGGAGTAGTACTGAATTAAAGGTACTGAACTGAAATGAACTTGACCAATACGTGACTGGAGTAGTACTGAATTAAAAGTACTAAACTAAAATGAACTTGACCAGTACGAGACTGGAGTAGAACTAAATTAAAGGTACTGAACTGAAATGAACTTGACCAGTACGTGACTGGAGTAGTACTGAATTAAAAGTACTGAACTGAAATGAACTTGACAAGTACGAGACTAGAGTAGTACTGAATTAAAGGTACTAAACTGAAATGAACTTGACCAGTATGTGACTGGAGTAGTACTGAATTAAAAGTACTAAAATGAACTTGACTAGTATGAGATTGGAGTAGAACTGAATTGAAAGTACTGAATTGAAATAAATAAAGTAACTGGACTAGTGTAAGACTGGAATAATCATAAAGAAAATGATTAGTAGTCCAATCACTCCATTTAGGAGGTTTCAGTTCCATCTTCATTCTCAGGAGGTAATTTTCAGTTCCTTCTCCATTTTGAGGAGACATTCACAATTTCTTCTTCGTTCTCAGGAGGTGTATTCAGTCCCTTTTCAGTTTTCAAGATTTCCTTGGGTTATACCCATTATTAAGATCCGATAATAATTCAGTTGTGCCCTTTTTAATCACGGCTTAATCCGATTAGGAGATGCTTATAATGAGTTATATTTTTATTATTTATCCGAGAATAAATATCAATTCGATTTCTTGCATCGGATGAATCCGAGAATCTCGTCAGAGGACACATTCTTCCTCGAATTTTAACCTCGAAAATCATTCCAAACACATGAGGAAAATTCTTTACCCGAAATGAGGTTAGGGAATATATTACTCGAAGCTCATACTTTCATCTTCCGAGTCTACCCAAAATGTCCGAGAGTTATTTTAAGAATGAGGCGCTCGGTGGTTTTGGCAAAAATCTTGAAATACTCGGAGCTGGAAATCTATCCTCGATAACTCACATCGTTTAATAAATTGAACTTAATTTTCAATATAAAGTGGTCGCGCGCTTTGATTTTCAGTTTTAAAGATTTTGAGCACGTAAATTTTCGAGCGCGACCCAAGGCTCCAAGAATTTGGAAAATCTTCAATTTTTATCCCAAGGTTCCCAAATTTTAATACAACCTTTAAGAGGACCTAAAAGGAGCTCGCATGAAAATTATCGGAGTTCTTTTTCTTATTTTGAATGGGAGGGAGGGGGTGACGACGGCGGCGCTCCGGCCGCCAGAACTCGCATGAAAATCGTACATAAAAGGGGGAGGAAGGAGAGGAGAAGGTTTCCACCTTGTTTGTTGGTCTCCGGGAGCTCTCAGCGAAGTTGCCATGAGAGAGGGTGGAAGGTGGTGGAGCTGGGCTTCTCATTTTTTGGTGAGGTGGAGCTCTGATAGGGTCATGGCTGGGGTCATTTTGAGATGGGGAAGAGGATTTCCATCCTCTGGTGTGGAGGGCTGAATTTATAGAGGGAGGGGATGAGCCCCTCCTTCTTCCTTCTTGGCCAAGAAAGAGTTACCATGGTTGGGTTGCACCAACCATAGTTGGCAGCTGGCACTCTTCTAGCTGTCCTTGGACAGTTGTCTCTCATCCAGGGAGGTAGTACAGCCACTTGGGGAAATCATAAGGTTTGGACCTAGGCTTGGGGAAAAAGGGTGAGGTGGAGGCCTAGGATTGATCCTCTCCTTGATTTCGCTCCCAATCTTCACAAAGTATGCTAGTTTGGGACAGATGTAAGCCTCCTAATAGAGGGTTGTACATCCTAAAAGCCTAGCTAGGCCATAGGCCATATGAGGGAAAGGAGAAGAGGGAGAAAGAGAGAAGGTGAGGCTTGTCCCTTGCTTTGGCCTAAAATCCATCTTCCTTGGCTGACTTCAGGAAAATTAGAGCCAATAAGAGGCTCATAAATAGCTTGGAGTGGTGGCCTCAAGTTGGGGTACCCTAAAAATTAGAATTTTTCTTGAAAATTCAATTTTTAGGGAGGTTTGACCAAGTCAACCATGGGGTGGGTCCATCATGCTGGTCAAAGTCAGATTAGGTTCAAGTCATCAGGGTTGGGTCAAGGTTGGGGTGTCGTGTCACAATTAGTGTGCGTACGCTTTTCGGTGCACAGTTGTGCTCTATTTGACCACGGGTTGACCACTCGTCATCAAAATTGACCGGAATAAACCTAGTTGACTTTGTATTGACCATACAAATCCAATACCACAGATCGGGGTCGAATTGGAGTTCGTTTGCTAAGTATTCAAAATCTACACGTCGCGGCGCGCTAAAATGGTCAAAACACGCATAATCATTGTTAGGCTTTGAATTACGAAGCAACGAGTTTCGATGCGTTCGTATCGACTATACAAAATCGTAGAATATGACAGAACTCAAATCAGAGTTCTCCAGGTCAATATTCAAAAATCTCATTTTTGCGAGGTTCTACGAGGAACGTCCATATCCTCCATATGACCTCGGAGTTCAACGAAACGAGTTCCAATGCACTCGTATTGACTATACGTTGCCACAGGAACTGACAGAACTCAAATCGGAGTTCTCTAGCTCGATATTCAAAAATGTCGTTTTCGCGATGTTCTACGAGGAATGGCCATATCCTTCATATAATCTCGAAGTTTAACGGAACGAGTTACAACGCACTCGTATTGACTATACGAGGTCACAGTTACTGACAGAACTCAAATTAGAGTTCTCTAGCTCTATATTCTCGTCTAGGGTTACCTCCTACCCTTGTATGGGCCATGGGTAGAGGTTCATGTCACTTTTATTGGGCCCATTAGGGTTCCGGTGGCCCAATAAAAGTCGGGATGTTACAATCCAATAAAAATAAAAAAAATTGCGTCTCCGAAAATTTGCTTAAAGTAGGGAAAAAGTAACATACCGTGGGGAAGAACTCTAAGTTCTTTTCTCGGACGAGTGCTTCAGGTTCCCATGTATACTCGTCTCGTCTATAATTCGTTCACAAAATCTTGACCATTGGAATGGTTTTGTTGCGCAGATTCTTTACTTTATAATCTACTATGCTGACTGGTTTAAGCTGGACGGATCTATCTAACTGCAGATGTACTGGAGGTATAGGAAGGTGTTGTTCTTGTTGCCAGAGGACTCTCTTCAAGGAAGAGACATGAAACATATCATGGAGATTTCCCAATTCTGGGGGCAGGGCTAATCGATAGGACATAGGGCCAACACACTTTATCGCCTGATAGGGGCCCAAATAGCGGGGATCTAGTTTCTTTTGCTTCCTCAACCGGGAGACACCATGCATGAGATTAATTTTCAAAAATATCATTTCTCCTATACTAAACTCCACCTGTCGGTGTCGCTCATCATAATATTTGGCATGCCGGCTCTGCGCTTCCAGCATTCGCTCCTGGAATAGTCATATCTCTATCGTAGTATCAACACTATAAGCCACTCATAAGGCTTCCGGGTCCTCATATTGAGACTGTAACACCTCCCCTGTAAAGACCATATAATATGGGTCCGGCCGGGGCCCCACAACATACGGACACCATAGCTTTAGTATTAAAAGATGATATGAAACTACCCAAACTCAAAACTCCAGACATACACAGCGGAAACAGAACATTAATAGACAGAAGTTATCCACTAACAGTAGAGTATCAAATGGCCTTAAGGCCTTACACAATAAAAGTCCAAAATACAAAAGTGCCAAGCACTCCTAGGCTACCTCGGCATACAAGCCGGACATAGTCAAACAACAACAACAAGACATGGAAAGGAAAAATAGTCAAGCACAACAACACTTCATGAGGCTTAGGGCTTTTCGCCCGGCGCGCTAGCTCCTGCATGCGATCCTTGCCCTGTAAGGATTTGAAGTAACGTGGGTCAGCAAAGGCTGACCTCTACTGTGTAACAAACACATCTCCTCCCGGCCGACCCTAACGGACCCCGGGGTACCACTCCACCTGCAAGTTAGCACTTCGTATACCAAAAGAGTATATATAATAAAGCGGTAAAACAAGCTTGGATGTCTCATACAACATACATGTTCTCTATGTTTTGTACAAAGTGAAAGGGGCCTACTATGCAACATGAATGCAACCCGGGTTTCACCCAAGGCACCCTAGCTCGTATGCATCTAGCAAAACATCAAACACTGGGTACTTCTGTTTCCCCATTGGCTTAAAGCCGCAAACAAAAGGGAACCACCATGTCCCTAACGGCACACACACCGTCACACGGAACCTTGCAAAGGCCCCACCCGCACAAGGGTCATAACCCCAGGGCTTGCCCGCACAATCTGACTTCGCTCGTCAGGGTTCCGCCTCACACTGACCGATTCTAAGAAGCCTTGCTGGACCCCACCCGCTCATGGCAACATTGCCCGGGCTTGCCCTCCGCTCGGCATTCTCGTCAGTCTCACACAAGGGGCTAGTCTCGCCGGGACACTTTCCCCACATGACTTGCGCGTCACGGAAAAGCTAGCCGACCACGGAGACATAGCCGCGCCTTAGCACAGCACAAACAAAGGTTTCCCCACCCCAATTGCCACTCGCACCGTGTCTTTCCCGTGCTCCAAGGAAACCATCTACCGCACAAAGCGGAGCTAACCTCGTCCGGTTCCAACTACGAGTACTCACTCAAATATAAGGGGGAAAACACATACACACAACGGCGTATTGCTGCTACGGATTTCTACCGAATCCCCGAAGCTCGCTATACAACATCACCGGGTCGGACTAACGGTCGCGACCACGGCTTCACCCACAATGCCTAATCCGCTAACGGAGCGGATCTCTAATGCAAAGCATGCCGGGATGAACATACTCAACCCGGAGGTTCCTCTTGAACCTAGGCTACACGAATCCCTCTCATTTGAGAGATTCGGTGCTCAAAATATGAAAGGAAGGGGATGCTATTCATGCATCCTAAATCCTAAAAACCGAGAGGAGAAGTGTCGTTACCTTTCGTCCCCTCTTCCTAGCCATGGAGAAGATTTGCTCGGTTGAACACCACCGCAACGCTCCCACCTTCGCGGATCTGAACTCCGCTAGCGAAACGGACCTCCGAAGCTTCGCCGGCGGCCAGATCTTGGCCTCCTTCCTCCTCCTTGCTCTCCCTTCTCTCTAGAATCAAGAGAGATAAAGCCAAATGGAAAATGAGGGTTTGAAACCCTATTCCCAGCCTTAAACCACCCAGGGAGGCTCCCCACCGTTGGATCTTCCAAAGAAAAGAACGAACGGCAGCGATCGGAACCCAAAATAGAAAATCTAGGCCGAACACAGGTTGCAACACGGCCGTGTGCATGGCCGTGTTAGCCATTCTCCGTCTCGACCGATTCGAAAACCAGCACACGGCCTTCGATACGGCCTTTGACACGGCCTCCGACACGGCCGTGTCTCCATTGACACGCCCGTGTCGAGACCCGTGTCACGCCCCCCTACCGACCAATTTTCCCAGTCAGAGAAAGACACGGCCAAAAACACGGCCATGGACACGGCCTTTGACACGCCCGTGTCATCCCCGACAAGGCCGTGTCGTGACCCGTGTCACGCCTAGCAAAATAAATCCTGCTAACAGCCCGAGAAGGACACGGCCAGGGATACGCCCGTGTCCAAGGCCGTGTGCCTTCTTGCCGATCGTCGATCAACACGGTTCGATGACCCAGGCGCAACACGGCTTGACGACCCAGGTGCTACACGGCTTGTGACACGGCCGTGTCACAGGCCGTGTGCCTACCCCCAAAACCCAAATTTGGCTGAAACGACGCCGTCGTTTCCCCTTCCAAGTTTGGGGTGTTACAAATCTCCCCCCCTTCAAAGAATTTCGTCCCGAAATTTAAAACATGGAAGGTAAACAAAACTAAACTGTACCTGAGGAGAAAAGCTCGGGGTACTCCTCCAGCATGGCCTGCACTCGCTCCCATGAGAGCTCCTCGCAACCATAGTTGTCCCAACGGACCTTCACGAGCCTGACCTCCTTGTTCTGCAATTGCCGAACCTCTGAGTCTTCTATTCCGATTGGACGAACTCGCGTCCTCAAGTCTTCCTCTACCGGCACCGTCGTCGGCTCAATCACCACGTTGGCTTCTAACAATGCTTTCCTCAGGACGGAGACGTGAAAAACGTCATGCAATCCACTTAGCTCCGTGGACAACGCCAACCGGTACGCTGCCTCTCCCACTCGCTCGATGACCTTGAATGGTCCCAAAAATCTCGGACTCAGCTTCTTGAGTCGGCGAATTTGTGAAACGCCTTTGAACGGCTTGATCTTAAGATACACTCAGTCGCCCACCGCGAATTCCACATGCCTGTGGCGAGCATTGAAATACTTCGACTACCAATCTTGAGCTACCTTCATGCGCTCTTGGATGGTCCGCACTAGCTCACTAGCGTCGGCTACCACTTCTTTCCCCAAAAGCTTTGTGTCTCCCGCCTCTGTCCAAGACATCGGTGTTCGACACCGCCTCCCATACAGAGCTTCATAGGGCGCCATCTTGATACTAGCTTGGTAGCTATTGTTATAAGCAAACTCCACCATGAAGAGGTGATCCTCCCACTTCTTGCCGAAGTCGAGAGTACACATCCTTAGCATATCTTCCAAAGTACGGTTCGTTCTCTCAGTTTGCCCATCGGTTTGAGGATGAAAGGCCGTACTGAACTTGAGTTTCGTGCCCAAGCTCTTCTGCACCAACCGCCAATCCTTAGACGTGAAACGTCCATCCCGGTCGCTGACAATACTCTTCGGAATCCCATGAAGTCGTACAATATTGCGGACGTACAACTCCACCAACTTTTCCACACCGTCCTCCTTCCGGTTTGGGATGAAATGTGCCACTTTGGTCAAGCGGTCCACAATCACCCAAATGGCATCATTACCCTGCTGCGATCTAGGCAACCCATGCACAAAATCCATGGAGATGTCATCAAATTTCCATTCAGGGATTGGAAGAGGCTTCAAGAACCCGCCCGGCTTCTGACACTCGGCCTTCACCAAGGCACAAGTTTGGCACCGACTCACACACAAAGCTACGTCCCGCTTCATCCCAGGACACCAATAGGACTTCTTCAAGTCCAAGTACATCTTTGTACTACCCAGGTGAATGGAGTACTTGGTGAAGTGGGCCTCAAACATCAACTCCTCGCGGAGCTTGCCGAACTGCGGTACACAAATCCTTCCGCCCTTCCTCAGAATCCCATCAACCATCTCCCAGGCGCTACCCTCGCCCTTTAGAGCTTCCTCCATGAAAGGTTGGAACTCCGCATCTACACGGGTCGCTTCCCGAATACGATCGCATAAGTCACTTTGCATCTCAATCTAATTTAGTCGAGCCACGCTAGACTCGCCTCTTGCCACACATTCCAAACCAAGGGACTCCCAGTCCCACCTTAACCGCTCATCGTGAGCTTCAATCCAATTTCCTTGCCCCGAGTATTTACTACTCAAGGCATCTGCCACCACATTGGCTTTCCCTGGCGTGTACTGGATCGCCACCTCGTAGTCCCCAAGGAACTCGACCCACCTGCACTGCCGCATATTTAGGTCCTTCTGATCTAGGAGATATTTCAGACTCTTGTGGTCCGTGAAGATCTCCACCTTTGCACCATAAACGTAGTGCCTCCACAACTTCAAAGCAAAAATTACCGCCGCCAACTCCAAATCATGGACGGGGTAATTTCTCTCGTGGGGCTTCAGCTGCCTCGACCCAAAGGCTATCACACTACCATGCTGCACCAACACGCATCCTAAACCGCATCCGGATGCGTCGCTGAAAATCTGGAATCCTTCGGTCCCTTTTGGTAGACTTAGGATCGGCGTCGTCATTAGCCTCTCCTTCAGTGTTTCAAATGCCTGATTGCACTCTTGAGTCCATACAAACTTCTGATCCTTGCGAGTTAGTGAAGTGAGGGGTAGAGCTATCCGCGAAAAGTTTTCCACAAACCTTCGGTAGTACCCGGCTAGTCCAAGAAAACTCCGGACTTCCGCCACGGTCCTCAAAACTGGCCACTCTCTGATGGCTTCTACTTTCGTTGGATCCACTGCCACCTCGTCCCCACTGATTACATGGCCCAAAAACGCCACCTTCTCCAACCAAAACTCGCATTTCGAGAACTTCGCATAGAGCTGGTTCTCTCTCAACACTTGTAACACTATCCGCAGGTGCGACTCGTGCTCCGCTTCCGACTTGGAATACACCAAAATGTCATCGATAAAGACGACTACGAACCAGTCCAAATATTCGCGAAACACTCGATTCATCAAGTCCATGAACACGGATGGCGCGTTCGTCAGCCCGAACGACATCACCGAGAACTCAAAATGACCATACCTCGTACCAAACGCGGTCTTGGGTATGTCTTCATCACGAATCCGCAACTGATAATATCCGGACTTCAAGTCCAACTTGGAGTACACCACCGATCCCACCAACTGGTCGAAGAGATCGTCTATCCGAGGAATCGGATACTTATTCTTGACAGTCAATTTGTTCAACTCTCGGTAGTCTATGCACAGACGCATACTACCGTCCTTCTTCTTAACAAATAACACCGGTGCACTCCACGGTGAAGAGCTGGGCCTGATATATCCTTGCTCCAAAAGCTCCTGCAACTGAATCTTGAGCTCGGCCAACTCCTTTGGTGCCATCCTGAAGGGTGGACGCGACACTGGTCTAGCCTCGGGCACCAACTCGATGGAGAAATCAATCTCCCGCCGAGGAGGTGCTCCCGGTAGCTCCTCAGGAATTACATCTCCAAACTCCGCCACCACGGGCACTTCTTCAAGAGACAGCCTGGAAAGGCTAACCTCCAACAACGCTACTAGAGCTACACCTCCCTGGCTAACAGCTCGCACTAACTGAAGTGCCGAAACTAGGGAACAAGCCACTCCATGCAGGCCTTCAAACTTGACTTCCGCTTGCCCCACGCCCCTCAGGGTTACCACCTTGGACAAACAGTCGATACTGGCACGCTGCTCCGCTAGCCAATCCATCCCCAAAATCACGTCGAACTCGGACAATGGCAAGATCGCCGCTACCAATATGAAGTCGACTCCCTCGAGCCTCCAACAAATCCGGCCTCTAGCCCTAGTAGTCATAGATGACCCATTGGGCATGCGTACTTTCAATTCGGAGTCCGTCGAGAAAGACTCCACTACGATCCTCCGGATAAAGCCTTCCGCAAGGAAGGAGTGTGACGCTCCCGTATCAAAGAGTACCCTAGCGGGGTACCCAGATACCATTACAAAGCCTACACTCATGCAACAAACATAAAGGCTTAAAAGACAGGAATCTAAGGTGCAGGTTGAACTCTCGTACCTGTCACCACATCGGGTTGACGGATTGCTTCTTGTTGCCCAAGGTTGTAGGCCCTTGGCTGCACTGGTTGAAACCGAGAAGCACTCGACTCCGCCATCTTCCCTTTCTCCGCGGCACTGGGGCCGGAGCGCACAGTTTGCTCCTGCCTTGGCTCTTGCTCAGTGCCCCCTTGGGTACAAAATCTTGCTATGTGGCCTGGCTTGCCACAACTATAGCATATCTGAGGGCCCTTAGAACGTGACCCTCCGGACGTCCAATTGCTTTTCTCGCCCGACTTATATGTGGAAGGCTTCTTCTTCCATCGGCTCCCTTCCGCCTTTCCATGGGACTGAGCAGGCTTCTTCTCTTCCCCCTGCTTGGGTGTGAATCCCTTGCGACGCTGGGATCGCTCTATGTCACTCTCCAAAATTCGGGCCGCCTCCACCAGTTCGTTGAAACCCGCACGTTTCATCAATATGAGGGGTTGTCTTAGATTCTCCCTCAGTCCATGATAGAAGAGATTGTCCCTCACTTCATCGTCTGCCATGGTCGTCCCTGCATAACGACCCAAGCGAGTAAATTCCTGAACATACTCATCCACTGACTTGTCTCACTGCACCAGATGTAGAAACTGCCTCTGGAGGGCTAACCTCGTTGAGGCGGGTATGTACTTCTTCAGGAAGGCATTCCCAAACTCCTCGATGGACGGTGTGCGTCCTGGAAACTGCCGACCACTGTGGCTTACCCACCATAACTTGGCATCTCCCTCCAACATAAAGGCTGCGAACTCTGCCTTTTTCTCGTCTGGCACCTCTGACGCACTCAGAAGCTCCTGAATTCTAGCCCACCAATCCTCTGTATCTGTGAGTGTGCCGATTCCCTTGAAGGTTGGAGGGTGGAAACTCAGAAAGTACTTCATTTGCCGGTCCCCATGCCCGACAACCACTCTCTAGGCCTGCGGCTCTGCCCGCCTGGCTTCCTCAACCGGCACGGTCGCTGCCGTGACCGGTGTAGCAGGAGTTGCTACTTGAGCAACGGGAGCTGCTACCTGTGTTGTCACCGCAGCTTGGGCCGCCACCATCGCTTCTGCAAGCATACGGCAGAAGTCGGCCGGTGTGACCCCCATCCCTAGCAGACCTTGCGCAGTCGCACTACTTGCCGAGAGCTCTTATCTTGGCCTCGAGGTCCCAGCCTCGTTGCTTGCGCTCTAAACACAAGCAAGAAAACGCAAATCAGTCTCTAATTGCAAGACTCGAACATAAGGACACTCATGGTCCCGCGATACTCCTATGTGGATAACTTCTTATACGCGACTCAACTTATACTTTCGACCGCGAAACTTCTCATTGGAACACCAACCTCCCTCTGATACCAAATTATAACACCTCCCCTGTAAAGACCATATAATATGGGTCCGGCCGGGGCCCCATAACATACGGACACCACAGCTTTAGTATTAAAAGATGTTATGAAACTACCCAAACTCAAAACTCCAGACATACACAGCGGAAACAGAACATTAACAGACAAAAGTTATCCACTAACAGTAGAGTATCAAATGGCCTTAAAGCCTTACACAATAAAAGTCCAAAATACAAAAGTGCCAAGCACTCCTAGGCTACCTCGGCATGCAAGCCGGACATAGTCAAACAACAGCAACAAGACATGGAAAGGAAAAAATAGTCAAGTACAACAATACTTCATGAGGCTTAGGGCTTTTCGCCCGGCACGCTAGCTCCTGCATGCGATCCTTGCCCTGTAAGGATTTGAAGTAACGTGGGTCAGCAAAGGCTGACCTCTACTGTGTAACAAACACATCTCCTCCCGGCCGTCCCTAACGGACCCCGGGGTACCACTCCACCTGCAAGTTAGCACTTCGTATACCAAAAGAGTATATATAATAAAGCGGTAAAACAGGCTTGGATGTCTCATACAGCATACATGTTCTCTATGTTTTGTACAAAGTGAAAGGGGCCTACTATGCAACATGAATGCAACCCGGGTTTCACCCAAGGCACCCTAGCTCGTATGCATCTAGCACAACATCAAACACTGGGTACTTCCGTTTCCCCATTGGCTTAAAGCCGCAAACAAAAGGGAACCACCATGTCCCTAACGGCACACACGCCGTCACACGGAACCTTGCAAAGGCCCCACCCACACAAGGGTCATAACCCCAGGGCTTGCCCGCACAATCTGACTTCGCTCGTCAGGGTTCTGCCTCACACTGACCGATTCTAAGAAGCCTTGCTGGACCCCACCCACTCATGGCTACATTGCCCGGGCTTGACCTCCGCTCGGCATTCTCGTCAGTCTCACACAAGGGGCTAGTCTCGCCGGGACACTTTCCCCACATGACTTGCGTGTCACGGAAAAGCCAGCCGACCACGGAGACATAGCCGCGCCTTAGCACAGCACAAACAAAGGTTTCCCCACCCCAATTGCCACTCGCACCGTGTATTTCCCGTGCTCCAAGGAAACCATCTACCGCACAAAGCGGAGCTAACCTCATCCGGTTCCGACTACGAGTACTCACTCAAATATAAGGGGGAAAACGCATACACACAATGGCGTATTGCCGCTACGGATTTCTACCGAATCCCCGAAGCTCGCTATGCAATATCACCGGGTCGGACTAACGGTCGCGACCACGGCTTCACCCACAATGCCTAATCCGCTAACGGAGTGGATCTCTAATGCAAAGCATGCCGGGATGAACATACTCAACCCGGAGGTTCCTCTTGAATCTAGGCTACACGAATCCCTCTCATTTGAGAGATTCGGTACTCAAAATATGAAAGGAAGGGGATGTTATTCATGCATCCTAAATCCTAAAAACCGAGAGGAGAAGTGTCGTTACCTTTCGTCCCCTCTTCCTAGCCATGGAGAAGATTTGCTCGGTTGAACACCACCGCAACGCTCCCACCTTCGCGGATCTGAACTCCGCTCGCGAAACGGACCTCCGAAGCTTCGCCGGCGGCCGGATCTTGGCCTCCTTCCTCCTCCTTGCTCTCCCTTCTCTCTAGAATCAAGAGAGATAAAGCCAAATGGAAAATGAGGGTTTAAAACCCTATTCCCAGCCTTAAACCACCCAGGGAGGCTCCCCACCGTTGGATCTTCCAAAGAAAAGAACGAACGGCCACGATCGGAACCCAAAATAGAAAATCTGGGCCGAACACGGGTTGCAACACGGCCGTGTGCATGGCCGTGTTAGCCATTCGCCGTCTCGACCGATTCGAAAACCAGCACACGGCCTTCGACACGGCCTTTGACACGGCCGTGTCGCCATTGATACGCCCGTGTCGAGACCCGTGTCACGCCCCCCTACCGACCAATTTTCCCAGTCAGAGAAAGACACTGCCAAAAACACGGCCATGGACACGGCCTTCGACACGCCCGTGTCATCCCCGACACGGCCGTGTCGTGACCTGTGTCACGCCTAGCAAAATAAATCCTACTAACAGCCCGAGAAGGACACGGCCAGGGACACGCCCATGTCCAAGGCCGTGTGCCTTCTCGTCGATCGTCGATCAACACGGTTCGATGACCCAGGCGCAACACGGCTTGACGACCCAGGCGCTACACGGCTTGTGACACGGCCGTGTCACAGGCCGTGTGCCTACCCCCAAAACCCAAATTTGGCTGAAATGACGCTGTCGTTTCCCCTTCCAAGTTTGGGGTGTTACAGAGACCAAGTCAACGGAGCTCGGCAATGCCTTCCATACAATACCTCGTACGGTTTCATCTTAATACTAGCATGATAGCAGTTATTATAAGAAAACCCAACTAAAGCCAGCAACCGTTCCCACGGCTCTTTGCGCTTTACTATGAAAAGTCGGAATAGATCCTCCATTATCCAGTTCATCCCTTCTGTCTGCCCATCTGTCTACGGGTGGAAGGCGGTGTAAAAGGCCAACTTAGTCCCCAAGTATGCATGTACCCGCCTCCACTCCTTGGATGTGAAACGTCCATCACGATCCGACACAATGGACTTTGACACTCCATGGAACCAAACCACTTGTTCTATGAATAACCTGGCAAGAACGTCAACTTTATTACCAAGTTTGTTTGGAATGAGCCGCGCTACCTTGGTAAGTCGATCCACAACAACCCATATAGAGTCGTTTCTAACATAGGGTCAAGGTAATCTGTGGACAAAGTCCATGGAAATATCCTCAAATTTCCATTCTTGTATCGGTAAAGGCTGCAGTAGGCCTCCTGGATTACGGCATTCAGCTTTAACTTTTTTTTAAATAGACCTGACACTGGGCCACGAAGTTGGTGATGTCTCTTTTCATTCTGGGATAGAAAATGGTCCTGCGTAGATCAAGATACATCTTAATCAAACCAGGGTGAATAAAATACCTCGACTAGTGCTCTTCTCGAAGAATCTCGTCTCGGATTCTTTCGGTAGAGGGAATAAATATGTGTTGCCTGAACTGCAAGATTCCATCGTGTAGGTCGAACTCCTCTTATGCTCCATCCTATAGGGACTGGGTGATCGAGACCACTTCCTAATCGACCTTTTGTTCCACTACGAGCAACTAGAGTAATCTCCAAGTCTAACACAGACCGAAATAATTCTTTTGGAATCTGCTCCATCCAGTTCCCGACCATCGAGGGCTGGCGGCTCAATGCATCAGCAACTTTATTAGCCTTCTCGGGGTGATACTGGAGAGTGAAATCATAATCCCATAGAAATTCAAACCATCAGCTATAACGGAGGTTCAACTCTATTTGAGTCAAGATGTATTTGAGGCTCTTATGGTCGAAGAAGATCTTGTATCTTACTCAGTACAAGTAGTGTCTCTAAATCTAGAGGACGAAAACAATGACGCCCAACTCTTGATCGTGGATTACGTAATTCAGCTCGTGCAGCTTTAGCTGGCGAGGTGCGGAAGCCACCACCTTACCATGCTGCATCTGAATAGCTCCCAATCCTTTCATGGAGGCATTAGTTTAGATTTGGAATCCTTCAATTTCCGAGGGGATCACAAGGATTGGAAAAAAAGTTAGCCGCTTCTTTAATTCAACGAACGCAGTCACACATTCCGGTGTTTATTGAAACGTAACATATTTTCTCGTACGAGCTGAGAGGGGTAACACAATCTTAGAAAAAATCCACGAATTTCCTGTAATACCTGGCAAGACAAAGGAAACTTCTTATGTCTGCTGCCGTCTTAAGCGGTGATAAGCCTTGAACTGCCTGGATTTTGGCCTGATCCATTGCTACCTCACTTTTGTTGATGGTTTGACCCAAGAATCCGACCTCCTTTAACAAGAACTCGCACTTGCTAAACTTAGCGAAGAGAGAGTGTTCCCAAAGCTTAAGTAACGCCATCTATAGGTGTATAGAATGGTCTGCCCTGGTCTTTGAGTAGATCAAGATGTCATCAATAGAGACGATCATAAAAATATCAAGAATGGATTAGAACACCTCATTCATTAGAGCCATAAAGGCAGATGGGGAATTAGAAATCCAAAAAGGCATCACCATAAACTCTTATAGATCATAGCGGGAGCAAAAGACAGTCTTGGGGATATCATGCTCTCAAACCCGAAGCTGATAGTAGCCAGATCTTAGGTTCATCTTGGAGACTATGGATGCACCTTGTAGTTGATCGAACAACTCATCAATCCTTAAAAGTGGATATGTACTCTTTATTGTGAGTTTGTTTAGTTCCTCGTAGTCTATGTACAAGCGAAGTGTCCCGTCTTTCCTTTTTACCAATAGTGTAAGGGCTCCCCAGGGTGAGGAACTTGGGCAGACGAATCCAACATCTATCAGTTCTTGAAGCTGAATCTTCAACTCGGCCAATTACTTAGGGTCCATTTGATAGGGTGCTTGGGACACTTGTCGATCTCCGGACACAATCTTAATCTTAAGGTCAACCTCTCACTATGGTGGCAAACCCGGGAGGGACTTTGGGAAAACATCCGGAAAATCTCGCACGACCAGAACTTTGGTGCGCACTCGAACTTTATTTTTAATTTTGAAGTAGATGAGGAGTATAAACATATCATACAACAAAACAAGCATCCGATGTTGGCATACATATGCATATAATATATAACATAGGTATAAATATCTGACGTAGCTCTAGCGTCTAAGATATATACCTATCACTACATTGGGGGTCGGTTCATGTTGACCTCTCCTGCAAACTCTACCCCTTCGGCCTCTCTGGCTGTGTCCATGCGCTGCCTGCCCTCCTTGAAATGCTTCTAATCCTGTACTTCCTGCCGCATGCGGGCATAAATCTCTCATGTGTCCCGACTGCTGGCACAGAAGTAGTTCCCTATAAAGGAAACGTCTCGTTGAGCTACTAGTGCGAGCTGTGGTACTGGAGCTGGCCTGGGCTCCTGCTGCGGTGCTAGGGGTACTGGTGGGCACTTATAAGGCTGGATATGCTTCCTCTGTCTGCGCTCTCTCTTCTGTTGGCAGGTATCGGCTCCTCTATCTCGTCCCTGACCTCTGGAGACCTCGACCTGTCCCCAACACTACTGGGCCACCATCCTCTGGTCTAACTCCAACGCAGCAGCGTGCGTTGCTATAGTGTGGAAGGTGGACTGAGAGATCATGATCAAGACCTGTCTCAGGTCACCACGCAATCCTCATAGAAGCGAGTAGCTCTATCTATTTCCATGGCTGCTAGGTTCCCAACAAAATGTGCCAGTTGGTTAAACTTTCTCTTGTAATCTGGCACCGTCCGGTCATCTTATCAGATGTGCAGTAACCTCTCCTGGAGTGCAACTTGGTCGACGTCCGAGATGAAGTGCTCTAGAAAATCCTCTGAAAAACTCCCCCCCCCCCCGACAGGATAGTGCTCAATGGTCATCCTCTGAACGTTGAGTTGCTGGCCGATCTTCACCAGTCTCTAGTATATCCCTCTAATAAGGTCACAATTAGTGACACTGCAGCTACTGCCGGACAGATCATTCGTACCAACAGCTCCTCTACGCACTCAACCCACTATTCTGTTTGTATGACAGTCTCAATACCTCTGAAATTTGGAGGACTTAGCCCCCGAAAAGTCGTTAGTAGGTCAGTGGGTTCCACCAACTATTGTGGTGGCTGTGCCAAAGTTGTTTAGAAAGTCGCCAGGATAGCTATCAATATTTTCCCCAAGTCGGTGTTAGAAAACGGTACAGCTGCAGGGGTAACTAGGTCTGGAGGTGGGGTGGCAAGGACATATCCTCTGAAGGAGGCTCTCCCATTACTGGACTCCGGTATGTCTCGAGAAGTTACAGGAAACAAGTGTCAGAATTTTGCAAAAATTGGGAAAATTTGCAAATGACTATCAAAGCAAAAATAAAGGTTTGTGGGCGTGCTATCACACAGTCTAGAATCCCTAAGCCTTTACACTAGGGTCTACCAGGCTTCCGCTGCATGGTTCGTCCCGAACCAAAGAATGAAGCGAGGGATGGAGGGATCCTGAGACTGCTCCACAAGGATGGATCGTGATCACTCTGATCCATTTGTAAGACCCCCCAACCTTTGCCCCGGGTCGAGCAGGAGGGGATCTTACTTGCCCAAGACATCCACCCAGTGCTCCATAAGGGGTAACGACCCACTTTGTTAGGCACTAGTTGGCCGCCTTGCTCGGCTTGAATCACAACATTCACATCTCATCACAGAGTTTAGCGGAAGCATTAACAGGAAGACACAACAAATATATATAACAATATATATTTATCAAAAAAACACAAAAGGTCGTATCCACTGTTTATACATGAAGCCTGAAGGTTATAATTGTACTACAACTAGGAACTCCTCTCTCTCTCAACTCTGCTCATTCATACTCACATCTCGAAACTCTAGAGACAACGGGGGTGCCTCAGCTCGGGTAGTCCTATAAGCTGGCGTATCATCCTGCAGTAGCTTATCGCTACGGTGCTCCATCTCCTGTGAATGGTTATTTAAATAATCATTAGTCACGGAGCTAAGTGGAAACAAATCTCTTCCGCAGATCAATATCCTGGGGACGAGCTCACACACCCAACAAAAGTAGATAGCTGAAGCATGAGAGAGTTAGTGCAACATTTCTAAAATAAGCTAGGAGCGACGAAAAAGAGGTGAAATATGGTATAACTGGACTAGAATCGGCAATATACATCAGTTATAATTTCGGCTCCACTAGCAGAACAACATAACAAGTATTCATAACTTGTGCAAACATCGCAGGCACTCACAGCCGCATACACATTGCAGGCATTCACAGGCGCGTACACATCGCAGGCATTCACAGGCGCGTACACATCGCAGACATTCATAGTCGCGTACAAATCGCAGGAATTCATAGCCGCGCATAACACCCTATGTCGACATAGTATGGACCGCTTCTTTTCAAGTAGGGGAGCAAGCCCCGCGGGCCTCACCGATGTTGCCGTCGATGATAGTGGCTAGTCTTGCCACTTCTGGGGGTGGTCGTACTGCACAGTCCCAGGCCCCAACATACAACCTCGTATACTATTGGATGTGAGCGACATCCGGCAATACAACGTTTTGGCCGACTAGCAAAGGAAAACCCAACAGGGATAACATAACGGACAGTCACCCGTGGTACCCATCTCCTTGTCGCCTTGAGTCGTCGACCTTCCCGCACTGGTACGAACGGTCTGCAAAAGGGACTGACCCGCCATAATTTACCGCAAGCAATTCACAAGTAATCAATCAAACAATTATGCTAATACAAACCGGGTCTGAGGTGGCCTGCCTTACTATACGTTAAACTTCAGGCAGCGACGCTCAGGTCAACTTTCAACAAGGAGTGTGGGAGCACTTTATTCGAGGCTAAACCTGGAGGAACACCTCAACTCTAGTTATACCCAACTAAGGTTAAACCTTAACATACAACTGCTCGTAAAAGTAGGACTCGTGCTTATAATAGTAAATTACAGTAACGAAAATGCAGTAATTAAAACTGCTGATAATAAACGCTGCATAATTAGATGTGATCAGTGCGAAACTGGAGTAATAATGAAACTGAAGTACTGAACTGAAATGAACTTGACCAGTACGAGACTAGAGTAGTACTGAATTAAAGGTACTGAACTAAAATGAACTTGACCAGTACGTGACTAGAGTAGTACTGAATTAAACGTACTAAACCGAAATGAACTTAACTAGTATGAGACTGAAGTCGTACTGAATTAAATGTACTAAACTGAAATGAACTTGACCAGTATATGACTGGAGTAGTACTGAATTAAAAGTACTGAACTGAAAATGAACTTGACTAGTACGAGACTGGAGTAGAACTGAATTAAAGGTACTTAACTGAAATGAACTTGACCAGCACGTGACTGGAGTAGTACTGAATTAAAAATACAGAACTGAAATGAACTTGGCCAGTACAAGACTGGAGTAGTACTGAATTAAAGGTACTGAGCTGAAATGAACTTGACCAGTACGTGACTGGAGTAGTACTGAATTAAAAGTACTGAACTGAAATGAACTTGACCAGTACGAGACTAGAGTAGAACTAAATTAAAAGTACTGAACTGAAATATATAAAGGAACTGGACCAATGCAAGACTGGAATATTCGTAAAGAAAATGTTTAGTAGTTCAATCACTTCATTCAGGAGGTTTCAGTTCCATCTCCGTTCTCAGGAGGTAATTTTCAGTTCCTTCTCTGTTCTCAGGAGGCATTCACAATTTCTTCTCCATTCTCAGGAGGTGTATTCAGTCCCTTTTCAGTTTTCAAGATTTTCTTGGGTTACACCCATTATTAAGATCCGATAACAATTCAGTTGTGCCCTTTTTATTCACGGCTTATTTCGATCAGGAGAAACTTATGAAGAGTTATATTTTTATTATTCATCGGAGAATAAATATCAATTTGATTTCTTGCGTCAGATCGAATCCGAGAATCTCGTCAGAGGGCACATTCTTCCTCGAATTTCAACCTCGAAAATCGTTCCAAACACATGAGGGAAATTCTTTACCCGAAATGAGGTTGGGGAATATATTACTCGAAGCTAATACTTTCATCTTCCGAGTCTACCCAAAATATCCGAGAGTTATTTTAAGAACGAGGCGCTCGGTGGTTTTGGCAAAAATCTCGAAATACTCGGAGCTGAAAATCTTGCCTCAACAACTCTCGTCGCTTAATAAAATGAACTTAATTTTTAATATAAAGTGGTCGCACTCTTCGATTTTCATTTTCAAAGAATTTGAGCACGTAAATTTCCGAGCGCGACCTAGAACTCCAAGAATTTGGAAAATCTTGAATTTTTACCCCAAGGTTCCAAAATTTTAATACAACTTTTAAGAGGACCTAAAAGGAGCCTAGAAACTTTTTCAAAATTTTCCGAGCAATTTCAGGTCTCTGAATTGGTCATATAATTCTTATTTATGCTTCTAAAAATAACAAATTAACTCCAAAAATTCCCAAAAGTTTTGTGCAGACTGCCCTCATCAAGGGTAACAATTTTCATGTTCAAAACTTTTCATCAGGGCTCTAGTTTAGTCTCAGAAAAATAAAAAACCAATATTAATTATAATATTATAATATTTATAAATATTATAATAATTACAATTTATATATATATAAATTTTATATCTTCTTCTTCCCTGTACCGATCTTGTATAGATTCCGCCCCTTACGGTCCATCCCTACCGCCGACCAGCCATGGCTCCGTCCTCGGCCAACTCCCCGGGGTTGGGCGCCCCCTCCGGCGGTAGTCCGGCGGCCTGCCACCGCCATCGTCGGAGTTCTTTTTCTTATTTTGAATGGATGGGAGGGGGTGATGGCGGCGGCGCTCCGGTCACCGGAGCTCGCATGAAAATCGTCCAGAAAAGGGGTAGGAAGGATAGGAAAAGGTTTTCACCTTGTTTGTTGGTCTCCGGGAGCTCTCGGCGAAGTTGCCATGAGAGGTGGTGGAAGGTGGCGGAGCTCGGCTTCTCATTTTCCGGCGAGGTGGAGCTCCGGCATGGTCATGGCTGGGGTCGTTTTGAGATGGGGAAGAGGATTTCCATCCTCTGGTGTGGAGGGTTGAATTTATAGAGGGAGTGGGTGAACCCCTCCTTCTTCCTTCTTGGCCAAGAAAGAGTTACCGTGGTTCGGTTGCACCAACCATAGTTAGCAGCTGGCACTCTTCCAGATGGCCTTGGATAGATGTCTCTCATCCAGGGAGGTAGTACAGCCACTTGGGAAAATCTTAAGGTTTGGACCTAGGCTTGGGGAAAAGGGTGAGGTGGAGGCCTAGGATTGATCCTCTCCTTGCTTTGGCTCCCAAGCTTCATAAAGTATGCTGGTTTGGGACAGATGCAAGCCTCCCAATAGAGGGTTGTACATCCTAAAAGCCTGGCTAGGCCATAGGCCATGTGAGGGAAAGGAGAAGAGGGAGAAAGAGAGAAGGTGGGCCTTGTCCCTTGCTTTGGCCTAAAATCCATCTTCCTTGGCTGATGTAGGATCCGTCCCGAAGGATACTACACGGACGGCGTGACAACGACTCTCGCAACGCTTAATGCTCTTTTACTCGCACGCTAACGAAACGCAGCAATAACAGCAATTCTATTTATCTCTCGCGCTAATATACGGGTAGCCGATCCGCGCTTAGAACGGATAATGGCTATAGGCCAAAATCCTTTCCGGCTAAAAGGGATAATATTAATCCCGGACGAGCTTGGAGTTGTACCAAAATAGATCCACCAAAGAAAAATCACGATTCGAGAAAATGGTAGGATCTATCCCAACTAAAAAAAATTAGGGAGGATCGCCAATCCTCTCGGAGTCTTCGGAAAACCCAACGAAAAATTACAAACTATTTAAGAGGCACCGCGAAGAAATCAACGATTCAAAAATCACGCAAAATTTCGTCCACCACAAGAACTATCTAGGAAAGAAAACTCTTTAGTAGATGGTTTCGTTACCCCGCTCGGAACGGTAGATCCGAGATGTTTTGGATCCACACGAAACGATCGCTTTCCTTGGACGCGGCGGGAGATGCACCTAGGATAAAGAATTCGTTCGTCTTCTCCGCTTCTCGCCGGGGAGGTTCACCGTCGGGCACCGTCTTCCTTGCACTTGGCCTTCAAGATTGAAGGCGGCCGAACATCGATGGAAGAAAATCTCGCCGAAGGAGATGTAGAGTCGGAGATAAGAAAATGATGGTGGAGGAAAACAAGGGGGCAACCAAGAGAAAGAGGAGAAGTGGAGAAGGGGGGGGCGAATTGTTGGGATGAGGGAGCAAGAGTGGGGCGGCGGGTTTGAGAGGGAGATGAGAGGGATTTAGGTTAAGGCAACTCAATATTAATTCATTCAAATTCCCCATGAAAAATTACATAGTCCATGCCTTTTATAAGGCTTACAACACACAAGGCTATTAGCAGCCCAATAACAGATAAATGCACACCAACATGAAATAAAAGACAGAATAAATAAATTAGTTCAACAACTCATCAAAATAAAATTAAAACTAAATTTAATTTCTTTTGCGTTGGCGAAGATTGTAGCCATGGCCGCTGTGGCGTCGCAAGTCCTTGATCGGTGGGTCATTGTCTCCATCTTCCGCCAACATCCCGTGATCATCATGCACATCAAGTGCGCCCTCGTCGTCATCTTTAACACCAACTAGGCCATCATCTTTAACACCAACTAGGCCGTCATCTTTAACACCAACTAGGCCGTCATGATGGCCGTTGCCATCCTTGGCTGACTTAAGGAAAATCAGAGCACATAAGAGTCCCATAAATAGCTTGGAGTGGTGGCCTCAAGTGGGGGCACCTTGAAAATTAGAATTTTTCATGATAATTTAATTTTTAGGGAGGTTTGACCAATTCAACCATGGGGTGGGTCCATGCTGGTCAAAGTCAGATTAGGTCCAAGTCATCGGGGTTGGGTCAAGGTTGGGGTGTCGTGTCACAATTAGTGTGTGCACGCTTTTCGGTGCACGGTTGTGCTCTATTTGACCACGGGTTGACCACTCATCATCAAAATTGACCGGAATAAACTCGGTTGACTTCGTATTGACCATACAAATCCAATACAACTGATTGGGGTCGAATCGGAGTTCGTTTGCTAAGTATTCAAAATATGCGTGTCGCAGTGCGCTAAAATGGTCAAAACACTCATAATCATCGGTAGGCTCCGAATTGCGACGCAATGAGTTTCGATGCGTTCGTATCGACTATACAAAGTCTTAGAATCTGAGAGAACTCAAATCAGAGTTCTCTAGGTAAATATTCAAAAATCTCGTTTTCGTGACGTTCTTCGAGGAATTGCCAAATCCTCCATATGACCTCGGATTTCAACGAAATGAGTTCCAATGCACTCGTATTGACTATACGAGGCCACAAGAACTGACAGAACTCAAATAGGAGTTCTCTAGCTCAATATTCAAAAATCTCATTTTCGCGACGTTCTACAACGAACGGCCATATCCTCCATATAACCTCAAAGTTCAACGGAACGAGTTCCAACGCACTAGTATTGATTATACAAGGCCACAGGAACTGACCGAACTCAAATCGGAGTTCTCTAGCTCTATATTCTTGTCTAGGGTTACCTCCTACCTTGGTATGGGCCATGGGTAGAGGTTCAGGTCACTTTTATTGGGCCCATTAAGGTTCCGGTGGCCAAATAAAAGTCGGGATGTTATAAAAGGTTTGATCAAAATCAATACCTTCCTCTTACATGTACCCCTTAGCTACTAGCTGTGCCTTGTCCCTCATTATAATGTCATTTTCATCAAGTTTATTTCTATAAATCCACTTGACTCCAATGACATTATGTCCTTATGGTCTAGGAACCAGCTTCCAGACCTTGATCTCTGAAACTGGTTCAGTTTCTTTTGCATATCAACAATCCAGAACTGATCTATGTTGGCAACATCAAATTTCTTTGGCTCAACCTGTGACAGGAAGCTTGAGTATAGTGTTGTGTTGATACTTCTGCTCCTGGTCGCTACTCCTTAGCTTGCATCACCAATGATCTAGTGTCTTGAATGATCCCTCAGATGCTTGATTGCTAGAGGCAATCTAGCTTCAGTTACAGGGGAAGCTTCTTGCTGATCTTCATCCACCTCATTTGTGTCTTGTAATCCATCTACTAGAATGTTTATTCCATCTTGAATAACTGAAGCTGCTTCATTGATGGTCACCTTGCCCATCATCTGTTCAGTACCTATAGTACTAGAAGAGGAGCTTGCCAACTCTCTGTTAATCATAGTAGACTCATCAAAGAATACATGGACAGATTCTTCTACAACTTGGCTTTTCAAGTTGTAGATCCTATAGGCTTTGCTATGATTGATGTACGCAACAAAAATCCCATCAAAGGACTTGGCAACAAACTTAGTCACATAGGATTTCCCATTGTGAAGCACATAACACTTACTACCAAAGATTCTGAGATAACCCAGGTTTTGTTTTCTGCCTTTTAAGATCTTATAGGGAGTCTTCTTGTTGCTTTTTGTGATAGAGCCCATATTGAGGACATGGCATGCAATATTCACTGCATCAGCCTAGAAATATTTTGGGAGAGATGTATGATCACTCAACAAAGTTCTTCCAGCCTTTATGAGAGTCCTATTTTTCCTTTCAACAATCCTATTTTGTTGGGGAGTTCTTGGTGAAGAAAATTCTTGATGAATCCCCTACTCTTCATAGAACATTATCATGCTTTCAGACTAGAATTCAGTTCCATGGTCACTTCTAATTTTTACCAATGAACTGTTAAACTCATTCTGAATTTGCTTCACAAACTTGATGAAGATATCAAGGATTTCATTCTATTTCTTTAGAAAGAACACCCAAGAAAACCTTGAATAGTCATCAACCACCATAAGGGTGTAGACTTTCCTTCCAAGACTATGAACTGGCATGAGACCAAACAAGTCCATATGCAAGAGGTACAAACACCTCACAGAGTCTTTGGTCCAAATGCCTTTAAAGGAGGCTTTTGTCTGCTTGGCCTTTTGGCATGCCAAGCAAATGCCTTCCTTAGTGAACTTCACATTAGAACCATCCCTAACTAGCTCTTGACTAAAAAGCTTGCCAATAATCTTGTAATTCAAATGAGCTAGCCTCTTGTGCCATTAGACACAATATAAGACTTTCTCATTTTCCACTAGACAAATAGGAGAGTCTGTATCAAGACAAAGAAAGTTTAAGCAATAAATATTTCCACTCATAGTGCCTGTCAAGATGACCTCTTGGTCACTTAACTTCTTAATCTGGCACTCATTCTTATGGAAGACAATAACATAGCCAAGATCAGAGAGTTGTCTTACACTTATGAGGTTGTGTTGCAACCCTTCAACATAAGCCACTTTTGTGATGGTGACTATGCCATTTGTACTCTTACCAAAGCCTCTAGTCGCCCCTCTATCTGAACAACCAAAGATAACCTTGGATCCATCTGTCACTGGAGTGTACTCCATTAAGTTGCTCCTTATCCCAGTCATGTGTCTGGAACAACCACTGTCCAAGTACCATATAGGGGTATAGGCACTTGGACTAACCTACTCCTCGGTTTCAATAAAGAAAAGAAAAAAAAATGACCTAAGACAAATTCGTCAAAATAACACAAGTGAAGAGTCCCATTCGTCGAATGTTGGAGAGAATACTTAGCTTATCTCGATAAATTCATCGAGATTGCCAGAGTATATACTACGAATTTGCCTTAGAGTTTTCTGAATTTTCTGAAATGAAGAATTTCAGCCTTCTGAGCGAATTATTACACCAATCTTACTTTAGTTTGAATCCTTGACCATCTTCATGAGTCCTTATTGAGCATACCAAGTTCCATTTTGAAGGAGAACTTGGCTTCATCCAACGGCTTTGTGAAAATATCTGCGACTTGCTTATCCATCGAGACATAACTGAGGTTGATGTCTCCATTCTCCACATGCTCCCGGATGAAATGATACCCTATTTCGAGGTGTTTTGTCCGGTGTGAGAGACTGGATTATTAGCAATCGCAATCATACTGAAGGAGTCGCAAAGCATTGGAATATCCTTTAGCTTAATGATGTAATCTTCAAGTTGGTTTATTATCCAAGGAAGTTGTGTGCAACAACTGCCTGCAGAGATGTACTATGACTCAGCCGTTGAGATTGCCACATAGTTCTATTTCTTGCTGCTCCAAGAAATCAACCTTCTTCCTTAGAACTGACAGGTTCTTGAAGTGCTTTTCTTGTCATCTCAGCTACCTGTAAAATTAGCATCTGAAAAGCCTTTTAGCTCACAGTCATTACTTCTTGGGTACCATAAGCCAAGATTAGTGTACCCTTAAGGTATCTCAACATCCTCTTTGCAGCGGCGTAATGAGATTCTGTACTTGGTTTCATCAAAAAGTCTCCCTTTCTCATCGTTATCTAAAGACATAGCTGAACCCATTGGAGTCCTCATAGAGGTTGCATTCTCCATTCTGAATTTCTTAATTAACTCGTTGGTGAACTTCGTCTGAGAGAGGAAATTCCATTGTCAGATTGTTTCACCTAAAGTCCTAAGAAATACTTCATCTCACCCATACTACTCATTTCAAACTTCCCCTGCATTAGTTTAGAAAACTTCTTGCAAAGGAGGTCATTCGTAGAACTAAAGATAATATCATCGACATATATTTGCACTAGCAAAATCTTGTCGTTAACTTCCCTAAGAAATAATGTCTTATATATCTTTTCCCTTGTGAACCTTTTCTCAAGAAAAAAGTTTGATAGCGTCTCATACCAAGCTCGGGGAGCTTGTTTTAAACCATATAAAGCTTTATTAAGAAAATAAACATGTTCAGGGAGAGTTGAGTTGACAAAACCTGGAGGTTGAGCTACGTATACTTTCTCTTTTAGATTACCGTTGAGGAATGTTGATTTCACGTCCATTTGATAGACCTTGAAACCTTTGTGAGCAGCATACACAAGAAACAACCTAATCTTTTTGAGTCTTGCTAATGGAGCAAACATTTGATCGAAGTCGACCCCTTATTCTTGTCGGTATCCATGTGTTACAAGCCTGGATTTATTCTTTATAATCACTCCATTTTCATCCAGCTTGTTTCTGAAAATTCACTTCGTTCTAATCACGTTCTGTCTTTTTGGCCTTGGCACCAGCTCCCAAACTTTGCACCTTTCAAGCTGATTGAGCTCCTCTTACATAGCCATTATCCAAGAAGCATCCTTGTTTGCTTCTTCAAATTTCTTCGGCTCAACTTGAGAAAGAAAACTAAGATGCAATACTTCATTAGTTTTACCTCTTCTAGTTATTATACCGTCACTTGGATCTCTGATGATCAGATCAACAGGGTGATCTCTTGAGTGTCTGAACACTAGATTCCTTCCCATCCAACCAGGAGGTTCTACCACACCCGGTGCACCTTCAGCAAGTGGATGGAGATATTCATCTTGAATCTCCTCTTCAACTATGTTGGGATTAACTGTTGGATCTAGTGGCCAACCTTAGAGGGGGGTGAACAAGGTTTAACGACGATTACTAGAAATTTGAATTATTTCAAACAAGAAAAACTAGCTCAGGAAGCTACCGCAGGGCATTAGGTAGCTAACGTGCGGCGGTATGTTACAGAACTCATTTTTCTGGGCAGATTCGTCTTTGTAGATCTAAGCACCCTTTAGAAAATTACAGGCTAACACACACAACGTTATACGCAGAGAAAGAGATAGAAAATGAATTTCATTCCAAAGTAAAATCAACAACTATTTTTAAAGATTACAAAACTTGATCCCCGTGATGCCGAAGATCGAGGGCGGTGAATGAAAATAACTTTTAGTTTTTTATACTGACCAGTTCCCTGGCCCAGTTGGCTCTCTCCCTTTCCCTCCAAGAAACATTTTCGAGCCAGCTCTTCACCCTTATATAAGGAGGTGTCTTAGAGACCCGCTAGATCCCCCGTACTTGACGTCCCTTCCCCAGGATGATTTCTCACGGAATCCTTCCTTAATCCAGAAGACCTCCACCGGTCGATTTTCCTCACCATAAGAATACAAAGAAGAGAAAAATACACAAGAATATAAAAATATTAAAGTTTAAATCTCCCTCAATAAGATTGCTCCGTTGAGCGATTCGTGATCGGTGCAAAAAATCTTTGTGGGCTTGCAACCGATCAACTCTTCGCAGGCTTTGTTTTTTTTGGCTCACCGGAGTTCTTTGCTCACGAACTGGAGGGAGGATATCTTCTTTTCCTTCGACGAAGACGGAAGAATGGACCACAGAGAGGCGTCCGAACCCTAGGAATCGCAGATCTGAGTCTCTTTTCGTCTTGGTAAGGAATATAGAAAATGAGGTTCCTTTTATATGTCTTTGTAAAAATAGGCTACCCCCGACATTAAGACTAGCACCCGATAGTAGGTCCACATGCTTGATTCTGACAGTCGTCCTCCAAATTTGGAAAAATATTCAAAATGAATATGTTCCTTTTTTCAATGCTAGCGTGATTTGGTAGGTAGTTAGCTCTTGGCAGTAGTCCAGTCATCTCGACGATCATTGAGTGGGATAACGCTGCGCGGTATAAAGGTATTGCCTGACGGTATTATAGTTGTCTCGACGAATCAATTAGTCTTGACGATCGTTGGTGGGTTAATGTGGCGCAGTATTAAGGTAGCGCCCGATGGTAGTCCAGTTGTGGCGCGGTATCAGATTGATTCATCGAGACAACTATAATAGCAAGCGCGGGTGGTAAGACTAGCGCGGCGCGGTAGAATGCCGAGCGCCATGTTCGTTTAATTCAGGCTACTGACCGACGGTAACTACTATCGCTCGGCGGTAGGTTCCATAGGAGAGCTTCTTGCTTCACTTAGACCTGTAAACCAGCACACTCTACCAAACACAAGATGTGATCAAATACAGCATGTGAATTGATATTATCAAACAAAGGATATGTGAACCATCGGCTCCAACAACAACAACTTTGATAGAATTTGGAGCATCTTCCTTGACTAATTCTTCCAAGTTTAGTTCTTTAATCTTGCCACCTGTACCTTTACCAACAACACTAGATGAGCTGCTATGAAGCATACTTGTCTCATCAAAAATCACATTGATAGACTCATCTAAAACCAGGGCGTTTCTTATTGAAAATCCTATATGCCTTACTATGGCTACTATAGCCTACAAAAATACCTTCAAAGCATTTTTCACTAAACTTCATATGATAATACTTCTCATTGTTAAGTACGAAGCATTTGCTGCCAAAGATCCTAAAGTAGAACACAATCGGTTTTCTACCATTCAATAGTTCATAAGGTGTCTTAGGATGACTTTTGTTGATTAATGCTCTATTTTGCACGTGGCAAGCTGTGTTAACTGATTCAACCCAAAAGTACTCTGGTAGTGAAGAATAATTCAACATAGTTATACGTGCTTCAATGAGAGTTATGTTCCTTCTCTCGGTAACTCTATTTTATTGTGGAGTACGCTGGGAGGAAAATTCTGTTCCGTGGCCCCAGACTCAAATTCTGTTCCGTGGTCACTTCTGATTTTGACCACTGAGCATTTCAATTCGTTATTAATTTGCCTGACAAAATTTGTGAATGTTGTGAAGGTGTCTGACTTGTGTTTCAGAAAGAACACCCAAGTAAAACAAGAGTAGTAATCAACAATAACTAAAGTATAGACTTTATCTCCTAAACTGTGAATTGACATAGGACCGAATAAGTTTATATGAAGTAGATATAAACATCTAGAAAAATCTTTTTCAATAATACCCTTAAAGGTAGCCCTTGTCTGCTTACCCATTTGGCATACGTGACATGAACTCTCTTTAAGGCACTTAATGCTGGGAGCATCACGTACTAAGTTTTGAGAAAATAGCATACTTATAGTTTTAAAATTAATATGTGTTAATCTCTTGTGTCATTGGTCACAGAGAGACACACTATGTTTTGCTAAAAAACACACTGGTGTAGAATTGTCTAAACAAAGAAAATTTAAACAAAAAATATTTCTACTCCAAGTACTTATTAAGACTGTCTCCAAATTGGCAGATGATTTTATCAGACACCTGTCCATGTAGAACTCAATGATATAGCCTTTATCACATAATTGTCTTATGCTTATGAGATTATATTGTATCCTTTAACATAAGCCACGTCTATAAAGGAGACTATGCTGTTAGAAATCATACCGTAGCCTTTAGTTACTCCTCTGTCTGAACCGGCAAAAATGTCTTTTGGGTCATCCTCAATAGGGGTATACTCTAGAAGTAGTCTTCTTGTCCTGGTCATATGTCGAGAGCACCCACTGTCTGAATACCAAATCAGAGTTTTGTTGGCCTTTAGACATACCTGCATTCATAAATCATTTACCCCTAGGAACCCAAACAGATTTGGGTCCTTGGTTCCTGGTTAGCTTAACACCACTGGGAATATTAACATTTTGAGTGGTCGGTCTCGTAACATTAACCCATGGAGTTTCATACTTGACTGGATAAAACCAACAATCTACCGTAAAATGATCAATCTTACCGCAACACCAACAGTCAAATCTATTGCACCTTCTTTTATATTATTGCTTTACCTTATGAATGGGAGTTCTAGAAGGTGCTACATACTTGGAGGTTGAGACCTCATGATTGCAGCAAATACAAGGCTTCACTGTCTCCTTAGCCTTAGGAACAACAGTTTTAGCTTTTGGTGCTTTCTTGATACTTGGTCCATGAATATAGGGACCATATTTTTTAAGAGTTATCTCTACATAAGGTGCCTTTAAAGCACTTGCACCAAAGTTATGGGGATGGGTCCATCCTTGGTAGTTCTTCCTAGGCTCCATATAAGTTGACATAGCAAAGTGACCATAGGACGTCTCAAAGTCGTATTAATTTGTAGGAAATATTACCTTCTTAAAGGATGGTTGACTTTGAGGTGCCTTCCATTTGCCTTTGATAGCGTCTCTCTTAGCAGTCTTATCCTTTTTAGCTATATGGCCTACACCACTACCCTTCTTGGGTGTAGAAAATTCATCGATGAGTGGAAGAACAGTCTTTGTCTTGGAGTAGCTTTCTACAAGTTTCCTCTCAACCAAAAGCTTTTCTTTTAGTTCATCTAAGAACTTCTCTTTCTGACTTAGTAGCTCAGTCAAGCATTTTAATTCCTCTTTCAAGGAGTGAATTTCATCTCTGAGATGAGTCAATTCTATCATTTCCTCCCTCATACTTGATTCCACTGCTTTGAGAGAAGCAATCTCTTTTGATTGCTTTTTGACTACCTTATGACATTTGTCAAAAGCTTTCAAAAGAACTTGATGCTGAGCCATCAAGTCAGAATCATTGTAACGGCCCAGCAACTGAGCTCAGAGGCCTGCCACACCCACACTGGGCCGCACAAGCTTGTCTCTCCCCAAGGCCCACTACAGGGTTGCAGCCCAATACACCCCAACGCCTCTCCGGCCTGTTTCTCAGCACAGTGCGTTGTTGGCGCTAGGTATCGAACCTGCAACCCTTGATAACACTCTCCTCCAACAGAGGCTATCACCAACTAAGCTGCAATAAGGGTTGCGGGTTCGATACCTAGCGCCAACAACGCATTGTGCTGAGAAATAGGCCGGAGAGGCATTGAGGTGTATTGGGTTGCAGCCCTGTAGTAGGCCTTGGGGCGAGACAAGCTTGTGCGACACAGTGTGGGTGTGGTAGGCCTCTGAGCTCGGTTGTCGGGTCATTACAATAAACTTCCCCAGAAGAATAGTCTTCATGAGCATTAGATGAAGTTTTTGATTCAGATAGCATGGTGTGCGAGTTTACCTTCCTGTTAAATTGGAAGTTGCATGCTTCCTCATCAGAGTGAGTCATAAGCCTGAAGTAGGATTCTTCATCTTCTGAGCTTGACTCACTTGAGTCACTGTCGCTAAGATTCTTTGACTTCTTCGCGACAAAGATCTTTTCTTCCTTCCGCTTACCCTTAAAGGATCTCTTCTCTTCTTTCTTGGATCCTTCCTTCTTTTTGTAAGGACACTCCGTGATCATGTGTCCTAGCTTATTTAACGAATAACAAATAATGTTAGAAGAATAATGATTATTCGGTTTAGATTTGTACCTGGTTTCTCTGTTGTAGCTTTTTTTAGAATGATCACCGTCACGATGTGATCTTTTATAGTCAGAGGAGGAGGACTGGCTTTTCCTTTTCCTCCTTTTGTTGAGCATTCGTTTGAATTACTTAGAGATAAGTGAGAACTCTCCATCAGACAATTCAAAGTCTGAAGTGCTTGGCTCAGAATCGTCTTATGCATCAAAATCTTGTGTCCTTACTGGTGACATAGCTCTAAATTTCTTTGACCCTTCGGCCTTCAGTGTTATAGACTTCTCTTTGTGGAAGTCTTATTGTTTTACTCTTCTTTATTCCTTGTGTTCATTTGTAGTTCA
This sequence comes from Platanthera zijinensis, assembly GCA_039513925.1. Lineage (NCBI taxonomy): Eukaryota > Viridiplantae > Streptophyta > Magnoliopsida > Asparagales > Orchidaceae > Platanthera > Platanthera zijinensis. The sequence goes on along the minus strand of CM077078.1, from coordinate 104,525,240 downwards.
TAAGATATATAAGAGCTTCCCGAATGGGTTTTGAGGATCATTCTCAGGCAACTTTCCAAATTCTCTAATGGCCATGACCTTAGTGTCCCATTCTTTCGTCAGGGATCTTAAGAATTTATCGTTAAATTCACCATTAGTGAATGCCCGGCCATAGTTCCTCAGACCATTTACAATCTTGAAAAACTTTTCATAACTGTCAGCAATAGTATCCTCCGGGTCTTGTTTGAATGCTTTATACTCCTAGTTGAGTAAAGATCTTTGATCATCTCTTACTTCTTCAGAACCTTCCATCAGAACAACCAAAGAATTTCACATCTCCTTGGCAGACTTGTAGTGGAAGAGATTTTGCAACATAAAGTCATCCACTGCACTTGCAATAATATTATTGGCTTTCTTGTCCAAGGAGACTAGAGCAATATCATCTTTGTTCAATTCCATCATCTTTTTCGGAACCATCATGTTAGTATTCATAGCAGATAGTTGGGTAGGAACCTGAGGTCCTTCTTCTACAATCTGAAATATTCTCGGATCCGCTGCTTCCATAAAAAATCTGACTCTTTCCTTCCACATAGGAAAGTTCTCATTTGTGTACACTGGAAGCTTCATTGAGGACATGTCCTTGCTCCGGTCCATTGAAGTAAGCTTTTGCTTTGACAACTAGACTGGGATCTTGTTCAAGGTGTTAACCTTATAACGAACAAACTCTCCCTCTGATACCAATTGAAAGTGTCTAGAAGCCTAACTAAATCACCTAGAGGGGGGTAAATAGGTGAGTTCTGCGTCTTATAGCATATTAAAACATATTAAGAGGGAGCACACAGAACAAACACAGCACAATAAAGGAATTTATAGTGGTTCCTCGATTTGGGTATGTCCACTGTCCCGCCTCGCCTATCTATCACAAAGGGATAGATTCAGCTACTTCATCATTCTCGGATTTAAATAAATCTCACAACTCGGAGTCACCACTCCTACTTCTCAGGGAACAAGCTCTCCTACACTCGGAGAACAAAACTCTTCTACAACTTGATCCTATCATAAGGATCTACACCTCGGAAGAAAAATCTTCCTACAAAAATACAAAAAAGTTTATACAAATCTTTTAGATTGAAAACCAATCTAATCCTTTAGATCTGAAAGTATCCTATCTTCCTCTTCCTTGGAATGAAAAGTTTGAAGTTCTTGAGGAAGGAGAAGACTAGAAATTTCTCTTGGAGCTTGATCTAAAATCTTGATCCGAATAGATCTGAAATCTTTTGTAGAACTTGAAACAAGATTTGTCGAATCACTTCTTGAAGGAATCGTTGATCGAGAGAGGCTAAGTCGACGTTCTTCAATTTCAAAAAGCTTTGAGTCCGACAAAACGTGCGACCGTATTCTCAATTTCAAAGATAGAATAAGCGATTAGGGTTGAATAAAATAACCCTAGGTATTTATAGGATTCCTTCTTCTAACGGCTAGAAAAATCTTTCCTAAATGAAAAGGTCCACGTGTACTGTACATGACCGACGTTTGTAAACAAAAATTCGTCAGACAGAATTCCGGAAAAATACGCTAAGTCCATTCGTCGGGTATCATTGTATATTCATGAATATACACAACGAATCGCTTGATATCTGACGAAATTAACTTAGACAAATCCAGAAAAGTAAGTTCGAGAATTTAGAAGCTTTTCTAGAAAGTCTCGACGAATTCGATGCGTATCGACTGGTATATTCGACGTATTCGACGAGTGTCAATTTGCACACTTAATGAATTCGATGAGTATACTTGAGGATACTCGATGAATCTTACTTAACCGATTTCCAAGATCACGGAAAAGATTCTCCAAGTAAACACGATAAATTCGATGTGTGTTAGTAAGTATACACAATGAATTCGACGAGTATTCATAAATAAACTCGATGAATTCGACGAGTATCCACTATTATACTCGACAAATTTTACTTGGGAAAATTTTCTGTTCTACTGAATATAGCAACTTGTCCTTCCTTGATTCTTCTAATGCACTTGGAATAGAAGTACAATCCAATAGAGAGAATACATGTTAGTCAACAAATTAGCCTACACAATGAGGGATTACATTGTATAGTCCTATGTTTAATGACTCATTGTAACCTGACATTGGTTTGTACTTAGCAATAAACCCTGCAAGCACATGACTAAAGAAACAACATCAAATACAAACTCAATTCATCTAGGCTTATTTTAGTCCATAAAGTAATTTAATAAGTTTATAAACTTTGGTTTTTTGACATTTAACTATAAAGCTTTCGGGTTGAGTCATATAACAACTTGTCCTTCCTTGATTCTTCTAATGCACTTGGAATAGAAGTACAATCCAATAGAGAGAATACATGTTAGTCAACAAATTAGCCTACACAATGAGGGATTACATTGTATAGTCCTGTGTTTAATGACTCATTGTAACCTGACATTGGTTTGTACTTAGCAATAAACCCTGCAAGCACATGACTAAATAAACAACATCAAATACAAACTCAATTCATCTAGTTCGAGGGACACTTCTTCAAATAAAGGTCATTGTGGATAACATATCAAACAACTACGAAATTGAATTTTTGGTGTCATTGCTTTGGGGCTTATTTTAGTCCATAAAGTAATTTAATAAGTTTATAAACTTTGGTTTTTTGACCTTTAACTATAAAGCTTTCAGGTTGAGTCATATAGACTTCTTCATCTAAGTCTTCATGCAAGAAGACTACTTTGACGTCCATTTGATGAATGATCATTTTATAAATCAAAGCTAGAGCGACTAGAACATGAAGAGATGTAATCCTAGCTACTGGAGCATATGTGTATAAGTAATTTATTCCTTATTTTTTAGCATAGCTTTAGCAACAAGGCGGGCCTTATACTTTTCTATAGAGCCGTCCAGATTTAGTTTCTTCCTAAAGATCCAAATACAACCTATGACTTTGGCACCAGGAGGTAGGTCGGTAAGAATCAAGTTTTATTTTATATAATTTAATTAATTTCAAAATTTATGGTTTATTTTCAAAAGGGACAATAAGGTGAGGTCATAGCTTGCTCATATGAATTAGAATCTCCTTCAACTAGAAAAGTGAAGTAGTCCCCTCTATAGGTCCTTTCAGTTCTAACTATTTTGCTTATTCAAAGTTCATCAATTTCTAACAGGATTAAAGACGATGGTTGGGTTGAGATAGTAGAAGATTGAGATGATTTTTTTAATTTATATGAAAATTTATCTTCAAAATTAACTACATCTCTAGCTTCAAGAATATTGTTATTAAAAATGTCACTAATTAGGGAATTAGTAATAAAAAATCTATTAGCACTTCTATTGGATGCATAACCTACAAAAATAGTCTATTATTTTTTGTCCTATTTTCTTTCTCTTTGGTTCAGGAATTGCAACATTAGTCAAACACACGCACACTCAATGAATTTAGAGGTTAGGCTTCCTTAATTTAAAAAATTCAAAAGGGGTTTTATCATTATATCTTGATGGAATCCTATTAATGATGAAAGAGGATGTGAGCAATATTTCCCTCCAAAGATGTTTTAAGGAACCAGACTCGACTAACATGGCATTGATCAAGTTCACGAAGGTCCAGTTACACCATTTGATTGAGGTGAATAAGGAGCAGTCACTTGATGAATTATCTCATGTTCTTGGTAAAATTTGGTTAGTTCATTCAAGTGTTCTCCATCTCAGTTGGATCTAAGAATTTTAATTGAGGATCCTAATTGATTGTCAACTTCAGCTTTAAAAATCTTAAAATATGAAAATACATCATCTTTAATTTTTAATAAGTATATGTAACAAAACTAGGTGAAATCATTAATGAAAGTTACAAGATATTTATTTCCACTTCTAGTAGGTTGGCGATTTGAGTCACACACATCCAAGTGAATTAACTTTAAAGATTTTGAAGTTCTTTCAACTGATTTAAATGGTTTTCTAGAAAATTTAGATTTCACACAAATTTCACATCTAGCACTTGGTGCGATATTAAATTTGGGAATTAGATTTAATGACAACATTTTTTCATACAATCAGAATTCACGCGTCCTAATCTTGCATGCAAAAAATTAGGAGAGGAACTTGAAATTACAAATGAAGAAATTTGAGTTACTTCCAAATCAATAACATTTAGTTTGAATAAACCATCACAAACAAATTTTTTACCAATAAAAATGTCATTCAATATTATTACAACCTTAATTTATTCTAAGATAATTTATAACTCTTCTCCACTATCAAAGACCTAATCACAAGATTTTTTTTCTAACTCTTGGCACAAAGAGCACATCATTTAGGGCTAGTATCTTCCCGAATGTCAACCTAAGATCCTCTCACCCGCGTCCATGTATTGTGCTGAAAGATCATCTCCTAAGATCACACATCCTCCACTGATGTCCTGAAAGGTGGCGAAGCAAGAACGATTAAAACAAGAATGAACATTTACTTCAAAATCAAGTCACCAATCTAATGAACAAGTGAAAAGAAGATTAGAAGAATAATTTAACCTGAAGATAGGTTGATCCGATGCTTGGATCATTTTGTCATGGGGCTTAACATCATGGGATTTGTTGATCACTTGTTCTGTCTTTTTGTAAAAGCAATTGATAGACAGATAATTTGTGAAACCACAGATAAAGTACCATTCCCTTTACCTGGGTTTTGTTTGAAGAACTAGGTTTGAGATAATTGGGTTTATGATAGCGGGAACCTTGAAAGAAAGGGTTCTTATAATTCTTGCCCTTGGCTTTGAGTGTTGGTGGGAGGAATAGTTGCCATGTGAATCAAAAAAATTTATTTTTGGAGCATGGTCTTTGTGGGTTTTAAAATTTTTATTCTTATGTTCTCTTTATATGGATATAATTTTGGATTTGAACATAAGTAAGGTTGGATTGGTCATGTCTTAGTTTAGTACTAAAGTTAGACCAAGAATCCGGAAGTGAATCGATGAGACATTCCACTTGATAATTTTTGGATAGAATTGAGTCATCGGCTCGGATCTTGCACAACGTCTCATCTAATTGATGAAGTTGAGGATTGATGGGCTTGGAAGCATCAATCTTGAATTTGTGAAGGTTGGAAATATGGTAGCGTTCTATACATGTATTGTCAAGGTTATAGCGCGCTTCAAGTCCATACCACAAATCCTTGGTCGTACTATATTGCTGGAAGACATCGTAAAAATTGTCGGATAAGGCACTAAGGATTCAATTCGATTGTGACAATGATATTATATATCTTTTGAATCTCTATAAGGGGAACTTATAACATAAGTTCTAATGGTATTTGCACTAGAAGATGAAGACGTTGAAAGGGAGGAGACAACTATAGTTGTAGTGCTGTGGTTTTCAATTTCCGTAGAAGGAGCATCAAAAATTGCAGTAAAAAAACCTAAGATATTCAGCTAATATTATACTTTAGCTTTCTAACGACGAAAACCATTTCTATTAAATTTCTCGGGTTTGATCCCAAAAGAATTATCATATGTTGATACCTTTATTGATTTCTGGAATTTAAAATACAAACAATAAATCTCAATACATTTTAAAATAAAAATAGAGAAAATCATTTTGATTTTTTTATTTTTTTATCATGTTATTCTTGAACTTTTCAAGGAATACCTAATGACGATTTCTCATTGGTATTAGGCGATTTGTGTGATGATAGCCCAACATGAACTTTTCACAAGAGATTATGTAATGTGGATCTACAACTTCTTTAGATTGTTGAAATATTTTGATATATATTCAAAAATAACTTTTTTTTTTATTTTTTGAAAAATAACAATAAAATAATAAGAGCAATACCTGATCTTGAATAACAAGATTATAAAAAATTTGAAAATCAAAGGGATGAGAAATAAAGGAAATCAGAATAATATATAATTTTAGAATCGAGTCTGGGTAAGGCGTGTGGTCACTGCCCTAAAGAAGTTGCATTATCCTCCGACAGGGCTTTCAACCGATGTTCATTTCTCAAGGTACAACACCAGACAAGATTCTAAAACTCCGAACTGCGCGGACACCGAAGAAGCACAAGCACCTGAACTCTCAGTTGATGAAACAAACATTAAGAAAATGGAATCACGATAGAATTCATTATAGTGTGAGAGAGGGCAAAAGCAATTTTTCCATAGGGCTTATATTAAAACCAATCATAAAAATTCCTAAATAGGAGCCTCGTAAAACGATAAGAAATAAACCACGTAATTATTACAACGGTTATAATTGGTACGTTTTAATTGTGTAGAGAAACGTTGAATTTCCAACGTATAAGAGTAATGGTGAGAAAACGCGAAAAGAAGCGGTTAGAAAATTACGTACAACGGGTGCAGAAAAGAGAAGTCGACGCAGGTTGCGTCGGGATCTTATCGACTTACGTCGAGATCTTATCAACATAACTCAAGCCGGCGCAAGTTGACGAAGTTCTAATAGACGCATGCGTCGAGATCTTATCGACGCAAGCGAGGAGAAGTCGATGCGGGTTGGGAGGAGTCAACGCAACGACATCGACGCAACTCGGAGAAGCCGACGCAAATCAACACAACTTAGAATTTTAGGATTCAAAGTTTCAAAACTATTTTGTACAAAAAAATATAATTCAATTCAATTTTTCCCCAAATCCCATATCCGAATCTGGATCCGGTGCGGTGCGTGCGCGTGTGTGTCCATGATTTCTCCTTATGTTTCTTTGAACAAATAAGGAGTTAAATCATTTGTATACTCACCATCATGAGAGGAGATATGCATGATGTGACTAAAGGGTTTATTCTTTCCTTCATGAAAGGCTTCCCTCCAACATTTGGATTCCCTCCATTTGGTTTTGGAGCTTAACATCAATTATGAGGAGCCAAACACCAAACACCATTTTAGGCTCCAATAAAATAATATTAAATTCAATGTTTTAATTACAATATTTCTAACACGGTGTTCGTGTGTTCAAGGGTGAGCGGGGGCGCAAGGGCGCGCACACTACACGTTCTCGGGAGATGTGCGTGTACAAGAGCCGCACCCGCGCATTACGCGTGTGCTGTTTGCATGCTCCCGCTTGCGGTACGCACATACATGGGTGGTTTTAGGTCCCTTTAAGTGAGTGAGGTCCGTGCACTCGATCGGGTTGTCTTGTTTGTGTTTTGGTTCAAGTTTTCCCGGTTCGACTCAAAAATCCAGAAGAGAAACCCCATCAATAATAGTACATTAAATTAAATTTTGTATATTTGTTACACATTCATCTTAACATTCTTATTTATTTCACACTCATCAAATCTATCCATAGTTTTGTAGAAAATTGTCCATCATATAATATTTTTATAAAATCTACCTTTTAAGTGTCCATGATATTAATGCACTCCTCAGACATTTCTGTTTTAACAACTCAAACATGAGCCTAGGACTTTGTTTAGGCCTGAATTATTCTGTCCGGGCACCAGGTGACTGAAAAATGCTAGTGCTGACTAAGGAATGGGTTCCCCATGCCCTTTTAACTTTTTAGTTTTTTTTTCTCTCTAAATCGCGCCCCTTGATAGCTCCGCGCTGCAAAAGCTCCTTTCACCTGGTTCTATGTCTCAGAACGGAGGCCGATCGCAATAATCGCTGTTGTTTAGGGTGGCCGTGATGGTGAAAAAAGCTCCATTCTCATCGCCATTTAAGGTTGGTGTCATTTTGAGCCCCGTGCATTTAGATACACTCCCTTTGCACAATCTTCTGGTATCATTCACATTATATTATGACTTCTTGCTACACTGGTCGCTTGGCAACACATTCCTTTCATCTTGCAATCTTATTGATCGCCTCACCCTCTCCACTCTCCAAACTCAAATTAACACTATATTATATAATTAATCATGTCATTTTAATACCCTAATCGTTATTTTGCCTTCATTGATAATGTTGTTGTTGCTCAGAAAACTTATTGGGGCAAGATTTTATAACCTGGAAGAGCCAGATCCAACAGATTCCCCGCGCGATGAAGGATCCCCGAGAGACGATCTCGGTCATGGCACCCACACCTCCTCCACAGCAGCAGGAATTCCGGTAATGGATGCGTCTTTCTACGGCTTAGCCGATGGCACCGCAACCGGCGGGTCTGCTTCATCCAGGATCGCCATGTACAAAGTCTGCGGATCAGACGGGTGCCCGGGCTCGGCGATACTCTCCGCTTTTGACGATGCGATCGCCGATGGCGTCGATCTCCTGTCGATTTCGCTCGGCGCATCATCGATTCTTCGGCCCGATTTCGACGCTGATCCGATTGCCATAGGAGCATTTCACGCGGTGGCGAAGGGGATCACAGTTGTGTGTTCCGCCGGGAATGACGGGCCTAAAGCTGGGTCTGTTGTGAATGCTGCGCCTTGGATTCTGACCGTTGGCGCCACAACTATTGACCGTTACTTTGAATCTGATGTTGTTCTGGGCGGGAACAGGAAGGCTGTGAAGGTTCTCTCTTTCCCTCTCTCTCTCTCTCTCTCAACGTTCATAAATATAAAGTAAAATAAATTTAAAAAATAATACCGAAACTACATTATAATAAAATAAATATAAAGTAAACTAAAATGTGATAAATTAATAAAGTATAGATCAAGTGAAATAAAATAATAAAATAATAAAATATAGTAAATTAAAAGAAAATAAATAAATCTATAAAAATCCAAAAAGAAAAACTTAATTTAAAATAAAATAAATAAATAAATATAAATGTGAGGAAAAAAATAAAGTTGCATATGACTGAAATTATGCAGAGATTGCACGTGCTTTTGCAATGGATATTGCATGAAAACTTGTGTTGACTGAAGAATTGAAATATTGGACTGTATAGATGTTGCAGAAATGGAACTGGCCGGTGAAGCTACTGTATAGATAGTTGAAAGCATAGTTGAAACCAATAACAATGATAGGGGTGGAAATAGGCCAGGCGGCCTATCAGGGGCCTGAACTGCCAACGACCTGGCCTGGTCTGACCTATTTTCTATTTATCATAAAAAATAGGCCTATAATTGGGTTTGTTTTTAAAACAGGCTCAGACCTCTGTTATTAAAGCCTTGTAAGCATGTAAGCCGGCCTATATTATTTTTAAATAATAATTAATATATATTTATTATATAAACTTAAAAATTAATCAAATATAAATTAATTATGTATACCTAATTACTAATCGTATATTAAGAGAGAGTTTAAAAAAATGAATTTATTAAATAGATCTAAGTAGGCCTACAGGCTAGGTCAAGCCTACTAGTTTTACAAAATATGTCTGGTCAGGCCTACATTTTGGCCTACATCAGGCTAATAGGTCAGGCTCAAGCCCAAAAATACTAATATAGGTCGGAGCCTGTTTTCCATAAAGCCTGGCCTGACCTGGCCTATTTCCACCCCTAACAATGAACATACTGATAAGTGTTGCGGTCTTATTTGATGCTCCTAAACCGATCCAAATTCGACCTTCTTAGTCCGGGAGCGGTCGAGTGCGCACATAGTCGATGAGAGAGATTGTACGCACGATGTTTTTACATGGAAAAACCTCCTCAACTGAGTAAAAAACCACGCGACCTACTCTATGCCGGTCAAACTCCAATATTCGCTTGCCGTTATAGTTTTCACAGAGACTCGAGAGTGACGAGCCGTTTCTCGTTACACTTTGGAGGTAAGAGAGAGAGTTACTGGCTCACGACGGGCAAAAGGCTGCACCGTAAGAGGCGCGTTTGCAGGGAGGATGTGGATGAACGAAATGCTTGTTGTTGCGTGAATTTCCTTCTTGATGCCTGCCGCGAATCCAAACGGATTTTAATGTGGCGGCGGTGGCTTGGATGCAGCTTGAAAACGGCTCGAGGGTGACTCGAATGTGGCTTGGAGATGGCTTGAAGGTGCCTGGAATACAGCTTGAAGATGACTTGAATGTGGCTTGCGTAGGAGGAATCTGGATAGAGCTCTGGCTTGGGGAAGAAGAAAGTTGTGGAGTGAAAATGTTAGAAATGAGGAGGCCCGGGGCTCTTTTTATAGCCTTTAGGAGGTGGTTACGGTGGTTATGTGGCTATTTGCACACCGTAACTACCAACATAATTATTTTTTAGTATAGTTAAGGGTGCGTATATATGCCATCAAATTTGTTATATATAGACCGATATTTTAATTAAAATATTCCTCCACTAGCCATGATGGTTAGTGGGTGGTTACACAAAAGATGGGCGGCGATGATCAAACCAGAGAGATCAGACGACGGGGAAGGGCCATCACGGAAGGATGACGATACATCCGGCGACTTCGCCGACGTAGGGAGCGGCGAGCTTCGAGCCGCTTGACCACGACGGGGGCGCTCGCGACCGCGAGAGGCGGGGTGGCCAAGCGCCGTCCGGATGCCTGTGCGGCACCTCACGGCCGCGGGAAGTGGCCGCAAGGGGGGGGGGGGGGCGGTAGGGCGCGGTCGGCCGCCCGAGCAGTGCCTCGCAGACGTGGGAGGCGCCGCAAGAGGCAGGGAGGACGGACACGGCCTGCCGCCCGAGAGGCGCCTCGCGGTTGCATGAGGCGACCGCGAGAGGGGGGTGGTCAGACGCGACTGACCTCCCGAGCGGACGCCTCGCGGCTGCGTGAGGCGGACGCAAGTGGCGGGGAGGCCGGGCATGGCCGACCGTCTGGCGCGGCGCCTCGCGGCCGCTGGTGGAGGGGCGGCCCGGGCACAACTGATCGTCCGGGCGGCGCCTCGCGGCCACGTTGGGTGGCCGCGGGAGGCAGGGCGGTCGTCCACTGTCGGCCGTCTAGGCGGCGCCTCACGGCTGTGGGGGCGGCCACAGGAGGCGCGATGGCCAGGCGCGGTCGGCTACCGCTGGACGTGATGGCTCCGGTCGCCGACGGGTGTGTGTGGCGGGATCGTGCGCGTCGATCGGGCATGTCGATCGCGCACACGGCTGTCAAACCCATGATCTCCACTATTTTTGTGGAGATCATGGAGTAGTGGGCTATGTGCATACCAATTCCTCCATAAAAGGGATTCATCCCCATCAATAACGATGAAGATTATTATGCTGATAGTGCCGATGATGACTTCAATAGTTTGATTTAGGAAAATAACATAATATAGCATTGATCCTAAAAACTTAGCCTTGGTAAAGGATGATGATGTTCATGAGAACTCTTCTGATATTGAGGCTACTGATCTTGGGGCTACTAATCATAACTCTCATAACAAGATCACTACATTCCAAATAGCAGATATCCCTGAACATTCCTCAATAATTATTCCTCTTCCCACTTGTTGATGTTTGTTGTAATTCTTTCTTCCTCAGCTGGTCTTCTTCCTACCCCAACTGTTAAAACTCAAACTCATTGGAAGACCCCCCCCCCCCTCCCGAAACATAACACACGGTCGAGGGGAGTCTTATGCCCATAAGAGCTGCCTTGTGGTAGCATCAACACACGAGTTGACCGGTACTACAAGACGCCTATTCTGCCGGCTCTCACAAATATCATCTATGCCAACCCAGCATAAAGAAAAAGACAGAAGTAAAAATCCACACTAGTACAAGTCCAAAAGTAAGTTACAGGTAGCTACATCGATCCTGAATGCATATCATAGTTAAATTCCCCAAGGGCTACAACATATAGTCAATCAAAATCTCACATAAGTAACCGACGACTGCGAGGGTATCGTCGTATCAGGCCCTGTCCCCCTGGCCTGGTTGCCCTCCTGCATAACCTGTTGTTGCTCTATCTGCTGGGTGTCCTCTTAAAAAGGTAGTCGTAGCAACTGTTAGTCATAAAGACTAAGTGGCTATCTCATCCTCTCACCCCGGCGGCTCTTAAGCACCAGGCAGGAAAAGAAGGTGGTATATCTCTACATATCATAAAAGTAACGATAGCAGTGTATAACAAGTAATAACATCATTCTACACTAGCAATTCTGTAAAGGTAAGAGCAATCAACTATAACATATAATTTTAAAATAGAAATGGAAATTAACTTATAAAAATGCCCATATAGATTTATAAGTTAAGGATCGGCTTAACAGAAAGTAACCCATCATATAAAAGCGCCCATACAAATTTATATGATGAGGATTTTATGCGATGCAATACAATTCAATGATGGTTTATGATGCACCCATGCAACTCCCGCACTCTATTTTGCTATGTCGACATAGTCCTTTAGTTCTCACTTTTCGAGCAGGTAGCTAACCTCTCAGGCATCATCTGTCGTGGCCAAACGGTGATAGTAGAGTGGACATCACCACTACTAGGCGGGTATACACACTGCTTAGCCTAGGCCTCTGTACGCCTCAACGCTAAGAACACAACAGCGGAGCCTCTGCATACTACAGCTCAGAAGGAGTCTTTGGTAGATATGCACCAAGAGCCCAACCCAACTGGCCTATCGTCGTGGCACGGAAGGAGCCTCTGGGAGCGTATCACCAAAGGATCAAGCCCAACCGTCCACTGGCACGGAAGGAGCCCCAGGAATGAGCACTAAGGACCAAGCCCAACAACCCAAGCTCTATTTGCCAACTCCCATCGATGTGATGACTAGCGATCCCGTAGACCTGCCACACTATCCTTAACCTAGGATTATGACACCGTGTGTCAACACACACCGCATGCAATTACACTTAGCCATGCCATCAAACATCCAAGGGCTCCAACTGAGTCCCTTCTCATCATACCAATCATGTGCTCAACAGCACGCAAGGGATCCACAATTAGTCCCTTATTAACATACCAATCCCCTGCTCAAAAGCACGCAAGGGCTCCACACTAAGTCCCTTCATAACAACTTACATGTGCTCCAAGCTTGCAAGGCCTATCTTAGCATGGGAGACTAATCTTCTTAGTTTTCAATCCTGTCATATCGTCATTACCTGAGATAAGTGACTAACACATCACATGATCATGAGTGTTTTCTCATCTAGCCCTTTTCTATATTTCAACATGCACATGTATATCAAATCATTCATCTGTCCACAAACTTTATATCATTAAACATTCAACATGACATTATACTTCTGCATGATCAGCACAATTTTATAAGGAATACATCACATGTTCTTCTAATGATTATAAATTACCGCATAGCTATATATTACACATTCATGCATCATGCATCACAAACTCTTCCATAGATCACTCCTACCCCCCATGGAGATGCTCCGGTGATATATGGTGTGGAGACTCACCTTACAGGCGAGCTCGACTCCTACCCCCCATGGATCACTTTGATCCCTCCTCGGTCTCCTACGTCATCCCGGTCCTCGCACCTGTCCTCCTCTACACCTGGCAGGACTTCTTATATTCGCACCTCCTGGCGGTGCTGTTGCGGGGCCTGTCCCCTGGCTTCCCTCATCTCCAAGAACTTTGGGCAGGTAGTCGTCTTGTACCCTACTCCTGGTGGAAGTCACAGCAGGGCAGCTCTGCTCTGCCTCTCGCCTCTTCCTCTAGAAATCTCTCCTCCTCCTCCCCAGAGCTATCGCCATAGCCTGGTGTTGCTCCGGGTGAGGGGATTGTTGGTTTTTTCTATACATCACAACACTTGTGCGCAGCAGAATAGGGAAGCAAGAAAAGTCTAAAAGAAATAGATCTTGTGATGAACATTGATCAAGAAGTAAAATCGCTGTAAATAAAATTTACCTTTGATGGATTGAGTTAATACTCAACCAAGATGCTCCAAGAAATCTATCGATCACTAGCTGCTGGAGTTCTGAGCGTAAAATAATGTTTATGCCTCTACAGATGATCCATACTAACGGGAGAACCCTTAGAATCTTGTCACACAAGATCTAGGTTGGAAGAAGGCACTCTGTATCTTGACAGACTGCTAGGTCTGCTTTAGAAGAGGCGGCGACGACGAATACGAATCCTTAGAAACACTTTTCAGTGACGTAGAAGGATGGAGGACGGTCAGGGGCGAGATCGGCGTTCACGGCCTTGACAGAACTATTCCGTCGGGAGGAAGAAGAAGCCGACTTAAGATTAGGTCAAAACGTATCGTCTCTTACTCGGTTTACTGTACATATCGTATATATACTGAATACCGAGCCAACCGATACCAGCAGACAATGCGGATTCAGACTTAAAGGAATTAAACTGGATGAAACGGAATTCATCAAGTATTCACGTCGATAATCGACGAATCAACATTTGACTCGACGAAGCATCGAGTGGACTCAACGCCATCATTGCTAGACTCGTCGAATCAACACTTTACTCGACGAATCATCGGGTGAACTCGGCGCTCTTAACGCCTATTTCGACGAGTCAACATTAAACTTGACGAAGGCATCGAATAATATCGACGTTCTCAGCACCTAATTCGACAAGTCAACATTTGACTCGACGAAGGCGTCGAGTGGTCTCAACGTACTCAACTCCATCATTCGACGAATCAATAATTGACTCGACGAATCGTTTAGTGGTCTCAACGCTCTCAACGCTAACTCAACGAATCAACACTTGACTCGACGAAAGCGTCGAGTGGTCCCTACGCACTAAATGCCTCGCTGAGTAGACTTGACACACTCAATGCCTGGCTGAGTCCAGTCCTTCACTCACCTCATATGAGTAAAACCAACATAATCCAATCTTCCAAATTCTCCAAACGCTCTTATGTGCGACCCTGATAGGCTCATACTGTATTGGAAGTGAGACTACATGTTTGATCACTTCCAGATCATAATAATAACACTAACAGGGATCACTTGCTTTGCCTCCAGCATGGAGGGTTGAATCGGCCTTGCCCCCTGGGTGGTTCTCTCCTTTATTAAAACCTCTAATTTGGCCCTGATCGTGCCTGTGTTGCTGCCTCCAGCCCAGTCTGTTATTCAGCTCCAGGCGGCCCCACCTCTGTTGCTGTTGTTGTTGTTCCCGCGGTTGGGGTTCTACCCTCCCGACCTCCTGGCCCTTACCACCTCCTGGTTCTCTCTCCTCCTCTGCAGCCAACTTGGCTACAGTTCTGGAAAACGTTGCGTTCGACACTTCTCCCTCGACTTCCTGGGTTTCCCTCTCCATCAGCTCTTCGAAGGACTACGGAGGCACCCACTTCAACTCCGTCATGAAAAACCCTTACTGTAGCCCCAGGGTGAAGGCTACCATGAGAGTGTGTCCAGGCATCTCCTGAACCTGGAGGACCTCCTCCTGAAATCGTTCAGCATAGCTCTCCAACGTCTCCTCCACACCCTACATGATGAGAAACAGGGACTCTGACTCCTTCCTCTTCTTTGAAGTTGAGAACCTTAGCAAGAATACCCGGCGCAGGTCCTCAAAGTAGCAGATAGAGCTAATGAGAAGCTGATGGAACCACTCCCTTGCCTTCTCTTTAAGGGTTATGGCGAAGAGTCGACACTTGAAGGCGTCCAACATCTGCCTGATCGAGACCACATCCTCGAACAACAGGATGTGCTGGACAAGATCCCCTCTTTCGATGTAATAGGACATCTCCAACTCGCAGAACCTATCCTAAACCGAGGCGGATGAGACCAGCGCGCTGAAGCGACTCCCACCACTCGTGAGGCGATCCGGGCGATCTCGCGCCTCCACCTCACTGGTCCTTCCCGCACTCGCCGAGCCGGGGAACAGGACTCGCCCCGGGAGATCTTGCTTGATGCCTTCCTCTGTGACTTCCTTCCTAGACCGCCTAACAGGAGCGTTCTCACCTAGAGCTGGGGCAGCGACCACTGGGATGGCTGTGTTGAGCATTCTTCTCGAGCCCCGAGCGTGAAGAGTATAAGATTCTGGACTTCCTGCCTGAACTTTTCGAACATTCTGATGGTTGCGAGAGGGGGTGGCGAGTTGGCCCGATCAGACCCCTGTCCTTCGTCTCCAGTCATTGAACTTGCTAAGGATTTTTTATGCTGGTCTCACTCCATGCTCACCGCACAAAAATGTTGAAACTGAGAACTGACTTCTGTGGAGTTCGTGTTGGTTTTTGTTATACGTCACAACATTTGTGCACAGCGGAATTTAGAATAATAAAACTCAAAAGAAATTTGGATCTAGCGATGAACATTGATCAAGAAGTAACATAGTTATAAATGAATTATACCTTTGAGGGATTGAGTCAATACTCAACCAAAGTGCTCTGAAGAAGTCCAACGAATGGCAACGGCCGGAGTTCCGAGCGTAGAATAGTTTTCACTCCTCTACGGATATCCACACAAGCACAAAGAACCCTTAGACTCTTGTCATACAAGATCTAGGTTGGAAGAAGATATGCCCTCAACTTCTCCACGGTTTGCTAGAACCGTTAAAGGAGAGGCGACAACGATGAAGAAGATGCTTAGGAAACTATTTCCGGTGACGACAACAAGTCGGTGAACAGTCGGCAGCGAGATCGGATGTCGCGACCTAGGCGAAACTATTATGTCGGGGAGAATGATTGTCTCGCTCGATTAGGTAAAAACAAATCGTAGTTATTTAGTTTACTGTACATATCACATATATATATATAGTACCGATCCAGCCGATATCCGCAGACCATGCCGAACCGGACTTAAGGGAAATAAACTGGGGGGCACAGAATTCATCGAGTATTTACGTCGATATTCGACAAATCAAAAAACCATTCATCGAAATAACAAGGACATACTCGACGAATCGAGACAGAGAAAACCGTCGAAGTATTAAGGCGATATTCGACGAATCGACAATACTCGACAAATCGACGACATTCGACGAATAAGTCTAATACATCAAAATTGTAATTATGATACTCGACGAGCCCAAGATAGATTCATTGAGTCTATCATGACGATATTTGACGAATTCCAACTCATTCATTGAAACCTTAAGCGATGCTCGACAAATTTCCCTTAGAGTCTTTCGACCACTTACCTTATGACCCATATTAATAATATAGGTCCAGGTATGAAAATCCTCCACATCCAGAATGCCATAGGCTTGGTCCTTCACTCATATCACATATGAGCAAGGCTAACACAAATTTCTAACTTTTCCAATACTCTTATGTGCAACCCCATAGGCTCATATTGTATTGGCATTGAGACTACATGTTTGATCACTTCTAGATCACCATGGTAACACCAACAGTCTCCCACTTGATCTTGAAAGTATGAAACAAAAGTTTCACAAACAATGAGCGATATCTAGCAATGCATCATTGCTCCCCAAATAAAAAGAGTTTAAAACTCCAAAGCCATTGTGACTAATGTATCAGTGTTGTCATGTCCCTTCGTCCCTTACATCCGGATAGAATTAGAGGTATAAGCCGTGTCACCTTCATAATTATTCAATCCTAGTTTCTTGATCTAGAATGAACTTCCAAAAATCGGTGAGTCCAATATCACATATTGACTCAATCAAGCATGGTCATGCATTTCTCAATCCCATTCCATCAAGGGGCCCATGGATGCAACTCCTGACATATAGGAGGACAAATCCCATTTCTGTCCACACGTAAAACATCCAAATGATTCGTAACGTACCCAATAACCACCTTTATTATCCAACTTTCTCATGACTATAATTTTGATAACATCAAAGCATGCTCTTCCTCACTTGATGAATGCCGTGACTTCAGGTCAAAGGAACACAAACACCATAGCCACTTGAGCCATACTTGTGACACATTCATATAACTATCCACAAAGTATTCTCATGGTGGGTCTATCTAGTACAATTTATTCACTAACAAGTACCCATATGATGACTTGATATCACAATATCATGACCTGTGAGAACAAGTCATCAGTCAATGCACATGTTAGTCTTAATGTATCATCATCGCCCTTAGCTTTTAAGATGACACGCCGACCAAGGACCATTTAAGAATGAAGCTTCTAAGAACATAAGCTCTCACATTCAAGTCACCACTTAACTCATATGGAAGCTAACATTCTAAGGGCATTTATTATGCTAAATTAATTTATCACAATAGAAATAAATTTACACAATAAAAGAACTAGCCATAAATATAAAATGAAATGTATAGTACTCTATTCATCAAATGAATTATTCCAACAACCGATAAATACACAATTCACAAGACTCGCATTAGGGTTGATCATTAAGGTATCGTATACCCATAGATCTAACATGACCATCATGTTTTCTCTGCCTATGCGCTTTGTCAGTGGATCGGTTATATTTTCTTCAGTCGACACTCTAAAAATGTTCACATCCCCTCGATCGATAATCTCATGAATAAGATTGAATCACCAAAGTATGTGCTTGGAGAGTTGATGAGATCTAGGTTCTGAAGCAAGTGCAATTACATTGTTATTTTCACAGTAGAGAACTATGGGATCAACAATACTAGGAACTACATCTAACACACCGATGAATTTCTTAATCCATGCAGCCTCCATTATCGCATTCACAGCGGCGATATACTCGGCCTCAGTTGTAGAATAACCAACTGTCTCCTACTTGGAACTCTTCCAGCTAATAGCTCCTCCATTTAAGCAAAATATAAACCCTAACTGAGACTTTAAGTCCTCCCTATCAGTTTGGAAGATAGCATCTGTGTAACCCTTTACAACAAGCTCTTCCTCTCCACCAAATACCAAGAACATATCCTTAGTCCTTCTCAAGTACTTTAGGATATTCTTGATAGCAATCCAGTGATTATCACCGAGATCAGACTGATACCTGCTAGTCATGCTCAAGGTATAAGAGACATCGGGTCGAGTACATATCATTGCATACATGATTGATCCAATTGCTGAAGCATATGGAATCAACTTCATGCGGTCCTTATCTTCACAAGATTTAGGACACTGGTCCTAAGAGAGACTCACACCATGGGACATGGGTAAGAATCCTTTCTTGCACCCAAGCATGTTGAACTGTTTCAACACCTTATCAATATAAGTACTTTGGGTCAAACCCGACAACTTCTTTGATCTATCTCTATAGATCTTAATACCAATTATATAGGTCGCTTCGCCCAAGTCTTTTATAGAAAATAGTTCCCTAGGTTGTTCTTAACAACTTGTAGGGTCGGTTTGTCATTCTCGAACAACAGTATACTATCTACATATAATATCAGGAAGACAACAATGTTCCCACTAATCCTCTTGTAAACACACGGTTCATCCTCGTTCTTGATAAAACAAAACTCTTTGATCTTTTCATCAAAACGAAGATTCCAACTTCATGAAGCCTATTTTAATCCATAAATGGATCTTTGCACTTGCATATTTTAGTGGCTTCACCTAGAGATACAAAACCCTTGGGTTGTGTCATATACACTTCCTCAAGGAGGTTTCCATTTAGGAAAGCCATTTTTACATCCATCTGCCATATCTCGTAGTCATAATACACAGTAATAGCAAGCAGAATTCTGATGGACATAACCATGGCAACTGGGGAAAAGGTCTCATCATAGTCAAAATCATGAATTTGTTTGAAACCTTTAGCCACTAATTCTTCTTTAAATGTCTATATATTCCCATCCATCTCGATCTTCTTCTGGAAGACCCACTTTCACCCTATGTGTCATACTCCTTCAATTGGTTCCAAACTTGGTTTGCATACATGTAGTCCTTTTCAGATTTCATGGCCTCAAGCCACTTCTCGGAGTCCGGTCCACATATAGCCTCTTGGTAGGTTGCAGGACCATCATCATAATCCATAAGCAATACATTACCTATTTGAGACACGAGAAATTCATATCTCTCAGGCTCAAACCTTGGTCTACTAGATCTACGTGGAACTTGTATTTTTTGAGCAGGCTCTCCAGCTACAACAAATTGTAGTCCTTACCCAGGTTTCAATTCCGATTCATTAACGGTTTGTGGTTCTTGAACTTCTTCAAGTTTTACCCTGGTAGTCTTTCTACTTAAGAACCCTTTCTCAAGAAATACACCAGTCCTAATGACAAACACTTTGCCCTCAGACGGTAGGTAAAAATAGTACCCTTTAGTTTCCTTAGGATACCCCACAAGATAATATATATCTGACTTGGGTTCCAGCTTGTCAGGCATTTGACGTCTCATGTATGCATCACAGACCCAAATCTTAATGAAAGACATACTAGGATGCTTTCCAGTCCATATCTCATATGGTGTCTTTAGAACCGCTTTCGTCGGAGCACGATTTAGTGTAAAAGCAGCCGTTTCTAGTGCAAAACCCCAAAAGAAAACATGCAGATCTGCATGACTCATCGTCGACAGTACCATTTCTAACAGAGTACGATTCCTAGAGTGAGCTGTGATACAACACCACACTCTTTCAGATGATCACAAAACTCATGACTCAGGTATTCGACACCTCGATCATATTGGAGTGCTCTAACCCTCTTACCCAACTGGTTCTCTACTTTGTTCTTAAACTCTTTGAAATTTTCAAATATTTTGTATTTGCACTTCATAAGATACATGTATTTGTATATACTTAAATCATCAGTAAATGTAACAAAGTAGAAGTACCCACCTCTAGCCATAGAATTCATGGGTCCGCATACATCACTATGTACTATACCCAAGAGATCAACAACCCTCTCATTGAAACCAGTGAAAGGGACTTTAGTCATCTTGCATATTAAATAGGATTCACATCTCTCAAATGATTCATAATCAAATGAGTCCAACAGTCCATCTTTATGGAGCTTGGATATGTGTTTCTCATTTATATGTCCCAAATGACAATGCCAATGGTATGTAGGGTTCGAGTCATTCGTTCTTAGTCTTGTAGTATTTTCTATATTATAGATCTGATGGTCTAAGTTCAAAACATATAAACCATTAGACATTTGGGCTATACCATAACAAACATCATTCTTAAATATAGAATAACAATTGTTCTTTATAATAAAAGAAAATCCAATCATGTCCAAACATAAAATAGATATAATATTTCTAGTTATGGAAGGAATATAATTACAATTATCTAGTTCTATTATAAGCCCACTGGGCAAAGAAAGACGGTAAACTCCCATGGCGACAATAGTAACTCTTGCTCCATTGCTAGTACGCAGGTCCACCTCCCCTTTACTCAGCATTCTTCTCCTTCCAAGTTCATGTACATTTATACAAATGTGAGAACCACATCCGATATCCAATACCCCGGATGAAGGAGAAGAAATGTTTATCTCTATAACATAAATACTTGAAGCAGAAGTCATACCTCCCTTCATTTTCTACAGACCCTAAATATAAGGACAGTTCCTCCTCCAATGATCAGCCTTGTCATAGTGGTGGCATTTCCCTTCTTTTGCCAAGCCTTTCTTTTTTAGTCTGAATACTTAGGCTCAAGAGATGACTTAGGTCCAACCTTCGTCTTCTTGAAACCCTTGGCCTTGCCCTTTCCTTTATACACCATCAGTATCTGGCTAGCAAGCTTGACCTTTTTCATATTGATTTCGCCAGTTCTCAACATGCCTAGGAGCTCGGGCAGTGTCGTGTCTATTTCATTCATATTATAGTTCAAGACAAACTGCTCATAACTATCCGACAACGATTGCAGGATCAAGTCTGTAGCCAACTCTTGGCCATGAGGAAAACCTAGCCTTTCATGGTTCTCTATATACCCAATCATCTTGAGTACATGAGTTCCTAATAGGTATCGAGCTCCAATCTTACACTGAAATAACGCCTTGGTGACGTCAAACCTCTCTTGACGAGCCTGCTCTTGAAATATTTTTTTTAGGTGCTCGTAAATTTCTTTGCAACCCAAGTTCTCTTGTTGCTTCTGAAGCTTAGAGTTCATGGTTGTCAGCATGAGGCATTCGACATCCAAGGAGTCATCTTGGTACTTCTTATAAGCATCTTTATTAGATCAGGATGCATTCTCGACTGGCTTATCAAGGGATTCCTCTTCCAAAACATAGAGCATATGCTGTTGTTTGAGAACAATTCTCAGGTTCCTATACCAGTCCAAATAGTTCGTCTCACTCAGTTTCTCCTTCTCAAGGATGGCTCTGAGGGACAGGGTGGAATAAGATCCACTTTCCATGAAAATTCTACAAGAATTTACGCAAAGTAAAATTCAGTACTACATTTCAAAATACTTTTATATTTCAATTAGGACTTTAATTAAAATCACTCCCACTATTTTAATCAAACTGATAACCCTCGTTATTAATTCAGAGTTTAAGCAAGCTACTCTCTTAGTGGACAAGATTCATATTTCACCAACACTATTAGTCAGCTTTGGATTTTCTCTCACAATATAGTTATTTAGGTAGGCAACGCTTGCGATTGCATCACTATGCAACTCTTGTATAGTCGGTGAATAACCCTTTATTTGCATCCATTATATTGTGCATGCCAACCCTATGCCTCTGGGCACTCAACCTTTGAGGTCACCCAGTTAAGTTTGACCTGATATCGACAGCGGGATGTCATAATTATCTGCTCGCACACTTACCGAGATAGATTAATGTACCTTGCTTTAGCAAGCCCACACTTCATTGATCGAGGCAGGATGAGTGTCATCAATCAGAAGGCATCTGAATACTTAATATTGTTGGATCGTGAGGCGCCCTTAGAGGGGGGTGAATAAGGGTTAACAATTTTTATTTCTTAAATAATTTTTTCCTCGGTGAACAAATTGCAGAAATCAAAACTAATTTTTCATAATCAAAGGTAAGCACTTAGAAAATCATAAGAATAAAGATGATGATATTTTATTTCACAAATGTTAAAACAGAATACAACGTATCTCTATAGAGCTAAAGATCAAGGATATGAAAAATATAAACTTTTTGATTTCACTGGTCCTTCTAACTAGAACTGGCTGGCTATAACATATCTCTTCCTAGATCTTGCTACTAGCCTCCCCCTAGATCACACCATGATCTAGTCGATGCACACAAGGCGGAGAAAACTCCCTAAGTCACACAAGGACCTAGACGCCACACACATGATCGAGATTCTCTCCTAACCCAAACACGGACCTAGATGCCATGCACAAGGCGATGATTTACTCTATCAATTATAATGAAGAAATGAAGAATGATAAAGAACAATTTTTCAGACTGGAAACTCCCTCTTAATGAAGCGCTAAAGATGCCGACGAATCCTTGCCAAGGTTGCTTCAGATGTCGTGTACAAGTCATCTCTTTTCCATGCTTGAACTTTCTTTGGAAGATGGAGTTTTTCTGGATGCTGAAGCTCTTTGGAACAGTTGCACGAGAAGGAACACTCCAGTTTCTCAAATTCGTGATCTCCACAGAAAAATGAGCCTCTTTTATATTTTGGCGATATCGCTTGGCGATACTGGATATCTCCTAACAGTGATATCCTATCCGGCTGCTACGTGTCCCATGGATTCGAAACTTCTGCGGGATGAATCGGTCGTGGCCAATCGTGCGCTATCACCTGAGCGATATCGATATCGCCAGGCAATATCGAATGTAACTGCACGCCGAGGAGATTAATACTGTAACTGTCCTTTGAGCTATCGCCTGTTGGCGATACTGGATATCGTCAGGCGATATCACCTTAATTCCTTTGTTCAAACCTGAATCAAATCCCAAATGATTGTAGTGTTAGACATGTGATATCTACATATCATAAACACCCTATGATCAAATACAAACGAGATTTGTTATTAGCAAACCAAAAAGCGTGGAACGCATGCTCCAACAATCTCCCCCTTTTGATAATAACAAATTCACTTGAAAAGAAAACATGAATGACCTATAAAGTGAAAGAAAACGTGATAAGCAAGATGAAGCATTTGTATGTGCACAAACTCCTCTTGGATGTAACTCCTCCTACATGTGTACTCCCCCTAAATAGAAGCAGGCGGAACCATTGAATTTAATTTAAGTTTTAAATGAAAGTAAGCCTAATGAAGTAATCCTAAGGAATGATGTCTCAGAAAATTCTCCCCATTTTGATATTAATAAAAAAAATAGCAGAGTGATTGCAGAAGCCAAATTGGAAAAACCACAAGAAGAAAAATCAAGTGTAGAACATGTGAAACAATATATAGTGATGAGTAATGTGACTGAACACAAACATTGTTAAATTCATACAATCATTTCATAGGCATATACACTAGTGAACATAATTCAGAATCATTGTCGGTCCAATGCTCATGAGAAGAAATATTAGGGATGATAATGCAGTGTACAAATGAAAATGATAGGAAAAATTATATAAGTAGAACCTTAAAACGTACATGGACACTGAAATGTTAAAAAAACTAACCAAGAAATATACATAACTAGATGTACTTGCATCCAAAAATTCAGAGCACAATAATAAAATGTGAAGTATCTAGTTGTCTATCTAAATCACCTAGAGGGTGGTGAATAGGTGAGTTCTGCGTCTTTTATGGAATACAAACTTGAGAGTAATCAACACAGAAAATAACCAAGCATAACCTAGATGACACAAGGAATTTATAGTGGTTCCCCAATCTTGGGTACGTCCACTCTCCACCTCGCCTATCTAGCACCACGGCTAGCCTCAGCTACTTCACTAAATCTCAGATTGCAACAATCCTACAACTCGAAGCAATGCTCCTACAACTCGAAGATAACACACTCCTACAAACTCAGAGAAAAAAGCTCCTACAAACTCGGAGACAAAACTCCTACAAACTCGGAGACAAAGCTCCTACAAGAGTTAAAATAATTGTTACAACAACAATAAAACTTTTACACTTTCAGATCTGAAATCTTCAAGGTTCTTCCTTCTTGAAAACTGAAAAACTCTGTGAAGAAGTTGAGGAATAAATCCCGAGAAAACATTGATCTGAAGTACTTAGGACCCGACATGATCAAGTAGATGTTTTAAGAACTTGAATCTATGATGTGTCGGATCTTTTCTTCTTAGAATCGCTGGATCAAGAGAGGAGCGACAATGAAGAACGGCAATGACGTTGCAGTTTTCCCGATTTTGAAATTGTGATTCTCAATAATGTTGTTAGGGTTAGCGATTCCTCTAAAAAGACTTCTTATTGGACTTCTTCTAACGGTCTGAAATCATTAAGGAAGGATCCACGTAGACTAATCACAAGGAATTTAAGTTTTATCGAAATCCCGTTAGACTGTTTAAAAGAAATTTTCTGCAACCCTTATTTCTCGAGAAGACACGTTATTTCTCGAGAAGGATTTGCTTTGTCGAGACATGGCATAACTTTCTCGAGAAAATACTTAATGTAAATTCTTTGAACTGAAAAACTGATTTCTCAAGAAGGAACTTGACGTCTCAAGAAAAAGTACTTAGCTTCTCGAGAAATAGTTTTGACTTCTCGAGAACTGCTTTGCTTTCTCGAGAACTATACTTGGCTTCTTGAGAATTCTTTAGGGCTTTCTTGAGAAAAGGACTTGAAGAGTGTTTCAGAGAATTTTTCGAGAAGTCTTAAGGTTTCTCGAGAACAACTTTGCTTTCTCGAGAACTATACTTAGACTTATCGAGAAATTCACTTCATCTTCTCGAGAAATGTACTTAGAAAATTTTTCATTGAAAAACTAATTCTTATTGTTGAAAACCAGCAACCCTTCCTTTCTTCCATTGTCTTAGTACTTGAAAATGAAGTGCGTCCCAATAGAGAGGTTACACATGAGTCAACACCATGGGTCACACAATGAGGGATTATATTGCATGGTCCTGTGTCTAGTGACTCATTGTTAACTGACATTGGTCTACACTTAGCAATAATGATCTGCAAGCACTCAACTAAAGAATATCATCAAATACATAAATAATTCAACTTAGTTCAAGAGTGACTTCACACAAATCTAGGTTATTGTGGATACAATACCCAACAATCTCCCCCTATTTATAGAAGTCAGGACCCTCTACACTAAGGTGAATTATATCAAGATAATCAAAGAATTAACTAACCAATAAAACAGTATATACAATGACAGTCAAGAGATAATTAGATCATCAAAATGCAAAATTTTATAGATAGAGAGAATTTGTCTATAGAAATATCCAGGTCCCCATAGTTTCATAACACTGACAATCATAACTCATTTGTACTGTTGCAGATGTTGCCGTTTCTTTTTTTCTTGTTGCCTTTTCTAGTAGCTGAAGGGCTTGGGATAGTATTTTGGAGGACGAGGAGGAGCATTAGGATTATTGCGGCCATATTCACGATCATGTGTAATACCCCAAGTTTGACAACAGAACTTTTGTCACTGTCGCCGTGCGACAGTGGTTATCGCTTGGTGGCGATAGCAAAAAAGCGTTGAGTCGACACTCGACACACTCGACAAATCGTCGAATAATATCGCCGAGTGGCGACAGTGGCTATTGTTGGGCAATAGTGCCATGTGGCTTGAGTCATGTGTCAGATTGGTTGTTAAGCGGTAGTTGACTCGAGTCAAAGCGGTGGAAATCGATATTTCCAGGCGATAATGATATCGTCGGTCAATAGTGCTTTGTTTGACTTTTAAACTCAAATCCTAGCCTTTGCTTCATTTTGATGGAGAGATCATGTGGCTGGGGTTAATCTCGAGTCCACTTAACCAGAGAAGAATAGAAATGAGAATTTATTCTCTTTCTATCTCTCTCTATCTTCATTTCATTATTTCCTTGAGTGAAAAGGAAGGAGCTAAGGAAAAGCTGAGCTGAAGCTTGCATATCTTGCTGAAGGAGATCTTGTGGTCGAAAGCAAGATCCAAGGCGGAATCTGCGAAGAGGAAAGGGAGGCGCTCATTTCCATCAGTATAGAAAAGCTTCTCCATTGCTCCGATGAAAACTATAAGGGTAACGACCTCCTGCTTGGACAAGTGAAGTCCTACTTTTGCATGTGCATGGAATCCGCCACTAAAAGGTGGAAGTGTTAAGAGAATTCCGTTGGGTCGATACTCGTTATCCCCGGTTAAGTTTGCATATATATATCCAGAATTGTGTAGTACGAAATAGGCATGTTGTGTGAAGCCCATCCAGATAGGTTGGTCTGGATTGGTGATGCTTTATTTTGCAAACCGGAGAAGACTCTGCGTATAAACGTGTATTGCATGGGGTCTGTGGGTTGTGCCTGTGAAAGGGAGTAACAGGAAGTACTGGAGTTGAATTCCAGGAAAATACCCAGGGAAAATCATGGCTTTGGAGAACTGTTGATATCATCGGGCGACAGTGAGTGTCGCCGATGGAGATAGCTCCCAGTGAGCTATTTGTGTTGTGAAAGACCAGTATTCTAACACTGCAGGTGGCTGCAGGGTTTTCTGGATAATTGGTCCAGTTATGATTGAGGCTGGGTACAGAAAGTGTGTTAGGTCGCTAACACAAGGTGACAGTTGTTTTCGCTGGCGATAGCTCCCAGATAACTTATTATTATGAAGCTAGTCTCTCGGAGATAATGTGGCTAGTGTGAGCGATGAGATTTTAACGGCCAGTGAGCCAAAAGGACAAGGGGAAGGCGACCCGCGTAAGTATAGATATTGAATTGATGATTTGAGCAATGGGCAAGGGCCGAACTGTATCCGCGTTATAGTTGTCTAACTTGAGTGCCTAGGTTATTGGCATTCATTAGGATCACATAATGAGAGTCTGTGGATGTACATAATCAAGACTAAAGTCTCCGACCATGGGGCACGGAGCATGAATGCTCAAAGTTGTCATTAGGTCTGGGACCTCTGAACGGTGGTGGGACCCTGGGTAATCCGATACACCGATAATGTGCCCTGAGTGCACAGAGCATCTGGCAGTGAGACCGACGTTTGTGATATATTGAAATGTGTGGAAGTGCACTTTCTTGAGATATATCTATTGAGATTGCATTGCTTATAGGGATTAACCGCTGCCCCGGGTATAGGGCAGGGTCATTATAATTGGTCAGTTGAATGTTGACTATTGCCTTGTTTCCCGCCCTTGTGGTGGGCTATCCCCGTGTAGGTGCTGGACCGAGCGGGAAATAGAGGGCTGAAGCCCTTGCTGCAATGATGGCCCTCGAAGGCCGAGTGGAAAAGTTTTCCTATTTTCATGTGTGGCCGGCCTACGTGCCGAAGTATGAAACCTCTTGATGTAAAGAGAACAGTTGTATGGCCTTAAGGCCAAGACAAATGTTGTATTTATATATATGCCATTCCTGTACAAGCTTTTGTAGTGGACATTCCTACTATTATGGGTTCTTAACCTAAATGCTTCCGCTAGAATGCTCTGAGTTAGGACGCATTCATAGTTGAATTTGGATTTGTAAATAATAAGTAATCTCCTTATCTGCCCGTAGTATATGGCGTCAGGCCCCGGCCGCACCTTCTGTCATAAGCTATACGACGGATGGGGGTGCTACAAATTGGTATCAGATTCTGTTCCCAGTCTTCCTTCTTCGAATTCATGGTCAAATTCTTTTAAGGGGTGGTGAGCACGTGCACACGCGCTAACTTGATAACATAATTGAACCCATGAATGTCTATATAAGAATGAAAATACACTTGTTTGAGGACCCTGCACATTCCTATTAGTTGTGTTTGCCACTTTGGTTGGTCAATAAATTGTGTCTTGTACGCTTATAGGTGACTAGAAGTGGTGCGGGGTAGTCAGAACCCCAACATTCTGTTGAGAGTGCGGCACCTGCTAATGTGCCCACACCTCCTCCTTTTGTAGAGACAGTACGCTTCATTACTACACAGTTCTTGTGGTTATGAATGCACAGCAGACTTGGCAGGTGTGGCCTACAATGGTGCCAGTGCAGGCTGGTGCGAGGCAAGAGCCTATTGAGTCTTTGATAGATACGCGATCAGCTGAATGACAACTGAAGCAATTTATGAGTTTCAGTCCTCCTACGTTAACGGGTGCAGGATCCCCAATGCAGGCAGAGGGCTATCTTGCGTGATTCAAGAGGATATTGACTGCGTTAGGGACAGAGGAGGGACCTAAAGTCACCTTGGACACTTTCCTGTTGGAAGTAGAAGCTCGGCTTTGGTGGGAGGAAATGGAGTTGCACCACTTAGCAGGCAGACAACTACCAGAGGTCTCGATTGAGGAGTTTTTGAGACTGTTCTTGGCAATGCATCTGTTATCGGCGCAGCGCATAGCCATGGAAAATGAGTTCCAACGTCTAACTCAGGCTGATGGTAGGGTGGATACCTACTTACATGAGTTTACAAGGTTTGGACGCTATGCGGGATCTACCTTCGTCGAAGAAGAGCGTAAGACCAATAGGTTCTACAAGGGACTATAGGATGAGCTGAGATTTCTGCTCTGGAGTTCGGTGAACCAAGGATTTCATGCATTGGTGGTTACGGCTCGAGCATTGGAAAAAGATATTAAGAGGGTATATGGCAAGAGGGACTTAGCTGTGACAAAGCTGGAGTTCAAAGTGTCGCGTCCTGAAAAAACAAGCTACCGTAGGAAATGGAACAACAAAAGGTTCAAGTCTTCTGGATAGGCTCCTTCTACAGTTGCATCTAGAGCAACTTCTGGGCATGGCCCTTGTACGTGCTATACTTGTGGCAAGTCGGGACACTTCGCCCGCGACTGCCGATATGGCCCTCCAAAGGAGGAAAAGAGAACTGGTGCGAGTTTGTTGAAAAGGGAAAGATAGTGGTGGATTCTTCTGCATCCTAGGCACAGCCCCGAGTATATAACCTTGGCCAATAGGAGGCCATTAAGCAAAGTAACGTCGTCACAAGTATGAGTTAAAATACAGTTTTATTGCTTGCCATACTTAGTACCTTGTGCGTTACTTATGCATGAATTGTGTATGTTAGGCTTTATCCTTATTCGGGATTGTCCGGCAAGAACACTGTTCGATGCAGGTGCTTCACATTCATTTCTATCTGAGGACTTTGTGTCACGGATCGGAGTGCCTACTCGTATAATGACAGATATTGTGAAGGTATTATTTCCTAACGGATGTGTGTTGGTTCCCTAGTTTTGATTTGGGCAATGTCATCTCAATTAGGCATAATTGACCCAAGAATTATCTATGGTCAATGGTTAGACTAAAGGTTAGTCTACCTTAGGTTAGGTTAGAATAGACCCAGAAAGGTTAGTTGAGAAAGGATAGAAATGAAAATTGGTTAAGTATAAATGTGTTCGATGATAGTCGAATCTCGCTCTACGATCTTCGATTGATGATCGACGATCTCAGAGTTATATGAACTCTGAAGTGGGCTCAACGATCTGCTTATTCAGATCGACGATCGTGTAGCCTTGGTCGACGATCTCTGTTAAGACAGT
Organism: Platanthera zijinensis; assembly: GCA_039513925.1. NCBI lineage: Eukaryota > Viridiplantae > Streptophyta > Magnoliopsida > Asparagales > Orchidaceae > Platanthera > Platanthera zijinensis. The sequence goes on along the minus strand of CM077078.1, from coordinate 104,495,212 downwards.
TTTTCTTCAGGTCGACGATCTGCTTGTTCAGATCGACGATCTTCGATCTATGGTCGATGATTTATGTATGCTATTATCAATATTAATTTCATTTGATCCCTTGTTTTATTTCCTCTTATTTAAGACATAATTTATTCGGGATATTCTGCTTAATTTAACGCTTATACTCTTTTGCTTATTTGCAATACTCCTTATGCATTAATTAAGAGTTTGGCAGAATAAAGTCGTTTGTTTTATTAGAGGAAATCGTGGATTCTTTACAGCTGTAATATAGTCATTAGGCTTTGTTTCCTGTGCCAATTTGTAAAGTCAAATTGATATGATATTTTTAATATCCTTAATTCCTTTTTGGGAATGACAGAAAAGATTATAGCTGCAGTTTCCTTATTTGATTTATTGTATTATTTGGAAAGATTTTTTAAGTGCAGGGCTCGAGGTATTATTAAAAGAAGAGAGGTCTCTATATTAGCAGTGCAGTCGGCTAAATTCAAAAGATATACAACCCAGAATATTCTAACAACAGATACAGAACTAGAACTCTCAAGAGAAAGAAAAGTTCTTCTTATTCTTCTTCCGAAGTTCATCCTGTCTTCAGGAAAACCAATACTCAGAGTTCAAGCCTTCAAGAAGAAGAACCTTCCCAGATTGTTGAACATCATTGCTGCAAACCTCCCAGATTTCAAAAGCTGCTGAATAAGAACATTCATCAAAATCTTGAGTCTTCTTCGAGGCTACATCAGAAAGACATTCAAAGCAATCTGGAGATCCTGCACCCTAAAGCAAAGCTTCTTCCTGGACATTCTCTAAGCCAGGGGGAGCTTTGATATTCTCAGAGCAATCCACTAGCTTCTCTGAACACAGAGAAGACATTTTTAATCCTTCTTTTAACCTCCTCGTAAAAGGGTTATTACTCCCTTCAAAAGTGAACTACTGGTGGCAGGGCACCTGATCAAAAACTTATGTTTGGTTTTTGGGCACCTGATCAAAAGCCTGAAGGGTCTTTAGATCTACCTGAAGCAGATCTACTGGTGGCAGGGCACCTGATCAAAAACCTATAGTAGATTCCTACCAGGGTGGTAGAAGAGTGGATGTACCCAATTGGGGAACCACTATAAAGCTCTTGTATTGTCTGGTTGCTTATTTTAATTAATGTACTATGGCTGTGATAGTTTTAACTAGGTTGCTAATTGCTGTGTTAGGATAAAAGCTCAACTGAAACTTCAGTTAGCTTCTCCTTTTATTCACTACACTCTATTAGGCTATAGGTTTAAAGATTTTATCTTTCTATTCCGCAAATAGCTCTAAGAGAAGTGTTTAGAGTCTCTTTCTTTTTGAATACTCTATTCACCCCCCCTCTAGAGTAATAAGTAGCTTATCCCCTCACTTTCAATGTGTGATGCATGCAGATAGGCCTTGCGATGTTGAGGGGCGGATAGGAAGTCGGGATTTCGGATTGGAAGCATCTGTACTGCCGATATCTGAGTTCGATGTGATATTTGGTATGGACTCTCTCTCAGAGCAGCGTGCCTGTATTGATTGCAACTCAAAGGAAGTTACACTGGGTCAGAATACCGAGCTAGAGACTAAATTCACTAGTATGCGAGGATCGAGCAAGATACTGATGTCTGATCTCCAAGTAGTCAAGGCTGTTCAGAAGGGCGCAGAATTATTCTTCACGCTTATTAAGGTTGTTGAGCCAAATACCAGGTTGAGTGACGTTTCGATTGTATCGAAGTACGCAGATGTGTTTCTAAAGGATCTTCCTGGGTTACCACCCCAGTGGGAGATTTACTTCGCTATTGAGTTGGTGTCAGGTGCAAAACCTATGGACTGCTTGCAGTACCGTGCTGCGCCAAAGGAGATGGCAGAACTGAAGGTTCAATTACAAGAGTTACTAGAGCAAGGATATATACACCCAAGTATGTCACCTTGGAGCACGCCGGTCCACTTTGTGAAAAAGAAGGACGGTAGCCTGCGTCTATGCATCGATTATAGAGAGCTGAATAAGATGATGGAGAAGAACAAGTATCCAATACCACAGATTGATGAATTGTTCGATCAGCTAGTTGGATCAACGGTATGCTCTAAGCTAGATCTGAAATCTTGTTATTACCAGTTGAGGATTCGGGAATATGACATTCCCAAGACAACATTTGGAACATGCTACATTCATTACGAGTTCACACTAGTGCCGTTTAGGATATCTAATGTTCCATCAATGTTCATGTACCTAATGCACCGAACATTTCAAGAGTACTTAGACTTATTTGTAATCGTCTTTATTGATGACATTTTAGTGTACTCTCAGTCTGAAGAAGATCATGTGAACCATTTGTGGATGGTGTTGCACACCCTGAGAAGACACAAGCGATACATGCGCTTGGACTTACTATGTGGTAAGTGGAGAAGGCATTGCGGTGGATCCAGCAAAGATAGTTGTGATACGGGAGTAGCTAGTTTTGTCTTCTGTGGCTGAATTCTGAAGTTTCCTTGGAATTGCGGGCTACTACATGTGCTTCGTAGAGAACTTCTCGCAGATAGCCTTGCCTATCACCATACTGACAAGGAAAGATCAGAAGTTCATTTGGATGCCGGAGTGCGCGTGAGCTTTTGAGGAGCATAAAAGTCGTCTAACTACGACACTAATCTTGACATCTCCATGTGGTTCAAACGGCTATGAAATTTATAGTGCTGCATTAGGGAGCGGCCTAGGCTGCATTCTTCATCAGTTCGAAAAATTGATCGCCTATGGCTCACTCTAGTTGAAAGTGCATGAACGGAACTATCCCGTCCACGACTTGGAGTTGGCGGCGGTGATATTTACACTTAAACTGTGGCGTCATTACTTATATGGCGTGAAAGTTGACATCTTCACGGGCCATAAGAGCCTGAAATATCTATTAGATCAGAAGGATCTTAATATGCGACAATGGAGGTGGATGGATTTCCTCGGGTACTACACCTTTGAAATTCATTATACTCCCGGGAAGGGAAACGTGGTCGCAGATGCCTTGAGTTATAGGACTCCGACAAGAAAAAATTGGTTACAGATGCATGATGAGCGCCTAATCCAAGAGCTATAGGCTTTAGAGATTTCTTGTGTTGGCAAGAATTCCACTACAGATGCATGCCTAAACTGTACGGAGGTACAGTATGACCTTGCAGACAGGGTTCGGCGAGCAATGGAACTCAATGAGAGTCTAAAACGCTATGCAATGGAGGGGTCAAATTTCCAGTTCTTATTAGACGATGGTCTTTGGCAAAAAGATGGTTGATTGTGCATCCCCAACGTTAGTAAGTTACGGGAGGAGTTGATATATGAAGCACATTTTACAAAGTACTCAATCCGCCCAGGGAGCACTAAGATGTTCAAGGACATAAAGAAACTGTTCTAGTGTCCAGGTATGAAGAAAGACATAACACATATGTGGCAAAATGTCAGACCTTTGCCTTAGTGAAAGCTGAATGCCAACAACCTGGAGGTTTCCTGAAGTCGTTGCCGATTCCGGTATGGAAGTTCGATGACATTTCTATGGATTTTATGCATGGGTTGCCGAGATCACAGAGCGGAAACGATGCCGTGTGGGTGATTTTTGACCGGCTAACAAAAGTGTCGCACGTCATACCGAACAGGAAGGATGATTCGGTTGAGAAATTAGCTAAGTTGTACGTGGACAATATCGTATGATTGTATGGCGTGCCCTGTAGCATCGTAAGTCATCGAGATAGGCGCTTTACTTCAAATGATTGGAGGCTAATCCATCAGTTGTTGGGGACTAGACTAAAGTTCAGTATATCCTTTCATCCGCAAACGGATGACAAGATAGAGAGGACCAATAGAATGATGGAGGAAATGCTTTGAATGTGCGCCTTAGATTTTAGGAAGAGGTGGGAAGACCATCTCTATATGATCGAGTTCGCCTACAATAATAGCTATCAAGCTAGTATACAGATGGTGCCTTTTGAAGCTTTGTATGGTAGGAAGTGTCGTACACCGTTAGCTTGGGCGGAATCAAACGATTCAAAGCTATATAAGCATAAAGAGGTCAAAGATGCAAATTCGACCATACGTACTATACGAGAGCGGCTACTGATAGCCCAAGATAAGCAAGCGAAGTACTACAACGCCAAACACTGAAACATGGATTTTGCGGTTGGCGAGTGGGTGTACTTAAAGATCAAGCCCTTTAAAGGTGTATCCAGGATCCAGAGCTTAAAAAAGTTGAGTCGGCAATATCTTAGTCTGTTTGAAGTGGTGGAGCGAGTTGGAGTAGCCACCTATTGATTATCTCTATCAACAAAGCTAAGTGGCTTGCACGATGTGTTTCGCATATCAATGCTGAGCAAAGCTGTGAAAGAGCCAGCTCAAGTGATTGTTGATGATCGAGTATCGGTTGATAGTGGGCTAACGACGAAAGTTAAGCCCATTCGGATCGAGGATACGGCGATCAAGCAGCTGCGGAACAAGATAATCGAGATGGTCAAGGTCCTATGGGATAACTGTGGTCGTGAAGAGTTATCATGGGAGCGAGAGCAAACCATGTGTGAGGAATATCCCGAGTTGTTTGTGTAATGTTGTTGTAACATTGTTTTTATGAATAAAAAGTTATTGTAACTTTTAAGTTGTCTTCCTTATGGTTGTATGCAAATTTCATGACGAAATTTCTGTAAGGAGGGGAAGGTTGTAACACCCCAAATTTGATAGCATAAATTTTGTCACTGTCACTGGGAGACAGTGGTTATTGCATGGTGGCGATAGCGATAAAGCGTTGAGTCGACACTGAACACACTCGACGAATCGTCGAATAATATCACCGAGTGGAGACAGTGGCTATCACTGGGCGATAGTGCCACGTAGCGTGAGTCATGTGTCGTATTGGCTGTTAAGCGGTCGATAAGCGGTGGTTGACTCGAGTCAAAGCGGTGGAAATCGATATCGCCAAGCGACAACGATATCGTCGGGCGATAGCGCTTTGTTTGACTTTTCAACTCAAATCCTGGCCTTTGCTTCGTTTTGATGGAGAGATCATGTGACTGGGGTTAATCCCGAGTCCACTTAACCAGAGAAGAATAGGAATGAGAATTAAATCTCTTTCTATCTCTCTCTCTCTCTTCATTTAATTATTTCCTTGAGTGAAAAGGAAGAAGGAGCTAAGGAAGAGCTGAGCTGAAGCTTGCATAGCTTGCTGAAGGAGATCTTGTGGTCGAAAGCAAGATCCAAGGCAGAATCTGCGAAGAGGAAAGGGAGGCGCTCATTTTTATCTGTATAGAAAAGCTTTGTCATGGCTCCGAAGAAAACTATAAGGGTAACAACCTCCTGCTTAGACAAGTGAAGTCCTACTTTTGCATGTGCATGGAATCCTCCACCAAAAGGTGGAAGTGTTAAGAGAATTTTGTTGGGTCGATACTCGTTATCCCCGGTTAAGTTTGCATATAGATCCGGAATTGTGTAGTATGAAATAGATATGCTGTGTGAAACCCATCCAGACAGGTTGGTCTGGATTGGTGATGCTTAATTTTGCGAACTAGAGAAGACTCTGTGTATAAATGAGTATTGTATGGGGTTTGTGGGTTGCTTGTGAAAGGGAGTAATAGGAAGTACTGGAGTTGAATTCCAGGAAAATACCCAGGGAAAATCACGGTTTTGGAGAACTGTTGATATCGTCGGGCGATAGTGAGTGTCGTCGATGGCGATAGCTCCTAGTGAGCTATTTGTGGTGTGAAAGACCAGTATTCTGGCATTGCAGGTGGCTGCAGGGTTTTTTGGATAGTTGGTCCAGTTATGATTGAGGCTGGGTATAGAAAGTGTGTTCTATCGCTAACTCCAGGAGACAATGGTTGTCGCTTGCGATAGCTCCCAGATAACTTGTTATTGTGAAGCTAGTCTCTCGAAGACAATGTTGCTAGTGTGAGCGATGAGCTCTTAATGACCAGTGAGCCGAACGGACAAGGGGAAGCCGACCCGCGTCAGTCTAGACATTGAATTGACGATTTGTGCAACGGGCAAGGGCTGAACTGTATCTGCATTATGGTTGTCTAACTTGAGTGCCTAGGTTATTGGCGTTCGTTAGGATCACAAAATGAGAGTCTGCGACTGTATGCCATCAAGACTAAATTCTCTGGCCATGGGCCGTGGAGCATGAATGCTCAAAGTTGTCGTTAGGTCTAGGACCTCTGAACAGTGATGGGACCCTGGGTAATCCGGTATACTGATAATGTACCCTGAGTACACGGAGCGTCTGGTAGTGAAGCCGATGTTTGTGATATATTGAAATGTATGAAAGTGCACTTTCTTGAGATATATCTGTTGAGATTGCATTGCTTGAAGGGATTAACTGTTGCCCCGGGTATGGGGTAGGGTCGTTATAATTAGTCAACTGAATGCTGACCGTTGCCTTGTTTCCCGCCCTTGTGGTGGGCTGTCCCTGTGCAGGTGCTGGATCGAGCGGGAAATAGCAGGTTGAAGCCCTTGCTGCTATGATGGCCCTCGAAGGCCGAGTGGAAAAGTTTTCCTATTTTCATGTGTGGCCGGCCTGTGTGCTGAAGTATGAAACCACTTGATGTAAAGAGAATAGTTGTATGGCCTTAAGGCCAAGATAAATGTTGTATTTATATATATGTCATTCCTGTACCAGTTTTGTAGTATACATTCCTACTATTATGGGTTCTTAACCTAAATTCTTCCTCTAGAATTCTCTGAGTTAGGACGCATTCATAATTGAATTTGGATTTGGAAAAAATAAGTAATCTCCTTACCTGTCCGTAGTATATGGTGTCAGACCCCGACTGGACCTTCTGTCATATGTTATACAACGGATGGGGGTGTTATATCATGAATCCTTCCTTTTGTCATAGATTTCTCATATAGCTCCCACTCCTTATGACTGTAATGATCATCCTTATTATCATGAAGTTCCACAACTAACTTCAGAGTGTCTAAAATTAAAGACTTTGAGGTTGGACTCAAAATTTCTCCTTTTCTATCCTTTTAGCAACTTATTGACTTGGGAAAGATCGGCTGGCTAAAGCACCATCACCATATATTCTTTTCTTAGGCACTAACGCCTCAGGAGGTAGGTCCTGAGGTATCTATGGCTGATCAGAAGTCCAAACTTGAGAATAATACACATGAGGAACTCCGTGTTGTTCAAGTATGGGAGAAAATGTAGGCTTATAGACATTTGGATCAAGATAAGGAGGTGGAGCCTCATTTGGATCAACTTGAAATTCTGGAAAAAATTGATTGTGCATCCACACAGCAGTATCATAAGTATAAATGTTTACACCCTTAATCTGTGTTTCTACATTTGTACAAATCTCTTTCAGTTGATTAGCCCACTGAGTCTTCATCTCTTGAACATTACGTTCTAGATTTTCTTTCACCTTATCCTCCCACTTTCTGACTTCTATGATTAGATCATGTATGACATCTTCATTGAATTTCCTGACCTCTTCATAGGTTTTGAAATTTTGTTCTTCAGTTTTCTTCAGCAAGAGTACCTGACTGTTAGCCACAATAACTGCCTGATCCATGACTTCACCAATACTAGTGATAGTGTGGTCCAAAGGCTTGCCACCAATATTGAGCAGTTTTTTGAATTCATTTGTATTATTCTGAATCTCAGTAAATCCTCTTCTCATATCTTTCTCAAGAGCAATTACTCTCTCTATTACATATTTGAGAGACTTGTCAAAGTACTCTCTCTACTTTGTCAACATAGAATCAATCTTACCTAAAAAAGTATCATCAGGAATGGCTGAAGTTGGAGGAAGTGGAGGAGGTAGTGCTGGAGCTGTCTAGACTGGTAGTTCTTCAATAAGAACTGAGCTTTTGCCTCTTTGGACAGATGTCATCACATCCCCTTCCTCACCAAGAATGATAGGTAGAGAGAAATTTAAATTCTTATGAGGAGATTCTACAGGTTCTGGGATAAATTCATCCTCAACAGAGAGCATAACCTCATTCTCCCCCTTCATTTGTGCCTTTGGCTGAGAATCTTCTGGAATCTCTACAGGAGGATTTTCCTGATTAGAGGAATAGTCAATATCCATACCTAAGCCACCATCATGCACAGAGGTGCTCTTCTTATCATCAAACTGAGCTTTGTTTTCCTTTTCCACCACCACATCATCCGTAAGAACTAAATCTATGATCTGATCTGTAAGAACATCTGAATGAAACTCTGTGTCTGGTACATTTGCTTGTTGATCTTCCTCATGAACTAAAGGAGCAGGCTTCCCCTCAACAGCTGCAACAGATGTGCCAACTGTATCAATATGAAGGGGAGATGGGGTCCTGTCCTCATCAAATACAGTCCTTGGAACTGCTGGAGCTTGGCCTGGCTTTTGAATTCTGATTTCCCATCTGTTGATGGATGAGAGTGATAGTTTCTTCAGGTGGTGAATGGACACACCTTTGGACAAGTCAAAACTTTAGGGTGCACTTGATTCAGATATAGTGAGATGATCCTTGCAAAATTGGGTGTTTTCATGCTTTCCTTAATCTTTTCAAATAACATGTGTCCCCATTGGAACTTCTTTCGACACACCACAACAGTCATCATGCAAAATAAGTCTGGGGAGATAAATCCAATTGAACCTCTCTTGTAGACGCGAACTTTTCCAAGAATGTCGACCAACAGCTTGCTTTCATCATTCATGTGTTGTCGGAGAATAGAGGTAGTGGATTAGGAGAGACCACAAAATGAAAGAGCCCTAGAGTAATCAGGTTCTTCCAAATAATCTTCCTCATCAATGGAGGGTAACCTCAGAAATTTTATTAAGGAGGATGGCTTCATTTTGATCTTCACATCTTTGATAGAACTTTTCAACAATTTCCCACTCTTTTTAAGCTTTGCATTTCTAAAGAACTCTTCAACTTCTGGAACCAAAACTTTGCAAGGATGCTCGAGAATGAAAGAGAGGCTGGTCGTTTCAAGAAGTAGAATGACATTACTGAAATCGTCGAAGATTTCTTCAATAACTGTGTGAACGAACTAACTGCTGATGCCAATCTTTGCTATGGAAGCCATCGATTAAAGAAGATGAGAGATTACAGACTTTTCCGAGAAGAAACGACAGAGTTTGCGAGAAGAGTGGCGGAGGCCTTCGGCGGAACTCAAGGGTTTTTCTCGAGAAGAGCTTTTTCGAAATTGTTGATTTGGATATTCTATGTACTTTTCTGTTTATATAAAATTGAAAATCTTGAAGAGTGAAGAAAAGCGTACCTGGGGAATGACGGTTGGAATTATGCTCAAAAAGTTATGTTGGCTGATTTTCCGAGAAGAATTATTTTCTCGAGAAATATGTTAATTTTATCGATAAGTATGTTAATTTTCTCGAGAAGTATACGTTGTTTTTCGAGAAATCTAGTTGTTTTCCGAGAAATATAAATTGTTTACGAGGAATCCATTAAGTTTTCGGAGAAATTCAATTCTGAGCTTGAATTTTACTGAAGGTTTGCTGAGTGAGAATTCTCTTGGAATTTTCTGAGTGGCTGATTGCATAATCTTCTCTTGACTTCAAATGTGAAATTTTCAGGACTCCTTGTTAAGCATACCAAGTTCTGTCTTGAAGAAGGAGAACTTGGCCTCGTCCAACAGCTTCGTGAAGATATATGCAACTTGCCTGTCTGTTGGAACGTACTGGAGGTTGATGTCCCCATTCTCTACATGCTCTCAGATGAAACGATATCTCAATTCGATGTGCTTTATTCGGCTATGAGAAACTGGATTGTTGGCTATTGTTATAGCACTGGAGGAGTCACAAAACATGGGGATGTCCCTGAACTTCAAGTTGTAGTCTTCAAATTGATTCTTTATCCAGAGAAGTTGTGCACAACAACTGCCTGCAGAAATATATTCTAACTTGGCGGTTGAGATTGAAACACAATTTTGTTTCTTGCTGCTCCAAGATATGAGCCTTCTTCCTAGGAATTGGCAAGTCCCGGAAGTGCTCTTTTTGTCATTTTTGCTACCTACAAAGTCTGCATATGAAAATCCAATTAGTTTCCTATTATTACTTCTTGGGTACCATAAGCCAAGATTTGGTGTTCCCTTAAGGTATCTCAAAATCTGCTTTGCAGCTATGTAGTGAGATTTCTTAGAGTTCACCTGATATCTAGCACACATACATGTTGAAAACATTATGTCAGGCCTGCTAGCAGTAAGATAGAGCGAGGATCCAATTATGCTTTTGTACTTGATTTCATCAAAAGGTTTCCATTTCTCATCCTTGTCCAGAGACATAGCTGAACCCATTAGAGTCCTCATAGATGTTGTATTCTCCATTTCAAATTTCTTTAGCAACTCCTTGGTGAACTTTGTCTGAGAGATGAAAATTCCATCTTCAGATTGCTTCACCTGAAGTCCTAAGAAATACTTTAGCTCACCTATACTGCTCATTTCAAACTTTCCTTGCATAAGTTTGGAAATCTTCTTGCTAAGGTTGTCATCAGTAGAGCCAAAAATAATATCGTCGACATAGATTCGCACTAGCAAAATCTTGTATTTTACTTCCCTAAGAAATTATGTCTTATCTATCTTTCCCCTTGTGAACTTATTCTCGAGAAGAAAGTTAGAAAGCATTTCATACCAAGCTCGTGGAGCTTGTTTTAGACCGTATAATGCTTAAAATAATAAATAAAGATAATCAGGATAGTTAGGATCAATAAAATCTTGGGGTTGTTCCACATACACTTCTTCCTTTATTCTACCATTGAGGAAGGCCGACTTCACGTCCATTTGATAGACAATGAAGCCCGTGAGAGAAGCAAATGCGAGGAACAACCTGATGGCTTCGAGTCTTGTCACTAGAGCATAGGTCTGATCAAAATCGATTCCTTATTCTTGTCTATATAACTTAGCTACAAGTCTGGCTTTGTTTTTTATGATGGTTCCATCTTCATCCAACTTATTTTTGTAGACCCACTTTGTTCCAATTACATTTTTGTCTTAGGGTCTTGGTACAAGCTTCCAGACTTAGCAGCGCTTGAACTGATTGAGTTCTTCTTTCATTGCAACTATCCAAGATGTGTCTTCATTTGCTTCTTCAAATATCTTTGGTTAAACCTGCGAGAGAAAACTCAAATGCATATTTTCATTATTAGTGCCTCTTTGAGTTCTTACACCATCACGAGGATCTCCTATGATTTGATCAACCGGGTGATCCCTGAAGTGTCTGAGCTTTAGGTGCCTTGCATCGGGAGCTTCTTCTATTTCTGGAGTGTCTTCCTCAACTTGGATAACTTCTTCATCTTGGTCATCTACCTCTCCAATTGAGGTTGGGGGAGTGATCTTGATAAACTTTTGAGCATTTTCTTCAACTATCTCATCCAAGCTTGACTCTTTTAGCCTTGAACCTACATCTTTAATGAAAACATTGGAAGAGTTGCTTTGTAGCATGCTCGTCTCATCAAATACAGCATTAATAGATTCTTCTACAACCAGGGTTTTCTTATTAAAAATTCTATAAGCCATACTATGGCTACTATAGCCTACGAAAATACCTTCAAAAGATTTTTCTCCAAACTTTGTACGATGATATTTCCAATTATTAAGTGCATTGCTGCCAAAGATCCTGAAGTAGGACACAGTCGGTCTCCTGCCTTTCAGTACCTCATAGGGAGTATTACGATGACTCTTGTTAATCAACGCTCTGTTTTGCACGTGACAAGCTGTATTGATGGGCTCAGCCCAGAAGTACTCTAGTAGAGAGGAGTTAGTCAGCATTATAGTACATGATTCAATGAGTGTTCTATTCCTTCTCTCTGCAACTCCATTTTATTGTGGAGTATATGGGGAGGAAAACTCATGAAAGTTACCTAGGATTTCACAGAATTCTGTCATGTCACCAGCTTCAAATTATATTCCATGATCACTTCTGATTCTGACCACTGAGCAGTTTAATTCATTCTGAATTTGCCTGACAAAATTCGTGAACACATCAAAGGTATCTGACTTTCATTTCATAAAAAACACCCAAGTAAAACGAGAGTGATCATCAACAATTGCCAGCGTATATGACTTACCTCCTAAGCTACGAACTTGCAATGGACCAAATAAGTCAATGTGCAGTAAATACAAGCACCTTGAGGAATCTTTATCAATGATACACTTAAAGGTAGCCCTTGTCTGCTTGCCTATTTGGCATGCGTGACATGGACTCTCTTTAATGCATTTAATAGTTGGTGTGTCACGTACTAGGTCTTGAGAAAATAACATATTAATAGTTTTGAAATTAATGTGTGCAAGTCTCTTGTGCCATTGGTTACAAAGATATGCACTATCTTTTACAACAAAACACATTGGAGTAGAAGTGTCTAAACATAGAAAATTAAGACAAAAAATATTTCGACTACTAGTGCCTGTTAATACCGTCTCCATAGTAGAGGCCGATTTTATGAGGCACTGATCCTTAAAGAAAGTAATAATGATGTATTTATCACATAATTGACTTATGCTAATCAGATTATGTTTTAATCCTATCACATAAGCAACATTAGTGTATGAGACTACACCATTAGAAATCATACCATAGCCTTTTGTAATTCCCCGGTCAGAGTCACCAAAGATAACCTTTGGAACGTATTTGACTGGAGTATAATTTTGAAGTAGACTTCTTGTCCCGGTATATGCCGAGAGCATCCACTGTCCAAATACCAGATAGACGTTTTGTTGTCCTTTGGACATACCTGCAATCATAGATCATTTTACCTTAGAAACCCAATAAGATTTGGGCCCTTGGTTCCTTATTAGTATACTCCCCCTACGAGTGTTAACACTACGAGTGGTCAGTCTCGTATGATTAACTTGAGGAGTTACAATATTTCTGGGATTAAACCAGCAATCCACAGCAAAGTGACCAACTTTGCCGCAACACCAACAATCAAACTTGTTGTATCTTTTCCAAGTCTCCTGTATGACCTTTTGAATGTGTGGTCTAGCCGGAGCAGCTGACTTGGAGGTAGAAGCATCATGATGATAGCACTCACATGGCTTCTTCTTCTCAAGTGGCTTTTGAACAACAGTTTTCACTTTTGGAGTTTTCTTATCATTAGGACCATGAACATAGGGACCATAGCTCTGTAGAGTGATCTCTTCATAAGGTGCCTTGAAGACACTTGCACCGAAGTTTCCGGGATGAGTCCACCCATTATAGTCCTTGACAGGTTCAAACTGAATTGTTCTTGTCAAGTGACCATAGGAGCTATCAAAATCAAATTCGTTAGAAGGAAAAATAACCTTCTTAAATGTAGTCTGAGTGAGAGGCCCCTTCCCTTTCTCTTCAGCGGTTACTTTTGTAGCAGCCTTATTTTTCCTTTTAGCCTTGCCCCTCCTAGACGATTTACTAGGAGCAGCCATATGACCTAATCCAACTCCTTTAGCCTGAGCCGATAATTCATCAACAAGTGGAAGGATTGTCTCGGGCTTGGAGAAACTTTCAACAAGTCTCTTTTCAATGGCAAGTTGTCCTTCCAACTTCTCGATGATTTTGTCTTTTAGGTTAAAGAGCTCGTGTGAACTATTGTTTTCATCGGCCAGGGCATGGAGTTCCTCTCTGAGTGAGATCATTCTTGTGACTTCCTCCCTCAGAGTGATCTCCTCAGCCTTAAGGGATTTGATCTCCTTGGCCTGAGTTCTAACAACTTTTCTACACCAGTCATAGGCCTTGATCGGCTCTTTATACTGAGCCATGAGTTCTGATTCATCATCAGAGGAACAGTCCTCATGAACATCATCTGGAGCATCATGCTCTGAAAGAATGGTGTAAGAATTTACCTCCCCATGAAATTGGGGGTCAGCTTCTTCTTCGTCGGAGTGAGCCATGAGCCCGAAGTAGGCTTCTTCATCCTCACTTGACTCGGATGAGTTAGTGTCACTGAAGCTCTTTTGCTTCTTTTCCATGAAGCACTTCTCCTTCTTTTTATCGTGGGAGTACTTATGCTCTTCTCTTCTTCCATCCTCCTTCTTATGAGGGCAGTCAGCGATCACGTAAATTGCCTTATTACAACAATAACACACAATGTCAGTAGAATTATGTTTGTTCTGTTTAGATTTATACATGTCATTTGTGTGACGTTTCTTTTGATGATCACCATCGTGACGTGATCTTTTGTATGAGGAGTCTTTGCTTCTCATTTGTTTCTTCTTATTGATAAAATTATTGAACTGTCTGGAGAGAAGAGAGAACTCTCCATCAAATAACTCTGAGCCCGAGGTGTTTGGCTCTGAGTCTTCTTGTTCACTTTCTTCCTGAGTGGGAGCAGGAGATGTTGCTTTAGCCTTTCTTGAGCTATATACCTTCATTGTAACAGACTTCTCCTTTGATGAAGATCTGCTTTCCTCTTCTTCAACTTTTCTGGAGTTGATTTAAAGCTCATAGGATATAAGCTTCCCGAAGAGGTTCTGGGGTCAGTGTCAACCTGTCTCCCAAACTCCCTGATAGCACAAATCTTATTATCCTATTCCTTAGTTAAGGATCTTAGGAACTTGTCATTTTGTTCTCCATTTGTGAAAACCCGGCCGTAGTTCTTCAGGCCATTGACGATCTTGAAGAAGTTCTTATATATATCAGCTATTGTGTCCTTGGGGCCTTGCTTGAAGGCCTCCTCTTCCCAGCAGTAGGCGACTTGCCTCCAGGTTTCCCAGCAGAAGGAGGGACTTCAGCAGGCATCCTGCCTCCAGGTCACCCAGGAGAGGGAGACCTGCCTCCTCAGCCCGCCTAGAAGGTGCAACCTACTCCTTCTATTCGAAAGAAGGTGGTGGACTCGATCCCAGTTCACCTAAGGGAGGTGGACTTGCTCCGCCCTGCAACACTCTTCATCAAGCCGCATAACACAACGCGGACTCAACGTCAGTCCGCCAGAAGGTGGCGGACTCGCCTCATCCGACAGTAGAGGCTGACACTGCGAAGTCTGCCAGAATCATTTCATCCTCCCACCATCGGCTTCTCCCAGTAGTAAGTGAACTACTCTTCAGTCCGCAACATATCGCGGACTCGATCGCAACTCGTCTGTATCATCGGGGTGACGTTATCAAGCCCAGTTCTGTAAGATTCCTCCTTGAGCCTATAAATAGCCCCCATACCTCTCATTTGGGGAGGACAAGCATCGGGGAGCAACATTGGCAGCAAACCCAGCTGATACGAATTTCTGTCCGCCAACCCTTCTCGCTCTCCGCGCAGCCTCAACAGATAAGCCTTGCGGTTTATTCCCTGAACTTGGCTCCTCAAGCAGCCTATCCCAGTGACCTTAGTGGTCTTCCATGCCTGATCGCGCAGACCGCTCGGCCTAATGCAGCGAGCTGCGGGATCAGCAGCCTGCGCGGTCTGCCGACCTATCTGATCAGTCTGCGCGGCCTCTAGCAATCTTCTCTCTTCTAGCCGCCAGCTTCCTCTTGTACCCTTTATATTTTTCCATGTAAAGGAGCAAACTCAAGTTGTAATATTGATTCTTAATCAAAGGAAAGCTCGTTGCAGGAGTGGCATTTAAGCTGCGGCGAGCAAACTCTATTGTTACTGTTACAAGCGGCCTCTCTTCTTCCCTTCTCCCTTCTCTCGGCCTTTACTGCTAACCCTAACCGTTAAAGTAACCGGTTTCTAAACAATTCCTCATCAACCTCCCTTTATCCCTGCAACCCGGATCGAACGTGTTACACTCTTCAGCGTGCAGAGGCATTTTTTGCATCAACAGTTAACATGTGACCTTCAGATCTAGAACAGACGGTGAAATCCAACGGTTATCCATGTTAGACCATCAACCTACCGAGAACCTCACTCCTTCAAGTCCTAGTGAAGATCCTCTCTGGGAAGACTTGGAGTAATCGCGTCAGGAAACTACCCAGCAGTTCCAGGGAATCAACCGTACTCTAGCTGCTATCGCGCAGCGATTAGAGGTGCATACCGCAGCAGCACCAGTTCCTCCAGTCAATCCAACACCAACATTGGAGAATCCACAAACTTATCCTATGGTCTATCCTTCTGTTTATCCATCAACCTATCCTCCAGGGCAGGTCGCCGCTCCTTTGCAATCTCAAAATGATGAGTTCATAGCTCGTCAAAACTTCTTCCGGGAAGCTGCCCGAGGAAGTCCAGCAAGATTCTTGAATTTTCAGGGAATTCGTCCCTACCCTTCAGCTTACCAACAACAGGGTGGAAACTTGCTAAAACCTGAACTAGACCAAGTTATGCAGGTAGTAATCCAAGTGATGAAAGGTAAGACTGGTTATAAGAGACCTTACCAACCCGCTGATCAAATATTTAAGGACTCAGATCCCTATTGTGAATTCCATAAAGAGAAAGGGCATCCAACCAAAAACTGTCGAGCGCTTCGTCAACTGGTGGAGAAGATGCTGAGGCAGGGCAAATTGCGTGACTTATTCTAGAAGGATGACCACTCTGATCCGTCTACTTCAAAAGGCAAAGAAGTAGCAAACATTCCTTTTGGCTCAAAGGGAGTGAGCCAAATCAGCAAGGATCTCATTGACGGTGAGACCATTGATGTGAATGACATAGGCACCCTTGGAAATCTATTCTGAGGTGAAGATGGACATGCCAAAGTTCCAAAAGCTCGAAAGTCTTGACAGTGAACTCATAATGCCCATAACGTGTGTTGAATGCCATCTTGGGAATATCACTTTCCCAGATTCTCAACTTATAATATCCAGATTTCAATTCTAGCTTCGAATACACAGTCGACCCAACCAACAACAGGGTGGAAACTTGCTAGAACCTGAACTGGACCAAGTTATGCAGGTAGTAATCCAAGTGATGAAAGGTAAGACTGGTTATAAGAGACCTTACCAACCCGCTGATCAAATATTTAAGGACTCAGATCCCTATTGTGAATTCCATAAAGAGAAAGGGAATCCAACCGAAAACTGTCGAGCGCTTCGTCAACTGGTGGAGAAGATGCTGAGGAAGGGCAAATTGCGTGACTTATTCTAAAAGGATGACCACTCTGATCCGTCTACTTCAAAAGGCAAAGAAGTAGCAGACATTCCTTTTGGCTCAAAGGGAGTGAGCCAAATCAGCAATGATCTCATTGACGGTGAGACCATTGATGTGAATGACAAAGGCACCCTTGGAAATCTATTCTGAGGTGAAGATGGATATGCCAAAGTTCCAAAAGCTCTTCGTGATCATGCCCGTCGGTTTTGTTCTCCATACTGAACATTTCTCTTACATATGTTCTGAACATTTTCTAAGTTCTCTTTCATTCATTTCAAAAAAAAATTACGTCAGAGATCCCGTACTGACACATTTTCCTTTTTGGAGTGTTTCCTCCTCTATTTTCTCTTTGCCAAAGAGATCGCTGAACCGACAAGATATCGCCGAGTCTTGTTTGACCCCCCATAGATTGGTCTCTGGCATAATACCACCATAACCACATATAGCGGGGGAGTGTTCACATATGTGTAGTGGGAGCCGTCCAATCTGTGCAGGAGGACTTCATGGCTTCAGATCCTAGCCGGTATCTAACACAAAGCGTGCATCAAGGGAGGTCCCATGTGTTATCTCTATTATGCTCCGTTAGGGATATATTACAGCTAAGATGATTGTTGTTTGGCAAGCAATAGTGTTCAAGTGTAACCTTTTCTCTACGATCATCTCATAACTGTAATGGTCGAACACTCCTAGGTACTCTCAAGCCATGCCTTCCGGGGACCCATAACATCGTTGATCTTTTAGGGGGAGTAATGTTATAGAACACTTGGCGCACCTGGCCTAACTGATCGACGTAGCTTGTAGCCCTAAAGCATGAGAGCAGTGTATCCATTGTTCCTTCTTCGGAGTTTTGCATTTTCTCTTTTGTTCCCTTTCGGGGGAGCGCGGTTAATCCGCCCTTGGTAATCTACACTTTTGATGATCCTTTAGGGCGAGCAATGCTTTAGAACTTTTGGCGCACTTGGCCTAATTGATCATCTTCAGGTGTAGATCTCTTTAAAACTGCCTTTCCTTCAGGTTAACAGGTTAAATTCAATCTCTCCGAAGGATTTATGGCATTATATTTCTTGCTTATACTCGCTTTATATACTCGGCCTCCATAAAGCTCTATCTGCTGGCAGTACATCCACTATGCTTATTAATATACTTGGCACCAATTATTCAATCAAAGAATCTGGTTCTCTTTGTCTACAAACTGTGCGGTCTAGTCAAAGTGGTTTTACCTGGCTAATTCGGATTTCATATTATGGATATCATATCTGAATGCGCAAGAAGATTATTGTCATGACTTGATCTCTACTCGATTCTGCCCATTCCTTTACTTAGTTGATAGCTGAGTTTGTTGGATATTCTTCCTGCTATCCGATTACATCTTCCTTTCCACCTCAACATTTAGCAGGTACCCACACTTTGCATTTCTTTCATATTTGCATCTTACTCTTCTTATTGCAGAGATTAACATATATTTGTAAGTTCCCCTCAGGTACTTGCAAATCATTTTTTCTTTCATATCTGCTTATTACTCTTCTTTTTGCAAAGATTAGCAGATGCTTGCAATTTCCCCTCAGGTACTTGCAAATCATTTTTTCTTTCATATCTTTTTCTTACTCTTCTTTTTTTAGAGATTAGCTGATGTTTGTTAGTTCCACTCAGGTACTTGCAAATCATTTTTTCTTTCATATCTGCTTCTTACTCTTCTTTTTGCAGAGATTAACAGATGCTTGCAAGTTACCCTCAGGTACTTGCAAATCATTTTTTTCTTTTATATCTGCTTCTTACTCTTCTTTTTGCAGAGATTAGCAGATGTTTGCAAGTTCCCCTCGGGTACTTGCAAATCAGTTTTTCTTTTATATCTGCTTCTTACTCTTCTTCTTGTAGAGATTAGCAAATGTTTGCAATTTCCCCTCAGGTACTTACAAATCATTTTTTCTCTCATATTTTCTTCAAACCCTGCTTAATTGCAAAGATTAGCAACTGCTTGAAAGCTCCCTTTAGGTACTTGTAAGCTATTGTTCTTCTATACCTCCTCTCACCTTTGTTTTGTGGAGCTCAGTAAAAGGCATTCACAAGTCTTCACTTTGCAAGAATAATTCAGGTACACACAAGATGTGTCTTTTTTCACTGGCAATATCTTCTTTTATAGGAGAAAAATAAGTTTACAGACTGTTCTGAGGAGAAACATCAGATTTTATATCTCTCACTCTATCTTTCGTTTTCCTACTAGGGGCAGATTGCAATTTTCGAGGTTACCTCTACTTTTTCATAGTTTCCGACAAACTTAAAAAAGTGCGGGGATTATATTAACCCAGAAATCAGCAATCCTCTCCAAGGTGGCTAGCTTGCAAGCCATGCACTGCTCCGTCTCATCAGGAGGGTTCGCGACATATTTTCTAGCTAACTGTGCGGATAGACTTCTCTATCCGCGTGGCTAGGCTAGTTTCCCGGTACTCACCAGCTCTGCGATGGCTCAGACTGCTTCCCAGTCCGCACCATCAGGTAGCGAGGTTAGCCGGGCGGGTAGCGGTCTCTTCTACAGCCTGCCACCAGTTCGCAGACTCTCCTTCAGGTCGCCCCAAGCAAGAACTGGCCTAGACCAAGGCTCTTCTTCAGTCTGCCTACGAAAGGAGACCTCGCATCCCAGTCCGCGTCAACCTTGTTGATGCTGCTTTATTGTGGACCTCCTAAGCATGGGGCGGACTCCACCTCAGTCCGCTAGCATTAGGCAAACTCAATCCTAGCTCCCCCCAAAGGTGGTGGACTCGGTATCAGTCCGCCAACAAATAAAGGACAGTCAACCCGCCAGTAAGTAGCGGACTCGCCTCTTCCCTGCAGTAGGCGACCTTCCTCCAGGTCGTCCAATATAAGGAGGTACTTCAGCAGGCGTTCAGCCTCCAGGTCATCCAGTAGAGGGCGACCTGCCTCCTCAGCCCGTCTAGAAAGTGCGACCTGCTCCTTCTATTCGGCAGAAGGTGGTGGACCCGGTCTCAGTTCGCCTAAGGGAGGTGGACTTGCTCCGCCCTATAGCACTCTTCATCAGGCCGCACAGCACAACGCGGACTCAACATCAGTCTGCCAGAAGTTGGCGGACACGCCTCATCCGACAGCAGAGGTAGACACTTTGTGCAGTCCGCCAGAAGAATTTCGGCCTCCCACCATCGGCTTCTCCTAGTAGTAAGCGAACTACTATTCAGTCTACAGCATGTAAGACCCCCCCCCCCCTCCCGGAACACAAAACACGGCTCAAGGGGAGTATTCTGCCCAGAAAAGTCACCTTGCGGTAGCACTAGCACTTAGGCTAGCCTGTACTACAAGACGCCTATTCTGTCGACCTTCACCAATATCAAACATTGTCAACCCAACCAAACATATAAAATGCGAAGTCAAATCCACACAAGCATATAATAGTCCAAAAATACAACATATAAAAAGAAGCTACAACAAGCTTCTACATTATCAGAGTACGAGTTACAACTTGCCCAAAAGAGCTACAACAAGAGTCTCTCAAAGACTCACATCAGTCACTGACGGTAGCGACAATACCGTCCCCTCAGACCTTATCGTTCTGGCCTGGCTGTCCTGCTGCAAAACCTGTTGCTGCTCCGTCTGTGGGGTTTCCTCCTAAAAAGGAAGACGTAGCAACCGTTAGTCATAAATACTAAGTGGCTATCACATCCACTCCCCCTGCAACTCCTCGGCACCAGGAGGAGAATGGAACAGGGTACAATATATGTATATAAAGCATTAGTACAAATAGGTGGTATAGAGTGATCAGTAAATAATGTATGTATATATATCCGCATAGTAAATGAGCAAACACATTGCCCTAACAGTTCTAACATCTACAGTAGAAAATAAAAGTGTAAAGCAACAACAGAAAGTAACTCAACTTATATGAATGCCCATACAGACATATAAGTTGAGGTTCGGCTCAACAGTGAAGTAACTCATTGTATAAGAGTACCTATACAAACTTATACGATGAAGATCTTGTGTATGCGATGTAATGCAATGCCATAAATGCTATGCAATTACTCACCCATGATCACGCGCAAGCAATTGCTGTATCGACACAGATTCTTAGTTCCAACTTTTCGAGCAGGTAGCTGACCTCTCAGGCGCCATCCGTCGTGGCCAGACGGTGACAGTAGAGCGGGCATCTCCACTACTAGGCTGGTCTCCACACTACATGACCTAGTAATCCATACGCCTCAATGCTAAGAACATAACAGTGGTGCTCACACGCGTACTATGGCTCAGCAGGAGTCTCGGGTAGATGTGTACTGAGAACCAAGCCCCGAACTGGCCTATGATGTGACCCGGAAGGAGCCTCGGAAAAAGCACGAGGACCAAGCCCAACCGTTCACTTGCCACGGAAGGAGCCCCGAGAATGAGCACTGAGGACCAAGCCCAACCGCCCAAGGTCTAACTGTCAACTCCCATCGGTGCGATGACTGGCGAGCCCATAGACCTGCCATACTATCCTTAACCCAGGATTACGACACCGCGTGTCGACTCACACCGCATGCAATCTCACATTTCGAGCTCAACAGCTCACAAGGGCTCCTAACCGAGTGCTTTATCAACACAATCGATCAAGTGCGGCAAACACTCACGCACTTTCAACCCTTCCACATATTCATGCACTGCTAATGTCAAACTCATCTTTACTGATTCACATAAGTAGTTTGTTTATACAATCCAACTCGTCTACACACTAGTTCACATAGGGATCTATCAATCAACCATTTCGTTCAAGTAGGTTTTACTTAATCATTTGATTATAAATGATCAACCAATATCTCACAACAATCCTTCAAGCTAACTACCCACAATCTCTCTGCTAATTCTAGTAGGGTTTACATAAACAAAAGAATAAGCATGCATGAATTGTATAAAGTTCAGAACTTAAACCGGGGATTCCTGATGCTACAGAAATCCGATGAAAACGTTTAACCACTCGTTGGAAAGGTATTTTTGTGGGCTACGAATTTCGTGTTTAGTCAAAAGACCATATTTGGCCGTATCACACTTGAAATCGGCTTCTAAGACTGCTACGTTAAGATTACAGTTTCTGCACATTTACATTATCAGCCATCAATTTTGATCAGGTTTTCACGTGGTTATAGACCTCGCCTGAAGATGTATAACCACTCGTTTGAAAGGTATTTCCATGGGCTACGACTTTTGTGTTTAGTCGAAAGCCCAGATCTGGGAGTTTCATATCTGAAAATGACCACGAAGATCGCAGCGCACAGAAAGTAGATTTCTACGCGCATCTTAAGGCAGAACGAACAACATCGGTCTGTCTTTCTCCTCTAACCGATCTTCCCAAGTCACAGCCAGAAATTCCTCCACCCTTATTCACCCTCATAAGTCCATTTCTATTCACGAGACCATCCCCCATCTTCACATTGAAGGAAAGAGAGGTTGAAGATGACTACACCCTAGAACACAAGTCCTAGCATGGCCTCTTCCTAAAAATCTTCATCTCACACATCAAGACTCCTTTGAGTCGATATCTCGCCTAGAAATAACTAGAGATCTAGCACCAAGGGAGAGGGGAGGAAGCTCACCTCGTTTCTGGTGTTTCCTCCATTTCTGGCCATGGATCTTGTCACCCTTCGCGGGAGCATCTTCTTCTCCTCGGCGGCGTCGGTTCTCCACGAGAAGAAAGTTGCTCCAGCACCAGTCTCTCCACAGAAAAGGCTTGGGAAGAGAATAAAAAACGGCCAATTTTCAGAAATCCTATATAAATAGGACCAACACGGGTAGGGACACGCCCGTGTCCCTACCCATGTCCTGCTCGGGTGAAACGTCATCGACGGTTAGAGTGTCGTTTGGACACCAACACGGGTAGGGACACGCCCGTGTCCACTACCCATGTTATGCGATACGGCCGTGTTCATGCCCGTGTTCTACCCGTGTCCTGCTTGGGAGACATGGCCGGGTTCCTGGAGATATGCACACGGGTAGGGACACGCCCGTGTCTCTACCCGTGTCCTTCTCGGGAAATTCGATCGACGATGGCAGTTATACTCATACGGGTAGGGACACGCCTGTGCCTCTACCCGTGTCCACATACACACGGGTAGGGACACGCCCGTGTCACTACCCGTGTCCTTCTCTGGAAACTCCACGAATTTCCACCCTTGTACCAGAGCACCACACGGGTATGGACACGCCCGTGTCACTACCCGTGTTCTTTTTTGGACTGACTTCTCTTCCCTTACACAAGTGTAATCCTAGCTGCAAGCACTCCCTGAGCCCAAATCATTTCTCCGGACTCAAAAGCACGCACGAGGGATCTAGCGTGAATTGGAACGTTACAAATCCTATAAACAAAATAAAAGATTTCGTCTCCGAAATCAGGCTAAGGCTATGGGGAGAGGAAAGCGTGAAAAATAAATTAAAACATGCTTTTAAATTTTACCTGAAGGAAACAACTCCGGGTAGCGCTTTTGCATCAAGTCCACTAGCTCTCAGGTATACTCCTCCTTCCCATGATTAGACCACAACTCTTTAAACAAAGGAACCCTCTTGCGGTGCAATATCCTTGTCTCGTTGTCTACTATCTGCACCGGCTCTAGTCGTACAGATCTATCGGCCGCTACTACTCCATCAATGGTGGGAATATGTTGATCGGGACATAACAGCGCCATCCGGAGAGACGACACATAAAATACATCATGAAGATTCTCCAGCTCTGGTGGTAACTCCAACCGGTAGGCCACAGGGCCAATCTTCTCCAATATAGTGTAAGGCCCAACATACCTTGGGCTGAGCTTCTTTATACCATGTATTCGTGATACTCCATGCATCGGCTGGATCTTCAGGAACACTTTGTTACCCACTTGAAATTCTACCACCCAGTGCTTTGCATTATAGTATTTAGCCTACCGACTTTGAGCCTCAAGCATGCGGTCTCGTATTAGCCTAACCAGCGCATCAGTGTCATCGATGTATTTAATACCCAAAACCTTCGGGTCTTCATCTTGTACCCATAACAAGAGGGTTTTACACCTTTCGTAAAGGGCTTTATGGGGTGTCATTCCAATACTGGCCTGGTGACTGTTGTTATATGAAAATTCCACCATGGGTAAGAGCCTTTCCCACGGCTCTCCTGTAACACCCCATGTTCAGTCCTGGAGTCGGTGGGAGTTAACGCCTCGCGGTAGAGTAACCGTCGGCGGAAGGGCGTTGAACTGTGCAGTTTTCCCTTAGCGCACGATCACTGACCACATGGCGCACGACCACTGACCGTGCGCCACTGGTCGTGCGTAAAGAAAGCCTAATGTCAAATCCCTATTTAACGAAAACGCACGATCGCTGACATAGGGCGCACGACCACTGACCGTGCGCCACTGGTCGTGCGGACGGGTGCAGAATCCGTAAAATGACTCCGTGGCCGTCCGATTTTCCCATCAAATCTCATCTAACGGCCTAGGATGGTCCGCCCAAACATTTAATTTAGGGTTGAAGGGTTCTAAACCCTCATTTCAAACCCTAGACTCTCTTTCTAAAAGTTTAGAGAGAAGGGAGAGCAAGGAAGGAGAAGAGGAGATCCGGCCGCCGGCGGAGCACCGGAGCACCGAATCTCGATCCGAGACCGGATCCTCGACGGCAAGAGCGAGGCGAAGCTTTTCAACCGTCTACTTCTTCATGACGGGCGCGCGAAAATCTACGAGGGTAACGATCCTCTTCATAGGGCATGTGTAGTCGCCCTTCTTCCTTTGCATGGGGAAATCCCCCTCTCGCGAGTAAGCGTTGAGGAGCGGAATCCCTTCGGGTAGATATGTAAAGTCCCCGTTGTTAGAGCCCGGAATCGAAGTACGGGCGTAGGCATTGTGTGTGAAGCCTATTCGGGTTTAGCCCGAATCGGTGTTGTTGCATTGCATGGTCGGAGAAGACTCCGCACCGATGATTTCAGTTTTTCCGAAATTTCTACGCGGTAGATTGCATACAGGGATCCTTGGGGATTAACCTCAAGGCGCACCCGGAAAGCTTGGGCGGAATCGCATTGCCGCCACGATGTTGCCTTGGAGGGCAAATCGGTACATAACGGGGTTATGTGCGTGTTTTGATCGATTGTGGGAATGAGGAGAAACTTGGCCCGCACCGATGGCTAAATGGCCGTGGTGAAGTGAGCAACGGGCGGGTGGAACTCTACCCATTCCAAGTGGTCTCGGTAGAAGTGACCTAAAGTACATGGGACTTCCCGGGGGGCTGGAAACGGGCCTAGGCTTCGGCTGAAAGGGCTATTTGCTCACGAGAATTGTCGTCCACGAGACGACGGTGGAATCGCGGGAACGGACCGGGTCCGGACCGGATTCACCAATTAGTGCCCTGAGAGCACGGGGTGTACGGCCGTGCGTGCCGACACTTGTGGCGAATAGTTATATAGATTTATATATTGCTATGTTAGTTGTTATGCAGGGAAGGAGCACCGCCGTCCCACAATTGCGGGGCGGGGTCGTTATAATTTGGTCAGCGTTGCTGACCGGTTACTCGTGTAAATTGCCACCTCTTCGGTGGATTGCTTCTTACAGGTGCTGCTGCGGAGCCGAGCGGCAAATAGCAGGCTAAAGCCCAAGTTGCAGCGCTAGCCCTTGAAGGCTGAAGATTTAGTTTTGTTTTTCATATTCATGTTTGGCCGGCCTGCGCGCCGATGTATGAAAGACACTTTTTGGTTAAGAGAACAACGTTTGTAAGGCCTTAAGGCCGAGGACTGTTTTGTGTATTTTTAGTCGTTTCATTCCTATGGGTTTTGTCATTAGTGGACATTCATGCTTATTGTTGGGTTCTTTTTAATAACCTAAAATGCTTCCGCTAGGTGTTGCGTAGGACGTTGTCTTTCAAATTGTGAGTATGATAATGCGATGCGTAACTCCACGGTCTGTCTGCGGTATATGGCGTCGGGCCCCGGCCGGACCTACTGCTATATGCCATGTGACGGATAGGGGTGTTACAAATTGGTATCAGACTAACGGTTTCGGTCTTGCTTATTCGAATTCGCGGACGAATTCTTTTAAGGGGTGGTGAGCACTATCACGTGCGTCATCGTTATAACATGAAAAAGAACCCATGAATGTCCACTTAGGAATGAAAATACACAGTTTTGAACAAGTTAAATGTTCAAATGATTGCTTTTTAGCAATGTGCTTGTCGCTTATTTGTCGGTTTTGTCTATCTAGGTGACTAGGAGTGGGGCAGGGCAGTCAGCCCGTACACGTTCAGCAGAGAGTAGGGCACCAAGCGAGGCGCCTGCAACACCTCCATCTGCTGAAACTATTCGGCTGGTTACCGAGGCGGTGCTTGCCGCACTAAATGCCCAACCTGCAGGGCAGGTACAACGTCCAGCACCGGAGATTGAGCAAGAACCTGCGAGAGCGACAGTGCCTGTGGTGGCTGAGGAGCCTAGACCACCAAGGCGTACGACGGATTGTCAGCTGAAGCACGTGATGAGTTTCAATCCGCCAATATTCTCAGGGGGTGGAACCCCATCGCAAGCGGAGGATTGGCTATCACGCGTTAAGCGGATCCTTTCGACAACCAGAACCGAAGCGGATCAGAAAACCGCCATAGCCACTTTCTTATTGGATGGCGAGGCAAGGCTGTGGTGGGACGGTGTGGAGCAACACCATCTAGTCGAAAGACAGTTGGAAGAGGTTTCTATTGAAGAATTCTCGAGAATGTTCATGGCGCGGTACCTACCGTCGACCGAGAAGATAGAACTGGAAAATCAATTCCTCAGACTGCAACAAGGGAGCCAAAATGTGGATGATTATCTGCATGAGTTCACAAGGCTGGGTCGTTATGCAGCTCCTACTTTTGGCAATGAGGAACGGAAGACGAACCGTTTCTATGAAGGACTGCGAGATGATCTCAAGGTACTTCTATCAGGGCCGTTGACGCAAGGATTTCTAACCTTGGTCGGCTCGGCTCGATCGCTGGAGCGAGAGTTGGCAAGAATCTCTGGAAAGAAAGAGCTGGGTGTGCAGAAGCCCGAGTTCAAGGTGCCGAACGCTACGAAGTCAAAGTTTCAGAGGTGGAATAAGAGGGCCAAGACGTCAAGTCAAGCCCCCTCTTCTGGTGCCTCGGGAGCAACGACAGCGCGCACCCCAGGTGCTTGTTATAACTGTGGGAGGCCAGGGCACTTTGCCCGTGATTGTTGGAGCGGACGTCCAAAGTCCGAGAGAAAGCCAGGAGCAACTTATGAGGAGAAAGGGAAGATGGCGGAGTCATCCGCATCTCACCATACTCCAGCTCAGCCCAGGGTGTACAACCTTGGCCTTCAAGAAGCCATCAAACAGGCTGACGTGGTGACAGGTATGAGTTAAATTATTGCAGTTTAAACTTATTTGAATAATTACCTGTTTGCATGTTAGCTTATATTTCCTATGCTAGGCTTCGTTTTGATATCCGATAGCCCAGCAAGGGCATTATTTGATACGGGAGCGTCGCACTCCTTTATGTCCGAAGAATTCGTATCGCGCATCGGAGTCCCTTCTTCGATGGTTAAGGACAAACTGGATGTGCTACTCCCCAATGGATGCTCTATGCGCGTAGATAGAGTATGCCTCGTGAAGATTCAGATTGGGGATCAGGAATTCGATCTGCAGGCGTCGTTACTTCCGCTAGTGGAGTTTGACGTGATCCTTGGGATGGATTGGCTCTCGGAGCAGCGAGCCTATATTGACTGCAGCCGGAAGGAAGTTAAACTGGGGGCAAATACTAGTCGCGAGACTACGTTCGAGGGCATTAAAGGGGCGAGCAAGACACTGATGTCTGCTCTTCAGGTGGTCAAGGCGGTTCGTGCTGGAGCAGAGCTGTTTTTCGCGTTAGTGGAGGCCGCAAAGCCTAAGACGAGTCTGGATAGTATCCCAGTGGTTTCGGAGTATCCTGACGTGTTTCCCGATGATCTCCCTGGGGCTCCACCCCAAAGAGAGATTGATTTCACAATAGAGCTGGTGCCAGGTGCCAAACCTGTGTCCCGCTCACCTTATCGGCTAGCGCCGAAGGAGATGGCAGAGCTGAAGGTCCAATTGCAAGAACTGTTGGATCAGGGGTACGTGCGTCCAAGCTCGTCACCTTGGAGTGCACCGGTCCTCTTCGTCAAGAAGAAGGATGGAAGTCTGAGGCTGTGTATCGACTACCGAGAGTTGAACAAGCTCACCGAGAAGAACAAATACCCGATTCCGAGGATCGACGATCTGTTTGACCAGCTAGTGGGGTCTACAGTTTATTCGAAGTTGGATCTGAAGTCTGGGTACTACCAGTTGAAGATCAAGGAGAGTGATATCCCTAAAACGGCGTTCAGCACGCGTTATGGGCATTACGAGTTCACGGTTATGCCGTTTGGACTGACGAATGCGCCGTCCGTATTTATGGATCTGATGAACAGAACATTCAGAGAGTACTTGGATCGGTTTGTGATCGTGTTTATCGACGACATCCTGGTATACTCTCAGAGCGAAGATGATCACTACAAACATCTGCACATGGTGTTGGAGACACTGAGGAGGAACCAGCTCTATGCTAAGTTCTCCAAATGCGAGTTCTGGTTATCCTCGGTGGCTTTCCTTGGCCACATCATTAGTGGAGCAGGGATTGCGGTAGATCCGGCGAAGATAGTGGCGATACGGGAGTGGCCTGTTCTTTCCTCGGTAGCGGAAGTCCGAAGTTTCCTAGGACTTGCCGGCTACTACAGGCGCTTCGTAGAGAACTTCTCGCGGATAGCGTTACCTCTCACATCGTTGACAAGAAAGGATCAAAGGTTTGTGTGGTCGCCGGAGTGCGCACAAGCTTTTGAGGAGTTAAAGGGTCGGTTGACCACGGCGCCAATCTTATGTTCGCCGAGTGGGACCGAGGGATTCGAAATCTACAGTGATGCTTCGGGGAGTGGCTTGGGATGTGTACTACTACAGCGTGGGAGTGTGATTGCCTACGGCTCGCGGCAGCTGAAGGTACACGAGAGGAATTATCCGGTCCATGACTTGGAGTTAGCGGCCGTGATACATGCACTGAAGCTGTGGAGACACTACCTTTACGGTGTGAAAGTTGATATCTACACCGACCACAAGAGCTTGAAGTACTTGCTGGATCAGAAGGACTTGAATATGCGGCAAAGGAGGTGGATGGAGTTCCTGGGGGACTACACCTTCAAAATTCATTATGTGCCGGGGAAGGGCAATGCGGTGGCAGATGCGTTGAGTCGCAGAACGCCCGCACGTGCTAGTTGGCTGTTGGTGCATGATGCACGATTGATTCAAGAGTTAGAGGATTTGGAGATCTTCTGTGTAGATAGACAAACGGGCGTCGAAGCGCGTTTGAGTTGGACAGAGGTGCAGTATGACCTGGCTGATAGGATTCGGCAGGCTTTAGCTGTGGATGATGTTATGAAGCAACTCATGGATGGTGTTTTGGATGGGTCAAATTCCCAATTTATGTTGGAGGACGGATTGCTCAGAAAGGACGATCGTTTGTGCGTCCCCAACGTAGGTAATCTACGGGAGGAATTGTTGTACGAGGCTCACCATACCAAGTACTCAATCCACCCGGGGAGTACAAAAATGTACAAAGACGTGAAGAAACTATTCTGGTGGCCAGGACTGAAGAAAGATGTAGCGCTTTATGTGGCGAGGTGTCAAACCTGCGCCCTAGTGAAGGCGGAATGTCAAAAGCCGGGAGGTTTCTTGAAGTCCTTACCCATTCCGGAGTGGAAATTCGACGACATATCTATGGATTTTGTGCATGGATTGCCAAGATCGCAGAAGGGAAACGACGCCATCTGGGTGATCGTGGACAGATTGACAAAAGTGTCGCATTTCATCCCGATGAGGAAGGATGATCCGGTGGAGAAGCTAGCAAAACTCTACGTGGATAATATTGTGCGAATGCACGGAGTGCCCCGCAGCATTGTGAGTGATCGCGATGGACGCTTCACGTCCAATGACTGGAGGCTAGTACATCAGATGTTGGGCTCGAAACTGAAGTTTAGCACGGCGTTTCATCCGCAGACGGATGGCCAGACCGAGCGAGTCAACAGGACATTGGAAGACATGCTTCGCATGTGTGCGTTGGACTTCGGCAAACGGTGGGAGGATCACTTATACTTGGTCGAGTTTGCGTACAATAACAGTTACCAAGCAAGTATCCAGATGGCACCGTTCGAAGCTCTTTATGGGAGAAAGTGTCGCACGCCGTTGTCATGGTTGGAGACGGGTGAGTCGAAACTTTACAATCGTCAGGAGATCGAAGATGCGACTTCTTTGGTGCGAACGATACGAGAGCGCTTGCTTATAGCTCAGGACAGGCAGGCTAAGTATTTTAATGCCAAACATAGGAACGTGGAGTTCAATGTTGGCGATTGGGTATACCTGAAGATCAAACCGTTCAAGGGGGTGTCACGGGTTCGACGCTTGAAAAAGTTGAGTCCGAGATACCTTGGGCCATTCGAGATTCTAGAACGGATCGGAGAAGCGGCCTACCGGTTGAGATTATCTGTGGAACTGAGTTGTTTGCATGACGTATTCCACATCTCAGTATTGCGGAAGGCGGTGCAAGAGCCGTCGCAAGTGTTAGCGGTTGATCAAGTACCGGTTGAGGAAGGGTTGACGACCAAGGTCAAGCCCATTTCTATCGAAGATTTCGAGGTCAAGCGGCTTCGGAACAAAGAAATCAGGATGGTGAAAGTCCGTTGGGACAATTGCGGTCGTGAGGAGCTATCGTGGGAACGAGAGCAAACCATGCTCGAGGAGTACCCCGAACTCTTCAACTCAGGTACCGTTTAAGTTTAAGTTGTTTTCTTGCTATTCGTAATTTCGGGACGAAATTCTTTTAAGGGGGGGAGAGTTGTAACACCCCATGTTCAGTCCTGGAGTCGGTGGGAGTTAACGCCTCGCGGTAGAGTAACCGTCGGCGGAAGGGCGTTGAACTGTGCAGTTTTCCCTTAGCGCACGATCACTGACCACAGGGCGCACGACCACTGACCGTGCGCCACTGGTCGTGCGTAAAGAAAGCCTAATGTCAAATCCCTGTTTAACGAAAACGCACGATCGCTGACATAGGGCGCACGACCACTGACCGTGCGCCACTGGTCGTGCGGACGGGTGCAGAATCCGTAAAATGACTCCGTGGCCGTCCGATTTTCCCATCAAATCTCATCTAACGGCCTAGGATGGTCCGCCCAAACATTTAATTTAGGGTTGAAGGGTTCTAAACCCTCATTTCAAACCCTAGACTCTCTTTCTAAAAGTTTAGAGAGAAGGGAGAGCAAGGAAGGAGAAGAGGAGATCCGGCCGCCGGCGGAGCACCGGAGCACCGAATCTCGATCCGAGACCGGATCCTCGACGGCAAGAGCGAGGCGAAGCTTTTCAACCGTCTACTTCTTCATGACGGGCGCGCGAAAATCTACGAGGGTAACGATCCTCTTCATAGGGCATGTGTAGTCGCCCTTCTTCCTTTGCATGGGGAAATCCCCCTCTCGCGAGTAAGCGTTGAGGAGCGGAATCCCTTCGGGTAGATATGTAAAGTCCCCGTTGTTAGAGCCCGGAATCGAAGTACGGGCGTAGGCATTGTGTGTGAAGCCTATTCGGGTTTAGCCCGAATCGGTGTTGTTGCATTGCATGGTCGGAGAAGACTCCGCACCGATGATTTCAGTTTTTCCGAAATTTCTACGCGGTAGATTGCATACAGGGATCCTTGGGGATTAACCTCGAGGCGCACCCGGAAAGCTTGGGCGGAATCGCATTGCCGCCACGATGTTGCCTTGGAGGGCAAATCGGTACATAACGGGGTTATGTGCGTGTTTTGATCGATTGTGGGAATGAGGAGAAACTTGGCCCGCACCGATGGCTAAATGGCCGTGGTGAAGTGAGCAACGGGCGGGTGGAACTCTACCCATTCCAAGTGGTCTCGGTAGAAGTGACCTAAAGTACATGGGACTTCCCGGGGGGCTGGAAACGGGCCTAGGCTTCGGCTGAAAGGGCTATTTGCTCACGAGAATTGTCGTCCACGAGACGACGGTGGAATCGCGGGAACGGACCGGGTCCGGACCGGATTCACCAATTAGTGCCCTGAGAGCACGGGGTGTACGGCCGTGCGTGCCGACACTTGTGGCGAATAGTTATATAGATTTATATATTGCTATGTTAGTTGTTATGCAGGGAAGGAGCACCGCCGTCCCGCAATTGCGGGGCGGGGTCGTTATAATTTGGTCAGCGTTGCTGACCGGTTACTCGTGTAAATTGCCACCTCTTCGGTGGATTGCTTCTTACAGGTGCTGCTGCGGAGCCGAGCGGCAAATAGCAGGCTAAAGCCCAAGTTGCAGCGCTAGCCCTTGAAGGCTGAAGATTTAGTTTTGTTTTTCATATTCATGTTTGGCCGGCCTGCGCGCCGATGTATGAAAGACACTTTTTGGTTAAGAGAACAACGTTTGTAAGGCCTTAAGGCCGAGGACTGTTTTGTGTATTTTTAGTCGTTTCATTCCTATGGGTTTTGTCATTAGTGGACATTCATGCTTATTGTTGGGTTCTTTTTAATAACCTAAAATGCTTCCGCTAGGTGTTGCGTAGGACGTTGTCTTTCAAATTGTGAGTATGATAATGCGATGCGTAACTCCACGGTCTGTCTGCGGTATATGGCGTCGGGCCCCGGCCGGACCTACTGCTATATGCCATGTGACGGATAGGGGTGTTACATCTCCTCTATCCAATACGCACAGCCTCAATAGATCCTCCAATGTTCTGATGGTCCTCTCAGATTGCCCGTCCGTTTGAGGAGGAAATGTTGTGCTAAGGTAAGACGTGAACCCAAATACGCCTACACCGCCTTCCATTCTTTAGAGGTAAACCCATCATCCCGATCAGAAACATCTATCTTTGGCACACCATGATACCGTACGAACGGCTCCACAAAGAGGCGTACCAAAATATCCACATGAGCTTATTTATTCATAAGAATAAACCGGGCTACCTTCGTCAAGCGGTCAATGATTACCCATACTGAATCGTTCCCTGAGCGTGAGCGAGGCAAACCGTGGATGAAGTCCATGGAGACATCCTCGAACTTCCACTCGGGGATGGGAAATGACTGCAATAATCCATCGGGGCTCCTGCATTCTGCCTTCACCCTTTTGGCAGGCCTCGAAGTACGTAACAAAATATCGTACATCCCTCTTCATTCCCGGCCAACACATGGTCTTCCGCAAGTCGGAGTACATCTTGGCAATCCCAGGATGCACAGAATACTGTGTGCAATATGCCTCTCTCAGAATGTCTTTCCGAATTTTACCGCATATGGGAATGTAAAGCCGACCAAGAAGATTGATGAGGCCGTCTTTTAGGGAGTACTTATCAGTTGTCCCATCTTCAATTGACTTGATTATCGGTGCCAAAGCCGCATCCTTTCCTTGCTCCTCCTGGATCCGGTCTCGAATATCACAGACTATGCTCATCGCGGTTAGGTACTCTGTATACCCTTCCGATTGGTCTTTGTATACCAGGGTGATCTCCATCTCTTCGAGCATCCGGGCTAACTCCATTCTCATCAATCGGGACTCCGAGTTCGATTCCGGTAACTTTCTGCTCAAAGCATCAACCATAGAATTTGCTTTTCCGGGGTGGTAGTTCAAAGTGAATTCACAATCGCATAAAAACTCTAGCCACCGCCGCTGTCTCAAATTCAATTCCTTTTGTGTATTGACGTACTTTAGATTCTTTTGGTATGAAAAGATTTCGCAGTGGATGTCGTATAAATAATGTCTCCAAATCTTCAAGGCTAACACCACCGCTCTCAATTCTAGATCAAGTATCGGGTAATTGATTTCATGCTTCTTCAGCTGTCTTGAAGCATATACAATCACATGCCCGTTTTGCATCAGTACCGCTCACATTCCTTGATACGACGCGTCAGTGTAAACTTGAAATCCTTCCTTCCCGGATGGAAGGGCTAGGATTAGTGCAGATGTAAGTCGGTCTTTCAATTTCTGAAACGCAGCTTCACACTGGGGTGTCCACTCATACGGTACACATTTCTTTGTCAATGTAGTAAGAGGAAGGGCGATCTTTGAGAAGCCTTTTACAAACTTGCAATAGTACCCGGAAAGTCCAAGGAAGCTCCGCACATCGGCAGCTGACTTTAAGGGCGACCACTCCTTCACGACACGCACTTTGGCTGGATCCACAGCTAACCCAGCCCCACTGATCACATGGCCCAAGAAGGCAACCTATTGGAGCCAAAATTTGCACTTGCTGAACTTGGCAAACAAGGCGTGCTCTTTTAGCTTCTTCAGTACCAAGGTCAGATGTTCGACATGCTCTTCCTCCATCTTAGAGTAGACCAAAATGTCATCGATGAAAACGATGACGAAGACATCTAGATAAGGCTCGAACACTTTGTTCATCAGACTCATGAAAGCTGAAGGGGCATTTGTGAGTCCAAACGACATCACAATGAACTCGTACAAGCCGTACCTTGAGCTAAAGGCCGTTTTTTGAATGTCCTCCTCCTGTATTCTCAACTGATATACCCCGAGCACAAATCCAATTTGGAAAACCAATGCGCTCTTACCAATTGGTCGAACAACTCATCGATCCGAGGTAGCGGATAGGTATTCTGTACCGTCAGTCGGTTGAGCTCCCGATAGTCTATACATAATCGCAAGGTTCCATCCTTCTTCTTAACAAACAGAACAGGAGCTTCCCAAGGTGACGAGTTGGGGCGAATAAACCCTGATTCAACCAACTCTTGCAACTGTACTCTAAACACTACGAGTTCCTTTGGAGCCATCCGGTAAGGGGTCCTGGAGATGGGCTTGGCTCCTAGTAATAGCTTAATTTGAAAATCCACCTCTCTATGCGGGGGTAAACCTGGCAATTTCTTAGGAAATACCTCGGGAAAATCTCGAACCACCCGCACGTCTTCATATCTATTTTCATCTCCTTCAGTTCGAAACATATCATGTAAACTTCATCCCCTCTCATTTGAGCTTTCAAGGTCTGAATCGAAGATAATAATAAACGTGGTGCGAATTTTATACCTTGGAAGATTACATCGGTATCCCCATGTCTCAAGTAGATTCGCTTCTCCGCGGAGTCAATTCTTGCGTAGTGCCAATCCAGCCATGTCATGCCTAGAATAAGGTCGAGCTCAGGCATTCTCAAAACTGTGGCAGGGGTATCAAAGATCTTTCCCCCAATGTGTATCTCCAATTCGCACTTGGTGGTTGCGGTCATCTTAGAGTAGTCTGGAAGGCGTACTCTTCGAGCAATACCAGTGAAGGATTGCACTCCTTCCAGGTCTTTAATGAAGTCTGCAGACATAAATGAGTGTGAGGCACCGATATCGACTAACGTATAGGCCGGTTCTCCTCCGACCACCACGGTGCCTAAGTACCAATAGCAAAACTCAAAGCTAGATATCTATTATGTCTTAAGCAACTTAAGATTAACAATGAAAATTTGATAACTAACTATAACATACCTGCAATCACCTCCTGAGGGTTCTGCTCCTGTGTCATGTCCAGCACAAACACCTGATTCCGAGCAGGTCTGGGGTTTCCTCCTCGTAGTCCTCGTCCTCGACCACGCATGTTCCCGTGCCCTCGAGGAGCTGCCGGAGGGAGAGCAAGAGGCGCATTTACAAACAGTTGCGGGCAGTAGCGTGGAATGTGGCCCGGTTAGTTGCATTCGAAGCACACTCGCTCCTGCCACCCATCGGGTTGCAGAAACTGTTGAGGCTGTGGTGGTGGAGGCAATGCTGGCGGCTGTGGAACTGGGTGCTCCACTCTATAATTTCGGTGGAAACGCCTGTCACCTATCTGATGTCCTCTTCCTTCTCCTAAGTCGTGTCTCCTTGTGTTGCTAGGGCCAGCTTCCATCACACCCTCAGCAGGTCTTTTACCACTTCCCAAGTGGTCTGCTTCTAGCCTCTTCTCCATGTCAATAATTTCCACCAGGCTGGAGTCTGCTATAAACAAAAGGGCTTGCCTCAGGGGGTCTCGCAAGCCTTTGTAGAACCTTTTTGCATATCCTCTATCATCCAACTCATAGGAGTCCACAAATCTAGCCAGATGTTGAAACTCCCGCTGGTACTCCGTCACTGACTTGGACCCTTGCTTTAGCTGTAGGAATCTCTCTTCGAGTTCATCTCGAGCAGACGAGGGAATGAAGTGCTCTAAAAAGGCTCCCAAGAACTCGTTCCAGCTGATCTCCGTATACACTCGCCCTTAAAAGGTGTAGCCCATGAGGGACTTCCACCAACTCTTGGCGTGCTGTTCTACGAGTGTCACTACCAGGGTCACAGCCATGTTGCTTGGGCATCTAATTCCTACCAGTAGTTCTTGCACAGTATTGAGCCATTCCTCTGTATGCACTGCCGACTCTGTCCCAAGGTAAGCAGGAGGGGAGAGAGCTCGGAAAATGCTCACCCAATTGGAGCCCGGACCTTGTTGTTGTACGAGGGCTTGTTGAGATTTGAAGGCATCCAGGATAGCTGTGAGCGTCTGCCCTAGCTCCGATTGTTGAAATTGTGTGGGTACGGATTGGGTGGGGGTGCCCCCCACTGGCTCAACGTGCACTGGGATATACACGTAGAATACAAGCCTAAGGTTAGGTTGGTTAATATTAAGGTCAAAGTTGGACATACTTAGTGTGAATTACATATGGTCACACCACTGCTTCCATTAAGTCAGTTTGTCCCCAAACTAACTAATCGAACGGGGGTGGCACCATTGTTGAATGACTTCTTCAGTTCAAGATCGTAGCAAGCTGATACCATTTGTAAGACCCCCCCCCCCTCCCGGAACACAAAACACGGCTCGAGGGGAGTCTTATGCCCAGAACAGTCGCCTTGCGGTAGCACTAGCACTTAGGATAGCCTGTACTACAAGACGCCTATTCTGTCGGCCTTCACCAATATCAAACATCGCCAACCCAACCAAACATATAAAATGAGAAGTCAAATCCACACAAGCATATAATAGGCCAAAAATACAACATATAAAAGAAGATATAACAAGCTTCTACATTATCAGAGTACGAGTTAAAACTTGCCCAAAAGGGCTATAACAAGAGTCACTCAAAGACTCACATCAGTCACTGATAGTAGCGACGATATCGTCCCCTCAGGCTCTGTCGTCCTGGCCTTGCTGTCCTGCTGCAAAACCTATTGCTGCTCTGTTTGCGGGGTTTCCTCCTAAAAAGGAAGACGTAGCAACCGTTAGTCATAAAGATTAAGTGGCTATCACATCCACTCCCCCGACGACTCCTTAGCACGGGCGGAAAAAGGAATATGGTACAATATATGTATATAAAGCATTAGTACAAATAGGTGGTATAGAGTAATCAGTAAACAATGTATGTATATATAGCAACATAGTAAATGAGCAAACACATTGCCCTAACAGTTCTAACATCTACAACAGAAAATAAAAGTATAAAGCTACAACAGAAAGTAACTCAACTTATATGAATGCCCATACAGACATATAAGTTGAGGTTCGGCTCAATAGTAATGTAACTCATTGTATAAGAGTGCTCATACAAACTTATACGATGAGGATCTTATGTATGCGATGTAATGCAATGCCATGAATGCTATGCAATGACTCACCCATGATCACACACAAGCAATTGCTGTATCGACACAGACTCTTAGTTCTCACTTTTCGAGCAAGTAGCTAACCTCTCAGGCGCCATCCATATCTGTCATGGATAGATGGTGATAGTAGAGCGGGCATCTCCACTACTAGGCTGGTCTCCACACTACCTGACCTAGACCTTCGTACGCCTCAATGCTAAGAACACAACAGCGGAGCTCACACGCGTACTACGGCTCAGCGGGAGTCTCGGGTTGATGTGCACTGAGAACCAAGCCCCGAACTGGCCTAAGATGTGACCCGGAAGGAGCCTTGGAAAAAGCACGAGGACCAAGCCCAACCGTTCACCTGGCACGAAAGGAGCCCCGGGAATGAGCACCGAGGACCAAGCCCAACCGCCCAAGGTCTAACCGTCAACTCCCGTCGGTGTGACGACTGGCGAGCCCGTAGACCTGCCACACTATCCTTAACCTAGGATTACAACACCGCGTGTCGACTCACACCGCATGCAATCTCACATTTCGAGCTCAATATCTCACATGGGCTCCTCACCGAGTCCCTTATCAACACAATCGATAAAGTGTGACAAAAACTCACGCACTTTCAACCTTTCCACATATTCATGCACTGCTAATATCAAGCTCATCTTTACCGATTCACATAACTAGTTTGTTTATACAATCCAACTCGTCTACCCACTAGTTTACCTAGGGATCTATCAACCAACCATTTCGTTCAAGTAGATTTTACTTCATCATTTGATTATAAATGATCAACCAACATCTCACAACAATCCTTCAAACTAACTACCCACAATCTCTCTGCTAATTCTAGTAGGGTTAACATACACAAAAGAACAAGCATGCATGAATTGTATAAAGCTCAGAACTTTAACCGGGGATTCCTGATGCTACAGGAATCCGGTGAAAACGTTAAACCCCTCGTTGGAAAGGTATTTCTGAGGGCTATGACTTTCGTGTTTAGTCGGAAGCCCAGATTTGGTCGTATCACACTTGAAATCGGCTTCTAAGACTGCTACGTTCAGATTACAGTTTCTGCACATTTACATTATCAGCCATCAATTTCGATCAGGATTTCCCGTGGCTACAGACCTTGCCTGAAGACGTCTAACCACTCGTTGGAAAGGTATTTCTATGGGCTACGACTTTTGTGTTTAGTTAAAAGACCAGATCTGGGCGTTTCATATCTGAAAATGGCCATGAATATCGCAGCGTGTAGAAAGCAGATTTCTGCGCGCATCTTAAGGCGGAACGAACGGCATCGGTCCGTCTTCCTCCTCTAACCGATCTTCCCAAGTCACAACCAGAAATTCCTCCACCCTTATTCACCCTCATAAGTTCATTTCTCTTTACGAGACCATCCCCCATCTTCACATTGAAGGAAGGAGAGGTTGAAGATGACAAAACCCTAGAATACAAGTCCTAGCATGGCCTCTTCCTAGAAATCTTCATCTCACACATCAAGACTCCTTTGAGTTGATATCTCTCCTAGGAATAACTAGAGATCTAGCACCAAGGGAGAGGAGAGGAAGCTCACCTCATTTCCGGCATTTCCTCCATTTCCGGCCATGGATCTCGTCACCCTTCGCGGCGAGATCTTCTTCTCCTCGGCGGTGTCGGTTCTCCACAGGAAGAAAGTTACTCCAGCACCAGTCTCTCCACAGAAAAGGCTTGGGAAGAGAATGAAAAACGGCCAAGTTTCAGAAATCCTATATATATAGGACCAACACGGGTAGGGACACGCCCGTGTCCCTACCCGTGTCATGCTCGGGTGAAGCGTCGTCGACGGTTAGAGTGTCATTTGGACACAAACACGGGTAGGGACACGCCCGTGTCCACTACCCGTGTCACGTGACACGGCCGTGTTCATGCCTGTGTTCTACCCATGTCCTGCTCGGGAGACACGGCCGGCTTCCTAGAGATATGCACATGGGTAGGGACACGCCCGTGTCTCTACCCGTGTCCTGCTTGGGAAATTCGATCGACGATGGCAGTTACACTCACACGGGTAGGGGACACGCCTGTGCCTCTATCTGTGTCCATATACACACAGGTAGGAACACGCTCGTGTCACTACCCATGTCCTTCTCTAGAAACTCCATGAATTTCCACCCATGTACCAGAGCACCACACGGGTATGGACACGCCCGTGTTCTTTTCTGGGCTGACTTCTCTTCCCTTACACAAGTGTAAGCCTAGCTTCCAGCACTCCCTGAGCCCAAATAGTTTCTCCTGACTCAAAATCGCGCACGAGGGGTCTAGCGTGAATTAGGACGTTATACAACATGTCACAGACTCGATCACAGCTTTCCCGTATCATTGGGGTGACGTCATCGAGCCCAGTTCTGGAAGATTACTCCTCGAGCCTATAAATAACCCCTCATACCTCTCATTTGGGGAGGACAAGCATTGAGGAGCAACATTGGCAGCAAACCCTGTAGATACGAATTTTTGTCCGCCAACCCTTCTCGCGGACTGACCGCCTGTCCGCACGGCCTCAGCGGCTAAGCATTGCGGTTTAGTCCCCGAACTTGGCTCCTCAAGCAACCTGTCCCAGTGACCTCAGTGGTCTTCCCTGCTTGATCGCGTAGTAAGCTCTCCTTAAGGCAGCGAGCTGCGGGATCAACAGCCCGCGCGGTCTGCCGACCTGTCTGATCAGTCCGCGCGACCTCTGACAATCTTCTCTCTTCTAGCCGCCAGCTTCCTCTTGTACCGTTTATATTTTTCCATGTAAAGGAGCAAACTCAAGCTGTAATATTGATTCTTAATCAAAGGAAAACCCGTCGCAGGAGTGACATTTAGGCCGCGGCGGGCGAACTCTGTTGTTGTCGCTGCAAGCGGCCTCTCTTCTTCCCTTCTCCCTTCTCTCGGCCTTTACTGCTAACCCTAACTGTTAAAGTAACTGGATGCTCAATAGTTCCTCATCAACCTCCCTTTATCCCCATAACCCGGATCGAACGTGCTCCACTCTCGAGCGTGCAGAGGCATTTTCTGCATCAACATCTATCATGACGATATTCGACGAATTCCCGCTCATTCGTTGAACCTTAAGCGATACTCGACGAATTTCCCTTAGAGTCTTTCGACCACTTACCTGAAGACCCATATTCACAATGTAGGCCCCGGTATGAAAATCCTCCACATCCAGAATGTCATAAGCTTGGTCCTTCACGCATATTACATATGAGCAAGGCCAACACAAACCTTTCCAACTTCTCAAATGTTCTTATGTGCGACCCCATAGGCTCATATTGAATTGACAGTGAGACTACATGTTTGATCGCTTCCATATCACCATGGTAACACCAATAGTTCGGACTCTAGAAATGGGAGGCCGCACACTTACTTCTCCCAGTAAGGCTGCCTGACTGAGAACTTATGATTTGGAACCGACCCAAGGTTGCAGCACAGAGGTCCCACCACACACCCAGAAGATCTTAGAGTGCTTCCCCTCTTTAGCCAGTGCTGAGCTAAGGGTACCTCAGAAAGCGCTACAAGACCAGAGAATGAGAAAGCTTGCCTTCTGAGGTACCCATGTGGGTCTATTTATGGATTTCTAAGCTTGGCCTGCAAACATCGCAACTCCGCTGTCTAGAATGGCTATACGCAGCCCAAATCGGTCTGTCAATAGCGTAACTCTGTTGTTCTGAGGAGCAATACGCAGACGTCTAAGGGCATCCAGGTAATCTTACCTCTGGACCCCACCGGATAAGTGTTCCATGAAGGCATCACTCGCCTAAAGGGGCGAATGCTGGAAGGGCCATGCATTCGCCCACTAGTAGCAGTCGCCTGTTACACCCGCAACAAGGCACAAGCCTTGGGCGAGTGCGTGATAAAGACTGCACTCGCATGAAGACTTGACTGCTCTCCTGGGCTTGGGCGAATGCCCCTTGAGGTGTTGGGCGAGTGCGGGCAAGCCTACCCTCACTCTCCACTTCTGAAACCGAGAACCTGATTGTCCTACAATGCCTAAGAACTGCCTTGAGCCTGCCGGAAGGCCTTACTCAGCGAATACAGGATTGTACAATCTCCTTACATGTGGAGCCCTAAAATTACTTCGAAGCAGTTAAAGATGTAAATTGGTAGGGGGGTCATGTCTAAGGAGATATTGGCCTTGGAGATCAACAAAACATGGACTCTTGCACATCTGTCGCCTGGAAAGAAACCTATAGACTGTTGGTGGGTCTATAAAGTGAAGTACAACTCTAATGGGACAGTGGAGTGCTATAAAACCAAATTGGTTGCAAAATGGTTATCAAATTGAAGGCGTGGATTTTCACGGACATTTGCATCTGTGACAAAACTTGTAACAATGTAGATTTTCTTGATTGTTGCAACCATGAGAGGATGTGAACTTCATCAAATGAACTTGAATAATGCTTTTTCTTCATGGTGATCTAAACAAGGAAATCTACATGAGAAAGCCACGCAATTTCAAGGCACCTGGAGATGACATGGTTTGTGGACTTTAGAAATCTCTCTACATCCTACGTTAGCCATGCATCACACAATTGGTTTTGCAAGCATACCATAACTCTACGAGAGTATGAATTCCCTTAGTCCTTATCTAATTATTCATTGTTTAGTTATTGAAAGGGGAATTTTTTCACAAGACAAATGATAGATCTTCGTTATAATTTAAAAAGAAATGTTATGGTCTTAAAATGTGCAAATTATGTAAAATAAATGATAGATTATGTCCGTCCATTATACTCATCACCGTCCAATTTACAACACCCGCATCACCTTTACTTTATTTTCATTCCCTTCACCGTCTACTTTTTTTGATTCATTACAAATGGCAGCCGTCACCATCTACTTTAATTTGAATTCCTTCTCGTGGGCAAGCAACATACATGGCTTAAGAGAGGGAGAAAGCTTTATTTTCCTCATTTCAGAGTCTTCTCGCCTCCCTCCTCGCAATTTTGGTTAGGGCAACCTCGCAGCGACATCACACAGAGCCTTCCTCAAGCTTGTCAAGTTTATCTTCTTGAGTGAAGAGGGGAGAAAGAGGGAGAGAGAGGCAGGGAGAGGGGAAAAGAGAGGTAGAGAAAGGGAGAGACTGATACCTGAAGAGGTTGAGCGGAGGCTCTGTGCAATGCCGCTGCGAGGTTTTCCTAACCAAAATAGCGAGGATGGTGGCGAGAAGAAAATGAGGAATATGAAGCTCTCTCCCTCTCTTACGCCATGTCTGCTGCCCGCCCACGGGGAGGAATTCAAATTATAGTAGACGTCGACGAGATAGCTTCTTCCATTTGAAATTGATGCGGTCCTCCTGTTATGATCCGGTTTGCGGCTAGTCAAGCCGCTCACCTCCTTTGATGGAGCAAG
Organism: Platanthera zijinensis; assembly: GCA_039513925.1. NCBI lineage: Eukaryota > Viridiplantae > Streptophyta > Magnoliopsida > Asparagales > Orchidaceae > Platanthera > Platanthera zijinensis. The sequence goes on along the minus strand of CM077078.1, from coordinate 104,452,321 downwards.
TGGGGTTGACCAAGTCAACCCCACTACCTCCGAAACCGCCGCGGCAACCGCCTTCGTCTTCCTCGCCATAACCGCAATCGCCGCGGCGACCGCCATCGTCTTCCCCTCCATCGCCATCGCGACTTCTCTCCGGCCGCCCCTCTCCGGCTGCGCCTCCCCATCGCCGTGAAAAGGAGGCCATGTGGCCGCCCGTTTCCCTCCGCCCCCCCCCCCCCCCCCCCCCCCCCCCCGTTAAGGAGCAGCCTCCCTTCCGTCGAAAAAGGATGGCGGCACGGCCGCTCATTTCCCTCCGCCGCCCCTGTTAAGGGGCGGCCTCCCTTCCTCCGAAAACGGGTTGCCGTTCGGCGGCCCGTTTCCCGCCGCCGCCCTCGTTAGGGGCGTCCTCCCTTCCGCCGAAAACGGGCAGCCCTTCTGCCGCCCGTTTTCCGCCGCCGCCCTCGTTAAGGGGCGTCCTCCCTTCCGCCGAAAACGGGCGGCCCTCCGGCCGCCCGTTTCCCGCCAGTGCCCCCGTTAAGGGGCGACCTCCCATCCGCTGAAAACGGGTGACTATCCAACCACCCGTTTCCGCCGCCACCCCCATTGAGGGGCAGAATCCTCTTCGCCGAGGTCGTGCGGCCAAATGGGCCGCCCGACCTTGGCCCCCGGTCCTCTCCGGCCGCCGCCATTGCCGGTCGCTCCTCCCTCGTGGGAGGAGCAGTTATTTTCCGGCAAGGGAGTTATTTTTCCGGTCGGGGGAGGTCTTGTCTTTTGTGTAAATATGACGATCTGTGTGCTCTAAACAGAGCGATCCTATTCGTCCGGCCGGTTGTTACGGGGAAAAATTACTGGCTTACCCCTCTTGAGATCTATAAATAGACACCCTTCCTAATCATTTTCATCTCTTCCTCGGCCGAAAAATCCTCCTACGGATTTTCTCTCTCCTCTCTTTCTCCTACTGATTTTCTCTCTCCCTCCTTATACGATTTTCTCTCTCTTCCATTTTTCAGCCTTATGTGCATGCCCCACCGTGCGCAAATTCCTCTTTGTGCGCACGCCCCTTCGTGCACACATTCCTCTTTGTGCGAACGTCCCTCCTTCTGCGCATGTCGCCTGTGCACATCGCCTCCGTGCGCTCCGCCGCCAAGACAGTCTGAGATCTCCCTAGTGCGTTCCGCCCTCAAGACCACTGCAAGAGCTCCGCACGCTCTTGTCCAACAAGCCCTCCGCGAGCTCTCGTCCAGCAAGCGTTCCACGAGCTCTTGTCCATCAAGCGCTCCGCGAGCTCTCATCTAGCAAGCGCTCTGCACGCTCTCGTCCTGTCAGCGCTCCAGGCGCTCTCATCCAACAAGCGCTCCCCGTCATCAAGCACTCGACGCACTTTCCGCCAGCAAGCGCTCCACGCACTTTCCGTCAGCAAGCGCTCTGTGCGCTCTCCGCCTGCAAGCGCTCCGCGCGCTCTCCGCTAGCAAGCGCTCTGCACGCTCTCTGCCAGCAAGCGCTTCGTGCGCTTTCAGCCAGTAAGCGCCTCACACGCTCAGGGACAATCGCTTCAACGACTGACAAGTCAACCATCTCAGACTCCTCTTAACACAACAGGAGACAAACCACAAAGATAAGACGGGCGAACCACGCCGCACAAGCTTCCAAGACACAAGAATCGGGACGAGCAAAGCGGGTCGCTCCTGCTTCTGAGCTTCAACAGAAGACTTCAAAGCACAACAAGTTCGTCCCCCGCAGCACAAGAGGAAGTTCATGGCTCCGTGAGAGGTGGTCTGTCACCCTCCGAGCCCAGCTCTATCTCTCTCCCCCAACCTTTAACGAGAGGACGTCTGTCGCTCTCAAATTCTTCAAAGCAACTCTGTACAACAACCAACAACTAGGGGAAGTTTGGTCGGCACAGCTCCCGCCACGTGGGTTTTCATCCATTTCCGGGGTTTTTCACGTTAAAATTTGTTTTGTCAGCTTTCCATCTTTCTGTGACTGTTTACACGCTCGACCGCTTCCGGACTAAAGCGGTTCAATTTAGTCCGGTCTACCGGAACCTCAAGCGATCCGCAACAGAAATGATTCAAAAAAAAAGTAGACGGAGAATGGATTCAAAAAAAAGTAGACGGGAAATGGATTCAAAATAAAGGAGAGGCGGCACGGGTGTTGTAAATTGGACGATGATGGGTATCATGGACGGACAGGAACTATCATTTATCTCACATAATTTACACAATTTTGAGACAATAACATTTCTTTTTAAATTAATGTCTATGCGCAATTTGAAGCGCCACACCGTCCCAATGGGTTCTGTAGCTACCTAATCTATAAAATTTCATGGGAATTGTTTTTTCCTATAGTTCTCACTAATCAATAACATTTGTTTTCACAAAGTTATTTCATGAGAATTGTTAACTGCACATCAAAATTGGTTATGGACATATTTTTGTTAATCACAAACCATTTTTTTTGAAAATCTTATCCACAATCAAAATTGTTAGCTACAAACCAAATTTGCTAATGACAAACCAAAATGAGGATGTTCGTGTAGAAAAAAATTTAGGTGGATTACTCTCACCTAGAAATAGGTGCAGTATTAAATACTGGCCGTTAATCTGATATTCTACGTAAGAGTAACCCACCTAAAATTTATTCGTTCGTGTATGGCTCTCATACACGGTCGGCTACGACGGCTAGCCATTCCATAAAATTTCAAAAATAAAACACACAGTATTTTTATAGATAGATAATGTAATTAAGCTAGGGTTTTCTGAAGTTTTACTTTGATCTCAGGGCGATGCTATAAATTTCTCAAAACTGAAAAAGTCTGCAAGTTATCCTCTCATCTATGGAGCATCAGCAAGGTTGAATTCAAGCTCGGACGATGCATCGGCAAGGTATGATATGGTCTTAAACATTATAAATAAACTATTAATTACTCAAACCTTCACTTCACTGTGAGTTAGCATAATTGCAGGTCGCACCCTCTATTTTTTGAAATTATAAAAATCCCCCCACTGAGTTCACGTATCAAAACATCCATGCACAATATAACTCCCCTAGAGGAGATTTTTGTGCTTGCTTGTTCTGTAATGTGAACTCATAAGGGAGATTTTTCTAATTTCAGAAAATAGAGAGATGCAAGGTGTAATTTTGCAAACTTACAGGGACAACAGCATGATGAACCACCCTATAAATAAATAACAAAATCTTCATATTTTACTTGTTCTGATCATAGTACTAAATGTGATGAAGCCACTGTGACCTTGACTCACTCGATGGAACAAAGATCAAAGGAAGGATTGCTCTCTGCAAGCATTTCGAAAACGATTCGTCGAAGATACTGAAAATTGATGAACTCAAGACGATGGGAGCAATCGGCACGATCTTCGTGGACGACATGGAAAGATTGGTTGCTTCATCGTATATTAGCTTTCCCGTGACGGAGGTCACCACTGAAGGAGCGAAGGAAATCCTCGAATACATCGATTCCACCGAGTAAGTGGCACATCAAAAGTTTCATTTTGAGCACTTTTTGGGAGAGCTGTGAAGGTTGTGGACATGGTGGTGAAAAACAAGATAGTTTTCGGGTGGTTGCGGCGACAAATGTTGTGTTCTAGAAATGGTGTTTTGGGGTCAAAATGCCACCACAATCATCCATGTATGATTGCGTGTTAGCGATCGCTGGCTTGAACCAAAGAAAGGAAGTTTGGGCCAGAAAAGCTGTCATAGGGGCTTCAAGCACTAGCAAACTGCCACCACAATATTGACTAACATAGTTTTCCCATAGTCTCCAGGAGTGACCAGACGCTAGTAGTCATTGCCTAAACTCCCAAAAAATAAAGTTTGGGCCATATAAGTTGTCATAGAAATCTCAAAGACAGATAAACTATCACCACTGTGTTTACTAACACAGTTTCACACCATCATCACTCAAACGCTACAGCTATCCCAAACATAACACTAGTCTATTTATATATTTTATAAAATATGAACTGACTTATGTTATTTTGGGTCAAAGAAACCCAGTGGCCACAATTCTTCCAACTATCACGGTCAAAAAGTATAAACCAGCACCTGAAGTGGCCTATTTTTCATCAAGAGGTCCTACTCTTCAAACAAGCAACATACTGAAGGCAAGAAAGCTAGTCAAATATCTTCAACTGATCATTTTCTTTTGGTAGATCTCATGTTTATGCATCAATTTGAAGTTGCAGCCTGACATTGGTGCTCCGGGAGTTAACATACTGGCTTCGTGGACACAAAATAATGACTCGATCGTGACTCCGTCGGGCGAAAAGGTCTCACACTTCAATCTACTTTCTGGGACCTCCATGGCTTGCCCACATGTTGCGGGGATTGCCGCGAAAATCAAATCATGGAATCCATCTTGGAGCCCAGCGGCAATACGATCGGCTATCATGACAACAGGTCAGTTGCACAGTCCTTACTTTGCATTCATTCATACAGTGTTTTCTTGGTTCTGAAAACATTTCTCACAAATCACCTTGAATAACTTCCTTCCCAATCTTTCACCATTAAGGCTCCGTTTGGGGGGCTTATTTTCACCGGTCAAGCGGTTACAACCGCATGAATCAGACCTTAATTACGGTCCGATTCATGCGGTTGTAACCGCTTGGCCGGTGAAAATAAGTCCCCTTAAATGGAGCCTAAGGCACCGTTTGGTTGGACTTATTTTCACTGGTCAAGCGGTTACGGCCGTTAGGTTTAGGTATTAGGTAACATGTTTAGGTGTTAGGTAATGGTGTTAGGTAACATGTTTAGGTGTTAGGTAACATGTTCTCCCCCTTCTCCTCTCCTATATGTATGACCCCAAGGGTCACTTTTATACACACTTGAATAAATAGCTCAAGATTATTCTAACATGGTATCAGAGGTAAGTTTCACCTAAATTTTTTTTCCCGCGATCCTCCACCTGCTCCAGCTACCTCGTGCCCCTCCGCGCGAGCTCCTCTCCAGCCTTGCTCCGCCGGATTGAGTCACGCCGACCGCCCTCATGGCTGCCCCGCTTATTTCACCCCCCTCTGAAGGCCACCTCCTTTCCACTTGCCGCCGCCAGCGACTGGCCTGACTGGGCCCTCCCTGTTGAGGCCGCCCTCTCCTCCCGTGATCTGTGGGATCACATCACCGGTGGCCCTCTTACTTCCGCAAGCTCTCTCACCGAAACCTCTACCGCTGCAGCTGGTTCTAGCGGCTCCCCCGCCCCCACCACCGCTTTGGATGACACCGCCCTTTGGCGGCGTCGCAATCAGACCATCCGTGCTTACCTTTTGGAGTCTGTTGCGCGTCCCCTCCTCACGTCCATCGGTCGTCTACCTTCTGCTCGCGCCATGTGGGAGTATCTTCGGGATCGCTTTGTTCCCCGGGGCGGAGCCCGATGACACCGCCTCATCTGCGACTCTCAATCTGCGCGCCAGGAAGGACGCTCCATTCAGGACCTCTTTACCCTCATGAGTGCCTTCTGGCATGAATTGGACTCCATGGTTCCTCTTCCCTGCGGCTGTGCGCGCTCCTTAGAATTTCAGCGCCACCTTTCCGAGGGCCACCTCCATCAGTTCCTTGCTACTCTCCGTCCCGAGTTTGCCCTCCTTGCTGCACAACTCCTTCATCGGGTCCCTCTTCCGAGCTTGGATGACGCCTTGATTGCTTTGCTTGATGAAGAAACCCGCCTCCGTCCTCCTCTGGTCCTCACCCCTGCTCCCGGGCCCGACGTTGTTCTCGCGGTTCCTCCACGTCATGGTCCTGTTATCTGTCGCTACTGCAAGAAGGTGGGCCATGTCAAGGATGTCTGCCCCACTCGTCCCCCGCGCCCTGACGTGCACCGCCTTACTGATGGTCGTCGTGATGACCCTGGGTGGGGCCGTAGTCGTGGTCCCCCTCCTCCCACCGCAGCTGCTGCTGCTTCGTATCGTCTGCAACGCTTGGAGGACCAACTCCTACAGTCTCCGTTGTTCCACCATGCCGCTGCTGCTGGCTCTTCCACAGAACACGGTCTCTCTGCTGCTTCTGGTACTTCCGTTATTCGGGTTCCACCAACTGCGCCTTGGTATTTCGACTCTGGGGCCTCTTGCCACCTCACCTCCGACTCTCGCCACCTCACCAACTGTACCTCCGCCCCCTCTCACCTCGAGGTCACCACTGCTGATGGGGGTTCTCTCCCCATCCTGCAGTCTGGCTCTATTACCCCGACCTCTGCCCCCCATGGCTGTCTTACCCTCTCCAACGTCCACCATGCTCCCCGCCTTCGCATGAACCTTCTCTCTATTAGTTCTCTTTGTGATCTTGGACTCACCGTTCTCTTTTCTTCCTCTGCTTGTGTTGTGCAGGATTCACGGACGGCTCAGAAGATTGGACAGGGTCGTAGGACTGGCGGCTTGTATCAGCTGAAGTATCTTCATGTCCCCTCCTCCTTGTCTTCTTCGCCCTTTGCTCTTTCTGTTACTTCTGATGCCGAGTTGTGGCACAAACGCTTAGGTCATTTATCTCCCCACCGACTCCAAGGTATTATCCGCTCCGGAGCTTTGGGTCGTGTCTCCTCTTCCCCCCTCTCTGCTTGTACTGGTTGTCGTTTGGCAAAGCATGTTGCCTTACCATTCTCCCACCGTGCTTCCCAAACGACTGCTCCGTTTGATTTAGTGCATTCTGACATCTGGGGTCCAGCCCCCATTGCCTCTCATTCTGAATATTTTTATTATGTTAGTTTTATTGATGATTTCTCTCGCTGTGTTTGGGTTTATCTCCTTCGGCAACGTTCTGAAATTCCCACGGTCTACCGCACGTTCACCACCATGCTTCACACTCAGTTTGGGCGTCGGATTATAATTTTCCGTTCCGACTGCGCCCAGGAATTCCTCTCCTCCACCATACGCGATATCACCCAATCGCATGGCACTCTCCATCAGCAGTCCTTCCCGCACACCCACGAACAAAATGGGGTTGCCGAACGGAAACATCGTCATATCATCGATACTACTCGTGCTCTTCTTCTCTCTTCCTCTTCTCCAACTTCCTTCTGTGCTGAAGCAGTCCTCACTGCGGTACACCTCATCAATATCACTCCTTCCTCGGTCCTCTCTGGGGTTACCCCGTACGAACGTTTGTACTCGCGTCCACCCATCTACACATCCCTCCGTACGTTTGGGTGTACCCGCTTTGTACTTCTTCCGGCCTCTGAACGCACCAAACTCTCTGCTCGCTCAGCTCGTTGCGTTCACCTTGGTCTCAGTCCCCGTCATAAAGGTTATCGGTGCTACGACCCGGTCACCCGTCGCATCCGCATCTCTTGCCATGTCTCCTTCCTAGAACATGAGATGTTCTTCTCCTCCACCACATCCTCCCCTCCCTCGCTGACCAACATTACCCCCCCTCTCTCCCTTCCTTTGTTTCCTCCTATTCCCACTCGTCCCCGGACACCCCATGTTCCCTCGAGACTCCCTGCTCACCCTCCAGTCCTCCCTCCTACTCCTCCTGCTCCTGTTCCCTCCGCTCCTCCTCCTTCTGCAGCTCCCCCTCCCGCTCCTGCTCCAGCTGATGCAACACCGTCCGACGCTCCGTCCATCTCTCCGCCGGTGGATCCTGCTCCTCCTCGTCGGAACCCTGCTCGTCCTCGCCACCCGCCAACTCGCTACGATCACAGCCCTGCCAGGTCTCCACCATCTGATCTCGCAAGCACTTCCTCCTATTCTCCTGCTTTTCAGGCCTTCCTCACCGCTCTCCACTCTCATCGGGAGCCCCAATCATACCGAGAGGCGGTTGTACATCCCGAATGGCAACAGGCCATGTCACTTGAACTTCAGGCTTTCCAGCGGACTCATACCTGGGACCTCGTCCCCTGCCCCCCAGGCATCACTCCTATCAGTTGCAAATGGATCTTCAAAATCAAGACTCACCCGGACGGATCCATTGAGCGCCACAAAGCCCGCCTCGTTGCCCGTGGTTTCTCGCAGGAGCATGAGATCGACTACGATGAGACATTTGCACCGGTGGCTCGGATGACTACCGTGCGTACCTTACTCGCCGTGGCTGCTGCTCGGGGATGGCCACTCCATCAGATGGATGTCACCAATGCCTTTCTTCATGGTGATCTTACCGAAGTTGTCTACATGGCTCCTCCCCCGGGTCTCTCTGTGCCCTCCGGCCACGTCTGTCACCTCCGTCGGGCCCTCTATGGTCTCAAACAGGCTCCTCGTGCCTAGTTTGAGCGCTTCCGCACTGCTGTTCTCAAGGCCGGCTTCATCGAACGCCAGACGGATCATGCTCTGTTCACTCGCACCTCCAGTCAGGGTTGCTCCATTCTTCTCCTATATGTTGATGATATGATTATCACCGGCGATGACCATGTCACCATCGCTTCTCTTCAGCAGCATCTCCGTCGTCAGTTTGAGATGAAGGATATGGGTCCCCTTCGTTACTTTCTTGGTTTGGAGATTTCCCGTTCCAAACGTGGGATTCTTGTCTCTCAGCAGAAGTACATCGCTGACATCCTTTCTGTTGCCGATATCTCTGAATCCAGATCGGTTGACACGCCCATCGAGCTCAATCTGAAGCTCCTCCCGACTGATGGCGATCCGCTTCCGGATGTCTCTCGCTATCGTCGTCTTGTCGGGATGCTGGTCTATCTCACTATGACACGGCCCGACATTGCCTATGCTGTCAGCTTTGTCAGCCAATTTGTTCAGGTTCCTCGCTCCGTTCACTATACCGCCGTCCTACGGATTCTTCGCTATCTCCGCACCTCCGTCAGCCGCTCCCTGTTTCTTTCTGCCACTTCTCCCCTCACCCTCCGAGCCTACTCGGATGCTGATTGGGCGGGGGATGCTGCCACTCGACGGTCTACTACTGGCTTTTGTATCTTCCTCGGTGACTCTCTCATCTCTTGGCGCAGTAAGAAACAGGACTCAGTTGCGCGCTCCAGTACGAAGGCCGAGTATCGTGCAATGGCCTCTACCACTGCTGAGATCGTTTGTCTTCGCCGCCTACTTTGTGACTTTGGTGTGCAGATATCTGGCCCCACTCCATTATTTTGTGACAATCGCAGTGCCATACAAATTGCTTCCAATCCAGTGTTCCATGAACGGACAAAACACATTGAGATTGATTGTCATTTCACTCGCCAGGAGTTCCTCGCCAACACTATTTCTCTATCGTTCATTGCCTCTGAAGAACAAGTTGCAGACTTTCTCACCAAATCCCACACTTCTGCCAGATTTCGATATCTTATCAGCAAACTATCGGTTCATGATCCACCATGAGTTTGAAGGGAGGTGTTAGGTTTAGGTGTTAGGTAACATGTTTAGGTGTTAGGTAATGGTGTTAGGTAACATGTTTAGGTGTTAGGTAACATGTTCTCCCCCTTCTCCTCTCCTATATGTATGACCCCAAGGGTCACTTTTATACACACTTGAATGAATAGCTCAAGATTATTCTAACAGGCCGCATGAACCGGGCCTTAATTCGTAACCGCTTGACCGGTGAAAATAAGTTCTCCCAAACGGAGCCTAAGTCTCATAGGAATCCCCGTTTGAGATCTTGTGCGTGGGCGAGAGATGTAGAAATCCTGGAGGACCTTCTTGGAATCACGAGAATCTATCCTAACAATGAAGGGTGGTCGACGGAGAGGGAGTGGACGTCCGGTGCTGGGCGGAGCTTGTGGTGATTAGGGTAGAGGGAAAACTGAATCGGGAATAGAAGGATGAAGAGAGAGGGAGAGAGAGAGAGAATTGTATTAATTTTTGCATACATCAAAACATCCCCCCACCATATAACCGTTGGAATCAAAATAATACTCCTTGTTTACCCAAAATGCCTCACTAGGCTTTTAACAAAATGAGGTACAAAATTAACCCGCTCCCGCCATTAAAAGATGCAACATGAAAAGATCAAATTTGCAGCATTCATTCCTTGCGGGTTCGTGGGCGATGTTGGTATGTAACGCCCCAATGTGAATCCGCAACAAAACTCAAGTACAATTATTTCTTCAATACATTTTCAATACTCTATGGCACCAATCCACCAAAGTTTATTCTCAAGTATCTCTCACATGGGTGCTCTTGCTCTGAAAACCTATCCCGGCTCGAACAGACCTTCCGCGCCAAAACAAGGAATGCAGTGGGAACCTTTATCCCCAGTTTGCGCGATAATGCAGCCTGTGAAGCAGAGAATGACATACGTCAGAGCATCGCATGCCAACGCACTCGAACATGTTCCGACTTAAATGTACTGTATGGACAAACAGAGTGCCAAATAGAGCCTTTAGATACAATAAACATGTAATCATTTCTGCTTTATAATTTATCATTTCAGTTTTTCCTATACATTCATCTTAGTGAATATTATCCAGTCATCTTATTCAACTAACGGGAGCCTTGGTGCAGCTTCTTGCAAAAATGCATGGTAAGGCTTGTCTATATTTCACCCTTGTAATGGGGCCCTTCCCCAGGCCCTCGCTGCGCGGGGATGCCTTTGTGCATCGGCCTGCCCTTTATCATATTCAACTAAGCCATACACAATTTGTTCACTGTCCAATACTTGGATTCATAAAAGATAGCTGGCCTGGTTGCATCACAAAACATTTCCTTAGCTTAACCACTTAGGCTCCGTTTGGGGGGACTTATTTTCACCGGTCAAGCGGTTACGACCGCATGAACTGGACTTTAATTAAGGCCCGATTCATGCGGTGATAACCGCTTGACCGGTGAAAATAAGTCCCCCAAACGAAACCTTAATCATAAATCTAAAACTACATCAACATATGAAATTTCAACTTTAGAGCACAAAGCTAATGAAAAAAGCAATTTTCAATGCACAGGGACTCAAAAAAACAATGAAAATGTCCCAATTACAACAGACTCCGGCTCTGCTGCAACACCATATGATATTGGAGCAGGAGAAATAAATCCCACTGGCGTATTGAACCCGGGTTTAGTGTATGAAATAGACGCTAAAGACTATCTCCAGTTCCTCTGCAACTATGGCTACACAACTGACACAATCACGAAGATAACAGCCATTCCGAGCGGATTTGAATGCTCGAAAAACTCGAGCAAGGATCTGATCTCAAACCTCAACTACCCATCGATCGCGCTCTCGAATTTCACGGCGAAGGAGACCAGAGTGGTTACTCGAGCTGCTAAGAATGTTGGGGATACAGAGACTGCTACATATGTTGCAGACATCAAATCACCAAAAGAGTTGAGTGTGAAGGTGGTGCCTGATAAGCTTCAGTTCAGTGAAAGTGCAAAAATAGTGAGCTACCAAGTTTTCTTTTCTGCATCAAGTACACAGTTGAAGGGGGAATATTTTGGATCCATCACTTGGTCAGATGAAACTCATAGAGTTAGAAGCCCTTTTGTGGTGAAAACAGCTGATTAAAAAAGGGTCCATTCATTTGGAAGGAATTAGGGCTCTAGAATTGGAATTGGAGGTTAATTTTCATTTGAATTTGATCTCCATTTCCAATTCTTAAGCCCCAATTTTCATTGGAATTGCCTTGGCTGGTTTCTCTATATATGACCTAAATTGCTCTTTTAGTAGTTGTAATTTGAATAGATGTTTAGAGTATAGCATCTTCTCAGCAATAACTTGTTTGATATGTTAAACTGTGTTTATTGAGGATCAGCAATGAATATACAGATTTGCTCAAATGTGATATCATTTCATGAAGCTATAGTGGTCAAATTGTGACTGAAACTACAGTGATCAGATGAGATTGTTTTATCTGTCATAGACTAGTTGAATGGGCACAGGATCCTCTGTGCATAGTCTCCAGCAATGACACATGTTGCCTTTGTGCAGTGTCTGGAAGCGAGTACGCCTTCAGCTGCCGCGTGATTTTCACCCATGCGAAACTTTCTCCCACAACCACTTGAAACCATTATCAATGCCACTAGTTGTAGAATCTTGTTTTTGCTAGAACTAATGTCAGAATAAACCCAATTTTGAAAACAATATATAAGGAACCACCTAGTCTCTTCAATAGTAAGCCGGGAAAACTCGACATCACATGCGTCAAACCCAGTGATATGAAAATACCCGCACATAATCAACACAAAATGGTTTTTTTGGTGCGTTTAAAGCTTCGTTTGGGGGGACTTATTTTCACCGGTCAAGCGGTTATGACCGCATGAACCGGACCAGGGAATAGAATTTGAGTTTTTTTTTTTCAAAATCTCAACAGAGAAAAATACCCAAACAAACGGAGCCTAAATTTAGCGAGATAATCCATATTAAAATTGACTCAACAAAGATCAACTAACTTCTCTGACCACAATTAGGCTTACACATTAGGGCTCTGTTTGGCACGGTGGTGGTGGTCGTAAATATATGGGTTAAACCGTCATTTCTTAAGGATCACCTAACAAACATCATCCGTTTGAACATAAAAGTGGATGAAGTTCCTTAGATGGGCATTAACGAATGACAATTTAACCCCCGTGTTCATGACCACCACCACCGTGCCAAACGGAGCCTAGATTAATGACTCCTGAATCTTGAGGATGAGGTTGTTGCATACCAATGCTCATATTTACCGTTAGACTTAGATGCCAAAATAACATATTGGTTATACACACCTCTGATACATTAATGGAAGTAGATGTTGTGCATACAATAATTTCCATATTGACTCATCCAAAATTTAATTTTTCCTAGTTGATTACAAGGCCCTTTTAGTGTGGTAATAAGTAAGACTATACTAATTATGAATATTGAGATTTATAGGCTTAATGTGAAATTTTCAAGATATCTGGTTGATCGCACTGATATCAAGAAAATGCCTGCTAGGAAGCTGAGCAAGATCGCATGAACACTCAACCAAAACTAACCCAAGTAGAAATCAACAATAGCAGAAACATAAGAGTTTTAATGGAATTATCAACAACTTCTTTACAAGGTGAGGTATACATTGATTCACAATGTATCCGATGGAAGCAACTTCAAGCAAGAGAAAATCACACGGTCTGAAAACAGAATCCGCACAAGCCGCTAGTTGACAAGTCTGCCCTCCGAAACCGCCAAGTTGACAAACCGCAACCAAGCTGCGTGGACTGCCTTATTATTGAATGCAAAGAAAACACCTCTATCTGCTACTTCAGGTCGCCTGACCACAAAGCTAATCGCAAACAGAGCTGCTGAACGAAGAAACAGCCTACCCGTTGATAGACTGGGCGAACTGCTCGAGCTATCCGCAACCCGGAGGAAGAGAATTCAGGCCGCCTAGACCGCGACCTGTTGTATACCATTGAATGTAAACCGCGAACTGTTCTACACTGAGCCTTCCATCTAATTGCCTAGTTGCTCGGTGCTAGCCGCACAGCCTGCACAGATCAAGTCAACTTCACTTAGTCGCGCCAGTTAGAAAAACCTAACCGCAAGATCAAAACGCGAGTTGAGTTCTCACTGTTCTCGTCTTTATATGACGAGTCGGGGACCCCTATTTATATGTGACATAAAGAGTGTGATAACTGCCCATAGCAATAGGATAACCGCCCGTCATCCTGCAACTAGCACCACCTATCCGCACAAGTATGGATACCAACGTCAATCCGCGCGTGACAAACCACTTATCCGCAGATCAACCAGTCAGCAAAGTCAAGCGGATAGCAGCCTCAGTCCGCATGGACTTAGAGTAATCCAGCCACGCGTCCTTAGCCAAGTCCGCTCCTATGAAGATTTTCCGGACTTCAACATTAGACCGCGTAGTTTTGTGGTCTCCGCTTCCATACCGTGCAACACTGCAGCTTGTGACTAGGTAACCAACCTGACTTATTACAACATTGTGAACAAGTCAGTACAACCTAGCGAACTCTGACATCAATCCGCGCAAGAAGGCTCCAGCGAACTATGCGGTTAGCCTCCGCATACCGCTCTAATCGCTTGCCTCCACGCGAGCCACAGACCATGATAGCATCAAGTGGACTGTGCGGTCTCATAGTCCAGACTGCAACAGCCGCGAGTAGCTCAAAGCGAACCGCCTGGTTACCTCCTAGGGTGCTTGCTGAACCAGACTGCAAGAGAGAAGAACATCAGCCGAAACCCGGCTATCTGCCAACACCTATCTGTCAGGCCACCGACAGTCTCTTCGGTCTGCCCAATCAGACCGCCAACTTTTACTTCAATAATTTCAACACTCCCCCTTGAAGTGGGAAGTGGAAACCAGCCCGAGCAAACCATATAAACATGTAAACGGTCCCTTCAACAGTGGCTTTGTGAAGATATCAGTGATGTTGTCCTGATTCTGTATCTACTCAACCATCAAAGACCCCTCCAGCACCTTCTCCCAAACGAAGTGATGCTCAATCTCGATGTGCTTCGTACGAGCGTGACAAACTGGATTATTGACCAGCTTCAGGGCACTCTCGTTGTTACAGCGCAGTAGAGTAGGACCCCTCACCTCCTCTTAGATGTCCTATACTAATCTCCTGAGTCAGATGGCTTTCTGAGCTACCAAGGTCGAAGCCTTGTACTACGCTTCATAAGTGGATACAGACACTGAATCCTACCTCTTACACCACCACGAGATAGTTGTTGTTCGGCACAAGAAGACATATCCTGATGTCGACTTCCAGTCATCATAATCTCCTCTATAATTAGCATCTGTGTAGTGATGCAGCTTGAAGCCCGTGACCCTCTCGTAAAAGCGGCGCATGTATGAGGTGGACTTCACGTACTTCAGAATGTTCTTAGCCTTTAATATATGAGGCTTCCGCGGCTCCACCATATACTGACTTACTCGGCCCACATCATAAGAAATATCCGGCCTTATAATCGTCAGATATATCAGACTCCCCACAAGAGCCCGGAATAACAAGTGATCTGAAAGAACCCTTCCCTCATCGCGCCGAAGTTTAAGACCGACCTCCATAGGAGTAGAGCTACTCTTTCCCTCTCGCATGCCTAACCGCTTAATGATTCTCTCCGCATAGACCTTCTGGGAAACGAGTGCACCTCTCTTCTTCCTCTCTACCTTGAGTTCAAGGAAATGATGGAGCTCCCCAAGATCCTTTATCTCGAACCTGATAGCTAGCTCAGCCCTGAGCCTAACTACTTCTTCTTCTGAGTTCTCGGTGACGATCATATAATCAACATACAGCAGTACCAAGACCTGAAGCTCCCCCTCTTCTTAACAAACAGACTTGAATCTGAGTCTAGAGCAAAATATCCGCAGAACTAGAGGTATTCTGCCATCTTCTCATACCATGCTCGAGGCGTCTTCTTCAGACCATAGAGAGCCTTCTTCAGCTTATAGACGTGTCCTGGATGTTCTTTAGAAACATAATCAGGTGGCTACACTATGAAGATGTCCCTTTCAATTTCGCTGTAAAGGAAATCATTATTTACGTCGAGTTACCAAATCCTCCATCCTTGGCAAGCCGCTAAAAAAATCACCACCCGAACTGAAATCATCTTGGCCACCAGACTAAACGTCTTCTCATAATCTTCCCCGTACTACTACGAGAACCCCCGAGCTAAAGGCGAGCCTTGTACCGATCGATGCTACCATCATCCTTCTTCTTCAGCTTGTAAACTCACTCGCATATCACAGGAGTGATGCCTTCGACCTTGGGCACAAGGTCCCAAGTCTCGTTCTTCCTAAGGGCGACCATCTATTCATCCATAGTATCTTCCCACTCCTTAATGTCAGTGGCGTTTTCAAAGCATGACGACTCTCGCTCATCCAAGAGACCTGCAAAAAACATGAGACAAAACTCACCATGTTCCCGTCCCTATATCGAGCCGGTGGAATAATGGTCCTTTTGGACCTCTGTAGTGTTTGACCCCGATCCACCACTTTTGCTATTTTTTCTAAACTAGCTCTCCACTCGGGCACACCAGGAGCATCACTTCCCCTACTTCCAGATCCAGAAGCTTCCGCCCCAGAGCTAGATGAAATCGGAGCACCTGGTGATACATGCAACTCCACCAGAAGATCCCAAGCAGCTTCACCTTGCCTATCAAATCTACTCTCTTATAACTACACAAATGATCTAACCTGGTATGACGTTAATTTATCGAATACCACATCTCAAGAGACAACAAACTTTCGTGTCTCTGGATCCATGCATTTACAACCCTTCTTTCTCTCATCATAGCCAATGAAGACTAGCTTCCATGTTTTCGCATCTAACTTCATTCTGAGAGCATCTGGAACATGCACATAGAAGGTTAAACTAAACATCCGAAGATGTTCTTCATTGGGCTTCTCCTTAAATATCAGCTCATGTAAAGACTTCATGTTATTCAGACCGAGGTGCATTCGGTTGATGACATATGTAGCACAGGACATTCCCTCTGCCTTGAAGGCTCTGGGAATGCCTTTAGCGTGAAGCCGACACTTACAGGTATCCGTTAAATGATGGACCTTCTGCTCTGCAGCTTTGTTCTATTGTAGAATATGCGCACAAGTAAGCTCCCTCCGGATTCCAAGATTTTTGCAAAAGTTGGAGAACTCATTTGACTTTAACTCTCCTCTATTGTGAGTTCTCAACTTCTTGATCGGCAGACCGAGTCAGCCCTCCACGAGCTCCTTGAACTACACAAACTTGTCGAATTCCTCTGAGTTCTCCTTCATAAATTATACCTCAAAAAGTCATCAACCAGAACCAACATATACCTGCTAGCTCCGACACTGGGGGTGACGGTGGGTCCCATCAGATCATCGTGGATGCACTCCAACGGTGCCTTGCACCTGATCTGTGATTTTTAAAATGGAAGGTGATGAGCCTTACCATACTGACATCCCACACAAACATGGTTGTCTCCAAAGGATGAAAGGCTAGGCAGACCATGCACCAGGCCTCTCGCCACCATAGCCTTTAGCTTATCAATCCCAATATGCCCCAATCTCTCATGCTAGATAGCAACATTGTCATTCGCCCTCATCTTCTCAACATAGGAGTTTGTTGTCAATACGAACAAGTCCTTAACCCTCCTTCCAACATGAGTGACATTAGCTTTCACAGCTAACATATTTCATAGAAATTTCACTTCTGTCAGGCCGAAAGGAACGTGATACCCAGCATATACAACATTGGTCACCGAGAAGAGGTTTGTAGTCATGCTCGACGCGTGATACACACTCCTCAATGTGAGTGGCCCCCGATTACTGCCTAAAAAACCATCTCTTCCTTCTCTACTGCATGCATAATATCATTAGCAGTAATAATATCATCATTACCTTTATAATCATGTAGAGGAGAGAACTTTGACTCGTCTCTAGTGAGGTGATTGTAACGCCCCTGATTTTTCGATATTCTTTAGTTGTCCGGGTTTTGATGTCATAAGCGTTACCCTTGCACGTGTTTGACATGTGCCGAGGTTAGAGCATGATCTTGGCTCCTTGAGTTCTCTGTAGGGTGGTATCTTAGCCTGTTGGCGAGTTTTACCTAGCGGGCCGGGTCTGTTTTGGTGACTCGGCGGAGCCGTTTGTGTTTTGGCTTTGGTAGGTGTTTGCCTGAGTTCTACTAATCGGATTAGGATTTCGACCTCGCCGTTGCGTTCGTAGCGTTGGTTTCTGGCTACGGCGCGAGTTTCGCGCGTTTCCGAGTTCGTTGTGTTGGGCGTTGTATTAAGATTGTGTGTTATTATATATATTTATATTATATAATATATTAGGTTTTATTAGAGTATAAATAGGATAGATAGGGTTTGGGGCCGGTCGGCGTCCTCTTCTTCCCGCACCCGACAACGTCCTCGTTTTCGCGAAAGATCTGGGAGAGGCGGATTCGGTGGGGCTTTGGTCGGCGGTGTGCGGAGCTGGAGGGTTCGTTTCCCTTGTCTGAGTGGATTTTCGGGCTGCTCTCGGCAAGAGCTTCTCGGTAGAGGTAAGCTTTGTCCGTTTCCTTGACTTTTGAAGGTTAGGGTTAGGGGTTTTGGCTTGATTTTGCTCCCAAAAGTTTCAGGAACCGTTGCTCGGTGCTCCTTGTGGCCGGATCTGGAAGCGGCCGGGACGGGCGGTGTCTTTTCCGTGGGTTTTGAGGCAAGTGAAACTTCTTCCCTTAATTGCTCCATTCTTCCCTATTATCTTCCTTTCTTGCTCCCGGTTTGACTAGGTGTAAGTTATAGGGCTGTTATCGACGAGAAATCTTGGCTAAGGTAGGAAAGCGGACTTAGAGCCCTTCGAAGAATCGGCGAGAATGACATGGCATAGTCGGCGAGAATGACATGGTATAGTCGGCGAGTATCATTAGGTAGAATCAGCGAGAATGACATGGTAGAGTCGGCGAGTAACATTAGGTAGAATCGGCGAGAATGACATGGTATAGTCGGCGAGTATCATTAGGTAGATTCGGCGAGTATTAATAGAGGGATCGTCGAGTATCGCTAGGACTAACCGTTAGACGCTAAGTTATAATCGGCGAGAATCGGCGAGAATGACAAGGTAGAGTCGTCGAGAAGTGAAGGCCAAATCGTCAAGAATCCAAGGCAAAATCGTCGAGTATCGCGACGATACTCGACGACTCCCGTCGGCTTATTCGACCATTCTCGACGAATCCGTCGAGTATCAATGGTGATACTCGACGAATTCCGAAGGAATTGTCTGTCGTCCCTTGTTTTCGTTGAGTGAGGTCCTTTGGGACCTGTTTTGGGGTCTTGACCCCAATCCTTGGAAAGGGTGTCCAGGAGACGTTGTAAGAAGTTAATGTGGAGAGGACGGTCAGTTGTATCGCCTTGCTAGCATGCAATGATGCCGAGGTCTTTGTGAGGTGTTCTGTGGGTATTGGTTTCCGTGACAGGTCTTGTAGATTCCGGCTACACCATTGGAGCATCATGGGTCCTCCATGGGTTACTAGTGGGCCGGGCGATGCTGTGCCATTTAGCTTGCCAGGTCGTTACAAGCAAATTTAATGCCTTTGAAGTCACCCACTCCTCCGAGACGAGGATCACTAAGTGTTAATGAGTGTCCTATCTTGATTCTTAGACTATTGCTCCTATCCTTGTTATGGATATTGGCTGGTTTGCCGTTTCTTGCTTTGCTCCAGTAGGTTTGAGCCGAAGCGGGTGGTTTTCCCGAGGCTCTTGGTGCGTTTTCTTCAGCTTTTGTTGATGCTTTGTTTGTTATAATCTCGTTCATTTACTGAGTTGTTATAGAGTTTGACAGCTTGCTCGCTGAGGGTTGGTTCTTCCCTGTTTGTCGATCTTTTATTAACTTCAGGCATTTCTCTCTTTTTCCACTTGCATTGTTATATTTGTGCTGAGGTATTCTGTCTTTGAATGCCTCAGGTCCAGGTTACGGCCGTCCGAGCAGCTAGTTTGGAGCTGCGTTTTGATTGAACGCTTTGCAGGAGTGTCTCTCTCACTTTAGGTGAGATTGTTTAGTTGCTTTGTTGACTCAGACTTTTGTGTACACCGAGGGGTTCGTGTCAGTTTGTTGGCGCCCTTCGGTGGTTGTTTTCTCAGTCTACTGTATACTCTTCTATGTTGTTTTGTTATCCAATTGGGAGCGGTTACTTGTCTCTTGGGAATGTTTTATGCTAGGATGCATGTTAGTTATTTTGAGTATTAAACCTCGCTAACAGCATGCCATACACCTCATGTATTCAAACTTAAAAGAAGTACTTTACATCTAGCGTAAAAAGGTATTTCCTTACTTATACTAAATCTAGAGTCTTGCATACCATGGGATGTCCTTCGAGGACGGTTGCACTCATGTAGAATGTCAATCTAATTAAATCAAGGTATTTTCCGCAGCGTAAATTATGTTTTCTTCTAAGTGGGCTAATAAACCACTGAGCCGAGGGAGACGGCCCTTATAAATATAAACAGCTTTCCAAACATTAAACTTATGAATACTTTTATGGTAATAGTTTCCGTTGCCTGAGCGTCGGTAGTTATCCCCTGCCTGACGTGGCATCACGACGCGCATTTTCTCACACTCTGATACTTGTTCTTCCGGAGAAAAATGCGGGTTGTGACAGTTGGTATCAGATGGAGGTTGTGCAAAGGGTCGGTTGGTTTGGCAAGTCAGTCGAACAACTTTGCCCCGAGCAAAACCCTGGTAGTAACATTCTATTGCATACACACACCGATATGTCATCAGTAGATCTTGACGGAAGCATGGACACTACACTCATAGCATTAAAAGAAGTATACGAGGCATATTATGTAGTATGGGATGCATAATATGTGTTTGTATATGGATCCACCATAGGAGGTAGCACGTGACGGTTATGTAGTATGGGATGCATAACCACCATCACATGGATGCGCATTAGCACGTTTAATTCTCTTCGTTACATACAATATTATGTAGTATGGGATGTATAATATTGTATGTGTACGCCGCTCATAGCATGCACTAAGGCCTTTTTTCTTAGAATACATAGCACAACATCCATAGCATATCATCGCATAAGCACACGTGCCAAGTCAAGGATCTGCATGATGACATATGTACACTCATGATTTGAAACGAAATCTAAACATTCAATCATTCATATCGTAGGCACAAGTTAGAAGCATAACGTCATTCCATGATCTCCCAGAGCAAGGTAACAGCAGGCGTTAGTGTTTGTCCTCCTCTTGTCCTGATCGAGGGTATATCGGGCTACTGTCCTGTAGCGGCGCTGGTATACGGCCATGCTGTGCGGCCCATAGCGGGTGCGGCAGTCTCTGAGCTTACGGGCCAGGCCGTTGCATGGTAAGTGCCGGTTGTTCGTTCTAGTTCCAATCTGAATTTGAGTATTCGAGTTTTCATAGCTTCGATGTCATGAGCTAGGTCCTTGTTAAGTCTTTTGTCTGTGTCAGTAGATTTCTAGCCCGATTAGTTTCGAGGGGAATTTCTCCCAGTTTGCGATGCCTTCAGCAAAATTTTGACTAGATATTCGTTTGTTCTGTAGAATACCGCCTAAACGCATTGCGACGAGATTGAACCCCCAGTCAGAAGGGGAGTCTTCTAGTTCTCAGAGTGAAGCGGTGATTGAAGGGTTGCGACAAAGTAATGAGGCCCTGACGAGGCAAATGGTGGATGTGCAATCTCAGATACAATCATTATTGGTTGTGGTCGCCGGGCAGCAGTCTAGAGCCCAAGACCCTGTGGTGGACCAAGCTACCCCTACTCCCCCTGCCGCTCTAGTTCCCCCAGCTTCGCTGCCGCCAGAGATGAATTTTATTTCGCACTTCCAGCGACTAGGACCTCCTTCGTATGACGGTAGAGCAGATTTCATGGCGTTGGATGATTGGATCATCGCCATCGAGGAAATGTTTTATTATTCTGGCATCTCCGCCAGCCAGAAGGTGATGTTTGCGGCATATCAACTTAAAGGTCTTACGAAGAGTTGGTGGATTAAAGAGAAGGAGAACCTTGTTGATGGATGTTCATGGGACTCATTCAAAAGTATGCTACTGAAGAAGTTTTTGCCGTCGGTCGAGCGGGACCGCCTGATGAACAACTTTTTGCACTTAAAGCAGAGGCAACTTACTGTGGGTGAGTATGAAGTAGAGTTTAGCAAGCTCAGTCGTTTTGCCCCAACATTGGTAGCATCCGAAGAAGGCAGGGTAAAACGTTTCCTAGGTGGTCTAAGATATGACATTCAACAGTTGGTTAGCGCGTACAAGTCGGAGAACTTTGCGGAAGTGGTTGAAGCTGCCTTGAAGGTCGAGGCGATTGAGAATGCAAAGAATAGGGGAGCGCATGCAAAGAAGGATATGAGGAAATCTGATGAAGAGGGAAGTGCGAGGGTATATGGCCCTGCGGCGAAGAAGGATAGGAAAGAAGCATGTAGCTTCTGTGGCAGGCCAGGTCACCCCTTCGAGAGGTGCTTTAAGAGACTGGATGTGCAGAAGTTGTCTCAGGTTCACGTGATCCAGGATGCTCCAAAGGGGAGTCAGGTCTGTTCTTATTGCCAGAGGAGTGGGCATGATGCGGCCCATTGTCGCAAGAAGGCCGGAGTTTGTTTCCTCTGCGGACAGAAGGGGCACAAGAGAGCTAATTGCCCGCAGAGCCAGCCCATGCTGAATGCAGTTCCGTTGCAAGCTCTACCTCCGCCAGTACCACACGTGGACAAAGGGAAGGGAAAGTTGAATGTGCTAACCAAGGAGAAAGCCCAGTCTTCGACTCAAGTGATCTCAGGTTAGTCTCTGGTTTAGTAGTTAACTCTCTTAGGAGGTTCTTAGTTTCCGTAATTTAGTTGCGCGCGCTATGTATTTAGGTGACTTTAAGGTGAACGGTAAGTGGGCGCGAGTTTTGTTCGATTCGGGCGCTACTCACTCCTTCGTGGCAAGGAGTTTTGTAGACCGTCACCACTGGACTCTCAACTCATTAGATGCCTCCCTAAGCGTCAAACTTCCTTCAGGAGAGCTGGTGAGGTCATGTCAGGGTATCCAGAAATGCTCCATCTTCCTAAGTGGTTCTATAGTCTTTGCGGATCTGAAGGTGCTAGATTTAGCTGACTTTGACGTGATTTTGGGCATGGACTGGCTGTCCAGCTATGATGTCGTCATTCAGTGTAAGCACAAGCGCATGTACTTTAGAGGCGGCGATGGCCAGCCCATGAGTGTGTATGGTTTGCCGTGTCAGGAATCTTCGATCATTTCTGCGGTATGTGCTCGCAAATTTCTCGAGTCTGGCTGTGATTCTTTCCTTGTTTCCATTTCTGCTTTGGAAGCTGCTTCGGTTGAGCCTCGGGTTGAGGACGTTTCTGTGTTAAGCGAGTTTCCGAATGTTTTTCCAGTTAGTCTTCCCGGACTTCCTCCAGAGAGAGAAGTGGAATTTGTTATAGATCTTGAGCCAGGCACTCGCCCTATTGCTAAGGCACCATACCGCATGGCGCCGCGTGAGTTAGAGGAGCTACGCACTCAGCTAGATGAGTTGTTGCAGTGCGGCTTTATTAGACCCAGTTCTTCCCCCTGGGGTGCACCAGTGCTCTTTGTGAAGAAAAAGGACGGAACGATGAGGTTATGCATCGACTACCGTGAGCTAAACAAAGTAACCATTAAAAATAGATACCCGCTTCCCAGGATCGATGACTTGTTCGATCAGTTGCGAGGTAGTTCCGTGTTCTCGAAGATTGACCTCCGCTCAGGTTACCATCAGTTAAGGATCCGGGAGTCGAACATCCCGCGTACTGCTTTTCATTCTCGTTATGGACACTTTGAGTTTCGGGTAATGTCTTTTGGATTAACAAACGCACCGTCAGCTTTTATGGACATGATGAACAGAGTGTTCAGGAATTTTCTGGATAAATTTGTGGTGGTGTTCATTGACGATGTACTGGTGTATTCCAGAAATGCAGATGAGCACGCCTTGCATTTGCGCTTAGTCTTGTCTACTCTAAGGGAGCACAAGCTGTATGCGAAGCTTAGCAAGTGTGAGTTCTGGTTGTCTCAGGTGTCATTCCTAGGACACATTGTAAGTAAGGAAGGTATCTCAGTGGATCCTGCAAAGATAATTGAAGTCTTGGATTGGAGGAGACCTTCATCGCCTAAAGAGATAAGGAGTTTCCTAGGATTGGCAGGTTACTACAGAAGGTTTGTGGAAGGATTTTCGGTGCTCTCTGCGCCGTTGACCAGGCTTACGCAAAAGAGCGCAGCCTTTGTATGGAGTGAGGCCTGTGAAGAAGCTTTTTAGGAGCTCAAGAAAAGACTGTGTTCTGCTCCAGTGTTGGCATTGCCGGTGCAAGGAGTAGAGTATGCTGTGTATGTAGACGCCTCGCGAGTTGGACTTGGTTGCGTATTAATGCAGGACGGTAAGGGGATTGCGTATGGATCAAGACAATTGAAGGTGCATGAAAAGAATTACCCTACGCACGACCTGGAATTTGCTGCGGTCATTTATGCATTGAAGTTATGGAGACATCTGCTGTATGGGGTGTCGTGCAAGGTTTATTCGGACCATAAAAGTTTAAAATATGTTTTCACTCAAAGGGAATTGAATCTTCGCCAACATAGGTGGCTAGAGTATGTTGCGGACTACGAAGTAGATATCCTCTATCATCCCGGTAAGGCTAATGTAGTAGCGGATGCATTGAGCCGAAAGCCCGCGCATATCTTTAATCTCTCGGTGCAATCCCTTATCGAAGAATTTTTGCTCATGGATATAACGGTAGGGAATATTGCTTCATCGAGCAGCTTAGAGGTGGAAGAACCTTCGTGGATTACTCTCACTAGACTTAATCAGAAGGACGATCCTGATCTGCTGCACCTCCTCAGTAGGACTGAAAAAGGGGAATTACCTGACTTTTCCATTGATGACTCGGGTACCCTTAGATACCGTGGAAGATACTGTATTCCCGCTGTTGGGGACATCCGAGCGAGAATATGTAGTGAAGCGCATGGTTCCAGTGTTGCTTACCACCCTGGTTCCACCAAAATGTATAGAGACTTAAAGCAGATTGTTTGGTGGTCGGGTATGAAGAACGACATTGCAAAGTTTGTATCTGAGTGTTATACCTGCCAGCGTGTCAAAGAAGATCATAGGAGGCCGGGTGGTAAGCTAACGCTTTTGGACATACCGAGCTGGAAATGGGAGAGTCTATCCATGGATTTCATAACCGGTTTACCGAGATCTCCCCGAGGTCATGATGCAGTGTGGGTCATCGTGGACAGGTTAACCAAGTGTGCCCACTTTGTGCCTTTTAAGATTGACTATTCTATGGAAAAGATAGCTGAATTATATCTGGACGAAGTTATCAGACTGCATGGTGTACCTACAAGCATTGTGTCAGACCGAGACTCCCGATTTATGTCTCGTTTCTGGCAAAGCTTGCAGGGAGCCTTAGGCACAGACCTTAGATATTCTACTGCTTATCATCCTCAGACGAATGGACAGATAGAGAGAGTGAACCAGATCCTGGAGGATATGATTCGATGTTATATTCTGGACCATGGTGGAGCGTGGGATAAGCGCCTCGGATTGATGGAATTCACATATAATAACAGCTATCAGGAGAGTGATGGAGACGACGGCCCTCAACGTGTTGAAGACGGAGACGGCATGCTTACGGAAGTTATCTCACCGCCTCCAAGTAAAGATTTGCGGCGTCGTGACGACCATGTGGAGCGACGTCAAAAGATCCGCCCGCGGCGCAAACCAATCTAATGATAACTTAATTAATTCATTTTCATGTTTTTTATTTGGCAATGTCTATGGCAATGTTTATGCCATGTTGTGTTTTATTTTTTATGAGTGTTGTTTTATTTAGTTACTATGGGCTGCAAATAGCCAAACATTTGATGTAGCCTATAAATAGGCAAGGGTGTTTTCATTTTGATCATTGAAGAAAGAAATATTGAAACCCTAAAAAATCTCCCCTCTTGAAATTTTTCTCTCCCCCTTCTTCTTCTTGGCCGAACTTCCCCATCTTCCCCTCTCCTTGGCCGCCGACCACCTTTCTCCCTTCTTCCTCTTCTATTCTCCTCCCTCCTCCTAGCCACCACCACCACCCTTCTTCTACCCTCCTTCCACCCGAGCCTTTTCACTACCACCTCTCAAAAAACGCCGGCCACCTCCTCTCCTCCCAACCCGACCATCTCCACCTTCATCAACCCGAGCCACCTTCCCCTCCAACAACAAGCCGTCGGCCTACCCCTCACTCCCTTCAAAAACCGACCCACCATCACCTCTCACAAAAGCCGACCCTCCTCCCTCACTCCCTTGCAACCATCCCTAGCCGCCTCCTCCACTAGTAAATCCGACCACCGTTAAGGATCCCTTCCTCCCCTTTACTTGTGAAGAAATCGGCCAAGGCAAGCTTGCCTCCTTGTGGATTCCTAACACCGGCGTGAAGCGACGAAGGCGGGCAAGATTTTCATCTCCTTCCGGCGCAACTCCAGCGGAGCCGTTGAGAGGCGATCCAAGTAGAGTGTAATCGGAATCACCCATTCCGATTGGGTAACAAAAATCCCTCCTACCTCTTGTGTGTTTTCATTTCTTAGAATAGATCTTGTGGTGGATTATTTTTGGCGTTGTTTTAGATAGCTTGAAATTGTATCGTGGATTTCTCCGCATGCTTTGTATTTCCCTTATCTTCGTTTTATATTCGGGAAGGTTTGGCGAACCTCGTTTGACTTTTGTTGGGAGAGATCTACCCATTCCGAATCGAACTTTTCGGTAGATCTCTTTTGGTACAACATCGCTCGGTCGGACCCAATATTGGTCCTTTTAGCTCGATCGAACATTGGCCTTATAGCCCTTGTTGGATCCAAACCGGCTTGGCTACCCGTACGCTAGCAAAATATTGATAGATGTAATTGCGTGGTGTCGCGTAGAGCGATTGTGCGAGTGTAGGGTTTGGATCGAAGAGTGTCGTGGCGTTAGGCCGTAGTTCCAAACGGTGTGAAACGTGCAAGCCTGCATCAATTTGGTATCAGAGGGAGGTTCACATCAATTTCCTAATTGGCACTCCTCCCCCTCATCTATGGCACGTTCGAACACACTTTTCCGTTTCGTTGCAATTCATGAAAACTAGTTTTTCTACATATTGGTCTGCAAATAGCGGTCTTAAAATGTCAACTTTTTCTCAAAATATAAAATTTAAAATTTCTGGAATTTCTCCATCTAATTATTAGTAAGAAAACCAAAAAAAAAATTTATTTTTATTAAGTGCTTATCTTTATTAATTAATTTGAAAATTTAGTATTTGGTGTGCTAATAGCTGTCTAGATTCTTATTTTCTAAATAAAAAAATTCCAGCAAAATTTTTTAATGTTCATCCTATTTTTCCAGCAAAAACCCTATCCTATAATCTTTACAACCCTAGAAGTTTAGCGGGAACAAATCAATCTTTAAAAAATAAATAGGCCCAGGCTTTTTATTCTTTGCATGTGCACCGGTTCCGGTTGAGTTTTCTCGCCGGTTCCCTCTGAAATGGCCCATGACGTCAATGTCACCCGAGGAAAATCATACATGGCGGGTTGTCGGAGTCCTACTCTCTCACCTTCCTTGGTTGGTGCATTTCGCAAGGAGATGAACAACAAATTTGACGCCCTTAAGGATTTATTAGACCAACTTAGTGGTCAGTTTCCGACTTCACCTCTTGAGGCCCCTATACAACCTTACCAGCGTGATGGTAATTCTAAGTCGACTAGGATCGTATCAACCCCCTACGATGGGTTGGGAGGTCCCCAGGCCTTCCTTAGATGGGTTGTTGAGTTGGAAAGTTACTTCGAGCGTGCACGTGTGCCAGACCACTCCCAGGCTTGCGTTGCGAGTATACAATTAACTGGTCTAGCATGGAGCTTTTGGAACAGCGCTAAGAGACGTTATGTACCTGGTGCCAGTTGGACTATCATGAAAAGTCTACTCACCCATCAGTACGCTCCTGCGGAATTATTGGATGTAGTGACACCTTTACGGCGGGGCACTAGACCCCTTCCTGTTTATGAGAGTGTTCCTATCAGCGTGATTGAATCTGAGCTTGCGATTACGAGTACGCCCGTCACTGAGGACGATGCTGTTAATGTTGACAACATGAGCGACGATGAGGAGTTTGGTTACCCGAGTGACTTGGATGAGGATTTCTCATTTGAGGAACCCTCTCCACTCCCTTTCGATGACATTTTGGAGCCATCCCCTTTGACTGTTGTGGAACCTTTTGATGATCCTAAGTCGATTGATATTCTAGCTGAGTCAGAAGAGTTACCTTACGCTGAGAGCTTACCCAGTCGTGAGGTAGACGATGTTTGGGATGATGATAGTTTGACCTGTGAGAGTATTACCTTGCCTTTTACTAGCCACACTAGCATTGTGACTGATCACCCTAGTGTTGAGAGTCCTCTCCAAACTACAAGCCGCGACGTGTTAGAGGCTACGATTACACCTAAGGAGAATATCTCTGATTTTCCTGAGGATCTTGTAAGTGAGGATGTTCCAGTCGATTTCTCTAATCACGAATTAATAGATGCCCCAACTGATTTGGAAGACTTACTATACGATCAACATTTATTGTTGGAAGAACTTTCGGATGAGTTGGTAGAGTCCTCCCGTGAGGAATGCTATTCGGAGAGTGAGTTGGGTGATGACGAGCCAGATGAGTTTTTCGTGATGGAAAATACTCTGTTTGATTTTTCGGTTGATTTTAATGGCTTGCACCCGGAGGATGTTACTTGGATGAAAAATCCGTATTTTGGCATGGGGAATGACTTAGCCCCTCCTCCGGAATCTATCGATGCTCCCATTCGTGAGATTTATACTGCTACTGATGTCGTGACTGACGTGTTGGAAGTTTGTCCTAGTGAGAGAGTGCTATTTTTGGAAGACGTTATTGATGTCTACCCGGATGAGCGTCCCCTGACGCTAACTCCGTCGCATGAAATTAAATTTGATCTCGACTCTCTCCCAGTTTTAATTTTACCGACTCTCCCTCCTGATCGGTTGATCTGACTAGCGGACCCATTTGGACACAAGTTTTGTATTTCTGATCTAGATCATTGTATTTGGCCAACCTTGCGGGCCCCTCCGTTGGGCATGTCACCTTTGACGGTTCGTTACTCTACGTATCCATCTATGGTTATGCCCACGACTGTTTTTGATTCTGATTCTGTGGCCATAAGGCCTATTATCCTAGTTGTGTCTCGATGTGCTTACCCTTTCGGTCTATTTGCACATGTTTTTCTCCCCCCTGATGAAGTCCCGTTAGCGCCACCTGACGTTATTATATTGGTGCCACCTGATGTAGTTCCACTGGTGTCACCCTATTTATTTCTATTAGTGACCACGGTTTGGCCCCATGAGTTGTCTCGCTCGCACCTCTTGTCATACCTGAGAGCGTCCAACTCTCTTAGTAATTATGATGCGCAGATTCCCTTGGCATATCTGCATGCCAAGCGTGGTCGTAATAATTTTCGAATTAGAACTGCGACTTTGGAGCCATTTGAAGTCATCTTTGATGTTAAGGCTCCCGTCCCCCCTGACTTAACCCCTATATCCTCCGTATTCGGGTTGAGTCACGTAGCCCATGGTTTCACTCCCCACGATAGTATGATTCTTAGGCGCGCTTTAAAAGAATTAATCACTCTTGTTGCGTCTCTTTATTTTCCCTCTAGTTTGTCGCCGAAACTCACCCCGGATTATGCTCATTATGATCCCCTTTTATATAAGCACATTAGTAAAGCGCTAGCCATACCAATTAATTCGTATCATATTTATGCTAGCTTACATAAAAGAGTATCTAACTATAAGACGATCGATTTAGATTTGGTGCGTCTCGACCCTGAATGGATGCCTTCGGGCACTTTAGAAAGTTGGCGATTTGGTAAGCGGGACCTTTATCGGATATTAATGAAATTTGGAGAATTTACTTATCATCTGAAGCTTTCCATTGATTGGGGTATTACCCCTTATTTTGATGTTTCTAATTTAACGCCATATGATTCTCCACCACATGATTTATCTGCCTGTCTGTTTGGGTCCACTTTGTTCTCTTGGGGTTGGGTTGTGAGTTTATACTTGGATTGTTTTCTTCTTCGGACTTCTCTGGAGGTACGTTGGTTGTTGATGCTAAATTTTGTTTTCCTTTATTGCCTAATGCTTCTCCAAGGTTCCCTAGGAACAAATTTTTGCATGACAGGTTACTCCAGGTTGTTGTGCTCTTCTTTCCAAGTGAGGTTGTCCGCCACTCTGAGGTTCTATTGGATGATGCTTCCCCGCACCGGTACTTTCAGACCTACTCATCGGTGATGAGTAGTTTTAAGCGGGGGAGAATTGATGGAGACGACGGCCCTCAACGTGTTGAAGACGGAGATGGCATGCTTTCGAAAGTTATCTCACCGCCTCCAAGTAAAGATTTGCGGCGTCGTGACGACCATGTGGAACGATGTCAAAAGATCCGCCCACGGCGCAAACCAATCTAATGATAGCTTAATTAATTCATTTTCATGTTTTTTATTTGGCAATGTCTATGGTAATGCTTATGCCATGTTGTGTTTTATTTTTTATGAGTGTTGTTTTATTTAGTTACTATGGGCTGCAAATAGCCAAACATTTGATGTAGCCTATAAATAGGCAAGGGTGTTTTCATTTTGATCATTGAAGAAAGAAATATTGAAACCCTAAAAAATCTCCCCTCTTGAAATTTTTCTCTCCCCCTTCTTCTTCTTGGCCGAACTTCCCCATCTTCCCCTCTCCTTGGCCGCCGGCCACCTTTCTCCCTTCTTCCTCTTCTATTCTCCTCCCTCCTCCTAGCCACCACCACCACCCTTCTTCTACCCTCCTTCCACCCGAGCCTTTTCACTACCACCTCTCAAAAAACGCCGGCCACCTCCTCTCCTCCCAACCCGACCATCTCCACCTTCATCAACCCGAGCCACCTTCCCCTCCAACAACAAGCTGCCGGCCTACCCCTCACTCCCTTCAAAAACCGACCCACCATCACCTCTCACAAAATCCGACCCTCCTCCCACACTCCCTTGCAACCATCCCTAGCCTCCTCCTCCACTAGTAAATCCGACCACCGTTAAGGATCCCTTCCTCCCCTTTACTTGTGAAGAAATTGGCCAAGGCAAGCTTGCCTCCTTGTGGATTCCTAACACCGGCGTGAAGCGACGAAGGCGGGCAAGATTTTCATCTCCTTCCGGCGCAACTCCAGCGGAGCCGTTGAGAGGCGATCCAAGTAGAGTGTAATCGGAATCACCCATTCCGATTGGGTAACGAAAATCCCTCCTACCTCTTGTGTGTTTTCATTTCTTAGAATAGATCTTGTGGTGGATTATTTTTGGCGTTGTTTTAGATATCTTGAAATTGTATCGTGGATTTCTTCGCATGCTTTGTATTTCCCTTATCTTCGTTTTATATTCGGGAAGGTTTGGCGAACCTCGTTTGACTTTTGTTGGGAGAAATCTACCCATTCCGAATCGAACTTTTCGGTAGATCTCTTTTGGTACAACATCGCTCGGTCGGACCCAATATTGGTCCTTTTAGCTCGATAGAACATTGGCCTTATAGCTCTTGTTGGATCCAAACCGGCTTGGCTACCCGTACGCTAGCAAAATATTGATAGATGTAATTGCGTGGTGTCGCGTAGAGCGATTGTGCGAGTGTAGGGTTTGGATCGAAGAGTGTCGTGGCGTTAGGCCGTAGTTCCAAACGGTGTGAAACGTGCAAGCCTGCATCAGAGAGCTTGTAGATGGCACCCTTTGAAGCGTTATATGGGAGGCGTTATCGAACCCCTTTATTTTGGGCAGAAGTTGGTGAAAAACCCTTGCTCGGTCCAGAAGCGTTGGAACATATGAGCGTTTCGGTGACACATATTCGTGAAAAGCTGAGGTTGGCTCAGGAGAGGTACGAGAAGTATGCCAATCAGCGCAGAGTTGATCTGGAATTTGCAGTTGGGGACATGGTTTTTCTGAAGGTCTCTCCGATGCCAGGTGTTAAGAGGTTTGGAAGGAACCATAAACTTGATCCCAGGTATGTGGGACCTTTTCAGATTCTGGAGCGCATCGGGGTTTTTGCGTATAGACTGGATTTGACTGATTCTTTCCCTGGCATTCACGACGCCTTTCACGTGAGCTAGTTGCGAAAGTGCGTTCGTAGTGATCGCCATGTTCTTGACTCAGTGCCCCAGTTGCAGCCTAATCTTTCATATATTGAAGAACCTGTCCGTATTCTGGAAACGCAAGATCGTGTGCTAAGGAAGAATACAATTCCAATGGTTAAAAATCTCTGGCGAACCCAGGATGCTAGAGGTGCAACGTGGGAATTGGAGTCCACGATGAGAAAATCGCATCCCCAGCTGTTCTCTTAGTCTTCTCAGGTTAGTATTTTCGTTTAAGAATTCTCCTGTTGTGCCTTTTCTTCTATCTTCTTCTTCGCTTCGTGATCCAAGTTTCAGGACGAAAATTCTTTTTAGGGGGTGTGACTGTAACGCCCCTGATTTTTCGATATTCTTTAGTTGTCCAGGTTTTGACGTCATAAGCGTTACCCTTGCACGTGTTTGACATGTGCCGAGGTTAGAGCATGATCTTGGCTCCTTGAGTTCTCTGTAGGGTTGTATCTTACCCTGTTGGTGAGTTTTCCCTAGCGGGCCGGGTCTGTTTTGGTGACTCGGTGGAGCCGTTTGTGTTTTGGCTTTGGTAGGTGTTTGCCTGAGTTCTACCAATCAGATTAGGATTTCGACCTCGCCGTTGCGTTCGTAGCGTTGGTTTCTGGCTACGGCGCGAGTTTCGCGCGTTTCCGAGTTCGTTGTGTTGGGCGTTGTATTAAGATTGTGTGTTATTATATATATTTATATTATATAATATATTAGGTTTTATTAGAGTATAAATAGGATAGATAGGGTTTGGGGCCGGTCGGCGTCTTCTTCTTCCCGCACCCGACAGCGTCCTCGTTTTCGCGAAAGATCTGGGAGAGGCGGACTCAGCGGGGCTTTGGTCGGCGGTGTGCGGAGCTGGAGGGTTCGTTTCCCTTGTCTGAGTGGATTTTCGGGCTGCTCTCGGCAAGAGCTTCTCGGTAGAGGTAAGCTTTGTCCGTTTCCTTGACTTTTGAAGGTTAGGGTTAGGGTTTTGGCTTGATTTCGCTCCCAAAAGTTTCAGGGAACCGTTGCTCGGTGTCTTGTGGCCAGATCTGAAGCGGCCGG